>JACAAK010000002.1:2764784-4147177 GCA_025093985.1 Calvatia gigantea
GGGTCCCTTGCGGAAATACTGAAGGATATCCGGCGATTTACTAGCAACTTCGGTTCTGTTACGGGCATAAAGGCGTATTGGGATAGAAACAATCCTCAGCACGCAGATGCTAACGCTGCAGCAGACTCTTTCCGACTCTTAATGCCCTCCATGGGCGTAAACCTCATTGATGGCTCATCTATGCCAGGATATACTGGAGATGCTCTCACGCGAATGCTCACAGGCAAGTCCGATCAGCCTACGTGTAGATCATGTTCTGATGACGACGGATAACCCTCAGTGGATGTTTTGGTTTCAGCAATGGATGACTTAGACAGGCCCGAAAGAGACATTGTCATGATCTTCTCCGGCGCGGAAAGCATGTTATACCCAATTTCCCTCCTCATGTTCCGTAACTATACGGTATTCCTCGTAATACCGGATGAAACCAACATGCAACCATTCCAGGCGACCAGAGTCTTTTCCTGGCGCACAGATGTTTTGGGCGAACAGGTTCGGTTCAGACTCGGAACCTACGGCCGTTCCTATGGAGGAGCCCTCAAAGCCCACTGGATGGATCGTCAACGGGTATCACGTTCCTCAGTTGGATCTTTCCGACATGGGGACGACGTCCCCATCCATCCGGTCTGCTAATTCGGCTCCCCCAAGTTACATACCGTCCCAAAACCCTACTACAACCACGACCACGACTCCAGCTACAACCCCAAAAACAGAAGCCAGGGCGGTACCCGCATCTGAACCATCAGTATCTCGCGCACATTCTGTCCTGAGCGAGAGTTCCGTACCTATTGCCAATAAGAAAGCCGAGGTTACTCAGAACGAAAACGCCGCCAATAGCCCAAACCCGAGCATCTTACCTCCCCGTTCAAAAGCGCTAAGTCAAGTTCCCAAATCACCAGATGCTCCGGCGAAAAGTGCAACAAAATTGGAAGCCGGTCCGGGCGATGATTGGGGTCAATTTGGCGGTGGTTGGAATGCAGTTGGCGGTTGGGAGTTGACCGGGGCAGAATGGCTCGATGAACCAGCAACAAAGCCAAGCAAAGTGGAATCCAGGATAATGGAGCCGGCAAAGAAGCAAGAGGCCAGACCAGCCACACCAAAAGATCCTCAGCCCAGGGGCAAAGGATCTCGATCAGTCCAGGAGCCCAGAAGATCGACACCGAAACCAGAACCGAAGCCGTCAGTAACAAAAGCGCCAAATGACCCTCCTATCTCTATCTTCGACCCGCTTCTTGCGATTTTGGGAGGGGCTGAGGACCAATCGATGTTAAGGTCACAGCTGGGAGGTCAGTTGGCGAAGCGGGATCCTAACAAGACGTTATATCAGAATGCGAACGTGAGGGGTTTGGCTGAATATCTCACACTCGCAAGCCAGAAGAACCTTGTCACTTTATACGGCATTGATAACCACCAGCGAGTAAAACTTAAGAACAGTCATTAGACCTCGAGTCAGAGGGCACCCGATAACTGAGGTATTTGTAGTGGTCGGCGGTTGCCAAATTGGGTGACACATAGTAGTTCGTTCTAGGCATCGTGGTTCCCTCGCGCCTCTTCACTTCCAAAGGGAGAGTCTTTTGAACGACTTTCAGTATAGAATTTATAACATTTTGTGCCTTCTTGCCCTGAATAAATAAGTGAAACAAACTAGAGTTCCTTCAGATCATTATGTCGGAACTGCTGCATTTATCGCGTTGCGTGTTGCACATTCTTTAGATTTCACCGGACCAAGGATCCGAGAGGAGCGCTAATAAAACGCCCCGGGTTCGCTTCGCATAACAACCTGGTCATCATCCATTGATTGGCTTGCTCACAACGATCTCATAAACCAAAGTATGCCGCAGGCTCGAATTAAAGTATTCTGGGACTTAGGTAAGAGTCAGACTCCTATGAACTATGACAGTATTTCCCTGAGAGATCCCTTCATGCACGCACAGAATCTTGTCCACCACCCTCCTTTTACCCAGGTTCGCACTGGGACCTCCTGAAAAGCGTCAGACTATTCACAAGCCGCTTCGGAGTTATCACCAGTATCAAGGCATATTGGGATCACAACCAAAACCCAAGTCCACGGGAGAGTAATGATAGTCAACTTCGAGCTGTGATGCCCTCGATGGGCATAAGCCTTGTAGACTGCGCTTTGATGGAAGAATATAGCGGGGAATCCCTTGCCAGAACGCTCATAGGTGTGTCCAGCATGATCTAGCAGTGAGCTCTGATCGTTCTTACTCGACCTTTCAGTGGATTTCATGCTATCAGCCGTAGACGATCCTGTGGACGTCGAGAAACCTGGAAGGGACATAATCATGATTTTCTCGGGCAACAAAACTATTCTACATCCAATTTCACTCCTAATGTTCCGCGGCTACACTATCGCTCTGGTCGTTCCTGACGAGAATAAAGACATCGAGGCGTCTCGGTCAACTAGGGTATTCGATTGGCAAGCAGACGTCTTGGGTCTCAGACACAATCAAGGGTCAGAGTCTGCATCCAGACCCGGTACGGAACACTTGCAGCCTCAGGATTTGAGCATGAATGGGACGACTCAGGCTCCGCAAAACGTTGACATGGATGCATCAGCACCGGTGTCGCCACCTCACCTGCCTCGTAGTATTGCACCTCCAATGTCTCCCCAGAAGTCAGTGAGCAGTAGCGTTCCCTCGTATATGATGTCTCCCCATCTACACCGTCACACAATTCCTATTCATTCCACGGCTCCAAGACCGTTTACTACTACCACCGCTTCTAACACGACACCAAAAATGGGGCTCAAGTCCATACCCGCATTCGGATCCCCAGGCTCCCGTGCGCCGTCAGTCCTTAGTTTGCACTCGGAGACCGGTTCCTCCGGTATCGGTCATACCACATCCGAAAGCAGTGGCAGATCATCAGATATCCATGCACAAATGCTGGGCCAGATTACTCCAATACCAGGGCAAGGGCAGGCCGGGGATACCAGTAATAGTTGGGGTATGGGCAGTGATTGGGATCCAACCAGTTCGAGCTGGTCACCAAGGCCTGCTGCAGAACTCGGGCTGGGACAACCAAATTCCGAGGCCCCTGCCACTCTAAATATCATTCAACCCAATTCCCAATCTCGACCACAGGGACCGGGGGTCGCTCAACTCAAAACCGAACTTAAGCAGGAGTCACCTAAGACCCAGTCTGAGCTCGAGCGGCAGCCAGGGTCGTCGAAGTCTGGCAACTTTGCGTTCGAACCCTTGTTGCAACTCTTACGGAAGGCCAAAGCTGAAGGAAAATCAAGTGTCTTGAGGTCCCAGGCCGGCGCAGTATTGGGGAAGGACAAAAATATCTACCTGGCAGCTGGTGTAATATCATTCGGCGGGTACGTTGCCCTTGCAGCGCAAAAGGGACTCATTGAGCTGGGTGGCGCGGACGGCAAGGCCTGGGTAGCATTAAAGATTTAGGCTGAAAGTTGTTCTACAAGTCGTCGGTAAAGTGATCGCGATCCGATGCCAAGACAGTGTGTTAGGGTTTGTCTGTAGTAGTCCATATGTTTAGTGTATCTTCATCTGCCCATAGTCTATCGAGGAGCTTCGTTAATTTCTCCTGTGTCTCTTCATCCAAGGAAGACTCGCTTGGAGTCTCAGGTATATAAATAATCTTGCGGTCTTGTAACTCGGCGGATGGGTGTGCGGAAACAGCTTCTGCCAATGGCGCGACGCGCTCCGATGGACAGTACAACTATTTTAAACCCCAGGCTTAAAACATAAGAAAGATCCCGGGAGCAATCCACGAACCTTAATCAGCTGCTTGCTGTCTTCATCCGCGTCCACAATGTCAAAATCTTCCATGCCGTTCTCTAACGCGACTTCAAGAATGGCATCCTGTTCTTTGGTTGTAGAGGCTTGAGGCTGGGGAATTGTTACATCCACTCGGCCAACTTTCTTGAACATCCACATAACAGAAGCCTTCTGAACCCTACAAGATGTGTGAATAGCATAAAATCCAAGGAAGGAGGTGCCGGACCCATGGTCATTGAAGATTTCTCTCAGGTTGGCAATTGTGCGGTTCAAGTTATCAGTCAATGATTCTCTGGAGTCGAGGTTAGCAAAAAGGAAAAAGGTTTTGGGACAAACGTGCGTACATGATGAGCCCTACAGATTCAAACGCCAACGCCTCATACGTGACGACCCCCCCTTTTTTATTCTTGCCCTGTGCCTGGTGTCCTCTGAGCGGGAAGTGGCAATGGGCCGGAAACGGATTGCTTACTCGTTCAATCGCCCTCTCGACGTTATCCTTGGGCACATCTTGATCTTTAGCTTTCTTTATGACAGCAGCGAGTTGGGAGTTGAGGTTTGGGTCCGCAGAACCACCACCTAGAAAGTTCCGATTAACCCCTAACATATCGAGTGAAGTACCCAGGTGTACTTCGAATGGCAATGGCAATGTCCTGCCCATGTACACGTCAGTGGGTTCGCGGGTCATGTGGATTGTACGGCGTGCAACCCACCCGTGCAACCCGACTGAGTAGTTGCCCTCGTTGCGCATCATTGACACCTTTCTTTTCCTTAATTTTCGACCACTAGTTCACTGAATTATAAACACTCCTATGAATTTAGGATATTGCGCATATCTCACTTTGTTATGGCCTGCAAATACACATCGCGACGTTGAAAAGGAACGACGGCAGCATGACGAACGGAAAGTGGGCAGCACGGATTTGAACATCGGTCAAGAATAATTTTGCCAAGTTCGCATGTGCTTGAACCAGACTTGTGCCCGGGAAGCGTGCGAAGATCCAAACTTCTTTATCATTCCAACGAAGTACTACTTAAGTACTTACAAACAGAAGCACAAGGAAATTTGCATCAAGCAACGGTTCATATCTCCTAAAACTTGAGTGATGCAGGATCACCACGCACGGTGACCACCATCGACGATAATACTGACATGGCGAAAGGTTAGCGTTGGGTCCCACATTCAACGACAGAATTGGACATACTCGCTGCCGGTACAGAACGTAGATGCGTCGCTAGCCAGCCATACAATCGTCCCACGCAATTCGTCAGGTCGTCCAATACGATTCATAGGATTCAGATCGGACCACTTTCCGAGGAGGTGGGGTTCCTTTTCAAGGTATGCTGCCGTCATTCTGACAATTCTTGTTCATCCCAGGGGCTTCACAATGAGCGAAAAAAAACACGTACTTGGTGAGCATATATCCCGGAGAAAGTGTATTAACGCGAATATTCTTCGGAGCGAGCTCGCAAGCCATGCTTCGGGCCATCTGGAGGACGGCGGACTTGCTGGAGTTGTACGAGATTATCCGTTGATCCTGAAACGACACCAGTTCAGTGCTCAACGAGTCACTCTTTCTGTTGCATATTCTAGGTACCCTGTTTGTTATCGTTCCCGACATAGACCCAATCAAGATAATGCTTCCAGGTATTCCAAATCTAGCCATTTGCCTTCCTGCTGCTTGGGCGGTGAACAAGACCCCATTCACGTTCGTACTCAAGACCTCTCTCATGGATCAGAGCAAGCCCTGAGAGGGAAATCAAATTCACACAAACCTCTTGGAGCTGTTCTGCAGGGTACTCCAAACAATCATTTTCATTCCTTGCAATACCTGCAGCAGCGACACAAATATCCATCCTCTTTTCCCGATCCCCAATCTCCTCACCTATCTTCCACACCTTCTTCTGATCCCTCACGTCAACACTCACATACTCCAACCTGGAGTTATTGCCGAGCTTCGCGACGAATTCTTTGGTCCTCACCCAGTCCTCTGATGCTTTCTCCGGCAGATCTAAGCAATAGATCGCTCGCGCTCCGGCCTCACAGAGCGCTAAAGCCATTTCGAGTCCGAGTCCGCGGTTGCCACCCGAGACAATACCAACCCGATCTGTCAACGCGAACTCATCGAAGATTTTGGGACGGGCCTTGGCGGAGGGGTCGAGAGCGGCGTTGACACCGATCGGTGCCAGACGTGATTGTGATTGTTGCATCCTGAGTGCTTGTCTGACGTTACAGAGTGGGAGGTGCGGGGGTGGGGTGTTTGACTGTTCGAGAACCACCTTATATTCCCGAATTTCGGCTCAGCTAATTATTGATGACCAACCTCTTGTCATTTAGTGCTTCGAGAAGCCGTCTCACGCTGCACGGCGGGACCCCAACCCGTCTCAAGCAGTTCAGGTGTTCCACTGGCAAGCAGATGCCTTGGGCTTTGACGCAACCGAGGACAACAAGTGTTTGCATCTACTCTTGGTGCAAAAGATTTGAAGATTGGAGAAGTGTGAAGCTAATGACTCAGGCTCTACAATACGATTTCGCGGGAATCTCTGTGCTGATGAGGTCGCCTCATGTCTTGAGTGTCCAGTTGGTGGCAGCATTACCTGTCTACGGCATCCTGGAATCTATCCCACACCACAGTTCCTCTTTTCCTGATGTCTCTCAGGCTACCTACTATGACCACTATCCGTACTGCAACACTAAAAATAAAGTTCAGGAGTCCATACCCACACCCAATCGTGCTGTCAGCTATGAATCTGCAATTGGAGGTGGGTTCTGTAGGAGATGAGGACAAAGTGTTACTTGATCTTATAAAATGACCACTGTTATAATACAAAGCCTAAGTAACTACTACAGTGAAAAGGGTATATACCAAGAGGTCTGTATAGTTCTATAAATAAGAAGATAAGCTATAGGAAAACAAGACCATAAGAGGTAGAGGATCAGTCAGAAAAAAGTACTAGAGAATATGAGAATATCAATTTTTTTTGGAATATCTGTCAGTACTGATGGATAGAACAATAGTAATAGAAGCCTCCTATAGCTTAAATTTATGATGAGGCTATTTTAAAATTGAAATTCCTTGATAATGCTAGTCAGGGATTCTGGATTATTAAGAGAGTGATGGTTACCAATCACATTGTTATCACTATTATATAAATATGGCCTGCAAGCTTAGACCATGATGATGCTCAGACTCAGTACAAAGCCACTAATATATAACATACATCTGAGTTGAATTGCTATCCATTCCAAGGTTCCTCCTCATTCCACAAGGTCATTATGTACAGAAAACAAAGAACGGTTCCATTGCTTGTCACCCTCTAAGATTCGGATCCATATTCACCATGCACGGTGACCACCATCAACAATAATACTAACATATCAAAGAAACAGTCAGCATTCATTTCACACTCGATGGAACTCAGCGTACTCGCTGCCGGTACAAAATGTTGATGCATCACCAGCCAGCCATACAATCACTCCACGCAATTCGTCGGGTCTCCCAATGCGGCCCATAGGGTTTAGATTAGACCACTTTTCAAGGAGGTGAGGCTCCTTGTCGAGATATGCTGCCGTCATTCTAACAATATCCAGTTACCCAAGGTTTCTACATTGCATGAAGAACACCTACTTGGTGTAAATGTGTCCCGGAGAGAGTGTGTTCACGCGAATATTCTTTGGGGCGAGCTCACAAGCCATGCTTCGAGCCATCTGGAGGACGGCGGACTTGCTGGAGTTGTATGAAACCCACGCATGATCCTGAAACAACGCCAGTTCGGTGAATATTTGTTGTCTCCACTACATGTACGACACACCCTATTCGTGATCGTTCCCGACATGGATGCAATCAGAATTATGCTTCCAGGTGTTCCAAACCTGGCCATTTGTCTTCCTGCTGCTTGGGCAGTGAACAAAACCCCGTTCACGTTCACATTTATGACCTAGCTTAGGTGTCAGCAAAGGGCACCCCCCCCCCTTCCTTGGGAAATGATTTCACACATACATCTTGGAACTGTTCTGCAGGGTACTCCAAACAATCTGTGTGGCTCTTCAAAATGCCCGCGGCAGCAACACAAATATCCATCCTCTTTTCCCGATCTCCAATCTCCTCGCCTATCTTCCACACTTTCTTCTGATCCGTCACATCAACACTCACATACTCCAACCTGGAGTTATTGCCGAGTCTCTCAACAAACTCTTTGGTCTTCACCCAGTCCTCCGATGGTTTCTCCGGAAGATCTAAGCAATAGATCGCTCGCGCCCCGGCCTCGCATAGAGCTAAAGCCATTTCGAGCCCGAGTCCGCGGTTGCCACCCGAGACAATACCGACTCGGTCTGTCAATGCGAACTCATCGAAGATTTTGGGACGGGCCTTGGCGGAGGGGTCGAGAGCGGCGTTGACGCCGATCGGTGCCAGACGTGACTGTGGTTGTTGCATCTTGAGCTCTTGTTCGCTGTTATGGAGGAGGAATGTGAGTGGGGTGGGGTTGTCCGATTGTTCAGGGACCGTTCTATATTCCTATTTTTTGGCTCAGCTGACTATTGATGACCAACCCCTTGCCTGAGAGTTTGAGAAGCGCAACAAAATTGTATCTGTGGTGCGGGAGCACGAGACCTGATAAAAACAGTTTCATAAGGTAACTGATGCTCGATGAAGAATATAACCCCAGAATTCCAGAGAAGGTAGAATCATGTGCATCGTACAATTACATACCCGCGGGTGAAGAACGAGGCCTAGGGAGGATTAATTGGGGTACTTAGGCACACGGACTAACCAAGGTGTAGCCCTGGCCGAAAGCCTTCGGACAAGTGAACCACATCCCCAGTGAGGATTTTGTCCCTGCCATTGGTCGGACAAGTGAGTTATCTTGTTGTCTTCGTCCAAGTCAGCGACAATAACAGATTCGACTCTCTAATACAGGTTTGTCAGGGTGCGGCCGGGGGTAATTGCGTAAACTTACCTTTTTGTGGCCAATTAACCAAGTCGTGTATTCCTGGATTTGGTAGTATACGAGGCGATTGGGGGAGTACGTCGAGGACATCACTCGAGTTGATATGCTTCTTGATTTTGAGAATAGCTTGGGCTACGATAAAATAAGCACCGTTCGGGCTATGGACAACAAGTAACCCTACCATTGCAAACCACTTGGGGGAGGAAGCTGTCAGGAAAATACTCAAATTACTGAGAGATTGGGGCCACACCTGAGCAGCATATTCATCATAACCCTTACAAGTCGTGAACGGGTCCTGCTTGAGCTGTTAGAGACATGTTGTCGATCAGAACTTCCACTACGATCACCTCAAAAGTCGCATCTTTTTTCCATGACCTTTCAAAGATCTCGGTGGTTGGACGACAACAATACAGTTCAATGAGGTCCTTCATCACACGTTCATGGTCCGCCTTTAAATCTGTATGGTGTTCATTTGCTGTACTACTCCTCCGTCGATGATGAACAACGGATCCAGGACCCACTCTCACTCCCGAGTAATGGGCAGCTCCAGCGACCGATTCAATAAGTGATGGTGTAGGAATAACATGGGGCAAGATTTGCGGGTGGTAGGTGATAGATGGCGGAGACGGGGAACGAGGAGGTGGATATTCGTGGTTATCTATCGAGGCTTCACAACTGGTGAAGGGCATGTTTGGGAGGATAGCAAGGGACGGAACGGACAAGGAACGGAGCAAACCTTTTAGAGTTTGTTGTGACGTCATATGTACGTGACCGAGAACAGTTGTTGCAAAGTGACAGGTAAATGCTGACATTATGATAACTAAAGCACAGACAACCAACAAGGTCTCAAACGTACAACATACCTCCACTCCTTTCCTTAGAGGCCATTTGTACCTTGCCACAAACCATAGGTTTTTCCTGGCGTGGTTTGCCATAGGCGAATGGTTCCTGTACCTGGCTAAGCTGGTGGGTAATGTTAAATTAACGCGACACTCACCATCCTCTGAAACAACAACAGTTAGTGAATAAACAGTTTTATCAAGAGTGAGATAGCAAACCTACCACTGCCACTGGCGTACATTTCACCGTCTGGACTGAACTCCACACAGTGTACGGGGCCATGATGACCTTTGAGTACCTCTCTCTCTTCGCCGTCTATTCCATGAATCCGCACCCACTCATCTCCAGTGCTTCCTGTGACAAACCGATCTTGTAGAATAGGATGAATGGAGGCAGATGAGGGGGAATAAGGAAGAACCAGGGTATGTGTTCCGCGCCCATCGTGTCCAGTTGGAAGGACTGGTATGAAAGAAACGGTTTTGCCAGAGGTCGTCACCAAGCGTGAGGTTTGCACAGAAAGTTCCATCGATGTGATTGGGTTTGGGAAGGTGAGACTGGTGGTGAGGTTACGTGTACGTAGATCCCACCATCTAGGGGTCTATTAGTGGAACGTTGCCTTACAAATGAAGGTTATGACCCACTTGATCTTACCATCCTCGCCAGCCGTCACACCCGTGTGTTCCCCAACCCAGACGACGCTTTTCACTACTCCCTCATGGGAGAGCGAATTGGTGTCCAATAGAAATTCTGGATCTGCGTCTGGCCGTGCAAGATCAAATATCCTCACTTTCTTTTCTTGACCACCCGTCAAGATTCGAGATGACGTGGGAGAGATGGCAACGGTGCGGACAATGTGATTATGGGGAAAGGAGTGTAAAACGGAACCCGAGTAGGTATCCCAAACCTTTCTGAGTAATCGTGAGTCTGAGTTAGGGGACAGTTACATGGCAGGAAAAGGTAAACTCACGCTGTGAAGTCCGCGCTACCGGATACCGCTTTTGAAGCATCGGGGGAGAGCTTAGTACTCCAGACAGCACCCTTGTGGCCTAAGAAGGTGCCGATCCAGTCACCAGTCCACTCTCTTAGCATTGGATTCCCGTCTTTGCAGCTTGACACCAGCAGGAAAGTTCCGTCATCTTGGACCGGGAGAGAAAGAAAGGTGAGTGACAGGGCGAGTATGACCCGGAGCCACAAGAGGAGTAGACTTGAGGAGAACGGACATTAATTTGTACTATAAAGGATGTTTTGAGGTCGTGAATCGTGATACCGGCGCACTGCGCACTGGCCTGGAGGGGAGAGGAAGGAGAGAGGACAGCTGAAGACAGACAGGCGCCCAGGTCCCGTGGCCTGTCTGGCATCCACCACGCTCAGTCGCTACCATTTTCAGAACTCGATCAATTTTTTCTTTGATCATCGATCATTCGTTTTCGAGCTGTTTCAAGCGGGTTACGCATAAACCCAACCTAGACTTATAGTTGAGCTGGAACAACTGGTTCATGGGCATTCCTGGGCATTCTAACGGACACAGTCTGCAGCCACCACTTGAACTAACGGCATCGGATTCTGGTTGTCACCGCGATCCAACGATACCATCCAACTCTGGAACCGAATGACCCTGTACCCTGACGGCCTGAAGGGAGTTCGTAATGGGTCATACAAATATCCTCAGAAGTGTCGCCACAGGTCGCCACTCTTCGCTTAACAATGTTGAAAGATCCCTTGAAAACCTTGGAGGGTGCCTGCAGGGCTCCTTCTAGATGATATATACCCGTTTTCTTTCAAGACTCGGAGCGTTAGATTTAAGTGCCTTCCGATACCGGACAAGATCTGCTGAACGCAAGGCTGAAGTAGTCAGGCTGTCAACCATGTCAATGTGGAAGCGAGTTTCAGAGCTCTCAAGCCGGAATAACTACTTACTGGTGTACGAGTTGACCTTGAAATACACTATGATAGCAAAAATAACAGGAAAGCAGAAATGGTGCCGGCGATGGCTAAATTTATTCAATGCAATCAATGGGCACAGGATGTTGCCATATGGAGATTGGAGTCCGCCTGAGGAACGTTATTGCGCCATCCTCAGAAGATATGACAACACTCAATACTCAGGATTGCTGCCGGCTGAATAAATGCTTGACTTCAATTGTGTAAGATCTTTGTCTGTCGTCCTCTACTCGCATCACCTGGTTCATCTTAAGATCGTAGCGAGGCACCAGTTTTTCCACCTCGACGTCAGAGCAAAGAAGATAGCCCCAGATCAACTCTTGTGGTCGCCTTCTTAATCCCATTAATTCGTGAAGTCTTTTAATATCCAGGTATAAAACCTTGGGCACAACGCAAACGTCTTCCTTTCCTCACCCAACATACAATGGTCCTTGCTGCTGTCAAGAAGGCCAGCAAAAAAATTGTTGACTATCCGGAGCATGAGGTCGATGTCGTTTCAAGCAAGGACTGGCTCTCCCGCTTCTGGACAAATCCTCTTCCCCAAGTACGCTAGGCCCTCCTGGACCATTCTCGTTAACTAACATCCTTCCTCCTAGATTAAAGCATACCTTCTCAGCCTGTTCCCAATTCTAACCTGGATTCGCCGGTATAGTGAGCACCACTTTCCTTTCGCCTTCCCTGAGCCGCAACAATAACTGAGCGCACGCAACACAGATGTTGGCTGGCTGTCCGGGGACGTTATCGCGGGTCTGACTGTCGGCATGGTGCTCGTCCCACAAGGAATGTCGTATGCCCAGGTGTGCAGCATTCTTAATCTGGCATATGACCACATACCTACTAAAATTAAAGATTGCAACACTCCCTCCCGAATACGGTCTCTACTCCTCTTTCATTGGTGTCCTTATTTATTGCGTACGTCCTGAACGCTGTCACATCTTTGCCGAGAGTTGATCATCAACTGGGGCAGTTCTTCGCAACTTCCAAAGATGTCTCCATTGGCCCAGTAGCCGTTATGTCACTCACCGTAGCCAACGTCATTAAGCATGTCCAAGACCATCATCCTGGGGAATGGTCCGCTCCAACGATTGCCACCGCGCTCGCCTTTGTCACCGGTTTTATTGTTCTTGGCATCGGCCTTCTCCGTATCGGCTGGATCGTTGAATTCATTCCTATGCCCGCTGTTAGCGGTTTCATGACTGGTTCTGCTATCAGTATTGCCGCTGGGCAGGCTCCTGGATTAATGGGTATACATGGATTCGAGTACGTGGATTGATCACGAGTTTCTATCGGTGATAACCAAAGCCTAAAACTGTTAAACTCAGCACTCGAGCCGCAACCTATCAAGTGATCATAAATACACTCAAAGGCTTGCCTCGTACTACATTGGACGCTGCATGGGGGTTGACAGGTCTTGTGTGCCTGTATGCCATTCGCCAAGGATGTGCCTGGGGTACCAAGAGGTGGCCTCGTCGAGGTGCGCATTGCATGCACAATTTTTCGATTCAGGCTAACACGGGTAACTAGCACGTTGGTTCTTCTTCCTTAGCGTCCTGAGGAATGCCTTTGTGATTTTAATCTTGACGATTGCGGCTTGGTTGTATTGCCACCCAAGGAGAAATGCGAAGGGTGACTTCCCCATCAAAATTCTCAAGGATGTTCCTGCGGGCTTCAAGCACGTGCGTCAGCCTCAAGTCGACAGTGCTCTCGTTTCTGCTCTAGCACCTGAGATTCCAGTTGCCACGATTATCTTGCTCTTGGAACATATCGCCATTTCGAAGTGTTTGTGATTCTTTTTGTCAACTAAACGTCATTCTGATTCCCTGTATCCATATGTAGCTTTTGGTCGTTTGAATGGCTACAAGATAAATCCGAATCAGGAGCTGATCGCCATCGGCGTTACCAATACTGTGGGGTCTTGCTTTGGTGCTTACCCCGCTACAGGATCCTTCTCTCGCTCAGCTTTGAAGTCCAAGTCCGGCGTTCGTACTCCGTTCGGTGGTGTCTTTACTGCGATCGTCGTCATTGTTGCCCTTTATGGTCTCACAGACGCCTTCTTTTGGATTCCTAACGCTGGTCTTTCTGCCATCATCATACATGCCGTCGCCGACCTCGTCGCTTCTCCTGACCAAGTCTTCAGATACTGGCGCATTTCTCCCCTCGAGTTCTTCATCTGGCTTGCCGCCGTTTTGATCACCGTCTTCTCGTCTATCGAGAGTGGCATCTATACCTCTATTGCAGCCTCCATTGTTCTCCTTTTGATACGTCTTGCTCACCCCCGTGGATCATTCCTGGGCAGGGTTTCCCTCGAATCAGAGTCTGGAAACCAAAAGGAGACAAGAGATGTTTTCCTCCCCATCAAACAAAGCGGTGTCAGTAACGCTCATGTCAAAGTATCGCCTCCTGCGCCTGGAATTTTGATCTACAGGCTCGAGGAGAGCTACCTTTACCCCAATTCCTCGATGGTCAACTCGGCTCTTGTCGACTACGTGAAGGAGAACATGCGCCGAGGCAAGGATGTGGGCACAATCAAGCTTCGTGATCGCCCTTGGAACGACAACGGCCCGCGTCGCAGCTCAACGCTGGATCAGGCCATAAATGAGAAGAAGCCTTGGCTTCACGCAATTGTTCTCGACTTCTCGACGGTGTAAGAAATTTCACCCGCTTTTGTATCATTGTTCAGCGATTAATTATCGTTTCGATTATAGCTCGCACATTGACACCACCGCTACCCAGGCCCTTATCGATACGCGTACTGAGATCGAAAGATGGACTGATTATCCGGTCGAGGTAAGCAGTGTTCTTTCGGAACTACCATCCCCTAACCCTGCTGACGCCGTTAACTCAAGTTCCATTTTGCCACGATCCTTTCTCCTTGGATCCGTCGGGCTCTGGTCGCCGGTGGTTTCGGATACGGCACCTCGCATTCGACGGTTCCTCGCGAAGTTGCTGCTGTGGTCCCCTATCGGGGTGGGAGGCTTCCTGATGATACCTCGAGTCAGGCTGCGAGTGATATTGAGATTGGTGACAACAAGGAGGGGAAGAATGATGAGATTATTGTTAAGATGAGGAGCTGGGAGCCTGTCATGCCCCAGGAGACACCATTTTTCCACATCGACCTAGCTTCCGCTGTCCGGGTTGCCGAGGGTGGTTTAGCCAGGGTATCGAAGTTCAACGAAAAACAAAGCAAGGATGCTCTGGCCTAGTTCTAGTCAAAGGTTTCGAAGTCATGTAAACACGATTGATAACGTTGTTTCGCCGTCTGTAGTTTGTAGCCTTCGGACATTCTCTTTTGTTGCATAGTTCATGAACTCGCATCTGTACACTAGCTTTTTCGTCACATCGCAAGGTAATTTGACATATATTTCACAACAAATGGGACTTGGTTTCAAGCCGCGGAGTTGGTGTGAAATGTGAATTAGGATCGTGTTTCCGACCATTTTGACTAAATGGGTTATCCAACTGCGCTCCAAATCCGATATATATCCATATGTACTCCATAACGCAGGGAGCATAGTAGATGCATAAATGAGCGCCGAGACAATGCGACTGTCAAATTTACCTCTGGACAGTTGATAGATGCTACAGCCGAGAGAAACCTGTGCTCTTCTGTGACATCAAACTAATAAGGGTAAAGCCATAATGGGCAGTGCCTTCGCATGGGGAGGAAACGCGACGGAACTGCGAATAGGACGCCGAAGAAACGTGTGCCGGATTGTGATAGTTCTACAGGCTTCGGAAGTCTTTGAGGGCTTGTTCCGCCTTAGCCTTCCGCTCCTTGGATAGTTCTTTGTTACGAGCCGAGCGTGCAACGCGCTGTGTTGTTGGCGAATATCAGCCAAGGTGCGGGGTGACCGGGAAATTAAGGAACTTTACTTCGGTCCGAAGGCACTGATTTAACTCATCTTTTTGCCTGTTGCAACCCCCAGTAAACCGACGCCAGGTGCTGGAGTGACATTCCTCTAGCGCCTGAATGAAATCCTTACAAACTGTAAGGTAGTAGAGTTGAGAGAAGATGCCGTAGAACGCGGTTGTAAAAACGCTGACCAATTTTCTTGTCCGAGAGTTGTGGGTGCATTAGTGGTTTTAAGCTGACAACGGGATGAGGAGTTGATGATGAGAATGGAAAGGGTCATAAGTATTACGCGCCGGTTTCGGGAGAATTTTTAATCAGGCACGGAGTCGATCGTGATGTGTCCTATTTGCAGATTAGATGCGGTGTAATCTTTCGAATAAATAATTTCGCCCTGTAACCTCTTCATTACTCTGCATCCTCTCTCCCCCCTTTCCTTCACCATGACATTTACACACTCCAAGTCTGATGATGTTGCAATCGCAACTATCCGTACCCTGTCAGTAGATACCGTCGGCAAGGCTAACTCTGGCCATCCTGGTTGGTGAATCGTTCGATGGGTAGAACATCTCCTCATCACTGCTGTATCGCCTAGGTGCTCCCATGGGCATGGCCCCCGTTGCCCATGTCCTCTTCTCCAGGTAGGTCCAGGGTCTAAACCGCAAACGTTAATTTTAATCGCCGTCAACGTCCAGGTTCATCAACGCCAACCCGAAAAACTCAAAGTGGTTCAACCGAGATCGCTTTGTCCTTTCGAATGGGTTTATTTGTTTTTTGGATTCCTTCCTCGAATTTTCTGACTGGTTTTTTTTGCTTTCTTCAGCCACGCGTACGTTCATTTGTGCATCCACGGCACCACTTATTCACATTCGAGATCCTTAGTTGCGCTCTCCAATATGTTCTATTGCACCTCCTCGGGTACAAGCTCTCCATAGACGACCTCAAGGCTTTCCGTCAGCTTGACTCGAAGACTCCCGGTCACCCTGAAGCTGGTCATACCGATGGTACGGAAGTTATAACGCGCCTCCCAAACTCTTCTCACGACGGTGATCCACATAGGTATCGAAGTCACCACCGGTCCCCTCGGTCAAGGCTTTGGAAACGGGGTCGGTCTTGCCATGGCTCAGGCCCACCTGGCTGCAGTTTACAATAAAGATGGATTTGATCTGATCAACAACTACACATATGGTAAGTCGGCGCAATTCATCTTCTTTGGTAGTTCCTAAATTTGGGTTCTAGTTTTCACCGGTGATGGCTGTCTTATGGAGGGTGTTGCTTCTGAGGCTGCCAGTCTTGCCGGCCACCTACAACTTGGCAATCTCATTGTTGTAAGTCATCCCATGGTTTTTTATCTCAGCAATTTCATTTAATCGCTTAATAAGATATATGACGATAACCGTAAGGGCCCTCACTACCCTGAGTAAATCAAATAATTAACAGTCCTCCTCAGATATCTCCATCGATGGGGATACCGCTGTTGCTTTTACCGAAAATGTTGAGCAACGCTTTTTGTCCTATGGGTGGCAGGTACTCCACGTGGACGATGGTGACCAGTGAGCATCATTTCGTAAAAATCCCCACCACGACCTGAGATAGTCTGCAGCGACCTTCCTGGCATTTACAGTGCCATCGCTGAGGCTCGCCAAGAGAAGAACAAGCCTACCATCATTCGCCTAAGGACCACCATCGGCTATGGTTCCAAGCAGCAAGGCACGCACGGTGTCCATGGAGCTCGTGAGTAGCATCGTTGCCTCTTGTCACGTGCCAGCGCATATTCATGCTTTGAAAACAGCCTTGAAGTCTGATGACATTGCTCAACTCAAGGAGAAATTCGCTTTTCCTTCTGATCAGACTTTCCACGTTCCCCAAGAAATTTATGATACCTACGCCGAGTTCGGGAAGCGCGGTGCCGCTTTTGAGCAGCAGTGGAACGATCTGCTTGCCGCCTACGGTCAAAAATACCCCGAAGAGCATGCTGAGCTCGTTCGTCGCATCGAGGGCAGGTTGCCTCAAGGATGGGAACAAACTTTGCCTGTCTACAAGCCCAGCGATAGTGCCCAAGCCTCTCGCAAGCTCTCTGAGATCGTGTTGACTTCCATCATTCCTACCCTTCCCGAGTTGATGGGTGGTTCTGCCGATTTAACTGGCAGTAACTTGACCAAGGTCAAGGGCAGCGTTGATTTCCAAGCACCCAGCACTGGATTGGGCGACTATACTGGTACATATATCCGTTATGGTGTCCGTGAGCACGGTATGGGTGCTATTGCCAACGGTTTACACGCGTATGGCGGTATCATTCCCTTCGTTGCCACCTTCCTTGTGGGTGGCTCCAGCAATTACGAGAGCTGAGCGGAAACTGACGTCTATCAAAAAAGAATTTCAGTCTCCTATGCCGCTGGCGCTGTCCGACTTTCTGCCCTGAGTCGCCATCAAGTTATCTGGGTCGGTGCGTGTGTTCTTGCAGTGTGGATCGAAGGCATCACATCTCATACTGTGTGCTTCAGCTACCCACGATTCCATTGGTCTCGGTGAAGATGGTCCCACTCACCAGCCTATTGAGACCCTCATCCACTTCCGCGCTACCCCTAACCTTGCTTTCTGGCGTCCTGCCGATGGTAACGAGACCTCCGCTGCTTACTATGTTGCCCTCACCTCCAAATCGACACCCTCCATCCTCTCTCTTTCTCGCCAGAACTTGCCCAACTTGGAAGGTTCTACCATCGAAAAAGCCTCCCGTGGTGGCTATGTCCTCGTTGAGGAACAATTTGAAGACCTCACCATTGTTAGCAGTGGTAGTGAAATCTCTATCGCTGTCGATGCTGCCAAGCAGCTCAAGGCTCAGGGCATCAAGACACGCGTGGTCAGCTTGCCCTGTTGGCTCACCTTTGACCAACAAGACGAGGAATATAGGCTCAGCGTTTTGAGGAGCGGAGCTCCCATCCTCTCTCTTGAGGCTGCTTCTACCGCTGGTTGGGCGAAGTACAGTCATGAGGTAATATCGTTAAATATACAGCTACTCGTCGTGGAATGATACTGATAGAATCATTAGCAATTCGGTCTTTCAGGCTGGGGTGCGTCGGGTCCTTACCAGAAAGTCTACGAGAAGTTCGGCATCACCGGAAATAGTATGTCATTTGCAGCTCTTTCTACCGCCTTCTTGTTAACTTGTTTAATAGATATTGCCTCTGTTGGCAAGAAGGTTGCCGAGTTCTACAGGAGGAAGGGTATGCCTGTCGTATCACCCCTCGTGAAGGCGATCCATTTGTGAATTTGATGGGTCCGGGCGGAAGACATAGAAAATACCTCTAGAGTTAACAAAATGGCTTCGCTAGAATGTAATATCGTTATCTTAGTGTACAACGCCAAGCAGTCTTTTTTAACTTATGGCAGGAGTGCTTTTCGCGGGTAGAGCGCAGGCGTTGCAAGTAGTCCGAAATAATTAGTATTGAGAGTCAGGTAGGATCCTATGCAAAATGAGGTGTCTATTTCCGTTCGACAATAGCAGTATCCCACTGCCTCCTCTCGGTCTCCTCCTTCAGAACGTCGAGAACAAGCGGTTTGAGGTACCTGACGTCCTATTATTTGCGCGTCTTGTGAACATTTTGGGGCAAAGTAAATTCTCGTGGCATACCTCATTTGAGGGTGTCCATTCACTCTTCTCCAAAGGCTTGTGAAGAACACTGGCATGGGATGCGCGCTTGAGGCGATAAGCACGGTCATATTGTTCACGAGGGGTCAAACGTGTGAGAGCCTAGTGAAAGAACGTGGTTTAAGGCGGTGGTTGACAGATACTTGGGTGACGACCATACCCGCTGGACTGTGTCATTCTCCTCCCTTACTATATCAAATTCAGTCTACCTCAACCTCTGAGACAGGAAGGGAGTCTTACAGAGGTCATCATACTTGAAGCCATACTTCCTGTAACCGGCGGCGTTGGCGTACCAGGTAGCCAGGGGCTTAACCCATGCCATGAGGGACTTTGAGGATCGGATGTAGGGGCTCCAAGAGATACCTAGAGGACCAAACATGGCGGAAGAATTTTAGAAAGACAGGCCTATGTATGAAAAGAGTTTCGTCGGCGTTGTGCAAGTCAACCCGGAGGGTTCCGAGCAGGTATTGTTTGGACATATTTGCTCCTTGCCCAGGGACGGCTATCTTCGATGGATGCGGCCTGTGATGGGCTGTCGATAATGGATTTAGGAGAGGGTATAAAAATCTACCAAGATCACATTTGATTTGCAAATCCACACCTTGCACCTCCATTTTCAAAACCAACAACATGTCTACCACTGAGCGAACCTACATCATGGTCAAGGTGTGCTGCTGGTCGTCTATCTAATCTCTCGCGTCCCTAAGTTATGCTTGTTCACGATCATTGCAGCCTGACGGTGTCCAGCGCGGACTTGTTGGCAAGATCATTGCCCGGTTCGAGGAGCGTGGATTCAAGATCCTCGCTCTCAAGTTCCTCCAGCCCAGTGAACAGCTCCTCCAAAAGCGTAGGTAGTTTTCCTAACCCTGGTTGATTACCGCACCTTATCAGCGCGTTTCTGCCTTGCTTTCGTAGACTATGCTGATCTCGCCAACAAGCCTTTCTTCCCTGGCTTGATCAAGTACATGGCCACTGGTCCCGTTGCCGCCATCGTCTTTGAGGGTCTCGATGCTGTCAAGACTGGTCGTGCTATGCTCGGTGCCACCAACCCCCTGGCTTCTCCCATCGGTATAGTCTCACATTTGTTGCATTCGATCATAGTACGTATTGATATGCACAGGTTCTATCCGTGGTGACTATGCCCTTGCCATCGGCCGTAACATCATCCACGGTTCCGATTCCGTCGAGAGTGCCGAGAAGGAGATCGCCCTGTAAGCTTATGATTCTTGAGAGAATGACAGAGGGATTGATTATTTTTTTTTACAGGTGGTTCCCCGAGGGTGTTACTTCCTGGACGAGCGTTTTCGAGAAATGGCTCTATGAATGAATTAATGAAGATTGTCTCTGAATTGTAGCAATAAAAACAGGTCACGTGTAGTTATGTCTTTCTTTGCGATGCTAAGTTTGCAAATGTTCGCATGCCTCTCCAGCGCTCACTGCGCGAAAGTGACTCTCACGGCATGAGCCTCCACGGGAACGATCTTCCGGCACATGGATGCGTGGAAATCGGTTTCATCAATCATTCGAGTTTCATCAACTCCCGTTGGGCAGTCCTTCGGATTTTCTCACACCAAAATCTCTAACCTGAGAAATCTGCAACTACCCCATTCCAACCACGGCGTCGAAATAAGTCTTTGGCATGCGAGATTCTACGTGAATGGAATTATCTCCTGGATATAAGGGTAATCCTCTCACCTTGGGAGTTGCTGGCACCCACCCCATCTACTATGCTGTTACCTTCTTTCTTGCAAGTCGGGCTCTCGTTATTGTTATGGCTGCAACTCGTTCCGCGGGCACTGGCGTTGAAAGGCGATTCGGGGTGTAACTTTTTCATGTGTCTCAACGTGACTCTCCTCGAGGACGATACCATTACTTGTAAGTCAAACCTTGCTCGGGAGTGCCCTGTCGAGAGGTTAACGTGGAACGACAGACGATATAACGAGTATCTATCAACCTCTGGGCTGGCTAGCTATGTAAGCACACTTTCGTCTTACTTTTCGCTTTGATATTTAGATGTCTTGTAGTGGATGGGGCCGCAAGATGGACCATACCCATATGGTCCTTGTTTGGCCCAATGACGACGGCATGGTGACGCTTTCCCAGCGGTATGGGAGAGGTCACCACGAACCTGGAGTTGTTGGAAATCCTCCTAGAATTGCAACCGTCGTGAAGCCCGTCGCTACTTCGGTCGGTCTCTTCAGTTTTCAACATAAGATTCTACTGAATTTATAATGGGCACAGTGGAATCCTCGCAATTCGACTCGCATGGCTTTCAATATTCCCGCAAATAAGACTGCACTGGCAGAAAGCCCGATTGAACACTTGATTTGGGCGTACAGTATGACCCGCCCCAAGGAGCGCAGCGATGCCGCGCTCTTACCACACTACCGGGCTGGCTTCCTGAGAGTCAACTTCTCCAAGGAAGCGATACCACCTCCACCCCCCCTTGACAAACAAACGCCTCTGCCTACTACCCCTCAACAAGGAAGCGACAATACGAACATGGATGATCACCACCACACTTCGTCCTCGGATGGCACGGCCACTTTTGAGAGCACGGCGGCTGCTTCAGGTCCATGGGGGAACCACGAAAAGCTTATTGTTGCACACGGCATCCTCCTCGTGACTGGCTTCCTAGTCCTCTTGCCCACTGGCTCGCTCATCGCACGATGGACGCGGACAATCACACCGAAGTGGTTCAAGGCACATTCAACTATCAACATGACCATTGCCATGCCTATTATTCTGATCGGCTGGCTTTTGGGACCCATGGCTGTTATTGATCACCAGGCCGGACATCTTGTTACAACCCATCAAGTGAGATTTGGCAGATCGCTCGCAGAATGCAAGCTAACGAAAATCTCAGATCTGCGGTGTGTTTTTGTTGATGTTGTATCTCCTTCAAGTATGGTTGGGAAGATACATCCACCGTCGCAAAGCAGAAGGTCTTGTTCCCGCCAACAAGCCCCACCCTCCGTCGAACATCCTTCATGTCTGCATGGGACTTTTAACGATGACATTAGCCTTCTTCCAGGTAATGCGCTCACTTGCAGGATTTTAGTACAGCTTTTTCACCTTCTATATCCAGGTCAGGAGCGGTCTCGATGAATGGGAAACCGCAACAGGACGCGGTCCACTTCATGCATGGTGTCACGACCTCTGGCTTACGTGGACAATTGTGCGTTTCTTTCTTCACGGTATCTTAACTTCGTCTCACGCGTAACCTCTTTCACCAGATCGTACCTTTGGCCTATATCGCAGGCCTCTCGCTTGTCCCCCGCCAATTCTACCAAGAACGTCAACAAACCATGCCGGGCGGCATCAATTACATTGCCTTGTCCGACGGCGCGGATTCCCCTCTTCTTCCTGATGGCGCTCGGGATGAGGGGCTTGGCATATACGCGGCGAGCGGTGGGGAGTTCAGGAATACCCGGCTATCTATGGATGAGGTGCGGCCCGAAGTTGAGAAATAATTGACGTGGATGGCGCACATTGTCTCTGGGTTGTTCTTGGTGTACATTATTCACACAAAAATAAGGGAAAAATTCGATTGATTATATTGTTATGAACATGTTAGGGTACAATAGAATACAGCGGTGCCTGTAGGCCAAAATGTGATTGGACTTAATGCGGGATGAAACGGAACAAGCGGAATGATTAGTGTAAGGACGATGCGGTGATGAGTGGAAGAGGGAAAGAGGTATATTGCGTTCGACGCGGAAGGGGGGTGATATGTGAGGAAACCCGGAAGGAATGGATGGGAGGGGGAAAGGGGGTCCAAAAATTGCTATGTGAGAATAAATAGATGATGACCGGAGTGCCTTGCTAGAAAAGTCAGGCTTTTGGAGACAATTGTTCATCGGCCACAGCTCGTGCTGTTCACCACATCCACCACCTTGCGGATACCGTAAGTAAGCGAGAACTAGGATGAGCCAGAGTAGCCAAGCCAAGGAGTAGGATGCGCCGATGTCACAGCGAGCCAGCCGGAAGGGGGGGGGGGACAAAACACCGTCGGTACACGTTCTAACAGGTGCATTTCCAACGATGTGACCTTGTCCACCTACGGCCGCGAGATGCCTTGTGTATGCCTCCGCTCAACCACGGGTCGGACATTATATAGCACAGTTCCACGTCAGAAAACTTGACGATGTCCAGAGACCCAACAAAGATGGATACCCGGTAGGGGTTCATCTTCCTGATGCGGGTTTGGCTAGAAGCGCAGCCAAGTCTTTCTCGCCTGCCGCAGGAAGCTGGCGGGATCGAGCTTTGAGACGCACTGGAAAAGCCAGTTATCAGCATGAGGGAAACAAAAAAGCAAAAGCAGGAAACGTACAGTTGCGATCAAGACTGAGCAGAACAACTTTTACGGCGCCATTCGTATCTTGACCAGTTGCGCCTAGAATTGCGGACCGGTCCGTCCAATGTTCATCCTGCCAGATGGCAGCCTTGAGAATGAGGTCGTCCATGCTTCGTTCGATATTGCCAGAAGTAAAGTCAACTTCCTCAGTTCTAACGTTTAGCGTTGTCAAATAGTTGCCCTTAGATGTTTGAACTTTGAGGGAAGTCGAGAAAGTACGGATATTCGATGTGATGTAATGCATGGCACTTTGAGCTGCTTGACCGAGTTGCGATGGGTTGTTGACGAGGCCATCGAGTTCCATGATAACGGGAAGGGGGATGATAACCGTCCAGCAGAGACTTTCTACCAGAGAAGCGACCAAGGAAAGTGACGAAAGGAGGATGTTCGTATCAACAACGAGGACAGAGTATCCGGGCACAATACGAAGCTCGGGATAATTGTCGTGGCCCCGCTTAGAAGACCTTGGGCGGCGCGAACGCGGGGACGGTCGGGTTACTTCACGTTGCGCGGCGGACCGAAGGAGGCTTCGGAGGAAACGTCTGCGCTCCTGTAAATCGTGGTTATCAGCGTCAAGTGTGAGGGGAGAAAGTATAGTAAATACACACCTTGAGCTCCTTAATCTCCTCTGGCTCATTCTCGTCATCTTCACTGCTTTGCTCTTCATCCTCCTCATCAACGTCCATGAATTCATCCTCGTCAACCCATCTCTTCCCCATCCTTCTCCTTTCTTCTCCTTCCCTCTCCATCCTCTCCATCTCTCTCCATGCCGCGACCTTGTCCGCGAGTTTACCCTCAACTCTCCATTCACGTGTACCCTCAACCCAGATGAATCCAGGTACCGCACCAGCGATGTCGACTGCGCTTCGAACAGTGCGCGTCCAACGTTTCATTGTCGTCTCCTTCGCATCCACACGCCATCCTTCATTCCTCGGGAAAGCGTTAACATCGTAAACACCTTCAGGTCGAACACCATAGAAATGTTGTCCCTTGTACTCCTCTTTGTCATCCTCGATCTCGCCGTCGGTCATCTGACAACTTTCTTGAGTTTCTAAAACCTCAATCTCGGGGCGGTCTGCACCGGACTTCCAGTACCCGCGTTCGTAGACCTTCCGACTGACCCACTCCATACCACGCATACACCAGTCTTCGGGAAGAGGAGGCGCACATCCTGCGGTAAGCATTGACCACCGGTGTTCTGGAGCGACGCCGATGATCGTAAAAAGACCCTGGAGCTCCATAACTTTTCGGGGAATGGTTGTAAAGAAGGCGGCTAGATCATCCCAGGGAATACTCCTCTCAAGGAGGGCTAGCGAGGGTGGGTGCTTTATGATGGTAGCGAGGAAGGTAAGGAGGACGGTGAGATAGGGATTTAGGCTTGATCGGGCATATCCTGCGGGTTTTCTGGTCGGGTTTTGCAAGACGAAACTGAGTATGGAGAAAGTCAGCTGGAGGGCATATTTGAACGAGGGTGGGTGTTCCGGTATGTAAGTATCAGCCTCAGAGAGTGTTGGGGAGACCTGGGCAGGCCTGTGCGGAGGACCGTGTTCCTCATCCACATCCATCCGGTTCTCCTCCGATACAGCGGGCTTCTTGGCGACGATACGACCGGCCGACTCGCGTCCACCGACAGCTCCTAATCGTCGAAGGAGTCCGGAAGGCTTGCCATACTCAAGAACAGATGTAATATTGATGATGGCCATCATTATCCATTCCCGCTCCTCAGCGCCTTCAATAACAAGCCTTTCAAGGAAACGCGCTAGCGTCGGCTGGAAGTCGTCAAGCTGGATATTTGTGAACAGCATGCCGTGCAGGAGGACGAAGAGCTCAGAAGCCTTGGCATCCGGAATCATGCGCCGCGCTTGTGAAGGGACAGACCATACTGGGAGGATGGATTCCCGAGAAGTCATGAACGGGTGCAAAGTGGTCATGCTAGATCACATACGATCAACGGGGAGGACAAAAATTTGTTATAGAGTTTACGTACCTCTTCACGAAGTGATACACGACTCGGAGCTCTTCACTCTCCACTTCACGATAGAGCAACCCCAAATGATGATGCAGCTTCCCAGTACCGGGTTGCTCAAACAAACAGGTCGCATACCAATCACGCGCGATGTTCCTCCACCTATCTTTTTCGGGTTCCACCTCCAGTAACCGCGCCGCAGCGATACCCACACTTGGTGGTTGACTCGCGATACGTCCCGCAGCAGGGAAATCGCTAATGGACTTCTTGCCGCTGCTGTTTCCATTTGCGGTACCACTGACTGGGACCTCCAGGCCGTTGGCCCTGTTCATCTCGTTGGCAGCTTGAAGTGCAGATACCGTTATTCCCCCATTGTTATTTCCCACGCGGCCGTCCAACATGGCAGCGACGATCATACGGTAGCGCGCAAGGTCACCAAGGGCCTCCAGCCAGCCAGTGCGGAAAGCGCTGAGCTGTGGATCTTCAACGAGGCTGACATAGAAATTGTAAGCGTAATAGATAAATTCTTGGAGAAGTTCGAGGGCGACGGGAGATGAAAACGAGCCGCGGCGCAAGGACTCAAGGAGTTTATGGAAACCATGCGTCCACAGCCGAACAACGATGTTGTACTTAGTGGGAACATTCTTCAGTGACGCGGGTACAGAGGGGGCGAGAGAAAGCTGAAGGAGATTATACATGTCCTCTGCCAAACTAGACGGTTGTTAGACACGATAAACTTATTCTTGGACACCAATGAGGAATCTGTTACCTTTTATGATCTTCGACTTTCCTCATCCACTTCTCTTTCTCAAAATCGTCCCGATTTAATTCCCTGCTTCTAAGCATGACCCGCGTGTCCATTTCATCGGTGTCATCCGATTCTTCTTGCTGGACCTTGGATTCGAGGGTCGTGATTCTACGATAAATCATTTTGAGCTGTTGTGAGAAAGCAGATGCCGAAGAGTCGTCCGTTGCTGTGCGGCCAGGCCGATTATCAAACAAGGCTGAGGACGTCGAGGAACCGTCCGTCGACAGGGTAAAATTTGATGAGGAAATAGAGGCGGCGTATGAGCTTGTGGATCCTGCAGACACGTAGTCCCCGCTCGATTTTGGTGTTGGCGTGGGCTTTTCAGCATGCGACGAGGTCATTGGCTGGGTCCGAGGTTGAGCACCGAAATGGACGGGATCGTGCCTGCGATGGTCGAAGAGCTGACGGGCAGCGTTGGGTCCGTTGCTGCGAGTGTTTGGAAGATGTCGGGGGACGTTTGCGTTGTCGGCGTCAGAAATGGAATCAGGCTCGGCTGTACGTCGCATAGGAATTGGGTCGGTATCAGGGTTGAAAAGCTTAGGTTTGGAGGAGGTGGAGCGGGGGGCAGGGGATGATGCGATCTTCAGACGTGAAAAACCTTCGTGGTCTGCCTCGCCTGTGGGTCGGGAGACTATAACTTGGGGGAAAGGATTGCGGCGTTGTATTTGAGGGGCTGCGCCGCGGACCGATGGGGCGGAAGCTTTGGGTGACCGGTCGTTCCGTGGCGGGGAATGAGGGTGTGTCTGAGAGCCTGAGTGCAACGACGTAAGGTTTAGCTGTTGCGGGGTAATTCGCGGTTGTTGTTCTCGTTCCCCCCTCTCCACTTTATCTTTGGTACGAATAGCACTGAAGAACCCAAAAGTGCATGTCAGTTAAACTGCATGGGGCGTAGAAATAGATAAATAAATTTGTATATTCGAACCTAGCCTGTCTACGTCTGAGAGCCATGAGCTTGTCGTCGATGTCTGTTGGTTGTGGACCGTCTCTTGTTAACATCTCGCGGTCCTTTCCCTTTCTCGAGGGTCTTGTGGGTGTAGTTGGGAAAGAATCCATGGGTGGTCAGAAAGAAAGGATGTGCGTAGACGATTCGCTGGTTAGCATGCTTCCAACTCAATTCCGCAGCAGTGCCCAGATAAGATCTCACTCTCACGTGACTGCTGCGCTGCCTTCTTCCTTCTCCGTAGTCTCATTCTACTGATATCCGGCCTGCGCACACGGCCGTCCGAACCACTGCTATCCACAGCTTCCGACAGTGTGTGTGCACCTAAATCCCTCGATCATTTACAACCTGCCTTTCCTTTCTATGGTACACCTGCGCGTTTTTGACTCAATCATTTGGGACTTACTGCGGCACCGCCACCGGAGGATTAACTACACGTGCGGTGTTATCCAGGGCTATTCTTGGACCACTGCCCTCCTATAAACAAAGGGTGTCATCTCACATCCGCCGCCTCTTGAGAGTATTTGTCCACCGACGTAACCCAGCCTTTGGCGGTACCGTTCCGTTGGGCTCCTCCTCTCACTCCTAGAATGTACTCTCACAAATGACTGAAACTGTGTTGGACAACTCCTTGCGAACATCCCTCCCGCCCTATGTCCATTCACATCTGCATCATGTCAGTGACTACATCCCCGTTCAGAGCGCGTTTCGCCCTTACCGGGGTGACCTCCCCCCCCCTCACATCGCATCAAATTTCAGCGTTTGCATCACTTTTCTCATAATCCCATTCGCTGGTTGTCGCTTCCTCGCTTAATGCATCAGTTCTGTCCTGATGTCAAATTGCCTACCAAGAGTTTCTTGGGCGTTACGCAGCTCAATTGCCTAAACTATGTAAACACACACCATTCGCTCTTCAAAATTGCTAAGTACTTACGCGATGCTCTCCGCAGCTTAATGAATCAACTTCGGATCACGTACCGCGATCACAACCAGTTTTTAATAGCCAATGCACAGTCCAGAGTCCTTTACTGGCTATATCACGGAGCGTCCAACAGCATATAGGCGCAAGACTTACCTCTCTGCTCCTGGAAACTCCACACCCATTCCACCACAATGGCATTTGGGGTAGCCTACTTGTGAGCATCTAAGTTTTCTTCCACCCTTACGTCACCTGTACCTACCACGCAGTTTCCAGCCGCCAACCTGAACTTTAAGGCCTTTCGCCGAGCATCACCAGAAGTCCCGCTTGACGTCTAGACACACGAGTCACCTATAGATCTTCATCTTGCTACAAACGATCGGCACTATCCTGCTGTTCCCCCCCCCCCCATTTCATTTCATTCCATTCTCAACCTTCTAGAACAGCTCACAGTCTAGTACAATCTTGCGGCTGCGGCGCTAATTAAGCATCACCACCATAACTCATACCCGGGGTCAAACCCTCACTGCGGCGCTTGTGCTAGTGCCACCGATCACGTTCCCGCAAGAGTGACTGCGTCGCCTGGACTCCGCAGGCTTTTAAGGGCCCTCATATAGGCTCAGCCTTTGATTCGCTTTCGGTGGTTTTGTCGTCGTATGGATCCTCAGGGGTCTTCCGGAGGACTAAACATTAGTTTCCATTTCTTCCGTCTCCGCCTGCGTTGGACAAGGGGAGGCCAATTCCGAGCCGTGTGCAAGCACACAGGCAGCATACCACACCCCCCGATGACCGACTACGGAACAGCCTTTCGCGCAGTCATCTGCGGCCATGGCTGAATGGGCTATCTAACCCTTCCATACTTTCCACATGCTTCATGTACCGAAAGTGGAGGTCTAGCGCAGGCCACCTGCTACTACAGACATACAATTCGCCACCATTCATCTTCGGTCATTTGCATCTCCATTAAGCGCTTCACCATTGTCGCAGCAGCTGATTGAGGCTCAAACCATCCACTCACGATAAGTACACCATTCGCCATTGTGATTCAAAATCTATTCTTGGTGACTCTCCATTCGTCACCTCCGGTGCCAGTTTATCACAACCATTTCACCTCAATTGGTTCTCAAAGGCGACTGCGGATGATCGAAAGATCCACTAAAAATTCAAGCGTTTACGGGAAGTCCAACTACCGGTCCGTGGGTCCCAGAAATTTGCGTTGATAGACCAAGTCTAGCAAGCTGGATTTGGTTCTCAAAGGGGACAAAGAAAAATTTCTTTCCTGGACACCTCAAAAACCTATAGCTCGAGCTCCAAGGCAAATGTACACACAATGAATATCTTCCCCGTAGCCGTGGGATTTTTTAGAATCATACACTGTTGCCTCTTAGAAAGAAGATTTCCGGGTATCATACGGTGACACGTCCGGGAATCGGTCTAGCGTCGTCTAACGCCTTGCAATCACGACGTCTGGCCGGGCTCATGTGATCTCGAACCTTTCCTTCCAGCCTCCAGGCTCATCAATCACCAGAAACCTCCCGAGCTAAGAATACTGCGGATTAGCCCTGAAACCCTTCTAGTGCGATCCACCTTGATGCTTGACAAGCACCTTTATTGAAATCGGAAATCATGAGACCTACTTCGAACTAGATACTTATCTGCCTACACCAATTGAGCCTGCCAATTTTGAAGAAGAGACTGAAGAGATTCTTATTTTAGAACACGGAGTCCATAAAATTTCATCTACTGCGCACGTATGGATCATGCCTAGAAATAGGATTTCCGATAAGAAACTCCCACTATGTTTCGCTACATTCTTTAGGAGCTAAAAGCTATTAGTGATACACACAAAGAACCAGGGCTCGTTGTCTTCGGCCTCAAGCCTCGCTTTTCTCACCGAAAAATGTTTGACCCCCAAGTCGGACATCCCCATTCACAACCTCAATCCGCCATGCCCCATCTCCTCCTTTTGCAACCCTAATCTTCCCAACAATCTGTGTCCCCTTGCCAGCAGGCACCTCGACTTCCACACTTTCTTTGTGCCCAGCAGCAAGTTCATATGCTTGCACCTCCAAATCCTGAGCATAATCATAATCCGGTCTGCCCACACCCGGCCGACCTAAGATTAAAACGCTACCCTCACGGACCCAGACGGGTATCTCGCTGATGGGTACATGTTCCTTAACCCATTTGGGACCTTGAATAACTCGACTTGGATTCCAGAAGTTTGTCCATTTGCCAGCGGGGAGGTAATATTCACTTTCCTCGCCTAAGGGGACAAACACTGGCGCAACGAGGAGAGAGGGACCTGAACATGTTATCATTCAGGGGGGTGGTGATGAGTGTGGAATAAGGCCTACCGAGCATATATTGTTGGTCAAGGTAGTGAGTTGTCCGGTCCTCTGGGAACTCGATGAACATAGCGCGTTGGATGGGGTGCCCTTTCAAATGCGCTTGGATAGACTGCGTCGCACCAAGTCAGACTCTAGCGACTAGTTTCCAATGAAAGCGAAACTGCATACTAAGTTGTATATGTAGGGCATCAATCGATGTTTTGCATCCAATAATACAGACATGTTCTTCGCGGCTTCTTCGCCATAGTTCCATGGTACGCGATATGAAGAAGAACCGTGCAGACGAGAATGAGACGAAAATAGGCCAAACGCAACCCAGCGTTGATAGATTTCAGGATCTGGGTGTCCCTGTATATATGTGTTGTTCAATTACACCAGCTATAAGAGCCAAAAAGCAGACGAACCTCGAACCCTCCGATGTCATGAGAGGCATACCCAAACCCGGAGGTTGTAAGAGATAATAGCCCGCGCAAAGCTTCGGCCATGGCTTCCCATGTTGATTCACAGTCACCCCCCCAATGAACGGGGAACCTAATGAGTGATATATTAATAGAACGTTTAAGACTGATTTGTCCTTCCAGGGTGAACGTACCTCTGACCACCGACGGTAGCAGAGCGTGCGAATACAACAGCCTCACCTTCTCCAAAGCGCTCACGAAGAAGTTTAAATACGAGCTCATTATACACGACAGAGTATTTGTTGTGAATCCTATAGGGATCAGACCCATCGTGGAAAACCACCGAAGCGTGAGGAATACGCTCCGCAAAATCAGTCTACAAGGAAAGTCAGAGGTGTAAATCGTACTGCCATGATTGGGGAGGTACTTTGAGGCAATCAACGCCGAGGTCCAAGAGCGCAGATAATTTACTTTTATACCACTTTCTTGCCTCGGGATTAGTCACGTCCACGATGGCTAAACCAGGTTGCCACAGGTCCCATCTAATCGTGTCAGCTTCTTGACGTACAAAGCGAATGTTGAGACGTACTGCCAGGGTGTGCCATCCTTGCGCTTGATAAAGTAGCCTCCTTTAACGGCCTCGTTGAAAATAGGTGAAAGTTGGGAGATGTAAGGATTAACTAGAAGAGGGGAGGTAAACACCCATTGCCTGAACTGAATGGGTTGCAATGACAACGCACTCCAGAGACAAATTTTGACCCCATATTTCTGTTTGATCTCTGTGAGGTAGGCCTTGGGGTCTACGAAATTATCAGGGTCAAAAGTGAACGAGCACCTTCAGAAACGATCAACAATCCATAAACGTACTGAGGCAAGGAGACTTACCATTCGTATTGCTTCATCCAGAAACAATCGATATGAAAAACGCGGACCGGACAGTTGCGTTCTTGCATTCCTGCGAGGAAACCGGAAACAGTCTGGCTGGAATATGAGGTTAAGAAAGAGGTCGAGAGCCAGAGACCAAAGGACCAGCTTGGGAGAATTCTGGAATAAAACTCAATCCCGGACCCAGATATGTCGAGGCGGATTTACGCACGCGGGCCGTCCGGTCATTCGTGTGTATTTATCCAGAATCTAAGCGGTTCTTTATGAGGTGTATTCTCGCGAAACCTGAAAGGCTCTCTACCTCGAGAGGTGTCTTCCCGTAGATGATAAAATATTCCAAGCTCTTATCCGCAACGGAAACACCGACGCGGCTGACCTTCTCCGAGCCAACTTCGACCTCAACTTCTCCGGGATGATTGATGAAGACGCCATAGTTCCTGTTGGTGATGTAGAAGGGAACACACTTGTACGCCTGATCACTGGAAGTCCCACCATCCTGATTCCAAATCTTAACCGACTGGCCTGAGAGTGAATGGTCAGGTTCAACGCGGCGGCATAATATGTGGCCCATACCATTCTTTACAAAAGCACCGAATTGTTCCCCGAAACCATAAATGAGTTCACCCGGGGAAAGGTTAAGCTCGGAGTTGATATACCGAACGACGGGGGGTAACGGCTCGGGTCGCGGATTGGACGAAGGATCATGAGTCAGGCATGAGCTATTTGAAGCACTAAGAGCAGCCCAATGTGAGGGCATATCAAATAATGCTTGATGTTTGGGACCAGCAAAAGTTAGGGTCCTCTCGGGTGACTTGAAAGTGATACTATATGGATTTTCGGTGATTTCAGCTCTGAGATCACCGCTGGAAATTACATGGTTGGACCCTTCTTTGGACAGGGTGGTGTTAGGGATGGGTGGGTCGTCCGGAAAGAGTTGAATGTTAGGTTGAGGATCAAGTGAGGCGAAGTGTTCGATGTTGACACCGATCACGTCCTTAGTTGGAGAGTGAACTCGGGCGCTCAATACGGGTCCTGTGAATGAGAGTGAGTTCAATGCCTATGCTGAAGATGCTTACATAGTACGCACCACCGAGTGTATCACCACGATGCCTGATGGGCCTTGTTGAAACCTGCAGATCATAACCCTTTTCATATGCAGTGACTTGGACAACCTGAAGACCATAAAATGGCTTGACACCATTCTTCAACAACCAAAACCCGTCATTAAACTTCATGACGTCCCAAGGTGAGGGGTGGTAACTTGACTCACGACTAACAAAAACCATCAGCATTTATGGGATTCTTCAGGAGCGGAACGCTAGATAGGTCATTTGGACAACTGAAGCGGACCGTCTGTCACCGAGGAAACCCCGCAGCCGGTAATGAAGCCACGTCGATGTCGGGTAAGAGTAGACAGCCAGTTATCGTCGCATTATTGATGCGGTTGAGAGTTTGTGATAGCCAAAGACTACGCGCATGGTTCGCTTATCCACTTGCACACTTTAAGAGTCCCGACAGTTCCGAGAGAGTTCAGGTCGTGGAGACAGCTGGGAGCCCATTCATTATTAGAAAGCGTACGCGATTGGCTTCCGTGATGTACCATGTGATTCCGTTTATATTGGCGAATCCCGTTCAGGCTCTCGAACCCTAGTCGGGAGGTGCAGTTGTATCTGCGGAAATTGTGGTCCATACGCGAAGGTTGCCCCAGAGAGAAAGCCTGGTGCACGGGGTCTCCATAAGATGGGGGACTCAAGGAATACATTGAATACAAATACCTCTCTACCACGGCCCTTTGCAAGGCAGGAATGCATGACTCATCCGGCTGATGGAAATGGTTGATGTGACTCCCATTTTAGCCACGACGACGAACAGGAACTTCAAGATGCCTCCACCACTTTGGCAAAAAACACCTCTCATCCATTCAAGCACGCTCTCGGAATACATCAACGCATCAGTCCATTTGAAGCTAGAGGTAAGGACTCGAGACCACCGTTACGCATCCCACGTTCTCATCAAGTCCTAGAACTTGCAACCTTCATACTCATTCAAGTATCGCGGGATCTCGCATTTCATTCAAAAAGCGGAGGAAACGCACGGCAAGGACTTGCATTGCGTCATCGCATCGGGGGGGAATGCAGGATTGGCAGCAGCATGTGCAGCGCACATACTACAAGTCAAGTGCACCGTTTTCATCCCAGAGGGCGTGACACAAAGTACACTCAAGCTATTGAAACGAGAGGGTGCCAAAGTCGTGGTCACCGGTCGCTTCTATGCCGAGGCATTAGAAGCCGCCAGGCAAGTTGTAGCAGCAGATAACAACGCGTAAGGTCCTTCCTCGCAACGCTTGCAAGTTGACGAATTGCTTCCAGTGTCATGGTACCTGCATATGATGACCCTCTGCTTTGGGAAGGCCACAGTTCCATGATTGTCGAGATCCGGGACCAATTACAGAAGAAACCTGATGTTATATTTTGTAGCGTAGGCGGTGGGGGATTGTTAGGAGGTATCATTCTCGGATGCAAGGAGGTCGGTTGGGATGACGGTAAGTGGTGATAGATTTCGGGAGCAGGCTTGGTACTCATTCGGAACTGCTCCAGTACCAATCGTGACGCTCGAAACCATTGGGTCCGATTGTTTCTACCGTTCCATCACAATGAACGAAAACGGCTTCAATAAGGACACGAAGGTACTGCCTTCCGGGGTAGAGCTTGTCCACGATGCCAAGTACAACCTAAGTATAGCACATTTCAATGGGTTTTCTTCAAGGGCATCCGGGTCCCTTGGTGCCTCCCAACCTGCTGCAATAGTATTGCGGATGGCGTTGGATAGGCTGGGAGGCGTATTTCCTTACAGTGTCCCGGACGAACTGAGTATGGAAGCTCTAGTAAGATTTGCCGGTGAGTGCTCTATGTTAACCGAAGGAACAGTGCAACGTAGCTGATTTAGAATGAAGACGACCACAAAATGCTCGTTGAGCTAGCTTGTTCGACAACTCTCATCCCAGCCTATCATCCCGCACTCTTCGATAGAATGGTACCTCCGACCTCTGATTCACGATGTGTCGTTTTCATAGTTTGCGGGGGTTTCAAAGTCTCGATTTCAGACGCCTTGGAATTTCGGAAAATAGTTGATGAGAACCTTAAGAGCCCAGAACCGGATTGGCAGGTCCAGTGTAATGATGGAGAATTATTTCAGGTACGAAAGCGGGAAATAGTCGACGTTTGAATCCACTGGGGTAGAAATAATAAATAATACGATTTAAACCTATACCCTCTTGCACGTTGAGTGGGGGAGCATCTCGCGAAAGGCGGAGTTCATACCTACAGCCACTTCCTCTTATGATTTGTTTTTTGAGTCATTCTCCTCTAATTCTCTTGCCGCTCTCCGTGCTAACCTCTCGGCTTTAATCCTAGCGAGTTCCTCACGAATAGCCGCAGTCTCCTTTGGTATATTCTATATAATGGCATAGGGTAAGCAACCAATATTTCGCACAGTTGGCGATGCAGGTACCTGGTTGGTGCGTTCTATAGGTGGGAACAACTTATTCCGGTACTGAACAGAGGTTGGCATGAACAACTCGAGTTGGTGAAGTGAAGGGAACGTACAGGGACTACGTGTTGCCGATACCATTCTGGATCGCCAAAGTGGACAAGAGCAAAGATTGGAACAAATAGATAGAGAGAAAACTTGAAAACCTCGAGGTTTGGCCCACCCATGGTCGCGCAGGGGCAGAAAGGAAGCAGGCGGGACCCCGGATGCGCTTGCCTTGAGTGATGTTTATTTGAAGCGTTCGAGGTAAACAGAGAACAAGAGAACGGGAAAGCCTGGCAGTCGTGTCAATCAAGCCAAACTACGCATCCGTGTCATTTTAAATTGACCTTGCACGAGTGCCCCATGACATCAAAATCTTCCTGAGACTACCATCTCAGTTTTTATCCTAATGGCAGATCTCCAGGAAATGTAGGTTCATTTCTTAGTCAAAAGTTCCCATATCAAATCCGTATCTTCCTGACAGTAAACCAGTTCAAGCGGCAAGGGCTTCCACCACACTTCTTCCTTCCCGAGAGTCGACGTCCTTGTTCCTCATCACCAAAGCGAACAGATCATACAAACATCAATACTCAAATATCTACTTTGTTCGCCTAAGACTTTTACGACAATTTATTGAAGAGGCCGCGAACACGCGATGGAACAACCTCTCCGGAAAGCCCATTTTAGTCCCGCGAGTCTTGGACGTCGTGAAAGCGCAATTATGCTACATCATCGGGACTGTATACATGGAAATGCCACTGAAACCCAATGTCATGGAAGACATTGCTCGGGACGTCCGTCCATCTCCCTCTTCCTGCTCACCCAACTGGACTGACCCCTCCATTCTCCCTCATTGAATAGCATTCAATACCACCTCCGCCTCCACCACCAAAATTCTATTCTGATAATGACAGCGTTATGTTGGAAGATGAATCTGGTCGTATACGACTTGTCGGTGATGTGCTAAAAGGAAAGAATCTGGTCACGGGTGTAATTATCAGTGCCCTCGGGGCCGAGACACCAGAAGGCGATTTCGAGGTGGTCGATATTTGTTTCGCCGGGTTGGCTCCACAAGCTTATCCTCAGGGTGAGGGGGCGGATGAAGGAAATACCACGGACGTGGATGGTGCGTTTTCTTCCTTTGCACGGTTCCCGGAGCTCTGGAAATTTAACGACAAGTTTTCCGCATATTAGGTGTAGGTTCAACAAGTTCCCCGGGAGATGAGTGGATTGGGGTGGTTTCTGGTTTGGAAATTGGGTCAATGGCCCCAAGGGACGCACAGCTGCAGATGTTGACAGAGTATTTAACAGGTGAAGAAGGCGGGGAGGACGACCAATTGAATGCAGCGAAGGTTTCCAGGTTGATTATTGCGGGCAATTCCCTGGCCCCTGGGTCGCTCGCGGATAGAATTGAGACACTCTCTTATGCAGAACGCAAAGCCGTACGTTTCTTCCGCTTGAGCGGTGATATTAGGCCTGACCTTGGGTTCCGCAGAGAAAGCAGGGACTCGACCCGACAACATTTACGCCGAATCCCATCTACGACCTTTCGGCGCATCTCCTTGACATCGCTCGAGTTATGCCCATTCATATCCTACCCGGTCCTGGTGATCCATCTGGTATCATTATGCCACAACAACCGTTTCCAAAAGCCATCTTTGGTGATGCATCGACGAAATTCTCGACGTTCTATTCCGAAAGCAACCCTACGTACATCAATATCGCCTCTACCTCCCAACCCACTTGCGAACGTTCCATACTTGTGAATTCCGGACAGCCTTTAGATGACATGTTTAAATACCTCCCAGTACCACCAATCACCCGACTTTCGATCCTTGAAAGCACACTCAAGTGGAGACATATGTCGCCAACGGCGCCAGATACGCTCTGGTGCCACCCATACTTTGCTTCGGACCCCTTTGTGTTGAAGGAGACCCCGCATATATATATCGTTGGGTGTCAACCGCACTTTGCCACCAACCTCGTTACGGAAGAAGCGAAAGATGGGAGTAAGGTTCAGTGTCGGATCGTGATCGTGCCGAGCTTTGCGAAGAGCGGGATGCTTGTGCTCATTAATGTGAGGACGTTGGAAGTGAAATGTGTTAGTTTCGCTGTGGAAGGGATGGTGACGGGAGAAGAAGAGGATTTGCAAGGTGAACCCTGTTCACCCCCCGTTCGGTTGCGGAATGGACTGACGCTCTCGAATTTACAGAGACGCAACCACTGTCTCCGAGTCAATCAGAACCAATGTTATCTGCTCCAGATTCTACTGCTTCGGATATGATGGATTCACAGCAGGATTAGTGTTCTGGGTCGAGATTAGGTGAAATAAAAGCATCTTACTACTGAGTAGGAGACGCACCCAGTGATTAGGAGTCCCATTGCATTGCAGAGATTACCCAATACGATCGTCCATATTCCTGATCTTGTTCATCCAACCAACAGAGCCCATCCCTCAAAAGCATATTCTCGAGCGCAGCCCTCGCTCTCTCTCTCGTCCATCCCTTCCTCTGTACGAGCACGTCTTCTACTACTCTTCCACCTTGTTCTTGCGCTATTGCCAGTATAGTAGCCTGATCCTCGTCCAGTTCCTTCGCGACACTTCTGATCATTTTCCTGCCTCCAATCTCTACCACTTGATATCCAGCTCCAAGTGGTTGTAAGGTCTTGATGCTGCGCACGATATCGTCCTCCGTAACCTCCCCACTATTGACCCCACGCAATTTTGATACCAGGCGTATGAGCTCAGACATTTCTACAAGCCCTCCATTCCGGTCTCTCGTACTAACACAGACATCAACGATCTGGACCCCAAGCTCATACTGCCAATCGCCCAATCCAAGCATCTCAGCCCACCAGCCGCCCTTTCTGGGACCAGCCAAAGGATCCACACCGATGGAAGAGCACATCTGTTGGAAAGCATGACGGAATGTTGGATCGCTTTTGATTGAATCGCGGTGTGTGGAGGCGAAGTGTGCGAGGGCGGTGCGGAATTGCGTGAGTTGGGAATTGAGATGTTCAACTTGAGATTGCGAGATTGTAGATGAAAGCTGAGCGTAAGATCGTTTGGATTGTTCTTGCCGGTCAAAGGCAGCGAGGCCCGCACCTCGCCTGTGCATTGTCTAGATCAGCGTAGGTAGCAACCTGTTCGCGGAGGTGTGACGTTCTGTGCAATGACCGGCGCCAATCAAAACCTGATTTGGTGACTCGGATAACCACAGCTCCATGTTAGATAAACATGCAAACTGGAAACGACGTCAAGAGTTAAGTACTAAGTACTACTCATTGACCAATGACATTTGGCAGTTCAGGACAGGAAACAACACGTCCACCCAGCACCTGTCTTACCCAAGTCATGTAAATCCACCCCCTGCCATATTAAAATCCTCCGATCGCGAGCCTTGAGCCCCACTAACAGAAAATAGGATAATTTTACACAAAAGATCTCGCCGCGCTTTGTTTTCTGATATATGCACTGGTTGCGTCGCAACCTCTTGCTAGCCCTGAATAACGCTGTTAATCGAAATCAAGACCGTCCGTAGAAGTCGACCAACTCTACTTGCATTCGTTGTTCAACCAGTGCGTACAGAAATGTCTAATACATAGCTTTACCGCCGATAAGACGGTAATCCTGCTCTTTGGCCATGTCCCACCTTTCCCTGGCACGTCCTATCCGTGCTCCTTCGGGGTCTGCCGCCGGGGCATCGTTATTTCATGTGAGTATATTGCCGCATGGGGGGTCGTGTCCTCCCCAACTCTCTGGGGCTGTTTTATTATGTCCTGTCTTCAAACAGCCCCATCCTCATTTTTTCTGGTCTGTGGCTCGGGCCCGCGGCGAGCTCCTTCATTCGACGCTTTTTCCAAAGAATAGCCCGGGTCTACAGACATGTGAGCAGGTCAGTCCTTCCTGCACCATCCATCATCATCCCGCATCGAACGGGGTTGACTCTCCACGTTCTTTTTTTCCCTCATCACCCGCAAAGATGTTAACGGTGCTGCCGGCTCCACCCCTCTCCAATCATGACAGTCTTTGCACTCCCTGAATAATCACAGGCCAACGCCGTTGGAATCGTTGTCACATCCCCCCTCGGTTTCGCTAGCCAGATTCCCTAGAGGCTGCTCCTTTGTAAGTACGTGCATTGTTCCACCTGCGCAACTCGATACTCGATTTATTCTCGGCCACTGTGGTTGGATCTCGGGCACATCCTTGAGTCGTCGGCGTTCAAATATATGAATAGATATGAACACGCAACCTCGCACAATGGAGGTTGCCGCTTAAATCTTGCCTCATTAAGCCAGAAGTATGCCCTTCTTGTTACCTTTCGGTTGGATCTTTTTGAGTTCGTGTTGCAGCTACCTGCCGTATGACAGGCGTCACAAGTCAGTGCACTACGTACCCCCAAGGCCAGAAACTTTGACGGGTATAGCCTCAGATGAAGCGGCTCCATCAGGGTTTCGTCTGCGTCCTCTCGCTGTGATCAGGTCCCCCGAAAACCCCTAGGGATCCCTGATTCGAGTTTTGAGATTTTTATCCGCGACCAATTCTCGAAAAATGTTGAGGTTTTTATCCGGAAAAAAAAATTGAAGGTCCCTGGACCCCCCAATTTTTATCCGACCTTACCTGAGATTCGGGCGCTAACGCCCCCACCGCAGAAATGGGTTTTATGCCTTGCTTAGTTTGCAGGCACTAGATGACCAAGTAAGTCCGCCCACGGAGGCCCACGGCCAGACGGGGCCCTACGGCACCCCACCTGATACTCGGACCGCCCATATATTTTATCCGGATATGTCCAGGGTTTCTCCAGGTTCCCCCGTAAACCGAAATTTTTATCCGGAAATGGTGCTAGGGTTCCCGCCAAAATTTCTTAATTTTTATCCGCAAAATAGCACAGGGTTCTTCAGAGGTCCTCATATTTTTATCCGGGGGTTCCTCAGGGATCCCCAGTTGTTTTCGGGGGGTCCTCTGTGATCCTATAATTTCAAATGTTTCGTGCTCATTATAGACCAGGATATGTATTTTTGGCGTTGAGCGTCATTTTAGCTCGTAAGAGGTGCTGACACTAGTGCTCCCGCTGCCATTCTCCGATCAAGGTGGTAGAGATGTTGTGGGCGGCCTGTGCCACATATCTTTCCTGACAACCACATTGGACAGCCGGCTCAATCCCGAATATTTGCGCTGTCTCTGAGGAATCGGCTCTAGACTAAGTGATGGATGCTTTTCTTTTAACAATCGCCATCAAGGTGCGAATTCTCAGGGCTTCTCTCACAGGGAAATGAAATGTTTGGTTAGCTCCTCAGTTAAGTAGAGCGGTTGGATCAACTACGGTCTGCAGCCGCCGGATTACGCTACTTCTCAATTCCGAATTATCAATCATGTTTTCCAGTCCGAAAATAGGCTGCTGTGGGTGCTGTGAATCGGCAACCTCGACCCGGCAAAGTTACCGGCACGCTTGCGACCTCCCCCGATACCATCTGGAGGACTTGTCCTCCCAGAATTACAGCGTGTACACATTGATGGTTAGATGTTCCGTGAATACTGCAAATACTATGGACAAACTATCCTGCCCCTTTGACGGGTGTTCACTTGAAGGGAATGAGCTCACCCTTGAAGCATGATGGACGTCAATTCCTCATGGTAACCATGAGCTTGATCACAAATAACAATGTGGGATTAATTCCACATCTCGAATTAAGATGAGCTCTCAATATAAAAAAAGCATTCCCAAACAGTCACATAGCCTAACCTAACATGCAACTCAATTCCCAGAGAACAAGCAGACGTTCTCAATATGAACAAAGCGGCGTTTAGTGAGGTGGAAGGGATACCAAATTTGCTTATCTGTATGTCGGTAAAATAATAGGGATTGTGAAGTATTATGTTCAGCAAAACGGTCGGATTTGAAATATGGAAAGCGCAGTCGGTGTGGCCAACCCCTGTGCCTCAATAATCACAAACCCTGTGAAGCTGCTGAACAAACGTTTTTGGTCGAATCGTGAAAGCAGGATTCGGCCCTCTCACCCACATAAATCGGACTCATGGATGTTGAGACCGGATTTCTCGTCGAGGATCTCTGATCAATCCTTTCAGGATGCTGAGGCCTAATGGGGACCGTCAAAACATAAGTAGCACCATTCCATGAGTATGGGAAAGACGACTATTTTCAGCAGGAACGAGCAATCAGGCCATCCCGGCTTTGTGTTGAGTTTCACAGCACGGATTCATATTTGGTTCTCCGCAGTCGTCGTCTTGACAGTCTGCCGCTCCCTGGCCCCTGGGATAAATAAGCATCCAATGTCGGTGTTCGATATCTCTTCTCCCCTCAGTCTATCCCAACTCCGATGTACTTCAAAGTCCTGTCAGGCCTGGTGCTTGCGCAATTCGCGGCCGCCCAGTACGATTACGGAGGCGGAGCTACGACCCCAGCGAGTACCGCTCCTGCAGCTGCTCCATCCGCTCCACCGACTACTGACGGGCACATTAACGTACGCATTCTGTTTTTGTGTGTTTTCCTTTATCTCATTTTCCGCCTTTTAGATCGATGTAGCCGCTGGCGGAAGCTTTGTCTTCAGTCCCGCGAACGTAACCGCCAAAATCGGTGACCTGGTAACGTTTTATTTCCCTGGGTATATTGACTGGCACTATCTCGTTTGTCGATCCTTCTGACTTCGTCACGCAGTGGCCAGCTCCCGCACTCCGTAACGCAATCCTCGTTCTCCAACCCATGTACCTACCTCGCAGCAAACGGCAGCAACCCAGCCGGTTTTGACACTGGGCTCCAGCTTGCCAAAACGTTCACGATCAACATCACGGATACCAAACGTAAGTGTTAATGTCCAATTCCCTCCAAAAATAGCTTTGCCGACAGCTCGTTTCCCCGATTAGCCATTTGGTTCCACTGCAAGCAGGTTGGTTATATTTTTTATCTTGTCACGCCGATTACTCAGGGCTTAATGATAAATGTGCAGGTCACACACTGTGGACTGGGTATGGTCGGCAGCATCAACGCACCACAGAATGGTACGAACACCCACGACGCTTTCGTTGCCGCAGCAAAACAAATTGGAGGAAGCGAAGTGACGGCAAGTATCCCGAAAATACTTTGAAGTAATAGATATCGTTATCAGACTCTAACCCCCCATATGCAGGAAGCGGACAGTGGCACTCCAATTTTGACTGGGGCTGGTGCCGTGGCAACTGGACCCCTAGTTGATAGCACGAAGACGTCAACACCAGCATCGGGTGCTGTGAAGACTGTTGCCAAGGCCGGCTTCTATCTTGCTTCTGCAGGCATCATCATATCTTTGATTTGAGTTTAGTTACCGGTGATTGGTTGGACAAGTAGATAAGTAATTGGTTTTCAGTACAGTCATGCCATGTCGTGTAACGTTGCTTGAACATGACTATTATGCTTGGACGAGTCTAAACTGTTAGCCAGTAAGCAGTCGGTCGTGAGCGGGGAGGGGGGGCGCCACATTACCTCGGCCATGCTTGGCACAAGACCACCTTAATCCCAAAGTCCGTCAAGCTCAACTGGTGCCCACTTGAAGATCTCTGTGCGAGGAACAACTGAGCATTCTGTCTCTGGTTTTACCCACAGCTGGTAAAGTCTTTCGCTGTTACGTTTCCTTGGTAACTCAATGAAAACGTTCTTGAGGGTGGGGTTTGAATCGAAGAAGCCATTCACGACGGATCCTCTTGATGCGATCGGAAGGTCCGGGAAAGGTGTTGTCGTAAAAGACCAATTGCTTAGAATAAGGCATTGCAACTTGGCTAAGCCCCCAAGACAATCCCTTTCGTCTGGCTAAACAGGCTCGGTTACACCAAAAGTAGCGAAAAGCTTTTAACAACTCACCCAGATGTGGACCAGCTCTAGGACTTCCAAAGCGGACAAATGCACCGACATCGATGTCAACCGAGGTCTCATCCATTTTCCGCCAAGTTGTAAAACACGAAGGCGGGAGAAAGAGTCATAGAGATCATACAAAGGATCACAGGATTCCTCGAACTCGGGAAACCACACCAGCGTCCTGATGCGGCGATTGGGAAGGAAGGCGTCGATGCTCATTCTACTCCCACGCAGGATGGACAAATGGGGACAGATGCAAGCAGGAATATTGTAAGAAAGGATCGAAGCGCCCCGTATGTAGATTTCTAGATCCCGTATTTGAGTCTGTTGGGAAAGGAAGCGCAACACGAGGTCTTCGTCTTGGTCTCTCACGGAGACCCAAGAAAAGCGCCACAGTTGAATCGGATAGTCCAACAGCACCGCAGCGATTGAGTCGTCGCCGCTAGTACAATGGAAAGAGAGGTTCTCCAGGCGCTTCATGGCGTGGAGTCCGTTTTTGACGATCTGGCTCTCTTCCGAAGATAGGGGCTGGCAGAATTCCACACTAAACTCCTTCACCAAAAATGCCAGGCTGTTTTTCTGGGTGACGGTATGGAAGAAGGTTTGGAGCTTCCTGTGGTCGCTGAGGATGGCGACACGACGATACAGAACAAGGTTGGTTTCTGCGTGCCAATCGTTGGAGACACGAGAAAGATTGAATAGATCATTTTGATCTTGAACATGGCTCAATATCGGGAGATAGAGGTCGAAAGGAAGGTATGGCTGGTTCAAAGGGTTAATATGCTTCGAAAACCTACAAGGATCGAATGCGAAAGTCACCATGGTAGAGAGTATTCCGAGGTCAGACATGGCTGTTCCTAATTCCTGGGAGGACGAGTTAACGTGGAGTGAGTGAAGGTGGGCAGCCAACGTGGGCAAAGACGCCCGTAAGGGTGGAGCACATGTTCATAAACCGGGGACACGGTCAGAGGAGGAGCGCTGGAATCCTGGAGGCAGAAGTTGCGGGCCTTATCCAGGGAATGATCGTATGTACGTTCCCATCCGAAGTTGGTGCAATGACGTCGTCATGTGACGCTGCGTGCGCTCTTGGGTGCTAATCCTTTGATAACATGCTGATAACACGCTGTCATGCTCGTCGCTCTAAACGTTCAATGATTAACTCCGCACACTCTTGACGCACTCTTGAGGATACCATCCTAGGCGACACCGACAACCGGAACGAGATGGACGTGGGATGCGTGGGGCCTGAGGCTTTGGAGCACAGGTAGATCCGGTGACAAGCTCTTGGGGATAAAGAGAGGGCCTTGGTATGGACGGCGAGGATGCCGTTTGATAACACGACCGCGAAGATTCACATAGCTTCGATCTTGTTCGTCCCGCCCTTGTAATTAGGGGTGTTTCAAGTCCTGCGTGTAACTGTGAGCTACCATGACATCATTGACGAACCTCAACTTGTTCGTACCGGTAAAGTGTTTGGGGGCCTGACTCTAACTCTCTTCGACTCGTGCTGCTCCTCAATCTGGAGGGGTCTCCGATATTAGATGAGGTTCATCCGTGGGCCTAGAACTGAAATATTTTCTGCAATGATTGCAAGGCGTTTACTGCTGGTTGCGATCATGGGATGATAGAATAAAGGAAGGAAAGGCAGTGGACGATGTAGAGGGGTCTAACGATCTGGCCTCTTTGAACTGGGGGACATGGGCGCACAATCTCAGAGCGGAAGGTACCCAGAAGGTTAGCTTGGAAGGTTAAAGAAGTGATGCTCACCTTTAAAAACTATTGAGTTGAGGGAGTAGCTCATACAAAGCTTGCCTGACAGAGGTTGCGGATAGAATTGTGGTTTCAAAAAAGTGAGCGTTGGGAAAAGAAATATACTAGGAAAACTGATCGGGACATGGAAAGCGCACATTGCGAGACGATGACGAGTGTCAAGGTGGGAATACCTACCAGAGCATACTTTCATTCAGAACAGCAGGGACCAGGAGAACGAGATTGCGCCTCAGCCAGCCGTTTGACCATTAAACCGGGTTCTGACCAAGCTAGACGGAATATGTACCAGTGACTGGCAGCACACCACGGACAGGTTCCAAGATGCAATGGTCGGTGGGTGTCCAAAGATCTGGCATAAGGGAGAACTTTTTGACCCCTTACGGACGATGTGGACGCTTCTCGAGAGCGGAGGTGGAGGATTTCTCTCGAGGTTCAATATTCAGGATTCAGGGATACTTATACTATGGTCTGACCTCATGGCCCGGTATTTCATTGTTCAAACGTTCATCGTTCATTTTGGTATGAGCCGTGATAGTGTGTGTCATCGTACCCTGCTCATTTCTTCCCGTTTCCATATCTCTTGAATGTAGTTGAAAGCCTTGTAATACCACTGGCGCAATCAAGTCGCACACTTGTATCACGAAGGGAAGTTCTACGGGGGCTCCATTGCGTGAAGCTTTCCTTTAGCGGGCAGATCGTTTTCCGAGGACAAGAGTTCTGTGCTAATATCCCTTCGCCAGCCAAGCGAGGTGGCGACCTTGAACGTTAATGTGCAAGATAAGGTATTTCCTCTGGGCCCTAAGGATGGCAGTACGATGGCAATGCACAAAGTTCACTTCCGTGTGCCAATTGCCAGGGAAATAGGTTGTTCTTGCTTCAATATCCGGAAATAGGGGGAGGTTCAGGATCGAATATAAGATAAGTTGTAGCGGACTCGGACAGCGATGCCCAAAGGCCGGGGGGTATGTAAGACGGAGCCGTTACTGAGGGCTGTGCTTTGGCGCTTAATTTGGAAGTTACAACACGCTATCATCTTGCTTTCAAGATATCCATCGTTCATTAATTATTTCCTATGTTCTCAAGGATGCCTCAAAAGTTCAGTGCTCCCTTTGGTCTGCTCGGCGATGAAGCGAAGCTGGCTTTCCCTACTCAACCAGGCGGAATCTTGAAGTTAGCCACAGTCAGGGTACGCATGTTAACTTCTCGGAACCTTCTCATTTTGAATTCTGGATAGAATATTCCTGCATCAGACAGCTACTGGGAGCAGGTAAGAGGCGCCTGAATGTTACCTTCTCCAGCCTCCGTACTGATTTGATCCAGTACTTCACCCTCTTTGACTCTGCTTCAGATGTGTTCTCCCTCATAGCGCCGCACCATGGTATGTCTTTTTGATAGTTCACAGTATACTAGCTCATGAATTTGTGTTGCAGTACGGCGCGCCCTTCTGGATGCACCTGAAAATGTTGCCACTCTAATCCAAGTCACTACATCTCGTCTCTTCAACCTTGTCTCCGATCACACATTCCCTTCAGCGTCAACATCCTCAGTAACAGCCCTGGCTTCGTCATTCATCAAATCAGGCGGTTCCGCTGAACGTAATACGACCAAAGAGGTGCTCAACTGCGTGCGAGTGTTGCAACGGGTCTTGCCAGTGATATTCGACGTGGAAGGAGAATCAAATGCGTTTGAACTGGAATTGTTATGGAGGAAGGAAGAAGTGGATGACGATCAGGACACCGCTCAAGAGGTCGACCAGCGAGACGCGACGCAGTTTGTCATTGGGGATGAAGAAGACAGTGACCGTGAACCTCAGTCCCTGCCTCCGACACCTGGTCCCAAGCATATGAAGCAGAAGAAACAGTTACCGTCCCTAGGGGAACGCCTATTTAATTCCATTTTTGACTTGTTGTTTTGCTGCGGTTTTACTCTCCCTACCAAACTTCAAGTCGACCACCATAAAATTAACTATGTGATCTGGTAGGTCCTCTGCTTATCCCGTTTCGAGTGGCACTTATGAAATCTCAGGGAAAAGGGTGTTGGTTCTACAGTGGATCCTGGACCAAGCCATGCATACGACAACAACAGAATTGAAGTTCTTCGCTTGCTACTCGTCTTGTTATCCCGTCAGATTTACCTACCTCCTGGATCACTCTTCACGAACCCGTCGTTCTATTCATTACACCTTGTGCGGAAAACATCAAGACGAGATGTCCTTACCCTTCTCTGCTCTCTCCTCAATGTCGCCATGAACCCGACCACAAACCAAGATTATGGAATAGGTAGTATGGCAGGGAAACTTCCCTACAATCACCTGGTTTTCAAGGGAGAGGACCCAAGAATCAACCTTGTTGGTATTTGCCTCCAAATACTCTGTGTCTTGTTGGACTTTCAGAGTGGTTCAGCGCGGGATACGGTAACAGGTTCAGAAGACACGCAAACCAGTGCGCCAACCACCAAAACAAACGCTTTCCGTTACTTCTTGATGAAGCTGGTTTGTCTCATACCGTGGTTGCTTGATTCCGGCTGATCATTTGGCAGCACAGGACTAAAGACTTTGATTTTGTGATTGATGGCATTATTGGAATTTTTGAGCAGCAGATGGCTACTATCAATGGTCTTCTCCCTGGTGCGCGAAAAGCTATACCCCACATCAACGAAACAAGTGAGACTTTGATCAAATCATCTATTGGTGAATATCATTCTCATATAGTTCAGTCATCTTCTGTTGGAAAGTTCTTGAACTTAACAAGGTAAATGATGCCTACCAATGAAAACTCCGGCTGACTCCCCATACCTGGTTAGAAACTTAGGCTCTATCTCCTCGATTCCGACAAGTCGATGATCTTGCTTGCATATTTGCTGTCGTATGCCTTGGAGATCAAGGACAAACCCCGTGAGCCTCTTGTTTCGCTAATCACCGGCTGGACCTGTACTGAAGTTCCTCAGAACAACATGGTCTATGCCGAGCTGTGTCATACATTGTACAAACCTTGTCATCCGAAACGGCGTTCGGGGTGAAATTATCAAGTCCAATCAAGGGGCAAGTGCCCTCCAAATACAGTAATGGCGGGACGATGGCGGACTTCTTGATACAGGTCAATATCCACATCTAGTCAAGCCACTTACTCTCAACTGAACCGCATTTCCCGGCAGGCTGTCTATTCTATGGTCGCTACCACATCCGGTACCTTCAACTCACTCTATCCCGCCCTTATAATCGCCCTCTCAAATACGGCCCCCCACTTCAAGAATCTAAGTGTGACCGCGTCAACTCGTCTCATACAATTATTCACATCATTCTCGAGTCCTCTGTTTCTATTATCCGATGAGGGGCATCCCCGGTTACTCTTCTTCATGTAACTATTCATTATTAACCTTCATGGGCATCATCTAACCAACAGCACAGGTTAGAAGTATTCAACTCCATCATCCTACATAACCTCGCCGATAACCCTAACTTGATCTACGCAATCCTTTCCTCCCATAAAACGTTTGAGGATCTGGGGACATTCACACTTACTCGGGGACTTCGTGAAATTAAGCGAGCCCAAGCGCTCAAAGAAGAGCAGGCTGGAAAAGCAGATGGAAAGGCCAGCAGTCGAGGGTCTGGGGAAGGTGGGGAGTCGGGTGACCCGGGTACAGAGAAGTCTCGCCTCCTAAGTGAGGAAGGTCAACCAGGTATCGAAGGGGAGATTCCTGTGGAAGATCATGCCGAGGATGTGGAGGAGGGTGGTGCTTCTAATTTAGCCCCCCAAGCATCGGAGAAGGCAAGAGGGAAGATGAGGGAGAGGCGGTCGGTGTCGATCGACAGTGTTGGTGTCCCTGCCGCCTCTGTTGGCCGCAACGGGTTCGTGCCAACCCAAGAATGGGTATGATATTCATCCTCTTATGCGAGATTGCCCGATTTTGATAATATCATTTGTTAGGTGACTTCGTGGCAGCAAGGGTAAGTCAACTTTCGAACGACGACTTTTGGAGACTCTGTTTGATTCGTTTTCGATTAGGTTACCATTAGATTGCGTATTACTCGTGATCTCGGAACTGCTGCCTAAAATTCAGGGTATCCAGGCGTCTCGGAAAACAACGTCCACAACGGCGGCAATCGATTTCCTGTCCGGTGCAACGCTAAAGCATATCCTTCCCCCTGCACCACCAGTGACTGCGCGGCGCTTTATCGTATGTTTTTGCAATGGTTTTTATCAAATCCTGACCTCATACTATCTTCATAGTGGTCTGACGCATCTATTATTTGGCTGACCTCGCTCATTTGGGGAGAGATCTACGTTCGCGGAATGACGCCGCTGGGAATTTGGAATGGGACAAATGTGCGGTTGTTCCACGTCAAGCATTCCCAAGCTCAGCAGAGACAACTGACTGATACGGTGACGAATGTGGTCGGAGGGTTATTGAGGAGGACTTCAGATAACCAGGTTCGACGGCCTTGAGATCTATGTGGCCTGCCGCTTTGTCACCTTTGGACTCACGAGTATTTGTCCTGCCTGATAACAGGTGTCCACCCTGCTATCCATTTTTTATTCTTTTCCTTCCTTTCTTTCCATTTTTTAACACCACTGTGTCTTATCGGTTATGTAAGGTGTTATACATGCAATATATGCGGGACGTGCTTTGTACCTTCTGTGCGACGGTTGATCTAACGGTATGCTGGTTTACTCTGGTATCTGTTTCCTTGCAAGAGGCACGCGGCTCACGGCGCTTACTTATGCACTTATGGGTGGCTCGCTATCTTTTGATGGCAAATTTTATCGTCACGTCCACTCATAGAACCTGCACCAGGACTTAAGAGGGCGAGTTTGTACGTTAGCAGCGTGAGCACCAATACCCATGTTCCCTGTGATTCATTGGGTTGGGGGAAGCTAAAGCAAAATCTCTAGGAATGATGTGATGGACAAAGTCCCATTATCCTCCCTCCTCCACTTAAAAGACACACAAAAGTCTGTCCTGCGAAAAGGTGAACCATTTTTTATATTTTCATGAAGGCACTCTGAGGCATATCCGCATGCAGGCAATGTTGTCACGATAGATGACCTTGTACTGACGCCTCCACGGGATCTCGCAAAGAGATGTCGCGTCTCGATTGCAGAGATCATGCAACTCGTTCAAACTGTCTGTAACAACCAAGGAGCCTTGGCTTTTACCTTCCAAACACTAGGGAGCGTGGGTTCTGATGAAGGTCGATTATTTTCGATCGGAGACCCGGTTCTGGACTCAATGTTCGGAGGTGGACTGCGAACTGGGATGGTTTGGGAAATTGTGGGGGAAAGGTATCCTTTCACCTATTCTACTGACCGTGATGTGACTCAATACTCTTACAGTGCTGCAGGAAAAACCCATTTTGCGCTCCAATCATCGTTGTATGTGCAACTACCTCCCCCTCGAGGCGGGCTCGGTGGATCTGCATGTTATCTCACGACCTCAGCAAAACTCCAGACCGCAAGATTAATTCAAATACAACAATCGCGTAACCTCGTGGATGCTTCGCTCGAAGATATATATACATTATCGGCCCCAACGGTACCCATATTATTGAACATTCTCGAGAACCAACTCCCAGCTTTCATCGAGACAACAGCCGACAACCCGTCCCGCAAGCCGGTCAGGCTCTTGGTTATCGATGCACTCGCGGAACTTTTTCATTCGGCAGACAGAGTGTCCACCGGACCGCTGGTGGAGCGTTCTCAACACCTGGCAAGAATTTCTGCTCTTTTACATCGTCTCGCCCATCGGTCGAAAATTGCCGTGATGGTCCTCAATGAGGTCGTAGATGCGTTTGATAATCATACCCTTGATTCTGCACCAAGTGAGAACGGGTTGCTGGTGCACTCTGAACAAGCCAGGTGGTTCAAACAAGGGCATAGCGTGTATGGAGAAGACCAAAAGGAGGCCAGTCTCGGGCTAGTTTGGGCCAACCAGGTTAATGCCAGGATCATGTTAACGAGGACCGGGCGAAGGCGGTATCTTGAAGATGAAGTTACCACAGAAGAAATGGATAAACGACAGAAGACACGAGAGGAAGGGGAAGGAGGGGGGTCGAGATTAAATATCGCGGCAGTGGAACAAGAGCCTTCACTTATTCGGAGGCTTACAATCATCTTCAATTCCGCTGGTTTTCCGACTTCATGCGACTATGTCGTAACATCTGGTGGAGTCAAAGGGTTGCCGAGCGAGGATAAACCACCGCAAAACCGTTTTCAGGAGTGGTTGCAAGCCGAAGGCTCGGAAGCCAGCGTTTCGTCAGCGCCTCCTGGTCCTTCGAACCGTGAAGCGCAACCCATGTCCCAAGCTATCATACCGAGCAGTCAAGATGAGGAATACGAGGACATCTGGGCGGGGGACGAGTTCTATGAAAACATTGACTGGGATAACTTGGAGCAGGTACTGTCGCAAGCATTGGAACCGACTAGTTGATTCAAGGAGAGGTGGGGAATCATACTACGACAAGATTAAAGTTACAGTGCAGCGTTAGTCACTAACCTAGAATTATCTGGAAATACTAGTCATCATCTCGGGCCATTCCACCTCTTTGCGTAGTTCTGCCCAACCTTTGTTCAAACGCACCCAGCTGAGGGGCTATGAAGGGAAGCATTAAATCGTTTTCCAACATTAATATCAAGCTCAACACCAGCTACAACGTTCGATGTGGATGCGTTCGTTGACTGGAATGTCTGGTTGTCCCTCTGCCTTGTTGGGATGTGCTGGGTTGCGTCCAGATGGTTGCGAAGGGGTTGTCGTTCCATGCGCTGTGACATCCACCCCATTTGCGCAACCAAGAGGCCCATAATGGCTGTATCAACCATCATGTATCAGCTTTCATTGTGAAGGGTTTTGTGAACGTCTCAAAAGAAGACTCACAAAAGAGTGTGGCCAATATTGACAATGCAATGACAACGTTGGTTATTGTCGCCGGATGGTCCAGCAAAGCAAAATCATTCACGAGTGCCATACCATTCTGCTGATCATTGCGAATCAAGACAAGAAGTATCGTTGCTACAGGTGGTGCCGGTTAATATCCTTGACCTGTATTAACGAGCCCTGGTTGAACTCACCGAAGCCTATCAGGGTAAGGATGCCAAATATGGTTAAACTTCGAACAAAAAGGTGGTCGTTCAAAAACACAATCTTGTGTAACCAATATGCGGCGGGGAGAAGGCATGCGAACCCATCGAGTCCCATGAGAATAGCTTGAAAACCTGCAGTGAATTATATAGGATGTAGTTAGCAACGTATCTCGGAAAGCCGTGGTGGGCGCCCCCCGAGACATTGACTCACGCCCTCCACTCCCGAATGTTATTGCCAGACACATTATGGTGGTCAACGCGAGATTTATTATCGTGACGACCGCTTGGTGTTTGAAGATTTCGAGGCAGCAGCAGCGAAACAGGAAATGAAAGTAAGCAAATACCGTTAGGTTGTCGATCCCGATAGTTGGTACTAGCAGGACTTGGTACTTACTCAACAAGGTTGCGCGACCTATTCCGAGACAGGAAGTGGCAGAGGGCATTGTGGATATCGTTGCGAAGGTAGGCAAGGTAGCCCAGGGTGGGCGGGAATTCGGTAAGGAGGAAAGCCTCAGAACCTGATAGGAGTTGCGGCGGAGGCATAATTCAGGATCGTCTGCGGTTTTGTCTTTAAGCGCTTAATCCTAGACAACATCGGGGTTTGTGGTGTGGCCGCGAACTCTTCGGCTTCGCGCTTGAAAAGTGTGAATTTCATGTCAATACATATTTCATGTCAATATTTACGAAACAACCCAGCTCAATTTGTATCCCTGACGCTTGTCTTGGCTAGCCGAAGCATAGGCGTGAGTCTTCGACCTGTAATAGTAGCGCTCTCGTTTGGACCCGCTATCGTCGTTCCAGGATTGTTCAACCATATCTTGCCCTGGTAGGTGTTTGATTCTTGGATCAAGATACTCGAAATTTGCACAGATGGCGGAGATGTTATACAAAAGGTTTGTGGTCAAAAAAGAATATAAAATACAAGAAAAGGCATTCGCAATCAAGACTCGGAAGAACTGGGTATGCGACAAGAGATGTAGGTAAGCTATGAGCCGCAAGTCATCAGGAGGTAGGACCGCGGATGACACCTCAACTCATAATCTGAGTGTCCGTCATAACGATTATAAAGACCGAATAAGCTGAGGCGTCGTCCAGCAGTGTCGCGGCCTTCATGCATCTGATGGCAGTTCGATCCACCCCGATTGACCGAAAGTGTTCTCTCCCGAGTAACTGACATAAAGGAAGCCGTCCTCATCCCTAATCATTGTGTTGGTGGAGCTGAAAAGGTAAAATGACGGGCAACACTCACTTGTGTTCCTCATAGATTGCGCTCATGAGTGCAGCCGTCGGTGGTAGGACCTCATCGACGAAGATGAAAATGGCCTTCTCGGGTGCCAGCTTGATGCGCTTCCGGATGACATAGACAAATTGGCCGACGGTGAGATCCTAGACAAATGAGTTAGAGGTGGATACGAAGTAGATAGGGTGGGGTGGCGCACCGAAGGCACCAGGTACTTCTTCTTGTCGATAGTCGGGATGTCTGTCCTGTCCGCCTTCTCGCAGATAACCTGTTCGGAAACGCCACTGCTCAATAATGTTGCCCACATTAAGTGTTAGAGGACACTGACTGGAATACGATCCGGGTACTTTTGCCGGATACGCTCAGCCTCAGCTTTGCGCTTCTCTGGTTCCGAGCGAACAGATGAGATGAAGGACAATCGTGAAACACGCAGTGGTGCTTACCAAAGGGGTGTTCGTCCTTGAACTTGGACCTCATAGTAAGTACGATGTAAAAAAGAAATGGAAAAGACGAGTAAGATGTGCGGTGTTGTAGAGAAGGTGGTGGTAGTCGTAAGCTGTGGACAAGATCGACGAGGGACGAGTCAACCCAAACACGCGCAGCGAAGCGGGGTGGCCTAACAGACGTCAACAAATTGTGTGAGCATCACACAAACCCTTTTATAGCATTCTACATTGTATCTCCTTTGCTGGCTCTTGCACCCGTCAGTTGTCATTAAAGTCATTCTCAGTAAAGGAGCATCACTGCTATATCGAGTCACAGATACACTTCCTGAGTGTTTCCGTGTCTGCCTATAGGTTACAGTTGTCCATACGGTCAGGCGGAGCTTGTGCTTACTGTATCTGAGCTGACTAATAAACAAATGCCAGGTTGCAACCCACCGGGCACCCCCCTCGTGTTTCACGAGCCGCAAGGCATACAAACGGGCATGTCAAACTATCATCAATAGTCGCAGGGGGCCAACGCCTCAGGCCTCCAGCATACATCATTAATCATTGAAGGTCATCTGGTCGTATTCCAAATGATCCGTTTCCCCGATTCCGAGAACCTCAGCCTCTCACGTGATACCACATTTCCGCCACGTCCGATCGTGTCCACACGCTACCAAGCCAACGACTGCAGCCGCCTCCTCAATTCTGCAGGTACCATGTATCTGGGCTTACTCCTGCTGCTATTACCGGCAGCATCTGCATCCAATGTCAACGATACGCTTTTATGGGGTGCTTATCGACCGAACCTTTACTTTGGACTGCGGCCACAACTACCTCAGTCTCTCATGACCGGGTTAATGTGGTTTGGGACGCATGACTATGCTTCCTTCCAAAGTCAGTTTAATTCTTCCAACCGCTACTTCGTACTAAATAAGTGAACGGATAGATACGCGTCATGCTTGCGAGCAAAATGACAAGCTAGATAGTTACACCTGGACACACTATGATGCTCGGCAAGGAGGTGTACAAATAATCAAGGATAGTTTCAATAATATCAAGCTCACAACTGAGTTCTTGAAAGTTGCTGGTGGAGACCATGGTGGCAGCTGGGCTGCTCGCATTAAGGGTGAACCCATTAATCCTGGTATGTTGCAGTTGTTGTTGAAGCTGCCCGCAATTAACTGTTGTGCAGAGAAATCTTCTCAAATTTCTACTGTATTCTATTTTGGTCTCGAGGGAATGGGAGGTCTAGAAATGGAGACCGAGGAAGATGAAAACGTACGTTCTTTCTTGAATGTCAATTATGCGGCCATCTAATCGTTACTACAGGGAATTGAGGGAATCGTGAAGCTTAGTGGTCACACCCCAGACCTCGACGACTTTACAATCAGCATCATTGATGGTAAGTCCTCCCAGACGTGGATATAATAGCTTAGAGACTCATCTTTCCGTAGGCTCAGATAACCGGGTTATTGATCGTGGTCGCCATGCAGATGATTTTGGGGATAGAATTGGCAAGACACACTACGTTGGGCGTCGGCTGTTGGCTGGTGACATATGGCAAGCCCGAGGTGTGACACTTTGATGTTTACACGTTTATAGTTGGCTCACCATATGAGAAGACCATATTCTCAAGGAGATCGTAGACCGCGCTAGGGAAATCATACAACCTTACAAAGAACCGGAAGTCGGACTGCCTCATCCGTCTTGGATTCTCCAATTGCCAGATGATGTCTACACCGGTAGCAACCTTTTCGCGTTCCAGAAATCTTTCGATGGACCCTTCCAGTTCGACGTGTTGTACGAGAGTGCGAGTGCCAAACAGAAGCTGAGCCGTACGTCTTCTTGATTACCAATGGGACCAGTACTTAGAATCAACCTACAGCTGCCGTTCTTGACCGGGGAATCCCTGCTCTTGTTGAGGCATACGACAGCCGCTTCACGGAAGTTTTCCCTTACCCAAAGGATTTCCCCGCTGAGGAGAAGGCACACCTGGAAGAGTTCTCGAAGGCTGTGACCTCTAACTTGGTCGGTGGTGTTGGGTATTTCTATGGAAATTCCATTGTCAATAAGAAATTCTCCTATGAATGGGACGAGGAAGAAGACAGTGACACTGCCGATGATGATGTCGAAAAGGGAGCGCGATTGACAGAACCAAAGGCATTGCTGACTGCTACACCCAGCAGAAGTTTCTTCCCGAGAGGTTTTTACTGGTATGTTAGCCAAAAGTTGCTTCGCCTCCGAAAGATAGCTGACTGGTGGACGACAGGGACGAAGGCTTCCACCTTCTACACATAGGACAATGGGATAACGACTATAGGTGATTATTATTATTTCTGTCATGAAAACGACCTGACCATTATTTCTGGACAGCCTTGAGATTCTTAAGTCCTGGATTGACCTCATTGACGACGACGGTTGGGTCGCCCGTGAACAGATTCTAGGCGAAGAAGCACGAAGCAAAGTACCCCAAGAGTTCCAAACCCAAGTACCAAACTACGCAAATCCTCCCACACTAACCACCGCTGTCACCACTTTCATTAGGCGACTCAAAGAGACCTCCCAGAAGCGAGCACCATCTGATGGGGATCTCGGGATAGACTTAGGACTGGGCTCACCCCAGGCCACTTTCGCCACCGGCGCATCTTCAAATGCGGACGTAGAGAGTCAATACCTGAAGAACCCGGACCTCGCCCTTTCCTTCCTAAAGTCTATCTACAAGCCTCTGAAGAGGCACTATGACTGGTTCCGACGTACACAGCGCGGGCAGATTAAGCAATATGGCAGAAAAGCGAGGTCACGTACAGAGGGATACAGGTGGCGTGGGCGGTCAGAGCAGCATGTGTTGACCAGTGGTATGGATGACTATCCTCGGGGACCTCCACATGCTGGGGAGTTGCATCTGGATTTGATCTCATGGATGGCATTCTTTTCGAGGACTATGAGGGAAATTGCCGAGTTTGTTGGGGAAAAGGAGGACGCAGTTACATTTGCCGGGATTGAGAAGGCGATTTTGGATAATATTGAAGGTATGGGTGCCTTCCTGCATGGCATTTCAATGATAAAGCTAATTTGTCTTGAAAGACCTACATTGGAGTGAAGAAGAACAGATGTACTGTGATGCCAACATAAACGAGGATGGTAAGAGGCGGAATCACTCACTCACTCCCATATCCTCACCTATTGTTGAATTTTCAGACGATTCGTACCATGTTTGTCACAAAGGTTACCTCTCGCTCTTCCCCTTCCTTCTAGAACTCCTCCCAGCCGACTCTCCCCACCTCAGCGCCATCTTCGATATCCTCCATGACCCTGAACACCTCTGGTCCCCTTACGGCCTCCGCAGTTTGTCAAAGTCACATCCCGACTTTGGACAGGGAGAGAACTATTGGAAGGGCCCTATTTGGATTCAGATGAACTATCTCGCTCTTCGGGCATTGCATCATGTGAGTTGACTATGAGCAAAGGATCAGGGATTGACAGCTGAAACTCCTGTGTTTTTTTCCTCTAGACTTATGCAGCTCAAGAAGGTCCATATCAGCAAAAGGCTAAGGATATCTATAAGGAATTGCGTAAGAATGTAGTGAATAACGTCGTCAAGGTTCGTTCGTGCTGTGAATTTGCCAGCAAGTTCTCACTGTTTTTTTGTCTACGTATTGCAGGAGTATGACCGTACGGGTTACGTCTGGGAACAGTATGACGCAGTTACTGGAGAGGGTAAACGAAGGTGGGTATTCTATGATGCAGTTGTGGGAGCTTCTATTGATCCCATCCGTACAGCCATCCGTTCACTGGTTGGACGTCTTTGACCGCACTCAGTATGTCTCCCTGTATTTTCTCATGGTGCAATGTCAAGTTCTAACTATGACGCTCTTTACGCTCCAGTTCTTACGGAAAAGTATTGAAGCAATGTCACTCGGGGAAGGAGTATATCGAGGATAATTAATTATGATCATCTTGACACCTTGTGTAAACATGGTATCAAGGTGCATCTACTTGAGCCTTTCCCTCATGAAGGCTGACAATTGGTATTATGCTTGACACTTGGCCGGATTTGATGCCTGAGTAGAAAAACGATCTGACACCACGGATCTTCTCCAAAGATATTTGAGCATGGCCCCGCCTTGTTGGGATACAAAGCTCGTATTGAGATTGAAAGCAAAGGTTCTTGAAATCTCCCTGATTTCTACTTCGTTTCCAAGCGAGCTGTAGAAGAGGTTCTGACCTAACACTAATGCACCCCGGAAGAACGAGCAATGCTTCAACAGCAGTTCACGACAAAGGGCCGTACCACCCGAATGGAACAAACGCCCATGATGGAAGGGTCGCCGGTTCCCATGCTGCAAGCGAGCCTTTCCGCTTCGCGTCGTGGTTGAGACTGTATGAGGTCGACCTCGTCACTATGGCCCTCATGGGTGCCCTCGAATTGGGAGTTTACTTCGCATGTGAGTGTCCTTGGTCCGTCCAACAGCATTCGATCCTCAGACGGCGAGTTTTCAGCACCTGCACCAAGTCGGTCATTTCCGATCTTCTTTCAGGATGGCGAAGTTGCCTACCCTCAACTTGCGTATCCCCTGCGGAAGGAGATTATACCAATATGGGCGGCTGCGCTAATAGCATTTTTCGCCCCATTCTTCTTCTTCTGTTTGTTCCAGGTGCGACGGAGGAGTGTTGGTGATTTTCTCACCACGACGATGGGCCTGTTGAAGAGTAAGCTCACCCAATTTCAAGCGTGCCGTTTTGTTAAGAGCGTAGGACTCACCGGTGTCATTGTAGGTCTTATTACGGCTGCGGTGTTCCAGGTTTTCATCAAGTGGCTGATAGGAGGTTTACGTCCCCATTTCTATACAGTGTGTCAACCAAACGTGACACTAGGATCCATGCCGTCTGGGACGGGGTTTGCAAGTCTTATGTACGATCGTAGCGTCTGCACCGGAGACAAGAACCAGATCGACGACTCGTTGGAATCAATGCCCTCCGGCCATGCCACGGCCGCATGGGCGGGCCTGCTCTATCTCTCATTGTACTTCAATGGCCAGCTCAAAGTGATGAGCGCACATAATCCCGCATACTGGAAGATGATCATATTCTTTGCCCCATTGCTTGGGGCTACGTTGATCTCTGGAGCCCTGACAATTGATGAATGTAAGTTGGCATCGCTTAACAAACTCTCTAACCTCGTTATCAAAATTTGAATTTGTTTGATAGACCATAATTGGTATGACGTTGTAGTTGGTGGGATTATTGGATCTGGTTGTGCCCTGGTCGCGTTTCGACAAACCTTTGCGTCTGTGTTCGATTTCCGTTTCAATCATCTGTTGCTCCCTCGCTCGACGTCCCTGTTCCACCGCCGGCCGTTCCTGGCGGGTGGCAGCGGCGTAGGGCCTCATTACACTTACCAGCCTAGGGCAGAGTTTACGTCGAAAGGCCTGCCGTTCACACGGGAAGGTGGCCGGGGATACAAGTACAATCTAGAAGGCGGCGACCATCGTATTGGAGCACCTGGAGATGCAGCAGTACTCATGGGGATTAATGGAATGAGTGGTGGTGGTACGGGCGGTTATCGGCTGGGTGGAGGCGATGGACTAAGAAGAGCTGAGGAAGGTCAGGGCCTCGGTTCCGGCGTCGGACGGTTCTGAATACCCGGATGGAACACAGGGACAGGGTCTTTTAAAAGGACAAACGTTTTTGGTATATACATTAGAGTTAGAACCGGAATAATAGGACGGCATTGGACGATCAGAAATGTCGAGATTATTTTGTTGAGGAAGCACGTTCTCACGTCAGTCGTAGCCGGATGGAGAACTGGGCGGGACTGAGTGACTGAGCGTGTTGTGAGCCGTACTCGTAACCCGTCGCCTCGAGGTACCTTCTTTTTCTTCTCCTTCACGCTGGCCACCATTATTCCCTAACCCCCAACCCCTCGCCTTGGACCCCTCTGGCTCTAGCATGAGCACTCAGAGCATCCCATCCAACTCCCAGGATGGTGCTCTCTCTCGGCTTCCCGACACTGTTCTCTACAAAGTCTTCGATCGCCTGAAGCCATGGGAGTTGCTCTGTCTCGCTCGTATCTCAGAGCGCATCCAGCGTATTTCCCTGGGCATCTATTACGACCGTAGAGGCGTCGACGTCTCTCCTACTGGCATCATTGACATTACCAGAGAAGAAGACTACGATCTCCTTGCCATCCTTCGTATCACCACTTTCTTCACCAGAACAGGTCATATCTCTGTCGTCTTCGTCTTTCCGAAATGGAACTTTATGGAAAACATAAAAAATCTCACCCTTATCCTCAGGAGGCTTGTCTCCGTGGACATGATCACTCTCACATTCCGGTTTGACCCAGAGACACGCGTCGATGAAGACAGCAAACCTGCACTTCTGACTGCGGAAGCCAAGTCGTTGAGATACAAAGGGTTGTCAAAGGAGTTACAGGCTTTGTTCTCGGCCGCGTTTCGTGTTGCCGGTGTAGTACGTATACTGGAATCCGAGCAGCTGCTGAGGATGGTCGGCGGCGATCTACACGACAACTTCCTCGTTCTCTCCTGTTTTGGTGTCAACGGGCCTCCCGTCATCAGCAGGTACAAAGTTGCTGCCAAAGTTCGCATGAACAAACTCGCGAAACTCGCGAGCAAGAAACACAATGAGAAGGAAAAGGAACCAGAACCCCCAAACTCCTCCGTCGTCACTCTCGACATCCGTTCGTTAGTACCCCTCGTACCACCATTCCTTTCTTGGACCGTTATATGCCTCAATTTTCAGCCACGGCTTAGGCACCTGTCATTCACAACCGCTTCTGAAGATCGTGTCTACTGGGATCCGCTCCTTTCCAACCTTCACATCCCTTCCCTCTCTCAGCTCACTATGAACAGCAAATCTTGCACACTAAGCGACCTCGCTAAATTTGTCAAGCGACACTTCCAACTGTCGGTTCTCGACATCCGTGACTTTGCCCCTATGCCAACCGAACTTCCCAAAGTAGCGAATCATGCTTTTAGGCATCTCACCTCCCTTACCTCCCCCAAGGAAGTCCTCTGTCCTTTCCTCTCATACCCCCCTGGCTTGTTGCCGAACCTCAGGGAAGTCAATATCGCTGTGACCGTCGACGAGGGACGTCCCTTCGACCCTGCACAGATATGGGTCGAACTGGCTCCTGTCGCTCAGAGGCTGCAGGGTATTGGTTCCGTCGGACTTGTGGTTTCACATGAGGCTGGCCAATCACCGTTCGGGAATACCTTGGAAGGAGAAGAAGAAACGGCGCTTGTATCACTGATCAAGGCCCTAACCTTGCGGTTGAAGGTTGACCTGGAGAGTAATATTATCGGACAACTGGGCGATTGGATCATGACGTTCACGAATCTGTGCAAGCTAAACGTTGAATCCGTCTACCCGTATCAGTACCCTCTCCGAACTTTTTTTACGAAGAGGGCGATTGCAGCGGAGGAAGAGAGGAGGAGGGTTAAGGTTGAGCTGTGCAAGAACCTCAGGGAGAGGCTGGTCGTGATACCAAACCTGGAGTCATGCAGCATTTTCGGAGAACGATACCCTTTAAAACCTGGCTCTGAGAAGACAGGGGGGCTACAGGGGGTGAAGGGTATGTCAGAGGAGGAGCTAATGTAATGGAGGTGTCTCAAGGACTTCCTATAAAGTACCTCTACATCCTTGTCACGCAATATTCTTTTAGGTCTTTTTCGGGTTTCATCGATTTCCTGGTTTTCTATTAATACGGGGCTTTTTGCGTTTTATCTATGGGTTTTCGCTGGGTTTATGTTTTTGGGTTTTGGGTGTATTTCCTTTGGGATCTTGGGGGTTATAGTACGGTTCGGTTTCGTCTCACCGTTCTCATTCGCGTATAAGTATTCCGCTACAATCCGGTAGAGTCTTGATAGCTTCAAGGTCATATATAGTGCGTAGTGTCTTGGATTGACTGTATTACTTTACCTGTCGTTCATGGTATCGTCCACGTTTTCGAAAGGTCAGTATATTCAGCTGTCCTTGGACGTTGCTAAAGATAGGACATGGACATGGGACTGCTACAAGCGTGCCAGCGTACATCCAGGCTCTTTTCGTCGAATGAACGTTGCCATTTCAGGAGGATCTGTAGAAACAGAGCCTGGAACCAGACCCTACAATGGACACTCACCGCAACTCACATTACCTGTCCCGAACAAGATTCGAGATCCCGTTATCGGCCAGTTCCTCGGTGCCAGTCATCCACGCGTTTATCCATTGCTCAATCGCCCGAAGACAAAATTACCTGGACCGTGGCTGTTAAGGCTCCGGATGGGAGACTGTCAGCGTTTCAAACTGTCCAGGCGTTACCGAAAAGGTCACCACTGGGCCTTCGCAAATTGGCTCACCTACACCCATGGTCTCCCTCATTTGACTCCTGTATTAAATTAAAGATGAACGCCTGACAAATCGCCTACTTACTCTGAGCCCGTGGCCCAACCGGCGCTGGGGAAAAAAAATAGCAACCACGCCGGCCGGCCTTCTGAAAGGGTCCTCTCTGACACGCTGCTCGTATTACCGTACACTCGTTATGCTAACCCCAGAATCCCCAAACGGAGATCTACGTTGTTGTAAACCTGGCCCATGTAACACCGCACCCCGTCCGCGTGGGTTGATAGTTAATACCCTCACGTCTCTTGACCAGGGTTACGTGTAAACGTGTGTCCGTGCTGGGCCCGTAATGATTTTGACAAGCGATATAGTCGTCCAGAAAATAGCCGCTCTTAGCCCGTCTATCATACCTCCTCCTTCAGGTCGACTGGATATAGATTTGGAAGCATAGTTTACACAACCATCGCCGTTCTTCCTACGGGTGACACTTGTGAACCCCATCCTTAGTGACTACAATCCCGATCAGAGCACGCCACATCAAAATCTGCCCTACCGAGTTGTGGGTTCCAAGGTCGAACGTGGCCGTCCCAGTGAAGTGCCGCTGGATAGTTAGTACTTTATTGCTGTAGTTGTTCCCCATATTCCGAGGTGGCCCTTTTGTTATTGCACCCCTAAAGTACACATAGTTCGGTCCATAGACTGATAACAATCAACTTGCAAAGAAGAATAAAACAGAGCCCACAACGGTCCTTTTTTCCTTCCGGCATTTGGATTCTACTCCAAGCTCCAACACCGATTATCTTACTGAATTCCTTTGCTTGCTTACCAGGTAAACCTTTTATGAGGTGAACAGAACTCTGGTTGAGCGAACTTACGGCTTGTTCTTGGAAGAAAAGACTCCCAATACTTACTCAAAGTGCTACGGACTGTTACCCTGAATCAAACCGAATCGTAGCGCTGACAGCTGTCCCAAAAACTCTCTCAATCAACATAGGGTCTCCACGGTGGTGTCGATGTAGCGAGAAAGTCTAATCGCGGATCTGCCCTCGGCGGACGAAGTACCTTGAGAGCTACGCCGCTTCTGCAAACAGCAATCTTAAAGTGATGTACTCGTAAGGCACTGCTGTTATCACCTAAGGCTCGTCCGTAACGAAAATCGCGATGGTTGCCTTTCCCAGCCATGGGCAGAGGGTCCTTCCAGGCTTCGGGTGTTCTTCCGTTCTGGTATCATACTTAATGCGAGTACCCTGTCCGGGAATGAGGGTTCGCGTTACAGAGAGAAAATATATTGCGTCTCATCGAGGTGTTGGCCTACTGGATGCGCGTAACTGACGGGAGGTATCCGAGTCGGCTTGAATTAGTTCGAGGGAGGTCATGCAAGAAATCAAACTAGGGAGACATCGGTGTGAGGCCAGTGTCATTTTTTTTTTAGAAATGTTCGCCTAAAATCGACTGTTTACTTACCAGACACTGATGTCACCTACAAGTCGATTCTCGTGACCGAAGGGCCGCTTGCTGTCCCAGGGGAGCAAACTCAGATTAGGCATTTTGATTGAAGTCTGTATGTTTCGCGCATACACCAGAGAGGTCGAGACCGACTCCCATCTTTCCAGGCCCATGGTAGACACGGCGAAAAAAATACCACACAAGGCACCCAACGCACTTCAAGTGGGTATAATTGGGATCTCGTCTCTGATGATCTTGCAATCCGGGATCTTGTGGCTTCGCACGGAACCATTGTGCCTCTCGCCTGCAGTGGCAAGGCCGGTCGTATTTAGTCAAAATGAGTTCAGGGTAAGGGCAGGTAAATTCAGACGAGCACATTCCATACCACCCACATCTACAACAGGATTAATTAGGGGTAATCGCAAACCATTTATTGAAGGTGTTTTCTGGGTCGTATTTCTTCTTGATGCTTTGCAAGGCAGGGTAGTTTTCTCCAAAGGCGATTTGAGCTTTATCCTTCACCTCGTCCTTCTCTCCTGCAATACCCTCAGGGTCTGGGAAACAGCAAGGTTAACGTCGACCCAAGGATTGGGTTCAAAAGAGCGCTTTACCATAATTGCTGTAACCCTGACTGCTGATCTCCTTCAGTTCAGATGCACCACCGGCGACACACGCGGCGATCGCATGTGTCAGAGTCCTCGCCTCATCGACGCTCCTCTCCGAGTGCGTATTTCCGGGCCATCCAACCACAATTAGACAATTTGGTGTTGGAATTCGTCGATGTGCCGTCTTGTGGGTAGGGACGGCATTGACAATCTGAAGAGGATACCACTCATAGACGGCATTTGGCGTGAATTTCCCAGCCTTCGCGATTTCTGTAATTTTTTCTTGAGCCTTTAAGATGGTTTCGTATTCAGGACCTTCATGTGCTACTCCTTTCAAATAAACACCATTGCCGTGCGGAACCATGGGATTCTAAATTGTAAAACTGTCAGAGGCGGGATAAGTGACCGTTCCACGTGTACCCACTTGGAGCGCATTGAGTTCCTCGTATGGTATTTCCTTTGCCATGTCTGCCTTGGGCCCTGAAAAGATGGGAATTGGTATTGGTTTCATGTGCATGGGTAAGAATGCGGGGTATACCAATATCATAAAGCTTTTTGAATTTGGCTCGTCCTTCGGCTTCGTTGCCATTGTAGAAAACAAAGCAGGGAACGATCGGCTAGGGGGTTGTCAAAAACTGTTAATCAGTCTAATGATGTAAGAATTCACCGTCCCGTCAGGTTCGGTTGTTGTCATCATTAGCATCGCCTCCTTTGGGTCGATATTGGCATACCAATCTTTCGAAAAGTCCACAACTTTCTTTAGTTGAGCACCAGGGAATATGATTGGACCAGCAAAAACGGTCCTTCTCTGAAAATGAAGAGCAAGGACAAATTCTGTTACCACTCCAAAATTACTGCCTCCTCCACGAACACCAAAGAACAAGTCTGAGTTCTCTGTTTCATTTGCTTTCCGGGTAGAACCATCTGCGCCAACGATGGTGACCTAAAATCTGGGTTTGACCAGGGCGAAAGTAAATCACGTTACAAGAATACCCGCCTGAACAAGATTATCGATGGTGAGCCCATGTTCACCGCTGAGCCAGCCAAATCCGCCTCCGAGGATAAGCCTATGCAATGAAGTTAAGAACTGAAGTCAGGGATGAAAGACATGATTATTAAGTCTGACCCTCCAACGCCAGTCTACCTCATGATGAATCAAACGAATGCATATGAGAGGTCGTAACATACGTGATTAACTGTGCCACCGACGGTGGCAAGACCATGCTCAATCGCAGTTTTATCAACGGTTTCCCAGAGGGCGCCCCCACCAACAAAGGCAAGTTTATTGGTAGGATCAACGCGTACGCCAACAAGGTAGCGAGAAAGGTCAATCACAAGGCCGCCCTCAATAGAGGATGCGCCAACGGCATTATGACCGCCCCCACGGATCGCAATGGGGAGTTTGTTGGCTCGGGCATGGAGGATCGCAGCCGAGACGTCAGCTTCGTCCTTGACGAACACGACTGCGGCCGCATTTCTCTCTGCATTTCGTGCCCAGCGATGGATGGATTGCGCATACTCAGGATGGTCTGGCGTTATAACGTCGCCCTTGATATGGCTGGAAATATCAGCGACAGATGCCATGACAGTTGCTCGGATTTTAGCGTTGGTTGTAGTTGATAAGAGGATTGATTATCCAAAGCCAAAGAAATCTTTCTAGACATAGCACATTAAATATAGTGACCTCCCAATTGGTTGGAGGAACCAAGCGACGTGTGATACCTGCGAATTCTCAAGGACATTGTCAATGTGGTGGTGGTGATCTGAACGAAGCCAGAGATGCGATCACATGACTTGGGGGAACACGAGACGCGAATTATTGCTTCAGCGCTTCAGCTTCAGTGTTCATTCAACGTTCAGGCATTCACCTGTCAGAATGTCCATCGACGTTCAGGAGGCCATGTGAGTGTATTTGTTGTAATACGCAACTATTCCTGATGCGATATCAATTTTCAGTAAGGCCATTCGCGATATGCGTCCAATCATTGATCCTGAAGAAGATTACCTCACGATCGTAGCTGCTGAACAGACATTCGCCGCATCTGAAGCCAAAAGGAAGAAAGAGCTCGAGGAGGCACATGCAAATCTTAAAGGTCCTTACATATCACGCTAGGAATGGGGCTTGGTTTCTCACACCGCTACTTAGCCCTGGCCAAGGTCCTCGAAGCAGCTCGAGCATCATCCACTCGCCCTGACTCCGTGCCCTCGACGGCAGCTCATGCAACGGCTCTCAACAAATACGACAGCACAAAATTTTCGCTAATGAAGGCGATCAGCGACATGCAGAGTGAAATAGGAAGCAAGGAAGCAGAACTGGCCGCTCTCAAGGATGAAGCGAGGAAATTGGAGGAATACGATCCGGCTGCAGAACACGAGAAAGAGTTGGATGGATCTGTGTATGTTTAAATAATTACTGCGTTTGGTGGGCGCTGATAAGGTAAATTAGGTTGCGGTTGGCCATATACAAAGCGTTGGGTTTCGAAGCCGTGCCTGACAGAAACGGGCGGGTGACCAAGATGCTTGTTCGTGAGTATCATCTTACATTTTGACTTTCATGAGCTGGAATGTGCTGCCTTGGAATAGGTTCACAATCGGGAGATGTACACGTCGTTGACTTCCCAGCTGATGAACCAGATTTTGAAAGTACTCATAAACTATGGAGTGTTGCTCGTTCATGATCTCGGGAGTTTCTCGCTCACTTGTCTTATAATGTATCTTAGGCGAGGTCTTAGGTCCTTGGTACTTGGGTGCGGAGTTACTCAAGTGTTGTCTCAGAAACAGTCTGTATTTTTGCTTTCGTCAAGTTCTAGTATCACGAATCCTCTGAGTAGCTCTCAACTCTTTTCCGCAGTGCAGCTTCCAGTCCTGAGGTGTCCCTGACTTCGAGGCTGGTTCTGGCATTCGTTATGTTGTTTCTCCCTGACTGCTAGGCTACGTTTCAGGATAACGGCTGGTATCGGAACCCTTTTTACATCTCATCTGTTCTCGTTCTTGGCGGGGGACGATGGTTCCCATCCCCTTTTGTGTTGGTTTTACGGGTCGTTGAGCCCTTTGGGGTCTTCATGCTGATATGCTCGGCCGCGAAGTTTGGCCGGGCAACCTCCAACGTAGGAGGCCCATTTTCTCAGGAAATCCAAACATGCCAGAGTCTCACACATGTATCCAGACCACTATCTATTGAGAGCTATTTCCGAGCACTAGGCGAATCCTTCCGAATAAACCCATCTACTTGACACCATCAACGTTTATCCAAAGTCATGCTGGCACCAAATCAGAGGTCCCAGTACATCCATCTATATTTTGGCATCTATGAACCGAGCTTGGGGGGGTGGCTGGGGTGGGGCCTTTAAAGCTACCAAATATTACAACTCACAATTCCCTGTTTATCATGAAAGGGCGGGCTTCTTTACCCAGGCACAGTCAATTGCGTCTCTTGGCCTCAAAGGGTGTTTAGAGGGCCCTAGCCTTCCTGCATGTGTGAACGGTGAGAGCAACAAGATCATCTGGGTCCGGTGGATAAGTCAAAAGCGCAGCACACATCAAAAACGCGCGGGGATTCGGGGTTTAGAATGGCAATTAAACAAGAATAAATGATTATACAAGAGGTCTCCTGTCCATCCTGGAGCCAAGAATCCTAAAAAAACTTGACTGTCCGTCTACGGCTCCATTGTTAGCTGACCCTAGGAACATACTGTCAGAACAGTGAACAGCCCAAAAGATTACTTTACCAACCTCAATGTAGGCTTCACAACCCAAACTTTCTTCTCCTTGCATTTCTCCCCAACTTCCCTAATCTTTGCCTCAATCGCGATCTTTTTCACCTTATGCACTTTCAATTCCTGGTATATTGCCTCTACAAGCAGGACAAAGCTCGCCATTCGCAGTTCTGAAATCTTGTTGAGGAGGAATGGTAGATGTGCATCTGGAAAGGGATTTTTCAGTGGTGCGGTGGATTTCTTGACGATGCTGGTCGGGTCTATTGCCGAATTTGAGGGATTAGAGGGGGCGGCAACATGATCCGGGAGACTTGGAACCACAAAACCGCCATTGGTAATTGTATTAGATGCCGTTGTCGGTATAGAAGTCTTGAGACTTGCTTTATAGTCTTCGATGCATGTCGACACAAAAGTGAACGGATCAACAGACCGAGGGGTATCTATGGCAGGTGTGATTAGTCCGTTAACATAGTCCATGTCTTTGAGATTATGCTTTCCACCTACCGTTAAATATTTGTATCCGGTATTGATTGAATGGTTCGTATTCACTTTCGCCAGCCCTCGTCTCCCAGCAAGGTCCCTTCGAGAATGGTACAAGAGGGACTACTACCTTCCTCCTCTTCTGTTTCGTTTCCGGATCAACCGCCTTACGTTTTAACGGTGGTGGAGGGAACCGTAGGTCCGGGAGGTCCGGCAGCATGGGAGGTGAAAGGTCCCGAATATCCTCGTACAACGCCCCGGGCTCCTCATCGTCATCTACAAGCCAATTATCCATATCTGAATCTTCCTCGTCAGAATCACCATCTTCCTCATCGTCCTGCAATACGTCGTCCGCATCCCCCGCGGGTTCTTCCCATTCGGCACCACTATCATAGCCGTAATCGAACTCTACAACGTCTTTCGCGAATGGTCTTCGGGGGCCTATGACCTTAGAGCTGCGCGTCCATGTGCCAAAGTATCCTGGTCGTGCGTCTTCATGATAAACTAAATACTTTTGTTGGGTATAGGTCTCGGTCTTGTAGTTGATTTAGGATAGCCCGAACTTCATTATCATCACCCGCAACTTCAGCTTCTGAGAGTTTTGCTATCGCATCCCGGACAGAGTGGGGGTTGTAAATTTGGAACTGGGAACTTGGATCTACCCGTCTTGGTCGTGGAAGTCTTGAAGGGTCAAGTGGTGGCGGCAGCGATACTAGGATGTTCTGCAGTCGTTCTAGTGTGGGGTGGTTGACAATTTGGTAGCGCGGAGGAATCACAAAAGGGACATACCTTTTGCAGATATCATATTGATGTCCGTGGTGCTCTTTGGTGCGTCGAACATGACAATGTCATCACCATCCTTCTCAATATCGTTGTCAGACTCGATAACGATGACACCAGCATCATCACCGGTGGCAGCTTCCTTTCCTTTCCGCCCTTTTGGAGCCGTAAACCAATTATACGAAGCAAGGATGGAGCCTCGTTTGAGAACGAACGGCTTGAACGTTCTCCCAAAGTCGGTTTGAAGGCGAGACGGCCCAGCACTTGATTCGTTTCCTTTCAAAGTTGAGGTTGAGGGTACTTTAGGTTTCGAGAAGAAGTTTGCCATGAGCGACCGTGACTTATTTTCAAGATCCTTCGCTTTCTTCTCCTTCTCTGCCTTCGCCGCTTTCTTCTCCAGCCTTTCTTTCTCCTGAATTTTGTTTAGCAGGTGAAAGGGTAATGAGGGTTACAGGCGTTACCTTGGCAGCCTTTTCTGGGTCTTTGGGTTTCTTTGGACGACCAGGTGCGGTGGGAGTCTCGTTATGATTCTCATCGTCTCGATCTTTCCTTGCTTTGGAAGGCGTATCGGCCTGCCCATTATCAGATTTGCTGTTTAAAGGTAACTCTTTGACTGCGGCCCGATTGGTGCCCTTTGGATCCAGAATAGCGTCTCTTTCAGATTGAGTGAGTGCTTCAAATATTTGCCTCAAATGTTCCTTCGCCTAAATAAAGGTGAGAAAACAGTTGGGAGGCGAATGCGAGGGATATTGCGTACCCGTATTCGTTCCGATGAACGAGCCTCTGCTTTCTCTTGGGCACTTTTGGGTAGCCAATTCCTGCAGCCCTCCTTGACTTCCCATCGCCATATACACACAACTGCTGGTGTTTTTGAACCGTTTGGTGCCTCAAGGCCGTAGTTATTACGAGACAGCACGGATTTGACAGCTTGCTCTATGGTCCGCAAGGGGAGCATTGATTTCGCAGAAGAGAGCTTGGAATCTTCCTCGTTGTCTTCCTGAGGCGGCATTAACTCTTGTTGCACATGTTTTGCAAGGGCTGTAAGTGATTTATCACTGGAAATTGCCCGTGTAAATTGAGATCTCATCGTTCAAGTAAGCACTCAATACCTACCTCTCGTGGCTAAGCTTTGCTATCAGCGGTAGGTGGTCATTTGGGATTGAATCTAATGGTGGCTCCTGCTTTTCGACCCGTTGTTCAATCATCTCCCTGAACTTCACGATCTCTACAAAGCAGTCATTAGAAATAAACTCAAGAGGGAAATGCACGGATCGGTTGCACCTTGCAGAGTTTCGGACAGCTTCTCAAAAGACATCGGTTTCTGTTTGAAGATGACCTTGCCATTCTTTAACTCGATAATTTTGTGCTTCTCTTGGTTTTCTACGGTAGTTTGACGCGCTTCAGTGAGGGGTGAAAGAAAGAGACGCGACGTGGCTTACTTTCCGGAGTTTGAGATATGGCTGCAATTAGGAACACTTCAGAATTGCGAGCGGAAGTAAAAATCAAACAGCTCGACGCACCTTTCCCAACATTGACTTCGGCCATGTTCAAAACACGACGGCAGTCTTCACAGGAATAATGTACACGAGGATAAGGCGAGATCAATGGTGCAAGGAAAAGCACGTGGGATGATGTGGACGCGACCGTGACATCTCATTGTGGCGGGCGCGTTACACATTCAGCACCGATTCAGTACTCAGTACTCATCCTCCGAATGTCTTCCAACTTCTTTACTTCAAAACCTGGTCCGAGGACTACTACAAAACATACAATAGACCCAGCACTGCAACCATGGGTAGAAAAATAGTGCGCCTTATCCTCTCGACATCCACCGACCATGATGTTAAGGTCCATTAAAGTAGGCCCAAGACGATAGATGATGTATCTGCGCAAGACCACACAGTTGCGGTGCTACGGAAAACGTTGACCTCAACGAATGTAGGTTGTTCAACGCAATCGTGAACTACATGCTCATATGCTATCCAGCTTCCCCACATGCTTTTCTACGGTCCCCCAGGAACAGGAAAGACCTCCACAATCTTAGCCTTGGCACGCCAACTCTTTGGGTAACCACTATTCGATCTCGTTCACTGCCCTTTCTTAAGCTCACCGCTCTCTTCACACCAGACCCGACAACTTCAAAAATAGAGTCCTTGAACTCAATGCTTCAGACGAACGGGGCATATCAGTCGTCCGCGATAAAATCAAAGGCTTCGCTCGTCAGACACCTCGCGCCCAAACCATTGCCTCCGACGGTAAAACGTACCCATGTCCGCCTTACAAAATAATTATACTGGATGAGGCGGACTCTATGACACAAGATGCACAAGGGGCCCTCCGTCGGATAATGGAAACCTATGCCAGAATAACGCGTTTTTGCCTTGTATGCAACTACGTCACAAGGTAATACTCCTCTCTCGTTTCAACAAGCATTCCCGCTCACGGTTCATTTCCTAAAGAATAATTGAACCCGTCGCATCCCGGTGCTCCAAATTCCGTTTCACACCTCTCGATTCCGAATCCACCGCGAGCCGCTTGAGCTACATCGCACAACAAGAACAAGTTGACGTCGACCCGTCTGTAATCAGCGCTCTCATAAACGTCTCAAACGGTGACCTTCGTCGCGCTATAACTTACCTTCAATCTGCATCCCGCCTCTCCTCCGCGTCTGTCCCACCAACACCCATCCGTATATCCGATATTCAAGAAATTGCGGGCGTAGTACCAGACAAAGTAATCAATGACTTCGCCTGGACCCTCGGTGTCGACATTGATGGCGACAGTATGGATGTGGATGAAACCAAGTCGAAGAACGCGTCCAATTTCGAAGCCATACAAAAAAGAGTGAAGTCGATAATCAGAGAGGGTTATTCTGCATCCCAGATTCTCTCTCAGGTCAGTGCCACATCCTTTACACGTTCGGCTTTTCTCACTGTCCTTTTCATAGCTTCACGACCTTGTGGTACTCCATCCGTTACTAAATAGCAAGCAAAAATCAGCATGTGCGCTTGTATTCGCAGAGGCAGATAAAGCCCTCTGCGACGGCTCAGACGAGGAACTTTGGGTTCTTGAGATCGCGCTTCGCGTACATAAAGCAGTAACATCATAAGATTTGAAAGCCCCGCCTTACAGTCCCTCTTGGCATCCAAGGTTTTGTACCACATCTAACATCAGATCTTTGGGTCAAGCCCGAAATATCGAGCGTGTAAGCGCGCCATGTTATGTTTTTCGTATTAGCCCATCTACGAGATAATACAGCTCTGAAGGGTGTACATAATCCAAAGTGCAGACTTGCACATCAGTATGAGACTTCTGTGAATCATTATGCAAAGGATGGAAGAGCATGACATTATCATAACCACATGAGCGAGAGCACAAAAAGATAAAAGACATGAGATAAGGGGGGGGGAGGAGGGGACGAAAATCTACCCTGCAACAAATGTCACAGAAGAAAGCATCGGTGGCAGCGAGAATGGACTTCCAATTTATTACTTCACCGAATCCCAGCGGTGGCTTTTTGGAGGGCACGCTTAATACCAAGTTGAGCTTTCTTGAGCTCATCAGCTGTTGAATCCTCAATCTCCAATTTCTCAAGAGCGCGAGCAAGCTCAGCCTCAACTTGTGACTTGGCTCCACGCTTGAGCTTCATTCCGATTTCAGGCGAAGTGATGGTGCTCTCAACCTGGTGGATATAAGCCTCAAGGTCAGATTTGGCCTCATGGCGAGCAGTGAACTCCTTGTCGGCCTGCTTGAATTGCTCGGCGTCCTTAATCATCTGCTCGATCTCAACAGATGAGAGACGACCAACAGAGTTGGTAATGCCTGCAGAACAAGTACGTCAGAACGTGTACAGTAGCCCCTCATTGAACGGAACTTACTAATGGAAGCCTTGCGGCCGGAGGTACGGTCCTGAGCAGTGACCTTCAAGAGACCATTGGCATCGACCTCAAAGGTGGTAACAAGTTCAGCCTGACCACGGGGCATGGGAGGAATGCCATTAAGTTCAAACTCGCCAAGAAGACGGTTGTCACGGCATTGGGTGCGCTCACCCTCGTAAACAGGGAAGGTGACAGTGGTCTGGTTGTCCTCGACGGTAGTGAAGACACGAGACTTGTTGGTGGGGATGGGAGTGTTACGAGGAACAACAACACCGAAGACGTCACCCTGCATTGCGACACCGAGGGACAACGGAGCAACATCGAGAAGGAGGAGATCCTTGGTCTGTTCCGAAGTTTGACCTGTGAGGACAGCAGCCTGGACGGCAGCACCGTAGGCAACGGCCTCATCGGGGTTAATGGACTTGTTGAGTTGACGACCACCGAAGTACTCAGAGACGAGTGCCTGGATCTTGGGGATACGGGTGGAACCGCCAACAAGGACAATATCGTCGACCTTCTCACGAGCCATCTTGGCATCCTTCAGGACCTTCTCGACAGGCTCAAGAGTGGACTTGAACATAGCAGCATTGATCTCTTCGAAGCGGGCACGGGTGATATTCGCAGAGAAGTCCTCACCCTGCACACAATATTAGACCTGTTCTGAACAAGTGACGACTAAGAACTAACCTGGTAGAGGGAATCAACTTCAACAGTGGTCTGAGTGACACTAGAGAGTGTCCTCTTGGCACGTTCGCAAGCAGACCTAAGGCGCCTGAGAGCACGAGCATCGTCAGAGATATCGTGCTTAGTCTTCCTCTTGAACTCGTTCTTGAAGTGCTCGAGGAGAGCGTTATCGAAATCCTCGCCTCCAAGGTGAGTGTCACCAGCAGTAGCTTTCACGGCAAAGACGCCACCGCTAATGTTGAGGAGCGAAACATCGAAGGTTCCTCCTCCGAGATCGAAGATAAGGACGTTTTTCTCGGCCTTGGACTGGCGATCAAGGCCATAGGCAATGGCGGCAGCAGTGGGTTCATTGATGATACGAAGAACATCAAGTCCAGCGATTGTACCAGCGTCCTTGGTGGCAAGACGTTGCGAATCGTTGAAGTAGGCGGGAACACTGAACAAATGGAAACGGTAACGACAGTTAGATTGGCGCCATGCTGTATTGAGCAGAAAGTAAATTTGACCCACGTGACAACGGCCTTCTTGACAGTCTTGCCAAGTTTAGCTTCGGAAATCTCCTTCATTTTGGTGAGAACCATAGCCGAAATTTCTTGAGGGCTAAATGTCTTCTCGTCATTGAGGTAGTTGACCTTGATCAGAGGTGATCCATCTTTTTCAACGACCTCGAACGGCCAGTGGGTCATGTCCTGTGGAGCACATCAAAAACATGCAACCATAAGGAAGCGATCAGCAAACCTTTTTCACGTCGGGATCACTACAAGAAAATAAATGAGATCTAAAAGATTTCCAGAATACGGCACGGTACTCACTCATAACGACGACCAATGAGCCGCTTGGCGTCGAAGACAGTGTTTTTAGGGTTCATCGCTGCCTGGTTCTTAGCGGCATCACCAATCAAACGCTCCTCAGCAGAGAAAGCGACGTATGACGGTGTTGTGCGGTTACCCTCTACACAAAACAGAAAAAGACGAACAGGCTAAGAGGCAGGGAAAACCAGCACGAGACAGGGAAAGCACGAACGATCGTTGGCAATGATTTCGACACGGTCATTTTGCCACACACCGACGCAGCTGTCATGAGGTCGATCCATGAGATATGTCGACCGCCGACATTGATAAGGTAGAAGACTTACGAGTAGGTAGTGCCAAGATCAATACCGACGGCGCCCTCAAAGAGATCTTCTGCAGACATGTTTTCAGTTTTTTTGGGAGAAGGAGATGAGGAAGTTGGTGGGGTGGGGTGAAGATGGCCGGACAGAAAAAAAAATCGATGAAGTGAGGTAAGCAGCCAGCTTGAATTTTACACAGCCACAGTAAGTCCATTGTTAACCTTATGTCGTCCCAACGCCTTCACCTGTGGTTGGCCGCTGCTACACGATGCTCGCGCCATTCCCCCCCAAAACCCCACGGTACAGCGCAGTTGCGCTTCTTGGAAACGGATGCGTCACGCCGCCTTGAAACCGTCGAGGACTGGGCCGAACTCACGACACACCGGGAACAACTCAGTCTATTGAGTGCGCCAACATATCTCTGGGTGTAACCATTCCCCGTATTAACCCTTTTACACAGTTAACCAGCTTTCGAAATATGGGTCAGACCAAATACCGAACACCTCGTTCAAGCCGAGGGATTCTCTTCACAAACCACCAGCACAGGGCACACTTTCGGCACTTTTGGCAGCTGGCGCACATTTCGGTCACGCAGCTACTCGGATGAATCCCAACTTCATGCCCTACGCGTACGGCACCCGTGCAGGCATTACCGTCATCGATCTCGACCAAACCCTCCCTCTCCTCCGTCGTGCTGCCAACCTTGTACGAGCTATTGCTAGAAGTCGGGGTTCTGTTGTTTTCATCGGAACCCGTCCTGACCTCCAACCTGTGGTTCAAAAAGCCGTTGGACGCCTTGGGAAGCAAGGTTATTCAGTTGGTGATCGTTGGTTACCGGGCACTTTGACCAACCGCCGACACTTCTTCGGCAACGATGTCGACAAACTCAAAGCGATCCCTGATTTAGCTATATTTCTCAACCCTACGCAAAATATGAACGCCATACGGGAATGCGCGGCGGAGCATGTCCCTACTATTGGTATCATCGACTCCAATGTCGACCCTCGAATCGTCATGTATCCCATTCCGGCCAACGACGAAAATACAAGGACAGCAGAGCTGATTGCAGGAATTCTCAGCATTGCAGGTCGGGAAGGGGTTGCTATTGCTGATGCAGAAGCGGAGAAGCATGCTGAGTCTTATACGAGACGTCTAAGGCAACGGCGAGCAGCAACACCAGGATTTAGAGCGTAATACAGCATATCGCTTCTCCATCTAGATTTAATCTACTCTGCTACGTGATTGGTACTGTTGGATTTCATACCAATGCTCTGTAGATAGGACTCGGTCAGCCGACTTGAGCGTACTCCTAATATAATTTTTCATACCTTCTGCTTGCTTCAATGCACGAGCATTGCCCTCGAGTTTGTTAAGCGTCTCAACGTACTCGTCCTCCTCTACACTGTCGAAGACAATTCCCCCCCCAGCCTGTAGATACGCGGTTCCCTCCTTGAAAACCATGGTCCGGATGGCAATACAGGTATCCATCTCGTCTTCAGCGAAGTCGAAATGACCAACAGCTCCAGCATAGACACCACGTCTCTCCCCTTCCAAAGAGGAAATAATCTCTATCGCTTTAATTTTTGGAGCCCCGGACACCGTTCCAGCCGGGAAGATAGATCTGAAAGCATCAAATCTAAATTTTACCAGTAATAAGTGGTGCGCAATTTGCGGATCCAAAAAGACGGCCTGCCTTGACATTCCCTCCCGTAAGAGACCAGAGACTTGCGATGACAGGTGGATGACATGACTAAACTTCTCAACTTGCATCAGACGATCCACCTTGACGGTCTTAGGTTGGCAGACACGGTTCACATCATTGCGCGCAAGGTCCACAAGCATGATGTGCTCTGCCCGATCCTTTTCCGAAGCTTGGAGAATAGCGCCCAGCTTTTCATCCTCTGGTACAAGTTGTCACTTTCCTTCTCCGTATCTGGACACTGCACAAACACACCTTCTGGCGTTTTGCCTCGCTTTATAGTCCCAGCGATGGCATGATTGAACACAACGTTCTTGTGGACTTTGCATAACGTTTCTGGGCTAGCACCAACGACTTGGAAGTCACCAAAGTCGAGGTAGAACATGTACGGCGAGGGATTGACTTGACGAAGGTGACGATAAGCATTAAAAGGATGAAGGTCCGTCTTCCGTGCTAGCCGTTGGGATGGGACAGCTTGAATAATATCACCAGCAACGATGTGTTCCTTGAGTTTCGTTACAAAGCCCTCATAGCCAGCCTTCCCAACATTAGAGACAGCCTCGTTTCCGAGCGTGATAGGAGCCTGAATCGGCTCTGGCGTTGCAGAGGTCAGAAGTGTCTTGGCTAGACGACGAGCCTTAGCAACTGCAGTTTGATAGATGAAGGCGAGGTTCCTAGGTGGCGATGTCTTGGGGCTAAAGACATGAGAGACGACTTTAAGAGTTTGGGAGATACGGTCATAGATGAGGAGTGTATCGACGAGCATGAAAACGGCTTCCGGAATCCCTAAAGAGTCTCCAAGCTCGGTCTTTGTCTTGGGCTCAAAGTGCTGGACGCAGTCATAGGAGACATAGCCAATCGCACCACCAGTGAATGTCGGGACCTCGGGTATCTTGACATACTGGTGGAGGGCAAGTTCTTTCTGTAAAGCAATCATTGGATCACCAGTGGTTTCTTCTTTGGGGCCGGTTTTAATAATTTTCAAGGGATCTGAAGCATAACAGCATTAACACCAGACCTACAACCCGGGTTATAACTCACCAGCTCCGATGAAACTATATCTAGCAATGTTTTCTCCGCCAACCACAGATTCAAGGAGGAAACTGTACTTGGAGTCTTTGGCGATGCGAAGGTATGCCATACATGGCGTAATCAAGTCCGCAGGGAGTTCGACATAGATTGGGACACAGTTTCCCTTCTTTTCATGGACGATTAGTCGTTCAACGGTTTGGTATGAGGGAAATGCGGTGAGTTTCTGAATATCTCGTGAGCAGTCTTTCACAAAAGATGAGGAGAGCATACCTGGGGATCCATCTTAGTATATGCCTGGAATACAACCAGGTCCCTTTTATAAGAGATTTGGACACGTCTATGCTCAGAAAAGCATGAAAGTACTGAGATATCGTCTAGCCTCCGCGACTCAAGCGCTCATCGCATCAATGATCGGGATTTTTCCCCATGGCTCCATAAACGATCAGGGTGCTACATCACACCACATGTCACAACTGTTTGCTAATTCCTTCACTAGCAAACTCAATGCCGTTTTGTCTTTCCTTGGTTCTAATCTTTAAGAAAAGTTTTATCGGGGAGTGCAGATTATTCATGTGGATACACCGAAAAAACCTGAGGAGCAGAAAGAAAGGGAATACTTGAGCTACATACCAGGGACAGGAATAACCCAATCAAGGGTGGTGATCTATCCCCCACTGAAACGTGACCAAAGGTATTTCGGGTGTCTGAACTGCCGCTTGCACTTGCAGTCCCACTACAATTTCTTGTACGAACTCGTGCTGGGCTGGATCGCCTGCATTCCAGTATACAGTCCCACCTACTGTGTGGTTCATCGCAGTTACATAGCCAAGACACCATTATACACGAATAGAACGCCGGGGGAACAGCCAAATCAGTGTCCTCGCCTCGATTTCGGCTGAGCCATCTCACGTCGCTTGTTAACTCGCCCATTCTTCCATCATGATTACACCCCGGTTCACTTGTTCTCAGACAGCTGAGTCCGTCATCATCTCCGTATATTGCCCTTCCATCCGCGTGCGTCGTAGAACTCATCTCACCTCCCTATGAATCTCATATACCTATTTTGCGCCGGGATAGGCCACTGACGTCGAAATTGATGTTGATGAAACGCTGGTTTCTCTCTATGCCAATCCGTACTACTTGCGATTGAACTTCTCCCATCCCTTAGTCGAAGACAATACCTCCTCGGCAAAATATGATCCAAGTTCAGGGTATCTGACAGTCTCTCTAACCAAGGAGAACAAGGGACAAGAATTCAAGGACCTTGACCTTCTCACGAAATTGTTAGCCCCGCGGAAAACTAAGACGGAACCGGCGATCGAGGTGCTTTCCTCCCAGGATAACGAAGAAGAGGAGCTAGTGTCAAATATTGACAAGTTATCTTTGGAACGGAATGAGATGCTGGAGGGTAAGAACGCCACTCTTGACATAGTTATATTATCAACAAATATGTCTTAGCGGCCGAAAATGATTGGCAGCTGCTCCAACGACTGCCAAAAGAAAGCCCGTCCCTAGAAACCTCTCTCCAGAAATATTACGGGTTCTTGGACGCTTACTCTGGATATTTCCGACATGTTACGCATACAGAAAATGAAATCAATGAACTTGGTCCTGACGTTGAAATTTGTCCGCCTGATGAGCGAAGGCGGCGGCGTGTTCAACACGAGAACGAGAAATGGGACGAAGAACACTATATGTAAGGTTCTTGACAAACACCCTGGAATACTTATATATGTGCCACTTAGAGCGGACTACGCGGACGGTGAAAACATTCAGGAGCTTCTTCAATGGACGCATCCCCACGTCGCCGCTACCAAGAGAGTTGAGTACACAGAAAGAGAAAACCTTGCAATGATGTGCTTGCCCCGTAAAGAATGTAAAACCAGGGTTGCGTTGACCCCCCCAACTACCTATCGCTGATAAACTTTAGATCTGACAACACCGATCCAAACTCATTATCTCTACCTCACCCTCGTCACACTACTCTTCTCATATGCATACGAGTCACGGACAACTCAGCATGACCCAACGCCCGAAAGTGCGTGGACGATATGCAATCTCACGCCAGCGTTCTCCGCTCTTGACCCACCTAGTCCAAGATTACCTCTTTGCTCCACGCAAATGACAGATCCAAGCGCCTTCTCACTCGAAGAGATTGGTGCGACATTGGTACCTTCGTACAGGCGGGCGCTGTCCTTTCCCCTTTATCGTTCGTTTGCCTTGGCGGATGTTTGCCGAACCGACGTCTCCCGCATTCTGCTCAAAGGAAAAAAGACCGTTGTTCGGTGTCTATTGGAAATGAAAGATATTTTCGATCATCACGAAGTATACTACATTTATAGCAAGGTTTGGGTCGATGACTTCTGTTCATGGACACAAACCTACGCGAGGTTCGTCGATTCCCACAGGACTCACTTATCTTGTGATTATGGACATCCTTCTTAGTGACGACACCCTCAATAAATTAGGAGAACTACTGGGGCGGGCGAAGGTTGAGAAGGCCGCCCTCGGTTGGGGATTAGAGGGATTAGAGGCCGTTGCGAGTGAAGCTATGGATCGAGAAACCGATAGCGACGATGAATAGTGGACCCTACGCGCCCGCAAAATCGAAGGAGATGGCATGTGGCGGAGGGTCGTCACTATGTTCAATTCAAGGTGTCACCTGTGCCGTCATACTTACAAGTTTACCTGCATGAGTATCAATTGTCCAGGTTAACCAATGGTTGGGAACACCTTCCATGACTCTGAAATCTATTGAAGTTTGTGGCGCATGCAGGGAGCAAGCCGTCGACTGCGCCGCTCGGGTTTGATCATGGTTAAACACGGGACAAAGCCTATCCGATCTCGGAACCCCTCGTGGTTCTTACATGCTGAGATCGAACGTTATACCGAAGGTAGGGAGGGCCGTATTTCCGCAGTGTCATCAGGAGATGCTACCTATATTACATGATGTATGACAAACATACGGGCCAGACGGGCGTCCTGTTCACCTATTGTGGTGAGTAGCCTCGGTGGGTTATCATGGGAAATAGAAACCTTCTCTCTCGCTAGTCAACAGAGTTGGAGGGGGTTCCGACACGTCACAAAATCATAATCGCAGAGTCGCCCTTCGGCAAAAGACCGTCAAACTGACAAATAGTGAATAGTTACCTAGATACCAGTCACACCTGCCACAATGCGTGAGTTCTGCTTCGATGTGGTGGATACGTGCTCCCCTCGACAGTGCTTCTCTGCTATCGCCTAATATTGGATACAGTTCTTCGGTATCCGCTGGTTGGTGGCCACCACGCGCGGCTTCTGGCGGTAGAGTGCGAACTGACAGAGTGAGATGCCCACCATGCCCACCAAAGATCGAGCTACCCTTCTGAAATCAAATCTATCACATACCTTTCCTGCAGTCAGCTCATTAATAGCCGCAGGTTAGGGAATTCTATGACGTAGGTGTTACTTCGCGAATGCATGTGGTTTATGGACACTTAACATCAGACCACAGAATATCTTACCAGTCTCATGAATCCCTGTCAAATTGATAGGCCGATGACGGCGATTTTGTTCGTTGAAAGCTAGCGGGTAGCTTGTACCGTACGTAGATCTTCCTCCACCACCCCCTCCCCGACGCGGTCCAAAGAAACCTGATGCCTGAGTTTACAGTACCACGCACTATGTCTCAAATTTATAGTCCTTATGCCCTCCAGCTCTGTGCACCCAGCGTATCTAAATCGAGTTACTGTATTGTGTCAACGCCAATTATGAATAGTGGAGTGGAGTTGTTCTGTAAGGTAGTCACTTGAAAACGTGCTGCTCTGATGTAGGTTTGCTGAAGTGAAATTACTTAAGACTTTTCTCATTGGTAGAATCAATCAGCTCACAAAAATAAGTAAAACTCCCACCCCGCTGAGCGGCTGCAATTAAAACAGTCAACTGCCAGACCAGCGAAGGACTATCATGTGCAGGATGACAAGAAGAACTGTCGGCATTAAGACATCCCCGGAAGGGGGACAATTACGGTGATTTGTGATTGGCCCGCAATGCTACTGACGCCATTAAAACAACCGAGGTACTTCAGGTGATGCGTACGCATGCAGTAGAGCGTTATTGAAGGGCTCAATCTCAGTCTAGGTGAGTTGCCCGACAATTGGTGATCTGCTCGGGTGTTTTTCGCGTGTTTGGCGTGTGTAACAAGGTAGTTTGCGACTGGACAATCAGCAATGAAAAGGTATTTGAGATGGTCATGCACATACCGAGCATCGTCAGAACCTCCAGAGATACATGTGTTTCCTGTCGCCCATGAGAACGAGTGCTGGCCCTGGAACATATTTAATGGCATGGAACAGGACCAGGGAAAGTAACCAAGATGTTCTCCAAAGGTTTCGCAGCGTTCGTACTCGTAGCCTCCGCTCTCTCGGTGGGCGCAGTTCCTGCACCAACATCTCCTTGTGCTGCGGTGCACATAATCGCCGGCCGGGGTTCTACTGAGCCACCTGGTGCAGGTGCTATTGGTGCTTTGGTCCAACAGGTCCAACAACAGAGCCGTCAGACAGTCTCCACAACAGCAGTCGATTACCCGGCGACTCTGACAAACTACGCCAGCAGTTCCGCGCAAGGGACGTCCGCAACAAAAACGATGTTGACCAACCAGGCCAACGCTTGTCCCAACCAGAAAATCGTTCTGGTTGGGTACTCTCAGGTGATCCTCAATTCCCGTCTGGTCACTTTTATAAATTGAACAATCGTCACCCTTACAATAGGGTGCTCATATCATTGGTGACGCTGTCGCCGGAGGTGGAGGAGTTGCGGGTTTGGGAGCTGCAACCCCTCCCGTAAGTGCTACCATTGCAAATCGGGGTAAGCCCATGTTCCGATCCTCGTTTGCAGTGGCCACGTCCAAGCAGTTCCTAACGTCGAGCTTCAACAGTAACCGCCATTGTCCAGCTTGGTGACCCTCGTCATGTCCCTTTCCAGTCATTTGATAGGGGTACATCATTGAGGAGCGGCCTTTTCCCCCGCCTTGCCAGTCAGCAATATAGCTCCACACTCCAACCCCGCATTCAATCTTTCTGTGATTTCAATGACCCGTTCTGCGATTCCGGCATTAATACGCTTGTCCACTTGACATATCTTGACAGGTATCAAGACCAGGCTGCATCGTTTATCCTCCAACAAATCGGGGGTTAGGCATGTGGATGCGTATACGTCGAAGAACATTCCGAGCAGCGAAAGAGCTTTTTGCGATAGCATTTTGTCGTAGTATTTTGGAATGCAATATATGCCGTTGAAAGAAGCTGTCCAACCAACATGTCATTCCGTAATCGAATACGAAGAAGACGTCTCCACCCTCATGGGAGCTATTTTCCATACTCACGAGAGTATGGGAAGTGTCTCTTTCCCATCGTGAGTCGTAACCAGGGTCAAAGTTGAGATGGAGACCTGTGGAGAGAGGTGCCAGGACACATCCAACTGATTTGGCGCCTTGAGTGGAGAATGAGGTCATGTGGCCGCTGCCCAGGGATTCCTAAGTGCTAGAGGGTATCTTATCGACAAAAAAATGTTCCAAAAACTAAGGCGATGGTCAGACGACTCCAATGCTCGACACTGCCGGCAAAAACATCCCCCATGTTCAACGAAAGGTGGCAAGGGTAAAGGGAAGTCATACGGAGCGTGACAAGCCTTCCGCTCAAGCGACCTGATGTCGGAAGCAGAACCAAAGTTTAGCCTCGAAGGAGCAAACAAGTTCGTACGTGGCACGCAGGAGAGCGTCGGTGAGAAATCAGTCACGGAGATGCCTGCTTTGTTGGCTGCTGCGAGGCCGACTGACAAATCCAAGTTATCAAAACAAGGGTAAGTCGACCAGGGACCGCGCATCATGTGCTCTTTACCCTTTTAACCGGCGTCGAGCAGCACACAACGTCCTCCCAACCCATCAATCTCCTACCCTTCTCCCACATCCTTCCAATGTGATGGGCACTCATGGAAAGGCTTTTCTTGTGATTGCCGAGAAACCTCGGTGGGCTTCCTAACGAACCCTGCGGCTGTCCAGAACGTCTTGCGACCCTTGGTTCCATTAATTTGGCCAGCGCGGATTCAATATAAGAACCAAGAAACCGCGGCTTTGGGGCAGCTGAGCAGGAAGCGCGGGTGTCCTCGAGGGCTGTATGTTGCATCCACTTAATGGCCGCCAGCATCAAGAGCCCCAGATGTGACGTGTAGGAATGTGTGTTAAAAAGAACCGAATTGAGACCAAGTGGCGATCCCTTGAATGAAAAGGGTCTCACGCGAGGATACTTTCACCGGCTCTCTGGATAAGTATTCTGACAGCGGATTTCTCCTCAGGCCGATGTATATCTATCCTTATTCTCAAGAATCGGTAAGTACTCCCAGTAAGCAGTAATGGGGTAACTTCTAACGAGGCCATTTCGGAATAAGAATAGCTTTCTATCCTTATCGTTCGGTCGTTATATCTACCCTTCATTTTCGCTCGAAGTGGTACGCTGTTGATAGAAGCGACGAGCGCAGTGATCTCGAGTAACAGCATGGATCTGGCATGCCCATCAAATTGGCTTCTTAGCTTGCCACATTTCTTAGCTCCTGTTTTTTCTGTACTTGGTGAATTGGAATTAAAGGGCACCTAGTTGCTAAGTGTAGTGAGCATCCGCCAAATGTCCGGGTTCAGAAAGGCGGGAATACGCCACGGGGGTGGGCTGAGGTGCTTTTAGAACTGTTCCAAGTTCATGGGCGTGACTCCGGCCGTAGCCCGGATTTTCAACCCAGGAAAGTCATTTGCGGAGCGATGGGGGATTGTCCCGACCTGGACACTTCCAGTTCGCCTGAACTATTCCGCTCATTTTTCCATCTTCACGTACACGCTATAATGAAGCCAATTCAGCCGACGGACGATTCGCACTACGGGGTTTAACTATGTTATCCACGAAAAGGCTCGAGGCTAGAATTGGGATAGAATTGAATTCCGGGGGGAGCAAGAACCAATTTGGCCACGAATACGTACATCATCCGAAAATATGGACTACGACACCCCCAAGCCACGACGAAGTTAAATATGTGCACTTGGCATTTTACGGTCTCTTGCGGCAAGCCATTTTAGCCCTCTACGCCCCCATTCCGAACATAGGCCAAATTTCGAGAATAATTATTCATTCATAATGTACCATTGAAACGCCGAAGGTTCATCTCGATGTAAGTACCACACGCCAGCTCAGACGGCCATTGTTAGCCGTGCATCTGGGTGTTCGAAAGTCCCCACGGCGCTAGAGAAGCCTTCCGAATATCGTTATTCCGATTACCGAGCGCCGAGCAGCCTGTGGGACTGGGTACCAGCTCTTTGTTGCCTTGTTGAGCCACTGACCAGGTACTCGCCACAGCTATAGCCACGATATTAACAACTTCACAAAGCATAAATCTTTTCAGTTCAACCAGCTGCGTCTGCGGTGTGGACACTGGAGACACAGCGTTCATTCCCCCAAAATGTGTTTCAAAGCGTATTAAAAAAAGATCACCGAAAAACTCAGACAGAATTGCCCCAAAAGACACCAACCAAAGAAGGTAATCAGAAACGCGAGTCTGTCGGAGTGGCAAATGGGAAAGCCAGTGGAAAACCCTCGCATCTTGTTGCAGGATCGGACGCTGAGTACTGAGTCGGTACCGAAAATCAGCCCGGATTAGAATGTCTATCAATCAAATAAGGTAAGTAGGTAAGCGCACTGCAACACAGGTAAGTAGCTGGGCCCAGGCGGTCATTCATAGGGCTCTGCCCTTCATTTCCCCTTCTCCCCCATGCAGAGCCCAATATATTGGTCGATTACGGATGAAAGGCTTGCTGATACCACACGACACTATCGGAGACCGCCTTGGGTGGGCGTGATTCCCAGGGCGAATGTATACCAACTTATTCCACACATGTGTGACGGGCTCGGCAAGCTTGCGGCCTTCCTTCGCTTGTTGATCAATCACGAGGTGAACTACGAGCGTAAGAAGAGCCAAGCGAATCGAGATAACAGCATGCCAAATAGTAAAAAATCGTACATGTTGTTCGCGTACGATTCCTTGACACTACTTCGAGGTGGAGCATGTACCACTAGTTCTGTTCAAAAGGATTGTCATAGTTCACGTGAAACGACGAGGATAGCATTCAGTATTATGATGGATCAACGCAAGACGACCAGAATATATGGCACGCATGAGTCTATGTAAGTGACTTTAACCTATTCAAAGTGTATGGTAAAAAACCAACTATTAGATCGTCCAAAACTGATTCTTCTACAGGGTTACCCAAGAGAAGCAGAAACCTTAGATGGAGATTGCTGAACGGCATGTTGGCCTCCCGGCACAACATCAAACCCACTCTGGCCCAAGTCTGCAGGGAGGGCGGAAGTTTCGTCAAGGGATTGCCTCAACAAAACCTGTGACTCTTCCAAATCCTCTTCTGGTGCCACAGCCTCAGGAATAGGCTTGGGAAGGCAAGGCGGAACCGATACTAAATTGTTGAAAAGGAACTATAAAAAGGACAAAGAATCAATGGCTGCTGCCTTGTCGTAAAAAAAGGGATGAATAATCACCGTGCCATAACTGCGAAGTGATGCCGTATGTTTAGCGAAACGGTTGTCGTGACTATTTAGCCGAAAACATCACTTACACAAGTAACGAGAAACCAAGGACTTGCAAGAACGAGATGGGGATCAAGAATTTTTCCCATCCCAAGCCTAAACTGATGATCCAGATAGCGAGGGTCCTGCAAGTGTCTGTCAGGGAGCGAGCGGTGGCGCTCACATGGCGAGTGACACTCAATCCGAAAAAGTTGAACAGGGAGATGCTGATTGCAATTGCCACGCCTGACCAGAATACAGTTGGAGTATCAATGGTTTGGTGCCATCCGCGTGGAAGATTGAAGAAAGGGGTCTTGTTTGCAATGGAAGGGATAGAAAGGATGGGGAATATGAGAAGGATCGAGATAGCACCGAATAATCCCTCGAATCCCACAGCAACAAGCGGGCTGACGGAGTACCGACCTAGGTGAGTTGAATGATGTCAGAAGGTGCTAAGTCGGCTGGTAGAGTCACATTACCCAAAATCTTTTCTGTAACGTGGAATGATGAGATTTCTGAGCACATCTCCACTTGTGTTAAACATACCTTCGACTACAAATTGGGTAGCGGTGCTAAGTAAAGCATTTTTTTATTATAAAAGTTTAGGAAACGGGTTTAGAGTGGATCTCACAAGACCTGGGCAAACAGAATGAAGAATACACCTGCGCATCAACTGTTCAGCCATCTGCAGCATGGAAGCTGGAAATAGATAGAACTGACCGACGAGAACTTTGCCGACTTCAGGGTCCTCAACGTTCTGAATTGTGGCATATGTTGGCTTGATGCCAAATACACTCTCCTTGATAACGTTCTTGGCGAGGGACCCGCTATATCCTACTAGGGCAACACCCGACATGACGATGATGAGGGATATCCATCTGGTCTGGACCTCAGTATAAAATTAGCAGAGGAGGGAGGGTAAATGACGAACTGATAGAGCCAAAGGCGACGTCGGAGGAACATGACACTAAAGACGCCGACGAAGAGCACGAGAGCTCCGCGGGTCATTTGGTAAATGGAGACAGGTGTATAGAGGAGACCGACGTTCATCAACTGTGCGAGGACCAGATTAGAGGGGGATGGGGTTGCTCTGACTGTTCCAAAAGAGGCCGTCTTACGGTAGTTCCAGTGAGATCACAGGCCGCTGGAATCCATAACAAAAGAACCTTCCAGCCAGTGAGGGCAGAGTCCTTGGAGTCCTTGGCCACGAGCGGCTCAGCTTCATCAAGTTGGATTGATGGTTGGTACTTGAACTTGAGCCATGTATAGATGATGGGCAAGAAACCTAGATACGATGGCGCGTGAATTGGGCAGTTGGATGGAGATACTATTATAGAAGATTTGTGACTGACAGAACATTTCTCCGACTAGGACGGCGGGTGAGAAGGTATGCCTCATTGTTAGGAAGAAAGAAGACGTACTGAACATCTGAAGCGTTTGCCAGACTGGCTGCTCGTAAAGAACATGGCGGGCAGGGTCTGGATCATTGCAATTCTCAACACATTGCATATCCTTAATGGAGCATTGAACTTAAGTCTCAGGAAGATGAGATGTATGCCGAGGTTGAAGCGCACCTGCCACTTGCTCCAGAGCGAGTTACTGGATCCCTGTTGTTGCAATTAGCCATGTTAATAGTGACAAGCGTAGATACACACAGTCATGATCATTCCTGCAAGCAGGAATGGGATGTAGAGTGAGGAGGGCATTGTAGAGGATGCTGTCGAAGAGCCAGCGAGTGAGTTGCCAGCAGCTGGAGAGCGGTGTTCTCCCGACGTGGGGGGGCAGTGTGACTGTGACCGGTGGTCTGGACGGGGACCGGCCGGAGGAGAGTGTTACAGTCTGTTACAGTGGTGATAGTACTATAAATCTGAGATCTGTGACGATCGACGATTGTGAATCTGTGACCTGTCGGATAGTTCCCCGGATGTAGAGAAGCTAGCGTCGACAGATCCCAGTGTGGTTCTCCAGTCCAACGCTTTTTATCCCTCATGCACCACATCTCTTCCTTCTTCCCAACCTTTCCCATCCTCCCTCTTGCCCTCTCCCTGGACAATGGTCCACCTCGTCCTCTCCTCCCTCAAAGGTATGTTTTTTTGTCGACACACAACTCTCCCCGAGTCCTTACACATAGACTCCTAGGCAACCAAGGCCTGCGTTACTTTCCCTACTCTGGATATCTAGGCTTGACGCCCGTTCGCGTGGAAGGAGGTGCGTGTGTGCTTACTCCACACTCCCTCGATCTCACATTCATTCCCGTTATACCAGTTGTCCGCACAAAACTTGATGCCGACCTACGGACTCTCCAAGCCACCAGTCTCACAGTCTCGGTTCGCTGCTACGAATCTCGACTGGGCCGTGTGAATGCCCTCCAATCGAATGTTCTCGTCGACCACACCCAGGTCCTATGGTCAAAATCGGACGACGTCGAATACGAAGCTATCGGCAACCTCGATTACCCCTTTCGTCTGACTTTACCTAGCAAGGTGGGGGGCTTCTCGACTGCAATTTTTGTGGACTACCGGTGTATGTGGCGGCTCGAAGCAGGTATGCACTCCCCGTTTTGTCTATTTCTGGTATCGTGCGCTGAGCCCCACTCACTCACCGTAGTTCTGAACCATGTCCATATAGCTGGTGTCGGCTCTCGCCAGATCAAACATTTTGAACTCCCGCTGATACGATATGACCTCCCAGCGGAAATTCCCTTACCTCCTCTACCTGATTCATTCCTCAGTCAATTGACTAGCAAGCCTCGTGCACCCCGGATACGGTATAGCGTCGATATTCCCACCAACGCCATTGGCCCAAATGATTTGGTCTCTATCGCCATCCATTTACAGCCTGCAGACCCTTCAGTATCCATTCGTACCGCCAGCGTTACCGTTGAGCGCCGCATTCAACTCCTCGATGGTTCCATCGTTACCGTTTCGTCCCCACCATCTCCCCCAACATCTACCATCATCAACTCTTCATCACGCTCGCCGTCACCCACACATATTGAATTCCTTGCATCTGCTTCTTCGACATCGGTGTTTTCCAATGCACAAACAGCACCCCACTTAGATAAATTAATTGCTAATCCTGAAGGATCCATCTCCACGTCATCATTAGCCTCCTCTAATCCTACCATTACACCCCATTCCATCTTCCCTTCATCAACATCTATCGCAAGCTCCACCCGTCCCCTTCTCCCTTCAACTACTCCCCCACCCCCCAACAATGTACCTCACCAAACAAAACTTATATTGAACACCATTGCCGAAGCTGAAACCTCCGGAAGGTTTACTCGTGACATGCATGGCGTCTGGAATAAAACCATGACGTTACAATGGCCAGCAGCTAAATCGCATAGTCGATGGGCGGTTGGAGAAACCATTCAATCCGATCTCGTGTCTGTGCGGTACTTTGTGCGCGTCAAGGTATGTCCCATGTCGAAACAAAAACAATCAGACCCGTTCTGATTCGTTTCTTCTACAGGTTGTCGCAGTGTCCTCGTCTGGGACTGATACCCTGGAACTTGGCGAGAAAGAGATTTTCGTCGTCTCTACAAACAACGCGGAACGCCAACTAGCCATCACGAAATACAATGAAATGCTGGACTCGGTCCAACAACAGTATCGTTCCAAATCCAAGTCACCCCGACGGACGCGAGTTGACCACGAAGAACTCCCGCCTTCACCATTGCCACCTGCTTCTTCGAAGAGCGCCAGTCACATAGTCGATTCCAGTGGTACCTCCAAAAACAGGTCCACTTCCAGAAGACCACACACTAGCGCTGGGCCCAGCGACAAACCTCCTACTTCCGGAGGTTCCAGATTGGAAACCAGTTCTTTCGGCGGGCGGATCCGAGATGACTACCCAGAAGTCTCAGCTCGTGGGAGCGTGCACAAAAAGCGAAGGTCTTCTAGACTCGAGGAGGCGTTCGGCCCACCACCGAGACATGATAGTGACCGGCCCGCGTCAAAGCGCAGTGGAAAGAATTATTTTTTCTCTTCTTCTGCACCAAAGATGGGTTCTGCTCCCAGTGGAGGTAGTACGAGCACGAGTACGAGCACAACCACAAGTTCGTCAAGTGTCTCAAGCAGCAGTCATGGAGAGTCGGAGTCTAATTATATGCGGGAGTGGGAGGCAGAGTTGGCGAGGATTGAAATGAAGAGCAGAAGATCCAGCGACCTCTTAGGCTTTGCTAAGTTCCTCAGAAAGCGGCCTTCCACAACCGTGACTACGCCACGGGTGGTACTACCAGGCTCTTAGTGTGTTCCTCCGTTAGCATCACTTGGATGACTTTGATTCTTTCGTTGTGCACTTTAGTTTTTACTTTCGCATTTTTTCTATTTATCGTTGTCCTTCGTATGAAAATGTCCTCATACACCTGCATACCTCACTTCGGTCCATACCCTAATACACCCACGCATTTCCTGTGACGTAACGTGTGACTTGCAATGAGACAGCCATCTTACTCAGTTTAATTGTTGACCAGTGCGTCCCTTCGTTTAGAACCCTCGTAACATGCAGCAATTTCCCTGGCTCAGATTCAGCGTCTTCGCCTCTGGTCGTACGTATTCTCTTCTTCATTGTTCGTCTAGAACTTACAGTTGCGTTTCCTTACCTTGCTCGTCGGACACACCCAATCCTAACAATGCAATTATCATCTGCGCTGGTGGACGGCTTACCGGACGTGCAACATCTGTCACAAAATACGTTGGAATTTTGCCCTCTTGACCTGCTCGCATGACCACGTTTCCGTGGGATGAAACACGGAAACTCAAACCCACGTACCCACAACTTACGAATCGTGGCGAATTACCCAATGTCTTACCAACACTCTGACCAACCACATCACCATATGTAATATTCCTATTTGCCTAACCCATACGTCCTCACGATTCCCGTGGTTCTCCCCGGGGTCTTCTCGCGCGCCATACTCGGTCGGTTGAATATTGTTTGTGCTTCTAAAGTCATGGCAATCGGGTATGCAGCTATGAAGGGTTAGTAGGTCATTCTACGGTCATGATAGGGATAATATCCGTCGAATTTGTCGCTCACATATTGATTATTTTGATCCTTCTTTCCCCTCCAAACAATTTCGGCGGCCGTGCCCAAACTGAATGTAATCCCTCCTTGCCTGTATGATCCCACCATCTGGGCTCACACGCCGACAACATCCTAAATCCCTCTCCCTTTCCCAAACCGATGATCGGGGTCGCTGTGCAAATTGCCTTTTCATGTTGTTCGCTCCTGTTACATCAATCGTGATCCATTAGCCACAACCCCAACTGAAGAACAGCTCTATCAGGTGGGCCCCGTAATTCCGAATCTTTACTTCAAACCATCCCCTTTTTCCTCTTACTACTTCTTACGTCTCCCTTCTTTTCTTTGAGTCCCCCACGAGGCCATGCGTGGCTTCTCTCAGTCCTTGCCGTTAGCTACAGCTGAAATACTGCCGCTCAACTTCCCTGTGCAATGTGTTTTGCATACTGTTATATTGTCGCCCACTCCGGCATTCGCTTGTGTGGTTGTGGCAACTTCTCGTCATATGGATTCATCTTGTTTTTTGAGTGGCCCACCTGCCAGATTAGCTTCTCTTCCCCATCCCAATTCCATATATCTCTTCTCCCCGGAATAACTCCATGTTACACTTTCTAAAAATACCTCTCTTTCAATCCTTTCTTCCCACATATCCCGTACTGGCATTCCACAATGCCTACCTTTCCTGGAAGACCTTATACTTCTTATCTTCCTTTTGCACGCAGTTTCTCGAATGGTATTTGATGTGCGTCTGATCACTAATTGCCTCGTTTGTTCCCATCTTATAGGAAATGTCACCTGATCTGAGACGTAGAGTAGACGTCAACCGAGCGGTTCGATTGGCAAGAGAAGCGGAGATGAAGAAACAAATGGCTGCCCAGGTGCGTTATTGAAACACAATCCCTGAGGGGCTTGCATCTCCTTCGGCCTTGACCCCTTCCCACCTTCTTTCTGCCCAGCAATCACCGATGGCTGGCTTCCTGCCACGCACACGCAGACACATTCTTCCCTGTCTTCTTTCTTTTTCCATTCCTGACGCGTCACCTTGTCGGTAGTGGGACGTGTCCGTCTCCCCCGAAGAAGCCTCCGTCCTTCCTTTTATATTCTTTCTCATGAAGGAAGAACCTTGCAGCCGCTGGTCCTTGGCTGTCGGATCGCTCGGCAATCTCTTCAATCACCCCGCCATGCACACCTCCGTTTATTTTTTTCTCCTACCTAATTCTAGACCTCGTCGTTTTTGCAATCCGACACATGCTCACGTTTTTTCATTCCTCGGACAGGAAGCAAATAATGCTGACCCGGAGTCGTCGAAACCTATTTGGGCCCATCCCCCACAACAATCAAAGTAGATTGATCCAGCCTACCGGTCCGAGAGAAGGCCGCGTCTTAAAGATACATACCCAAGCTCCGGTGTCCATCCGTTCATCAACCTGCCGTATAATTTTGTCCACCTTGGATCTATGGTTTTGGCGGCCTTATTTTATCCAGCACTCGGTAGAAGGTCTCTTATTTCGTTGGGATGTTGCAATGTATGGTTTATGTCTACAGAAATACATCCTGCACTAGCACCTTCGTCATAGCATCTACTTAATATCTCATTTTTCTTCTGAAATATGGTTGATTGCGAGTTGTACGTCAGAGAAAACTCACTGTGCTTATGTTAGTTCAAAGCGCTGTCAACCATCTATCTATCTGTCTATCTCTCGATCATGATCTTGCTTGATAAGTTTCCTTCTTACACAGTCTGATTGCGCAGCCGATCAGCAGACCAGCTAACCTCATTGCTGTTGATCATGAGCATTGCTCGGTGTATATGATATGGCATGCCACGAGGCAGGTTCTTTGTTGACGTCAACACAATTTCGGAGGCGGGACTTTACAAGGGATGATGCCGATTACTTTGGCCCGTTGATGGCGTGTATATAGCGGGTTACAAGGGTTGGATGATACTGCTTGTCGGGGACAGGATATGAAAGCGAGGCCTTGTACGTGAGTTGTGGAGCTGTTTAATATCAAATGGTAACCGCCCATACTTGGGCTCACCGAAGGGATAGGATCAGCAACACCCGAGCAAGTTATTGCGAACCCGTTGATCGCCCCGCCCCATATTCCCATGAATGGGAAAGATTCAATACTGGGTGCAATTCCGGCGGCATTGAGAAGCACCTCGAACAGGTTAGCTTAAGGAATCGGATAGTTGACAAATCATCATTTGCCCCATGTCCACGCAAAGCGTAGTCCAAAAAACTGAAGCGCCAAAATGGCGAGCTTTTAGCGTGCTTTAAGCTCATACTCAGCGGTAGGAATCTTCTATGGAAGACGGACCGCAAGTTCTAGTACACACGGGGACGCTATGACGACCTGCTGGCAGTCGAGAACAACAATGACTCGAGGGATGGATACGAGAGGCCGTCGCTCCGAGTAGACCAACCCGTTTCAGAAAATGGCAACCTCTTGGCGCACGCCGCACCACTTGCTGCATACTTCAAGCCCCTACTAACAATGCTAGCCTGGTCTCGTGCTCGCTGCTGTCTCACTAGTTTTAACCACCGGCGCCTAGCTTAGCAGCGAGTTTGGGGATTTTTGTATAGGCCCAAAACCTAAAGTTCCTACGATACATATCAAGAAACCCAATACATCCCAGCTGACACATGGCTCCCGAGGCCTTCCCTTACATGCAACTTTGCAGCAATTCCAGAAATCACAGTCTTGGGAAACTCGGCCCGGAACTTCGTGTAACACAGAAGTAGCCACAGTAACGGTTTGTTTTGATCGCTACCTCGAAACTAATCAATGCCGAACTAGGACAGCGGGCAGGTGTACGCGTTATTTTTAGCACACCGAACAAGCTTTTGGATCACCTGCGTGGAGCTGCAGAAAGGTGAGAAGCATAGACCACCTTCAAGGCCACAGCCGTGGCGTTATAGTTCCGACACGAATTGGACGAGCTGTGCATGGAAAAGTGCCCTTAAGCTAGCTTTTTCTTAATACCACTTCAATGGTGTGTGGTTTCCGAATGTGAGATAAGGCTGGTAGATCTCTCTCGATCATTTCGGCCCCCTTGGCACATAAATATAGCCACACGTTGCCAAGTCCAAATACGTCCATTTGTAAAGATTGACCGTTCTGGCGTGTCACGCACGGCCAACGGCCACCACCAAATAAACAAAACAGTCACAAAAGGTGCATGGCTCATCAGAATTGATCTCTCCAACAAACTTCCCTCCGTCTCGGGCATCTTTTGGGACGAAGAATGTTGGTTTTCCGAGCACCAATAACGCTCCCGTGCGAAGACCACGGATCTGCTAATTGGCATCCTTTCAAGGTATGCCTTTTGCAACTTGGAACGGGCATCTCTCCAAATATGGGACTAAGACAATGCCTATCATTTAAAAAGGACGCGGACGGGTAATGTTTTTGGTATGGTAACAAAGCTCATTGAATTCACACCAGCAACTGAGTGCCACTTCCTCTTTAGAGCTTCCGACCAGCTATCCCGACCACAGGGCAACTGGCAAAATATACCCCAAAGAGGGATATGGATGAAGTAAGATGAGTGGTGTATGAAATTCATCTAGATAAACTACAGTGTCATGGATCCGTGGGAGGTAGGGTACTTGAACGTAGGGTTGAACGATAGCCGGGGAACATCGAGAAAACGCTGAAGAATAACAGCTTGTTTGAAAGAATGTTGGGGAGGGTGCGGTGATAGTGAAGGAATGGATGGTAATAATAATCCGTGAATCATGAAGGGTGGTTAGACATCTGAAATATAAGAAGCACCATGAATGTTTGCAAGTAGGCGTTGAACCAGAGAAGTGTAACGGGGAGCCGATAGACACGATATCCGGCTATTTCAACTAAAGCACATCCATTCAGATCTTCTTCAGCTCTCCTTACAAATCGGGAGCGCTGTTTAGAGAAAGGAGAAAGAAGTACGGTAAAACCACATGACAAAACACAAGGGAGAAAGGCAAGAGCATCAATAGAAATGAAAGCCACGAGCGGTTGATAGGAGAAGCACCCAAATCCAGTCATGGAAGAGTCAAGTCGGAACGCATGTCACATTTCCGTTAGTAACGATAAATCCTACCAAGGACGCAAAAGGCAACTCACGCAGGATTCGTAGAGCAAGTCCTTCCATCATCCGGAGTCGGCGTGACTGTTCTGCTGTGACTCCTGCTCCCATTGTTGGTAGAATGTTTGGGTTCAACATCAAGTCCTACTTTCCTGTTTGAGGATCCCGCAAGTAGTGGCTCGTGAGCCTCGCCTGAATCAGGTGAAGACGGAAGCTGCTCAAAACTAGGCGGAGGATGGTCCGATTCATCGCCCGATATATCTCGTGAAGTTATTGATGAAGATGGCGTGACAATGGATTTCGGCGGCAGCGCAGGTCGTTCACGTTCAAAATTATCAGCTGATGACGCATGATCGTTACAGCCCGCAGCTACAGTGGAAACTAGTGTGCTGTCGGGTGTCGGTTGTGTAGTCGTGCCAGGTATTTCTGTTGTACGGGTTTCCTGACGCCGATCGGTTGAAAGAGGTCCGAGGAATGCAACAGCCGTCGAAGCTGGGGTAAACGCTATGTTCGAGGTGCTGAACGGCGCAGGATTAGGAACGCGGCTGTTCCAAGAGGCAGATGACTCTCCATTATTTGTCGCTTGATTACTAGCTGATGGTGACGTCTGGTTTGGCAAACTTGAATGGGAAATTCGCGGGGTATCCGAGGACTCATTGTTCTGCCAAAGGGCTGGCGAAGTAGATGCAGGTGCCAAGGAGGCTTGTGAAGGCGGGGTAGATGGATTAGATGCCTGCGTTGGTGGGCGCATTTCCGGCCCAGAAGCAGAAGTGATTTGTGTCTCCGATGAAGCGCCATGATTTGTATTGCTTTCACGAGGGTTGCCCACCGCTGCTGCTTCCTGTTTCCGCCTCTCTTCCGCCTCCCTTCGTTGTTGCTCTTCGTGTTCGATGAGTGATAGACGCATCGCTTCCATGAGCATAAGCTAAGGGCAACGATGGGCATTAATGTGTCGGTGCATTGAAGGGACCTCACCTCTTCAAGATCTTGGCCAGGGATACTCATAAATTGTTCCAATTGAGAATTACCTCCGTTTCTCCTTCGTCTTCTACTTCCTCCACCTTCGGCAGCCTCGGCTCCTACTTCCTCGGGGTTCAGGGCATGAATGCGACCACTCGTAACGCCGACAGGAATTAAGCGATCTCCGACTTGACGCATAATGATTCTTCGATTAGCTCTACGTGCAACAGCAGCACGAACAGCAGCAAGTTTAGCCTCCCAATCAGGTCGGATTTGATCTTTTGACGAAAACTTCAAAATGCTGTTCAGGTACAGCTAGGAGCAGATGCATACCAGTAGCGACCACCTCTGGACTGTCAGCACTAAAGCTCTTTTGCCGTCGCTTGTGTGTCGGTCGTGTTGCTGATTCTTTGGGTGGTTCCGGCCAGGGAGAATGCTGTATGGTCACAGCAGGTGGTGAACATAGGGGTGGCACACGAGTTAGGAGTAAGCGGGGAGAGAGGCAAGGGCAGACTGACTGATGCATCACTTCCAAGGCCGGCTCGCCATGAGGGAGGGCGATAGACAACGCCAAAATTCTCTTGGACACAGTAGGGGCATGCGGCTGGCTCGGAGACGAGGTGTGTTGTGGTGGGCTCGTTGCGTTTGATCTGGACGAAGCATTCTGTACATATGGCCTGGTCGCAGCATCTAGAATAATTGACATTGGGAGGGTAATACTGCATGGATGACGTAATGAGTTTGGAGGATGGGAAGAGATGGGCAAAGATAGCTACCAAGAAACATATCGGGCATTCGATTGCACCTCGGTAGACAGCAGCTTCTGGTCTAGCTTGTTCTCTACTTGCAATAGACCGTTTGGAATGAGTAGACTTTGAGCTAATTGAGTGGATAGATTCGGAGCGAGGTGGGTGGTCAGCATTCTCTTGATTGTGAGGTAGCTCCTTTCTTGCAGCAAGTATTTGGTCGTCGTCCCATGAGTCTTCGTAATCTTCAAGTGGTCGATAAAATGGAGCCAGTCTGCGGGCCACTATTAGCTGAGATACGATTGCGTGGTTCCAGTCTCGGGGCCCGGTATACACGCCTTGCGGGACAAGGTAGCCGTAGTCGACTGTTTCGTCGTGATGGCCGCGGCCGCCGGAGGATGAGGTATTGCCCATTAAAGCGGCGGGGGGCAGTGAGCGCGACTGGTGAGGAGATGGGACAAGCTGGACGGGTCGTGCGACGAGGCCAGGATTGTGGAATCCGAGTCAAGGTCTCTGCATCAACCGGCTCATAATCTCTGTTGGTCCGTGTTTGGCCAGTGGCGCGATCACAGGTGTCGTCCTCGACACAGTCAACACTCTCCTTCGCACTTTGACGTATATCATATAATGATCCGTTTATGCCCATGCTCACCACGGTGTGAATCTCGAATTTCCGATAGTGTGATACTCGCAGGACTGACTAGATTTAGAAGCCTATTGCGGGTATGTAATGTTTGAAAGTGTAAACGCGTTTAGCGCAAACTTTTTTTTACTCCAAGGGTTCCCTTGACTAATCACCGCAGGCATGCGGCCCATGGACCACATTGGGAGCAGACGCACATGGGGGGCGGATGTACGCCCCGACAGTTTTTCTGTGCGTTTCCGGAGTTTTCGATCATCAGCCGTTAACGGAGACGCCACGTCACTTTCGCACGTGCGGCTCGTCCCAATATTTTGCCGTCTGATCAATCCTTCCACCTTACATACTTGTCTCCCCCAACCACAGAACGCGTCTGTCGTTCTACATGTCCGCCGTCTTGCTCCAGGAACCTTGGACAAGATCTCCTGATGAAATACTCCAGCATTTTGGCATAGATCCTAAACGTGGCCTTTGCCCCGACGAGGCTGCCCGCCATGCTGAACTCTATGGCAAGAACGGTATGTAAGGTTTATCATCTCTTTTATCCCATTTATTGATATATGTTAATTCAGAACTACCTGAGGATCCCCCGACTCCCCTGTTGGAGCTCATCCTTGAGCAGTTTAAGGACCAGCTCGTACTAATCCTCCTTGCGTCTGCCATTGTCTCTTTCGTTCTCGCCCTCTTGGAAGATTCACCGGACTCAACCCTCGCTGGCGCATTCGTGGAACCGCTGGTCATCCTTCTCATCCTTGTTGCAAATGCTACGGTTGGTGTCATGCAAGAGTCGAGCGCCGAAAGGGCCATTGACGTCAGTCTCATATAATTGACTACTTGGTGCATAATTACTAACGCGCTAGGCAGGCCCTGAAGGAATACTCTCCGGACGAGGCTAAAGTTTTGCGCTCCGGACAAATGACACGTATCCATGCTTCCGAGCTTGTTCCAGGCGATATTATTTCTGTTTCTGTTGGTGACAAGGTCCCCGCCGACTGCAGGCTTATGTCGGTCTCCTCAAGTAGCTTCCGGGTGGACCAGGCCATTCTCACTGGGGAGAGTGCTAGCGTTCACAAGTCGGTTGACATTGTCCGAGACCCTCGGGCTGTCAAACAGGATATGACAAATATCCTCTTTTCTGTAAGCGGAGCATTTTTGTTTTGTGGGTTCGGCAAGGGTAACATATGATGCAGGGCACCACCGTTGTTAATGGAAGCGCCAGAGCTGTTGTTGTTTTCACAGGAGTACATACCGCAATTGGTGACATTCACAAATCTATCAGTTCCCAAATTTCGGAAAAGACCCCTTTGAAGAGAAAGCTCGACGATTTCGGAGACACGTTGGCCAAGGTTATCACTGTCATTTGTATCCTCGTTTGGCTCGTCAACTTTCGTCATTTTTGGGATCCTGCCCATCATGGTGCTCTCAGAGGAGCAATTTATTACTTCAAGATTGCAGTTGCTCTCGCCGTTGCCGCCATCCCTGAAGGTCTTGCCGCCGTTATCACCGCATGTTTAGCGCTCGGTACCAAGAAGATGGCCCAGAAGAATGCCATTGTCAGGAACCTCCCTAGTGTCGAGACTCTCGGTTGCACGAACGTCATTTGTTCCGACAAAACTGGTACTCTCACTACCAACCAAATGAGTGTGTCAAGGGTGCGCACTTTTATTTAATATTAATGACCCTGTCTTATGTTGTGCAGTTCTTGGTTGTTGACGCAAACACTGCTGTACCCAAAGAGTTCACTGTTGAGGGAACCACTTTTTCGCCTTTCGGGCCTGTTCACTCTGCCGATGGCAAAGATGCCGCTGCTGAACTCAAGTCAGACCCTGTTCAGCGTTTGGCGGAGATTGCCTCTATTTGCAACGATGCCAAGATTGTTTACAACTCGGTGAGTCTCAGACAAAACCGATATCCTACTTCAGGCGTTCATGTCATTTCCCTTAGGATAAGGATACTTATTCCAACGTTGGTGAACCCACGGAAGCCGCTCTAAAGGTTCTGGCTGAGAAGATTGGTTGCAGGGACGGAGAGTTAACCAAATCACTTCCATCTTTCTCTCGTTCCGAACGCGCAAGTGCCATCAGCGAGTACTTTGAACAAAAAATTCCTCGTCTCTTGACCTTCGAATTCTCTCGCGACCGCAAGATGATGTCCGTCCTAGTCCAGTTCAATGGAACTGGTGCCCTATTCGTTAAAGGAGCACCAGAATCCGTACTCGAACGTTGTACAACTGTCCTTGTTCAAGGCAAAACCATCCCCCTTACCCCAGCTCTCCGCGCAACTCTCCTGGACCACGTATCATCCTACGCCTCGGATGGTCTTCGCACACTTGCATTGGCATATGTTAACAGGGGCGATATCGACGCCACTCATTACCATTCCGACTCAGCCAAAGACTATTCTCGATTCGAGCAGGACCTTACTTTTGTTTCCGTCGTCGGAATGCTCGACCCGCCTCGCCCAGAAGTCCCTGAGGCGGTGGCGAACTGTAAAGCTGCTGGTATCCGCGTTATTTGCATCACCGGTGATAACAAACGCACTGCAGAGACTATCTGCCGGCAAATTGGTATTTTTGGTGAGGATGAGGATTTGAAAGGGAAGAGTTATACCGGGAGAGAGTTTGAAGCATTAAGCCACGAGGATAAGGTTGCAGTTGTACGAAGGGCCAGTCTGTTCAGTAGGACTGAGCCTGGGCACAAGAGTCAGCTCGTGGATTTGTTGCAGGGTTTGGGATCCGTGGTTGCGATGGTGGGTGCCGTCTCGGTAATTTGCATCAGGGATACTGACAACTTGATTGTGTAGACTGGTGACGGTGTTAATGACGCACCTGCTTTGAAGAAGGCCGATATTGGTGTTGCTATGGGTAGTGGTACTGATGTAGCAAAACTGGCAGCGGATATGGTTTTGGCAGACTCTAACTTTGCGACCATCGAGAAAGCTGTTGAGGAAGGACGTCTCATTTACAATAATACCAAGCAATTTATTAGATACCTCAGTCAGTCTCTTCATTTTTTTCTCTCCTCACATTTGTGCTCACTGAAAGCTTGTAGTTTCTTCTAATATCGGAGAGGTCGTTAGTATTTTCCTGACCGTTCTCCTCGGAATGCCAGAAGCCTTGATACCAGTCCAACTTCTCTGGGTCAACCTCGTCACAGATAGTTTACCAGCTACGGCACTTGGATTTAACCCGCCTGACCATTCGATCATGCGTGTCCCACCAAGAAACAGCCGCGAACCACTCGTAGGGCGTTGGCTTTTCTTTAGATATATGGTTATTGGAATCTATGTTGGTTGTGCAACTGTCTTTGGGTATGCTTGGTGGTTTATTATGTATCCCGGTGGACCACAAATTTCGTTCCACCAGCTTGTGAGTTTTTTTTTTAATTTTAAGAAAGGTCTTAATTCTCCAACTGATACTGACGTTATCTTTTTAGACACACTTCCACCAATGCCCAGCACTGTTCCCTGAAATCGGATGCGAAATGTTCACCAATGTCATGGCTCAACGCGCTACGACGATCAGTTTATCGATTTTAGTGACAGTCGAGATGTTTAACGCCATGAACTCATTATCAGAAAACGAGAGCCTGTTAAGGTTGCCGGTGTGGAAAAACGTGTACCTTGTAATGGCGATTACCCTGAGTATGGCGTTACATTCCATGATCCTTTACGTACCCTTCTTTACCGTAAGTTCCCTTCTTTTCCTCTGCTCATTTTATGGTGTTGACGATTTACTGTAGCAAATATTCGCCACCACACCCCTCAACTGGGATGAATGGAAAGCAGTATTGTACTTCAGCGCACCTGTTCTCCTGATTGACGAGGTTCTCAAATTCATTTCGGTAAGTCTTGGTTTTTGATTCCCTGCATGTTCTACGGCGGGCTGACGTGTGGTTTTGTATCTGCTTCGGTAGTCAACGTACATTGACCCTCCTTCCAAGATCAAGCTTGACTAATTCGTTTACGTATATGACTCACTTAGCGTAATTCCCACCCTGTTGGATGGTGATGTTGTGGATGTTGAGAGGGAGGGGGGAAACATATGTATTTCTTGGATAAACAACCTAATCCATCTAGTACTTATTCTCTTGCAAAAACCTGTTACACAATGCATAATAACATTTGTGAGCTCGTCACCTGAATTCTACAATTTCGGTACGGTTGGACGACATTTCAACTAGCGACGGTCAGTGCCAACACATAAGGGACGGCTTCAAGTAGGACATTGAATGGAGAAAAATGTAATGAACCATCCTGGATCGCGGGCTAGATCAAAAGGGGAGCTAGTCAGGGTCAGCGGCGCTTCCCGTCAAGGTATGGGCCAAATTATTTATAAACCCAGTGTGGCCTCACCAAAAGTTCAACCATACGTTTCTGTCTTCAGTACTCCATTGTCCATCTGCCTGCAGAAGGATAAAAAGGCCTCGTCTTGTCGCCATCCCCGTCGCTCTTTTCGATACACCGCCACATTCTTTTGGTCTGCTTACATCTAGTCTCTAGTTGAGGATGCGCATAGGAGTTTCTTCGTTGTTGACTGTCTTCACGACGCTTGCGTTGTTCGACGTGGCCTTGGCCGCGAAGCATGGTAGTGGCCCACCTTGGAGGAAGCGCCACGAGTATGGTGGGTATACAAACGGAAAGGGCGCTGGCTATACCGCCTCCGGCTCTCCTGGGTCGTACTCTTCGGGCTCATCTGGGTCGTACACCGATGGTGCTACCACTGCTGTCCAGAAGGTTACGGGACGCGAGTTCGAGTTGGTTCGGAGGTATGAGGACTGCCGGTTTTCATTTTATGATGCCGGCCTCGGTGCTTGTGGGATTGTTAACTCTGGGAGTGATTTTGTGAGTCTTCCGTGATTATATGGAGGCTAGAATATTAACCAAGCTTCCGTAGATTGTTGCATTGAATTCGGCTGTAGGTTGACCAGGTTCTACTCGTCAGTTTCCCGACTGATTTGCTTTATAGCAATTTGACTCGGGCAAATACTGTTTCAAGACCATCACTATCACCATTGGTGGTAAAAGCGCGCAAGCAACCGTTACGGACAGGGTAGGTACCTCCAGATATATGCGCGAGGTAAATCAGCTTGCTGACCCGGATAATGTAGTGCCCAGGGTGCCCGTTCGGTGGCCTTGACTTCTCGCGTGGTCTATTCACCTACTTTGCTGCAGAGTCCGTCGGTATCATCCATGGTACCTGGAATTTTAACGGGGCCGCGCCTCCTGCTGCGCCTCCACCGCCTCCGCCACCACCACCAAAACCGGTGATTGAGTTACCAAAGGTCGTGGCTCCACCACCACCGCCGCCTCCTTCATCGAAACCTCCCCCACCACCTCCTCCACCAACTCCTACTCCGGAGCCCAAGCCAAGTAGCACACCTGTCCCAACGCCGTCGATTTCACTCGATTTGTTGGATAAGGGCACCAGCACTAGCATTACCAGTACGTTGCCCAGTTCCAAGACGTCCAGGACCAGTACCACGGTCGTGACGATGTCGACATCATCTTCGGTTATTTATTCTTCGCCTTCAGGTACATCAAGCACTCCTACCCCGAGCTCCACTCAGAAGCCTGAGGATCATAAGGGATGTGTTGAGGACCTGGATATCGCGTTGGTCCATTTGGGCGCAATGATTGTTGCGGGCTCTACAAGTGATGAGCTTGTCAACCAGATGCCTCCCCCATCCTCGGCCTCAGTTTCAGCCTCCCCTTCGGCTTCCGCCGCCCCTTCGTATTCGGCTTCCCCTGAAGCGGTTCCTACCCCTATCTCTACCCCTCCAGTCTAAATGAAAATATCACCTGAGGTCCGGGGATAGATTACGCTACTTCCTCAAGGAAGCCGGAAAAGTCATCGCATTCCCTTGCATTTGGAAATGGACACATTCGGATTGTATATGTTTTTGGAATTGGATGTTGGACGTTTTAAAAGTTTTCTTCCTGCGGTCTGATTTGACAGCCAAAGGGATTGGCGTTGGTGAGAATTTTGGGATCAGGACCATCAATCAGATGCTCGTTCCCGTCGCACAAGCACTCCTTGACGTGATTTCTCTAGCCTCACATTTTAGTTTTTACCCTATATTTTTTGCAGGATTTGTGCATGTTTAATACCCCTCGTCATGTTGTTAATGACCACTCACTGGTTATTTTGATATATGTTGTGAGAGATAATGAGCAGAATAGCGGCAATGGTCATTAGGGTGGCAGTGGGCGGGCCTTGGCGATGTTGTTGTTTTTGATGTTTGGAATCAGGTTCGACAAAATGTCCCCCATTTATTGTTCATCAATTTTTCCATCTTCACATCCTCCCCTTCCTACTGCCCTTGCTCCTCTTAAACACGAGCAAGTCTTCAGCAAATCCAAATCTCAACCACACTCTTTGTTATATCACGCTCTTTCAGTACATAAGGCAATTACTGCCAAGCATGAAATTGTTCAATTTTGCAACACTGCTTGCGCTCGTCCCTCCCTATTTCCAGTGTTGCCGCTGGAGGGCACCATGCACGTGTTCACCACTCTCGTCACACAGACATCGCTCGGCGTGCTGAAGGAGACATGCAACTCTTTAAGCGTGTTTCGGGCGCAAGGTGGAGTTTCTATGATGTTGGCCTGTGAGTTCATTTCATCTTTTGTATCTTCCCGTCTCGAGGTGATTAGCGTTGCTCGCTGTCATCATATTGAACTTTTTTCTGGTTGAACCGAATACTAATGGTGATTACATTACAGCGGTGCCTGTGGTAAACATAATGTTGCAAGTGACTTTGTACGTACTCGGCCTTTATCCTTTCAGGTGTCTTTTCGTTGATTTTTCATGTTGGCAGATTGTCGCTTTGAACGCGGCTGTATGTCGTCATCTCAAATGTACCCCCAGAAGTTCGCCTAACCTTTATTTTTTGTAGCAATTCGGTGGGGGATATCCTGGCCCCAACTGCTTCAAAACGATTACAATGCAGTTCAATGGCAAGACTACCAAAGCTCAGATTATGGATAGGGTGAGTTCGCAATCCACTGGTGTATCTGCAGGCTAAACTCATGTTGACAAACACTTCGCAGTGTCCTGGTTGCCCGTACGGTGGCCTTGACTTGTCTAGGGGTCTCTTCAATTTCTTCGCCTCCGAGGATAAAGGTATCATTTATGGATCGTGGTGGTTCGACGGTGAGGGAGGTCCTGCTCCTCCCCCCCCTCCCCCTCCTCCTCCTCCCCATACCACCAAGAAGCCTGCTCCTCCTCCCCCTCCTCCCACCACAACCTGGCGGCCTCCCAAGACCACTGCCAAGCCGGACCCCACAACTACCCCAGACAAGACCTCCACGCATGAGGATTCCAGCACCAGGACTTCTTCCTCGTCTAGCAGCAAAGCACTTTCTGCCTCTGCGAGTTCTGGCGTAGCCGTTAGCGCGAGTGTCAGTGGTCTTGCTGTCCCCGTTGCAACCGGATCTATCCAGGCCGGCAACACTGAGAACTTGAACAACCTCAACCTCGCATTAGTCGGACTGGGTGCCCTTGCCGTCACTGGTGCTCAGGTCGATTAATTGATTACGATCGTTGAAAATTGGTGTCAATCTACCTGGGTATTATTTGTTAAATTCTGGCTGGAAAACTACAGGCTTGTTATTTATTATATTTTAACGGTTCCTGGGGCTCCTTGTTCATATCCAATGCGTGTACCGTATATATTCGAGTACATAGGCACTGTTTATTTTGTGATAGTTGATGCTGAACGTTGAATAAAGGTGTTGAGGTGGTTACTATTTGAATTTGACTGCGAGAATTTTTTTCTGGACATGTGATATGACATGAGAAAGTGGAACCAGTGACCCTGAATGGTCGGGTTACAACGGTGTGTCCATGAAACCCTTCCTAACTTTGATCACTACCCTTCCCACCCCATCATCCGTCCTTTGCGTTGCCTCGTGCCTGTCGCTCTCTTACGTTCTTCACTCGTTTATATTGTACCCAAAAAACAAAGGACCCCTTCAACCTAGCCATGCGTCTCGACCTCGCCCTTTTTGCTCTTGCAACACCCTTGGCCGCTCTTGGCGATCTTCGTCACTCGCAACGCCGAAGCCACAGTGATATTGCCAAGCGTGCCGAGGGTTCCATCCAACTTCACAAGCGTTTCAGTGGCACCCGCTGGACCTTTTACGACGTGGGAGGAGCTGCGTACGTCGTTAACACACTTTCACTGACCCCTAACTAAATCATCGGAGAACAGCGGCGCTTGCGGAAAATTTAACTCTCGTGGTGAACATGTAAGTTCTGACTTTGACTGTGCTTCGTGATCCGTTCATTGACGGAGAGCTTCTCTAGATTGTCGCATTGAACTCGGCTGTATGTTATTACCGCTCCGTGTCTTGCATTAACGCAACGCTTACCTCACTTTAGCAATATGGCGGAGGTTATCCTGGACCTCACTGCTTCAAGACTATTGTCATGAAAATCGGTAACAAACAGACAACTGCCACCATTACGGATGAGGTACGTTCATTTCCCCCTCCTGTTCGCCCAGAGTTGACTCCTAACTGCCGTTAGTGTCCTGGATGCCCCTTTGGTGGTCTCGATCTTACTCGTGGTCTCTTCGAATTCTTCGCTCCTCTTGGCGTTGGTGTTCTCTCCGGAGAATGGTGGTTCGCAGATGAGGCTCCCCCAAAACCCAAACCTACACCTAAGCCTAAACCACCCAAGCCCAAGACCACATTCAAGCCTCCCCCACCTCCCCCTACCACCACTCATCATACCACGACCACTCACACAACGACCTCGCACTCGTCCACCACCCCCAAGTCCTCATCTGCATCTCCCAGCTCCTCTCACGCAACTTCTACTTCGTCCGATGGCGTGCTCAGTGGGCTTGTCACGCCCACTAGTGTTGTCTCCACCGATGGCCAGACTCAGAATATCCTGGATGTCAACAAAGTATTGATCGGCATGGGCGGCTTGATTGTCGCCGGCGTTGAAGTCAACTAAACAGGATCCTTCAAGTGGCATGATTAGCCCCAATCGGGCTCAGGTTAGCCCGAATGTATACATGCCGTCTGTCCATCAAATTGCTTCTGTGACCCGTGGCCTTATTGGATAAGGTTCCACCCTCATTGTTTCTTATCCCTCCATTGTCCGGTCTCTACTCAGGGTGGGTATTCCATACTTCGAATCGTAACATACTTATATTTTCGAGTAAAACGAGGCTAACCTTCCACTGTCATCTTATACCCTGTGTTGGTTATTGATTGTCTTTCAATATACTTTGACTCTTTGTTCGCTATTTATTCAATATCATCGCTACACAGTAGATGTCTTTCCTTTGTATTGTTGGAGTGCTGAAAATAACATCGTTGTCATTATTTGACATCTGATGGTCGCAAGCCAGTCGAAACATAACATTGTCCTGCTTAAAGTAGTAGCTCCTCAGTTCACTGTCACGCTCAGAGTCAGGAAACCAACGCGCAGCGATGGAATTTCTATCAGAAGTATCGTCGACACCAAAAATATTCGGCGCAAAATCAGCGCAGAAAAACAGACGCATTTGCTACGTCGTTACTACATTTGTTCGAATCCGTACTGGAAACTAATGGTACATATATGACAAGAACGCCACTATATAGTGATACAAAGATGAACAAGAGCACGCCGCCATACACGGAAAAATGTCAAACGACAGCTTTGACAATACCGGCGCCCGGAATTGTTTTCCAGCTTTCCCTAATGACAATGGAAAGCAGAAACTAACAGATCCCGCAGTCCTATCTCTTTAGCCCACGCAGGTGAAACTGTATTCTTCTTCCACTTCAGATCTCGCACCAAAGCCGAACGACTGTGGTGCATCAACCCTTTGACGACAGCATGCCCTTCGTGCCTCCTCATCAGGTATTCCCTTATGTTGATGAATACGTGGGCCTTGATGAACTTCTTTGCGGATTTAATGGATTGAGGGAGAAGTTTACGGTCAGACTGGAGGCCAAATTCAATAATGAGGGATTGGAGAAGGGCGAGATGGCAAGTTCGACCATGACGAGCCGAGGGGTCAGCTAGATATCTATAGAGTCCAAGGAGGTAAAATAAAATCAATTTATAGCAGGATTGTGACGGGTTATCGTTCCGTTGGATCCGATGACAATTCGAGAGTCGTTGGGTAACGAGGATATTAAGGATGAAAAGGAAGGGTATATCAGCAACTGGTCCTAGGGGCGTCGTGTAAGGGGGTCCACGCACGATGTGATAAAGTTGACAGCTGCATCATACACCTCTGAAGACTGAATCCTGTTCAGATACCTTCTCTGCGACGACTGTCTGGCACTGGAGGGCATCACTGACAGGGGAAAAGTGCGATGGGGGGGCTGACAACCTTGCCCTTCTTCTTTTTCTTCTTATGAGGCTTAGTTTTGGTTGTGGATCTGGGAGTTTTGACAGTCTCTGAAGAAGGGGACGACAAGGAACGTTGAGCCCCAGAGGGAGATCTAGGGACATATGAGCAACCACTTGGCTCCCCAAGGTGTAAGGCCTTGTATGACGGAGAAAATTCAAAATTAATGGCACTGCCCGATAAGTGCACAATTGTCGTTGCTGATGCGCTCTTGGACAGCCCAGGTACCGGGACAGGGGGTAGAACAGCGTCTTTCGCCGCAGGTGTAGCAATTGTGTCGTTAGATTCCTTGCGTTCCGAAACCCTCTCCTTGGCCTCTCGCTTCGCCACTTCTTTGTCTCTCCTCTTCGGCTCCTCCAAGGCTTTGGCAGCTTTCTTCTCCCTTCGCCTTCGCTCTTTCCGCTCCTTCCTTCGTTGCACCCTCGCTTCCTCTTCCTCTGGCGTTCTCTTTTTCTTCTCCTTCCCCTTTTTCTTGCTTGCCGGGGACGAGGGTGCTGAGTTTACAGATGCCTTGGCCCCGCCAGCCTCACCCAAAGGTTGGGGGCCAACGCCGAGCCTCGCCAACCATGTCGCAAGCTCAGAAGTACCCGCTTCTGCGGCCTCTGCGGCCTGAGTTGAAGCCGACTCCTGATCCATACGCCCCTCATCCAAAATGGAATCCGATCCGAACGGAATAATAGGGGGAATGCTCCGAATGGTGTCAGTGGAAGACGTAGTCGCTTCCGCCTTTGCCAATGGCTCTTGTTTCGATGTGGGCGACCTTTGTCGTCCCAACACCACAAAGTCGTCGTCTGAGAATACCGCTCCGCGTGACTCTTCCGAGTCAGAACTTTCGGAAACACACCATATAATGTCGTCATCCGAGTCTGAGAACGAGCCTTTTCCGTACGCTCCGGTATCCGCAGGAGCCGGAGGAGGGGCGGCATTGATAGGAGCCACAGCAGTAGGGGTAAAACGGTCCAAACCCAGGTGCTGCCGGACAGTTACGAAGTCAAAACCAGAGGACGATAAGGATGATGCAGATAGGGTGGGTGAGGTGATGATAAGTGAGTCAGGAAGGACTCGATATACCTGTAGACGAAGGTGTAGTAGCAGCTGCCATGGTTAGAGAGATTAATCTGCCACGCCGGAGCACCAGACCTATCGCAACCCAATGATGGGTGGCCGGGCGGTAAGTCACTGATTATAAACTGGCATGCGAGATGTCAGACCCTATAAATCGGCAGGACTAGAAAGGAGATCTTACCTCGGGAAGAGGCGGAAGAGGACTCTGACACACGTAAAGGTACTCGTAGTTGTAGTTATGTAGCAGGTGGTCTGTACCCCAGATGAGAATAGCAGGGCTTAAAAGCGACCCGTTCTCGAAAAACCCCGCCCAGGGAAATGCAGTTGGTTTGGATTTTCTAGCAGCGGCCGGTGATGCGCCTTGAGCTCAAGAGTCGCGTCCTTACGCACAGTGCCAACCAAGGGCACACACAGTAGAGATAAAATAAGCCGGAGGGTGTCGGCGAATATAGGAGCCCGAGAGCGTCATTGACTCGAAGGGTATGCGATGAGGTCAAATAGGGTCCATCCGAGGAACCGGGTATGACAACATACTTACCCTCTTCAGGCGGCTCCCCCTCCCTCAATTAACCCGAAGGGGCAACAAAACTAAAATATTCCCGCAATTGCTGCGAAGTGTTGCAACGATTTATGCATTATGCGTCATAGCACTGTCCATGAGTTTAACCAATAAACCAGTGTGCACCCAGTATCTACTCCACGATTTTCCAATATACCGCACTATTACCGTACCCAGCAAGTGCATGTTGCTGAACGGTGACACCTTTTTTCCAGACTTGCCCTGCGAGGTCCAACACTTCCTTGGCCTTCTTCCGCATCAACATCAAGCGCTCACCGTCTGGAGCGTCGAGGTTCACGGGCATAGCGAGACTAGCCTTCTTCCCGTTTCCTAATTCATAATCGTAATTCCTTCCCCAAACCATAAGATCTTGGCCACCAACACCTTCGGATTCAGCCGAGGAATCAAGCGCAATGAGAACATGGCCAGTAGGGGAGATAACGACTTGGGTTGGTGTTATAGGTTCTAATTGCTGCACACGGTCGCTGTCTGGGTGGTACCAACACAACAAACTGAGCCCAATTACTTTGAAACTAAAAACACAGAGCTTACATTGAAGAAGACCGCTCACACTCTTGACGCGAGATGGGTTGCCCTGCGAGGTGGTGTAGGTGTTATTGCCAAGTCCGCCGTTCTTGCCATTACCGCACATGAGTAGATCCACCGTTGTGGGTGTATCAGTGCTTGAACGTTCCACGGTGAGCGATGTAAGGTCGCCTCCTAAATTACAATTCTCGAAATTTAAGAAAAGTCCCATAACATGGCAGGGGTGATTGGGTGCAGCAAGCACAAACATACCGGCTGCAACATTCAAGCATTTACTGCGGGTACTTGTTGGGACCATCCGCCATAGAATGACCTCTGTCGGTACAGTGATTGCGTCGAGAGTCACGTTCGAACCTAACCCAATTTGCCTGTCACGGACTGGTTAGTAGAATTCAAGTAGCATGAGGAGAGCGGCCCACCCATACTCGTTCGCACCCCATCCCAACACGCGCCCGGTGGGGGTCCGAACAAAGCTGCTCCTGCCACCGGCAGCAATTTGGCTAACGTCAACTCCGTGAAGGGCTGGGATCTCATATAGGTGAGTGCACCAATATATTTTAGAATCATCTATATTCGAAAGGTCGGTTGCCACATCAGAGGAAGGCGTAACGCGGATAGATTTTGAAGACGGGTTATTGATAGTCTTGGGGACAAGTTCAACTTTCATTGTTTCTGGTTTTATACCCATAGTGACGCTGGCAGGGTCAGTGATCTCGAAAGACCGAAAGCCAAGCTGTCCGAAGCGATTGGCTTCTTTGTTCACGGGATGTGCAAAAGTGCGACCCTTGTTGGTGAGCGCGAGGAGGTGATTCTCCCCCACTGAAACAGAAACGAATCTACAAAGGCAAGATGAACGAGGGGACCGCCTCTTCTTGAAGGTGAACCTCACTTTTCATTCCAACTCAAGTTCCCCTTCGGCATGACTTCCTCGTATTGAATTTTCTTGTTCTTGTCGCTCCCTAGAAACCAGCCCGTACCAAACCATGAGCTGTCAGGCCGAGGGCTACTCGAAGGCTTTTCCTGGCCCAAAGCGTCTGCTGCTAGGACATACACTTTTCCAGACGAGGAAAGAGCATACAACTTGAACTCTGTCAGCTGGAGTTTTACGATATTCTGGAATAGATCTTAGTTATAGTCGTTCCTGTTGAATCACGACCCATACCTTCCCCTTCAAAGTAGGAATAGGTTTCCCTCCACCTTGTAATGCAGGTCCGAAGAATCCTTCACCCCATTGATACACATCCCCTCTCGCGTCTACGCATGCTGCGTGGTTCCTATGCAGCTGCATATCCCTCAATGCGACATTATCCAACCATTTCGCAATCATGGGACGTTTGATCTCCGTGTTGTTTCCCTCCCTTTCATCTGGACTTGCGTCCGCATCAGAAGCGTCTAAAACCTGACGACTTTCCAGGATTCGTTTCCAAAATAGAACAACATTGTAGGTCGCGCAAGAAAAAAGAAAAAGAAAATTTTCAATTAGTTTTATTGATATTAGTTTTGGAAAAACCTGCCACGCACCTATTTGAACCCCAAACAAGGGAACATAGGACATTTGGGTCGCTCCAGAATTTAGCTTCCGACGCCACGAGTTTTGTTTGCGGTTTGAATGGGGTAGCAAGGTCGGCGCCTGCTGGCGAGTCGACATCGTTATAGATCTTTTGGGTATTACTATGCCATAGATACGACACCACGGCGACCCCAGAAACGAGCGCGGCCGTGACCACTGTCCTTCTCTGTGTACGCGGTATAGACGTCACGACCTGTTGTGTCTGCTGGTGCAATCTGCGAAGGTGGGGCCGAACGCTTTGCCCCGTATGTCTCAACATCTTAACCTGCAGACTCGGGGCTGGTCATGCAAAATAGCGTATTCAGTGTTTGGATTTCGGAGGTTATGGAGAACGAGGACGGAGAATTCCACGTGATGACCCTGATCCACCAAACCTCGTCCTAAAAATAGACCAACTAGACCATCGCTACAGATTCCCCCCTATACAGCAGAACTACTAGCAGAATTACTTGAATCCTCCGGCACACTTCCCTCCACACCCGCTCCAAAACCGTTCGATCTCCTGTCGGGCTTGATCCTTGAAGGTGTAGGCGGCGTGACCATAATCTTGACAAATCCTCCCTCCACATCTTCACTCCCAATCATGACAGGATGCGAAGGTGACACCAATATCGCGCCATTCTGGTTTGAATTCAACGTGTTCCTGGGTACGTTTACGACAGATGATCCTCTCCGACTTGACGTGCTGCTGGTGTATGACATCGGACGGCGGGGACTGCCGTAGAGACTGTGGCAAGCTTCGACGTCGGTCCGTGGTGCGCATTGCGCAATGCGAGAGCTTCGAGAACACAGAAAAGCGACCATGGCGGCGGTGAGGAGCAATATGACCATGAATATTCCCACAAGAAACAGGGACACTGGATCGTTTGTCAGTGATAAGGGGTGACGTCCTCCGAAAGCACAACGCACTTGCGACTGTTTCCTGCATCGTTGCGTCTGTAAGTCCTTGACGTAGGGAAAGAAAGACAATTTGGTTTAGGAGGCATGTCGGTCATTTCTGCTATTTAACAAACTTCGGAGCCGTAGGGCTGACAAAATAACATTCCAGACTGGAAACAAATGGATCCGGGCAAGACTCCTGCGGAAAAACTCGGGTTCATGGAGCACAAGCACTTGGAAGTGCGTTGCGAAGGTACAGAAACAGAAACATACGAACGCCACCACCGCTAATCCTCATCCTCTTCTTCCTCTTCCCTTTGATATTCCACCCTTGGCTTCTTAACTCTCCTGTCATCATCAGGCTCTCCATCTTCCTCTTCCTCGCCCTCCTCCACTTCGGCGTAACCCTCCATTCCTTCCTCCTGCTCGTGTTCCTCCTCCTCCTGGAAGTCTGACGCATATTCGCTTCCTCCATGGCCTACATATGACGCAGCAGTAGCTGCAGGCGAGTGTCCGTCAGCCACTTCAACCTGAATTCCCATCTCGTCCGCCGTTATCTCGCTTTCGCCTTCCACCTCCCTGCGCAGCTGCTCAGGTTCCTGGTCAACGGCCGTCTCGTCCTCTTCCAGGCGGTCTCCGTTATGCGAGGGCCCTTGGGGTTCAGATGTAGCTGAACGTTCCCTAAGGGGAGCACCATTGCTCTCCGGCTCCAACGCAGCAGCCTCGACTTCCCTGTCCAAGTCAGTTGCTGCAGTCGAATACCTCAACGGACTGGGACTAGGGTAAGCCGAACCTGTATATCCAGCGCCACCGAATCCGCTGAAACCAACTCCCGTAGGAAGAGACAACTGAATCGGTGTCGAAGAACGTGCAAGTTTCTCCAAGTCGTCTTTTGGTGGCAGCCCCGAAAGCTCTTGTTTCTTAGCTTCAGCGTCAGCAACTTTCTTCGCTCTTCTTTTAGCGTCAGCTTCTCTCCTCTTCTTCCTCCTTTGTTCCGCCTTCTCTTCTTCTCGTTTGTTGGCTTCCTGCCATCGAGAGAAGTCTAGTTTGGCCTCCTCTTCTTCTTGTGCATCCAAGTCCCATTGTTCCTGCATGAATTCGGCGTAACGTTCGCATGCAGGCCTCCATGTCCTAGGAGGCTTGATATCCATGTCCGCGTCATCGTTTGTCACGCTCTGGTTCAAACCTGAACCATCTGAGTCAGGCTTTGGTTTTGTGGGCGGGACGAGAGGGTCCCTTCCTTCAAGTAACGCGTCAATATCGGGTGGAGGAGAGTATTCAAAATCAGGTCCAGGGTTGATGCGTACACACGCGTCATTGAATAGGGAGATGAAGGGGTAGTATCCCAACCATCCGTCGTCAAACGGGTTCTCCCTGTGTTCTTTCACACCCTCCCTGGCTCTCCTTTTCTCCCTGGCTTTCTGTGACTTGTCCTTCGGTTGTCGTAGTTGTAGGTAATCGTATATATCTTGAAATGCCACACCCTGGCATTCCCCGTTTACGAAAAATGCGATTTTTGATTCCGGGCCAAGCGTTGGGAGAGGACGTAGGGGTTGTTGTGGTTTGGCCGGTGAGCCGGTGGACGTAGTTTCTGGCGGTTTACCAGCATTCGGACCGGACTTCTTGTTTGAGGTTGAAGGCACGGAAGAGGATTGAGTAGACTTCCCGGAATAATCTATTAACGCAGCCATTTCTTTGGTTTGTGGGTATTCGAGGATTTCAAAGACTTCCTGGCCTTTGAGATCAATGGGAATACGTTCAGCGTCGGATGTGGGCAGGATCATGTGGGTCCTTTGGGTTCGCAACGCGTCGAGGTGGGAGGGATATATACATTCCAATGACATCTCCCGAACCAAAGGCTTTTCCATATGGTCTTGGTCGGGAGAGTGTAACCTTTTCACCGGTCCTGTCGCGGTAGCCATAGCTGTATCCATCCAAGCCCACTGGTCCATTTAACGAGGCCTCTCGTCTACCCCATCCCAACCTCACATGTGCGCCTTCTCTCCTAACTTTCGCTGATCCACCATTTCCATTCCCACCGTCCTCGGAATTCCCATTCAATTGTACACGTTCCCCTCCACCATGTAGAATCTTGACCTCCAGATACCATTTACCCTCCCTTATAGGCGCGTTACACCGTGCGCTACGAAAGCCGGAGCTGCCAGCAAGTCCAAGGCCATCCTTTGCGACTTTGATGAAAGGACTGCGGTCTTCCCAGCTTATGCGGTAGGATGTTGGGTTGGATTCGATGGTGCGGCAGGGAGTGGCGTGTCCTGGGGGGTTTATACCTGCGGGTACATAACGGAAACCTACACGGTTTATACCGACTAGCTCAGTTTTGAAGTATTCGTTGAAGGGTCCGTCGTTGCAGGGTACAAAGATGGGACCACGAGAGATTGTTAGAATGGGCCTGGAGGATAAGTCACCACGAGTGACAAGACTACTACAGATCTACGTGAGTTGGGAGCTGGTAGTCATGAGAGGAAATTTTGTTACTCGTTCGTTGGCGCATTTGCGGCAGGAGTGGAAGCGGAATCTGAGGGGGCTGGGGAAGATGCAGCTACAGGCCCGCGTTTGCGCTTTTTAGACGGCTGGGTAGTTGGTGGAACAGAACCATTGGCAACAAGGAGAATGTTTTCTGGCGGCGGCGAGGACATGGCTGCGTTGAGCGAAGGCCGAAGGAATGATCTCACCTACCAAATCAGGAAGCGGCTCCTTGTCCCAAGTCGCCCTGATCCACGACCCTACAGCTCACTTTCACAATGGCCACTCTCCGGTGCGTACAATGTTGTTAGATGCCAGCACACATCTCATATTCTCTTCTAGCCGTGTCCAAAAGGTGACCTGTTCAAATTCTAACCGCACAGAGATCACAGGACCCGAGCTAATAGCGCGGAATCTACTAGGAAATAACTGATATCAAGTCAAGACCGATCGAGGTGCGTACTAACCTCTGGTGCCAGTAAAATATGTGACATTCTACCCAGGGTGTTACAGTAGATCCCCAGGAGGACAACTTGCTGGAGTGGAAATGTTCGATCAAGGGTTCAGTACGTTCTCCTGTCGAACGATAAATGAATACACCAATGTTCGCTTACTTTACTTATCTATCCATCTAGTCTGATTCGTCGTACAAGGGTGGCACGTTCCACTTCAATTTGAGCCTGCCCAGCAACTTTCCTTTCAAAGCTCCAACGGTGAGTCTAACCCCTAGAATTCCGCTGCTTCTCTAATATCAACATCCCCGTACATGTCTTATCTTCACGTATCTGTTGGATAGGTCACGTTCACAACCAAGATTTACCACCCCGGAATCAACGAGGAAGGTGCCATCTGTATTCCGGTTCTAAGGGATGAGGCACGTTCCGTAACCCTTTTGCATCCACGCCACTCGATGACTGATCCCCATCGCTTTTGGCATGGCAGTGGAAGCCAACAGTAACGCTTGCGTCTGGTATATATCCCACCCCCGAAGTCGTCGTCTATTGTCTGGTCTGATTAGTCAACCTTAGTGCTTGAGACGATTAGGGACAAAGTCAATAACCCCAGCCCTGACGACCCGTTTGAACCAGAAATTGCTGCGGTACGTCTGATCTGTTATAGCGTGCCACCCTTTGCTGAAGTATTCGCGCCCCCTAAAGGTTCTTAAGACGGATAAGAATAAGTTCATGTCCACCGCAAAAGAATGGACCAAGAGGTCAGCCTCTCCGTGATTCTTGTCTGCTTCGGGCTGACTGATTGCTTGGTCTTAGATACGCTTCCTCGGCGTAATGTTCCGCCATCAGTATACATATACACTGCCGTCTCCCTACTGTTTTGAACGGGTAGACGCACAAGCCCATATTTACGGTATATCCACGGCACATCTGTTCTTTGCTCATTCTCTTAAATCAAGCTAGTCGAGTCTGTATGCAATCTTATCCACTGTGGTTCCCGACTTCCTCATCCTCTACTTCATCTTGGGAATACTTATTCGTGGAAGTGCCCAGATACCCGAAGCGAGCGCATAAGGGCTAGAGATTACAACGGCATTGTCAATGTGTTCACACCAATCTCCAATTGGACGGCCCTAACCTCAACAAAGTTCCAGGTGACAATGGGAAGTGACTTCGACATTCATATATCAAATTCGAAACACACGCACGCCTCTGCGGCTGAAGAACCTTGGCCTTGTGCTAGTGGTTAAAGCTCCAAGCCCAAAGGGTGTGTTAGTTTCTTCGCCGCGGGGCCAGTGGTACAGTCGCTGGAATGGTTCCCTGCCGTCGATCATCATATTCATTCCATGGTTCGGAAGCGGCAAGGCCTGAGTTTTATTCCAGCTTCCTGATTCAGGCTGTAGAACGGGAATAAGCATGTCCGGTGCCAGAACTGTGTACTATTAAGCCTCAAGGCATATTTCTCTGTTTCACAAACGAGTTGCAGTGAGTCCTGTAAAATGGTGAGCCAATTACTCTTGCAGATTTGTTCCTGGTGACGAGAATCTTTGATTTTGGTAAGTAATCAGTATTCAGGTTCAGTTAATCGTTTTCCGTCTTCTCACTGTCGCTATCAACGAGCTGATTGTAGATATGCTGGAATTGCCTTGAGTCAAGCGATCTGATTATTTTGGCAGGATTATTCGTGGTCATCAGCGTTTCGGGTATAGCCAGGAAGTGGTGTGGGAAATAAAGTTGAGTATAAGCTTGCGTTGAAGTCGCCTATCCGTTATGTGCGCAGAACCTGCCAATAATACTTCCAGACCAACGGCCATCATAATACTTGAACGAAGTGCAGGAGTTTTTGGCTCTGTGATCTACATTGGGTCTGAAAACATTTCCGTTAGCAGAACAGGTCTCGTGGTTACAATGATTGATCCAACAGGGATTTCTACATCACACCATCCCCCGTCGACGTATACCAACATATACCACTGCCCTGAGGGTGAAAGCGACCCCGGACGATTCCAGAAAGCCTTCCTTTCTTCTGATCAATCATTCGCCTGTTTAAGCACCCACTTTTGGCCGTTTGGCGCTCGCCAGAGATCAAGCCCCCTCCTCGTGTTCAACACGTTGTCTCCTTCCAAATCCGTACCACCTGGTAACTTCCTTTACGCATTCACGCTTCAAAATCGCGTTTTATAGGGTCCCGGCCATACCACTTGCTGTGTATAGGATCGGCCAGCGCTTGGAGGAGCATACGAACTTTGTTGGGCCGATCGAGTATCGGAATCCCCAAGGAGAGTTGTAGGAAGAGAAGACAAAGGATTTTCAGCCCCCTATTAGTTGTCACGGCCCCAGAACCCCAGTTCGGCTTGAACCTTTATTGTATATCGGAATTTGGCTCCGTCGCTCCTTGGGTTTGTGGATCAGCCGTCAATTGCGGTTGAGGTGTGCGTGTGCGTAAACGAGGTTGCATAGGAAGAGACCAAGAGAGGCGCAAAAAGGAAGGAGGGTCCCGACGTAGTCTTTCCAATTGTTGCCGTCGGAAGGAATTTGCAGAAAGAAGATTAGAAGGAAGGAGAGGGTGACAGTGGCTGAGAAGTAGAACAAAGTTCCTCACACACACCAAACCCGCACCCATTTCGCTTTACGCCGAGCAGGTTCTGAAGGAGCGAAGAAAAGAGGATAACTGCAGGAAGGAGAAGCTTCAGACATGCATCGATTTAGGTACGTGCCTTGTTGAAACCTTGCCTCTTGTTCTTCGTTTTGCTTGTCCTCTTCGTGGCTATGCTGCTGGGTTCATGATTTCATTTTTTAAAATTTGTTTTAATCTGGGGGCTGGGTCTTCCCTCGGATTTCAAAGGTGGAGGAATGAAGAGTGTTGGTTATTTTGTGTGCTTAATTCGAGTCGGATCCTCGAGGCGCAATATGGCGGGGTTACATACACGCAGCTGTCCCTGGATTTAGCGCCATTGTGCTATTTTACAACATCCGCCATCCCAACACCCTTGCCCTATACTTCTCCCATGCTCCCTTCGACACAGAACATACCGATCCGAGGGCAGGATCACAACCAGCAAGCATCCGCAACATCACGCCGTTCATTTCATTTCTTTATACTTACCATTCTCGGTCCTTATCCCGATCTACTTGCCTCGCTGCGTCTCGTCTATTCCACGCGTTACCCACGTTTAGGCTCAGAAAGCCCATCTTGCGAACTTAGTTATTCTCAGGTTGCTCCTCCTACCCCCAAACCAGCACAGGAAATAACGGCGTTTGCCAGCATTTCTTGGTTCTGTGTCCCTGGCTCATTCTGACGCTATTAATTCCTTGTTCATTTCATTGAGCAGCCTTCTCTTTCCCCTCCTCCCTTCTTTCTCTTGTCTTCTCTCCCTTCGCCTCCGTGCAGATCGCTCTGACGCCATATATTGAACGTTCGCTCTCTGCGCTTCAGCCTTCTTTGATTCCCAACCAGCCGACCCATTCATTGTTCTTCGCTTCCCTGACTTTCCTATTTCTACTTCATCTCCTTGTCCATCTTTGTTTCGTCTCTTCCCATTTATCTTACGTCTTGGGATACGTCTAATACCCCGTCCCAATCTCCAGGAGAAAATCTGAAGCGAAACGAGGCCAAGTGCCATCCACCCCCGAACCGTCTTTGCTGCGGCTACCTCCTGTTTTCCAACAATCACAATCAGCACCTTCAACACCAGCTCGAGCAACTGGATCTCCTGGCTTGCTCCCGAACATACCGCCAAGTGATTTTCGGGCGTCGGTGATATTACCAGAGTGCGTAGCAAGTGTTTACTCCCTCTTGCCCAGCTGACAAACATCATTGTGCTTTCTTCGTATTTATCAATGATCACTTTTTTTGGGGGCATCGGTCTTATGCTACCTTTCGAATTTGTCATTGCCGACGGTCATATTGTCGTGGTCATTCCTCCACTTTCCGCGTTGTCTGCGACGCATGGTTCCTTGGCACTTTGCACCATAACCCAATACAGATTCTCACAACAATTCCCTGTACTACGTCCGACATCGCATATAACCATCGAAGGCCTCAAAGGCCGCTTCGCCCAACAACGCGCACGAGGAGTAGAACACCGAATCACAGAAGAAGAAGAAGACATGATTCTTGACGCTCTGCGTTTTCGATCGAGAGGGTCATCATCGAATCCACAACGGTCCCGAGAGTCCGTCTCGGCGGATAGCCAAGATGATCAATCATTATCATCCAATTTTACCTCGTCACCTAGTAGTGGTCGCTCAAAACGATACAGCAATAATTTATTTGGGTCCGGGAGGCTCAGGGATTACTCATATATGAGGGGTATGGGTTCAGGGAGGAGTAAAGCGAGCACGGGTAGCAATACAGCGTCGCTCACGCCAACGGAATCTTCTGTGGCTGCTGCGCGAATAAATTCTATCGCGGAGAGCTCGAGTAACTCGAGTTTGAGGCCCATGACGCCGGAGGGTACGACATCAATGTTGAGCATCGCGTCGTCGTTGCAACCGAACCCAAGCCCTCCGCAACCGGATGGAGGGAGTGTTACCGCCTCAAGTACGAGCAATATCTCGAGTGTTGGCAATAGTGTGGAGGAGGGTTCATCCTCATCAAATGCTATACCGACGGCTTCAGCGATCGAGTACAGGTTGGCCAAGACTATGGACCCAGCGGCGTTCAAGAGGGCATCGCTAGCCTTGCAGGAGGCTATAAAGGAGCTGGACGACGACACTGAGGATGAAATTGTTTTACCGCGCTCGCACACTCCGCGCGGTATTAAAGATGACGGGTCTGATGCAGTAAGTGTTGTTCTCGTTCTTGTATTCTTCTTATCTTCGTTCTACCCTTTTCTGGTCACTCCTTTGGTGATAAAATTGGAAGGCTGACCTCGCTCTTGTTTATTATATGTTCCATTGTCTGCCGTCCTCACCGTTGTCCATAATATGGGGCAACTACATACGGCATCGCTCCCCCGAATCCGATGCTGACACTGCCCACACTCACCGCACCATCGCTCCCGACCAATTCATATCCACTAGCGCGACAGCTACTCGTCTTTTGAAGCCGGCGTTGCAGTAACGGCGGACAAGCATACTCTCTCCGGAAACGACGAACCTCGTGCCTCACCATTGCCTTCACGCACTCTCCCAGGTTATATTCCTGGCATGCCTCGCCCAATGACACCGCGTGACTTTGACTTTGACGACCGCTCTCGCTCCACCACTCCCCGTGCAACTTCGCCTATCATGAATGTCCACACTGATTCCCTGTCACCTTCACCGTCAGCTGGATTGAACAGTTTGTTTAGAAAAGAATCGATCTCAGCAACGACCGTAAGACAGAGTGCGAGGCCTGGGACGCCGTCGTTGTTTTTGCAGAGAAGTCCAAGCGCCAATGGGCGACACACGCCCGAAGATGGATCGAGGAAGGGAGGGGACGTGATCGAACTTGAGAGTCCCTCGAATTCGTCGTTGTTAGCCCGCAGGAGGCCGATCTCGCCGTTGTCAAATCTGGTGGTGACGGCGTCTAATGGGTCGTCCAGCAACGCGGCTTCCTCGAGGCCTAGTACACCATCTAACATCATTTGGCAACCTAGTCTGAGTGGGAGTGTTGGCACGCTGAAGAGTAGTTCGCATTCAAGAACTGATAGTTGGACTAGCGACACTGGCTCAGAATTACAAGCTGCTACTGGAGGACGCGTTGTACCCCCTCAAAGGAACCTTAGATCGCCACCGTTGGCCGACTCACCGACGGCAGGACAAACCAATTTCACGAGTCTGGGTGCTGCAAGAGTTGCCACCCCACCACCTGATCGAGCGCAACTTATGGCGAATGGAATGAATACCGGAAATGGTGTTACAAGTGACATTTTTTCTTCGAAACAGATCACAACGATCACCTACTCCTACCCAGAACACTCCTCGATCACCATCGTCGCCTGGTTTTGGCTTTGCAATGGACAGGAACGGTGGGAGCCGGAGGTCCTCAAGGCAGACTGCGTCTTCGCCTTGGGGTTTTACCAGTTCGTCGTATGCCCCTCCTATGCTCAACTTGTTCGGTAATTCGTCGAGGACGTCCCTTGGGTCCGGAGGATCGAGCTATCACTCGTGGGAAGGTGACAAGGATGACAGGGATTGGTATGACCAGATTTTGAGCGGAGATGAGCCCCGACCTATGTGGCATGACCTGACGGTTGGGAGGACGGATAGTCCCACTGCCGGATGACCAGGCTGAGGAGTTGTTGAAGAAATACTTTGGGCTCACGATGACAGACTTTGCAGCAATTCAGGAGAAGCTCGTTGGTTTCGCAAATACGAAGGGAGAAGTGGTCAGGAAGAGGCGGCCGTCGACGTCGCAAGCAAACTACGCACCAAACGTTAGGGTATGTTTTTCTGATATTTATTGTTTCGACTCTTCAAGTTTAATTCTTTGTGCAGGTCAACAGCCCACCGCCACAGATCACACAGGTTTCTGCATCTCCTACGACTGCCACCGCAATGACAACTGAGCAGTACTCCCAGAAAGCCAATGCGTTATTGGACTCTGTTGTCAACGACATCCAGGCCAAACAAGTTCCTCCCCCTCCGCCTCCTCTCGATACAACCAGCGTTGCCGTTCAACAGGTTTCTGCTTCTGATCCCTCCCCGGGTACTAAGAAAAATCAATCTCTCGCGGACATGCTGTTTGGACCAAATGATATTCGGCCTCACCCCAATGTTCCTCAACCTGACGTATCCGAATACGCCACTGATTCATCAGCTATTGGCACTCCTGACGAATCTCATAATGGTTCGGTTTTGGGTGGCGATTCTGTTCAAGCCGGAACTGAACCCCTAACAGGATCGCAGGCTGCGAGTACCCCTCCAATTCACCCTTCCACCTCGTTGCCTGCGCAACCACCCTATCCACAGTCACAGAACACCTCATCTGCACATGTCGTTTCCAAGAATGAAACGGAACTCGCACAAGAAATTCAAGCAAAAATGGCACAAGCTACGGCGACACTCAAGACTGCTAAAAATGGATTAGGCCACAGCACATCTATATCCAGAAAACGTGTTGGTGCCAGCCAAATTGGATCACCTCAATTAGTCTCTCATTCCAACCCCGCAAGTCTGGAGACCCTACAAACCATACCCTCACGTTCGCCTTCGTTATCCACGACTAATCATTCTGGGACATCAAAGATTTTCAAAAAGCTCCGCGGCTCACTCCGCGCAAAACACCCTTCTCCGCTTACCGAAGAAGTCCATTCCCCAGCTCTTGGTGCCCGCATGAAATCCCCGATATCTTCCCAGACAGTGGAGTACGATCCTTCCAAGTTCGGAGCGCCGGGGAGTCCAGCGCTGATGAGTGCAACAGAACCCGCAAGATCCAAGGTTGCCGTTCCTACCCCGCCTGCTTCTGCTGGTCCTGGTATCAAAGGCTTCATCTCGAGATTCCGTGGAAAGCAGCGTGCAGCAGAATCTCCGCCCACTCCTGATAAACGGACATCGCCTCAGCTACTGGTGCACGCCCCCCCTCCTGCACCCTTATCCCCCAAATATCAAGAGCCTGTGAACCTCCGAACCCCAACCAACGGCACTGAATTCAACCCCGCCACCCCCAAGCCTGAGAATGCTCGCCACAATGTTATTCACGCCACACCACCAGTAGAACCTTCGCCACCAGCTCCCACCCATGCTACCGTACCTGCGTCTGGCAGCCGTCAGTCGGTCATGATCCAACAGTTGTTTGATGCTGCCACCAATCTTGGCTTGGACCAGAGCGCGTTGAATGATTTACTCATGCGATCTGGCTCGGTTACAACACGAACGACCAAGCTGGCAAGGACAAACTCACAAGGACGATCTAGCTCACGTACAGGCCAACGAAGTGGGACCCCGACGATCCTTGAACAGTCTAATTCAGGAGACGCGTCCCAGCTCACTATCCAACCACCCAGTCCCGCAACTACACGGCCGTCCCAGGGGACACCTGAACCGAGTACCACGAGGCCACTAGTATTCCGTCCTCCCGACCATGCAGGACGGAAGGCTCGAGAGAATCGTGGCGATCACGCTGCGAGTACTGTTGTCCGGCGTACCATCATCCTCCCCGACAATTTCAAAGCCGTGGGGGTCGACGTTCAAAATGTACTTCAGAGGGTTAATTCTGGAAAGCGTCGCCGAGGAAGCGTAAACTCGGGTTCTCTCAAGGACCGCGCTCCGACTCCACCGCCACCACGCTCACCTTCCGGTCAGAGGTTCTCCAATGACGGATCGCCCCCTGTCCCCTTGTTACCACAATCTCTAGGTTCTGATGCATTTCTGAGTGCACCTCGTGCAGCTATGGAGAAGTCGAACTCTACGTATGACTCTTCAATGTGAGTGTGTACCCCAAGCGGCGTATAGAGTTGGTGTATTTATTTACTGCAGATACGAGATGTATGCCGGCGAGGGCAGAGTGCAAAGCGCTTTGGGCATGGAGCCTCACGTCGCAGGTGACACCCAAAACCCAGCCGAGCCTGCTCCAGCATTGGAACTCATAGAGTACGCGAATGGTGATACTATCTGGTGAGATTTTCCTTCATTTCATCCGGCCAAACCGAATTCTAATACCCACGGTTGATCAGGTCGATCGTGAGTGGGTTGCGAAGTGACGAAGATGAGGAGTCTCTTTATGCCGGCCGGACCAGTTTCTCGTCCGAATACTCCGCGGGGGCGCCTAGTGGGCCAGAGTGGGAGAATATGCAAGTGACTGTTAGAGAGCATACACAATCGAGCTCCAAGGGTAGTTATTCTTCATTTGCGCTCAAAAACAAGAAGCAGCCTGCGCAGAGTAAGAACAGACCCGAAACCAAGGTACTGGTTGGCCCCCTTGTGTCACATTGCTTGATATTGATATCGTATAGGTTTTTTATAGCTCTACAGCACAAATCGGGCGGCTGATTGAGAACCTATCCCAAGGCATGGATTCAGGCTTCGTTCAACTTTTCACCCAACTCGTCCCAACTCGGGCATTCGACCTCGTCTTCTTTATCAACTAATGATACGAATCTCTATGAGCAGCTTGAGTTTATGTTAAGCTCAACCAACCGCAACCCATGATCCCTGCTATAACTCTAAATTTACTATTCCTGTTTTCATATTTGTTACAATATGGACTTTCTGCGTACCCTTGACGTATCTAGACTCTCACTAACTTTCCTACTATTCTCATACCCTTTTCCGTATTTCTTTGGATCAACATTCCGTTATGTTTCCGAATATATTAACACGAGCCCCCCTTCCCTCTTTTTCCAACCTTCCAGGTCTCCCAGCTAATCCCAAACCATGGACCAGCGAGGTTCGATTAACGGAAGGAGCAGAGGACATGGGATGGAGCTCAGCGAGACTTGCCATACTGGCAGCAATAATTTCCACGTCTCTCAGGAAAGGGCATAGGAGTCGCTATAAACCGAATCAACTCCTTTGGCATGCCTTGTCTCAACGAACTTTCACGTTTTAATAGTCAAGGCCAGTTGCTCGCAACTCAGCCCGTACCCTGGTGTCTCTGAGCTTATGACAATAAGAGGGGGGGAAATACTGACTATTATGGTGATGGTATTTTACATATCTACATAAAGAATAAATCGAAAGAACGTTCAACGAAAATTATATACTGCAGGACGGAGAATGTAAGATTGGGGAGTCGAAGAAAATGGCAATGAAATCACCAGCAAACGGGAATCCCGAACAAAAAGCCAGTTCCATGTATATAGAGGCAGGAAAAGGTGAGGCAGCTCCTTCCGTCGCCTATCTATGCATTGTGTCTGTGTAGCCATTCTAGTACCTCTACAGCCACTACAAGTGTGGGGCGGCACTTGTCCACACTACACTTTTGAAAGCTCCTGGTGGCAAATTCCGCAATGAAGTGAAAGCAACCGTGATCAAGGCTATCCGCCCAAAGATATAAATTGGCATTCCCATCTTGCCGGATCTTGCAGCCAGAAACTTCAACACTAGCCACAAATCGCTTATCCGGACCAAACTCAATGACGTACTTCCACCTAGTGATGCCGCGTTCATTCCAAATTGTGGAAAGTGACTCCGGCGGTATAAAACCCAGAGGGCCACCGTGGGTGGAACACCACATATACAAAGGGTTGACACACGCCAGAGAATACGTTCAACGTCCGAGGAAAGGAAAGCCGACCAGCCAAATGCATGAATGGCGCCAAATATCGAAGCCAAAAAGAATATAGTGTACCAGATTTTGACGCGCGAGTATTGGTCCAAGAAACTTGGAGGTCCGGCATAAAATGTTGGAACCTGCAGCGGATACCTGGGGTCTAGCCAAGGCTCATCTGCATTTTGGGACATTCCCGTCATTGCGGCGAGGGGGGAGAGCAAGAAGATGAAGAATGGATGAATGGTTAGGATGTAGAAGGCCACGGAAACCACATAGGGTGACCAAAATGGCACAAGAAGGCACATCTGGACCATCCATGGCAGGTTGCGAAGAGAAAGGGGGACGTAAAAGTCAACCGAGAGGGTCTTGTTGTTGCGGGAGAACGATTCCAGGTCATCATCACTTTCGATTTCGTCGTAACAAAGATGGATTGTATACCATCCACCGTCAACAACGAGGATAACATAACATGGAAGCTTCCACCTTCGTGAGATCCTATAACGCCACTTCACACGACTTGGGAGAGCACGGGAAGGCACTCGCCGCCTTTGCTGGTCCGTGGTAGTGATAGGATGGTGAAGTGTGAATGGAACCTCCATGGCTGGAAACCATGGAACCTCACGAAGGTCGCCCCAGTCACATTCTCCGTGAGCGTCGTAAGTGCCTTCCATGGCTGGCTCTAAGTGGGGATCTTCGCCGGCCTCATCGATCTCCATGCAAGAGGAAGTAGAGGTAGTAGCAAGAGTCTGACACTTCGAGCTTGGGCTTCCTTTCACTGTCGTTCCGTCATCAAACGGTGGGCAACCTGAAAACCAAGGAGTTTCACGTAATTCCTCCCAGTCCTCATCAGTCGGATCTAACGTGTCTTCCCATGTAATGATAGGGAAAGAAAGCCGGTCACTGAGGTAGTTCGACCTGCTGTTGCGCGGTGTGGCGTGATCACTGTAAGGTTGGGTGTGAGCGCCCAACCTTACGGATGTTGGGCTTGAGGGAGGCGCCTCGTAGACTCGAACAGGACATTGAACGTTCAACGGCTTATACCACCATAAGATGTACGTGGCGACATTAAGCACTGCGAAGGCCAAAGTTATAGTCTCCAATTCCGTCAGGGGCAACCCCGAAGCGGCACGCGAGATGTATTGGGTCACAAACCACAGCGTCTGGAGCAGAGCGATGCCTTTTGAAAGCACGTCACCTTTGCTGCGGTCCATAAGTTCAGCCTCTGTATAATAAGGCACAAGGTCCATGTCACGTTCCAAGTCGACATCCTCGAGAAAGAGGGTCCAGTATGGTTTATTCTCGCGGAAGATCATGTAACCTCCCATTTGAGCGAAGAAACCATGCGTGAGCGTCCACCTTTGGGCATCCACGTCTATCTTGGCTTAAGCGCAAAATGCGAGACGTTTCGAGTAGTAACGTACCTTCCGAATCGCCCTTGAAAGGAAATATGGAGTCCCAAAAAAAAAGGACATAACCTCGGGTGTCCTCTATCCGGTGTCGTTGGTATCAAAATGTTACAAAAAAAAATAACTCGCAAACGTACCTGGTATTCCTCGCCTTTCGTTGTACAACCTGACAAGCTTCCGTGCAGAGAGGAACTGCCTCATAGCCCACATTGTCACACATTCCGGTGCGATCCAAGCGTATACCATGACCACCAACCGACTTTTCAACCTCGCCTTCCAATCTGCCTTTGGTGAAGGGATATTTGGGTGAACAACTATCCAGGTACAAGCAAAAATAGTGGCTAAACATGCCCAGACGATATCCCAGATGGTTCTATTGTCGTCCAATATGGAGGTTGCCCTTATCTGCAAAACATGTCCTGGGCTTTGGTAGGACAGAGAGTTTTTGCTTGTAGGAATGGGCGCGCCGAAAAGGGAATGGGTGAACGCGAGCAGGAGGAGCAGACAAATCATCTAACATGGAATCCAGGGGAGGCGAGCGACAATAAGTAATGGTCAGTTTCAGTGTCAGGGAGGAAAAAACACCGTAAACACCGCCTCAGAAGAAGCTAACCTGATGAGTACATTGAAAGTTGAAACCTCACAGAAGACGTCCAGCGGAAACGGATGACTGCTTCAGACCGTAGGGCCGCCCAGTCGTTGCATAGAACGCCCAATGAATGCCGTTTTTGGTGATGTAATCCCGACGTCAAGCGCAACCCCAGATAAAAGAAGAGGCAAATCAGGTAGCGTTGAATGAAGACTTCCGTATCGCTCAGGAAGGAGCGGAGGTGTCGTCCCATCATCCGCCAGATATCAACCTCTCTAGCGCACCTCGCCTGAACGAACAATTAACGGCTAGAATCAATCACCTACAGCTCCGCTCGCTCCCTATCGCCTTCAAGCGTGCTACCAAGATCAAAAGAAGACACTTGAAGCAAACCACGTAAGCCAAGATGGTGGTCGTAACCCCTGAGGACATATCCTGGTAACAAATGTGCACCTGTCAAACAAGGGCCTGAGCTGCGCCAGGCAAAAACCTGAGCTGCGCCACTTTATTCTGGTCTCCCGGCCAACACGAAGTACTCAACGGAGCGCTGGCGACTTTCCGTTACCCTTAATAGAGGAGGGTTGTGAAGTAGAAGTCGGCGAGAGTCTCGCCACATTGGCATAGTTAAAGAGGGCAAGAGCACTAAAAGCTAGAGAGAGCGTGTTAAAAGCATAGGGTAAGGCCAATGGAGCTCCTCGCGCGAGAAATGGGGCAGCATTAGTGATCCTTTGGCGTAGGATGGGCTTGATTTGTTGTACGTTTTGCAGCATTCCGTTACATAACCGTAGGATCAATTCACCCTCGGCGGACTTACACCCTAGCTCTGACCTTCACGATAAATGAGGTGAGTGGCCTTGTGTATACTCCCTTGTATTTTGTTCGTTTCTACCATCTTGTATTGTTTTTTCAGGGATAGCAATAACGAGCTAACTAGGAGTAGCTAGAAGTCTAGGACCCGTGCAGTGCGCAGAAGTTTATTTGCGTTTGTTTACATTATCAGCTGAACCAGAAATGGATAATGCTACTAGCGAAGGTTACACATTTGAAATTCTCTGGGGATATACTTTTGAAAAACAAATTATCTTTAAAGACTATGTAACTTGTAATAGCAGGTCTAGGAGTCCCGTTAGCCAATGAGAGTGCCTCTTTGTCTAACTGATCAGGAACGCAAGAAAACATCAGGCCTTTTGTAAGCATTACGATAAGATAAGATAAGACAAGATGAAGATAATTGTGGAACCAAGACAAAATCTCCAGAAAATAATGTGGTGTATTCAATCCAATGCCAATTATAACACAGGATCCCGAAAATCCATATCCAACTACCAACAGCAAAGCAATGTGAAAAGGAGAATAACATGACAAGCAGGATCAGAGCAAGTGACATACAGAAGCGCGGAGCAGTTAAAAATACGCATGATGTGACGTAGTTTTGCAGTTATCCCGAGAACTGGATCCCATTCGTATCTATCCACCGATTAAGGAGCAATGCAAGTAGAGCTTCTATGAGGAGGTTATCGTTGCTGAATGTATATTGAATAAGGCCATGGGAAGGTCCGATTGCGGTTAGCTGGTTGTATTTCCGGAAGAGTGCGATGCGGACGTTAGGTGCCATGAAGAGCTACAAGAGTTGGAAATGAGGTGGAGGAGCGGAAACAAAGGAAATAATGTCAGCATCACGTTACTCGATTGAGAAAGAAGCAGAAAGAAATAGGGAAAGGAGGGAAAGGACAGCGGAACCCGCGTTATGGAAAACCCTCCGAGCCAATACCCTGCAGTAAGGTAGCCACGGTCGCAATACGCATCCAATTAGAACTTGCATCCACGAGTACGAGCCGCTGGCGAAGAATCCTCATCCTCGGGCCTCCAACTCCCCTATCCGTTTCGGGTGAGGTGGAGCCGTGTGATGAAGCCCTTCGGAAACAGTCCAGGCGTAAAATACAGAAAAGGGGGTTACTCACATCATAGGCGGTCGCATCGTCGCGAATACAACGCCACTCGAATTGTTTCCCATCCACGGAGGTAAACCTTCGCGCACTGCCATGAAGACATAAGAGTCAAAAAGAGACCAAAACAGAGGTAGATTGAAGGACTATGCGTCACCTGTCTATGGACCCGGGAAGAACGAGGTGCGACATTGGCAATCGCCGCGAACCAACCGTCACATCACCCAGATAGGTTCCGGTTCCCCATTCCAGTTTCGCACAGAGGTCTTTTTCATTCTTATAGACCTAATGAAGTATATGAACGGAGGTTCCTCCTGATGCAACATTTGCGAACGCACCATGGTTCGGAGAGTTTGATTGAGATTACTCTCCTGTGTTTCGAATGACAAATAAACCGGTTTTGTGTCCTCGCCAATTAACATGCATGAGCGTGGGTCATCACGACCAGTGAAGAACAACTGATATGTTCCAGCGACGTTCGCAGGGGGTTGCTGTTGGGACGGTTGTTGTTGCGAATACTGGGATGAGGATTGTAGTCGTTGGGCCAGTCCACTGAGTTGAGGGAAGGGAGGTCGCTGAATATGATGGCCCGGCTGTCCGAACTGGTTCTGCTGAACCTGCTGTGTTTGGGAATTCAGTTGGGCTTGCTGAGTCGGCCGCGGTGGAGACTGGGAAGATCGGCTCTGCTGAGTATGTTGGGCCTGAGGAAAGCCATTTGATTGATCCAGCTGGTTTTGTGGAGCTTGTTGAGGATACTGATTCTGTTGGACCTGTCTCAAAGGACTAGGTTGAGTTGTCGGCTGAGAATAAAAGTTTAACTGGTTCGCTGCGTTTGCGGAGATTCCTGGGAATACTGGACGGGAGGTTGTTGTGCCTGTTGGGAGAACGGCTGCTGTCGGGGCAGTTGGGAATAGGGGTCCTGCTGGGACTGTGGATATAAATCTTGTTGATAGACATTCTGCTGAGGAAATATATCTTGCTGAGGAAAGGAATCTGTGTTCTGCTGAGGATGATCAGACTGATAATGGTTTTGAAGGGATTGGTGGTACTGGTGCTGTTGGGACGGATAGGTGAAGCTCGGTGGGTAAGCCATGGAAAACAAAATTAGAACAAGAAACTCCATTAAATACAGACTCGCTTTGATCCACTGATCCAGCCGTAATCCGAACTCCCACCAGAAAATGGACCAGGTATTTCTCTCATTCATACTGCCACCGGAATTGAACCTGAACTACCTTTAGAATTCCTTCCGACGCCTGATTTCCACCCCAGGAGGGTCTGGGTCTGGGTCGCGGGGGAACGTGTCAACTAAATCGTGAATAGTCTTTTTCATCGTCCTGAAAGACCTTGCACTCAATTGATACGCGAAGAAAGACAGTAGATGCTGCACAGCCCTTGTTCAAACCCCGTAAACTGAAGAAAGCTGACACGGAAGTTAAGTACCGGGACCGTGCTGCCGAGCGACGCGAAGGTGGTGGGAACGACTATGCACATGTATGTGTCCAGTCGTCCTTCTAACACTCCCACTAATCATTCCGGCTTTCTTCAGGTGGAAGCTGTACTACGAGATTTCGAGCAGCGAAATGCTACCAACAAAGACCGAAAAACGGTGAGCTTATAAACTTTGGTTTCCATGTGCTACCATTAACTCATGTCGACAAATTCAGGTCGAAGAGCAACGCAAATATCTGGGGGGCGATAGTGAACATTCCATTCTCGTGAAAGGTCTTGATATTGCTCTGCTTGAGCAAAAAAAGGCACGAGCAGCGCTGGATTCAACAGAAGACGACGACATACTTGAAGAAGCTTACCTCGAAGGCTCATTTCTCCCCCAAAGACGTACTCGAGAAGACCTCATAAAAGAACTCAAACATAAACGAACACAACATGGGGGCGGGAGTCTGGAGGGAGAGCCGAAAGGCGAGGCGAAACGGACAGCACAAGAGGAGGCTAGGGCCCTAGAGGAGGCTAAGAAACAAGGCAAATTCAAGCCTCTTGGGTTTAAGCCTATCGGCGGACCCGAGAAGGAAAAGAAGAAGAAAAAGAAGGTGAAGACCGACGAACACTCAACAAAGGAAGGAGAGGAAAGGAAAAAGAAGAAACGCAAAGTCGAAGGGTCCGAAACAGATCAAACGCAGGATAAAACGGAACTTGAGTCCACAAAGGAAATTCCAACGACACCGCCGGCGGCACCAATACAACAGCCCACTCAAAGTGTGCCAGGACCGGAACCAGAACCTCTAGGAGACGATTTTGACATCTTTGCGGGTGCAGGCGATTACGATGGTGTTGACCTTGGTGACGATGACAATGACGATGACGATGACGACGAAGCAGACTCTAAACCAACTGCCGACTACCGAGAGACTTCTCAAACACCCCCACCAACCGGCAATCCACCCAGAAAGTGGATTTCAACTGAAGAAGACGAGGTACCTTCGCTCGGATTAAAACACACCGAGCCACAGTCTCCTTCACGGGTTCAAGAGAGACGAAATTCTGCCCGGAAGCCAGACGGTCATGATGTCGAAATGGAAGATGGCGAGACACGAGAACTCGAAGAAGAACAAACAACGCGTCTTCAGCCCTTGGAAAGTTCCAACTTACCTTCGATTCGGGAATTCCTTGCTATGGACGAAGCCGCTGTGGCTTCCGAGAAGCGGCGGAAACGGAAAGAAAAGAAAAAAGCAGGCGGAGGGGCTGGCGGCTCTAAGAGTCTGGAACAGAAGGTTAACAGGGATTTTCAACGGTACATCCATCCACACTCGCCCTTCTACTCGCCTTAACAAGCGCTTTATAGATTGCAATCGTATACTAACAAAAAAGAGGCCTCCGGTTTAAAATAATTCGCCACTTCCCATTCGCTCGTTGGAACTGAAGTGAACAACTTCCGGCTTATTATTGCCAGCTGCCAACGGCTATGGTTCCACCACTGGACCGATAGCATAGCCTCCTTAGACCTAACCCTACCCCAAGGATCCCCTATTATGCCCCATTGTATTCTGAAGGTGCACAATAGTACTCCGAGTTGAGTTTTTTGAAAATCAGAATCACGAGCCCCATTTTGAGGATCGCCACGCGAAGTGTGAATTAATCCCACATTTCCTGAGGTTCAATGGACACCTTGGTTTACTGACCGGTCATTTGGCCGCAGTTGCGACAGAGAGATCTCCACCCCGAAAGAAATTGATACGATTCTCAAGAACTGTCATCTCTCCCGAGTCCGTTGGCTTGAAGTGTGGGTACGGTCCTCCAGACTTGTCTTGTTCAACCCGACAAGTGACATCGGGTCCGAATCAATTGAGAACGTGGTGGGAAACCCAAAGTTATACTTACGACTGAACACAAAAAGAAATTGTACCTTCCGTCGACTGACAGGATGAGACCACTAAGTACATGCTGTGGAAATGATTGGGACCCTTTCCCAGTGAAGGGTCACCTTTGGGAGCACCACCATGTGCTTGTGTTATTCCGGTGGTGTTCTGGCGACGTTTTGATTTTTATGCAAAGCGACATCTCCCTCATGTCATTGTAGGGTGCGCTCAGCTGCCGCACCGGCCTCTTCGTCTCATTTAATTTATTTTAATTTCTCGGCCACTTGTGTCCTTTGTACCGTATCCAATCTGATAAGTTCGACTGATGCCTGTTGCGCTTATTTCTCGACTACACGAAGGCGCACGTACCAAGTGTGGAGTATCCGAGGAAACATCACAAGAACTTCATCCAGGATCTCCCACGAAACCAAATCACGGAGAATGTCGAGTTCATTCCTACACAAATATCTGACATTACGATGACAGGGCGGGCGGGGACGAACCTTAAACGCTTAGAGCGCATATTCATGAACTATGCTGAACAAGATGAGAGAAGTCCCCAGTTTCTAAGCCCTCAAGCTGTTATTCTGCCAATCATGTCTGACCACAAAACGAAGAACACACAGTAATGCACATTGTTGTCGGGGCAGGTTCAAGAGTTGACCTTCCACAAAGGCCGCCTGCGCAACTTGCGCGTAATATGCACAGCGCTACCACCAAAGTTCCCACCTCCAAATGCCAAAACAACCGTCTCCTCCGCTCCCGATCCCCGTGGCGCCCCTCGTTTACGCAGATCGATCGCGTCCTTGGCAAACTTGAATCGAGCCTGGTCAGAACCTACACACCACGTCCAGTCAGTGAACAGGGTGAAATGCCATTACGGATGAAGCGCCTTACCGATACGGAAAGTTGGAGACTCCACAGCTGTTTTGAATAGTTCGAACGGAACACGCGAGTAGACCTGCAACAATACATCGCGTGGAGTCGGTGCGCTTGCGCCGGGGGGTGCATCCTGCTTGTGGTGGGGCATTCTCGAGTATTTCAGGAAGCGAGACAAGGAAATGGAATACATCGTCCCGCAATCTCTGAGCATACAACCCAAATACCGACGTCTGAGGCAAATCTGGGGTGGCTGACCCATCTCCGGACGATGGTGTGGCATCGGCGAATCGAAGCCATTGATCAATAGTCTCCACCGACAATGAACGCCTGCATACATCGTATGCAAAAGCGCATAAATCTTCCATTCCACCGAGCAAACAACCAGCAGCAAGCACCGCGCGAGCATTCTGGGGTTGGATCATGTTCATCGACACCGACGAATATAAATAACCGAGAGCTATTGCAGAACAAGAGAAAATTTAGGCTTCTGGAAACACTGGTGGTGTGTGACTATGGTCTGACCTATAGCGAAGCCCTATGAAGAAAATTCCAGTACAAATGTGAGCGTCTGAGGCGATGACCTAACAGGATTGAACACACACCTCTTGTGTTACCTCGGGTTCTTGTTCCAGATTTGCGTAGATGACGCGCTGCCCAGTCGTTTGGGGCGATGTCGACATGAGATGTGCGAAGTATGGGGAGCGAGAGAGTATAATAGCGTGAAGGCGGTATATGTTTTGATGTACATGCTAGAGAAGTGCTATAAGACGCGGTGTTGTTATCGTCACCAGAGAATAAGAGCCACATACGAGGATGGTATCAGCATAATTCTGATGTCCCACGCATTGAACCAAGTCAAGTCACCCGAACACATAGATGTAGACATAACTTACACCGGTTTGAAAACCTGAGTTATATAAATGATTGATGATCTCTTCATTGTGAGAGTTTTGCTGGCATGGAAATCTACAGCATAAAAACAGGGTCAGTATACCGATCGCTATTAATGGCGAAATGATAAGTCGACGAGGGTCGAGAGACACGACTGTGGCCTTCATTACGACTGCGAACTTATGAAAAGCAACTCACAAAGGAAAGCCGTTAGGGGGATAAGCTGACACAGGCGAGGTTGGCTGCGTCTCGTAGGAATCGGAGCCCGTTTGAGCAGAGAGTGGAGGGTTGGCGTAGCCATTATGGCCGTTGACAGAGGGGACTGAAGAAGGATCCGAGCTCATCGTGAATTATAACGGTGTGGCGAATGACGAGAATAACGAAGAAGAAAGAAATGGTGTTGAGGGGGGCAATGAGGGACACAGTCTGCAACCCAACACAACGAAGCTCGGAACGCGAAAGACTGCACCAAGTCACGTCACATCCCGACATCGCGAGTCACACACACTTCCATTGAAGTTCCACCAAACAATTTCAGGCTTTGAGCTGGGATATCACTTCCTCCAAGCTCATTACATTGCCATATGTATTTCCTGCCGCCATGTCTATGCATACAAAACTTGACATCAGATTATTAATTACACCAGCCCTCCTGGAAATTTCTCCACATATAGGATCGTACATGGGTGGCGGAGATATGTAAATCGGTAGCTCACCCTTAACCATTCCGCTCGACCGTAGCTGCGGCGCCTCTAAGTGGACTGATACCTAGCAAGAGAACAATCTCACCATGTGGGACCTATCCGAGGCGAAGTGGTCCATGAAAATTTGTCCTGGGATCAATCGAAACAGGCTAAAAATAATCTAGCATCAGTCCCGGGGTCTAGGCTTACAACCGAAACTACAGCTTACCTCTGATATTGCGGCGGCAATTCAAAGGGAAATGTTCCCCTTAGATACTCTGTAGGGTGGTGTGGCTCTCGGATTAGCGTAAACGCGTAAGGATCCAACAAAAAACCTACCACCCCATCGACAAGGCATTGGTGCTATGGAGGTATCAAAATCATACACCCAATTTCCGACCTCGTCACTGCCGGCGTCCACTTTTCCGTCTTGATGACGGATATTCTCTGCTTCACCCTGGCTTGTGGCGTTTGGAGAAAGTGTCGTGGTACCCGAACTCTTTGCCTTGAGAACGAGGATAACGTGATAGTCCCAAACGACGGGTGCACCTTCCTCGCGTGCCGCTTTCTGTCCCCATAGTGCGACCTGTAGGAGTGTAAGAAGGACGTTAAGTCAGCAACCTGAGTGCCTGTGCCCTCACATGGTCAAATATCATTAAAAATATTCAAAAAGCACGCTTATAAATAGGCAGGGGAAGGTGTTGAGTAGACTGAGAGCTGCACTTCGCCCAACCTGGAAGTGCATCTCCGGATCGCCCAAGTTAAGTTCGGTCCTTGGCTATCCGCGACCACTAGCACGAAGATCGACGAGGTGGCTCAGTGTTGCGGACATTGGAGACACAATAGGAGCAACTTCACGCAACATCCACGCCTGCCGTGCACAGTAAATGTGTACGGACGGTCCAGTGGCCCACGATCCCCCAGCGTGCCGACATACCCGGCCCGTGCAAAGGTGGTTCATGTTCACAGTACTTGGACACGGGGCCGCGCGAGGCAATTGACTCCACGTCAATCAAGGGAGGGTGCAGCATTCAAGTAAGCCGGGAGGCACACACCGTCGCTAACAGACGACGACGGAACTTAGTCAAAGCAAAGAAAAAAGGGACACGATCGGAGGAGGCTGGAACGCACCGTCTTGTTCTCATTCGAGATGAACACTACCCAAACCTCCCACCGCTCACACACTTCCTTACGTCCCAGAAACTCTCGGCATAACAAGTACACGTTCTCCTCGCAATAGTACCTCGTGTAAATGTAATCAACTGGAAGATCCGGTGGGAGGATATCGCAATTTTCTACTGCACGGCCCGGCATGGCCAGGACAATGGCACCACCGGATTGTGGTATTTAAATGAGTAGAGTGGGGAAGAGAAGATTAGATGACTTGAATTAGCACTTCCCGGAATTGGAAAGGGGTATTTATTAGATGAGTTTGGTTGGCGGCTGCAGTTACCATTCATATTCATTGATTGACATCTGTCTGACCTGAGCTAAATTACAACACTACACTCCCAGTCGTGCAATTGGCGTGTTGCCACGGGACCCTTACTTAGGCGAGTTGATCTTAATAAGTCTTAATACCTGCCGAGGATCTTCACGGAGTTCGAACATTCAGAAGTGTCGCGAACCCCATCTGAACAATAAACTAAATGTTCCTGGTACCATTATCTGCAAGACCCGGGGGATCACAACCTCATCTGCACTTCACAATCAAAGGGAGGCCGTCAAGCGATAGGCGTTCATGCCAGAAAGCGGGCCGGATGGCCTGGAAGATAGGGGTGACATTTGCTACAATCTGTACCCAGCCGGCTGGCAGCCCCATAGTTGTATTATCGCTGGCGTTCGGTTGGTTGCCCCTAACACCGTCTTAAACACGGGTGAAGAGTGAGGCGAAGCGAAATGAAATAGATGTGCAGGACAGCGCCAAATTATCGTAATGGTGCATGGTCACGAGTAGGACGAGTGAAACGTTTGAAGGAGAGTAGCATGTATAACTCCGGGGCTTATAGTCTGCGCACTCCAACGTTTTCGCCTTACCTGACGTCTAGATCGTAGGACTGTCCCGCGAAGTCGGCAAGTCAGATCTTCTCAGGGCAGCTGTGACACTGATAACGATAATGCTTAGATCTCGGATAAACCAGGATAAACCTCACAAATTCTTTCGGGTATACACAATAGCCCTTTCATGGACTCTTGCAATTGTCGCCGAACGACGAATCTCCGTCGGTACTTATGTAGGGGGTAAGGGGACTCTGTCGAGGGTTATCGTGGATAACAAACGGAAGATTGTCGTTCGTGATCCAGCTGACTTGAACAATGCTCTTTGATTTAATAATCTCGGCATACCCGCGGGCCAGGTCGGGCTAGGAGTCATGTATGAGTGGTGTCGTGAGCGGGGAAAACGGTGTCTTGTGGGCGGCAGGCGCAGCGTGATCGTAGTGGGAACATTCGCTTATGGCAGGTTCGGCAAGGTCTTCAGAGACTGGGCGTAGGTAAAAAGCCTTCAGTACCCATTGCTCAGCGCTTGAAGTTCAGAGGGAAAAGAAACGGTAGGAATGCTAAAACGGCGCTACGTTGCTGTTCGGGTATTCTGAGGAACGCAATCAGCACCATTCCTCTGCTTTATGGGGTTGGTTGATTGGATTTCTTTGGCCTTCCGCCTCCTCCGACTGGTCGCGGCCCCCTCCACCTTGCCACAACCTGCAAGAAAGAGAGGAAGGGTTGAGGCAGGTGGATCGCGAAGTCCAATTCGTGAGCATGATCACTTCCAAGGGTCTTAGAGGCACCGAGGCATGCCGAGGGTGAATAAGATGAGTGTTTACAGTTGCGCAACAAAGGCTTGGGAATTGCAGTGGCGTAATAAACAAGCGAGGAACCTAAGTCGGGAGGATAACCGCAACGCATCGGCTGAGTACAGTTGTTCAATCATCAATGGTCCTTCCAAATACATAGATCAGCGGTCAACAGTGCACATGGAGTAATACGTAAGCCGTCCACCCGATAATTCCGCAGAGCAGTGATTTGGTTGCGTTAATGACTCGCGGTGCCTTTTTGAGGGGGGACATCAGGTGTTGGTATGTGATGTGGGATGCCTGGAAGGAATTTGGTCAGTTTCTGATTCTCTATACATTCAGGTGGGGATACCTTGCATGGGTTTATGATGTGAAGAAGCCTCTCATGCGGTGTTGGTGAGGTGTCATGCATGTCATGACTTCTGTGACGTCGACAATGTTTGTGTACCGCTATTTTTTGTTGTGGCTGTCTTTTTCTTGAGCACGAGTTCCGGTGACGAGGTGTCTTTCCGAAAGGGAACGAAAATAGGCCGTGCTGGAGAGGTAGGTGACGTAGAGGGGTTGGGTATGTTAGATGTTATAGGGCGTTGTCGTGGCTGAGGTGCGTGGATTGGGGATGATGGAGAGTTTGATGACAACGACGAGCCAGACGACGACGACGACGGGGATTGTATGGGGTCCTGGTAGTACTGCGGGGATGTTGGTGAGAACGCAGAGGGCCTGCGTGGGGAGGGAATGGGAATGGGATATTGAGATGGTTTGGGAGGTTGGGGTACAAGGCCCGACCCGTTCGTGAATGGGTGAGTAGCAAACGGGTCGAAAGACTGAAGAAGCTCAGAGTGTGACGAAGGCATTGGTTGGGATGAATTACAAGTTGGGTGAATTAGCAGGATTCAGAGTGGAATATATATACGAGCTCTGGAGTAGGCACCGGAGCACCGGCAGTGGGAGGGCGAGATCGGATCTTGAGCATTTGAGTCGTCATAGAATTAACTCTTTCTGTTCTTATTTCTCAAAGTCTGCAAGTCTACGGAACTCCTTTCCAGCCATCAGCCATTTGTCACATGTCGTTCCCCGCGACCATCCCAATCACGTCCAGCCTGACCGGGATATCATCGGGTTTATGTAAACACGTGTTCTGATCCTTCGGCCATCAGTGCCAATTTGACTCCGGATCATGATGAGTTAATGCTCCCTGCAGCAGCCTGCGCCGCATTGATATCGACAGGCTCCCCCAGCGGCCAACACCCATGCAGTCGCTTCGTAATTCTTGGCTGTCCATCCAGGGATTGGTGTGCATGCTCGGCGCTGTTTTCACCATCCACAATGCCGTGCACACGCGCTTCGCTTGGAACTCCATTATGTTCAATTCAGTGACACTCGTGATTACAGGTTGGAGGAGGCTTCCTCTCACATGTTGTCGTTAGGCGACGGTCATACATGCCCAACTAAAAAGGGAATATTCTCCATGCCGTTATCCATCTCTGCTAACTTGAAACTATATCGCCCCATCAACGGGGCGACGATCAAGTGCCCACAAAACAAGACCCCAATTTGCTTAATAGTAGTCTGCATCGTGGGTTCAAAATGACCCAAACTAAAGCAAGTTACACTCGCATATTTATCGCCCGCGATGGATCGCAACTCATATTTCACCGTGATGTGGGTGGTTCTTGACACTAATGGTCTTCTTTTTGCACAGCGTTACCCTTGACAGGTAAGTAATCTGCATTGAACAAGTTAATCTATGAGCAGATGAACCTCGAGTACGTGGACCAGCAATGTTATTTCAGTCGCCAGACGCGGGCTGTCGGCATCTGTATGTGTCGAGTAGAAAAGGTACCAAGCGGGAGAAATATTCGAGAGTTGTCTAAAATCCGAACGTTGTCTGCCTTTCTTAACACTTCTAATAAACCCGGGCGGAGAAGCTCGAGAACATCAGAATTCGAGGCCTAGACCCAGAATGAGCGACGTGTCAGGCCACTTTACAAGTTTTACGACGAGTTGCCGATAAGCGCAGCGGCGCTGGACAGGTGCCGTCTGATATCGTGGTAATCGACATCATGGGCTAAAGTAAATTGAGGAAACAGAATTAGAAACGAGGTCACATTGCTCGGTTTGTGCGAAGAAGAATCTTGATGGAGTGAAAGACTCACTGTCCTCGACCTCGCCCCAACGCTCGATTTGGCTGTTTACTTCAACCGAAGCTGCTAGAGCGGCTTGTTCGGGTGTAAGGTGCTTTAACACCAATGCCAGCGCGATAACGAATGACTTCGTGGTGTAAGTGACACGCTCCATTGCTGAACTCAGAGCGTTAAGTCCGGACCGGCATACAAAAATAGTGGAAATTCGTGCCTGCCATTTGCCACTGATCGAAACTTTTGAGGATATCACCGAATTTTTCCCGTGTTTCCTGGGGTTGTTCGCTGAAGAGGATAGATTCGTGCTTCTTCAGCTTGACACCAAATGTCTTTTCGACCCATTCGAACAGCGGGTCCCAATGCTCTGCTTGCAGTCGCTCTATCTGGGATGTTGTGTTCTCATAGAAGCTTCAGGTACGTGAGCGACGTAAGATCTTCCAGAATTTCAGGAATTAAAATGACACACCTAATTGTATCAGTGTCAAGATAGTTGAGAAGTGCCTCGCAGACTTCAATGCGGGTAGACTCGTCGGTCATGCCATCAATCGCCCGAGATGTAAGCGAAGTCTGTTGACACAATTCCAGATTTCAGCAAAGGCTCACGACGCGACCCAACGGAAATAAAACAGGGTGCATGGAAGGGGAATAAACTACTTACCACCGGAAGAGCATGTGGCTTGATGATTGATGATTGGTGGTCCCATTCTGCCGCAATGAGTGTTGCAAGAAGAATCTTTGACGTTGGAACCAAGAGAATCTTCCCGGAAGGTGTTTTAAGGGCACGTTTGTCCAATGTGACGGCTAGCGAATCCCCTCGCTTGTCGATCCCAACGTCCTTCCAGAACCTTTTCATTGTCGCCTCCGCACCTGTAAATGGGCGCAATACTTGAGACCGTCACTTCAGATACCCGAACCAAGACTTACGGTTCGTCTGTGTAATGGCAGGTCCGTCACCGTCAGGAACCTCTTGTTGGGTGGTTGCGGTGGATTGCCACCTGACGACCGTTGGTGTTCGATTTAACCAAATATTCTGACTTAGCATACCACTTCTAGAATGATCCATGAAGCGTGAGGTCACGTATCGACGTAGCGGAAGCATTTTGGTTTGTGGACGGCTGAGGTGTTCAGCAAAGCTTTTTCTCGGATCGCGAAACGGCAAGGTTCCCGTCACGTGAGATAAGTACGTCATCTCCGTCGCCCGTGTCGGTGCCGCCACGGTCGAAATTAGTTCAGTGGTGATACTTACTTACTATCGTTCGCAACCGCCACCACTCCGTCGTTCTTGATTATTTCTTTTCTTGCTCGACACATCTATCAACACTGGAATCTCTATACCCGTGAAAGCCTAATGCATTCCGACCGAAGTTCCCAGCCAACCATTTCGTCTTATTTCTCCCCCAGTCCGGTCAAGTCCGCCAAACGACGGGAGCGTCCTGCTTCGCTTATTGACCTCACGAGTGATACCGAGGAAAATGTCTTCGGTGATGAGCCGCCAATCAAGAAAATTAAAGTTACCCGGTCATCCCAATCCAGGAACCCTTCTACCTCCCAACGAAAGAAGGCCAGTCACGCACCAACTTACACCCAGTCGACCCTCTTCTCTCAAACACTGTCTATCCCTCCACGGACAAAATCCCAGATCCAAGCACGGTCGAGGGATATGGCAGAACAATGGGCATTTATGCCTCAACTGTCGCCTCCACAGGTTGCATCTTCCGCTCCAGGAGATGGAACTGGACATGACACTTCCAGGTCTGATCCAAAAAAAGAAGCCGTGAAAGCGAAGCGTCACGAGGCATTCAAGAAGAAGCTCTTAACCGATGATAGTCGTTTCAAGTTGCGGCCAGGCGTTCTGGATATATCGGGCACCACTGACCTTGAAGGACTCGCCCAGAGCAGCAGGGCATCTGTTTCAGAGGACGAAGATGCTGCCGAGAATTCAGGGGACGATTCTGATCCTGCATTCACAGAAGTCATGAACATGTTTTCAAGTTCCGTGACGGCTAATGAAAAGGGCAAAAAGAAGGCAACGGCGGAGAGCAACCTAACAAACCAAGGAAGCAAACGTGCTCCCACGACGGCTGGAAGCAGAAGCAAAAAGCCACCCCCCAGAATTGGACCGAGTGGGCAAGCATATACCCCTTTAGAATTGCAGGTTCGTAGTTCCTCTTAGATCCTCCAGGAAGAGACCCATCATCCTTACATAACGCATCGCATGGAGGTTCTCGAACTGAAAGAGAAGAACCCCGAAACGTTGTTAATGATAGAGGTCGGCTACAGGTACAAGTTCTTCGGGAACGATGCCAAGGTCGATTGTCTTGGATGTCTGTTCAATAAATCTGCTGATGAAGGAATAGGTCGCAGCCAAGGAACTTGGTATGGTTGCATATAATGATCGGAATTTCTTGGTTGCATCAATACCAACAGACCGCAAGAGCGTTCACCTAAAAAAGTCAGTCCGATCTCGAATTCCTGTCTAAGGATTGTTCAACTCGGTCACCCATTTCAGATTATTGGCTCGGGGTTACAGGGTCGGAATTGTCGGCCAAGTTGAAACTGCTGCCTTGAAGAAAGTCAGCGAGAACAGAAACACACCATTTGAACGCAAATTGACACACCTACTATACAGCAACTACGTACGCCAGGAAATGTTTTGAATCGTGTATCTCCTTACCTTTGGACAGATATGTCGATGATTTGGACACTGTAGATGATCGAGAGTCCTGCTCTCCCCCGCCCTTCACGTGTCTAGTTGAAGAACCTCGGAATATCAACACTGGAGACGTCAATATTGCAATGGTAACGATATGTCCGAGTACTGGCGATGTCGTTTGGGATGATTTTGAAGGTGAGAGTGATATCATTGGAGGATGCAACTGTCTGAATAATTCATCAAGACTCACTTATGCGGATTGAGTTGGAGGTATGTTCTGCTCAGTCAATTCAACTATTGTATGATAGGCTTATTTGAGTTTAGACCAGGCTCGTTCATCTCCGCCCAGCTGAACTTCTGATACCAGAAAGAGGGACCTCGGAGCCAACCACCAAAATGTTGAAATATTTCACGGGGTAATGTCGGCCTTTCTTGTTAAGCTCATGCACTGTTCATCATTCCATTAGGGAATCCGCTACAGGAGATAAGTTGCGCGTAGAACATATCAGGGAATTGATGGCATACTCCGACGCCTTCACGGACAGTATCCGCTTTTTATACTGACAAGAAGCGTGGTGCTGCGGCATCGAATGGTTTTAAATCTGGTACGTGCGTTCCCCCGCCATTACTTATCTTGCTAAGATGCTGTTCTCCCTCAAGGCAAGCTCATGGCGGAGGTAACCGATTTTCCACAACGTGTTGTCGTCGCCCTGGCCCATGCCATTAAATACCTTTCCGCTTTTGGCGTTGCTGATGCATTGCTCGAGACTAAATTCTTTAGCAAGTTTACTTCACGAGCCCACATGTTGCTCGCAGCAAATACCCTCGCCAATTTGGAAGTGTACAGGAATGAGATTGATCATACAGTCGAGGGATCTCTAGTGGAAATTTTAGGCAAGACGGACACAAAGTTTGGGGCTCGACTATTGAAAAGTTGGATTGGGCGCCCCCTTGTAGATAAAAGGTGAGTTATGCGAACTTGTAGTACAGACCTTGCGCTGAGCCACACCAGCATCCTACAGGGACGTGTCGACGCCGTCGAGGAAGTCCTCAACAGTGAATCAGATAGACTTATGACTCTACGAGATACGCTAAAGGGGCGACCACTTTTGAAAGGTTTGCCAGACTTGGCAAGGGGTCTTTGCAGGATTCAATACGGACAGGTATTATACTTAGTACTTCGATCGTTGTGGTGCTTTGATTGAACATTGTTGTTGCAGTGCACCCCAGAAGAACTGGCTAAACTACTACCGGCATTCAAGATGATAGGTGATGCGTTTACTGGGCTTCGAGAGTCCCTCTGACGTCGGCCTGGAATCGCCCATCCTAAACGAGATTATTTATTCCTTACCAAAGCTTAGACCTGCCCTGGCTGACCTAACTGGCACTATTAAGCTCGACCAAGCACGCCAAGGTAGAAAGGATTTGATGTGGGAAGACCCGGACAAATATCCTAACATCATAGACGCTGCAATGGTGAGCCCTTACTCAGGTACTGACAACCAAAGTTTGCTGACAGATGTTAGGCTCTAAAAACCGTCGAGGCAGAACTAGCTGAGGAGTTGAAGCACAGTAAGTAGGCCGGTGGCGCTTTTATTAAAGATGGAATCTCTTATCCTTCAAACTAGTACGGAAGCTCCTGCGGATGCCATCACTACAGTGGACAAGTCACCTCAACGATGAGGTTGGTTTGTCACCACTCTCCACGTTCTGATGATTACTATGTTCTTGGCAGTACTTAGTCGAAGTTAAGAAAGTAAACAGCCCACCTATTCCAGACACGTGGGTTATGCACTCAAGGTTAGTTGCACAAGTCCACCTCCCAAGATTGCCGATCAACGCTTTACAAGGACGGCTAAGCTTGTGAGGTACCAACCACCCCTAGTCAGAAGCAAAGTTGAAGCACGAGCTCGTTTTCAAGAGCTTCTAGAGGTATTTTTGATGATCTGCCTGTTAGTCTTGATTGACTGGCCAGCGACTAGGCGGAATCCCAGAAGGCTTACCAGGAATTTCTCAAGGAGATTTCAACTAAATACTACAGTGTCCTTCGCGATACAGTGAACAAGCTAGCCATAGCTGACTGCCTTTCGAGTCTTGCTCGCGTTGCGCTAGAAAAAGGTTATGTCAAACCGGAGTTCACGGACGATGACTTGTTGGAAATTGTAGAAGGGCGACACCCCATAATCGAGGTCATTCGCAACGATCCCTTCGTTCCCAATTCTATTACCATAGGTTTTGGTAAACCAAGGAGCAAGATCATCACTGGACCCAACATGGGAGGGTAATGTGTCCCATCACGTCCTTTATGATGCACTAACACTTTGGTAATAGCAAGAGTTCCTTCGTAAGAATGGTTGCCCTGCTTGTTTTGATGGCACAAATTGGTAGCTATGTACCCGCCCAGTCGATCAAAATGGGCTTGCATGATTCAATTCTTACTCGAATGGGAGGTCCGTTCCTTGTCCCTTGACCGCCGTTGTGTATGACCTCATGCGTATATGACAGCATCCGACGACCTTGCCAAGGGACGCTCAACATTCATGGTGGAGATGTCCGAGACGAGCGACATCCTCCATACGGCCACGCCACGTAGTTTGGTCATACTTGATGAACTTGGTCGTGGTACTTCAACTTTTGATGGAGTGAATTGTTTTGAAGCTGATCTTAGAGGACTTTTCTAATCTCCATGCATTTTAGATGGCAATCGCAGACGCAGTGCTGCAGCAGCTCGTGAACCAAACTAAAAGTAAAACACTTTTCATCACGCATTATCCACTTGTTGCTTCTAGTATCGAACGGGAGTATCCACAAGATGTGGAAAACATTCATATGGGATACACTTCGGATGACCGGATAGGCGGAATACGAGATATCACGTTCCTGTACAAGGTGAAACCGGGGATGACTACTGGTATGTTTCAGTTAACCACCGTCGGATGGAGGAATTAACCAAGCTGGAATTAGAATCCTATGGAATTGAGTGTGCTCGCCTCGCAGGAATGCCTGAAAACATACTTGAGACAGCCTCTAGACGCGCACAGGAGTTTCAGCACGCGACAGAAGACCGTATAAAACAAAACAAGTGAGTTGTGGATTCCCCCGGTGGCTACAGACTAGTCATTTGGATAAAGAATCAGAAAGGTCCTGAAGGTTTTGAAATATTGCAAGCAAGATGAAGCACCGCAACCCGAAGCAATCCTAGGAGAACTAAAAAATCTTATTGGCGCATTATCGATATCTACCTAAGGTTTAGCTCATATATCCCCCCTTCTTTTTTTCCGCTTTTTCTCCCGGCCTTCTGGGAGGGTTTGGATAGCTGGCAATTTCCTTTTTTTGTGTTCAGATGGACTGGAGACCGAATCCACCATCGCGGTAATCATTTGTTCGCATATCTGCAGAAGGCCGGTGTTGTTCTCAAAGCGCTTGCAGTTTTTAACCTTGGTCTTAAGAGATATCCAAGGATCTGCTTCCCAGATCACTTGAAACTGTTGAGGAGCTTGATGTTGAGTCCGGCGCAAAGCTTTAAATCCTAATTTCATGACCATCTTAAATTGGGCCGGGTTCAGTGTAGCCCTCTTGCCACAAGCCACGTTCAAAGCATCACGGAGTTTTGCAACCAGTGATGGCTGGAATGCAAGCCAATCGGCTTTGTGGTCGGGCTATCAATATGATAAGTCTGGCACAGATAAAACGATACAAGAGGCAGTGCATACCTTGATTGACATGACGTTATTAAGGATATCTAGAAATTGAAAGGCTTGACTCTGTCGGTGACTATTGAGGGCTTTGTCCGTAGACTCGAGAATATCTTCACGGAGTTTAAATCCAATCTCTGGATAGCGTCGCAAAAACTCCTCAAAGAAGTCGGGGTGAAGAGCTGAGTTCTTCCTTATGCAGAAGTCTGTTAATGAGACACGGTATGTTTCCAGTACGGTGTCCTCAGCGCCAAGGTTGAGAAGGACTTTGACCAGATGGAGACAGCACTGCTTGAATGCTGTGGGCAGGCCAGGGATGCGGAATTTCCGGCTATAGTTGTGAATATCCCTGAAGACTCTGGTGGCGAGATCGAGTGATATGTTGGATGGAAGTCGGCTGAGGTTTGGCGCTAGGCGGTTGCAAAAGATGCCCTTGGCCTTGTCCGATAGTTGCCGCTCATCTGAGCCCGTACCTTTGATAAGGTCGACAAGAGGAGAGACGAAAAGAAGAATGAGGGTATTGGAGGGTTGCTTCTTGATGTAGGTGTCGAACAAGATCGAGTACGCGGTTCTTAAAGTGAGTCGCTTCCCGCTGGGCGCCATCTAACGATAACTACGATTAATCAAGGCCAAGCAGGTCAATTTTTAAACATACGGTTTCCCGACTTCTTTTCGTTGGCCCGAGAGCGGAAAACTTCTACCAGTTGTTCATCGATGGCCATCATCTGATCGTCATCCATGAGCTCCTCCTCGCTGTCAGTATCCCCGGTTGCGGGCTCAATGCCATTGACACGTAGAGCTTGTTCAATCTTGTTACGGAGCGCAAGGGCTTCTTCGTCATCAATATCAACATCTTCATCTTCCTCGTCCGTTATCCTCGCCCTCAGTGTTTTCTTCATCTTCATCTGTCATGTCATCGCTAACTTCGTCCTCGTCTAATCCTTCCATTTCCAAATCTTCATTCTCTTCATCTATTCCATCCGCAGCGGGATCGCGCCTTTCTAATTGCTAGGAAGGGGTTTAGGTACGACCTGAAAAGAACTTGAGTCAAACTTACCGTGAGGATTAGGTCTATTGTAGAATGTTTTACTGAATCTGAAAGGAGGGCAAAAACCTGATTTGCAACGGTCCTGAGATACGCCGTAGACCTTTCCAAGAACCCGATGATAGTGTCCACGAGAATATCCACAGGTTCATGAACATCCCCCTCCAAACCATTTTCGACCTTTCTTGATTCCTTTTTCTTCTTGCTGTCAGGAAACATGTGGGCTGTTCCTTCAATACAAGCCTTGGAAATTCAAGACGATATGAGGAGCATGTTTCAGGAAGATTGAGTCGTAACAATAAAATACCTGTAAAGAATCGCCATCTAGTTCCTCTGCGTCACGTACGCAGTAATGCTGTAGAGTAGTAGCGAGTAGGAGGAGTTCGGCTCCACGGGCGGTCTCTGGCTGATCACCATTTGCCTACAACCAAAGTCGGAATTGAGCATACGACATAGTGATACCCGAGGCATATTTACAGCTCCTGAGTTTCTTCACAAGCTTTTGGGCCTTGCTGCGCAATTTCTGGTCATTCTCACTAACTTCAGTCAGAAGTGACACATGTTTGCTGTCACCTTCCAGAGTCGTAATTGTGTTCAGGACTTTGGACACCCAAAACTCGCCATCGGAGGCAACTGCAGGAGCTTTGACTGTTCTATCACCTGGATGTGCTTCAGCTACCTTAGACACGACATATGTGGAATGATCATACCCGTTTTAATGAGAGTTACTTGAGTATTGAGTTCGCTCAAACAGCTCAAGAGACGGTCCTGACAATTTTTTCGAAGCTCATCCGAAAATGGTGGTTTCGCTACCGATCGAGCCTATTGGAGGATGATTTGTGGGAACACTGGTGCACATTCTAACACTTACAGCAGCAATTTGGCTCTTGGAGGATTTTTTCTTGACAAGGAACAGACCATGCACGACAAACCAGTCCAGAACAGTCTGAACCCACTCATCGTTCTTAGGCACACTGCCATTCCGAATGAGAGCAAAAAACTGTTCGATAGTCCACTGCCGCCTGCGATTGATCGCCTGGATGTCATCCCTGGAAACCGAAAGCGGGTAGGTATGATTTTGAAGTGTAGCAGGGAGTGCAGAAGCTGACCTATCGGTGGCGCCAACTTCGTCCACTTGAGAAACGAGCCACTGGATATACTTTTGAACGCCCGCTGTATCCAGTGATGATACGGCAGACCCAAGTGTCTTCGTTTTTGTTAGTTTATCAAAACTCTGGCTCCCATGGACTCCAGTGAGTTGAAGGATCAGGCTGAACCCTAGGTGAGGATTCTTCTTGGCAAAAACTTGAACCTTGGTAGCCTGATGTACGTAAGTAAGAGCTCGCCATCAGATCAAGTATACAGCCTACGGTCTGTTGTGCTATTTTGTGTAGATATCCGTCACGGTTGGAGAGGTGGTTGATCCAAGACCGCATGAAATTCCGGGTGAAAAGCATCGGCATATGCTCCTCTTCTATGCGGCGGAGGGCTTCCTGAAAAGCTTGAAAACCCCAGTACTTGCGCTGGGGAGAAGAGGTGGCAGAGAACAATGACTCTGTTGACGAGAAGATGAGATTCAAGCTTTCAAGGGAGCAGAAGGGCGACCTCACCGTCGACAACAATACGAAAAAAATCCTGGAAGGAACCCTTTGGCTGCGCGACTGGAATTCGGCCCAGGTAAGTAGTGATCCAACAAATATTGCCACACGAAATGTAATTGCGGTTTCCATGATCCTCCCCCGGCTTGAGTAGAATCCTCCAGGTCCTCTATGACTGATTCCTTCAGTAGGTGTTAGTATACAGAGGCGCGACAGGAATTGTACGAAGCCTACTTTCAAGATCCTCGCCAAAGCCTGCAGGTTGGTAGTACCCAATAGGTCACCATCTTTGAAAGTCGGGGAAAAAATCCGGGCCCAATCCTGGTCTGAGCACAGTGACTGCATTTTCAGACCAACGGCAATCTTTTCTGGCGACCAGATTTTGTATTCGACAAAGATCTGTTGTATTGTTGTCGTAATAGCATCCAACCTCCAATCTACTTTTGCATCGTGCAATACATCAATCCCCAACAATATAGCGAACCATGCGCTTTCCCTAAGCCATGATTTCTTCTCTCCTAAGGCAATGAGCTGTGAGAGGACGTCGCTGTAGTTCGACAGCGTTGATAACTCGGCAGAAGAGGACGCAGACGCATGCAATGAGCCTGTGCGAACGATTAGGCGGGATTGGATAACGGACATAAGCCCGAATAATCGCGCAAACAGCACGTCCCGTTCTTCTTGACCAGTCATGGACCCTTGAGGCTTTGAGCTATCCATGACGAGGGCAACAATTTGTGCGCATGTTACAGTGTCTATCCTGGACAAAAGCTACTCTAGTGAGTGAGATTTCCGACGCCTATATGCACTCTACGACATACCTCCGTCAAAGCGACAGCAAAACCCAACCGACTGCTTTCCCTCGGACTCGCCAATCCTCTGATTAACCGCCGTATCGAGTAGGAGACATCTTGGGCGTTTAGTGCGTCCAAACCATCCTCTTTTCCTTTCCGAATTTGGATACCCTCGTCTTCATCCTCTTCCTCGTCTGAGTGAGATTGGGAATGGGACACGAACTGAGCCTGAAATTGTTCGAGTGCGCTGACGAGCTTCACGGAGGCATCAAGACGCTCTTTTTTGTCTGGCGCAGAAAGGTGCCAGAAGAGACCGAGAGTCGTACTCATCAGTACGAAGAGATTAAGGTGAGCCTCCAGCCAACTTTTTTTGCGAGCATCATCAGTTTCCAGTTTTCCCAAGATTGATCACAAGTATATTTGTGTTTGTTTGATGCCAAGGATATCAGCTTCGGAAAACGATTGTCAGTAATTCATGGGATCGGGTTCAAGGCCCTGAAGAGGGGAGGAAGTAGTGTTCTTATAGAAGCTATCCTGAAGGTCGTGCCGTTAACAATTGCATGAATTATTTACGCGTCGAGCTGACTAGAATATCGTATACCTAGACATGAAGAGAAGAGCCCATGTAAAGGCAATTATTCCTAAACAAAACCTATAACATTACGCGGGAATCTATCTATAACACGAATTGCAGATGAAAATAAAATTATGACTGGTGGATGAGGAATTAAAACTCCAATGGACGATAACTGTTGTCCAATTGAGAAACGACGATTAGTTTAATCCAAATGCACGAAATGTCCCTTGATGCCCAATCGACATTTGTCACAGTCCGCACGCGGTCCCATGGCGAAACGCTGCTTCTTCGGGGTCAAAGGCGTCATAAGCTTTGGCGAAGAAGGCATAAGAGTATTTTGTGAACTGGCACTGGAGTTCAATCCTACCAGTAAGCCGGCATGATGACATCCGTGAGCGACTTGAAACTCCATAGGTGTCGGAGGTACGATATTGATAACAGGTCCCATTATGGGATTCTGACCAGAGACTAACGACCGCCGCTGATGCTGGTGCTGACATCCAGGAGGCAATGCTGTTTGGAACGGAACAGGTCCTGTTGGATCTACCGTGATAGATGGCAAAGACTGATCCAGGCCGTGAGAGAGCCTATCCGGGTTCCCAGAAGTAAACGGAGTGTATCCGCAAGTTTGTAGAGGTGGAAGTCGCGGTCGTTCTGGTTGGAGAGTCGAGTCTTGTGGGTCGTTGTAGGTAAATTCCATCATCTGAAATATGTGGAAAGAAACCGGAAGAAAGGAAGGTACAAGTTGATTAATGATTCAGTGACGAATAAGACTCATGAACCGCGAAGAGAAAAAAAAAACACGAACCATATCTTCGTCTCTTGGCACCCCTTCAGTATCCTCTGGTTCCGAGAAATTAGATCCTGTGCAGACTGGACTGTCAATAGTTAGGCCCCCGGCCTGTTGAACCCAGTCTTCCGACGAATGTCGACTGCTTCCGGTCGAGGTATCGCCCAGCTGCCCCCGAATATTGTCGAGCGCAGGGAACGCGTCCAACTGGCCAACGGCCAACGCAGCTTTTTTCTGGACAAGTTGAGACGAAGGATGAACCCATTCGGAACGATGGGTCTTACTGAAGGACGATCATGAGGAACCAAAGGCTCTGGCGAACGTGCCCGCTTGATCGAAACATAACGCCGACGGTTGGACGATAGGGGTTGCGGGTCGACGTCCATATGAATCATTTGAGGGGACGCGGGTTTGAACGGCTAATTGACGATGTCGAGGTACAGCGGAGAGTGTTTGTTCCCGTATATGCATCAATACTTAATTATATGCACTGACGCATGAGACCATCACGCGAAGCTCTTAGATTCCCAACAAAACAGTTTGGAGGGTAACACTGCGAGGACAATATCTACAGTACAACCAACAAACTATCAATCACTTATGGCTAATGAAACCTGACGCAATCGAATCATCCTTGCATGTTCAAGCCTTCACGTGGCAGCCTCGGTTCGCCTTCAACATACACCTCACCCGTCTCAGCTCGGAGTAGATCATTGATCCATGCACCATTCGGCTTGATCTTGTTGCCGCGGTGGTACATGACTGCCAGGTACAACCAAGCAGCAGTATTGCCGACAGTGCCAACTTCATCCGAGACATGCGTTTTCGCGTACTGGCTCATCTTCCTGTACAGGTCCTCGTCAGTGTAAAGATCGTAGAGGTGTCCAGCGACGGCGTCGTTGTCACCGGGAGTCGTCAAGAAACCGGATTTGCCGTGCACTATCTGAAGTGGAATACCACCAGTTCTAGAAGCGACCACAGGTATTCCAGCGTGAAGGGCCTCCGAGACCTTAACTTCAAATCCTTCACGTAAAGAAAGTTGAAGGGCAATCCTGGCATTGGCCATCAAGGCATTAAGTACTGGATGAGCATATCGTCAGCCGACGCCCCAACAGATACACTAAAGTACCTACGTTGATCACTGGGGGGCAGGCGCATTACCACGATATCTTTCGCATACATATTGTATTTATCGCTCGCAATTGTTTGCATAACTTGATCGTAAATGATGCTGGCATCGGGATCATCGACGGCACCGTGGCCACAAACCAACAATTGAGGGTACTCCTCATCAGAGAGGTCGGGTGATTTTTCCTTGAGGAGTTTGCGGAATTTAGCGTAAGAATCAATGACATTGGGGATACCTGATTCACGTAGGTCAGATTCACCCACCAGCCCGACAAAGGAAAACTCACCCTTTGAGGGGTCGAAACGAGCAACTTGAACGATATAATCACGTTGCGGCCACTGAAGTTCATGCATTTTTTCTTTGGCACAAAGGCTGCGGAACTCTCCCATATAGTATTGAGAATCCCTGAAAGGAACATCGGCTTCCGAACCAGGGGCAGATAGAATGAGGCATACTGACCAGGGGTCTAGCTCTTTATTCAACCCATCCAACCAGTCAGTTGCCGCACCGAGGAGGGCAACCTTCTCAAGGGGGACATCACTGGGAACGAACTTGCTGACAGGGTGACCTACGGTGGGTTAAGGGCGTCGTATGTTGGTTTGATTAGTGATCTACTCACTGATGAAAAGATCGGCCAACTGAATGTTCTTCCACAAATACTTCCAGACCTCCTCTTGCGGGGATCCAGGAACATTTACAAGATCACTTCGGATTTCGATGTGCGAGCGGTAGATGATTGGGAGCTCTGGCCTAACTTGCTTGATGAGAGGAATCAAACCAGGCATCTGGGGATCATCTGCAAAACACGGGTGTCGGTAGCGAAAATGTTGCAAAATGAATTACAAACCGATAAAGGCAACATCAACGCCACCAGGGGCCAAGGGTCCACCTTCCGCGGTCCAACGTAAACCGTTCTTCAGGATCCACGCATCGAAGGCATCCTTTGCTTCTTGAGTGAGACGGAGGTCAGGTGCAGCAACACCTTGCAGGATATTGTGGTTGTTCTTGGTTGTCCGGAAAACACTTGGCGATGGGTTGGGAACGTACCTACAGAAAATAAAAATGAGAACCGCGCCGATTTCATGATTTTCAAAGCCGAACTCACCAAGCCGCATCGACATCAAGAGCATTCAGGAAACGGATTAAGGCATGGCGCATCTACATTGCATAAGATAAACACCCGATCGTCTGGCATAAATTCGGAAAAGGCTTACAAGAGCGACACCGCCTGGGGTGAGGCGAGAATGAGCAGATGTTCTTAAATATATAATATTGAATTCTCACCTCCTTGTGGGGTTGACGAGAAGAAGCCAATTTTCACTTTCTTTTCCCTGAGCTCATCCGCGAGTTTGATCACGGCGTTCCATGTCCTGCCAGACGAGATATCAGCATGCGATCGCTTTATGTGAAGCAATGATACGAACCTAATGCCGACGGTCTTCTTATACTCATCGATGTCGTCAAGGAGATGGATTCGGCCGGCGTCATCAACGGTAACTTGATTGCGGGGACCGATGCTCAGACGAGGATTATTTCCAGGACCAAAGTTCATAAGGCACTTTCGAGCGGCCGAATCGGCTTGCTCGTCCAACGTGCGTTGGATAGGGAGTTTTCCTGTGACGCCCGATTGCAGGCCAGAGACCGCGCTCAGATGGGAGGATTCAACATACATCGTAGGTGTTTCAGCCCCAGATGGAACATATGAACCGGTGGTAGACGAGATGCGATGTTTGATGTTGGGGCGTGTCACAGAGTCTGTATGATATGGCTTGATGTTGAAGACGAATGGAACGATATCCATGTCAAGCCAGAGTCTAGTACAGACATTGGGAGACTAGGCGGGATGAGATGCGATCTGATAAGCGGCAATGTCTTGGGGACTGACCTCTCGCAAAAGTGTGAGTGTAACACCGGCGCCAAGGAACTTGCACAAATGCTCGACAGAAAACTTGCGAATTACCTGGAGCACATGTTGCTCGATTGTTTTTGCGTTTTTATCTGGGGTGTTGGGGTCGTAGGGGACGGTCATCGACGCAAAATCGGTGCTGTACACTGAATCATGAACGGAAACGGCGATCTCAAATTCTGTGTTGTTGTTGATAACCGTACCCGCGATGCCAGCCCACATCGGCTGAAGGGCGGTGTGTGCATTAGAGATAAACCAGGTGGCGCAAGATAACGAGAAAGGAATGTACCGTAAGACTGGAAAAGGTAGACGTGACATTGGGCCGCTTGGTCGCGACGCTAGATGAAAGCCTGCGTCGGACGGCGGCGGAGGGCACGGAGGAGAAAGGCTGAGAGAGATGAGCCATGTACAGATGGATGGGAAAGAAAAAAAGATGGTGGAGATGAGAATTTATAGGACTAAGATATGGGGGTTGAGGTAATGACCACAAAAGGACAACCGATTGCACGGGGGTTGGCAAATACGGGGACAAGAGGAGACTGATCCACCCATCGAGTAATGGATCTGACTGATTGCCTCTAACGCCACTCTGAAAAAACCCTTCTCCTGCCTAGGCTTGCCAAGGCACCAGACGTCCAACGCTTTCAATCATGAACAATCACTGTCAACGGCAGCGGGGGTTTCACTTCTCTGGATACCACATGCCCTGACTGCCACAGGAACCCTCTGTTGCTGCCTGGCTGGACGGTTTCTTCCGCATTTCCGGACATATTTGTCACCACAGGTGCAATAAAACATGAGAGAAGCAACTTTTTGTTATCAAATCTACCTCACTTCTATTTACATCCCGATGTGCATAGATGTTAACTTCTCGTTCGGTTTCTTCCTCCGAGTCCCGACTTGTAAGACCCGTTCAGGGTCATTCATTTGCATGTGACGGTCACACACGACACAAGCTAAAATCATCACAGTCATCACATCATTGACTCCTTTGCTCTTTACCACCAATTACCCGCCCATCTCGCTGATTCTCATCTAACTCGGGGAGACACCTAGGGAACATTGGCTCTATCTTCCGTTAGTTGAATGACCTCGAGGTGCCCTGAGTGTCATGGGTCCACAACCTGGGATGATTCTGTCGGTTCGGCCGTATGCACCTCCTGTGGAACCCTGACAGACCCTTCGCAATCGGTCCTGACCTCACAATATGATTTCTTCGATGGAACGATGGCATGCAGTAGCGCTTGGGACCCTACCGTTGGCAAACGCACCCGTTTTTCCTCGAGTTGGACTCTTGCAGATCAAGCCAAGAAAGCCCGCGACAAACGCAATTTAGTGAGTGCTACCCCCGAACGCAATAGCAATTTCTTACTGACGTTAGTAAATTCACTAGTTAGCAACGCTTGGCTTCATTGAATCTCTTGCGCGTTCATTGAATGCTACCGGTCTATCACCGCGTGCCATAAATCTTTTCCAGCAGGCTAAAGAAGCAATACAGTTTCGTTGGGGTAAGAAAGCGAAATTAGTTGCAGGGGCATGTCTTGCTGTCGCTTTACGGCAATCAAACAGGCCCGATTGTCTTCGAGACGTCGCTTATCTCCTAGAGGAGCCGTTCCCAGCGGTCTCAAAAACATTTATATCCGTCACAAATACTCTTGGTCTTACTCTGAGTCGCATAGACGCTGGGGCTTATATCCCAATACTTCAACAACATCTCTCTTCCCTTGTCCAGGACGCGTCGGACTCGTTACCTACGGCACTCTCACGCGAATTGTCTTGTGTTTCACTGCATACAGCTGGTAATACTGCAGGTTCCCTCAGTGACCTCCTCGCCCGAATCGGAACACCATCCGTAACCCAATACCCCGCATCATCCGTTGCCTGTGCTATATTTATAGTTTCAATGGAATCGGAACTACGCGGTGCTTTCGAGCAATTAGGGTCGGTCGCCAAAGTCCTGGCCGCCCGGTTGAACGTTGGCAAGGGCGTTGTGATGGCGTGCTACAAAGCTACACAGGATACGCTTGTTTCTCTAGTCGGGAATGTGCCTTGGCTCGACAAGTATGAGACTAAGAAGGGTCGGGCCAAGGTTGCCAAACGGAGTGTCGTCGCACGCGCAACAAAGGATATCATTGGTTTCTATGATGATTCTTGGAAAGAAACGAAACGCCCCACACTCGACATCGCTTACGAGGAAGAACCCCGGTCCCAACACCAAGAAATGACCGTTGGCTACCCCGACGAGGAATGTAGCGTTCCCCGGAAGAAGCGAAAGATGCAACACCAGGGACGCCAAGCAATCCAATTTCTTCTCGATCCCCTAACAGGATCGCTGCCCAAGTCTACTCCCTCAGAACCGCTGGACACGACCGGGGTCCACAAATCACCGTCACCTGAAACAAATCACCCGCTGATATCATATTTTCTTTCGGCAAATGTAACGTCAGTGCGGCCTTCAAGATTGCAGCTTCTGGCCGCGGAGCGTGGGGGAGCAGATGAAATTGCTGATGTTGAACTGTTTGAAGACGGCGAATTAGAAAATTTGATGCGTAGCGAAGAAGAAATGAGGGTTATTGTTGATATGTATGGCTGGGGAAAGGAGGGAGAGGGCGCATCAGATGGGGAGGCTCAAATCGAGCCGAACGCTGATATACCAGGCTACCGGAAACCCGCACACCAAAATGATTCGCAGCTAAGAGAAAAACGCAACCGCATCAATCTTGAAGCCCTAGCCAGGTTCTTAAATGATGATGGCTCCCAAGACGATGAACCCTGCGCTGGATTGTTAGGGGTTGACTTTAATAATTCAATCGACGAATCTGAATCTCAAGTGGATGAGGTGGAAAACGTAGCGCCACATCCAAATGACAACCTGCTTTCTTCGACATCTTCTAGTATATCCGCAGAAGAGATTGTCGTTGAGGACTGGCGACCACCCTCTCCTGAAAATGGCGTTTCGCATGAGCGGTACGACGAGGTTTACGATTGACCTCAACACTCGCTGCCTCCTGTTGCAACGTATTCATATTTCTTTCGCTTGGACAGCTCAATTACGGCTGACCATAGGTGACAAAGAGCCTTTTGTTCCAGATTGTCGCTGCGCACATGCTCTGGTGGTACCACTCCCGTCGACCAGTTGTCCGAGGTTAGTTAGTCTAAAGATGGTGATATCGATATCTGATAGCAAACTGCTCTCTCTTCTCGGCCTTTTTATTGCATTAGCCACGGACGCTGCGAGCCGTAAGTTACCCTTGCCAAATGAATAAATGGTATCAATTATTAATGACCCTTTCGTTTATCACTAACAGGGGCCCCACACTCCATGCCCGCGTCGTGCACGAAATTCGTCAGAAGCAGTGGTGGTGGGGCTCCCTGCAAATACATTATTTCGAGATCCTTAACTCTGATCAATTCCAAAGTCGGAATCACATGTTCACTTCAATGAGGTTCTCGCTTCTACCTGCCCGTTGGAGATGCGGCAGGGTTGAGCCGCATAGAGGAGGGTTATGCGTGTGTAACGCGTGTTGTCGCGGTTTGAAGTGAGCTGCTTTCATGGGACGTGTAGGTGATCATGTGATTGAATGCTGGTGAAGATTGCGCAGATCAATGCGCCCCTTGCACCGAGAGGAGCACCTTACCTATACGGCTCTGAAAAAGGATTTACAAAATTCACAGAGCTTCGAATGTGCCGAGGCGTGCAACTGGCCCTTGGAATCCTTCAGACGATGTCCACGAGGCATCAACGGACAATGCTTGAAGCACATGTAAGCGATAGATATTCTTGCAACTTCATTCCATTGTCAGAAATCGCTTCATCCAAAGTGAGAGAAACAAAGCGATGGTCGTGTTTCCATATACGCAAGAGGAAAGTTATCACGATGATCGAAGATTGGAAAGTGCCTCGTGTTTCTGGTTGGTATTAGCGGCCTTCCGATAACCTCTCTTGGGGCACTTCTATCGGGCAGGCGAGCACATCTTCATCGTTCCTTGGAAATCTAATCCATTATCAATCGATTACTCGGGGAATCGAGATATTGAAAGGGCCACGTTAAGTAGTGATTGCGACGTTGATATTCCATTCATTGAATCTATGGACGACGTCAGACATAACTATGAATAGCTGGACGAGAGCGATGACAGCGGGGTATATGCTACAGTGTATAATAATGACAAGCATGCAAGGTCAGATAACATCAGCAAAGCTAAACATATGAAGTCTGGAACCAGGAGTCATAGCAAGAGCAAAAGGGGTGGGGGTCTTAGCGAAAGGAACATTCAAGCGCACAGGTAATCCCCGCTGACATAGTGAATCAAGCCAGAGTTTCCACTCTGCAGGTGCGACATGTCCTGCAGGTGCATGGATATTAACACGCACGGATTCCAGCCTACATCCATTATCCGCCGAAGAAATATCATAGTATGAGAATGGGTTGGGACACCGGGTTTCTAATGCGGTGAACAGGGCATCGAAGGATAATTTAAGATCAACTTCGAGTTCGAGATGACGTAGTTTAGGAAGGACGTCATATCGGCCACCGTCATCAATGCGATGGAAGAGTTGAACTAGATGAGTTGCAGTGCTGTCCGGCACGGACTCCCACGCCTTGCTGACGTCGAGGACCAGATGGTGTAGTGTCGGAACGGAGCATAGAAGGCTTTTTAGGTCATCTCGTTGGAAGAGGATGCCGGAAACATCGAGAGAAAAAAGATTGTGGGATCGTTTGAGAAAAGGAATGAGCCAAGGGAGGACACCGGAGGAGTAGGTGCGAGATCCGAAGGTGTTGTACTTGACATTGGCCAAGGAGGGGCAATAGAGGATCTGGAAGAGGTTGAAGATGCTCTCGTTGGTTGAGTCTTCGGTAATGTCAAGTGTGTGGAGTTTTAGAAGGCTGATTTGGTCATACTGAGCGGCCATTGTGCTGTCTTCTTCGTCATCACCCGAATTCTCAACGTTGCGTATTCGAAGAGAGCCCAAATTCGGGCATCGTCGTAAGATGTTGACTAGATCATCCAGTTTTGTCCAGCAAATGCGTAGATTGGAGATTTTGTCCCATGGCAAATGTAGAGATGTCGGATCGACGGCCCACAAATCGACGCCCTCGAGTCGAGGTGCGTTCGAGAACATGAGTACCTCCGTTGATGCAAACACCGGTTCGAGGTCGCCATTAATCGACAGATGCCGAAGCTTGGCAAAGTTCATTGGTGTCCTCAACAAGTCTCCCCAGCCTCCATCCAAAATTCCAAAAAACAGCGAGCCAATCCTGTCCGAATGATTGAACAGCTCCTTGAGCACCTGTCGGCAGGGTTGCCAATCCGGTAACAACTTCTCACAATGCACTTCGTCCACCAGTCGCGTATCGTCATTATGTGTGATGTTCACGACAAGGGGCAACTCCTTCGCCATCCTGAACCAATGCTCCATTCTCCTGACGTCTTTCTCACTCGTTTCAAACGTCAGGTCCACCCACAGAAATGTCCAAAGCCTCGAGTCGGCCTGTGATACCGTCCTCCATTGGTGACACACTTGGCCCAACACAACAGGTGACAGATGCTTTCCAAAGCGTTGATATTTGAGTGGTTTGAAGTGGGTGAGTTCGGGGATATCACAAGCCCAGAGCATGATTTCTGAGAGGATCTCATTGGGGAGGCGGAATATGGGCGAGGCGCTGGCATTGATTAGTGTTTTAACGCGAGCACTAGTCCGTCTGAGTGTGTCGGCGATCTCATCGCATGCCTTGGCCCGACTTCGGAGGCGCGTCAAGTCATGCTTGGTACAAATGTATGGGAGGTTCGGGACAGTGAGGAAGGGCGAGAGGGTATGGAAAAGCTGCTTCATGTACTGTTCTTGCCAGGTCATCGTAAAAGGTATGGTCGGGGAGGTGGGAACGGCGATGGGGTTATAAGCGAAACTTAAAAAATAAAGCTAGCCGAGTAAGGTGGTTGGGGGTAGGCGAGGACGGACGACGGATATAGAATAGACGATTCGTCAATCCGTGTGTAGGTTGGGGGAGAGATGCACACTTGCAAGAGTGTACAAGTACAGGGTTATATACCCTAGCCCATTTATTAATGCAACCCAATGAACGAGTAAAGCACAAAGGCAAATGTGAAGAGGGAGGAGCACGACGCCTGGAGCCAAGAAGGTTCAAGGCTCGCTTGGGTCAGCTCCCGATATCCGTGTCGGGTGTGATCTGAACTCGTCATGGGGGGGATTCTGTGAAGGGTGAAAGCGATGAATGCTGTGAGAGGATCAATGGCCGGTGTCCGCCAGATTTGGTCACTTGGTGCATGAATGAATTGAGGTGCCCGAAGTAAAAGATCCAAGCACTTGCAGTCGTGTGATTGTGACGAACATCCCTGCGACGGTTTAGTTAAGTGTGATGGTGTTATACCGTGTGGGTCCGAATCACCCTGCTGCCTTTGTGAAGAGTGGGCGGTGAGTCCCCCGAGTGTATCACATCGACCGCCTTCCGTCCGTCTTCAACCTTGAACTGCACTTCTCAGTGGAAGTAATCAGCGGGGTCGGCTCAGAGATGATGATAGCCAGGACTTACTATGGTAGGACGGAATAAAGTTCGAGCTGAGAAGCCTGGGAAAAAAACTTCATTGGCGGCTAGTTGCGAAATAATCTATTATGCAAGTTGCGAAGAATGTACGTATACCCATAGTCCTTTGAACGATGTACAGAAGAAACTAGTGCGCATAGCAACAAGGTGATAAATGTCTATTTGTCCATTCCCAAGCGAGTATAAGCTATATATACCCGACACCAGGCCGCATCGAAATATAACACCCAAAGGCGTTGGCCAGCACAACCAAAAGCTCAGATACTTTCCATAGTCGGGCGTTGGTAAGTATGTTCAGGAGGCTGCACCTGCTGAGAACTCGTTTCGGCAAGCGGCACCGAAAGGAGACCTTCTCTAGTCATCGACCTCTCCCTTCCACGGACACCGGCTGACCGTTCTTGGACAGGTTCACCACCTTCATCTTTCCTCCAAATCTCCTCAAGCGAGGCTCCTTGAGGACGAAGTACCGTCCCTTCCAGCTCATACTCATCACTAGCCTGGTTACCGTACGGATTGCCTCCGTCAGGTCGGGAAGGGGCGGAGGTCCCAATGAATGGGTATGTGCTTGAACCGGCGGTGTGGTTGTGCGTGGGCAGAACAACTTCCTCCTCCCTCTTGATACGAGGAGAGTACGGTCGGTGGGAGTATTCGGATTCGAGGGGCGGGTAGTACTGCCGGTAGGAAAAGTAGGACATAACGGTGCCAACAATCGAGCCAACAAAGACATCCTGCCAGTGGTCTGATTTTTGTTGTCAGTCCCACAACAGTGAAATCAATATTTAGCACTTACGGCGGTAATCCATGGTGCGAGAGATAGCAACCAGGGCTGCAGCGGAAAAGGGAGCAAGAGCCAACCAAGCTTTACCCTATAAAATGGTCAGGTCGCGACTTATTTAGAGATTAATGCTAAGCATACGGTGTGTCCCCGCTTGTCGAACAAGTGCATTTTACCAGCTAGGTAGAAAGAGAAGAAACCAAGCCCGGCAAATGACACTACATGACATTTAGCATGTCTGTTACCGTCGAAAAAAAAAAACAAAAAAACAAAAAAATCGACGTACTACTGGAGTGTCCGGAAAAAAAACTACGGAAGCCATCCCTGAGGATACCGTTGTCCGGTTGGGTGCAAATAGTCCAGTCCGACAGCTTAAAAATAGGATCAAGTGAGCCTTCGGGAGGCTGACAACGATCAATGATGTCTGAGCAGGTCCAATAACAAGTGTTAGTGAGTAAATAGAAGAACCACCTCTGGAAGGAAACAACTTACCAGGACGTGGCCGTCCTACGGTTATTTTGACAAATTGCGTCACTGAACCAGTCAGTGCCAGACCGAAGATCACTGATTCGAAGTTAGTCAGCAGCAGCAATTGATTGGATCCACAACAAAGCGCACGCACATCCGAGTGATGCTGCGGAAGCACGAAGCCAAAAATCGATAATTAGTCGTGTGACCACTACTAGAGCTTCAAGACGCACAATTATGCAAATCCCACCATGAGCGGACGGTGATGAAATTGACAACTGGTTGAAGGAGAAAGGGAGCAACGAAACAGATGAAGTACAAGGCGAGATTCTAGCGAATGAAACATGAAAATCGGAAGTCCATGGCAGGAAGAGGAGGCTCGTACCGGGACACGCTCATGGACCGCATACCTGGTAACTCTCCTTAATCATCAAAAAGGTGAGAGAACAAGGAGCAGGCTTACGGGTGGCGTAGTCTATAGAGAAAGTTCCATGGTGAGTGATGAACCTAAAAGGCCAGGCAGAAGTGACGTACGAGGTGTCCTCCAACGAAAACACCCTCCGATACCCCTCAACCTTGTCGAGCGAGAAGAATATTGCACTTGATGAAGGGGGAAATTTAGGATGTCAAGCGGGCGTAGCTCAATGAAAATGGACACACGCTAAAAGAATGGTGACGATCCTTTTAAGCAGCAGGCTGATGAGAGGCGTTGACTGCGACAAATGGGGTCAAGCTCACCAATCCGGAGCATAGGAGAATATGAGCTTTCGCCGTCGAATTGCGGAGATGGGAGGTCTACTCCTAGTGCGTGAATCGGACGGTGCAAAGGGAAAGAACTTCATTGCGAAGGATGGGTAGGAGTTGTGGTGCGAGTAAGAGGAGGGGGGATCACGCAATTGGGAATAAGCCATGTAATTGAACTAACCCGGAATAAAAGGATGGGTCACCCCTGACGCTGGCGTTGTTGATTATTACTCAAGTGCCCAGAACAACAAGAAATGGGAAGGTGGCCACCAAGTTCATCAAAAGTTACTCGCAACGTGCCGCCGTAAGTACCAACCACAGCTAAGCATGCATGCAGGGCCACGAGTCCAGGTGCCAAGTTGGGCCAAGGTAGTTCTCCAGCTGAATAATCCGTAACTCTATTCTTAGCTCCACCTTCCGGATTAGATTTACTATTTTCCCTTCCGTCCTTCATGGCTTCGACAGGTTTTGAATGGAAACCAGGTAAGTCTCTGAACTTAAGTTTGTGACCCACTATCGAACGCCACTAGAATACCAGGTCTTGCTCGAAAACCTCGCCTCAACTGATACGGTCGAGTTTGCCTTTCCTCCCCTGATCGTCCTCCCCAGTCGCTCATCTACGTACATCCAGTAACGAATGGTCCCTCATACGCGATGTTGTGAAACACAAAATTGAAGAGGTCCTTCAATTTCTGTGCGCTCGCCCGCTCACGCTCAGGCGTATTATTTCTAGAACATCAAGTTATTCTTGACCATGAAACCTAATCCACCACCTTCACCGTTCCCTCAAACTCAAACACCCAGTGGAGGCCTCAAGATCGCACCATTTCCTCCAAATCGCGTGGCCCGCGTCCATCTCAATGAGAAGCCAATTAGTTATATGAAACCGGAAGAGGCACAAGACGCCAAGAAATATATATTTGAGCAATTAGATAGTTTCGACTCGTAAGTCCCTTGCGGTGTACGTCTCACACTATCATCTCTCATTCACTCCTTGGCAGGACACCATTTTCTATACAACGTCTCTGTGAGCTCTGTGTCAAGCCCAAGGACCACTACAACTCCGCCGGCAAATACCTCCGTGCAGTCGAAAAATCCATTCTCGTAACTTCTTCATGGGATAGTTTCCCCCCTCTTACAGAAGAAGAAGAAAAAAATTCCTTCGGGCGAGGTGCAACACTCCTCGGTTCAACACGTCAATCCGCTCCAGCTACACCTCTATTTTCACCTATACCTTTCCTACACGAAGATGCTCGTAGATCACAATCACGCAGTCCACCACCCTCACCATTGTCGTTAGGTCCCGCTGCATCCGCTAGCGATGCTCACCCACAGCCTTTGGAGACCAAGGCGTTGGGATTGGTTGACGAGATGGATGATCCTGGTCCTGGCCATCTGAGTGATCACCCGACTCCGATCAGCACAGTCACTACCCTCAGTGGACATTTCAATCCGGCCAATAGTTCTGGTCTTACGACTTCAGGCGGTACTTCCACTGCCTCCGTCATTGGTCCACCACCGGCTCCGAGTCAATCTGGTTCTAATGTATTGCGTCCGTTATTTGGAAGTTTGGACCAGAGGTTTGTTAGGGCCGGGTTGACTGGTCCAGCCTCCGATACGATGATAATGGATGATGATAAAGAAAATACACAATCACAGTAATGGTATATATATCTGGCCCAAGCTAGCAATAGACTGCGACGAACCTTTGTATTACAAAGATGGTGACTACTTCTTGTGAATATGTAGAAGAATAGACCGGTACAACCAAAAGCGAGATCGGCTCGTGCGGGCCACTAAACTTATTGTTGTGGCGTTTCGGCACCAAGGACTCACCAAGATTAGCTATCTGCTTCCGTTGCAGCGCTCCAATGTCCAGAGTTGAAGTTGAATGCAGGTGACTGATAGTCGGGTACGTCAGGTATAATCCTGCTTTATCTTCTCGAGCATCGCATTCATCCGTAGTTTCATGTTGGGTTGGCCCCGTCCTCTACCACTAGGTGCGGCACCCCTTGAAGTACCTCGACCTCGGCCATGGGTATTCCGCCCTTTTTTGAGAGGATTCGATTTATACGTGTGTAGTGATGTTTTCGAGTAGGCTTTCTGGTAAAGATCACGCAAAGAAGGTTTGCCGTCATTTTTATCGGCATCGCTGATGTCAATTTTGCCCCGAGGCGCAGAGTGCTTTTTGTTATTATGTTCTTGTTGTCTGCGTGGCGGTGGGCGTGGAGGCGATGGCACCACAGTGTCATTCCCGGCTTCGTCGGCATCGACTTCTGAGCCAACGTCAGAGAGATCTGGGGACTCAGAGGCAAGGTGGCTAGGAGTTTTCACTGCCTCTGCCGTCTTCATCGCCATGATCTGGGCGATGTATGTCTTGCTGCAGTGACAACTTTCTAGATTGTAGAGTGCCGATACCCTCCCTCCTCTTCTGGGCTTTCCATCTGCTTTTAATCTTGGCTCGCTCGACCCATTCCTTTTTCAATTTTTTAGCTAGAAACGAGGTAAAGTTAAATAAAATGTCGGCTCAATCGGCAATGTCATGTACCTCTGTTGGCGGGGTAGTGCTGAAAGGTCGGAGGTTTTTTACGCTTCTGAGCGTCAGGCATGGAAGAAGAGAGCGGCCGAGGAGAGGAGCAGAACGAAGGGAGCTGTGCTAATTACGTAATGTGGCAGACTCCACGGGAGTCATCCACACGACAGGCCCAGCCTTTCTGTTGTCTATCAACACACCAACTTTCTTCTCCCTTCTCCCATCTTCATTCCCATCCTCGCATGAGCGTACAGAACCTCAACAGTTTCGGTATGGTCCTACTCAATATGTTCCTTTATGAGCGTACTGACAGCCCCCTGTAGATCCCTTTGCCGAGGAAGGCGATCCTCTTGCTGATACTCAGGACGTTGGATCACAAGCCGATTACATCCATATCCGTATCCAACAGAGGAATGGACGGAAGACTCTGACAACATTGCAAGGTTTGCCTAAGCGTGAGTATCCTGGTAGGTTTTAACCTGGCCTCTTCCCATACTGACCCCGTTGATCGTAGAATACGACCCCAAGAAATTGCTTAAGGCATTCAAAAAGGCAAGCTGCACCGTTTCTCCCTTCCCGACCACATAGTTGCTTAAATAGTCCCCCACAGGAATTTGCCTGCAATGGAACCCTTGTTGACGACGAGAAGATGGGTCAGGTCATCCAGCTCCAAGGAGATCAGCGTGCCAAGATTTCCAACTTCCTGGTTGAAAATGGGCTCGAGAAATCTACCATCAAGGTTCACGGTTTCTAGGTTAGATCTCCCACATGACAAGCACAGGAGACCGTACGCCGCATTTCATGGGGAATAATTGACGATACGAGGCCTTTTTCGTATTTTATTTCCTTTTCTTGTTCAGCATTTGCAATAACTTCCAATGTAGCCTACGGACGTCTTGTTTGTTTTATTGCGCTCTCCTACCTTTTCATGTGTGTATGCCTTAATTTTAGCTATGATTGTGTATGATTCATTCGACAAAGCACTGCAAGGCGCTGAGACATGAAGTGAACCTGGTGGTATCTACAAGTGAATCTACTCATCTGCAAGCGAGTTCTTTATTTGATTTTGTCAAGTGGCCTATTGAATCCACCACGCCTAAGCAGAATTGTTAGTTACTGCCCTCTACTAGAATTGACATATATACCTGTTCATGTACTGACGCCATGTTCGTACTTTCTTGATATCCACACTCCCCTCTTGGTTCCCAGTGACATGTTTGCCCTACAAATGGTTATACGACACTGCGACTGAAAGGTAGTAAAAATGCTCACCTTGGTCGACCCAAAGCCAGCGACACCCATCATAGCCATCATGGCAACGTCGTCCTCGGTCATGGTGTCTGCTTCCTCGCCTTCTTCCTGTCCGTCCATGGCATCATCAACTTTTACCTTGCTACCACCGGACTTTCAGTCGAGCGGAATCTGTAATAGACATCGGCCTTAGTTGTCGAAACGGAGAAACATAAGGAACACAAACCAGTCGATGGTGGCGGCTTGTGAACCTACAGAGGTGCTGCGTTCCTTGGCTCCAGGAGGCACACTAGAAATGGCTTTCGGTTCTTCTCTACGTCCTTCGTCTCTTCTGTCGCCACGAGGATACTCACGCTCGTCCCTTCGTCGGTCGTCTCTTCCATCTCTCCTGTCTCTATCCCTATCTCCATCCCGTTCACGGTGTCTTCGGTCATCGCGTCTGTCATCATCACGACGTCGGTCATCATCTTTTCGGTAGTCTCTTCTATCTGTAATAAAATCAATATAATATATGATGGGTGATAATTGGGAAACGCACCTGGTCGTCTATCTCGGTCACCATGACGTGGACTGCGCGATCGACTCGACCTCCGCCTGGGTTCATCTTTATAGTGTCCCTGACGTCCACCACGTCCACTGCCTCCACTGCGAGGGTGTCGATCCCTATCCCTATCCCTGTCGTCTCTCTCCCAGTCTCTTTCATGCCGACGATGTTCTCCGCGGGACGACATAATGGATTGAGGTCAGGGTTCTGAAATAACGACCTGCAGTCATCCGCGCATCGAGCCGTGACAAGGAGTTGCTGTGACAAGAACAGCAATCAATGAATGTGACCGAAATTTCGCCAACCCCTGATGAATCCGTCGGGTGTGTTGAGGCAAGCGTTGAGCCAGATTGCCAAAGTGGTGAGGCCAAGAAAAGGTGTGTTATAGTCTTTTGTTGCGATATCATTTTGTTGTTGAACCAAGGAACAGAAGTCTTGAATGAAACGCGGCAGATTATATTGACTGGCGTCCCTCGGACAGCGACCCCGGGAGATATTCGGAGGGCGATTAACAAAGCTGGGGCGAGAGGCGTTTCCGACGGTGCTTGCCCTACCATCGCCACCTACACATTGTTGCTGACAAGTCTTTCAGTTGCAATATATTATGAATTCTTTAAACCAGCAGAACGCGCCATCCTAACTCTCGTCTCCTCTGAATACCTCAAACCAAACCTCCGCGCATTGCAGAACCTGTACGTATCTGGTATTCCTGTTTCACCGGACTACTATGTTGCCGAGCTACACAAACGTCCGAGGATGAGAGGGCATCAGGGGAGGATGGAAGCTGCAGAGAGGGGAGCGTTGACTGGACGAGGTCCGAATGCCGGGATTGCAAATAATGAACGGACGGTTACGATGGCTGGACTGCCTGCCAGGACAACTATCGAGGATATGGCCACCGTGTTGAAGGATTTTGAGGTTGCACAGTCAGCGAGAGGGCTACCGCGGATTGTGAAGCTCCCACTGTGAGTTTTCGGTCGCCCCGTGCATATATCACTGTCAATGTTCAAATTACTTTTTCTCTTAGACCGCCCAATACGTTCTCTATGACTTCAAGGTTTCTTGTGACCTTGGCCTCAGTCACCGAAGCACATCACCTTGTGCGGAAGTTGCACGCGTCGTACATGAAGGTTTACGGGGAAGAGAGTCTAATAACAGCCAAAGTCATCTACTAATTTCTCCTTGCATCCCGCCCGGTTTGGACAATAATAATATACTTGAGTATAGTAGTATAGGCTGGAGCTATCAAACTACATCCGGTTGTGATCCATGTCCTCGACTTCTGTTCGTGTTCGTTGACCCTATGACATATGTCAGTCAGCTAGTGATACCAAAACCATGTAATCGTAAATTCACTGACCATTCTCGTATCGTCGCCTTCGTCATCTGGTGAACGACCGCGCTTGAGCCTGTTCTCGGCCTGACCGATACTCTGATCTTTCCAGTCCCCTCCTCCACCAGCCACAGCCCCTGGTCCATCCTGCGCATCCGCATAACGCTCCTCGACCTCCCTACGCCTTTCAATCTCAAGTCTTTGCGCTTGTGCACCCCAACCTCCTCGTCCAGGGTCATAATCTTGTCGGTGCTCATCACGTACTTGACCTCCGCTTTTTCCACGGCCGAACTGTCGTCCCTCCTTATAGCCCAAATCCAAGTCGCAGCGAATTATGCGTTCGTCCAATTTTGTTCCGCTCACATATCTCATACTCGCGAGGGCCTCTGCGTGTGTGTAGTACTCCACAAAACAGAACCCGCACGGTGTCCTACGCATATAGTCAATGGGAAGTCAACAAACAACGAGAAACGAGCATGACGCACCGTGTATTCCTGTCTAGGCCCATGATAATTCGCTTAATACCACCTCCATCATCCGGGTTAGCACACTTGGAGAAAATCTCATATATCTGCTCTTCTGTTGTATAGAAACTCAGGTTACCAATCTACGACGGGTTTAGTTCACACTTGGTGGAACCTCAACGACAAGTAAGCGACCTACGTAGAGGGTAGTTGACTTGGCTAAGAGCTCAGCCTGTCTGGAGCGGTCAACACGGGCTTGAGAGTCCTTATAATTTGAGGGTTGGTCAAGAGAAGTCACCACATGCGCCATTGCTCAATGTATCAAAACAACAGCACAACTCACAACTAGCTGTGACCTGTCCAGCCTCCGAGTTCCAAATTTATATGTTCCCACGAAACTCCCTAATCGGGAACACCAGACGCGTCACCCGTGTTCTTTGGCATAAAGACTTTCAATCCATTATCTACCACCATGGATCAGATTGGCATTGAAATTCAGCGGAATGTGAGTACGATCTCGTATGAACTAGTACCTATTTACTGACATAAATTCCTCCAGGAACCCACATTTGAATCAGTAGTGAGCGAGAAAACCGCTCTCTACCAGGAACTCCAGGAGGAAGACCTCTACATCAAATACAAAAAGCTCGCCCGCCACCTTGAAATGCTCGATATCCAGGAATCATACATCAAGGACGAACAGGCGAACCTCAAACGCGAGCTCATCCGTGCCCAGGAAGAAGTCAAGCGGATCCAATCCGTACCCCTTGTCATTGGCCAATTCCTCGAACCCATCGACCAACACACAGGCATCGTCGGTTCGACTACAGGGTCCAACTACGTCGTTAGGATTTTATCCACTCTGGATCGAGAATTGTTGAAACCGTCGTCTTCGGTCGCTTTGCATCGGCATTCAAATGCCCTTGTCGACATTTTACCACCAGAGGCAGACTCGTCAATTGCGATGTTGGGTCAGGAGGAAAAACCGGATGTGGTTTATCAGGATGTAGGCGGTATGGACTCGCAGAAACAAGAGATTAGGGAAGCTGTGGAGCTTCCTTTAACGCACTTCGACTTGTATAAGAAGATTGGAATCGATCCTCCTCGAGGTGTTCTGCTTTACGGTCCACCTGGTACGACTTTCTCTATACTTTATGGCCCAGTCGCTGATGTACATGTCTTCAGGTACGGGCAAAACTATGCTTGTGAAAGCTGTTGCGCACCATACCACCGCTTCATTCATTCGAGTGGTGGGCAGTGAATTCGTACAAAAGTACTTAGGCGAGGGTCCGCGTATGGTTCGCGACGTCTTCCGGCTGGCACGAGAAAACGCGCCTGCTATCATCTTCATTGATGAAATCGACGCTATTGCGACCAAGCGGTTCGACGCTCAGACAGGTGCCGATCGTGAAGTCCAGCGGATTCTGCTAGAACTTTTGAATCAAATGGACGGTTTCGATCAAGGCAGTAATGTTAAGGTGTGTGGTTTTCCCCCGCCTGGACCTCTTCATATCTGACCCTCAATGTAGGTGATCATGGCAACAAATCGTGCAGATACCTTAGACCCCGCGCTTCTCCGACCTGGCCGTTTGGACAGAAAGATCGAATTTCCCCTACCATCCCGACGAGAGAAACGTCTCATCTTCCAGACAGTGACAGGCAAGATGAACCTCGGCCCTGACGTTGACCTCGAAGATTGTACGACCTTTACCCATGAAATCCAAAAGATTCGTAGTTAACACTCTATTCCAGATGTCTCTCGACCAGATCGTCTGTCGTCGGCAGAAATTGCGTCGATTGTCCAGGCCGCTGGGCTTCAGGGTATGCCCCCATTGCTTTAGTTCAAGACGCCCTTCACTCACGCCCGTGTAAGCTGTCCGTAAGAACAGATATGTCATTCTTCCAGTTGACTTTGAAGAAGCTTGGAAAGTGAGTTATTTGGCGGTGCTTGGCAAAAGCATCATCAATCTCAAATCATTTCAAACCTTGTTGCTGATATTTTTCCTCTATCAACATAGCAAACGGTCAAGAGGACGGATGAGACACACGAGTTCTGTAAGTTTCTGTCACATTTCCCCTCTGTCAAACATCTCATCTCAAATCCCTCTAGACCGGTGATCTTTGCTCTATATACTGGTACGTCGTGTGCCCTGCCTCTGAAAGGCTGCAAACTTGATACATCCTCCAGCAGCCCCCACTTGTATTCTATACCTGCAATTGCATTTATTCCGAACCGAACTTATGGCCGGTTGCGTGCTCTGTTCACTTTGGCATCTTTCCGCTCTGTTCACGGATCGGTGCCCATTCTTATGAGCAAGAAAAACATATATCGTTCTTCCCTGTTTCCTTCCCCTCCGGCCTGTTCACGGCAGAGTCCACGGCACCACTTCGGTGTTGTGAACACATGGAGGGGTTAGCCCTATGGGTTGAATACATCTTACAAGCCGGGACTACATACATTTTGTGTGAGCGGTTTCTTCCGTACTTTTCAACACACACATATCATGACTGACTCTTGGCAGATACTTACCGAAAATACATCACTTTTCTCCAATACAAATGACAGAAAAGGAGTCTAAGTCTAACTGCCGCTCCCGTGTAGTTTGGATGTCGATGACGTGCGCCCGTATGTCCTTGTTTCAATGGGAGCTAGAGGGATCATTTTGCCTTTGGTATGTACGAGAATTGTCCCACGTTGTTGTGCATCCCTCGGTGGTCTACTGGGTGGTGAAGATACGTCGGGTGACATTAATGGCAGTCTTGAACCAAGTGGCAGTCTTTCAATTTCGTTTAAAAACTAGGTACACTGACAACAGTTCATAGACGTTAACTATTTTTCCTTTCCTTTCCTTGTAAGCTGTGTGCGATGTGGACAAATTGTTGCCTTGCACTGCTCCTCAACACTCTGGACGGCGTTGATGATTATACACGCTCGTTCTCATTTTACGGGAGCTAAAATGACTTCTCAACGAGGAGCCCCGCAAGTCCATCGGCCTCTCAGGTTCAACAAGAGCACGAAGACTTGTGGGTGACACGCCACTTGAAGTTTTAATGGCTATTTGCTTCAAGCACAATTTTTGATGTATACTTTGTCTATGTACACGCCAGGGAAAAATATACCTCCTTTTACATCAAACATACATATTAAACAAGGAATACATGACGACCACTCTCTACTTTTTAATAGGTTGCCCCAGCTCACTGGCCCGTTCTGTGGCAACTTGAATGCCACGAGCAATCGTAGAACGGACACGGCCATCCTCCAGAGCTAGAAGACCTGCAATTGTACATCCTCCGGGAGCTGGATATCATGTCGTTAGAACCACATAGGAAAGTGACGAGAAATCAGACGTACTGCTAACTGCATCCTTGATCTGTGCAGGATGAGTGTTACCCTGCAAAACCATCCGAGCGGCGCCCTGGAAAGCTGGTGAAACGACATATTAGATATGTGTGAAAAACCTCTGAGACTTTAGAAACATACTTTGGGCAGCAAGTTCCAAAGCTTCGGCTCTGGGCAAACCCATCATCACACCACCGTCAGCCATAGCTTCCAGGAAGATACACGCAAAGGCCGGTCCAGACCCTGCAAGGGCCGTGCATGCGTCGAAGTGCTTCTCGTCAAGGAAGCGACATCGGCCGATGGATGAGAAGATTTTAAGAATGATGGCGTTATCGGTTTCTTCTTGGGCTGAGGGCGGCAGGGTGGATACAACTGTCATGCCTTCACGAATCTAATAATAAGACATGTCAGGTTATGTCTGTTTCGTAAAGGGCGAAGGGAAGGGAAGGAGCGTACTTTGCACGGGGTGTTGGGCATTGCACGAACAACTCGAGTGGAAGGAGAGACCCATCCTGTGAGTTGGTGGATGGTCACACCAGCCAGGATGCTAATAAGGAGCTTGCCCTCGAGGGCTTCGGTCATTCTTTGCTCGCTTAAAATCATATGTGCCAGTTGAGGCTTGCAACTATAAAATTCAAGTTTAACCACCAACCGATTATTCACCAGGAACATACGTACCAGAGGAGAACAACATCGGCCTGCATAACAGCCTCAACGTTCCTCGATGCAACGACTTCGATGCTCTTTCCTAATTCACCAATTCCCCCAAATATTTTGACCAGCCTTTCTGCAGTCGATTCACGACTGACGCAGGCCAGAAAACGTGAAGGGACTGAGGGATCTGGTGTACTGGCAGTAGGCGTGACTGTGCCCGAGGTATGGACCTCCCATTTCGGATAACCATTGAGGAGAGAGCGTTTAGAGCTGTCGAGGGACTCAATTATGCCAGAGAGGATGGCGATTCCCATAGTACCGCACCCTGCAAAGACTACCGTTAGAACAGTTGAACTCGTAGGACAGTTGAACTCGTCCACAAGATAGCATTCAAGACATACCTAGGACGCAGAGAGTGTACCCCATTTTTTAGCAGTGAAATTTCTTGGTGGTGAAATTTGAAATGGTGTACAGCAGGCGCTTGCACATTTGATTCTTTTTTAGTTGTAACCTGAACTTGATGAAATCTTCCGAGATGACTCCTCCTGGAAAAAGAACCGGATTTCCTTTTCCGTAATCCCATCTGAATCGCTCTCTCCCCCGGCACTCAAAAGTGCAATAATAGATGCAAGTCAATCAACGAGAGGCTATTATACACAGAACTTCTTCCGCATTCAATGGTCAAAAATTCCGAGTCACACAACCGCGGGATACCTAAAGTACAAAGGTTTAAATATTCCCAGGATACCCTTGATATCCTCGAAACCGTCTCAGAGTAACCGCCTTGCGACTTCCTTCCAAATAGCGACAGGATTATTTACCCTGCAGCGACGAAGGGTGAGTATTTTTGAGATGGACAGTGTTAAATGTGGTGACGCACAACTCCAATGTCAGCGGTAGGTTCAGATCTGCTGGGTGGTCTTGCCATTCTGCAGTCCCAGAAGTGAGGAATTGTACAGCACCAGCAGAAGAGAAGCCTTACCCTCGGGTTGAGTTGGATCGTCAATACCGTATCCAAGCCTCCAAGTAATACCTAATATACCATTGGCCAGCCTATCCGATACCTGCGTTTAATCCACAGGATTGACTAGGTCAAGAGCTATCGACTCACAAATCCGGTGGTGCCAGCGGATCACTTTTGAGTTGAGTGGACTGCAAGACACAAAAAATGAGCCCGGAATGTTTGTGATAACTGACAGGTTTTCACCTTCACTTCGGTGTCCATCGTTGAAAAGTCGGAGGACCGGCCCCCAACTGTTCCACAATACTGTTGTCGAAACTTGTTCTACCACCTATCACAACTGTTTTCGAACCCTCGAGCTTGGACATAGTAACCTATTGCAATCGCCATACTTGGTATCATTGCGACTACGGTGAGGACGGAGATGGCTGCATACACTGAAGAGCGCACAGGCACTTGCGCATCTACCATTGCTCACGATCACGACCTTTTTTGTGTCAAAGTGAGGCTCCGACGGCAGAGTCGAGGGCTGTCCCTCGGGTTGACACTCCTGTCCTAACCTGGGCATACATGTGCATTTGCTGAAGAAGGCAAAAAGAGAAGTGTACTTACTCTTGACTAAAGAAGTCGTCCTTTCCATTGATCACTTTGTGAACGGGAGGTTGGAGCCAATCCGTGCCAAGAGGGAAAAGGCTGTGTTTCGCGCCTCGTCAATGCTGAGGAGAATAAAGCAGGAAGCCGATAGGATCACGGTTATCGCTGATGATCTTCTTAACGATTTGTTGGGCAAGAGGGCCAGCACGGGCTGCTGTGTTCAGACCAGCCTGAGGATCAGTGCTCGGCTTTGGACCCGCAATCTAAAGAAGTTAAGCTGATGGTTCGGAAAAGTTTCTTCCATCAGACAACATACTATGCGGTGTAACCACTAAACGAAGAACGACACCCTAAATTTGCAATAAAACGGTAGGATGATATAGAACTTACGGCTGCCGCGCAAACGAACCCGCCCCCGTTGTTTGTCTGTCCAAGGTTCAGTTGAATACACCCTACGTCCAAACCGTCTAGGTACATACCACATCTACTATGAGCCGGGTGGCCCCAGCGGACCTGAGTTCAAGTAACCCTTGAAGGAGTGTGCTCAGAAAGCCATAAAAGTCGGAACCCGAGAAACTCCCAAGCGCGAGCACACCGGTGATGCCATCGTCGAGCATATGAAACTGGGCAACGCCACTGCTTCCGGATATTGGATTTCTGGGTGTCAGTTCAGGTGGGAGGGCAACGTTGGAAAGCGGACTAGTGTCGAGGATGACGTCCATGGCATGTTTTTGCGCTTCACCCGGAGGAACAGGAGCTTGTTGTTGGAACTTGATGAGAGGCTTCTCATCGGCGGAGGGAGCAGAAGCAGAAGCGGGGGCGGAAGCAAATATATCGATACCATTCGTACCAGGCACGGCTTGGCAGTTGTTCGCGAGCAGAGATGCTGTATCCGTGAATGGTGCGGTACCCATGAAACGGGATCTGTACGGCAACTAACAAGCTATAATTAGTATTTTAAGCGAGAGGAGTTGGGAAGACCGACCCGGATTGTCTCAAGGGCCCTACTTCCCGTCCGCTGAATAGTCAGCCTGACCTCATCACCCAGGGGGAGCGCTTGCGATGCAAAACTGCCCAACTGGTAGGTCCAACTGGAATCAGCTCGGTAGCTGGAAAAGAATCTGTCGATAACAAACAGTTGAGTGAACGGCTGAGACGGGATATTCTTTGTCCGTACGCGTTTTGCCGGGTACCAAGGGCCTGAAAACCGCCGGTTATTTTGGCATTGGCATCCACCGCGACATTAGGAGGGAGGCCATTGATCAGAATGACTTTGGCACCGGAAAGCTAGTGCAACATTAACAATGGTCTCGTGCAAGTCTCTGGCAAAATTGGACCGTACGGAAGCCAATTGGCCTTTCAACTTTCCTGGAAGTGCATTTTGCCAAAAGTCGATTTGATCAGGAAATTCAGCAGAAGCGACAGCGAAGGCCTCAGGTGCGATATGAACATCTTGCCTTCCAGAAGGGTTCGTCAGTAGGACCAGTGGAATAGGAAGGTAGTTGGCGAAAAGAGTTAGAGAAGTGGTCTAAATTGGCGGATCTCGTCCGAGATCGAAAGAGAGACCATACCATCCTGCGCAGAAGTCAGAAGCGAAAACTTACAGAGCTGCAGGCGATTGTAACTTGGGACTCACATAACAGTCATTAATCTAAACACAATGGCCGTCGTTTAGTCTTTTCAAAGTGCGAGAGAGATCAATATGGAGATCGTAGTCGGAGCGGTACCTCTCCTTGCTGATTCTTGCGAGGTCCGCATAAATGTCCTCATGAACATCCTGGGCAAATGGCTGTGGTGCTCTAATCTGGTAATTAACTGAAGTATGGAATGCCAAATGTCTTGCTAATGGCCTCAAGGATCTTAAAATAGCGACATGGTTAGCGAACTAAAGAAGGAAGATCGTGGAACATGTGCATACATTGGACTTTAATGTTTCATTCACTTTGATTGAGCTGAAGCAATCCCTTACAGCTTTTGGTGGGTCCTATTTCTGTCTACCGATGGCCGAACAAGGGTCTGGCCTTCGTCCGGCATAGAGGCCTGACCCTGTTACTCCGATATTGAGAGCAGCCAGAATGACTACTAGAGGTCGAAGAATGGGAGTGAACATCAATAGCCCCAGACACAGCTGGTTGAGTCGTCCATGCCATGTCCTTTTGACCTCCTCCGTGCTCTCAAACTGGTGGAAGGACATTTAACGCCGTATCTCTTGGCATCGTCTGACAAATGGCTTTTCTGTACCTCATACACACATGGCCTGACAGATGGGGACTCTAAGGCCTCAGAACGTCGGACGAAATTTCCTGAAAAAAAAGGTGTGATCGCAAGGACGTCACATGAAGTGTAGATTGACCCTTTTAGATGATACGGTGTTGGCCCTGGCCAAATGTAAAGATTGTGCTTTAACTCGACCGCGTTGTCGAAAAGGGAACGATTTGGTGTTGTGGTAGGGTGGGGAGCGGGAAGAAAATCGGCGGGATGACAGAGCTTCATGTTTCTGCTCGATGTCCGGGCTGCTCTCTCAGAAGAACCTATCTCTTGGAAAGCGGCATTCGACGATCCTGCCAAACCAGCTCCTGTCTACACATGGCAGCACCGGAGGGAATATGTCAGCCAACAAAAGTGGACACACATACTGATCTGTCGACTCTGGCATCAAGCCTGAGGCAAGCCAGGAACTGACTACTTGATGATTCGATGGGATTGGAGTTTGTGCGATATAATCGCATAACCGCCGTGTTGTCATATCATATCGTACATTCATATTCATAGACACTTGGATGACATCAAAGTAAACGGGCTACAACCTCTTTCCAGATCTCGACAGGTTTGTTAACGCTGCGCAGGGGATCAATACGCACATAATAGCGAGAGTGAATGGAACGTACATTTCAGGGGTTAATGGCAAGTTGAGGTTGGCTGGATGATCTTGCCACTCTGGAAACGAGATGTAAGTTTGAAAGTGGCCGTTTCTTTATCAGCGGACTTACCTTCGGGTTGAGTTGGGTCGTCAATGCCAAATCCGAGCCTCCATGTAATACCCTGTACTCCGTTGACGAGCCTGACAGAAGCGATTTGATTGCGTAACATGGAGGAGGTGATAAAGTCACTCACAAATCTGGTGGTGCTAGTGGGTCAGCTTTAAGTTGCGCCGTCTTTGTTTATGGTGTTTTAGCTGAATTTCAAAGTGTTCAGTAAAAAATGACGAACTTTTATTTCCGTATCAATTGTCGAGAAATCAGTGGATTGTCCTCCAACTGTCCCACAATATTCTTGCTGAACACCTTTCCTGCCACCGAGGACCACGGTCTTAGATCCTTCCTCCTTTGCCATGGTGATCTATAAACAGGGTTGAGAACGTCCGGGTAACTCCTAAGAAAAACGACGGACACTAAACAGAGAACAGGAACTGGCACATCTGCCATTGTTGACAACGACCACTTTCTTGGGGTCAAACAAAGCCTCGGAGGGAGGCGTGCTTGGGAAACCCTCAGGCTGACATTCTTGACCAAGTCTAGAAAAGATACTTAATAAATCATAGACGGGGGGGACGACAGCGGACGTACTGCTGACTGAACGCATCTTTATGCCCGTTGATGACTTTGTCAACTGGGGGAACAAGCCAATTTACATTAGCCGCAAAGAAGTTGTCGTCTGCGTCCCTCCACTGCTGAGGGTTGTAAAGCAGCTGTAAGTTAGGATCAAGGTTCTTTGTGATGATTTGTTCAACAATTTGTCGAGCAAGAGGGCCATCGCGAGCGGTAGTGTTCAAACCCGCTTGAGGAACTGTGGAGGTTTTTGGTCCGACAATCTGATACACTGGTAAGGTGAAGAAAAGGGTTAGTGGCAGATGAACTTACAATGCGGTGCAACCACTGGAAAAGCGCGACCATCAATCTCCAGGCTCAACGAGACAGAAAATCACTTACGTGGGCAGCACAAATAAATCCGCCCCCATTATTTGACTGCGATATAGGATGATTCAACTAGACCATGCACAGGTGGAATGGGACAAAGCAAACATACCACGTCGACTACCAACTGGGTTGCACCTAGGGATCTGAGGTTTAACAAACCTTGAAGGAGACTGTTGAGGAAAGCCTCGAAATCTCCATCAGAGAAGCTTCCAAGGGCCAATACACCAGTCTTTTTATCATCCAACAGGAAGAATTGCGCAGCATTACGACTGCCGTTGACAGGGCTTGGAGGGGTCAAAGGTGGGGGCAGTACAACGTCGGAAAGTGGTGTCGTATCAAGGATGACGTTCACGCGGCGCTTACGAGCATCTTCAACAGAGAGGGGTGGTTGTTGTTGGAAATGCGCAACAGGCTTCTCAGCGGGTGGCACACGGGCTGCACTGGGGGCATTGAGATCTATTCCGTTTGTTCCAGGAACAGCTAGACAGTTGTTGGCTAGAAGAGATGCCGTGTCCGTGAAGTTCTTTGCTCCCATAAATCGGGACCTATAGGGTAGCTACAGAGGACTTAATTTGAGTCACAAGCTGGGTTGAGAAGGCACTTACAACGATAGTATCAGTTGTCGAACTACCTGTACGTTGGATTCTCATAACAACTTGATCGTCCAATGGTAATGATTGCTGCGCAAAATTGCCCATTAGGTAGGTCCAGCTAGGAGCTCCGGCCACGTAGCTCGAAAAGAATCTGCAGAATGTTATTAAATTATCCCGTCCAGCACTGTAATCATCCCGTGACGAACGTATTTTGGCGAGTCCCAAGACCTTGGAAGCTCCCGGTGATTTGGGCATTGGCATCAACTGCGACATTAGGATCCCTGCCATTGATGGTGAGAACCTTTGCACCCGAAAGCTGCGTCAAATTATTAGCATGACATGTGCCGGACAGGCGAGTGGAGATGTACAAACCGACGCCAGTTGACCCTTCAGCTTTCCTTGAAGCGCATTTTGCCAAACTTCGATTTGATCGGGGAATTCGGCAGAAGCGACTGTAAAGGCCTCGGGCGCAATATGAACAGCTTGCTTTCCAGAAGAGTCGGTTAATAAAACAAGTGGTATGGGAAGGTAGTTGACGAAGAGCGCTATGGAAGGAGGTTAGCGGAGGCCTCTAGTTCCGAACTGCATAACGTACAATCCTGGGAGAACGAGAATTAGGATTATCTGGGAGGGTAAATATTTATCGGCTCACATAACAACGATTAATCCAAACACAATGCCCATCATTGAGCCTTTTAAAGGTACGGGAAAGGTCAATGTGCATATCATAGTCAGAGTGATAATGCTGTTTGGTGATTCTTGCCAGGTCGGCGAACAGGTCCTCATGAACGGCTGAAGTAAACGGTTCCGGTGCCCGAATTTGATAGTTCACAGAAGTGTGGAAGGCCAGACTCTTGCTGATAACACCGAGGATCTGGTGAAAAACTCGGTCATTAGAACTCCAAACAAATAATGTGAGCAATCCACAAACATTGGCCTTGAGAGTCTCATTGACTTTGATAGAGGTGAAACAATCCCTGACAGCCTCTGGGGAAACCCATTTCTGCCCACCGATAGCAGCACAGGGATCCGCGGCGCGGGAGATTACAGAGGCATTCCCGCCAGTTCCCACCGCGACTAGAGCCGCCAACAACGCAAAACTCTTGAATTTCACCATTGTTGAGGTTCACACGATACCAGAAGGACAACTCTTGACAGCAAGGTCAGACGGATCCAAGACTGGAGAAAGGGCGTCAACCTCAGGAAGGACTCCCATGCTCATATATAGGGTCGCTAATATCCATCCTTGTGAAGATTTGGCCAGAAAATCAAGTTCATGAACATGTTAATTCGCACTTCTCTGTTTGCCGGTTTATTTTTAGTTCCTTGGCATATGGGCCAGCGTGGTCGCTTACCTATGGAGCTGGTTCGGAGGAACGGCGTGGCAATACGCAGACGGACAATGGGGTGTTTATTAATTATGTCGGCCCAGCAAACAAACCGAGCAATTAGTCAGTGAGCGATAGGTGGTCGAACTTGTGGCAAGAAACCTGCCGTATGGCACGATGCACTGTTGTGGTGGTCGATTGAAGATTGACATTGAGACTTTGGCGAGGATTAAGCACTCAAGGACGTTCTAATGGGCGATTCCAAATGCTGCCGAACCTCCTCAGGAACTCCAACCCAAGAGGAAGGTCTTGAGGAAGAAAAAGAAGCCGTTCGTTTGAGAGTCTCGTTCATGAATCGCATGGTGGTGAGAAAACAAGCCCGATTGGTCATCACCTGCCTGATCATGCGACAACGAACACTTTTCGCACCAAGATCCAACTGCCTGATATCACATCTTAAGAAGGACGGTAACAAATACCAGAACGCTTTATGAAAAGGCGACGAATGGGCCCTAAAAATACATTATAGTTAAGCTTACGATTGACACAAGAGAAACAGGTGCTGCTGTGCTCAATAAATATGAAGGGACTTCTGGAAAACCACAATGAAAGGCGAAATTTGGATGAGACGACCATGAAAGAGCCCATACATTTAACCTCATCCACGCGGCCAACCAGGAGAAGGTGTCGATGTCGGATAGCTAATTCGAGTGTTAGTTAGCTAGCAGGACTGTGGACATGAAGATGGGGCGACAGCCTTACGGTACAGTAAGCCCACCACCTTTCTCCTTTTCAATCTGTAAAGTGAAGTGTAGGCTGCCATCACTGGAGTTCCAATCCACGGAGCACCAGTTCCTTCTCCCCATGATGTATTTTTGTTTGCGACTGGATCCATCTGGATCTGCCTCAAACAGGGGCAACTAAACATTCGTTAGCGGATACACTGAAAACCGGAGACAGACTTGATTGTACCATAGTCTCATCAGTCTCCGTATGGTGAAGAGTTTTATGGATTTTGGTGGCAAGTTGATTAACCATAGTCAGAACTCCAAGTGGCCTAGGCATGTTGTCAAAATTAATTACTACGTTCATGTAATGGACCACCTACGGAGGCGTGTTGACGATGGCGCCTAACGAACCTTAGTATACATTCTCGACTAGTAGAACAAACTTACTCGTCACTACATTTAACATATACCGATGGTCTGTTGAGGGGGGAATCTCTGGGTCTTTCTTCCCCTTGAATGTCTTCAATACGCCGACGGCGGCACAGTGGACATCTCCTGACAGGAATGTGATCCTTAGGCGTTGGTGCCTTGCCATAATTTGCAGTCGTTCAATGAGCCAATTGCGTTCTTTCTGAAAAGTAAAACACCATTAGCAGCTGCGGCGAGCCGGATGTAAAAGATTAACCTTATGAGAACGGGCCGTCCAGTGGTCATTAAGGTCGTCCAATAACTCCGCATCGGCATTAAATTTGTTCACGAAACCAGACAGACCAAGGCTACCGTTTTTTCCAAGGGCAACAAGGGGATTAAACTTTGATTCTAGCGCAGCCTCCAAGAACACCATGCGAGGGTAGGCAACAGGAATTCCAACCAGAACGATAAGGTGTTCAGTACTTGGGGGCAGAGCTCGGATTTTCCGGAAAACTTTGTCATATTCGAATGGACTGCAGACTTGTTCCTTCCGTCGTTCGGCTCTGGACAAACCAATCCGTGAGCACTAAGCCTCAAATGCTTAAATATTATTTACCTGCAGTCCAAAAGCAGGAGTGAAGTCTGAGGCCCCATATTCACCAAGAATGAGTGAGAGGGTAAGCGAATATATGGTCCCGTTTGTCCAAAAATTAGGGATTGATAAACATGTTTCCCGGGGGCATCGCTTAACCCGTCGACGTCCGCTATACTGGGTTGATGAAGTGCGCAAAGGTGCTTTGTCGGAGAACTCACGATTAATGAAACACTGGAAGAGCAGGAAGAAAAAGTAACCGCGAGACCCAATACTATACACGCTATTGGCACAGGCAGCCTTTTCCGGGAATGATTGATGACTTACTGCCGAAAAACGGGTGCTTGTTGCATGTCGTCGGGATCTAAAACGGTATGAGCGAGAAGTACGACCCCTTAAGTGCGATGTCCTACAGCTCCCAAAGCCGTCAATCTTCAATTTCGCAATTGGTTAGGTGTGCAAAACTTCAGGGGGTGAGAGTGCATACCAGATCTACAGGAAAACATCAGGTGTGCCTATTTATGGACCAAAGATGGAGGCATACCGTGATCGTCTGTGCATCGACGGGTGAGCGTAATCAGTATGAAAAAAAAGTCAGCCAAAACGGCATCAACGCACCACACATATTAATCATTGGACTAAAAGGAAAGTAAGACAGTCGACTTGTCTAGAAAGGGAAAGCAAAAGGCACTGACATGGAACTATTAGCCCTGGCGAACGCACCCCGCCGGAAAGACTGGCAATAATGATTGAAGAGGAACCTATCGACACAATATTTAATTTCCTCCGTGAGTGGGTACTGTTTTCTATGTTCAGGCTTCATTTTTGACACCCAATCCTGCATTTCAGGCTCGCGGAGCAAGCTGTCGCAATATAATTGATCACCACCGCCAACAAGCGCATGAAACGGCGTTTCCGCATGCTTGTTTAAAAGATCTACCCAAACAGGGTCATAGCCGCTCTTAAAGCCTGGTCCTCTGAAGTCATCTGGGTTGATGCCGGCAGAGAACCCGTTGCACTGATGATGGGACTCATATTGAACATCTGAGGATTATCTCCGAATGATAAGATCAACTCACGGAGTACGCGGCCCAACGCATGTTCTGGGTTCGGCCAGGGACATAGAAATTAAGAACCTGACCGTTGTTGATCCGGTATGTGATTTCCATTTCATGGCTGGATAGTGGAATTTTTATCAAGAACCGCCAGAAGGTGAAAGTGCTGAAAGAATACGCATATACTTCAGTTCCAAGAGCTACGCGTGGTCATTGTAACCACTCACCCGCTAGGACTTGCGTAAACCCATATTTCCTGTCCGTACGAGTCTTCCCGGCTAGCATTGGGCCCTGGGGGTTGTGTGATTGTGCTGCTGGTGGAGGCGGAGGAGCTTATAGGTGAGCCTGGCAATATGGTCGGATGAGGGTCGGCAGGATGCGGTCCCAGATCCAATGATAAGGCAGGTTGACGATGGCCGTTCTCGCTTTGGTGGTTGGAGGTTGAACTTTGAACCGAGTAAGGTGCGTGATCTCCACTCGCTTGTGCGCGAAGGCTTGAGGGGGTCTGCTTGTCAGGATCCCATTCATACCTGAGCTTCGGATGTGGTTGGTAAATGGATCCTGAATCAGCTGTAACGATGAGCGCGGCTCCATGCCATATACCCTGCGGGTCAATTGTGTCATATCTATAGTAATAGGTGTGATGAGGTGTTCGTGCATCTCAAGGGAGAAAAAGTTACTTCAATAACGGCCCGCACATAAACTGTGATGGTCGGATTCAACGTTCACCACTGCAAGCGGAAGGTTGGGTCATACCTGCAGATGAGGATCCATCCTTGCCACTCTGAGCCGTTGGGAGCGTTCGACAGCATTGAGGTGAGTAAGTTGTTCGGTTGGGAATGAAGGTTGGGTATGGGCTGGGAATGCCGGTTGAGTTATTGGCGGTTGCGAAAAAGGTGGGATCCCTCCCTGCGCGCCGGGCCATTGCAAAGGACCGGAGTTGTAGTGAGAATTAGGCAGTCCGCTGGTGGGAGGTGGGTACGACGTAGGGTGTGCCGGACGCGTAGGAGGGGCATCTTTGGGAGGTGGGGGAGGCGGAAGGGGGGATGGGGGACCTTGATGACTATAGAAACCCCCAATGAAGCTCTCTTCCATGGGCCCTACTTGTTCAACAGCACCGTAGTGTCCACGGTGTGCAGCGTAATAGTCCGATTCCTGATCGTGAGATGAGACGGTAGGAGTGTTGGGAACGGTCCGGGTGTCATGCTGTTAGCTGTTATGGTTAGGGATGCAAGGGAAGCTGACCTTTTGTGCGCGTCTGCGAGCATGCCATCCAGCATTATCCATGGTGAGTTTGGCGAGGGGGTGTGGGATGTGGGGATGGGATTGGAGATGACGGAGATCTAAATACGCCGCCTTGTTTTCGGAGGATCAAATCTGGAGTGTGGTGGCAGTGTGGTTACTCAAAAGAAGCTGAATTGAAGATGCTGCGCTAAGGTCTGTTAATCCAGGGCTTACCCACAGGCTATGCAAGGAGTTCGGGATGGTTTGTGACCAAATAGGCACGATTGTGGCCGCAGTTGTATTCGAAGGTGGAAAATAGCTGAATGTCGGCGTACGATTGTTAACCGATAGTGAACAAAACCCACAGAGCGGTGGCGGTGGTTAAAATTAAATAATGGTGTTTGAAGCCGTCGGAACGGCTCGTTGGGTGTTCGGTGTGGGATGTTGAAGCGCTGAAGACGTAATTCAACGAGATCGCCGAAGAGTTTGGCTGCAGTGGTGTCGGAGGGAGTTATCCCGGTGACGACGTCACCACACGTGGGAAGGCAAGCGGGGCAGTGCAAGTTCCCACGCAGATTTGCAAGCTGGACGCTGAGCAACCATATCCTTCGACTCAGGACTGTATATGCACATCTTCTGGAAGCCCCGCGCCTGCTCTATTAGCCTCTAGGCTGTTTCTCTTTTTCTCTTTATTTATTCTATCTTAATTCCTTCGTACTTTCTTTCATCTACCACCATGACTGAGTACGATTACTCTGAAGAAGCCTACCAGAAATACCTTGAAAACCAGGCTCGCATAGCCCGCTGGGTTGACGATACCCAAAATTCCAGGCTTGTAGGACCCGATGTACCACCCACGCCACTCGGGGATGACGCCAACGTACCATTGCCACACAGTGAAGAGCGTAGATTTCGTCGCCGTGAGCCGTTCAAACCCTCCAAGTATCTACCCGAGCCTGGCTGTCCAGTGTACTATCCCCCACCCACACCTCCTCCAGAGCCAACAAAACATCGTTCAAAAAGGCGCTCCGGGTCAGCGTCGGCCCCTGCCACCCGGCCCCCAACACCGTTCAAATCCTCAAAAGAACTTTCTGAACCTGGTCGTTCAGACTATTACATTTCTGATTCCCCCCCTTCGAGATCTATCAAACAACCCGCAGCTAGAAAGCGTTCTATGTCGTTTTCTGTTCCCGCCACTCGTCCATCTCCCCTTGGAACTTCACCTCCTCAAAATCACAGAGGTTTTCATTCTGACGGTGTAGGCTACTTCGACCAATCCCCTCAGAATCTATCTCCCTCGCATTCCTACCCCTCATCGATGGCTTTCCCCCCTCAGCAAACAGCACAGTTGCCAACTCCTCCATACCTTGCGCATAGCTTTAGCTATCCCCTCCCTTACCAGCATTATCCTGATTACGATGCCGCTCGCCGGGCGGAACCTGTTCGATCAAACACGGCACCGGCTCATGCGTCACATTACTCCATAGACAACAAAACTTACAGCTATCCTGTACCAGGCTATTCGTACCAGCCGGAACAACCCTCTGCCTATGCCCATCAGCCTTATCCTCATTCCCAAACACCGCCACCCCAGCACCCACCCGCACAAGTCCCTATTTCTTTTCCCAATGGAAAGACGATTTTGATGACTCCTTCCAAGTCAAATAAAATCGATTACTCAAGGGTATGGATCTGATTCCCGCCTGTTCCCGTCGTTGTACTGATAATCGATCTTCTCGCAGATTCCTGAAATGCCTCAACTGCCGTTCAATTACTATGAATCTCCCAGAAAACCGGTCCCTTTCTTGAAGCGTTTGTTCACGGGCTTCGGCAAGCACAGCGACCGCTCCTCATCTCCAAAACCTCCTGGGGCAAACAGTGCACAGACCAGTCCTATCAAAAAGACCATCAGGAGACGCAGGTCTAGTTTCCGTCTCTAAACCCTCAACTGTCATTTCCGTCTCTAAAACCTTCAGCTGTCATTTCCGTGGCGTCTCGATGTGGGTGAAAACCCACCACAAAAAATCATGGCCGTTAAGGCCCGATACCCAGGCGTTGGTCCTTTTCGTTTTCGCTTCATCATTGACTCTTTAGTTGCTAATTTATCATGCTCCATTCCCTGTGATTTCCTTTCTACCCGCGATACCTTTCTAGAGGATGTATCATACTCTCTTCAGGCTGATACTTCGTATATCCTAATACTTTCCAGTGTACCACATTATTTTAGACGGTCCCGGAAAATTCTTTCGTTAGTCTATCACTCTCCTGTTTCTATACTGTTACTAGCTCGCCTTTGCTTCTCGATTGTGGATCTGTACCCAGAGTAATCTGGCGCTTTCTTTTGCCAATAGTATCACCGTTTACCTCTGATTAATCATACATTTAGCGTGGTTTTGGCATGTGGCGAGAGAGCACTAAAGCAGTCCAGGTTGGTTTGGCTAGTCACTTCTAAACACATACGAAAGAGAAGCATCGCAAATATCCTAATCAAGTGTGGGAGACCTAGATCAATATGTAACATACGTCATAAACCAACTGCGGTGAACAGTGGCAGACGGAAGAGAAGACTTGCAGTGCCACTGCCCACTGTATCCATGACATTAACCGACATGTTCCACAACACTTGTAACCAACTTCCCATCCTTCACGACGGTCTTCAACATCTCGGGAATTGGGTGTTCAGTAAAGACACCGTCCTCCTCTCCTACATCCGGCAGGTTCACGTTAATGGCACTACACTTCGCGGTCGTGATCTCCGCAGTCAAACTGTCCTTGGAAAGGTAGATTTGCCCAGAGTCTGTCGTGTCTACCTGAATCATGGGAACAGTGCCTGTCACTTGCACAGCAAAAGAGGTGGAGGCAGTGACGGAGATCGAAGCAACCACCGAGTTAACGAGGACAGACATCTTCGTGCTGCGGACTACATATTGTTGTCAGAAATGCTCCTGTGTCAGGGCGAAAGGAGAGAACGAACTGATGTTGACAGCATTGACTTTGCCTTCGATGACCACCGTCGTATTGTTACAGTTATATATATTGACGGATTGGTTTATGGATGTCTCTTTCACCGCGATGTGGTCGGCGTTTTCTTGGTTTTCCTATGCAGTATGTCAACCTGCTTATTTCAACCAAACTTTGAAATATTATACAATCATCCATTTATTGCCGTCCAAAAGGAATTTAGGAGGCTTCTTTCCAGCTAGGGCAGCAGGCTTCGTAGGGCGCGTAGGCTTCTTCCCGGCTGTTGATTTCAGTCAGCGATAGTTTGGAATAGGGCAGAGGATTGACGGACGTGTAGGATGAGAGGATGAAGGAGCTGTATTTCCAGCTCTCAATGCTGGGTTCTTGTGTGTCATTTCGCTTTTATCGACCTTCCTCAGACCCTTCGTTACTTCCTCGCCCCGATTGAGCTCGGCGAAGACAGCAGCGACACCGCCACCTGAAGGGGCAGGCGCACCAGGAGCTGGGGGAGGTGGGGCAGGTGGAGGAGGGGCAGGAGATGCAGGAGGTGCACTCCTGAATTGTTCAACGGTAGGACCCTATCAATATCAATGGGGTGATCACAGACGTTGCGAAAAAAGTGGCAATACCGATTCGTTCCATACAAGTCCAGTCTTGTGGAATTCTTCGGCGTGATCTCGAGCAGCATCAAGGATAGCGTTCAAGCCGCGGCACCATTCAACGTGGCGAGGATCCCTAGCGAGAAATGAGATATTGGCCTAGGCACAGGGTAGTGGAACACCAGACTTTTCCTTAAAATCTTTTATGACCCTATTTCCATAGTATTCCGAAGACTCTTTTACGTCCTTGACATATTGTACAGGTTTGTTCTGATTCATTTATTGTTATCCCGGTTAACATCCGCACAAGACAAACGAAGTACACACATTTACAACCCAGGCGACGGCAACAGCAGCTTCCGAAGCGAATTGCAAATGCCCAAACATCTCTCGTTCCCGCCTGTTTGAATCTTTAGTTTTATTAAACGCTTCAATTGACTTCTGAATAGGCTGAAGTAGTTCCTCGAACGTTGGTGTGTCAGGCTTTTGACACAAGCCGGCGAGGAGTAAGAAGTTACGGAGCTCGTCGTATTCTCTTGAAACCAGAATCGCCTTCATGCACGGCGGGACAGTATTACATCAGTTCCCGAACATAACCAGGAAATAATACATGGACGTACGATTTCATTGATGAGTGAAATGTTTAGACTAGTGGATAGCTCAACCCAGGGCTTGATCTTGCCTTCAACAACCTGCTCATCGAACGCGACGACGCTAGGAGGGAGAGTGGCTGGTGCAGCTGTAACCACAGGTGGAGGCGGAGGTGGTGGAGGAGGCGGAGGGGATGGGTCAGTAGCAGACTGAGTTGCAGTTGCAGGAGTGGGAGGACTGGTGTGCGGTTGAGAAGCTGCGATATCCTCGAGGCGCGACGTCGCAGCTTCCAATCTATGAACGAGTGTAGCAACTTGTCATCGTGTTGGTAGTGTTGAGACGTACCGTTTGATTATCGTAGCAAGGGAATATAAACCTTGGCTAGTGGCCATCTTGTTGCGTGATGAGGTGGTAATTACAGAGTCAAGTACGCGTAACAACGAACACGGTGTTCATCCCAAAAACATCACCGAATCTCTAATCCATCGGAACATCCCGAACATTTGGCAATCCTCCGTTGACAACTACTCCCTCAGTACTAAGTACCAATCAAAATAATGGATGGAACAACCATGGATCAGGATGAAGTAGCTAATTAACGGAATCAATCAGTGAAGGCAATAGAAGTCCAGCTGCGTCCTGGCATGAGTTCATTCATCTTCCTCCTGAATCTCATTCCGCTTCAGGACTGCTTTTTTCTTTGCCTTTTTGCGCCTCCTGCGTTCCCGTTCAATTTGTCTGGCACGTTTCATCCCCTCCTTCGACAAGCCAGGATTCATCATTTGATCCAACTATAACACCCCCCCCCCATCAAGGACTCACCATCAGCGTCAAACGAGTGAAAAATGCAGGGGGGATGAACACGCCTTCTCAACGAGTAATTTTCGCGCGACTTTTCTATTTTGTGCCAGAGAGCGTGTTTCTTGACACGTCACACGAATGCCAGTTGGCTTGTGCAGCAGCTGGACATTGTTCTCGGTTTTGTTAATTGATTGACCACCCTGGTAAACACATGAAAGGAATTATAGGTGAACAGTCTGTCTAATAGATGGGTTGTCGTTACTAAAACACCTACGGGACCGCTTCCTGCCAAGGTTCAGAAAACATCTTTAATAACTAATCGAGAAAACAAACATGGGTTCTTACCTCGGACGAAGGACTCCTCTAAATCTTCTTCTTGTAGTTCGGGAATAGTACGTTTTTGATGAGCCTTCTTTAGGATAGAATAATATAGCGGTCGACGAGGAGAGGGGGACGGAGGCAGGGAAGATTCAGGCGGAGCAACATCTGGGGAGCAACTAGGTTAAATTATATCTGCAAACTCAAGAAAGTTCAACACTCGGACATACATCTGCCCTTTCCTCCCAGTGAGGCCCGGCCCCATTGGTTTGGGGTTCTTGATGGATTCATTGTCTCCCAACTCAGTGTCCTTAGTAATTTTCAAGTCTAAAAGTAAATAGGATTCGGAAGTGCCCAACTCAAGACGAGAACACGTACGCCAAGTTTCATCGGAACCTCGATCATCTTCACTAGTTTTTGTGCCTTGAACGATGTTTCTTCGCAGGAACACCGCAATGTCCTGGGCCAACTGAATGTTCTGCTGGTAGTGTTCTGGACTAGTTTCTGATCGCACATTTATAGCATCATTCCGCATCTTCTGCCGGAAGGCTTTACAAATATGAGAGATCGCTAAAACCGCAAAAGCGAGGTCGGTACTGACCAATCAATACTGCTTCATCACCTGGGCAGTTTGTTGGTAAATCTAGTTAACATATTTTCATCAGTGCGTGCGTATAACACACACCTGCGAATGTCGACGAAGCCGCTCTGTAAAGATTGCGGTACGCGGAGCGAGCGGCAGCTTTGAGTGCTGGTGTGATGGACATGGAAGAGTACTGACCGTCGGGAAGAAAACCGGAACAGGCTGTGATTGGCCCTGGGGAATCCGGTAGAAGTCATGTGACGAACCGGATTACAAGCCCAGGAGTTGTTTAACATGAACTCTGGAGGCGGTCCGAGGCAATTTACAACTGGCTCTATCAGACTCTGGGTGCTGAATGGAGTGGTACATACATATTACCCAGGTGCCCGTATGTATGATAACCGTGATCGAGATAAATAATTGTGGCGTTGACTCCAGTCATTTCAAGGTTTCTTGACTTGGTTGATCAAGATTCAAGGGCGCGTCAGGTCACGTGACCGACGCGATCGCCCCGGTATAAATAGTCGTGAACCAATATGTCATTAGACCCCTTTCCAGCCCAGAACACTCCCCACCAACCGCTATCCAGCCGACTCTTCAAGACACAAGGTCTCCCGATACCCAAATCATTTCAGCTCGCCACCCCACAACCAAGTAACTTCGACGTAATGGGCGGACCCGCACCACGAAAAAACCTAGGCAAGGCAAAGTCCTCTGTGAAGAAGCCCACCGCTGCCAAAGCAGACCCGAGCCACCCTTCGTGGATTGACATGATCAAGGTCAGCCTCTACATCTGTCTTATACTTTAGGATGATGTTATACGTAAAACTCGCGGCATCCGACTGATTCATGAGAGTGTCTGCCGCACCTACATAGTTTCTCCACACCTTAGTGTTTGTCCAAGATTCTTACTTACCATCCTAATACCGTAGGAATGTATTATCGCTCATCCTGAGGATGCCCGCTTCGGTGTATCACGCCCCCAAATCAAGAAGTGAGTGGAAATACTGACTCTTGAAGATGCTATTGAGCTAATTGCTGTATCAGATTTGTGGAGAACCAAGTACAGCCTGGAGTTTAATAACGCTCAAATTTCATTACTCTCGAGAGCTATTCAAAGAGGGGCTGAGAAAGACGTTTTTGTACTTCCGAAAGGTAAATCATGGATCCTCAACACTCGGTAACCGGATTCACTGGCTTTAGGTCCTTCTGGTCGCGTCAAGTTAACTCCACAAGCAAAAGCCGCTGAGGTAGCCTCAGCAAAGGAGGTACATTTCTCCGCAGTGTTGTGATTATGCTTGTTTTCACATGCATCCCGCAGAACAAACCCGTTTCCCAACCCAAGACTACGGTCACGAGGCCGAAGACTGCCGTCGCCCCGAAGAAGGTTGCTCCACCAAAGAAGACTGCAGCTCCCAAAGCGACCAAAGTGAATACCACAAAGGCCTCCACTTCCAAGGCTAGATCTGCGCCAAAGGCCAGGGCTGCACCCAAACCCTCTGCGCCGAAGAAAGCTGTTCAACCAAAGAAGGCTGTTGCTACTAAGTCCAAGGCCACCACTACAAAGAAGACAACCACAGCCTCGAAACGGGGATCTGCTAAAAAGGTAAGAGCTACCGTAACTGCAACTGCCGAAAGGTTGCCCATCATGAAAAATCTAGGCCGTTACTGGAACACCAGCACCCGCAAAAGCCAAAGCCGCAAAGGCGACCGCTACTAAGAAAGCGCCAGCTAAGAAACCTTCTTCTAAACCCGCTTCCAAGCCCACCTCGAAGCCCGCTGCTAAGGGAGCCACAACAAAAGCAACAGGATCCAAGAAAAAGGTCCGCCTCCGGATTGAGCAGGTCAATTGGTTGTCTTACCTGATCCACAGACGACGAGCAAGTAGTCTTGACCTACCGAGATTCAGGAACCTCGCGGTCACCCTGATTCCCCCCGGTTCCATCCATTTTGTCAGTATTTTCGTCAATCATGCCCTGCTTGCCGCTCCTGTCCATATCCTTGATAGTTGGTCATCGTGCATTGACGCCCTATTAAGTTTATTTCCTTTTATTAATAACTTTATCTGTACTTGTAGCCCTTGTTCTTCTGTTTCCTGTATAACTTGTCGATCTGTTCCGGTGACTGGATTGTGGCAGCGGGAATATCTAGAAATTTATCTATGGTGCAGGGCGCTTAGTCAGCAGAACTTTTGGACAACGGCGAAATTGGTTGGGACATCCAAGTTGATTACATAATACGCATTAGTCTGGCAACATTGAATTCTGTCCAAATTGGGCTTGCCCAGGGGAGAAAAAACCACACATGGGGGTGGTGTTGGTGCAAAGAATACACTCAAGCAGCTGCAGTTATTCAGTGATTAAAGATTTACACCGCAACTTCCCAACTGGACACTTAGGATCCTTCTGTATTTGGTAATACCTTCCATATATGGAAATGCGGCGAAATCTGGGATTGGCCAAAATGAAAACTCCGTCAGTTTTGAGAATTTCAGAAATCGGTCTTAGCATTTTGATCCCCTCGCCAAACTGAGCATTTTCCTAAGAGGGATAAGAAAAAGGACAAACTTTGGATGCCCTGGAGGCTTGTTCAAAAGTTCTGGCCACTAGGTGCCCTGCACCATAGTCTAGTTAACCCCAGACCAGGGTTAAGGTTTACAAATCAAACGAGGCACCTGCCCCGAGAAGTCGCACTAAACTGCCAGCGAGCACTTCAGTTCCCGACACGCATATGAACACCTGCTCATAAAACCCCGCCCAATTTCCCCAGCACTATGAGTGCCCGTACCGCATATCCGCATTTTGTCCCATTACATGAAAACATCCCACTTCATATTAGTTGGGCACTCAGAGGTCTATACGATTCCTTTCGTGTCAATACAGTAGTTTCAACCTGTTATCAGGCGAGTACTTTTTATCTGGAAGGTAGACACCGCTCTGATACATGCTCTAGTGATTCCGAGATCAGAGCCAATCTATTCAAGTCTCTTCTGCTCAATACCCTGTCATTAATTTCAATTCTTACATATGATATCCTCTTGCATCCTCTCCTCAAGGACGAAGAAAAGTGGCTGCATAGAAACCTAGGCCGATTCTATCAAGTACTATGGTTGCTTCCAGTTGTTGGAATCTCATTTTATCTGAATGTGCGTCCTATGTTAACGTTGCGGGTATACACGGAAACTGAATGCAGAACAGATGATCTGGTGTAGTGTCATTGCTAAACGGACGTACATCCTACATTGTGGTTCTCATGCAGTTGCCCAACCACCAAGAAGCTATGCAAATCTTTTGAACCAACTTGCAACGTCAGCATACCGAGTCGTCATGGTGTTCACGTCTGTGGCAGTATCATACGGCCTGAAGAAAATACCGTACCTCGGATCCGCCTTAGAATTCGCGTTTTTGTGCTGGGTTGACTCGTAAGTCATTCGATATTCTATCCCAATGACAGGTGAATAAACCCGTGTTACTAGGTACTACTTCTTCGAGTAAGATATCGAGCGACCTTGCGTTCGATGCCCTTCTGACACGCGACTTAAACTCTAGGTCCGTTTGGATATATAAAGGATTCTCGTTCTCCGGTCGAATACGACACCTAGAGGAACGATGGGCGTATTATCTTGCCTTTGGTGAGTCGTTTCTAGCCAATCAACCCAACGACGGCTCACGACACCATACAGGTTTCCCTTCTGCTGTGATTTGTATGCTCGGAACTGGACTCGCTAGCTTCGCTCTTTTCGCTCTCATCTTCCCTCTAGTGCGTCGCTTTCCTCCAAGAGCTCAGTAATCCACTGATTTGGTATTCTCGCAGTACATTATCCTCGCAACACACGGCCGACCAGCACCGCTTAACCCCTACAATCCCACGAGCACGACAGACAACGACGTGGTCCGCCATCCATCTCCTTTCATCCCCATTCGTCTTCGCGTTTTCGCCCCCGTTGTCTTCTTGAACGACCTCATCGCGAAAATCCTCGAATTCATAGTTCCGCCAACAAAATCACACCATGTTCGTAGAAATCGTGCTTTCAGCGATGCTCCGGAGACCGTCGAGGAAGGGATTGAGTTAAACACGATGAAGAAGGCGACCACTGCCCCTGTCTGGCCGGCACGAAATCGCATTCATATTAGGACTCCAAGGAAGTTGGATTAAATGTTGGATGACTATCGTACATACCCCAGTGCCCAATACCATAAGTACTATTTAGCTTACCCAAATCCGGCCCATTCAATGGAAAGATAAGAGACCGTCTTTTTTTCATCGTTCCAAGTGCAGAGGAGGTGGGACTTTTTAGTAGCAGTGCCCAATCTCCCATGTGCAACAATCTCTAGCGGTCGGAGAGTCTGCGACGGAGCCTCTATGACTGTAGCGACGAAATGCGAGTGATATCTCAAAGGGTCCCCTGGCCAAAGCGTGTTAAACATCTCCATGTGTCCGTACAGAGATAACGAACCTGGATACACGAGATAATCGCCGCCAAACTTGATACCGCTCCCCATAAAATAACCTTGCTCCGACAAACTCCTAAATACACCACACCTCGCACAGTTCGTTAAGGTTGGATGGATAGGTCCAGACGCCTGCCTTCTGAGCCTCCTCAATCGTCGGAAAAACCGCGGCACCAGGAGAGTACCACTGATACTCGGAAGCAGCTGGAATGGTAATAACATAGTTTGTAGAAGACATCAGTTCGTCAGGGGGAGTCGAGTGAGTGACATTAGTCGTTTTTCCTTGCGCTTCTCCTTGTGAAGGTTCTGCAATCTGGGCAGGTGTGTTGACGTCCTCGGTATCAGCCTCCAAAGTAAGCTTCTGTGCGGCAATGCGTTTCCGCTCTTCTCGCTCCCTTCTCTTCTTCATGGCCTCCTCGGATAGCGACCGACTGTTATCTTTCTTCGCAGTTTTTATTTCATTAGCGGCGATTTGTTGCCGAAATGAAGCTTGCTGCTCGTCATTCCATGTCTCCAAGTCTGAGAGACTTGGTTGCAGGTGCGCCCTGGGGTCATCCACAATCACGGCTATTCCTGAAGAAGGTGAACACCACAAGGACGTTACGACAGGTGATCCGAGCAGTACCATTTTGAACCAGAAGGACAACCTCTTCTGGTAAAAGAACGAGGGGTATTCCCAAAAAAACGTTCTGCTGCGACAAATGAGGGAGGGTGCCTGTAAGAATTCCACAGATATTGTGCTTGGAACGGAGCGTCCCAATATCTACCTTTGATTAAAGTTTCGCTATAAGCCAGGCCTCACGGTAGGATTTAAGGTACGCACCGTCGATATTCCAAAGATATGCTGTGTTATTGGACACCCGCAGAGGAACCTTTCTGCTTTGTTCGTTCTGATCCATGGCAGAGGGAGGAACAAATAGTCATCCGGTGGTTGCCGGTTTTGGCATCACTACATCCTGATAAGATAATACTAATGTTGTTTCTGCATCTCTATCTGCAGCGCTCATGGCTGCAGATATCCAAGATGTTTTTATGCTTTTCGGTGACTCTATCACACAAGGTGCATGGGAACCGGATATGAATGGTTTCGGCCAGAGGCTCTCGCGTGAGTCCGGTTCCCTACAAATGACCACCTGCCCGTCGGTGATCTGGGGATACACACACAGATGTTTACGCACGAAAGCTAGACGTATTGAACCGTGGTTTCTCCGGTTACAATACCGACTGGGCACTACCAGTCCTTGAACAGGTATGACAACGAACGTTGCTACATAGAACATGGAGCACATAACAGCTGTGTTAGTGTTTAGCAAAAGGTCGAGATAAGGGCGCCGCACGCATCCGGCTCCTGACTATCTGGCTTGGAGCTAACGACGCTTGCATTCTCCCGTCTCCGCAACATGTTCCGCTCCAGCGATTCAAAGACAATTTACGAAAGATGGTGTGGATGGTCAAGTCTCCGGAATCGGATCACCACTCTCCGTCCACCAAGGTGATACTCTTAACCCCTCCACCAGTCAACACGCACCAAAGGCGCGCCGACTTGGAGTCGCGTAATCCCCCCTTGGCGTTAGATCGGCTGTTCGAGACGACCGGATTGTATGCCCGAGCTGTCCAAGAAATTGGCGATGAGCAGAAAGTTGTTGTGGTTGACGTCTGGACGTCGTTGATGGACGTAGTCGGTAAAGATGAGGCCTCTTTGGACCAATATCTTACCGACGGCTTACACTTGAGTGGTGCCGGATATGAGGTCAGGGTTCATGACATTACATTCTGGGTGTCTTTTAGTTGACATACGCTGATTCCTTTCCATCAGATTATTTATAAACAATTGATTGAAACGATTAGGGAAAAACACCCAGAAGTCCACTATGAAAACCTTCCCCAAACGTTCCCTTGGTGCGTTCGTATCTTTTGGGTCAATCTCTTCATTTAACGAATAAGCAAAATTCCAGGTGGGCAGATATCAATTGGGAAAACCCCAGCGAGAGTCTATACCTTGAGAAGATTGACACCAAGAATTGAATTAATTTTGACTTGAGAGTTCAACGTTCAACATTCATCGTTCAACGCCCAACCATCATGCCGTTTCTGGGGAAAATGTCTAGAAGCGACGGTTGATGGGCGTCGTCAGACCAGGATTGACGCGTGACGTTGAGAACAAAGAAACAAGAAGACAAAGCGTTTTATTTTAGGAACCTCCGATACGCGGTCACGTGAGAAATTGAACATTAGCCAACCTGTCGCAAATAAAGACTTGTAGGAGAAACAAGCATCAAGGTTGCACGTTGTGGCCACGCACTCTCGAGCAGACAGGCGAAAACAGGGCATTGGCGTCTGCTCCTACTAACCTCAGACTTTCCGGAGACACCTTTAAAACTTGATTTCCCGTAAGTGGTGGCTTCCTACGTTACAAATTTGGCTAAAGCTCTTTCGGTAGGCGTGTGGACTGGACCCACAGTTGTCTACAAAACCTGGTTTGCTGTATTTGCACCTCTGTTTGCAGGTCGATTGCCTCGTGAGAACCCCCAGCCTGTTGTCAACTGTTCGGGCGTCTGAACTACATATCATCGTATTTCAACCACTGTTTCAGGTGTGCGGCCTCCTCCGTCCCCTCCTTCGTTTATTGAAGGTATGTATTACTTCCTATCTGACTGCCTTGCGGTCCGATGCCACACGTGGAACATCAAGCTTGTTGGTGTTCGGCTGAGGGATGTGTCCAAGATACATGGACAATGATACTAGATGTTCAACTTTCCACCGTGCTTCTCCTGTCGTCACCCCAGAACACTAACCTCCATCGTTCATTTATAACATATAGTTGCTTAAATTGTCGTTGTTCAACCTCCTACCATTTCAAATACGGCCATTGTGAAACCGGTCTGTCATGTTCATTTCACCGACGCATGTAACCTGGCTTGACCTCATCTCCTTTCTTCTGCATTACCCTTCACGATACGGAATTTCCACTATCACAAAATTGTGAACTCATGCGACGCCAACTAACATGGTCTTACCTTCAACTGCGTTTAGAGTCACCCCACCCATACAAGAGACGAAGTAGGAACTCACCGAAAGAAGCGCACAAGAGCCCGATGCCCTCCTCAATTCAAACTATGAACCAACGATTGATGCCACCACCTGCGCCCTCTCGCAAGCGTAGCCAACGTTTCATCCAACGCGATATCGACGAGTTTCTTTCATCGGACTTGGAAGTCTCGTTTGCATCGACCGTTTCGCTGAACTCTCCTCCGAAAGAACACACCCCTCTTACCCCAGATCGTGATTATGCCGAACCTATGGACATTTCGCCCGCTCCTCCACCCAAACCTTTGTTCGCCAATGCCGAGGGCCGCAAGGCTACCTCTCGCCCTCGCTCTCACACAACTAGCGCAAGATTATTCGGCAATGATCTCAGTAATAATGACAATCTGTTACCAAATCCTCAAATTGTACCTCCAGCATTTATAAAACCGGTCGCTTCAAATAACGCAACGCAGTCGATAAATAAGAGTACCCAACGCTCTGCATTACCGACTGAATGGCTCCTGAGCGCCCACGCTCCTGAAATTAGACCAGAGGTACGAAACACTGGCTTCGCTCCTCCCAACAAACTAATGTGAATTCTATTTAGCCAATCCCAACGCCTTCTTCTCCTGCAGATGATGCAATGGACGTCGACACATCGTTTTCCATGGCACAAGAAGTGGTCAATCCGTTATCCTTCCCCACAATTCCTCATAGCGCACACCCGGAAGCGACTGCCTTCGGCACGTTGTTTTACAATACAGTGTCCCCCCGTCGTTCCTTCGAGTCCCCAGCCCCTCACCTTCCAAAAAAGCGTCGCTCCGTATCTCCGGACTCCACGTGTCGACTCGAACAAGAAGCCTCGTCTTCGCCAGGTTTCTCGCCTTCGCCGTCGGATGCCAAGGTTGATCGTATGGGTAACGGGAAGCCCATGTTACAGGGTCTTGGGGTTCCTCCGTTATTTGGTCGACGCGCCCGTCGACCGGCGGTTTCTGCCATGGTCCAACCGTCCGATGCTCCGCAAATAATGATCACTTCAGCCTCGGGTTCTGCTGAACACACAGATGTTGACCCTCGTCGTGCACCCCCTGTCCGTCGTGCTTTTTCAGCTCTGTTACCTCCCTCCTTCAACACTGAGCCATTTCCGGACGAGCCATCTGTTGATGGATCTGATATGTCCTCTCCAGCGCAAGCTTACTCCAAGAGACAGCAAGTTAGGACACTTCGACGCTGTGATGGCTCGGAAAGCTTGCGATCTGTCAGCGGTACTGCTGTAGCGATGCCCCGAGAGAGCCCTGGTCGACTCATGGGTAGTCCTCTATCCAAGTATATGGCTCCTGGTTTAGGCGGTTTTGGCGACAACGAGGCTCACGGCAAAATCCTGCCTTGCCACAAGGTGACTGAAGATGGGTTGATGCGCATCAGGCCCGAGACTGTAAGTTCGGTCTCAATCATGCCTGCAAAAAACTTCACATGCCTCGTCTAGCTCACTGCTCTCATTGATGGGAGATATGATTCGCAAATTCATGACTATCACATCATTGATTGTCGTTTCGACTATGAATATAACGGCGGTCATGTTCCTGGAGCTGTCAACATTAATAATAACACAGCTATAGAAGAACTATTGCTCGGCCCAAGTCTGACGAAACCCAAACCGTCGGTCAGTGGTGACACCGCAAGGAAGACTATTCTTGTTTTCCACTGCGAGTTTAGCGCCAAACGGGCACCCACTTTGTAAGATGCAACGTTCCATGTTGGCTTCTTTGTCTCTGAAGCATCATTATCTAGTGCGAAACATTTACGCGCCAAGGACCGCGCCATGAATAACATGGTATATCCCAAGATTCATTATCCAGAAATTTACATTCTCGAGGGAGGTTATTGCGCCTATTTCAAGGTGTTCGGCCAACTTTGTGAGCCACCCGCTTACGTGAGAATGGATGATCCAATCCATGCAGTGGCTCGGAGGGAAGACCTCGACCAATTCCGCAAGGTCAAATTTGGGAGGCACAAGTCATACGCATATGGAGAAGGCGCAAGCAAAACTGGCACCAACACGCTTCCCTCTCAACCTCAACAGACGCAAACCCATAACAAACGTAATACGGCTCCCATTACCTCTGCCCCTGTTCAAATGTTCGCCGCAGCAAACGCCGCCCGTAGCCGTCGCGCAGGTGCCCTAACCACCTTGCCAGAGGACACGGGCAACACAACCACCGAGGCAGACGACACCGACACAGATATTGGTGACAGTCCTTGCCCTCCTCCAACCAAAACCGGTGTACTCAAGGGAAAGAGGATCGGTCGGTCCCTTGTGAAGGCTGAAACCTATGGTCCGAGCCGTTTAACCATGGGTTGTTAAAGGCACCCGCGACACCGACAGACATAATCCGCCCCTTCCCACTATGCCCTGCCCATGCCTTACATGAGCGTTACACTCACCTTATCTCTGGTTGAATGGTCTCTTACATGACCTTTGGCTCCTATGAAAGGACAAAATCTATGGTATCTTCAATGATTTCGTTCAAGCCTCACCTTCGTTAAAACTTTCACTCCTCCAACTTCCGTGGCCCTTTTTGGGATGTATGCGATGGCGCATGCACTGGTTAAAACCTCGCTGTAATATCAGCAGTATCCTCTTCAGCTTCGAGGTCTGCACCGACACCCGTTCTCTCTTTACTCATGGCATCTCTCACCTCAGCATCTCCACCAAGATCTCATCATCCAATCTGCACCAAGTGTAACTTTTTCAATCCTGATGTTCACATACGAACTGTCATATTACAATGCAGCCTGAGTATTTGACCGTTTTTTCACGGCATATCGAACGCTCTTTCTCCATTTTCTGTTTCCTCATTTGTTGTCCATATACTTCTCCATTTCATTATCTTTTTACATTCTTTACATTTTTCTTTGATATCTTACCTCTAGCTAGGTCACTTCTCTTTTGGCTCGTCTTGCTCACTCCCCACCCTCTATCACCTCCTCCCTGGCGAAGGATATCCCGGTTTCGTTATTCCCTTTTTTGGTTCCCATACTTATTCCTTACCTGAATGGACTGTTCAAGTGTGTTATCTCTTTCGAGTTACCTCCCTCCTCCCCCTGTATTTATGCCCTTCATGATACTACATGAAGCGCGATAATTTTACCTAGTGTCCTGGCCAAAATACACGCGAATCTCAACGAATAGACGTATTTTTCAAGTGGTTTAGATTGTGCAAGCTGATGAGCTGCTTATTGCTTTGAGTCTTTAAGCTTTAAGTACCCCGTGCTTAATGCACATCAATCTTGAAGGTTAGACGCACCTGACTCCGGTTGGGCCAACAACCCCCCAGGAAGATTTTGCGAAATGGGCCACAACAACATTCATTAAGCGACAGAGTTACAAAATTAGCATAGCGCCCATATGGCTCGTAAAGCCGTTTGATGAGCCCCAAACCGATATTATGATCGATAATGTTTGCGCTGGATATTCGACAGAGGGGTGCCACCACCTTGTGGTATTGCTCTCAACCCAACCCTCTTCCATCTTTTAAACCCGCTGGGTCTCCCGGCCGTCCCTCACAGGTTCTTCAACGCCCGGACAAGCCTCTGAGGCGTTCACAGACCCAAGTTCATACGAAGTAGGAAGTGTCGTGATTTCTGGCTTTGGTGTTGAAAATGGTTCGCTATAGCCATTCTCAGTCCTCACCCGGCTATTCAGCACTCGCATCAGCGAGTTAGCATATAGCTTGCCGAGTATGGTCGCGGGGACATCAAATGATTGACTATGAGCTTGCACAACGAACAATATGCATGTTACAATGGCGGCACTCGCTGGGGGAAGATGACATTAGGGAGGGTGACAATGATAGCTGAAAAAAAACTGCGTGTCACCTGTCGCAATGCCTGTTTCCACAGATAACAGTATGAGTTTCGAGAAGAGGGGTGATGCTTGATGAAAATCACGTTTGAATTTGAGCAACTTTGGTAAAGCACGGTCATTGACCTTGATACGGCCGAGGCTCAGACAGTGAACGTACGAAGAAAGTCATGGTTACAGCAATTAAAACATCACATATCACCGTCGACAAGAGCCAGGTCTATAAGTGGTTGTGAGCTTTCCGTTTTGGCCGGAACATGGAATAACATAACAGACCGACGTCAGTACAAGGGACTGAAGTGTTCTTAAGTGGAAGAAATATTTTGCTCTTTGAGCTAATACGCCCACAGACACCCCAATGCATGCTTGCATGATTGATAGCTGAGGAAAGGTTGTGCGGTTAACTGCCAGATTTACCAAAGGATGAAACCTGTCGCCTACCACCAAAATCACGGCTCCTAAGGTCTTGCTTTGCGAAAATCTGTGGATGCGGTGGGCGTAGGATACTTGCGCAATGCAACCAACTTGTAAACCCAATTAGACCACAAATGATGGACAAGATAACTCGCTCACTGATTGCATCCTAATAGAGGAACGGCAAACCAGGTGGTCCGAATGGCCTCATGGGCAAGTGGATCGCCGACCCCCAGTACGAAACTCCCATAACGATCATGGGCAATAACCACGGTTTGGGCGGTTTCGAGGATGAAGACCAGATAGACCAACAACTTCTGGCCAAGCTGGTCCTGGGGAAATTTAACATAGGTACCCAACTATGTTTTGGTCAAGAACAAACAAAGTGTGAGTGCCGGAGCCCACCACAAGTAACATTACCTACAGACTTGGGCACAGAGAAGGCCGAACAGACAACAATTTAATATCAAGCTGGTCAGCTAATGATGTCGTTAAGTTCAGGGACTCAAAGTAGTATTTGTTGACGAACCTGAGTACCGGCGCTGTGGTTTAGGTATTAATAGTATGCATAAGATACACGAACCACTCTCATACCTAGCAGCAGGATCCATGGGGCGCTTTAAACCTGTTGGACGCCCTTAATTCCCCCCCAGCGGCTCTTATGGTTCGCGGAATTCGAAAGTGTCGTCTTCCTTCTCAGAAGCTGGCAACCCCGATACTTACGAATTCTGGTGTTCCTCTACGACTCGAAACCCACGATGATTTTAAAAAAATAAGATCGTTCTTCCCACAGAGGGAAGGGTGCCACAGGTATGACTTCCCGGAAATTAGAAGAGGAACGAAGTGAGGAGTATAGGCCCAACGAAAAGTCGCCAGAATTTTAAATATTCCTGGCCTATTGGTACCTCAGCTCTGGCACTTCCCAGGAGGGGCATCGGAATCTGTTGTCCATTGCAACACATTCAGATTATCGAAAATGAAAGGATTAAGGCACTGGGACTGGAAAATTGAAGTAAGTATGTCGTGCTCGACGTCCGGCCAATCCTCTCGCGCTATGGTAGCGCTTGGGTGACCCCTTAATTCGGGTTGAGCATTTATATTTAGATCTCACACTATCTTTTACCGGCGCTGGACGGCACCAAATAGTAGGCAATCTACGTGCCCTGCGCACATAAGTTTGTCAAAACCTCAAGCACGAGAAAGCGTTGGACGAGGTCGAAATTCGGCCACGTACATGGGCCAGGGGTCTGCTAACCTTGGTCACCGATTCCTGTAAGTAGTTGCCACAAGGTTGATGTCAGTACGCACCTGAAAATCTGAAGGTCGAAGCGCTGAAGAAGGATCCACCTGGGCTACCAGGCTGTGCTTGAGCTTAACAGGTAACCTTCCCCTTGAATCTTGATCGCGCAGAATGTCTACCCTGGAGGCTGAGCGCTGATGTGTTGAAGTTACTTATGTCATGAATCAACCTTGGACGTTCAAAATAGTCGAGTGATAAGATACAAGCCTGAGATACCGTTTGGTCAAAAGCTTTCATTGGGTACCGCCCGTTTGTGAGGTGCCATTCAATACGTGACGAAAATAACCAAGACACAGAGTCAGCCACTAAGGGGGCAGTGGACAATGTGTCCCGGCTGCATCGCTGGGAGTGCTATCTTGGGCTCAATTCTCGTCCACTCTTTGTTTATGTGGGGGGTGGAGGCCATACACGACAAAATACCCAATGCCTGAACAAGCTTGTCGTCTGTTCCTAGCCAGGAGGTCACGAGAAATAGCAAAGCAAGCCTCACCCCGGGCCTGCTGAAAATGGCTTGCTGCAATTGTTCGCATTTTTAGTTGCTGTCCGATACCCCATCAACGAGTTGCGGTATAGCTTTCCAGTTTACAAGCGTATAAAGCCGGAATGTGAGTAACGTGCATAACGTAAGTGTAGCCCAAGGAGTACCGTATTGATAGCGACCGAAGGCAGAGCGTTCTACCCCTCGCTAATACGTGTTTTTACAGCTCAGGGCATGTGTTTCGGGAGAATGGGCGATACACGATGGTATTCATTTCTGGCTCAAAATAACTCGAGTGAGTCCTGTCAGAACTCAATTACCTTCTATATCCTCTGCTCTGGATACACCAATTGCGGTCATCCTTGTTGGAACCATAACACCGGATTGTTGAGGATGACGTTGTTGACATAGAAGGGTCGCGGGGATGGGTTTATTGAAGAGTCAGACTGACGCATCCCATAATTATGGGGATCATTGCCCTGCACGGATTGCCTAGCAATTATCGAAGGAGTCACCGGGGCCATTATCCAAATACTTGGACATAAAGGTTGAGAGTCTCAGGGGCACCAACGTCAATGTCGCCAACGTCAGAATGCTGGTAGCGGTGACTACGAGCGTGACGTCCCCGCTCTCCCCATTGCTCCAGACGCTAATTGCCACCGCCAGCGCTGGTCTCACCGAGAGCAGAGCCGCCCGTTCTGGACAACGTAATCTCCCCGATATAATTTAAAGCCCAAGGTAGGCGGATAACTTACTGTTGGAGTACTGTGTTGAGCTTTAGCCCGGATAAGATGAAGTGATGTATTCTGGATGTAGTTTTCTGCAACCATAGGTCGAAAAAGCCATGCGAAGCCTTGAACAAGCCAGAGAGAGAGAGGCGGAACCCAGCCACGCGGGCAAACGAATTGTTGCCAATCCAATTCTAACGAGGGCAAGTCTGGGGGAAAAAATTGGAAGAGAAGAAAAGTAGGCTGGAAAGAGCTTTGTTTGTCAGGTCTGAGTTTGCCAAACCTACGCGTCCCCGCCAAAACTGGCATTCATACTCAGATTGATCTGCTCCCAAACTTCATTTCCTTCCAAGATGTTTCAACGAGATCCTCGGTGCAGGTGCATTTCTCGGAGGAGATCGTGTCTCTGGCCAGGACATCCGCGATCAGAATGGTAAGTTCACCATCTTTATGGTTGATCGTGTCTTGAAGTGTTCTCGCTGATCGTCATGCAATAGTCCTTGCTGCTCAGTCCATCGCCAACATTGTAAAAAGCTCATTGGGTCCTCTGGGCCTCGACAAAATGCTTGTCGACAATATTGGAGTACGAAGCTGCCTCTGATCCACCAGATGCCCAAACTTACTTCACAATATTTAATCTAGGAAGTAACAATTTCCAACGATGGCGCGACTATCCTGTCTCTGTTAGCAGTCGAACACCCAGCTGGACGCATCTTTGTTGACCTTGCGCAAAAGCAAGATAGGGAAGTTGGTGATGGGACGACGTCGGTGGTCATTATCGCTGCGGAACTTTTGCGTCGGGCGAATGAGCTCGTCAGGTCAAAGATCCATCCTACGACAATCATTACTGGATATCGGTTAGCATGTAGGGAGGCTGTCAAGTTCATGCAGGACCAGTTGAGTATCAGGGTCGAGACGCTCGGGAGGGATGCTTTGATCAACGTTGCAAAGACGACGATGTCTAGCAAAATTCTCGCTGGGTGGGTAAAATGGCGTCTTATCACAGTTGGAAGACCCATTAACGTTAACACCCTCCTATAGTGATGATGACCTATTTGCACCTATGGCTGTTGATGCCATGCAAGCCGTTAGGACGATCAACTTGCGTGGAGACATCAAGTACCCTGTAAAAGCCGTCAACGTGTTAAAAGCTCATGGTCGCAGTGCCCGTGAATCCCTTTTTGTTCAGGGGTATGCCTTGAACTGCACAGTTGCCAGCCAAGGTAGGTTGAACTAATCCATGTTTATACACAAGTTGATTCTCTTGTAGCCATGAAAAAACGCGTTGTGGGTGCGAAGATTGCATGCCTGGACATCAACCTACAAAAGGCCCGTATGCAACTGGGTGTACAAATCCTAGTCGACGACCCTAATCAACTGGAAGAGATCCGCAAACGGTGTGTAAAAAACATTGGATAGATTTTTGGTTGTTCATGCAAATTCCAGGGAGGCAGAAATCACGCTTGAGAGGATCAGAAAGATTCTCGCTGCGGGTGCCAATGTTGTTCTGACAACCAAGGGTATTGATGATCTCTGCTTGAAAGAATTTGTCGAGGCTGGTGCCATGGCTGTCCGTCGGTGTAGGAAGGAAGATCTCCGTAGAATTGCCAAGGCCACAGGAGGTCAGCTCATTGCCAGCATGGCGAACCTGAATGGGGACGAAACTTTCGAACCGAGTTACCTCGGTACTGCCGACGAAGTGGTCCAAGAGCGGATCGCAGACGATGAGCTCATTTTGGTCAAAGGTACCAAGGTCGTGAACTCGGCGTCTGTTGTGCTGCGAGGTGCGAACGACTATATGTTGGACGAGATGGAGAGGGCCCTCCATGATACACTGTCCGTGATCAAACGGACGCTTGAAAGTGGTGCCGTTGTTCCTGGCGGCGGCGCTGTTGAGTCGGCTCTTAGCATCTACCTGGAAAACTTTGCCACAACACTGGTAGGGATCGTCCTATGACGTATGTTTCCAGGTCTGACATGGAATGTATTTAATTGACAGGGGTCAAGGGAACAACTCGCTATAGCCGAGTTTGCAAGCGCACTGCTCTCCATCCCGAAGCAGCTTGCCGTAAACGCCGCCAAAGACTCCACAGAGCTTGTGGCGAAATTGCGCTCATACCACAACTCGGCATTGAAATCCCCGCCAGGCGATCCCAAGAAGGTTGTACTACGTTATGGACTTGATCTCATGAACGGTACGATTCGGGACAATGTAGCGGCAGGTGTTTTGGAGCCGACGATGAGCAAGGTCAAGAGCTTAAAGTCTGCCTATGAAGCAGCTGTTGCCTTGCTTCGTATCGATGATGCAATCCAATGTGTACCAGGTGAGTCTTACGCCTTTGACAAACTGTGGGGGTACTAAGCGCCGTATTCAGAGTCTAAAGGAGAGAGTGATCCGCATGACCATTGAAAATCCAAAAAGGACAGAGTATTGCTCCATTTGCCAATGTAACTAGAGTACACATAACATGACGATTATCTGCAATAATTGAACGTTACTGAACGTTGAACATTGAACGCTGGATGCTCTCTATCGGATTGCCTGAGCTGTCCCTAATCTGTTAACCTGCCCCGAGGCGACGCGTTGTGGAGTGCACGTGACCACTAACCGAGGATCAACATTTCCAACCAAGAGAGAAGTCGTGGTTTGCCACATCTGCTCCCTGTTCAGCCTTCTCCAGCCTACGTCTCCTCTACAACGCGTCAAATCCTTCATAGTAACGTTCCCAGCAACGTTCTCCGTATTTTGGTAAACTTGCTTCGTTTGCGGACCGGGTCTTCGACTCTTTATGCATTATGCAAGCAGACCCGTCAACTCAGTCATTCTTCCCCTCTCTCTGCCAACGGTTTCAGTCCCTCATATGGTTGTGCCTCGATGCTGATCTTACAAAGTCGGCTGTGTTTCATGCCGAACGTTATTTTGCGATTGATCCCACGAACCATGCTTCCCGACATCTTTATGCAACCGCCCTGCTGCGCGAGGGCCAGACATACTCGGCCTTGAATCTTGTCAGTTTGACGGAAGATAATCAATGCAGTGGGTGTCTGGAGATTCGGGCAAAGTGCTGTACGTTTCTCGGACGGCACAGGCAGGCAAGGGAAGCGCTAGAGGCCACTCTTCGGGACGCAGTTTATGTGAAATCTAGTGCGTCATCTTTGACCTTGCTACTTGCGTATATTGACTGTATTCTAGGTTCTTCAGCGAGTCGTACTGCTCATTCATTTCCAGAAGAAGCCTCTCTCCGATGTAGAGCTGGAAATACAGCATTAAAGGGCAATCTCCCTGAGAAAGCTTCACGGAGTTATAGAGAAGCCCTTTCGTCTAATCCCTACCTTTGGGAGGCGTTCGAAGGGCTGTGCGCACTAGGTTAGTTCCATTTCTTTTTATCTCATAAATCCATAAATCCAATAATGGTCCCCGAACAGGAACCCTACCCGAGATTGACGAGCTCTTCCCCCCACAACCTCCCCCTGTAAAAGCAACGCCACAAACGGATGCAACATCAAAATCCAAACCAACGTCGACAGGTGTCGGTTTTTTCACTCCAGATGGTGGTGGGGGTGGGGGTGGTGGAGGTAATTTTTTGAAGACATGGAAACTGGAGGGACAGGCGCAACTTTTCAAAACAAGCCAACAGGCGCATGGGCGCGAGTCCATGTGCGTAGAACCAAGTGTGTTAATGCTGAACGTTTCAACTCATTCTACTAATTAGTGTCACGAATGAATCCTCATACTACCCTCTCGACAACTCCTTCCAACAACCGCAGCCCCCAAATCCTAGAACTACCCGGTCCCAAGTTAATCCTCCTCTTCAAGTCCACACTTCCCGGCCACTCTCATCTGCAGATGAGGCAGGTCCAGTTCCTAAGCGATTACGTTCGACATCGCGCCAGGCCGACCCTATCAAGTCCAAGAGCAGTAAATTGAACTCGGACGACCCCTCAAAAAAGGCACGCGCACGCCCGGCCTTGCTATTTGCTAACATCTTCTCATCTTCCGGTCGTCGCTCTCAGCATGCGGCATCGTCTAGGAACGTGAATGCTCCTGGAAAGGGGAATGTTCAACCCACTGCACCTACGCTTGCGCCGCGAAGAAGCACTCGTTTGCTTAGCGGCACGGGCACGAAACAGTCTCATCCATCCACAAAGGTAGAACTAGCGTTCATTTTATCTTAGCCCATCATCTTATGATCAATGTATTGACTCCGTGGTTTTTGAATTAGCATCCCACCACACGAGACCGACGGCGACAGGCTAGTCGTACACGGACTGTCTCCGCGGAATCGGACAAGGATGACGACATATTCTCTGGCGGAGATACGAATAACCTCCCTTCCCCTACACCTGTCCCCCTTTCACCTCACGCTGAAACACCTTCCTCACCAAACACCTGGTCCGCCACACAAGAGCAACATGCTCTAGAAGAATACGAAAACGCGTTGGCGGAGTATTATATTTACGACCTAATACGGCGGTTCGCCAGCGCAACCCGGGCACTGGCCATGTATGACTGCCGCAAGTGTCTGAATGAACTAAATCAACTTCCAAGTCCACATCAGAATACACCCTGGGTACTTGCAATGGTGGGGAGGGCTCATTTTGAGCAACAGGATTACTCTTCTGTGAGTTCTTTACTTGCCTTTCATTGGTTCGTCTCACTGATGATGACGACTTTTTTTTCTCAGGCTGAACGGGCCTTTAAGGCCGTGCGAGTATTAGAACCGCATCGACTATGGGATACGGAAGTGTATTCCACCCTTCTGTGGCATTTACAAAAGACAGTGGACCTTTCGTTTCTTGCGCAAGAGCTCCTGAATATCAACCCCCAGTCGGCACAAGCATGGATTGCGATTGGGAACCTGTTCTCCTTGCAGAAAGAAAAGACACAAGCATTGATGTGCTTCCGGCGTGCAGCTCAACTAGACCCGACATGTGCATATACATACACTTTAAGCGGTCACGAATCAATTGATGAAGACTTGGACAAAGCAATCAATTACTTCCAATCAGCGTTACGAGCCGACCCCCGCCACTACAACGCTTGGTGCGCATTGCCGCTCGGGAATCAAAACGCTTAAAATACTGATTTGACGCTATCGCTAGGTACGGCCTGGGGACGTGTTACTTACGCATGAGCAAAGTACGGCTGGCGGAATATCATTACCGTAAGGCGCTTGAGATTCACCCCAGAAATGCGGTTCTGATGGGATGCGTGGGGATGGTAAGTAGCAGTCACAAAGTATCAACTTCGGGGGTCTCTGACGGGTCCGATGGTTTCCGTATTTCACAGGCTGTCGAGCGTCGTGGGGACCGTGAAGGTGCCCTTGAGCTATTTGATAGGGCGGTGCGGCTTGCACCAGAGAATGCTTTGGTTCGCTATCGAAGAGCCAAAATTCTCGTCTCCATGAGGAAATACGGGGTACGTGATTTATTTCGGTCGTTTTTATTTTGGGACCCCCTTGTTGATTTCAATCGTGCTGCCTGCCATGGCGCAATTTTAGCCGGCAATACACGACTTGGAGGAATTACGAATGATGACGCCGGAAGAGTCTAATGTGGTGTTCCAGCTGGCAAAGGTGTACCGGCTTGTTGGAGATGAGGTGAAGGCTGCGCAAATGCTTGCGGTCGCACGTGACATATCGCCGAAGAGTGCGAATAAGATCAAGAAGTTGCTGGATACGGTGAAAGATGAGCTCGGAGATGACAAGATGGATGAAGGATAATGACGAGAGGAGCGGAAGATGTCACGGACAGAGCTATGCGGCGTTTTTCCTGTAGATACTGCCGGGTTTGGCGCTCTTTCGCAGTGTATTAGTAGAGAGAGAACAGGCTTGAAAAGGGAAGTTGCGGACCAAGCTGGTGCAAACACGAACTGGTTTGCGACGGAAGCGTGGGATTAAACCCCAGGGGTGGTTTGTTTGGATGATTGTTTGCGTCCGAGTCATCTGGGCGTCAGTGGAATGGCAGGTATTTAAATGCCAGCTCCTCTTTGTCTGTGCCCACTTCGCCTCCACACCCAGTCCTACCCACTGTCCTCCATGACGGCCTAACTCATTCGTCGTCGTCTTCCCCCCTGTCTCTTGACTTTCTCAAGTCACAATACATCCTGTCTGGTGCTACTCTACATCGGAGATGGTCAACAAACTCGTCCGTACCAACAAAAACGGATCCCTCCTCTTTGAACCCGACGTCGTCTACCGCATATATACCTTCTAACCGCCCGGCTCCCATCATTGGTATGTATCTCGCGTGCTTACATGTCTTACATGTCTTACCTCGCCTTATCTCATCCTCGCCGTACAGACATTGCTCCACACGCCACCAACACGTTGTTGCACCAACGCCTCTACCAACCAGAAATGTCGACTGAAACTTCTCTTCTACATTCTATTACGCGTTCCAAGCTGTGCGAGTCCGTTAATAACAAGGACCAGTGCAGTTTGCATCGCTGGGTGCTCCTCAAAAACTCAATTCTTTCATCCTCATATATGCAAGACACTTCCGTGTCGGAATACCCCGAAACTACTCCTAATAATAATGAGGATACTGACGAGGAAGAGGAGCCGGAGGAAGAGATTGGTTCGATTGTAGTCGACGCATTCATGTTTCCAGACGCCGGAAATTTCCTATCATCCCACTCCAAAGACGTACACGACTCGGAAGCACAATGGCTTGACTCCCTGTTAGAAACCCTTGCTGAGGACGAAGACGACGACTATCCTTCGGAGTCTGAAATCCATCCATCTGTCTTGCCCGCTGATGAGGACGACGATCATTTGCTCAGTCCCGTATTGTCTCCTTTGTCTTCTTCGGACGACCTACACCAGACTCGTTTTTATTCTTCTTCTGTCTCTGTACCATATGCATCTCACTTTACTTCATTTGATTCTCCACTTGCTCACGGTTATCCTATTGTTCCTGCCCCAAAGTCTTCTGCCTCCTCATTCCCGGCCGTTTTTGAAGATGCCTTACCCTACCGTGATATCGACGACATAGAAGATTCCTCAGTACCAGATGCGATAGAGGACGTGTCCGATGACGAGTCAGATACTATTTCCACCCCTTCGTCCGGCCGGTCCATTACCTCCTTATCTCTTGATTCGAGCACAAGTGCAAGTTCTTCAGCCGAGCGTAGCCATTTGAGGCACTCACTACCTCATGCATTCGGCGACAAGAATACACCTTATCTCAACCTGTTCGAGTTGGATCCACTTCCCTTCGCCGAAGAACCGTTTCACCATCCATTCCACCGCGCTTATTAAGTGTTCCTCTCTTTATCTTACTTTGACTACTTCGTTATCCTTGTCACATATGAATTCCTTCCTCTGTATCTTTGTTTGGGGATTGCTTTCGTGTAGCGTAATAAGGTCACTACAGCGTCTGACATACGTAATCTTACTTATCGCTACCATATATGCTTGTCTTGCTACCAACTGAATTTAGTCTGTTTCCGAATTCCTCCGTTCCATTCTCCACAAAAACAAGTAAATACAGTTTCGTCGGAATCCGTAAGTCTTGGCCGAGGGGAAAGCGCTTGTGCCAACGGGTAACAGGCGAATCCAACATGATCAACTTCCCTGTATTTGATCTGGCGATGCTGAGAACCATTGCCGCAAATCAATATCCGAACGAACGTATTGAACAGCGCTGTTATTAAAGGCAGCAGGCCACTTCTCTGATGGAGGGAGTGGGTGACAAGCCAAGATAGGGGCTGAACGAACAATGATGCACCCGTGAGCTGGTAAAAACGTATTGTATTGAACACGAGGGACTGGCTTCTCACCCGTTCTGACCAGGTACGGTACTCGTTCTTGCAACTTGTGATGTGGATTACTGTCAATTGCTGTTAAAATGACTCGTAGCAAAAGAATTGACGGAAGCGCCCGTTGGGTTCCCACTTACTTCTCTAGGTACTCTTCTAGGTGGTTCGCGAGCAATATGAGCGTTAGAATTTGGTCCTGCGACCAGTTGGCCCTGAGCAGATTGTCATACAACTCCATGTCACAATGCGGCATATAGCAAATCGTCGGCTCCTGTAACCGGTATCCAGCATTCTAGAAACACAGCACAGAGGTCGGTCAACAACTTGCGATATGATTGAAACGAATAACTCAGACGTGCTTTATTCTCCGAGAGCACCTGAAAGCGTAACTCTTTGAGCAATTCAAGGTCTTCTGGTGTGAAAACAGGATCATAAATTGAAACCTTTGCGTGATCCTGTTGGAGAAAAATGACCCGAAACCCGGGTTAGGCTCATATGTTGACATTCCAAGATGGCGTGATGTGCGTACTATGTTGAGTGCGCGACATAATCCTATCAGAAAGGCGAGCTGGACCCGCGAAACAGGAGAAATAGAGGGGCTTCCGAGACCCAGGCAGAGCACAGAAGGCTGGGACCCATGTAATGAGGGTTTCAGAGAATTTTTTACGATACCTAAGTACAGCAGCACGACAGTTAGAAAGGGGAAAATATGCGGGGTCGCGGCCAAGACAAAAGAACTCCAACTATGACGAACTCTGACACTGTGAGAACCATTCACTCTGCTGCGATATTTCGTCCCTGGTACACTGCAACAGAACTGACAGGGGTGGCCGTTCTCTGTGCAGCGGCCTGTGCTTCCTCTTTTTGCGGGGCTTAACAGGTGTAAATTCGGAGTAAGAGAAGGGGGTAGTAGCCACTTCACCCATGGATCCGCTCATTGCGGACGCTAAGAACTTGAGATGGTCCACAAAATTTACCCGTCATCATCCAGCAACGCCAGAGATCATCAACTACAGAAGCAAACAAAGTCAAACAATACAGACCCCCTTTGTGGAAGTGATGAACCAGCTCATCAGCCCCACTGCCAGCTCACCTGATCCGGTTCACAAACAAACGACCCTTCCACTTACACTTTCCGTCTTCCATGAGAGTCAGGGTAAGAATTAACAGTGCAAGACAACACGTTTTAGGGTTTTGACTCAAGTTGGCAATCACAAGCACCGCACGAACAAGTCCTACTGCTCGGGTCCCCGTTGCTTGAACAAATTTAGGATGTGCCGCTATCATATCGAACATACCACTCTGCAGAAGGCCAATTGGGCGATAAGCGACCCACACCTTGTTCGCTCAGTCTTCATAATCATCTGCCTTTCAAATATTTCGCCTCAAGTTAAGCACGGCTTACAGTGCGCTATTAATGGCAGCGGCGCTACAAGAGTTCTCCATAGAACCACCGGGTCAGGTGTCACATCTCCCCCGTAATCTTCCATTGAGAGAGCGTAAGCATTGTAATTAATAACTCAAAAGAAAGTGGAGAAAATCATGCACGACCTAGTTCCCGACTGTGAATGAGACGGGTCTTTTTACAATTAAGTGACGAAAACAACGAAAGACCTCTGGGATCACAGGCTCCTCAGAGCCCAGAGATCGTCGCCCAGATAAGTAGCGGTCTCGACTCCAACGTCTTTGTTCGTCTTCTTCATCTCTTCCGTGTTCATTTTTGTAATTCCCACCGCAACGGCGTGTTCCTTGCCTTCTGCGAACACGCCAACGGGGGTACCGGCTTCGAGAGCTGCTTCTGGAGGTGGTAGTTCTCCCCCTTTTGAAGTGAGACCAGGACACATAATCTGTGCCCCGGCTAAGATAAAGCGAATGGCTCCTCGATCAATCTTTACCGCAGGTAGGATATAAGGATCTAAACGCAAGCGATGAGTGAAGCACGAGGATGGGTGTCTATGAGCCTATCTCTTCTGGGGACAATTGGCTGATCATTAAAATGAAACTCACATTTATGAAGGATTCGTAATGTCGGGAAGAAGACTTCATCGAAGCGTTGGAAGAAAAGGGGTTCCCCGTTGACGGTGTATATCGAGATATGGTCTCTGCTATGCACGAGGGAGGGTAAGTATCTTCATTGCTGCGTCCTTTTATCTTATCATGACTACAAACGGGTGACCGACCATTTGACGTGTACCAAGCCCTCCTTCTTCGGCCAGATAGCTTCTAGTGTCTCTGGCTCTATCTTCCATTGCGAGAGAATTGCTGCTCTGATGGTTCGTTGCACTTTAGACTTCTCAAGCGTCTGGGCAGCGATATCAGAAGAAGGCGTGAATCTGTCATATCCCCAAGGCGATCATTAGTCAAAATTTCGGACAAGACCACACGATTCGCTATGCCACTGACTTTTTGAACATACTATGAACTGTATGTCGTTTCAGGCGGAAGATAAGGCGTGAAGATAGTGGAGATAACGTTAGTAGTTATAGCCCTATAGGATACGATGACGTTAAGGTCTAAGGCATAGGCTTGGTGGGCTATGATATCAATACTTCTGTTATCTCGTGACGTCAACAGCGATCAGCTAAGCTATATAATACAGCGTTGAAACTTCGTTACAACCGTAGAAATTCGTATTTGTGTTCTACATTACGGTTCCCTAGAAGTACATAAGATTACGGTAAAACGAAAGCCAAAACGTGAAAGCCAGACTACTTGAGGGGCTATAAACAAGCTGAGGGTGAAAGAGTGGCGAAGAGGATCAAATGGGGAAGGTTCAAAAAGACGTAAAATGGCTTTATCCTGAAACGTAAGATATGATTGATCCTTTCCACCGAAATCAAATGTCCTCGTCCTTATCTTCTAACTGGTCTGGTTTGAGCATACCGGGGATCCGCATAGCCTGTTGGCGAGCGAGATCCGCCTTCCTTGCGTTTTCAGCTTCTCTCTCTTCCAAGTACAACTCAGCGTTATCGTCTCCTGAAAATTCTTTGAGCTGGATAAGGAAGTCGCGAAGCGCCAGTTTGAAGCGGTTCAAATCGTTGTAGTACTCGCTAAGGGCGGCAACGAAGGTTTGTAGCTCCGACCTAAGTAGACAGCAAACTGAGCTTACGGAGACGCTGGAAGCTGGCAGGTACGTACATATGGACATGAGGGAAAGCATTCTTGAGCAGGTTAGTGATGTATTCACGCAGGAATGCTACGTTAGTCATGTTGGGGTCGGGGGCAGCCGTGGGATCAAACAAGGGTGTTTGAATGACATTAAGCTCGACAAGCTGATACAAACGGGCGAGCAAGGCGCTTTGGAGCTTAAAGCCGCTCTTGTGGTCAGCATCTGTCAGGACGAAGAATATATCCTGGACCATGTTGAGGTAATATTGTTGGAAGAACGCATTGGTGATAGCCGGGTCTGCGGCATTTGCAAAGTTGTTTACGACCTCGAGGCAAACTGAAAGTGGCGTTGTGAGCTAAACATACGAATGAAGTGTGATGTTCTTCTTACGGTTGAGCCCAGTGTCAGCAATGTCACGCATTGTATGTTTGATGGCCCAAATGATGCTATCCATGAATAGTTTAAACTGAGCCGGAGGGATTCCGAGTAGTGCTTCAAGGAACATTTGTCAGCCAATACCAAAGGCAATAATAGTGGCTTTCCATACCTGGGAAGCAATACAGATTGATGGCGCGCAAAAGCTTGAAGAACCCAACCCGATGTTCGGGGAATTCAGCAAAGTCTTGGTTAATCATATTTAAAGTAGGCTCAAAGACCGCGTCCAGGGTTGCGGGAACTTGGGGTGTCAAATGGCCCTGTCCGGGGTAAGATGGTATCAAAAGAGAATAGCAAAGAAACCAACCTGTAGACGAGTTGTGATAGTAGCCATAACGTTGAGGACTTCCGCATCTCGGGCCGCAGGAACATTACGGTTATAATCTCCGAGGATAGCATCAAGGAGTGGAGGGATGAAGTTATTGTTAACGGCTTCGAGGTCTTCCGCTTTCTTGATGTATGTTTCCATCAGTTTGAGGATTTCCTTTTTCACGGTCCTCAGTTGCCGGACCTTTGGAGTTCTTGTAGCGACGAGACCTATAAATTCCTGTTAATCCGGTATCGTGGGACCACTTGATGGATCGTACCATCTTTAACCACAGTTTCGCTGATGATCCCACTGACAGCCTTGTAGAGTCCAAGCATATCAAGGAAGATGCGACCGAGTTGAGGAAGGTAGAAACTGCCAATCGAGGTGCATGCAGAAACATTCGTCTTCAGGACATTGGAGAGGATTTTGATGTTGTCGTTGACCGATAGGACATCGAGACTTTGTGCAGCTTGGGCCATGAGAGAGTCCCACTAAAGAAAGGTGGTCAACATATTGAAGTATGCGACTTAGGGTGACATACAGCATTATTCGGAAGTTCCATGAGTTTAGAAATGAGTTTCTCTTGCTGGGGTTTGTTTGGCTGAGCGGAAATCATGTAACCAACAGCTTCATAGAAGGTGTGCACCTAGAATCAAATGTGGTCAGAACAACAGATATACAACTTCATCAAACGCACTTGTAGGGGCGACAGGTCCACGGTAATGCGATGTAGCGAGCGAAGAATGTCATCGATGAACGGTTCCGATTCTCCGCTTTGTTGCATCACGAAATGTTTTCTACATTTCTGCGCAATCTTGATGAATGTGTCGCAAGCCATGTCTTGTACACCTAGCAGACAGAATATGTATGGAGGTAGAAAAAGAAAGAGGGCGATATACTCACCTTCGTGGGTCTCGTGCATGAACTCGAACAGCTTATTGACGACAGTCTTCAAGAATTTCCAGTGGGCCTTAAGGAAGCGAGGATATTGTCCGACGATGTACATAATGTCGGAGGCAACAACAGCCTTGTTATCCTTTCCCCGCTTTATTTCGCAAAGACCCAAAAGGTCTTTAATGACGGTGACCAAGAAACGTTTTTCCGTTTCTTCGTCTGAAAACAAAGTGTTATATATGACGCCCAGAGAAGTCACTGGCGAACTCACTCATAGCACCAGATATTGAGCCAATAGCCCAACAAAGGGTGTTAAGATTATTCCAAGACCACTCGGAGCCATCAACTTGCTTGGCGAGTTTCTCTGTGAGGATCGTCTCGGTGTCTGTGACGTCTAGATGTGTCAGATATACGAGCAATTCTCTCATGGACTTGTAAAGCACGATTGTGTCGCTCTCTTTCATGAATTCTCGCACGATCTCTCCTTCTTCGTTTTCAACGATAAGAACCTGAGTATTTATATATGAGAATAAGCCAAAACTAACGAAGCAAAAGCGTACCTCCTCTGGCTTCACCATCTTCTCAATGACAACCAACCGCAGATTCGACAATACATCGCTGTAAATATTCTTGCGCAACGACATTCCATTTAACATGTTTTGGCCGTTGCTTCCACCCAAGCTGAGTCCCATTAGCATACTTGATTCCCCAATGGGTAAGCTTTGTATCTCTTCGTAAAGCTCCGCCACGAGCTTCAGCCAGTACTCCAAACAGATCTTGAAGATCTCGCGTTCGTCCACCTGGGACACCTTGACCATATACAGATGGGCGTTGAGTAGTACGTCGCGGTTTTCTTCTGTTTCAACCGCGCGCAGATGGTTCGATAAGAAATTGGAAAGGAAAAGGGCGAGATTGAGAACCAGTTCTTGGCCATTGTCACCAGCTTCCGCGTAGGCCTGAGCGATATTTGTACTTGGAGGGATCATCCGGTTAATAGAGGTCATGACCATCGCGAACAGGATTACGAATTTGGGATCATATTCTGGCCCGACGTTGAGAGCGGCGATCTCAGCAAGACATTTTAACGTCACCGTCCGAAATTCGGGGGTTTCAAGGAACTGATAAGAGCAATAAATAAAGCATGAGAGAGACACGAACAAAACAGCAATTACTCACGCGAGTCAGAAGTAGATCAATGATTCTTGTCTCGAAAATGTAACCCAACGGAATCCAGTTCAGGAAGCGTAGAAGAGTTTCTAAGGTCGCCTTGATGAGGGATGTTTTGTTGGCCTCTTCAAGAACTTCCGAGCATAGTTTGAAGATCTCAGAGAACTCGCCGCACATTTGGTTCTTTAAGTTTCTGATCTTCGTTTGTGTCATTTGTTCGGCGGAGAAATCAAAGATCTCCTCCGAAAGCAGCTTGAGAATTACCATGTTGTTTTCGCACAAGGAGAGATTAGTTTTGGACGATTCGACTAATTCTGAGATGAAGGTTGGCCAGTTATGCGGCCACTCCTGTTTGAGAATCTGCAATCGGTATCAGTTGTGACAGGATTCGTGCGAACACCGGAATACACGCCTGGACGAGTGCAAGGTTGAGTTTGTTGATATATGTCTTCTCTTTTCGCAAAGAAGCCTCATCGGAGGCAACTTTCACCGCGACACCAACAATGAAGTTCCGAATGCCTGTGAGATTTCATCGTGGGCTTTCTGGATGGCGGCCCAAGGAAAACAAGCAACACACCTTGCCGTTGACCGTCAGGTAGGGTTTTCCATCTTGTCAGAATGAGCTTCTCCAAGATTTGGAGACCGATGTACTATTCATCCTTAATCACTGCAGCGGAGTAGTGCGTCAGAATACCGTACCTTTGATTGAGGGTACGATGACTTTTCAAGAATATCTGGGACTCTCGTCCATGAGTCTGGATGCTCCTGGAATTGAGTTAGGATTTGTTGGGCCATTTGTTGCTTCAGGGTTTATTATCAGATCGAGATAAAAGGAGACGCGTATGTACTGCAGACAAAACCCACCTCGGGTCCTCCGCCAGCGTAAAGGGCCATGACGACCTTATCAAGAAGACCGATATCAAACTCCCTCGAGAAATCGAGTAGACTCTGGAGATATGATCAACATGGGTGGCCAGACGCGTTGGGGTCAGTACTTGCCTCCATGCTAGCTTGGCAGGATTATTAGCAGATATTCAGGACGAAATGGGTGGAGATAATGGTGGCGAGAGGAAGAGAGACAGCTTGATGTACTCGCTGGGCAAAGGGTGGACGAGCACTTTGGGAGCTGTGTAAGGTCTGTAATCCGCTGATCACGAGATCTTAGCGTCGGCTGAGTTTCAATGGCGAGAACACCGAGCGTAGGGTTAGGGGTTGACGTCGCACATTCGCAGAAGTCTTAGACTGTGAAAAGGAAAGGTGAGCTTGGGAAATCCATCTCTCTCCCTAAACTATTCTTAATGGCCCTTCAAGATATTCCAGATACACAGAAAGCATGGCTTGTTACTCGACGGGGCGAGCCAGCACAGTCATTGAAATTGGTAACCGACTGGCCAGTGCCCAAGAAGCTCAGGGCAGGAGAGGCTCTCGTCCGTGTCCAAGCTGGAGCCTTGAATCCAGTGTGAGTTACGCACGTTGTCCAGCCATGCGGTGTATTCATGTAGACAGTGGTTGGAAATTAATGAAAATAGTGCCCAATTTTATTGCTCGCCGACCCCACATCGCGGAGTATGACTTTTCTGGTGTCATCGTCGGTTCCAACGGAACGCGGTTCAAGAATGGTGATGAAGTATTTGGATGGATTCGCTCACGTATGATTTACTTCATTCTAATAAGGGGGCGAAGTCTCACCGGCATCATGTCAGAGCTCACAACCAAGCCTGGTCAAGGCGCTCTCGCCCAATTTACTCGTGTACCCGCCGATAATCTCGTCATTCGGCCCCAGAATATCACTCCCATCCAAGCTGCTGGTTTAACTCTAGCGGGCCTGACGGCTTACCAAGCACTTCATGAGATAGCAAATATCGAAGCCGAACAGACCGTGTTCATCAGCGGTGGTAGTACCGCAGTGGGCGCCTTCGCGATCCAAATTGCCAAGGCTGCTGGCGCCAAGGTCACTGCGACTGCATCCGCCAAGAATGAGGCTTTTGTCCGCGGCCTCGGAGCGGACGAATTTATTGACTACTCGAAAGTCGACCTTGCGAAGTGTCTGATTGAAAGAGGACCATCCCCTAAATTCAACATCATTTTTGATGCCGTAGGTTCAGTAGATCCCACATTGTACACCTCGAGCGAGGCTTATCTCGCTCCTAACGGCGTCTTCGTCACGACTGGTCCACTACCACGGAAAGCTTCAGCCCTCGAATTCTGGCAGCTGTTGAAGTCTCTCGGCGCAGCCATCACACCTCGTTGGCTGGGGGGGACGAGGCGAGTATATAGGCGCGTCGACATGATCATTGCTTCTTATTAGTGCACTAATTGAAATGAGAGCAGAATTGTTTACGTCAAAAATAAACAGGAGGATCTTCGAGCTTTGCAGCAGTTGGTTGCGAACGGTCAGAGCCAAACCCTTTGCCACGCTGGGCAGAGATCGGAACGTTATTGACCATCTCTTAGGATCTGTCAAGCCCATCGTAGACTCTGTCTTTGATTTTGATGGAGTTCTTGGGGCGTATGAACGCATAATGACGACTCGTGCTACGGGTAAGGTTGTAGTGAAGGTAGAACCCGCTGTGAACTAGTACTGCGAAATATTAAGTGTAACCCACGCATATATCATTTCAGTAGATTAACAACTTTGGGAATACTTTTGACGAACTCCTGAGGTTCACAAGCAATTTGGTTGATTGCAAAACACTCACAGAATCACCATCAACGTTTCAACTGTGATCAGACCCCTGCTTTTTCTTTTTTTTTGTTAAATCATCATCAGACCCCTGCTTAGCCTTTCTGAAATGCGCGCATTTGTCACAATCGGCTCAACCAAATTCAATTCTCTCATAACCGAAATACTCTCCTCCAGAACCCTCAGCGCGTTGAAAGACAAAGGCTACTCAACACTAAGCATACAGTGCGGAGATTCCTCCTTTGCACACTCTGCGTTGGTTTCCAATGGAGAGATCGCATCCCTTGTACTTGAAGGAGTTTCGGTAGAACTCTGGAAGTTCAAACCATCTCTACGCGAAGAATTCGAGAGAGCGGATTTAATCATTGGTCATGCTGGTCAGACACGGTGGATTCTGGTTGAACAGCAGTATTAACGGGTAGCAGGTTCTGGGACAATGATTGAGATCCTTCGCCTACCCAAGCCCCTGATCGTTGTGCCCAATTCAACACTCCTCCACAACCACCAGGAGGAGCTAGCACAAGCCCTGAAGGGACAAGGGTACCTTGAAGCGAGTACTATTGAGTAATTGCGTTTTCGTGTATAAGGCCGTTCTTGTTGATAACGGGAAAAAATAGCAATCTGGCAGAAACAATACGGACATTCGACAAAGCTACACTCATTCCCTTCCCACCATTCGACGGCAGCAAATTCCGGCAGTTACTGGATGAGGAGATGGGTTTTATGTAGATTGTTTCCGATCACTTGCACTTCCAACAGTACATATGGCCTTTGCTTTTCCTCCAACTACCATTCCCGCCTCAGGCCTCAACCTCCATGACTCCAAAAGCTGTCTCTGAGGTCACTGTTGACCTCGATCCGGAAATTTACGAAACCCAAAACGTCCACGAAGTGTACGATAAGATTGCCAGCCACTTTTCAAGTACTAGATACAAGGTAGGCGCGTCCCCATTCCACTCCTTGTGTTGACGTAGCACCCGAGCTAGCCATGGCCGATTATTGTGAATTTTCTATCAGAGTTACCTGATGGTTGGATCGGACTTGACTCTGGGACGGGGAACGGGAAATACCTCCCCTTGGACCGACAAGCGAAAATATGGACGATCGGTTTGGACAGGAGCATTAATCTCCTCGGGATTGCTCAAGGAGCCGGGGGTAAAGCGCGGGACGTCGTGCTGGGAAATGTCCTGGACTACTGCTGGAGGACCCATGCTTTTGTATGTGGATGGAACATGTATCCGTTATTCGCTGGTGATACTATTTAATGTCAGGATTACGCTATTTCTATTGCAACGATCCATCACCTCGCTACACCCAGGAGGAGAATGCTTGCAGTTCAGGTTAATTATCGATTGGTTCGACAGTAATAAATTTCAATTGACGAGTTTATAGCGCCTCCTGCAAGCTGTGTCATCTGAACATGGTCGTGTCCTCATCTATGTGTGGGCCATAGAACAAGATGAGCTCTCCAAAAGAATCGTTCCGCAAGGGGAGCTCAACGAGACGGGCGCAGGCAAGGACGTCGTTGTACCATGGGTGTTGTCAAAACAAAGTGCGGCGTTAGGCCAAACCCCGTCTGGAGAGAGTCAAGAACAGGTCTATAACCGATACTACCACATGTTTGCGAAGGGCGAACTGACGGAGCTCGTCCATAAAGCTTCTGCGGAACTCAGCCTCATGGTTGGGGTTGCAACTGGACAACCTCCGTTGACACAGGGAGTCGAAATTGTGCAGGATGGTTGGGAGAGGTCGAACTACTATATCGAGCTTCGAAGATGGTGTATTCCTTGATCCTGCCATCTCGACACCATTTCATCCGGAAACAAGATGCATTGAAAGCGTGGAGAAAATATGATGATACATGAATGAATCTACTCGCTGGCAGCCATGACTAAAAAGGATGTGAGACTCTGGAAGTATGGGACAGGGAATATCAACTCACTGGCGTTGATCAGGTCGCCTCCACTGTCTCTTAGTGCCCGTACAGCCTTTGCCCTTGAACAACCGACTTGCTGCATCACCAGGTCGATATCCTTGGCGTCAACCCCTGTCTCATCTACAGGGCCGTCGTCTTCGAGTTCCTTCAACTCAGGAACTTCTTCATCGCCAGCATTTGCGCCAGCAGCAGCAGCATCAAGTACAGCAGCATTTGCAGCGTTGGAAGCCAACTGCTGTGCAGCAGAAAGTTGAGCATGAGAATTCATGTCTTCGATCTTTCGAATAATTTAAGTTAATTTTGAATCCGAAGCCTGAGGCGAGGACTCACCTTAGCTTCGCCAAAGACAATGTAACAATCGCTGTTGGGCGATTTGTATACGTCAGGGGATGCCAACACAAAGAGAATCTTTTACGGTTGAGAATAAACGTGTTTTTCGCGTCTTGAAGTATGAAGAACCTACATTTTTGGGTCTTCTGAGAGTAACACGAGTAATTCCCGGAACTTTCTTCAGTCCCAAGCTGAGAAGAGCTTTCCTGGCTTTGCGCTCAGCACGGGACTGGATTTTTTCAAGGGCGGCATTGGAAGTGGGATCCTCTTCTTGCTCCTGCTCGTGATCATGATCGTGCTCGTGCTCGTGGTCAGAGTGGTCGGAGGTTACTTCCTCAATATGTGCAGACATCTGATGTAAGTGTTAGCATATCCCAAACATTGCGACGGCATCCATTCCCGGAAACGAGCGTCACGGCAGAACAGAACGGCCAAGATGTAGACAGGGGGTACACTGGGATAACGGACCTTTTAAATTTCACGATGGACGAGATCGACGAGCCCGACGGCGGAAATGGCGACGGCAATACCAACCATGCTGAGGAGGTTGTTTGGTGCTGGTGGCAGTTGTTTTGCTACGTCTGCGTAAATAAACACATGACCCTTAAATTCTGTTGCTTTGTTATAATTAAGTTTCCCCAAACTATTGACTTGGGTTTTGCTGCGATGCCCGTCAGCTTTACTCGTCAAATTCGTGCTGTTCTCGATGATGCGCTTGATGCACCACCATTGGATGAGCTTTTAGCTCTCGTCGGAGAGTTTGTTCTTGAATGTTCAATGTCCGAGGAGCCAGAAACTGTGATAGCGCACCTTGAGGAGGAACTACAAGCCGTGCACCATCACGTTGTCGACTACTCAAACCTTCGCCAAGGAGAGATATTCTTGACTATACTGCACCACCTCTCGCCCATCCTTCCATCGACAACTGTTATCTCCTGGTTTGATCTTCTCCTTCGACCTGCCCTTCGTGAGCCAAGATTACCGACGACAGCTGTTAGCTGCGCCAAAGATCTCATCGTACAAGCTTCGAGGACGAGTAGTGATGTCTACTCCGACAGGATTGAAAATTACGCGGAACGGGTGGCGGGCTTCAGGAATCGACTCTTTGATTTGTACCTCCTGGACGCACACAACGAGGGTTCCGAGGGTGACATCCTGGAATGGGCTGAATTAGATGAGGAGGAACGGGAAAAGAGAACTTGCTGGAAGGCAAGCTTGGAAGACATTCTTATTAGATATGGGCAAGAAGACCCCGAGGTAGACTCTTAGTCTTGACATTTGCGCTCGCGTTAATTCAAGGGCCAGGATTTTTTCACAGAGATTCTCAATCATTTCGCAAATCCATCAGCTAGGCTCCAGCTGATCATGTTGCTGAATCTTCTCTCATCCCGTCCATCATATTCTGTTGTAGCACCCACCCTATCCAAACATGCCCTGCTACATACTATCACTCTATCCATCTTCCTGGACAACTCCTCAACAATGTGCACTGCAGGATTAACCTTTTTGGCTAAAAGCCTACCGTATTTCGCTGCCTATGCTCGAGAACAGCTCAGATTCCTCCTTCCCCGACTGCTCGCCGTCCTTGCGAGAGTTCTATGTTGGAAGGAACGTTACCCAATGATTCCCGAAGCAGGAGACGGCCCTCCAGATCCCCAGCTCGAACGAGAGCTCGCCGAAATAACGCAAAAGCAATTTCACATACGACCAGGTATCCAGTGGCAACGACTAGAAATGACATTTAACGCAACAACATCACATCCACCCAATTCACGACCATTCTTTTCCATCTTGTTTTATCTATACCCATCTAATGTTCTTAAATTCCTTCGTAACCCAACCGCATACCTAACATCGTTTAATGTTGACGCACCTTACGTCGAAAGTTGGAAAGACGCCTTCGATGAGGATGAGATCAGACGGAAAAGCGAGGTGGGGAACCGAAACAAGCTTCTAGCGGCATGGCAATGACTGACATTTATTTAGAACCTTCTGCGAGAGCATATTTGCCACCCCTTGTTAATCTGGAAGGATGCATCCAAGGAGTTGGGTACGCCTGAGTTCTGGTCAAAGTACGGAATATCTCGTATCGTCAGCGAGGCAATCATGTTGGATATTCGCAACCTAGCCGCTGGACTTCGAGAGCGATACGGATACACGAACTCGAATCACCTTCCCCCTCCCGACGACGACCAAGAACCGGAGGAAACACGAGCTGAATTCCCTGAAGCTACTACGGAGGATTTGAAAGAAGCAGGGCAAGTGGAACAGCCGTCGGACACCAACACAGCATCCGAATCAGCTTCTCACTTCATCACACCACTTGACCTTTCTACTGGCAAAACGGTCGTTTCCCTGCCCGATATGGTGCAAGTCACGAATGTGCTGAAAACCAATATTGACGTTGACTTTGTCCCTCTGGATGCACAGTGGACGCCGATTTTACCCTCCCGATCGCCTTCTCCGTCAAAGCGGCAGCGGGGCGTCCCGCCAGCAGCGAGAGCAGCCGCTGAAGACATCGAGCATGTCGCGCAGACAATTTCTGGTCTACAAAGAGAGGTCCTCTTGTTGCGTAACGAGCTCAATTTCGAGCTTTGGGTCCAAAGAGAAAACGTGAAACATATTGGCAGGCTTTATCAGGATCGCGTCCTAATGAAGACTGCGGAAGCTGAACGCCAAGGTCTTGTATGGATACAATTTCTCAATGACTTTGAAATGGCAGTTAACCGAACGGTTAATATAGTACAACAAATTGCGGAAGTATCGCGCACAGGTTATCAGCCTCGAGAATGAGTTGCGAGAACACAAACAACAAGCGTCTTCTGCGAAGAACAAGTACGCCGATTGGAACACGGAGCTGCAGAAGAAACTCAAGGAACTTCGCGATGAGAAAAAGGGTTGGGTATCTGAAGCTGCAGCGCTTCGCAGTGCGGAAAAGGAAGCGAGGGTACGACCCGCATCACATGAGCTGCGCGAACCAACGATAACAAGCGCTTTTTAGACTTTGTTCGATGCTCAGGCAAAACTTCTCGCTGAGGCGACCCAGCACGTCTTTGAACTGAAGACACATGAGAAGGAAAACCAACATAAGATAGACAGGTTACGAGACTACGAGCGCCAAATTGAACAGCATATAAAGATCCAAAAACTCTGGTATGACGCTGACCTTCCAGAAATTCTCTATTTTTTTAATCCTTTGTATAGGGATCAGGATTATGCAAAGTTCAATGCTCGGGGGGAGGAACTCGTGGTGATGCAAAACGAGATACAGCGGCTTAAGCTACGGTTGGAAAGCTATGAAAAAACACAAACAGAAATGGAAGAGAGCGCTCGGCAAGTTTGGCTTTTGATAATGAGCGAAATTCGTTATTTACTTCTTTCTCCAGAAATTACCGCCGTCAAATTCAAGCGTTGGAAGTCAAATTCGCTTGGTCCAATAAACGGAGAGAAGGTGCTCAGCCATTTTCTGAACATGATCTACGAGCTTTTGTAGCGGAGAAAGCCTCACTTATGGAGGCTAATAAGAGGCTGCGCGAGGAGAATGGGGAGGTTAGGGATGAGATCGAGGAATTGAGAGCGATGGTCGAAGTACTGAAGGCTCAACACACAGGCAGGAGGGGCCTAATTTCAGAAGCTAGGTCTGATGTATCCGTGTCGTAGTCGTACAGGCGTTCGTTGTAACCATTTCTGCTCACTTGACGGAAATAAAGGATCGGGCGCTTAGATGGTGAACTAGAACTTTCCCAATACAAAGCGCTGACCAGACAGACGGTTGCCTGAGCGACATCAGATAAACGATGCTGTTGTATCTCAAGCTCGATAAGTTCCAGAAGGTTCGTTCCGGATCCGGTCACTCTACCGTTTAAGGCAAGTTTCAGATCCTTCGAGAACACAAAAAATTGGTGTACTTATAGCCACCCGTTTTTTGGTTCCTCTTCACTCTCTCTATCCTCCTCCTTTCATTCACCCGTCGCCGCTTAATACCCAAAAGTTTGTTCCTCAAATCTTCTCCCCATCCTTAATTCTTAATCGCGCTGTAGATGTCCGCTCCAGAGAGCTTCGGCTTCCAGGCTGAGATCAGCCAGTTGCTCGACCTCATCATCAGTGCGTTCGCTGTTCACCGCGTTCATATCGATGTCCTAACCTCGTTCTTAATACAGACACCTTCTACTCCAACAAGGAGATTTTCCTTCGGGAGGTGATCTCTAACGGCTCCGATGCGCTTGATAAAATCCGCTACGCGTCGTTGACCGATCCGTCGGTGCTCGACACAGAGAAGGAGCTCTACATCCGCATTACTCCAGATAAGGAGAACAAAGTCCTCTCCCTCCGTGATACTGGTATCGGTATGACCAAGGCCGATCTCGTTAACAACCTTGGTACGATTGCCAAATCTGGCACGAAGGTATGTCAATTACCCCGCGTCGTGTTTTTTTTTTTTTTTTTTTTTTTGATGCGTTCCTGACATGCATCTAATCAGGGGTTTATGGAAGCTCTTAATGCTGGTGCCGATATTTCTATGATTGGTCAATTCGGTGTCGGTTTCTACTCTGCGTACCTTGTCGCCGAACGTGTTCAAGTCATCTCAAAACACAACGATGATGAGCAGTACATTTGGGAATCGTCTGCTGGTGGTACCTTCACCATCACCCTTGATACGGTCAATCCTCCCATCGGTCGTGGTACCGAGGTCCGTCTCTTCATGAAGGAAGATCAGTATGAGTACCTCGAGGAGAAGAGGATCAAGGATATCGTCAAGAAACATTCCGAGTTCATCTCGTATCCCATCCAGCTTGCGGTGACCAAGGAAGTTGACAAGGTTCGCCTTTTCTTCTGTTTGCTCGCTGAGATTTGAGCGTTGAACCTCGTATCTAGGAAGTTGAGGATGATGAAGAAGTCAAGGAAGAGGACGAGAGTGAGAAGCCCAAGATCGAGGAGGTCGAAGAGGATGAGGAAGGCAAAGAAAAGAAGAAGAAGACTATCAAGGAGAAACAAGTCACTAATGAGGAGCTGAACAAGACCAAGCCCATCTGGACGCGTAATCCTCAGGACATCACTCCTGAAGAGTACGGCGCTTTCTACAAGAGTCTGACTAACGACTGGGAGGATCACCTTGCCGTCAAGCACTTCTCCGTTGAAGGTCAACTTGAGTTCAAGGCTATCCTGTTCATTCCTAAACGGTGAGAAGGTGTCGCCTGGACTATAATCGTACTTTTCACTGAGCCCGGTTAACAGTGCACCCTTTGATCTCTTCGAGTCAAAGAAGAAGCGCAATAACATCAAACTTTACGTCCGCCGTGTCTTTATTATGGACGACTGTGAGGACATCATTCCTGAGTACCTCAACTTTGTCAAGGGTATCGTCGACTCTGAGGATCTTCCCTTGAACATCTCTCGCGAGACGCTTCAGCAGAACAAGATCCTCAAGGTTATCCGCAAGAACATTGTCAAGAAGACCCTCGACCTCATCAGTGAGATCGCTGAGGACAAGGACAACTTCAACAAGTTCTATGAGTCGTTCGGCAAGAACCTCAAGCTTGGTATTCACGAAGATGCTCAGAACCGCAGCAAACTTGCTGAGTTCCTCCGCTTCTACTCGACCAAGGCCCTCGATGAGCAGGTTTCGCTCAAAGGTATGTTTTATTCTGTATCACCTTTCACGCGGGCGGACTTTTCAATTATCCTCAGATTACATCACCCGCATGCCTGAGGTGCAGAAGTCGATCTACTATCTCACTGGTGAATCGCTTGCTGCCACCAAGGATTCTCCCTTCCTTGAGGTCCTGAAGAAGAAGGGCTTCGAAGTCCTCCTGCTCGTTGATCCCATCGACGAGTACGCCATCACACAGCTGAAAGAATTTGAGGGCAAGAAGCTGGTCTGTGTGTCGAAGGAGGGACTTGAGCTCGAGGAGACTGAGGAAGAGAAGAAGGCTCGCGAGGCTGAGGTTGAGGAGTTCAGCGAGCTCTGCTCGACTGTCAAGGATGCCCTCGGTGACCGTGTTGAGAAGGTTGTTGTTTCGAACCGTATCGCCGACTCGCCCTGCGTACTTGTCACCGGCCAGTTTGGATGGTCTTCGAATATGGTAAGCCCAGTTCTTGATTTCATATAGCTAAAGTTGTTTTATTATTATTATTATTAACACGCCACCGCAGGAGCGCATCATGAAGGCGCAGGCCCTCCGTGACTCTTCGATGTCATCCTACATGGCTTCGAAGAAGACCCTTGAACTTAACCCTGGAAATGCCATCGTAAAGGAGCTCAAGAGGAAGGTCAAGGAAGACAAGGCCGACAAGTCTGTCCGCGATCTCACGTTCTTGCTCTTTGAGACTTCGTTGCTTACCTCTGGCTTCTCTCTCGATGACCCCACATCGTTCGCCAAGCGTATTTACCGCATGGTGGCGCTTGGTCTTGATGTTGACGAGGATGAGGCGGCCCCCGCCCCGGAAACGACGAGTGAGGCCCCTGCCCCCACTGAGGGTGCTTCGGCGTCAGCCATGGAGGAGATTGACTAAATAGCTTTTTGTGGTCCTTCCGGTTTTTCGTTTCTCTGTATTCCATTTTGCATTGTTATCATATCATCACACCGCGGTTTCATTACATGTTGTATTCCCAAAAAAAAAAAAAAAAAAAATCAACACTGTTTTTCGGTTCTCTCGGAAACACTGATCGTAAGGAGGAAAGGGCTTGACTATGTAAGGAGGTCGGGATGACAAACGCAGAGTAGCGGTGACAAGAGAAGTTGAAAAAATTTGCCTTCTGATCTCGCCTCCCACGGTGGATTATGAGAAGAAACTTATGCGAGTAGTTTGACTCAAGCTTCATGTGAGCCTCATGTCATGAATAGCACATCTGGCACCTAGGAGCCAAGGAAATGATGCGCATGGAAAGCACCAGGTGATATTTCCGGAGGGGCAGCAAGAAGACCGAAAAGGCGAAGTGATTCGGATGACAATGAGAAAGCAGTGGTTTCCTCTTCACTAAACGGGAGTGATATCCTAACCAGACATACAATAGGCTATAGTGTGTAACCGCTGGTTACCGGTGAAAACTTTGAAGCAGAATAGCCCAAGTGAGCCGAGGAAGCGCGACACTGGGTGGCACCGACGCAGGTATTGTTGATAGAAAGTTTAGATGCTACCGCGTATTTTGGCGAATTAGGAGGGGTACCTGGTGCAGCCTGGGTGCGCAGTGCGACGGAGGATAAGCCAGATATAGGAAGATGAGTCAGGCTTGATATGGAAGACTGGGGCGTGGAGACAATGAGCCAATTACGTAATGGAGAGAGGAGTGACGAAGAGGGGAGATGGATTTATTATTATATCTTAGAAAGTTACTACAAAGTACTTAAGTCTTGTGCTTACCATGTCCTCAGCCTGACCCTTCCTCCTCTATCCCTCCCTTCCTCCTCTATCCCTCCCACCCGGTTCTCTCGCGCCATGCCTGCGTTGCTCTCCCCGCAGCCGTTACTCCCCGCCTTCCAAATCGTCGAGTCTGCTCCACCTATTTATTACAACAAGGTGCGTGTTGTCCCCCTGTTACATACTTCCGCTCATTGGCCTCATGTCTTCCGTTTCGTATTAGTCCTATAGCCGCCTTCGGTCACCGCCCCTTCGTCCCGAGTCTCCTACAGCACGCAGTTTTGCCCACCTGGAGCCGTTCCAGCTTCAGCCTCTCCAGCCGCTGTCCCAGACTTCACCGCGACGTCGTCCAAAGGCAACCCAACGCTCGCATCGCCATCGCCGCATCGCATCACGCGTCGATTATCTCAGAGAACAGTCCCCACTTCACGCCTTTGATAAACTACCATGGATAGCTTCTCTTAACGTGCCTCCTGGCAGCGACTACCCATGGGGGGACATCGCTGATCTCTCCCTCGTGCATATGCCTGATCCCGTGCTTCCCCATTTCCGTCCATCCGTATCAGGCCCTGGGCCAATCCGCCGTCGCAAAGTATCACTCAGATCCAGTCCTGTCCTTCCCTCATCGACATCCACGGATGCCCATGTGGATGATCATCTGCCACTTCCTAACTTATTTCCCCGCGATTCCCCCACGCGTCCCTCCACACCTGCAACATCTCGCTTCGATCCCTCCCGCGTCACGTTTCGCAATCTTATGCCTGTGATTGACGACGGCTTGTAATTCCCCGCGTACGACTATCCACGTCAGCTGCTGGAGGTTCAATCTCCTGCCGCGTTGCTTCCACGAACCTTTTCTTTTTTGTTGCGTTGATATTTATTCCGCCTTTTGCAGCGCTTATGTTGCTACGATTTTCCCCTTTCACTCGCCCTTCGCCTCCCTCGCATTCACGTAACGTTATTCTCCGCATTGTTAAACGCTCGCCACCACTCGCATCGCATATACACCCACCGCTCAATGACCGGTTCAACTATCTATTCCATTCAAACGCGTCTAGACCCACCAGTACCAGCACACACACACGCTTATAGTAAACTTCTGTCCATAGCTGCTTCGTTCATTGTTCATCTTTTTTGTGATTTATTTGTCTGCATGTATGTATGGCTATTATCTTTCAGATAAGTTTCCCTCGGCCTTAAAACCCTGTCATTTGCTCTTCCATCTCCTTTTGTCCTTACATAGGCTTTTGACTCGAATGTTTTTGTTCGCATCATATTGAGTAAATTTCCCTTTTACGATCTCTCACCTGCGGACCTGGTTGAATTCTGTTTTAATGACTTGTCTGTCTGTTTCGTTCGCGTATCATTTGGGCTGATTATCACGTAGTTGTATGTCTATCTGTACTTTCCACTCAATCCACTCATATTAATGACTTGACACACCGGGGTCTACCGCGCGGGGGTAGTGGTGTATCCAGATTGATAAATACCACTGACTCCAATACATACATAAGAGACGCCATTGTTCCCCTAAAATGGCAAAACAGGACCTTCACACAATCTCTCCAACAATCCATCAAGAACAAAACCCACACCCACTATCACCCAATGCCCGTGTTCATCACGAGTCATTAACTTTGGCCCAGGCCCTTCCGCATTGCCAGATTCCGTCCTCGAAGAAGCAACCAACGGTCTACTCAATTTCCAAAATACAGGCATAGGCATCGCGGAAATTTCCCACCGCTCTCCCGAATTCACATCTTATCTCGCCAACGTCGAAGCGCTCATCAGGGACCAACTCGATGTCCCTCCTACTCATTCCATCTTTTTCACACAGGGAGGCGGGACTGGTCAATTTTCTGCTGTGGTTCTTAACCTCCTCGCACGTCATCGACTACTTTATCCAAATTTGAGGGATGAAGAACGTGAATTGGATTATGTGATTACGGGCTCATGGAGTAAAGCTGCGTATACCGAAGCGCTGAGGCTCGGCGGCGGACAGGTTAACATCGCCGCTGATGGAAGGCTATGGTCCAAAGACTCAAAATCATTTGACAATATCCCGCCTCACGACGGATATAAATTCTCATCAAATCCGGCGCTCATATATTATTGCGAAAATGAAACTGTGAATGGCGTTCAGTTTAACCATTCTGCCGCGGAGTCCATCGATGCATCAGAGGGGGGGAAGTCGGTTCAAGGAACTTTTCCTTTCCATCTTCTTCCATCGCAAGGCCAGCTGTTGCCATTGGTAGGCGGATTATTCTTCGAGTTTCATGTCGCGCTCGATCCCGCGTCTGGCGGACCACGCAGTGATCTACGCCGGCGCACAAAAAAATATCGGGCCTGCCGGTTTGACGATCTTGATCGTGCGTAACGACTGTATCGTTGACGTCGATGCTGCCGCCAAACTCGGCGCCCAACCCAGTCCCAATCACCCTTTCTTACAAAACGCTCGCGGATGGGAAGAGCGTCTATAATACGCCACCCGTCTTGTCTATTTATATCTCTGGTTTGGTGCTTAAAAGGAATCAAGAGTTGGGAGGGGTGAAGTACTACGAAGAGGTGAATAGGAGGAAGGCGGAGAAGGTGTATGGGGTGTTGACGGAGGGTGAGGCGAAGGGTGTGTTTAGGGGACATGTGCAGAAAGGGTCGAGGAGTTGGATGAATGTTGTTTTTGTGGTTCTTGGAGAAGGTAAGGAGAAAGAGTTCTTGCTGGGTGCGGAGGAGAGGGGTATGACGGGATTGAAAGGTCACCGGTGAGCAAAACCTTACGTTTAATTGACTGTTGTGTTTTAACTGACTGTTGTGCTTAACTTTCCGATATCTACATAGTTCCGTCGGGGGTGAGTGGGTCGCTTGAAACTATAACTTTATGGTCTGACCAATCCTTCATACTTTTAGGTATCCGCATCTCACTGTATAACGCCATCACGGAGGAGCAGACCGATAAACTCGTCGCCTACATACACGAATTTCTCGCATCTCAGTAGGTCTTATCAAAGCTGTGCAACGGGGAGAAACTACCAAATACACTATATAACCTATGTATCTTAGCTTGATATTTTGAGCAATTGAATGACTGGACACGAACGATTGGACTCGGGGAGTTTCAACATTCTTTGGAAATGCAAGGGAAGAGAAGCGCCACTTATCCCCATTCAGGTTATTATTTTATCTCTTTCGCGGATTGTGAAAGTCACTTTGCCGGAGTGGTTAACGGGATCGCCTGCTACCACGGTAGCTGTTAGCGGTTGGTCTTTGACCGCGAGTGTTCGAATCGCTCAGGTGACGAGTTTTTTGTTTTGCAAACCTTGCGGGGAGGTGCATCCCGCATCTCTTTCCCATCGTTAACATGGCCCTAGTACTACCGTTTACGTGATGATGATTCCCTGTCTAGTTTAAGACGGCTTAATTAGGTAGCATTCATTCAGTGATACTTAAGCCAAGCTTCTTTGAAGCAGCAAGGGGTGTTACATAATGTGTGTCCTGCATAACGTCCCTGATATGTAAAATATTCAATATATTTGGAAATAAGTGCCCCATGGCTGAGTTGGTTACAGCGTCCGACTGTTATTTCGAGTTTGTCTTTGCGAAAAGCAATCGGAAGGTCGTGAGTTCGAGCCTCACTGGGGCAGGTTATCTTTTTTGTGATCCTCTCTCAATATGTATTCCTGCTCTGGATCTACGGGATTGCGAGTGCTGACGGCGAGCTGGAAACTTGTTTCCAGGGCAAGGTAGCAAGCACGACACGACCGACTAATTATGCTAACCCCATTCCTACAACAAACGTGCTTCTGCCTCCACGGGGGAGTATCAGTATTCTTTCACCGCCATGGGCCTGAAAGACCTCAGTGGTCGGTACGGCCATAGACCTCATGGCAGTCCCACCTGTGGGTGGAAGAGCTGAAATGTTAATTTTGGGTAATGCCAATTCTCCATGGTGCAGAGCAAGCAGCGTTATCTGTGTCGTAAATGATGCGTTGTCCTAGAACAAGAACCGAATCAGCTCAGCACACATTCCAATGAATTGCACCAAGCGCACTTTCGCAACCAACTCTCCTCGTTTGGGACCGCTGATTAACCAATCCCGGACCGTTTCTTCAATATTGTACCGCATGGCAAACTGCTGATTCTGGTCGTTCGCATTTGAACCCCAATGGAAGGAAGTGTCAATCCTGAGCTCTGCAGATATAGGTTCTCCTGCATATAGTGAGGACGATCCGGGGCTCGTGATGGTGCCAAATGGCGTTGATAAGATGTTGATGCGCGCAGTCGCCACGATCTACATGTTTGGACATAAGAATGGAGAGACACAGCACGTAATAGAGTCTGGCACACGCACTTGCACCTGAGGCACATCAACTGGTATTCTGATTTCTCGCCAATTTCGCTCAATGGCGTCAGAATGTTGATGTCGCGCTAAAATCTGAAAAGAGAAACCCACGCTTCAGTGAATCATGATCGAGTGATTAGGGGAACTTGACTCGCCTCCTTCACTGTGGAGAGCTTTTCTCCGAGTTCAGTATCTTGTAACATCTCGGGAACAATGAGTTCGCCTGTCACCCCATATAATTCAACCCACGAAGCGTCACTTCCGAGCGCTTCAACGAGATGGTTCACCAAGGGAGCATAGAGCTTCTTTGACTCATCATCCTCCAAAACAGCTCCGACTTCTCGCTCGATTAGATCTTTCACTTCTGTCAGAATGTCAGACGGACCCTGAAGTTAACAGCTATGCCCCACATACCAGCGCGAAGAAGGCGATATTTGATCACAAGGGTCAGGGATTCCTGTACTAAACGAGGTGAGTGACTCAGTCTTACAAATATAAGTGGACATACCAGGGCCTGAGATAGAATCGATGGAAAAAAGGAAGTTTGCGGGCTGCAACGGCGTTACGGTCTGTGTCGAGTCGGTCTTGTGAACCAGGTCAAGATAAAGAAACACTCACAACGATCCTTGGCTTTGTTGATGGCGAGGTAATTGTCACACCATCAATACCGCCTGGTGGCATTTCTAGTTTAGCCGACGCAATCCGAACGTGCTGGTGGCTCGTCGTGGAAATTGTGAACCTGGAAATCAATCTACCACAAAAGAACTTAGGGGACGTGAACTGAATCCCACATCATCAACTGACTTTGGTCCCCTGAAGAAGTCCTGAACATTGACCGATATCGGCAGGGTCGTGAATAGAACCCGCTTCAAGGTCAATCTGCGTTCCAGTGTTGGCTGTTGCACTGTCACATATTCCGCTTCAATACTGATTTTCTAGAATGGTTCACATATGGTGAATACTAAAACATTTTTTCCGAAGAATTGGGACATACCAAATCATGCATTGTAGGCAAGTCGGAGTGAGGAAGGACAATAGAATATTCTTTCTCTCCATGAAGGTCATGCAATATCAGACCGCCCTCGCCATTCTCTAACTTGAGACCTTCATCTAGATAAAATAGACATCGGTCAGTGTTCAAGTGTCCCAGAAATATTTCTTGAACTCTACCTTCGGCGCGAGCTTCGGAGTATTTCCAGGTTGTATTTGGGCATACTAGATGCAGCTTCATATGCTCAACCGCGTTCCTCCCGGTCAAAATCGTGACCAGTATCTTTGGTGGTTTACCAAGTTCAACTGTATTTGGGTGAGCAACCTCAGGACCAGGATAATGGTGATTTCCTACTTTGAGTTGATTGATCCACAGTGACGCCCAAAGCACGGACGTCTTCTGGTACGCGGATCACTGTATTAGATCGCTTGCTTGGCCTTGATGTTTTGGTACTGGTCCTTCGGTGGTCCCATTGGAAAACAAGTTGCCCAATGCGGACCTCTGTGGTTTGAACCAAGTATTTACCCTCGGAAATAGCCTGGGCAGGAATTAGTAAATATGTTGAACGCCTTACGGAATGGTAATCACAGGACAGAAGAGTCGCAACAAATTTTGGCCGGGAGTAAGATTAGCAGAGGGCGCTGTCAGCTTGTACCTCTCGGATTCACGGCCGGCGACCGTGACCGTAACATTGTCGATTGTCCAGTCCTGGTATTCGCCAGTTAAAGTAGTCCCCCCACTGGATCCGAGATACTTACGCAAGGTAGTTTATTCACGATGCGCAAATCAGTGTAAATACCGTCCTGGGTCTCTGCTAGTTCTGCGTCTGGTAAGACTTCAAGAGAGAAAATTTGGTGCTCGGGCAGAACAATCTCTGTCTTTCTTTGAGTTCGAGTTGGACTCTTGTATTGCTCGAACTCACCAGATTCTAAATTGTTCGCAGTTTCTGTCAAGGAAGCTACTAGTCGAGAAATATACCCAAGCTTGTCATCTTCATGCAGAAGTAGTTCACTGCCTTGATGCTCAATGAAGCTTCTTAGATACGAGAGGACATTGTGTATCCATTCATTGTCTCTCGGCCGACCCATCCTGGCGTGCGTGTCCAGCGCTTGCGAAAGCATGTAGGACTCCAAACCAGTCCACGTATGCGGAGCATAATGCGCGGGAAGTGAACTGTAGGTCGTGAGGGCCGGCGTGTATTGTTCGCGATGTCTACAATGAGATGAGCCGCGCTGCTTCTCGTGAGGGACTAGACAACGGACAGGTCAAGGGCAGCTAAACTCCCATGGAGTTTCAGGGCAGATTTTCTCCGGCCGGCTTTGGTATACATGGAGATCGCGCGATTGGTAACATCAGTGTATGTCTTATAAAAGGCTTCGCGGTCATGTATAGCTTCTAGCAGGTCCTTATTGCTGATGGATGCTCCCGGGTTGGCTTCAGACACCATGGATTTGGCGGATGAATTCATAGAGAACGGTGGCCATCCTGGCAGGTGCCCGACATGGGCACCGATTTCATCGAGCTGCAGGAGTACATTAGATATCATTCTGAGTAACACAGACCAGAGACGGTTTTACCTGATGCCGGGCAATTTCATACAGTTCCCCCTTACTTGCATAAAGAGAGACTGGTTTGCTTCCGTCGGTCGTCGGGGGAAACCAGACGTCATATTGTTGGGCGACGCTCAAGGACGAAGAATATATCCAGGATTCGATGAAAAACAATGGGAGGGTATTCTAACAGCACGGAGGGGTCAGGAGTGTCAAGAAGGACTGGAAAAGGCAGGTACCCACAGTGGTCGTCCGAAGTCGCTGACTGAACCGGGCTAGAAAGTCCGATACACTAGCGGTAATATCGCTTGTGCGTCCCAGTTTTGCCATAAGCTCGCATTGTCTTCCGAGGAGAAAAGTTCTGAAGTCGAATACAGAAATGGTGTTTGCGAGAATGAGATCACGGTAGGGCTTCTTTGTGACGGACAACAGGGGCAATGTATCATCCTCCGGACCAACATTAATGAGAGCACCGAACCACGAGAAATCCCTGGCTCTCCAGATGCGATCGAATGATTCTTCTAGCTCATCGAATTGTTCCAGGGCATCGTCCAGGAGGTTCATCCCCTCAAAAGAACTCGCCAAACTTTCCTAACCTTAGTAAGTCAAGAGCGCTCTGAACGAAGCGGGCAACTTACTTTAAGGATGAAGAATGTGCAGAAATTCCAGCCCGGCATTTGTTGTTGACATTCAGAACGTCGGATCTCTTCTTCCCTCTGGATAACGGCAGCATCGAAAGCGACCATGAGGCCCTCCTTCACTTTGTTCCCAAACTCGCCCCAGGCCAGCGGACTATCATTTGCCGTTGACCAAGTAACTTGTATGCACCTAAAATCTGCATTAGGTCTCTATGGAGAAGCGAAATTAGCACAACAAACCGATCACGTTTGTCCTGATTAAAGTCCGTCTTCAGTTTATCAAGCACCGACCCCTTGAGCTGGAAGAGCTTTCCGCCACTAGGAGCAGGCGTATCGCCTTTCACGAGATGGAGAATGAGCCACTCCTGGTTCTTGCGGGTGACTACCGTGCTGTGCCAATCCTTCACCTGCTTCTTGACGGTGGTTCTATAGGCCTCCAAATCACCCGGCTGTTGTTCGCGTCAATACTGATTCTTCGCGTTACGAGTGTTGGAGAGGGTACCTCGCAGGTGACAACATAGATATGTAGCAGCGGCCTCTCCAACAATGTCATGGGTATCTGAGAGACGTGTTCATCCCGCACACTCTCAAACGGTACAAGCTTGACGTCAAGCTCTTGGATTGTCAAGATATTAGGCCGAGAGGCAGGTTTCCAATGGATGTTGCGCAGAGGGAATTGGGCCTTGAGTGCACCCTGGATTTGCCTCCATGCTCCGGTCAGAAGAAAGGAAGCAGCTGTGGTATAAGACACAATGGCGCGATTTTCTGCCATCCTGGAGGAGTGTCGGAACGTACTTAAGTTTAAGTATCGCACTGCTGCAGTCGTCATTGTATTGACCGTGGGAAACTTGATATCAAAAGTTCTGGATGGACGGACAAAGTTGCAGAGATCTAAGTAATCCGACCAGCAATGCCATCGCCAGCGGAGGCCAGTACGTCAACATCCCCAGCACCCCCAGCCACCTTTGAATCCCTAGGACTCATAAAACCCCTCCTGGAGGCTCTCGAACAACTCAACTTCACAACACCGACGGAAATCCAAGCTGAGGCTCTGCCGCATGCTCTAGAGGGTCGAGACATCATCGGTGTTGCCGCTACTGGTTCAGGAAAAACTGCAGCATTCGGGCTACCTATTCTGCAAAAATTATGGGAGGAACCAAAAGGTCTCTTTGCATGTGTTCTCGCTCCCACTCGCGAGCTCGCATACCAAATAGCACAACAGATTGAAGCTTTGGGGTCATCCATGGGTGCTCGTTGTGTGGTCATTGTTGGAGGAATGGATATGCCTACGCAAGCCATTGCACTAGCAAAACGACCTCACATCGTTGTTGCTACACCCGGACGCCTGATGGATCACCTAGAGAAAACGAAGGGCTTCAACTTGCGGAGCATCAAATTTTTGGTACGAGTTCTTGTTCGACGGGATGAGCACTACTTATGGGTTCTAGGTTCTAGATGAAGCTGACCGTTTATTGGATATGGACTTTGGGCCCAGCATTGACAAAATTCTGAAACTCATACCAAAAGAACGCACGACGTACCTCTTCTCAGCTACAATGACTTCAAAGGTAGCTAAATTGCAAAGAGCTAGTTTAGTGAATCCTGTCCGCGTTGAAGTCTCTACCAAGTATGTTAACTCGACCTTGAAATCCAGAAAATAGCTGATCACTTGTAACCAGATACCAAACTGTCTCCACCCTTCTTCAGTATTACCTCCTCATGCCCCTAAAAGATAAAGACGCCTACCTCGTTTACTTGGCCAACACACTAGCACAAAACTCCATCATGATATTCACTCGTACAGTCCATGATACGGCTCGGTATGCATAGTAAAGCTTATCTCGGATGTTATATCTTATTTGCTCGCAGGTTGTCAATAATCCTACGGACGTTAGGGTTTCCAGCTGTGCCGCTGCATGGTCAGCTATCACAAAGCCAACGATTAGGTGCCCTAGGAAAGTTTAAGAGCGGAGGACGGAAGGTCCTAGTAGCAACTGACGTTGCAAGTCGGTATGTTACAAATCCACAGGTATTTCCTTTCCATGCAAATAATAGTTCGTATCTAGGGGCTTGGATATTCCCTCCGTCGATGCCGTGATCAACTTCGACATCCCGACACATTCAAAAGACTATATCCATCGTGTAGGCCGAACGGCCCGTGCCGGGCGAGCAGGAAAGTCGATAACACTCGTGACACAATACGACGTCGAGCTTGTTCAACGGATAGAGCACGTTACCGGGAAGAAAATGGAGCTATGGCCGACGGACGATGAGGAAATCGCATTGTTAAAGGAACGCGTGAATGAGGCGGGGCGCGTGGCTATTGCTGAGTTGAGGGAACAGGCTATGAATGGCAATAAAGGAGGACGGAAGCGGAGAAGGGAGGGTGGTGGTGGAAGGGATGATCAGGATAGAGATGATGATGTTGTGGAGGCGGGCATGCCGGTAAAAAAGAAGAAAGGGAGACGATGACCATAAATGGGTGTGTTTCTACAGACTTGTGGTGTTCTATATGTAATAAAACTCAGAACTTCACCCTTATCTCATGAACATTAAATCGGATCGTAAAACATATTTCGTGCCATTTTTGACAGGAGATCCTTCATGCAACATGCATTCTTGGCCATGTCTAAATATCGCTCGTTAACCCAGATTACAGCTCACGAGCAGGTGTAACTTACCGGTGTAGGAGTGCAGTGCCACGATTCAAGGGGGGCACGATCTCTTCACGAGGTTCCCCTCTCTCCTCCTTGTAGAAGATTGTCTGCGGTAGAAACTCGAAAGTAAGATCGGTGTTATACATTTAGATTCTGAAGGTCGGTTGATTTACCTCGCCACCCTCAACACCGTCCTCCACACCAGTCAAATAAATCAGCAAAGTCCACTCCGACTTGGCTCCAGTCAACGGGTCTCGGACAGAATCATCGTAATGTGGTCTTATAGTCATAAGTCGCCGTGAAATCAGACCCGATTCAGAGCCGACATGAACCCACCCAAAATACTGTCCCGGGTCATACTTGTACACTCTGATATTCGAATTAAAGGAATGTGGATACCGCGGTATATCCGTGTTCACTTTCTTCGCGGATGTAGGATACGGAAATGATGGTAGATGCGGTGTGAGGGCATTTTGCAACTTCCGAGCGAAATCGAGGGATGTCACTGAGAACCTATCTATCCCAGGAACCAGCACTCAGCACTTGTGCAAAATCTGAATGCTGTTTGCATACGCCCGACGTACAATTGACACGTTCTGCCTCCCCTTTCTTCTTGGGTGGTGTCAGCTCAAACGGTAGATTGTCAATGAACTTTGTATAGGCTTTGCATTCCGCCGGAGAGAGAAATTCCTAATGGTTGAATCCTTTAGTAAAGGGTCAGAGGTCCTAGGCGATTGGGGGGGGGGCAGCAGCCTACATCGATGACTAGAATTTGGTCTTCAAGGATCGTTCGGCAGGCAAGCTCCTCCTTCAGAGATATTTCAGGAAAGATGACCGGTGGTGTTTGTTGCACAGTGGGTGCCTTACTAGCTGCGTTAGCAGAAGATGTTGCTTTAGTTGTTGCTGCTTTCTTCTTAACCATGGTTTTACTGCTCAGAAAGACAGGGACTGCGAGGGGTTAAAGGATAAGATCCAACAGGGAATGTGTGATCCCAAGCGCTTGCGGGTCACGACCCTGGTGATGAATCATGATCCAAGTAACTTAACTTGGGTTTTGGCACGCAATTTACTATTACTAGGTACGTTGTCAGCCATCCTCATTTTGTTTTCCTAGTACTACCCTGGGCAGCTGGGGTCCCATCCACAGAGAAGCCGTTTGGATAACCGAACCAAACGCCAGCCAACAGCAACGCATTCCCTACCAAAAGTACACCAGATGACAAATTGGTGGAGGGGTACACATTCCAAGCATATTCAATGGCCAGTAAAAGACCAAGCCTATCAAATATCCCTCGTCAGAAGGAAAGTCCAGAGGCTGACGTTGACACTCACTTCAAGGCAACAGGGTACCGAGTCCGCCAAGCCAGGAAGGGTATCTGCATTGCATACCAAGAGTAGAACTGGTAGTGCAACGACCGCGCAAAGAGGATACCAATTAAATTTGAGGTGAACAGAATGGTAGCCACGTCTGATATCAAGTAATGAGTCAAACGTCCGTTTCACGAGCAGGTCAGGCAAAGCTTACAATCAGGCGTAACAGGAACAAGACCGGCAGGTTGAAGAGGTCGTCGAAGCCCTCGATCCAACACCTTCCAAACGCTCCCATCAGGTTTACACCATTTGAACAACCCGAACGCAAACAACACAGAAATGTGCCCTAGAAGGAGGCTAAGAGCGAACTTCGGACTCAAGAAGGTAGACTCGTCGATGAATCTCCAATTGACCGTCCATTTGTATAAGAAGACCCGTCCTAGGTCGAATGCGCCCTTCAGGTATCCCCAAGGGTCCGCCAAAAGGAAAAGGGATGCAAGCAACGCTTGGACGGCGACGGTTGTGAATAAGTATCGAAGTGTTGTTGCAAGACCTTTGCGTTTGATGGTGATGACCAGAATTCCTGGAAGATACAACAAGATTGACATCTTCACGGATAGTGCACCACTATCAATCATCGTTAGCCAGAAGGATAAATTGAGGCACCCCAAAGGACTTGCCTGAACAGAAGAACCCCAGTATCGTCAAGATTATACTGGTGCGCCAAAACTGCCAAGCTCATAAGGAATACCGCCCAGCAGTCATTGAAGAGCCTAAGCACAAAAATAGAGTGCAGACGTTTGCTGAGCGGGAGTAACAAAACGACCCAGTTCGGGACGTTCCCCGCTTTCCGATATATCCCACAAGTCGCTGTGAGTATGAGGATGTATAGAATGCCATAAACATGTTGGGCAAGACGAATGTCGCGCCCAGAGTTTGTCAGATTATATAGGTACTCGTGAATTCGTACGTGGCCGGCAGGATACCTGGGGGAGAATGAGAGGGCAAGATTTGGGCTGTCTGGAAGAGTGCGCACACTAAAGGCCCAGTTGGCCCAGAGATTAGGGTATAGTTGTACTGTCCTTTGATATACAGCTCCGTCTGAGCCATGTAAGTTTCCCAGTCAATTTCCGTATCTGAAGATGTCATGATCGCAACGTGTCGTTGCACAGAAAAGGGTGAAAGCTCACAGGAAATGACTTTGATTATGAGCTCTGTCAATACTGCATCGCCGATTATGACCAGAACCGCTAATGTCCAAAAGTACCGCGGGTCGAAAAGGAGAGATTTTATGAGGGCAAGCACCTTGAGGGTGACAGTGGACGAGTTGCGAGCCATACGTGGGAATTCAAACCAGGTACTTTTAATGACATCACGATCATTTACCCCGTATGGTTATTCAGTGATATCTGATTTGAAGTCCTCCGGCCCAAATTATAAGTAAGTAAAGATTCTTATGCACGATGTGGAACCTTCAGTTCCATCCAAGCAAATTCAATTACTCCTGTCCTTAACTTCTACGCGAAATAACTACAAATCAAATTCGAAATCCGAATCTGGATCGTCCCTCGAAGACCTAATGTTCTTCTGAATTTTGGCATTGGTTTTGGTTACGTTCGACCGCATCCTGGAAGACGTCTCGTCATCTTCATCCTCGCTTTCATCCTTTTCACGGCGACTGCCAGGGGGCGGTCGCTCCGGAGGATCGATGGCACCCGACACCAACAGCATCGCTTCGAGCTCTAAGCAACAAGAGTTCAGGAGCACGAGCCTGAAGCTGTAGAGTACACATACCCTCGGTTCGACGTTCTCTATCAGCACCCCATGCGATAATCTGATTTCGAATGTCCCCTTTGCGATAAATAATTAACATCGGGATTCGTGAGTCTGGAAGATTTGGTATGCATTTGTCGCCAACTATGGATACGAATTTCGACTGCGGGTACTTCTGGGCAAGCGTCCGGACTTGTTGAAACGCCCGGTCACTCCGGGGAATGCTGTAGGAGTTGAGAGGGGACTGAACTAGTGGGGTCTATCTTGCCTACTCACCCATCCTTGTATAGGAAACAGATAACACCAGTTCCTTTCTCCGTATCATCACCCTGCTCGTCGGCTTTACTTGCGTCAGTAACTTCTCTCGTGTAATCGTCGCGACCGATGGGGTACACTCGTCCGAAACGGGCACGTTGGGCTTCTTTCTTCTCCTCCTCTACTCTTTTCTCATGGTACTCCCGGATTCTACGTTCCGTCTCGTCGTCTTTAGCTTCTTCCTCCAGTTCCAGGAGTTCGACATCGTCAAGATCGTCGAGACGTTCTTTCAGAGTTGGTGACGCAGGAGGAGATGGTGTTGGTGGTGTCTTTGGTCGGGGAGGCAAGATTCCGTGCTTGCGGAGGGCGTCGTTACTGATATTAATTAATTAATACCTGCACTGGAAGAGAACGAATGGGCGCCACCTACAATTCAGTATCTTCGTCAGGGTTGATCGACATGATTGATTAGATGGGTTACGACCAGGTATGTTTTGAGGTGCAGAGGGAATAGTTTGGACTACTCGGAACGAAACTCGCCCGAAGATCTGGCAGAATATATACTTATAAGTGGTTTAGCACATGGCCTGCGCAACCTGCGGATTGATTCAAGGATTGAGTGTTAATGGGGACACGTGATCCTACGCGTCGGGCGTTTCACCGCTTCTTTCCGTTTATTCCTGCACTAACGTTTCCTGGTTGACTGTCACTCAGTACTCAGCGCTCTCCGCAGTTTCAAGCAATGCAATGCTAGCGACGCTGCGATCCAACATTTCAAATCAACATACAAACCCGATGGCAACCACTGATCTTGTTTCGGACACCGTTGCGCAGGACCTACGACCCAGAAAGTATCAAGAAGAGATATTTGAACGCGCTCAGAAAGGTACTTGGCGTACTTGACCACTTGAGCAGAAGATAAACGGGTGAAAACAGAGAATGTAATTGCTGCCCTCAACACCGGGTCCGGCAAAACCCTCATTGGGCTCCTCCTCATCAAATGGATCTCGACCCTGGAAGCCTCCAGGAACAAGCTGATTATCTTCCTCGTCCCGAGGGTTGCGCTGGTTGAACAACAGGCCAACTACCTCTGCAATAATACACCACTGCGTATACAAAGACTCCATGGAGCTCTTGACATCGAGCTGAGCGATCGGATGCGATGGAAGATGCGGCTGGAGCGTTGTGATGTGATTGTCATGACGCGTATGCTCACTTGAACGGATTGTCACTTCGAAACTGATATTTTCACTCTTTCTTTAATAGCACAAATCCTCGTCAATCTGATTACCCATTCGCTTTGGAGTTTACGACGTGTTGCGCTCCTGGTCTTCGATGAATGCCACCATACACGCAAAAACCATCCATACAATACCATCATGCGCGAGTATTCGCACATCAAGGCGATGGAAGAAAGACCTAGAGTTTTTGGAATGACCGCTTCACCTATCTGGAATACGAAGGATCCTGTTGGCTCCCTGCTTGCATTAGAGGCAAACATGGATTCGACCATTATCAGCGTCCGAGAGCATGTCGAGGAACTAGCAGCCCATGCTCCCAAACCCTCTGAGGCAAGCATTTAATACCTCGTAACACAACGCGACATAACCTTTCCCAATAGCTTATTAAATTATACCCCATTCCTCCGGAGGTTTACGACTTTCACGAGCCTAATCTGTTTCAATGTCTATCCGTAATGTCTTCCGTGACCTGGGACCGCCTTGACGTGCCGTGGTCTAACCTGGTCATGAGACATGAGATGACATTCTATAACCTAGGGCCATATTGTGCATCCCTCTATCTCTTTCTCGAGGTCCGGCATGCTCTCAAACACGTGCAGTCCAACCTGTACGCCACTGAAGGCGTACCAATGGAAACGGCGGAGTTCATATCTACATCAAAGACCACAGCCAAGGTCTTGCCAGACGAAGTAATTCTCGTACGAGATATTCTCGCCGACTTTGAAGGCTTTTTTTGGACTTCGGAGGACCTAAACGTCGTCCCTGTTCCAGTGCCCGCTGCATGGTGTTCCCCGAAGCTCAACACCCTCAAGGACATCTTGCTCGAATTCTTCACTGACGACTTCCAGGTCATAATCTTCGTTGAACAACGCCAAGTCGCATCATGCCTCTCAAAGGTCCTTCCAGCTATGCCGGAACTCAAAGGCAAGATTCGGTCCGCTCACCTTGTCGGGCAGGGTGTCAATAGCGAAGGAGTATCTAAGACGACGGACTTGTACCATGGTGACGCTATCCAAGCGTTCAGGAAAGGATGACGTCAATGTTCGTGAGTAATTTTTTTCCATAAGCCTTTCTTTTTGCGCGGATTGTTGAGCTGAGTTGAGGAATAAGTTATCGCAACGTCTGTCGCTGAGGAAGGTCTCGATTTTCCCGTACGTTCTTCCTTCTTGGATGACCATATTTTTCCTTAAAACCCTACCACAGGCTTGTGATCTTGTAATTCGATTTGATCCATTCAGACATATGATTGGATACGTACAATCTCGTGGGCGGGCCAGAAACGCCGCCTCGAGTTTTGTGGTTATGATCAGGGAAGACGACCAGGACATTTTTAACCTCTACCAATCACTTCAAGCCAAAGAACCTGAAATTAACAAAGCGTATCAAGGTCGCCAACGCGCGCGAGCCATCCCATCCCCACAAGAAGAAGATGAAGAAGATGAGGATGACTTAGACCCTTCGGACTTGACGGGGCGGGAACGATACGTTGTTCCGTCAACCGGCGCAGTTCTTACGTACGACAATGCCATTGGGCTGTTGAGCTATCTGTGTGCTCTTATACCCTGCGATGCCTACACGCCCGCACACAAACCGAAATACATCGAAGACTTCCAGTCTACAGTCAAACTCCCACTCAGTATTCCTTTACCCCCCGAACAACTCACATACACCGGCCCTCTCAAACATTCGAAGAAAGAGGCAAAACGTGCTGTGGCGTTCCTGGCAGTCAAACGTCTCCATGAGTTGGATGTTTTTGACGATTACCTCTTACCAACCGCGGGGAAGACTTTCGGGGAGGAAGAAAAAGTTGACGCTCGATCCCCCCTGAAAGTGAAGGTTTCGCCGGTTACGCTTAGTGTTGACGTCAAATTTCCCTGGACGATCGGAGAGAAGCTTTGGTTGCACCCTCTGTATATCAAGGGAGAACCCACTGCGGGTCTGATCACTGGAACGCCCCTGCCGTTCGTTGAGCTGCATTCTGACGTCTCGCTCTGGCTTGGTCGACCCCGACCGTTACTACCCGAAGAGGCGGAGATGGAGCAAAGGGAGGAAATGCATGAATACACCAAGCGAGGGATTTTTTATCGTGTTACGGGGAGTCCTTTGGCCAATCGTCTTAGCGCATTTCTCGTGCCGCTCACTGAGGAGTACAAAATCGATTTCGGTAAGATAAAGCGCGTCATCGATAACCCGAAAGGCATTATGAACTGGAACGAAATCAGTGAAGTACACTACGGGAATCTTCTTGTCCTCAACAAACACGAGCACGGCCGAACAAGGGTCTTACAGCGGATTAGATGCGACCTCTCGCCGATGTCTACTCCACCAGCTGGGACTGAAGAGGCCAGTGCTTCAACATACCACGAATACTGGACCAATAGATGGGTTCGCAAACATTTGCATTTCGAGGTACCGAAAGACGGTCCGCTGCTGGAAGCTCCTCGATTGGCGAAGCACGTTATACACCGGTACTCCCTCGACTCAGAACACTGCATCCCATCCAGTTCACCCAGACAAACAAGTCTCGCCTATAGTCCCTAGGAACTCGTGTGGCTGGATCGACATGTCATCCGAGATATGCAGGGCGTTTGAACTTTTCCCTGCACTATGCCACAAAACCACAGATACCTACCGAGCACAATCTGCGCGCTTGCACATTGGCCTTCCACTCATCCCGGATGGCCTCCTTATGGAAGCGCTCACGCTCCCGGGTACCGATGCGGACTTTAACAATCAACGGCTGGAAACTCTCGGAGATGCAGTATTGGATATCTGCACAACTGTGCACTTGATGATCAAGTACCCGAGGAGACATGAAGGACAACTATCACTCCTTCGACGCAGTCTCGTTTCAAACAAGTTTTTGGTGTCTTGTGCGAGAACGGTCGGGTTGGAGAATTTTATGTCGTCTGATCAGGGGAGTGTAACAAAATGGCCGTATGTCGAGCAAGAAGGGTATGAAGCTAAGGACGTGAGGGAGAGGAAGACGGTACCAAGACAAATTCCTCGTCGTGGACTGCAGGATTGCGTCGAGGCTCTGCTTGGCGCGAGTTTTCTTGCTGGCGGAGTTCCTATGGCGTTGCGAACAGGTGTCGCGTTGGGGTTGTCGTTCGGTGGGTTGGTCCCTTGGAGGGAGACGGGTTAAGAAAGGGCATGAAGGGTTGGAAGTCCCTGCTTTGGTCCTGAGCTTACAGAAAGAACTGGGATATATGTTTGAGAATCCGGAACTCTTGATCGAAGCCATCACCCATCCGTCGTTTGAGTTTTCGATGACGCCTTCATATCAGCGACTTGAGTTTTTGGGTGATTGTGAGTCCTTTTTCTCCTCGCTCACCCTTGCATGAGCTCACGCCGAGTATGCAATAGCTGTGATAAAGATAGTAGTAACATTATACCTCTATCACAAATTCCCAAAAGCTACATCACACCAACTCGCCCTTCCCCGCACAAAAGCAATATGCTCGCCTGCACTCGCTTCTCTCGGTATTCGCAAACTCAAAGTTCACAAGTATCTATTATACAACAGTATGGATCTCAACAACGCTATCAATTTATATCTTCCCATACTGGAGTCTACATCTGCCGAGGAAATTGTGAGAAGAGGATGGAGATACGACCCACCGAAAGCGATCAGCGACGCATTTGAAAGCATTGTCGGCGCAATTTTCGTGGATTCGGGATACGATTTAGACAAGACGGGAGTCATTGTAGAGTGGCTGATGTGGGATATATTGGAGGCACTGAGTCCGTCGACTCCGATGGACCCCGTATCGGAACTCTTGGAGTGGCTTGGAAGCGTGGGGTGTAGGAGCAATGAGACTATGAAGTTTCGGTATGTGCGGCTTCTCTGTTCTGTTCGAAGTTGTCAAATAAAAGGCATGACGCGCAAAGGAAAACAACGCGACAAATGGAAAACTTGGCAGTGGAGGGTGTTAGTGCCGTTTTTCACGGTGTGGTTATCGCAGGGCCGATTGTAAGTAATAGCAAAAATGTGGCTAGGTTTGCCGCAGCGGAGAAGGCGCTTGTGGCTCTGAGGGATACGGATTCGGGGGAGTTGCTGATGAAGTTGTGTGATTGCAAAAGGAAGATGGTTGTCGATGAGGAAAAGGATGATTCTGGACGGGATCAGAAAAGTGACGACGAGGAAGATACGTCGAACAAACAGGAGGAGGAAGAGGTAGCTGGGATGTTAATTGAGAAAGGTTGCGTGGAACTATCTTGTGCATTACTGTGAATACTTCTTGTGAAATATGTAAATGTATGTCGCGTATTTTTTAAAATGTGTATAGCTGTGACACTCATTTAAGTTTTCAACGTCAGACAGACACCAGACAACGGCCTAAAGAATATTCTATGCAACTTCCGTAGAGTGGACCAATCTTAATTACGGGGTTGTGGTTTGGCTGTTATTTTTTATAGGCACTTCGGAGACGCGGCCGACAGAGCAGCACCCCCAGATATTCGGAGATGGATCTGCCGAAACGGCGCATTGGAGAGAAGCAGGGTATGATGCAATAACACGCTGATTCCCATCCACGCACAGGCGTCTTCTGTTATAACATAGTTCTCATAAATATGGAAGGGAGCCGAGGATCCCACAACAACCACACATCTTCGCACTCCTGAGACGGTTTGCAAAGCACCGCATGACTGCACTGGTATCTGCCAATTTTTTGTCACATCTCAAATCACTTTATCCCTTGGGAAAGACCTCTGGTGGTAATGATACGGTATTAATCACGTCATGCTCTTGTGATTGACAGTATATTTTGGTGCAGCTTTGCCGAATCCGTGGTATATCGTTGCCGCGGTCGCGTACAGTGCCAGTAACAAGGCAGAAGCTGTGCCTCAAGTCTTTGAGTATGCACTCCAGGAGTTGAGGGAAAACGAGGGCGCGGTGTCCGAGCAGTTCCTGCTTGCGCAGAAGATCAGGGAAGCGTTATTCAAGTCTGGACTGATCAGCGGATATCCCAAGGTGGGTGACGTTTGTTGGAGAATCTGTGTGGTTTCTAAACCGAATGTTTATCATTGTGAATAACTCCGACGCAGGCGATCAACAGCTTGAAGGCGCTGCATGAGGTTATGCCTGATGAGTTGCGAGAAAAAAAGATCCAGCGGTATGTATCTTATGATCATCTTGCCTCGGTTTCGGGGAATGTGATTGTTTGCAGGAACATTCATGCGCCTTTGGCAGAGCATGAGCGAGTTGGTATGGCCTTATGGCGATCTGTCTATGGGGATACCTCCGATGGTGTGCAGAAGCTGTTGGACGATATTTACCCTGACATGGGTAAGGTCAACCCCTTTGTGGGTTTACAGCTGGTACTGAAACCACATAACAAATTTTACAATATCAGGGTATTTCTCGCGAACTATCGGTTACGGATTCACGTATGGTCACACGAGTATTCTATCTGCGCTGGAAACATCTTATACGATGGTGGCGGCACTCATAGCCGGTGACACTCCGCAGCAAATATTTTGGCACTTGAATGGCGCGAGAAGAGGAGGAGCAACGCTTGATGAAGTCAAGGCTGTGAGGCAAATTTCCATTGAAGTGGCCAGTCGGTGTGGGATTAATTGGAGTGCTGGTGTTCCGGAGGTGCCGGAGAGATTACCAGAGGAATTATAATTATTGCATCTGGTTTCACATTAGAATGGTAGTAATATAACCACATGTCATGCATGTCATGGGTCTACCAGATTTGTACTACATATATAGGCCAGATCTTGGGGAGTTGAGGTGAGCTCGAGGGTTTGAAAACTTTAACTGACTAGCGCTTCAAGGCTAAAGGAAGCGCCGCACGTGGGGTGTTGTCAATCCACACTAGAACAGGGTGTATCGATGAAGGAAGATTCTGATGTCGAGCAGTCAGCAAATGGCAGGATTGCCGAACAGTGCAGTTGAGGACACTCTGCTACAGATGGAATATGCAGCCGAGCCAGGGGCTGGGATGAAACAGCTTGAATCGGACAGTCTGGAGAGGAGATGCTTAGATAAGCAACAGGGTTATGTTGGTTTGTGGGTGTTTGGGCATGGTAGCAAGGGCAAGCTTTGGTTTTGATCTGGGAACAGTTGCAACACACCTTAAGTCAAGCTCAAGCCAGTCAACGACAGTCAACGCCAGCTCCCCCAGTCACCTCGCGCCCTAGTTCACGTAAGTAGCCTTCGCTCTTCCACTTCTCTTTCTACAGTACTTCCCAACTTAGCCCCTTTCCGTCTTTTATACAGTTCCATTTCCTCTGCTTCGCGCGAAAACCCCAGCCTTCTGCTACCCATTGACCGCTCCCGCCCGACGTGAGTTCTCTCTTCTAGCTTGTCCTTCTTCCTTTGTTCCCGCGATGTCGCCACGAGGCCATTGTGCAGCTGCTGTGGCATTTCATCTGCCGCCTGCAGGCAGCCGCACGATGATAAGCCCATTCTGGTAGCATCCTTCATCGGACCATTACTTATTTTTTTCCACACTCCAGTTATCTAGAACGACATTCTCGCCTATATCCCTTGTAGTTACTGTACAAAATGCAAACAATTAAATGCGTAGTCGTTGGTGATGGTGCCGTCGGAAAGGTCTGCCTTCTTTTGTCTACCCTCCCTTTTTATTCGTGTTTCGTGGAGCTGAAACTGGCCCTTACAGACCTGCCTCTTGATCTCGTATACCACCAACAAGTTCCCGAGCGAATACGTTCCGACCGTATGTTCCGAATGCTATCCCCCTCGTTGATTTCTTAATAAACAGCTCTTTAGGTCTTTGACAACTATGCGGTCACTGTTATGATTGGAGAGGACCCTTATACACTGGGGTTATTCGATACTGCCGGTACGTCCCCTCACCACATTTCTTCGTGCAACACCATCAGTAATGTGGTGAATGCACCTATCAGGTCAAGAGGATTACGATCGACTTCGTCCTCTGTCCTACCCCCAGACAGACGTTTTCTTGGTTTGCTTTAGTGTCACATCTCCTGCCTCGTTTGAAAACGTCAAAGAGAAATGGTTCCCAGAAGTTCACCACCATTGTCCCGGTGTTCCGTGTCTCATCGTGGGCACACAGATCGATCTGAGAGATGATGCCCAGGTAATAGAGAAACTTGCGAGACAGAAGCAGAGGCCCGTTACTTCAGAGCAAGGAGAGCGACTTGCTAGGGAACTCGGAGCTGTTAAGTACGTAGAATGCTCGGCATTGACACAGAAGGGCTTGAAGAATGTCTTTGATGAGGTGCGCACTCAATTCCCCCCTCCATTTTGCTGTTGTGAAAAGCTGAGACAATTATCCCAAAGGCTATTGTTGCAGCACTCGAGCCACCTATTGTGAAAGGTGGCAAGAAGAAGTGCTTAATCCTCTGATCATTCATGTACCTTTGGCGATAGGCCTCCGCTCGTTTACCTATCATTCTTACGCTTATTCTTACGACCCAAAGTAACGCCAACCCCAATCTGGTCATATATCCGACATTCCCTTATATTCTTTTCTGCCCGTCCTTTTGTTCCCTTTCAAGTATTTTTTTTACGGTTTTGTTTTCTGCTTTAACAGTAAACCCAAACGTATTTTCTCTCACTTCTAAGCCTTTGTGTTGGAATTACTTGGCGAAGTTGTTCAATGGGTGTGTTGAGTTGACCGCGTTTCCATGTCCCTTGCCATGCGTTGCTGTTATTCGGCTACATGTGGGTGACCTTCGCAACGTCTCTGCTTCCAGCGGCTGTTAAATGTTTGTAATACATAGAACAACGGGTGGCGTGGGCCCTCTGAGCTTGTTTACAGCTTTGGAAATTTCTTGGATTGGGATTTTCTTGGGTTGCCCGTCTCGAATTTTCTGAGGTTTGTTGAACAGAGCAGATGTTGGATAGAACAGGATTCCGTGCTGGCTGCTTCCCTGCATTAACCGTTGCTTGGTGAGATCGGAGTGGAAATTAAAATATGATGGTCGTCAACCTGAACCCTGTTCGCCACTGATTGCATACGCTTTAATCGGAATGCCTGAATTAGCTTCTCGGTTGGAGACCCAGGCAGACTTCTCAAATTCATCATCAAATGAGTGGTTGCAACAATGATTTAAAGGTGGAGCCAAATAACGAATATGAGAAGTATGTCATAAATAAATTGAGCGCGGCTGGTGAAAGAATATCCGTGTAATGTAAGGATGCAATGCAAGAACCGCACAGAACCAGCGTGCGTAAGAATGGTTCAGAAGGTCATGCTGAAAGTCCAGATAAAATCGGAAGAGTACGTCTATGTCATCGGAGTCATGGTCCCATTCAATCGTAGTCTATAATGTCCGTTTGAGCGGGCACCGGGCCGCCCGAAGTCGCGCATTTAGTAGTGGCCTGAAGTATATCCGTACGTTGTCGGCCAACTGTAACACGCGCATTAGTATGCTACAACACCGAGTGTTGGAAGATATTCACCTTGAAGGCTTGGGTGGTTTGGGTGAATAGTCCCAACCTCCGGAGCCATACCCGTCCTTGCCTTCACCACCATAATTATTATCCTTCGTTCTCGATCCGCCTTGCTCCCCGTTGTGGCCACCATCCCCGTAGTTGCCTACCACCTTGTCGTGCTTGTCATTACCGTTGTTGTAGCCATTGTTGTGACCATTGTAGCCATTGTTGTTGTCGTCATTACGAGCAACGATAACAGGGGTAGGGTGTTTAGGTCTGAATTGCTTGAGTGCACGTCCAACACGCTTGTCAACAACGCGCCCAGAGAGGTTGAAACCACGCTCTTCGGAGGGGGGTGCTGGAGCTGGTGCAGCGAGCACTGTTAGGCTCAGAGCGAAGAGGGTAAAGAAGAGGGTGAATAAAGATGAGAGTTGCATGATGAATACGCGAGGTTCTAATTCAGTTTATGAGGCAAGAGAGTGAAGCACGGGGCTTTTAGTACAGCGGTACAACGAAAGACCCGCAAGTGTAAGTGGGAATGAAGCAACGAGAAATGAGGTGGTTATTGTGCATCTTGTGTAGTTTTATACTGGGACAAGAGTCGACGGCAGACGTCTAGGCCGATCGCAGATCAATGATGTCGTAAGTTTAGTACAAGGATCCCGGAAAGGGTTGGAACGAACGTGGATTCATAGATTAATTCATGTGCCCGCTGCTGATCCCGTAGCGCTCGTTTTCAGGTGCTAACGGCAGTTGGATGCATGTGCACAACAGGATGTTTTGAACCCAAATGCCCTTGTATCTTTGGTGAGCCAGTACATCACAGCTGCATCGCAGCAGTCGCTGGCGCGTTATCCCGTAAGGTCGTAGTCGCGGCCCTGCACTATCCGGCTTCCCCATTGTTTAACGTGTAACGCCCAGCCCATGTTTGGTGGCCCACGGTGAACGGATCACCCCCGAGATTTCGCGAGTTGAGTGAGTCGTACCACAATGTAGTGTACCGAGGTGAAAACAACAGGAATGTTACCAAGAAGTCTCCAGCCCCGAGACGCCTTTACTTGCCTCTTACGCGCTGCGCCGTGTGGAGTGAGGGCCTAACAGTGCCCTCTGAATAGTGGTCAAGGCAGCCCATTTCAAGTTAGTCAATTATCTGCTAGAAGCACGCCACCAAGACAAAGACACCCGGAGGACTCGGCCTTGGAGATCCTATGTAGTCCCCTCGGGAATGTTTATTGTTCAGAGATCTTGGCCCGTCGCGATGGGTTCATGATGCTTTGTGGTACTCATACGAAACAGCATTTGAGCATCAGATTATTTTGGCGGAACTGAGTTGTTGATGGAACATGATTAAAACCGCGCTACCCTTCTTTCTTGGGGGGCGAATGGGAGAAATATCACATCGGTAGTGCCGCATCCATCGTAGAAATCCTGGCCCCGGACGGACCAGGATCTTTGTGTAGTCCAACGGCGGGCGCACCAGCAAACGTCACTTCCGGCTTTATTGCTTATGTAATATGGTGCTGCCAGAAGCTTCCAAAATAAATATACAATCATAGCTCCAAACCGCTACGAGCGTCAAAGAACTCTTCCAGTATTCGCGGCGATGTCACGGCCACAGGATGATAGGAACCAGGAGGCCACTGTGTACTTGGTGCGTTTCTTAATTCAACCTGAGGAAACTGTGTGCTGATTCTTTCTTCACTTGATCTTCAGGGCAACCTCGATGAAAGATGCACCGACGCACTCATTTGGGAGCTAATGCTCCAGGCAGGACCTGTTGGTAAGTTCTTTTCGTGTATTTTATCATTTTAATGTTGTTTACTAAAGCCCCCCCGACCTACAGTCAATGTACATCTGCCAAAGGACCGTATCTCAATGGCGCATCAGGGCTATGGATTCTGTGAATTCTTGACGGAGGAAGATGCAGAATACGCATGTAAGATCATGAATCAAATTAAACTATGGGGCAAGCCCATTCGGGTTAACAAGGTTCGTTGCAGGTTCCACATTGTCCTTCATGAGGCGAGGATGAAATCCATTTTGTGGACCATGCCTGTGCCATTCTGAACGAGTGCTGAAAGTTGTGTTTATTTGCTTCTATAGGCCTCGTCGGACAAGAAACAGCTCGACGTCGGTGCGAATTTGTTCATTGGAAATTTGGACGAGAACGTGGACGAGAGGTTGCTGTATGATACCTTCAGCGCCTTTGGTATGATGGCGACGACGGCCAAAGTGAGTGGTACCACTTTCCTCCATTCCGCGCAGCTGAAGCTTATTTTTTGCCATCTAGATTGCCAGAGACCCCTCGAGTGGAATTTCCAAGGGCTATGGTTTTGTTTCATACACAGATTTTGAGTCCTCGGATGCTGCCATTGAATCTATGAACGGCCAATTCCTTATGAACAAATCCATCACTGTGCAATACGCATTCAAAAAGGACGGCAAGGGTGAACGTCATGGTACAGCAGCAGAACGTCTTCTCGCCGCCCAAGCCAGGAAGAACAACGCACTCCCCGTTGCCGCCAGACCACCGCCCGCTCCCATGGCTTTCGGTGCCCGGCCGCCTATGCCAGGTTTCCAAGGGCCGTATCAAGGCCAGTTTGCTGGTGCACTTGCACAACCGCCCCCACCGCCAGGATTTACGCCGCAGCAAACTGTGGTCCCTCCAATGACGATGGGTATGGCTCCGCCTATGATGGGTATGCCGGGTGCGCCTCCTCCACCCCCGCCGGGTATGCCTGTTTATGGCGGTTACGCACCCCCTCCACCGCCAGCCGGTTTTGGTTCGCCGTTCCCTCAACCTCCTGCGTAGATAGTTAGTGCAATGTTTCTGTAGATTCTGATCCAAAAATTCGGTTTATTTTACTTCCATTCTTGCTGTCAGTCTTGCGGTTGAGATTCCGTTTGATATTTGGTCGTTAACAGGCTAGTGAGAGGTCATATCCCCTTAATTGTATGGTTTCTCGGAGGGAGCCTGGAATGCGCTCAGGACCCCCGAAAATTAGGGGGGACCCCTGATCAAATCCGGATAAGAATTGGGAAATCGCACAAGAGCCCTGTTCAGTTTCCTGGATAAAAATTGAAAATTTCAGCTGAAACCCTAGTAGGATTTCGGGATAAAAAATTGGGTTTGCGAGGGGGGCTTGATCAAATCCGGATAAAAAGCGTTGCAGACGGCAGTCAGGAACAGCCCAGGGCGGTCCCACTTCCAGACTGCCTCATTTAGGTGCAGAAACGCTTGACCCTGGTGCAAGGTGCAAGGTCGGGATAAAAAAGGGGGGCCAGAGGCCCCTGATTTTTTTCCGGATAAGAATCGCAAAAATTTTCGAAAAATTGTGCGGATAAAAAGCCCAAATCTCGGATCAGGGATCCCCCCCATATTCGGGGGTCCTATGCGTTCCCCCCAAATTACACCCACGTGATCAAACGTAGGATTTCAGCGCGTCATCAAGACAGTCTCTCCCAGTCCCTCATATTTATCGACATGACGTCCACAGTAGTGCTGGATTACTCGAGCTTAGAAGCATCGTCAAAGTGGGAGTTCCAGATCTTACTCTTAGGACGCAAACTCACAGCTGTCCCAGGTGGAAACACTTACCACCGCCTCCAGGATTTTCCAGGCAATGGAATGCTTCTGTGGGCCCGTTTGTCTGTATGAGCGTGTCTTTGAACTGAACAGATTTCCCAGTCAAAAGCAAGGACTGGGGGCACAATTACCAAGTCACTTGATTCACTGAAGGCGTCAAGAGCATGGAGCGTTGCTATCCAGCCGGCGAAGCAGATACCCATGAACCTCATCATGCTTTACATGTCTGGGTCGCAAGTGCAGATTTTCAGTATGGGTGTTATCGTGATGCTTCTATGGGGTCCCTTCGTGAATTCCTTCAAAGTCAACGACAGTATGTATCTGTGTATATACCCATGTCCGCTAAACCCGCTAACTGTCCCATTCTCGCAAGCATTCGCACAATACGCACCTGAAGGAAAAGATCCCAAGGCGTTTACAACCCTATTTTTCCAAAAGACAGCCTTTTTGACGCTCCATCTTGTTGGCCTGGCAATTGGCTTGTGGAAATGCCAGCAAATGGGCCTCCTACCAACAGGAACTGGGGACTGGCTGGCGTTCGAGACTAGAGGACCGGTATGTTTTCTCCCCCTACGTGTTCTCAGCCTTCTGAGCTCGTATGCTAGGCACCAGAGATCTCGTTATTTTCATGATCTATATATCATCTTTGATACCCTCGTGTTTTGTTCTACATTCCTCCCTACGACTTGCTACGTAAATTGCCTTATAGACTGTTGTGTAGTCTTTACGAGATTCGCTAGCGTGCCGCCCAAATACCTGGAAACATATCCGGAGAGAATCGTTGACATCACCTTCTCAGGGACCCGGATGGCAAGCGTGAAGAATATCCTTAATGCCGCTCACAAAGCACTCCTCAGTCTCCTACTACCATGTCCCCGAAAGCGGGACACGATGGAGCTGTTGCTCTGCTGCCAGTGCCACACCAAACCAGCGAGAAAGAAATATTCATTACCCCGGCTTTTCTCGTATCTCGCTTTGATTTCCGCAGCAGCTACATTATCAACCCTTCTGCCTACACCTTGGTCACTCGTTAACCACCCGTTCTCGCGTTCAGTTCGACCCAAGCACTTGGCGGATCCCGCCTCCGAATGGCAGGACAACATTTGGCCTATTCGAGAGCAAACGCCATGGGATATCTCAACGGATTACCCGTATCCTCGGTCCTTGGAATATGATGTCACAGAAGGCACCTGGCTGCGACTGGATGTTCACCCAGTTTCCGGTGACATCATCTTCGATATGCTTGGCGATATCTATTGTCTTCCAGGTCACGAAGCTTTAAAGGTTCACGATGGAGGAGAAAGGGTTAGGGCGCGACCGGTCCTCCTCGGCGTCCCTTATGACTCGGACCCGCATTTCTCTCCAGAGGGCGACCGTTTTGTGTTCAGGAGTGATGCTGGATTAGGAGTCGAGAATATTTGGGTCGCAGAGTGGAAGGGTTGCAACGCGATGGATATACGCGCCATGGATATGAATAGCGATGAACTGAAAAGAGCCTTACGCTTGAAGGCGCAGGAGGACGAGCTGATGAAGAAAGGCGTTCGTGAGACGGAAGAAAGGAAGTACAACCGACTGGTAAGAGAGGGCCGTGCCGGAGGTACGTCTGTTTTTCAGGGGAATTCCAGCTGTACAGTAACTTACTCCTCGTCTATAGCCCATAGAGTCACCAATGAAACATATAGGTGGATATCCGACGCAAGATTCCACCCAACAGGTTCCAAAGTGATTACTACAAAGTGGTACACATCCGCTCGTTCACTGGGTGCTGGTGAAGGCTGGGAATATGAGGTTCCTACATTGGAGAACATGCATCACCATCAAAAACCTATTGCAGCTGGTAGCGGCTCCCGCGTTCTTGGTCGCTCCCTTCCTCGCGGTTGGACAGTTGATGACTATGAGAACCAACAAATTGGTCCAGAGCAAATCATTTGGAATAGCGAGGATACCATCATTTTCTCAAAAAATGTTCGCGATCCAGATACTTTTGACTACAGCAAGGGTGAGCATAAAGAACAAAACCCTCCCCTGCACACCCTGACCCTCACCTCAGATGTCCACAATGGCATATATTCTATCTTCCAGAAGAATTTAAAGACTGGCGAAACCGAAACCTTAGTGAGCGCTTTTCCAGGTGGCGCCAGCAGACCAACGCTATCGCGAGACCGCCGTACACTTGCTTTCGTTCGCCGGGTCCGGGATAAAGAAGCACTGGTCCTTAAGTATGTCTCTCATGTGTTGTTATCACCAGTTTCTTAGCAACCTTGGACAGGGATCTTCAAACAGGCACACTGCATCATGTGTGGCACGGTTTGAATTATGACTTGACAACTATATCTGCACCAATGGGTACTTACCCCTCCTTTGCATTCACCCCTTCGGACAACGCGGTTATAATATGGGCATCTGGTCAGATCCATCAAGTTCCCCTCAAGACCAATCATTTTGGAGAAAAAATCGCGGCCGACGAAAGTCCTTCACCCATACCCTTCACAGCCCACATCGAAATCAGCCTCGCTAAAACTCTTCGTGGCGGCGTTGACGTTCTTAACCAAGAAACAGCAAAGACTCAACGCATCCGTGCTTTCAAGAACCTTCGTGTAGACTCAAACGGAGAGCGGGCTGTGTTTGAAGGTGGTGGAGTGACATACATTCATGAGATTCGATCCCAACAAACTCGCCGAATCCCTGTCGCGGACAAGAATGCACCGCATTATTCGCCTAGTTTTGTGCACGGGAGGAAAGACCTTATTATTCACGCCCATTGGTCGGACACCGGGTTCACGTCGTTCGAGTTGGCCGACCTCGACACTGGTGCTTCACACCGAGTTGAGGGTCTTCCCCTGGGGAGATACTTCTCGCCTGTCATCTGCGAATCCCCTGGGTCGTTGAGACATCTCTGCATTTATCAAGTCAGCTGGAAGCTATCTCACTGGCGACATCGTTGCTACCGCAAACCCCGGCCTCTACATTGCGGATCTCGATTTGCCTTCGAGCGATGAGGCAAAGGTTATTCTCCGAAACATTCGGTTCCTCAGGTCCAATGTTGACCCGGACAACCGTCTCGAGATGAGGTTTGTTGAGGGCGCCAATAAACTCCTTATTCAACAATCTCGCAATGCTTTCACCATCGACTTGAAGGGGGGTCCTGATGAGAAGGGAGACTACAAGCAAGATACAATCGCTTCCGGGCGCATGTCAACCGAGCTAACAGTATCCCCTACAGAAGAGGGAGGAGTTTCAGAGTGGACCTCTTTCGTTGACTTTTTCCACGGTTTTTGTTGCCCCAGGAGGTGCTGCGGGTGAGGGGGGCGTTTGGTCAAAACCCGGCAACGCAACGAAGGGATTGGCAAGGTTGAGCTTAGATGGTGGACACGATGTTACGTGGAGTAGGGATGGAAAGAAGGTGTTTTGGTTCCTTGGTATCTACCCCATCTTCGAACGACTAGCCGAGACTCGTTGCGCTAATTTTGACCAGGTCCATTCTTGCATTCACTGGAGGTATCCAAACTACAAGCTTGTTCCTCCGAAATACAACAGGATGCCCTGAAACTTTGGTATCTCCTGCGTGAAAAATCTCGTAGAATATCAGGAAGTCTTTGTTGAGCACGCCACGGACATTGCGCGACTCAAGCAAGAAGCGGCCTCACTGAGAGGTATTCACAAAGAATGGCTGAATATTAGGGACGAGTCTGACGTGTTGGTCATCACCAATGCAACAATCCTCACAATGACTACGGGGAACGTGGAAGATGATTTGATAGAAAAGGGCGTTCTCGTTACTCGTGGCGGTGTCATTGAATCTGTGGGTCCGGCTTCAAGTAATATTCGCATTCCTGCCCACGCGCAAACAGTCGATGCTCAAGGAGGTTAGCCCTTGCGCTTATACGTTAATATCTTTGACTGAGTGCCCGTGCAGGATTCATTATTCCCGGTTTCATTGATGTTCATGCCCATTGGGATGGTTTCGGCGACAGATATCCTGCCAAATCTTGGGAGATGGAAGCTTTCCTTGCCTACGGTGTTACCACCTTACACAAGTAAGCGTGCAATTCGTCTCTCCTGTATACCCCGCCCTAACGCACTTGTGGCCAGCCCGAGTGCAGACAACGTCAATGGATTTGTTGAACGTAGTCGCGTCGAACGTGGACAGCTCATCGGTCCTCGCATTTATACTGTCGGTGACATCGTCTATGGCGCCGCATTATACGGAGTTCATCAAGATGTTACGACTCAAAGTGAAGCGGACTCTGCACTCTTGAGGATCAAAGCGGAAGGCGGACCTGCAAGCATCTCGTATAAGAATTACAATATCCCTTCTAGGTCGGATCCTTCCGGCAGCACCAATGGCCTGTTAACTAACCTGCCATTAATAGGGCTTCGCGTCAGAGATTATTGCTTACTGCGACCAATATGTCTATGCTTTGCGTCCCAGAGGGTGGCATGAACTACGATTGGGATTTAACGTACATCATTGATGGTCAGCGCGAGCCATTTAGTGGGCTGTTAGGATCTTTAACTTCCATTTCACACAGGAATGACAACCGTCGAGCACGCACTTCCTGTGCCCACTCTATATGACGATGTCCTCACGCTCTTTGCATCAAGTGGCACAGGTTATACTCCAACACATATCGTCAATTACGGCGGTGCTTTTGGTGAACAACTTGTATGGGCTGTCCATGATGTCCCCAACGATCCAAAGTAATCATTTGCATTTTCAATCTCCAACCATATATTCATTTCTCCCAGGTTGCGAAGGTTTACGAGACACGACATTTTGGAAGGCGTCACAGAATCTACTTCAAGGCCTCTAAATTGTGTGCCACTCCTCACTTAATCGCTGACCCTGTCTAATCTTTGTTGAAGCATTCGCCTTGTTCAATACATCGATCTCCTGCGGCTAAAATGACCGGGAAAGGTTTGTTGGTCCATATTGGTGCCCACGGCGAACCTCCCATCGGTTTGAATTACCACGCTGAAATGTGGTTCGCCAAGCAAGGGGGCCTGAGCAACTATGAGGTAAACAAATCCAGCCTCGCTCCTCCTGTCCCCTACTTACAGAAAAGTACCAGGTTATCCGTGCCGCCACTTCATCTGGAGCCCGAACGCTCGGCATGTTCCCATCCTTAGGTTCGCTGTCTGAAGGGAAACTAGCTGACTACCTCATCTATCCACCTGGAGTCGATCTCCTAAATGAAGATATCAGTCAAACTCTAGAATTGACTCATGTTGCGCGCGGGGGCCGATTATGGAATGCCTCTACGATGGAAGAAATTTGGCCTGTTAAAGGCAGGAAGCAAGAGATGCCGCCTTTCAATGCCGAGTGAAGCGGAAGGCTAGAATGCCCGTAAGTGTTCCCAATTTTCGCAGAGATGTATGATCTATGTTGAATATGATGGACTGCACCGATGTTGTGTTTAAGATGATGCTGGTATATCACTTTTATTCGGACCAAAGATTAATGGAACATTTTCATGTGATTCCAAACCCCTCCCGAAGCCTAGTCAAGAGACCACATCTTACTAATTCGTGTCCACCACAACCCACCTTAGTTCTTGGATTCCAATTCGAAGCCCAGGTAAATCCCGATATATAAAGACATGCCCTTGTTCGACGCCAATACCCCACCCACCATATAACCGCACCGATAACGTCACTTGAAAACTAAACCTTGACAAAATGCCGTCTCTTAGCCTTAAAACCAACGTCAAAGTACATCTTAACCTGGCTGTGCTCACTTACTGTCAGTGACTGACCATGATGGTTAGATTGCCGATCCCAAGGCATTTTCTCTGGAATTCTCCTAAGGTATGTTTAGTTTGACATGGCTTTACCTTCCTGCGATGCTGACCCACAATCGCTCAGTTCGGAGCTGAAGTACTCGGAAAGTCGGAGGGATACATCACTGTCGACTTATACTTACAACGAGACGATGACATTCGCGGGCACCCATGATCCCGCCTTTACTCTCACTAGTCGTGCGTCCACCCTTCGTGAGATGTCCAGAGATAGATAATCACTGGCATCCTGCATGACGATTTTAGATCAGCTTGGGTAACCTTGCCCCCCACCAAACCGAGAAGTACAGTGTAAAGATCTCTGAGTGGTTGAAACAGAAGGTTGGTCTCAGCAACGATCGTGGATATATCGTATTCCAAGACCCTGGGAATGCCAACATCGGGTATGTGCCTCGAATATCTCGATAGGAATTGTGGGGTGAATGACACCTCTGGCAATCCTCAGATTCAAGGGAACGACTTTCGCAACGATCTTTGGCCCGAACTAAATGCAATCCACTCTTCCTATCCTCCCTCACCATGCGAAATTATTAGTATGAAGAGAATTTTATTTCGTGTATTTTATGTGTAGGAAAAGAATTGAATAGTTATGAAATCAGAATGTACCGCGGCCCGGAGGCCAGTGGGAATATCTAAGGTCCCCTCATTCTCTGCCCACCTAGTTAGGCTGGAAAAAAGAGCCATTCCTACGGCCGAGCTAGCCTCGAATTTAACGGATTCCCCGTAGTATGGTTAAAGTACGGTTAACACACACGAAATTGGCCGAGTTCACTGTCTTACCATGGCACCTGATCATAACTCGCCCCTACAACGCAATGCTCCAGGGGAACCTCGTTGCCACCACACAACGTGGATCAGCTGTTTCATAAAAGTGACCAGACTTCTAATCCGGCTCGCACATCCTCAGTGGGCATGTCTGCCCTACTTTCCCCAATGTTCTCTTAATGATGAGCTCATGTATTTCCATGAAATCACTGCAACCTGTTTGATCCAGTCAAAGCTGCCTACCGTACATATCCAGTACGGTGCAAATTTTATGATGAAATACCTTGTCAACAGCAAAGAATGTAAATATATTAAGCCCAGAGCTAGTATCACGGCCCCGCCCTTCTACAAAGAAAGACACAGGGGTATTCTGGGCAGATACTGGTTTGATTCCAATAGGCACTGATGTATGATAAGCTGCCGGTATATACACAACTGCCCTCATTAAATCAAACCAGGGGGGCACAGTGGTCTTCACAGTGGTGAAGAAATCTTCTCTCAATATTTCCTTCATATCTCCTTACCAAATTGACTTTTAATCATTGTATCCTTTAATTCTGTAGTGCTAAGTGCTCTTAGTCAATAACAAAGGACTGTCAGTTGATAGACATATATGTTAAAAAGATATGAGGAAAATGGTGCTGGGAATAGGGCAAGCATTAAAGGTACTATCAACTCATGTTGCATGCGGGGAGGCAATTATGGAACGCCTCTACGATAGAAGAAACTTGGATTGGTAAAGGTAGAAAGCAAGACGTGCCACCCGTAGGTGGATTGGGTACGCAGGGGGGTCAACAACAAGAGGTGACATGAATTTTATTCGGTAAGAGACAACAAGCATATGATAAAGAGAAAGGAAGAAAAAGCCCAACAATCAAAGAAGTCGTGGTTTTTGTGTCTACGAAGGAGAAACAAATCATTAGACAAAATTCTACTGCGAGACGGACGGAGTGCCAGGGTGAAACCGAGGGGTCAATAAAATCAGAAAAGTATCCCCCATGAATGGGAATCCCCAACAGGAAACGTCTCTTCCTATAGCGGTAAATCAGTGAGCTCCTTCCGTCTATCTTCGCGCCGAATAAGCTCTTCTACGCGTCATCCTCGTGCAGCCATTTCCATACCCCTACACGCCGTTCGGTGATGCCGAGTAAGGCGGAAGGCCAACGTGCGCCGTAGTGTTTTCGTATTTTGGGGGTATGCAGTGATGATCTGTTTCGACTGTCATGGACTGCACCGACTCTATAGCATTTTCATCTCCCTGCCCCCCGGCCAGCCAAGATACCGCATCTTACTAACTCGCGGCCACCACAACCCATCCCAGTACTCGGATCAGTGGTCCGAAGCTCAGACAAATCCCGGTATATAAAGGCGTGCCCTGTTCTGAAGTCAACACCTCATTACCCCAGCTCCAACCGACTTGAAAACTAATTTTGACAAAATGCCGTCTCTTAGTCTTATGACAAACGTCAAAGTACATCTTATTCGACTATTTCACTGGCCATCGGTAACTGATGCATGAGCTAGGTTGCCGATCCCAAGGCATTTTCTCTAGAATTCTCCAAGGTATGTCTGTTTTAGCATTGTCCCGCCTTCCTGTGATGCCAACCCACAACCGCCCAGTTTGGGGCAGAAGTGCTCGGAAAGCCGGAGGAGATTATCACTGTCAACTATACTTACAACGAGACGATGACGTTTGCAGGGCACCTATGATCCCGCCTTTACTCTCACTATCGTGCGTCCACCCCCGTGAGATGCCTTGAGATAGATAACCATTGGCGTTTGCCCGGCGAACCTAGATCAGTAATCTTGCCCCGCACCAAACTGAGAGGTACAGTGCGGCGATTTCTGAGTGGTTGAAAGAGAAAGTTGGTCTCGACAGCGGTCGTGGATATATCTTATTCTATGATCCTGGGAATGCCGCCAACATTGGGTATGTGCCTCGAATGTCTGGATAGAATCATGAGGTTAATGATATCTCGGACAACTCTCAGATTCAAGGGAACCACTTTGTCCACAATCTTTGGCTCGAACTGAGTACAATGTGTTCTTTCTATTCTCCTTCACCATACGAAGTTGTCATACGGAGAGTGTTTTATTTCGTGTATTGATGTGTAGGGAAAGACAATTGAAAGTTATGAAATGAGATACTACAGGAATGGTGGACTTGTCAAAAAATCCCGTCCATCAGATCAGCTGTCATTCAGCTCTTCGTTCCCAATGTTGGAGATGCTGAGCGCTAAACTCCAAAGCCCCTAAATTTTGCCAGCTCCTCTCGCTGCCACCGCTGGACCACCCGTTCTCCGACGGAGGGCTTCCCGTCGAACCATCAGACTCGCTTTCCATGTCTGAATCACTATCAGCCCATGGATCATCATATTCTGCATCCATATGTGACACAAAACCCTCATTCTGGATGGGGGACATTGGGCGTGATGAGAACGCTGAACTTGGAAGAGAAATCGACGTCATGGACGGAGAAGGAGGGACCAAGTCCGGCATGGGGTTGGATAAATCCAGCGTAGGTATAACCAGGGAGGAGGTGGGCTCTACATGCCGCGAAGACTTTATGCCGGTGGGCTCAAGTTCAGCTGGGTCCACAGCAGAGGAAAACTCTGACATGTCGTCCACATCATCAAATCTAACCTCTTCCAAAGCGCACCACCCTGTCCCGCTTTCACCAATCACGGCTCTAACCTCTTTCTCCGTCCAGCCAATGAATTCGATCTTGACGACCGTACATAAAGCAGCCTCACTGGTTCCTTGGCCATAAGCAGAGCACCTGACACCCTTGGCCCACACCTCGGCTCTGTCCAGATGGTCGAATAATATTTCGACTCGACGGCGGTGAGTTTGGTGATGGACGTGGTGCTGAGCAAAGTATGATAGAGGGGGGAGTAAACTGGGAGAGTCACCCGGGAGGGCTGCTTCAGCCGGGAGAGGTACCCGGGAGGAAGGTGTGGCAGCAAAAGGCACAAACAGATAGGTAGTGACGGGTGCAACGGTGTCGTGGAAGTACTGTTCAATCTCGTCCGAGGGATTCCCCTGAGGGGCGGTCTGAATATTGGTATTTTTGGGCTTGAGCATCTCCTTGCCCTTACCTCGAAGGGAAGCTTTCTTTCCCCGTTTCGTCCGCGGTCGTTTGATGTGACCCTTCCGAAGGTCAAGGTCGGCCTCATACAGAGCTCGACAGGCAACAGGAACATTGTTGGCAAGGTTTTCGAAAATGGGACGTGCAGTTGAGAAATTTCTCGCGGTGCCTAAGCCAACGTTGGTGGCAACGTGGACACCTGGCGAGGGAGGACGAGGCAGAAAGATGTTGCGTGGTCCCGAGGACAGGGCAGTCCTGGCATGGAGGGAGAGCCCCGACTTGATAGTGGGAGCAAACCCAGAGTGTAGGGATCGAGCTGCGCCAGGGCCTCCGTTATGGATATGGGTGGGCACCCGTATTCCGGGTGCAGTGAGATGATTGAAGATGCGAGCGACGAAGTTTCTGGATTGAGTGAAGAGTTTATTGGGGGGAGAACGTGCTGGTTTGGGTGGGTGGGGACCGAATCCGTGAACAGGCGGGGCAGTGGTCGAGATATGCCGAAGCTGGGTAGTACCATTGCCCCTCATTTGGAGGGCTGATTGACCCGGTCCATGCCCACCATGATGAGCGACAGCATTGGCAGCCTTGCGCACAGTTGTACGCGCGACTGCAAATACCATCTTGATGGTATGTGGACAGCTGCTTGTTGTAAAACCAGAAGTAGCTGGAGATGTGGATGGGAGGGTGTTGTGGTGGTTAAGATTGAAGAGGCCGGGGATGTGACCAAGGCTAATATGAGCCACTTCCAAATCGGGAGGCCGACGTCTTGCGTATTCCAAATGCCGTGGTGGCTATGCATTTTGTTTGGTGGCTGTGCACTGTTAAAGTCAAGAAGTCGGTTGTGACAGTGTCTGAGTGGGCCAAAAGATGTCAAGAGGAGCAGCGAGATCGCCTGGACAATAATCGAGCCGTGGGCCCACGCAATCTATATACCACAACTTCAAGCACAAATGCGGAGGCATCGGTGCAATGCACGGTCCAGGTTGGACCAAAGAGCTTCAGGGAAGTAGGAGGTGGCGCACCTTGGCGCACCCGTGACATGCCCACCGTTCAAGATGGTGCATTGAACACTTCTGCACCAATGAGCAACGTGGAGTTGACTGTCAGCAATTTCCGAATCCACAGGTGAAAAAGCACAGGGGAAGTTTGTCCCACTGAGACGGTGTTCTGCTTCAAATCAATCATTGTTCAAATCCATTGGATCCATCAACTTGCCTATTGCTGCGCAGGAAAGCTCCATAAATGACAGCTGGCGGGCAGCCCTAAAGCTTGAAGTCAGACTTCTACGAAGTAGTCATGAATAGGCAGCCAACGATAGTCTGCCGCCACTCCAGCTGGGCCAAAGATCGGAGGCAGTCTCACGGACACAGCGTGGGTTACTGCGCGAGCGATTGACGATATTATCAAACCGTCCTATTTCTCCTGCCTCTGTACTGGGATATTATGCGCGTAATCATATATATCGACCCAAAAACGACTCATACATTGTACATCAGTTTTAACTTAAGTCGCCCACTCTGGAATACCACAGAGATTATTTCGTTGCTCCGTTCGCCTTTCTCCTGATCTCGGGATCCAGTGGGAACCGCTGCTCCTCAGGTCCTCCAGAATACAGCCTCTCCCAAATAGGCTTCAGGTGGCTGGGAGTCTTCCAGGCCAACTCGTCATTTCTCAGCCACAGACGAATCAAGTGTCGACTGTTTGGAAGTGCAATAAGTGTCTTGTCCACCATCCTTGAAATCAGTTCACTCACGTGTGCTCTGGGCTATCGCGGAACGCATCTCGAGCGTGAAGCAGACCCATGCTGTTGATATATTGAATATCACCCTTCTGGAAGTTAAGGCCCAACGAGTATTTCTCCGCAGTGTAATGCAAGGCATCCAAGGCTTCAGCATGTGCCTCGGTAATCGGCGGAATATGGGGAGAACGTTTCTGTTCACCATATCCAGTAAAGTGACGGCGTGAATATTGGATGATGATGTGACCATCTTCGTTATACAAGAGGGGCCTCTTTGTATATCCTGGGTCACCACCAAAGCTGCCAAATGGAACGGTGAGACTCGATTTAAACACGGAGGATATTATCTACTGACCTGTCTAATGGCCATTCTTCCGCCAGCGTGTGGATAAGATCTGGACGGGTGGCAGCCAACTCGTTGTAGACCCTGGGTCCGCTACTGATCCTCGAAGTGCCACCCTCGGCAGCATTGTCCAAGGCAAACAGCGCGATTAAGTCGCCAACGTCGGTATGGAAAACTTGTTTGTCCGTTGTGTATGCCGAATTACCAATACCTCCCTTCTCATGCGCATGGCTAACGGTTAAGTCTTTGATATGTGCAAGTACGGCACCGGTACCATCCTGCTTCCCTCTAGCAGATCCCACATGGGATGAGACGCCTTAGAATTTGAGAAAGTCAGGTGAGCCCACCTGCAGAGAATTCAAAAAAAGGAGAGACCAACCCGCATAAATAATAGCCAACTGGGCGCGTGTGTATGCATTCACAGGAATAGTCCGGAGGACGAAGAACCCCCGACCCGTGTAGAGCTCCTTAGCCAAGTCATAAAGTATTGGACCCAACTTTAGAAGAGGGAAAGTTTCCTGGCTTATATAGCCCATATGTTTGTTGAGGCCTGGGGAAGGTATTCATTGGGCGTCCGGACGTAAACAACGTCTACTACCCACTTTCGAAGTGCCTCATGGCATCATCGATCTCTTTGAGTTCTTCATCGCTGAGTTTATACACCCATTGATCCTCGTTGGTCCAGTCTTTTCCTTCCCAGACAACAGGACCTTCGACCTTGGCAGGAAAACCGGGCGGCAAAGACATCTTGGGTAGATCGGGATTCTCTCCTAGACGCTGCGCAGTACGTGCTTTGTACTTGGCTAGATCCGGGTGATATTCGATATCCGGTTGGATTGCGACAGCAACAGGCATTATGTCTTCGTACTTTGGTTGCTTGGGAATGAGAGATTGGACAGAAAGAGTACTTATTTAGTGAGGATCCGCCATGGAAAGGTAGATGGCACAAATATATGCGTTCAGGACGAGATTCCCCATATCGGTCCGTGGGTAAGTGGACTTCCTATCGGACCTACGCACGGATGAAGAGCGGATTGCACCTAAGTAACCAGAAAAAACATGCGTTTTCAAGTCGATCTCTTATCCGATATCTTGGTGTTCTCCTTGCGCCTTGGCCTGGTATTAACGTGTGCCATTTGTGGCTCTGGAAGCTGAAACCTGGACCCAATCGAGTGCCGGGTAACAAACGATACTCTCACACAATGTTTGTACCCACGGGGCTAGGCACCGCGACTATCCCGCAAGTTTCAAGGGCCTTAAGATTCCCATGGATATGCAGAGGTAGAAGGCGGACGCTATCATGCGAGAGATGTAGTTACTCCATTTGACGGTCTGAAGCAAGTAGAATTCGTGAATAGGCAAAGAATTCGCTAGCAAGGCCAAGAAGAGCCGCTTGAAGCGGGCCGGACAGCCGTGTATAGAGGATGGAGTCCTGTGGACGACCAGCCACTAAGGACGAGGTGAGAAGCATTGCCAGCTGGGCGTGGAAGTTTTTTCCCCGTCGTGTGAGGCGTAGGTAGTCTATTAGAGTATTCCTTTCACAAGAGATGACGAATTTGCCCAAGGAGCGAGTGGTGGGCGGGTGCTGGATGTGGTTGTGGAGGATATGAGAGTGCGGAATTTCGTCGTGTGTAATTTGGATACGAGCCAAGCCAGGCCTGGCCAAATAGGGGGTCTTCTATTTATTTCTTTACCAAACTCTCAACCCCTGCTCTATCGGTTCTGAGAACACGACCGGAACTCACTAAATGCTCCACCGGACAACAAGAGTTCAACTATGATAGCCCCATTCAGTCGTGAATGCCGTTGAGTTGGGTCAAGAATTTGATGATGTCCGTTCCTCAAGCCCGTCTCTACTTGAAACCAGTAACAAGGAGAATATTGCCTTTCGATAGGACTCCATACCGTGGGATGTCGGCTTCAATTACGCCTGAAAGATACTCATGAATCGGACAATATCTTAGGATCGTTGCAGCTAAATATTCACCGCCGTTCACATCGGTGAACTGAGGGTATGAAAAATGCAAGGACCATGCGGATAATCTGGTAAGAACAATGTTGCGCAATCCTGAGTGGAGCTCTGGCAAGAGTCTCGGCAAAGAACTTTACATTAAATTCGAATTCGAACATCGCAAATACATGGATTATCGGACAGGTACTAATTGGCAGATACCGACACTGGAGGCGGGGGAATGGGGTTATTATCCTTCTTTCTCACCTCAGGTTGTAACGGGAATCGCTGCTGGTCCGGTCCGACCGAATAGAGCCTCCTCCAATTGGGCTGCAAAGGTTCTGGAGTTTTCCAGGCTAGTTCGTCGTTCCGAAGCCATAACCGTATCAGGTGTCGACTGCAAATCGCGAGTAGCACGTATTCAGTGAACGTTTCCGGAGGCGGTGACGCGATATAGGAGGTGGGCACTCACGTTTTCTCAGGGCTGTCACGGAAGGCATCTCGGGCATGCAAGAGACCAAGACTGTTGATGTACTGAATATCACCTTTCTGGAAGTTGAGGGCCAGGGAGAATTTCTCAGCAGCAAATTGTAAAGTATCAAGTGCTTCCGCTTGAGCCTCTGTTATCGCTGGGATGTGGGGAGTGCGGGTTAGTTCTCCATATCCAGTGAACAAGCGCCGGGTGTACTGGATGATAATATGACCATCCTCCCAATAGAGTAAAGGCTTGGAGGTGTATCCCGGGTTCCCACCAAAGCTACAGCGAGCAAACTTGAATAAGTTAGTTATAAGCATGGAGTCACTAGCCTACCTATCATGTGGCCAATACTCGGTTAAAACCCGAATCAGATCGGGTCGTGTGGCAGCGATCTCGTTGTAGACACGCGCAGCACTGCTGAGTCGTGAGGTTCCCCCTTCCTCTGAGGTAGAAAGGCAGATAAGAGCGATGAGGTCACCAACATCGGTGTGGAAAACTTGTTTATCTGTGGTGTATGCCGTATTTCCTCTGTGCCCTTTCTCGTTCGCATGAGACACGCTGAGGTCCTTGATATGGGCGATAACGGCTCCGGTGACATCCTGCTTTCCACGGGCGGAGCCGACATAAGAGGACACACCTTATCGATGTGTTAGGGATATTAAATGTGATTGTCCGTAGAGCGTACCGGTATAGATAATTGCGATTTCCTCGCGGGTGTACTTGTCTACAGGGATCGTTCGTAGAACGAAGAAGCCTCTGCCGGAGTAGAGTTCCTGACCCAGACCATGCAACATAGGAGCGAGCTTCGGTAAGGGGAAAGTTTCCCGACTGATGTAGCCAAATGGTTTGTTCAAGCCTTCGCGAGTTAGCCCAGATCTGGAGAAACTGGGAAGTTATGGCTTACTCTTGAAGTGTTGGAGGGCGTCGTCAATTTCTTGCAGTTGTTCCTCTGTCAGTTTGACGACCCACTGTTCTTCACTAGTGAAGTCTTTACCATCCCAGACGATGGGACCTTCGACCTTGTCAGGGAAGCCTTCAGGCAAAGGTTGATTGGGCAGGGTAGGGTCCTCCGCAAGTCGACGCGCTGTGCGGGCCCTCCAATTCGCTTCATCTGGATGGTAGGCAATGTCAGGTTGCCTTTCAGCTGTAGTAGCAGATACGTCAATGGCCATGGTAGTGTTTCGCGCTGGGCTAAACCAGACTTCTCTTGTGCTTTTAAATATCACGACTGGGAAAACAACTCAGTGCTCCCGTCTGGGTAGTCATGGGGTATAACCCTTGAGGAGATGCGGATTGCGAGTTCAAGGCACACGCAGAACTTTCAGAATTAGGTGGTTTTGGTGTGACTTCCAATTCACACCTGGTTGAAGGGTGGTATTTCACACACCAAGTGAATCTGATCAAGGTCCGATCTGTGTTCAACTGGCGAATTGGGGCTACCGTGTGGACGGATCCTTGCTTCCTTGGTTTCAGACGCTGTGAGAGCTTCATGGACCATGGGATAAAGGTGCACAATGAGTCCATGGAGGTATTTTGCGAAGGGTGTGGATGCTAACAAGGAATGATTTGAAGGTGGATCGGCCACAGGGCTCCGACTACTCGGAGGACGTAATTTGGTCAACCATGAGTTAGGTTAATAATGGTTTTCGGGAATATCTACACGCCTGGTACACCTCGATCCTAGATCAACGGTGTATGAGAAGAAGAGGTAGCAAGGATTCGGAATTTGTTCATTCGAGCTTGGTACGATGGCCGTGGTTTCACTAAATACCCTCTTGCTCTTGTTCTGGCTCTTCATATATTAAGATTTGCCGGTCACCTGTGTTTGTCTCTGACCGTGGTTTTGAGGATTTGGATTTGCTACCACTGGCCCGGGTTTCACTAAGTTGACGCACTCTCTCGGATTGACCATCGCCGATTCTGATGACCACGTAGAGCGTCGACTTTTCCCTGGTGTTGTATTTGACGTCCTCATCCTCGTTGTCAGGCATGACTTCGTCTTGTACACTGACAGTGCCAGTCGATATTTCCGTGTAAATTTCGCCCTTGGAAAATGGTAGAATTGGTGGGAGAGCGCAGGAAAGTTGTGCAAGAAGGGGTATAGCGGCGCCCATTGCATGCAAATGTAGAGTTTTGTATCTGTGGTACCAGTCAGCAACCAGGTCCCGGATCAACAAGGGTGCATACCCATCGTTCAACACCAGATCCTTGCATTTACGCATATATGCACCCAAAGATGTCTTGCGTGATAGGCAAATATAATTCTTGCCTTCTTTCTGCGCAGAGCGAGGCCCTGTGGCAGAGTTCGATGGCGCAACTACAGGCCAAGGTCGAGGTGCTTCCAGTTTTTTTATCTTTGGCCGTTTATTGATCGATTTTGCTGGCTCTGGTCTTGGTTGTTTATGACCCTCATCTGTCGCGGGTGATATTTGAACCTGCGAAACAGAGGGGTTCATTGCGGCGCTTTTGATGTTCTGTAGAGGGTGGGGTTTGAGCAGACTGCGCGTTGGCGGGTGCCAATTTTATTCGCTTCCCTGGGTTCTCTTCAAGAATAACGGGCGCTGTGCGTCGTTTCTTCGAGTTAGATGCCATGACTCGGTACTGAGGCCTTGGTCGCAATTTCTAATGGCAAAGTCGATGCATTGGCATTTTGGGGTTGGTATCAATAACACCAAATAATAACTCTTGGTTACTCTCCCGGAGGACGGATACACAGGCTAAACGTCCCTCAATTCAGCAAGTGACTCGCCTCCAATTGGACAGAAAATGTATCAGGAGATCTGCACATGAGTTAAGTAAAGGCGTGTCAACGGTTGAACGGGACGAGCTGCAGGCAGTATCAGCCATCAAGCCGGTGACACAAGTGCAAACAAGAAAACGTACAAGACAGCTGTCGATCTAATCAACTCTCCATCTCTCTTTCTCTCGACTTTCTGTTTGTCGGCTAGCGAGGCAGTCTTTTGACTGGTTCTCTACTTCAGGCGCACAAAAACTCGTTCTTATACGCCAACATGAGTACGCCAGATGCTGCAGAGCAAAACATTCAAATGTGGAAGGTCAAGAAACTCATCAAGAGCCTTGATTCTGCTAGAGGGTGAGCCATGGGTTCCAGCCACATTCCCAATAGAATCACTGATGAATTTCCAGTGCTGGAACTTCCATGATTAGCCTAATCATCCCCCCCAAGGTGTGTTGGCCCAGAATTGTCTCGCAAGATCTTCACCGACGTCAATTATCGCCCAGGATCAGGTATCTCGCGCATCTGCAATGTTGACACAAGAGTTCGGAACGGCTTCCAACATCAAATCTCGTGTAAATCGCTTGTCTGTCCTTGCCGCCATCACAAGCACTCAGCAACGTTTGAAACTCTATAATCGCGTGCCACCCAATGGGCTCGTCCTATTTGTCGGCACTATCCTCACCGACGAGGGCAAGGAAAAGAAGGTCTCGTTCGATTTTGAGCCGCACAAGCCGATCAACACGTAAATCGTTTCAACGTGCTTCTCTTCCAGCTGTCACATGTCACTGACGTCGGCATCAGTTCGCTTTATCTTTGCGACAACAAATTCCACACCGAGGCGCTCTCTGAACTTCTCGAATCGGATCAGCGCTTCGGTTTCGTTGTTATGGATGGTAATGGTACCCTCTTCGGCGTCCTTGCGGGAAACACCCGTGAAGTACTTCACAAGTTCACTGTCGATCTTCCCAAGAAACACGGACGTGGTGGTCAATCCGCACTTCGTTTCTCTCGTCTTCGTGATGAGAAACGCCACAACTACGTCCGTAAAGTTGCCGAGTTAGCGGTCCAGCATTTCATCACCAATGAAAAGGTTAACGTAACTGGCCTCGTTCTCGCTGGCTCGGCTGATTTCAAAACTGAACTCAGTCAGAGCGACATGCTTGATCAGCGCCTTGGTTCAAAGATTATCAAGGTTGTCGACGTCAGTTACGGTGGTGAAAACGGGTTTAATCAGGCATGTGTTCCCTTTACCGCGCGGAGTTCAAATGCTAACTTGACGATGTAGGCGATTGAACTTGCGGCTGAATCCCTTTCAAATGTCAAATTCGTTCAGGAGAAGAAATTGATCCAACGATATTTCGATGAGATCAGTCAGGATACTGGCAAATATTGTTTCGGTGTTGACGATACTCTCAAAGCACTCGAGTTGGGTGCAGTCGAGACTCTCATCGTCTGGGAGAATCTTGACATCACTCGCTACGTTCTTCGCAATGCTGCTGGGGGTACGATTCTTGCATTACATGGTCTTTATGACAGCCGTTGATTTTTTCTGACAGAGGAAATTGTCATCCACGTTAATAAGGAACAGGAAAAGGATCGCGAGAAGTTCCTTGACAAGTCCACCGGAATGGAAATGGAACAAGTCGTCGAGCCCCATTCATTACTCGAATGGTTCGCTGAGAAATACAAGGAATTCGGTGCGACTCTCGAATTTGTCACCAACAAGTCGCAGGAGGGCGCCCAATTCGTAAAAGGATTCGGCGGCATAGGTGGCCTTTTGCGCTACAAGGTCGACTTCACGAACCTTGCGTCGGTCGATGACCAAGATGAAGACGAATTCTATTCGGATGACGACGACATCTGACGGTTCTGCAGGCTCCTAGGAGCCCCGTCTAACGAGGGCACGTCGGGAAGGGTGGAAGGAAGGGGTTGCGAAAGTCTCGAACCAACCAAATGGAAAAGCATAAATTTCGGCCATTACACACTGGCTCCTTTTGTTTTCGACCGTTCGAGGAAGATGAGAATTTTCGAGAAGCTCAAAGCTCCTTGTGCTAAACCCATATGTATGTGATCTCTTTTCAATTCACGGTGGAGATAATTAATTACTTGTGCAAGGATCGAAGCAGCTAGTCTCATTGCTCCATCATAGGACGAAATCCAACCAGATGTGTTCCTTGTGCTAAATCTCTCTTTTTGTTGTCTTGTAATTTGTAACTGAATGATTTATTTGTGTTTCTTGTGCCCATGTGACGCTGATTGCGATATTGAAGGTGCTCTAACCTCTGAGGGGAAGGTTGATCCTCCCGATTAATATTGCTATGACGTTTCCAATTTGGTAGTGCTGCCGTTGCGTGATACCATCACGAGTTTGTGTCCGTCACTAACCCGCCCACCACATGCACCCAGTCAACCTCTTTGGATTTCAACCCTCTCCTTCAGTGTGTTCAGCATGCGCCTGACCTTTGTGAACTTGACAAACGACACAATTGCAATCTCTCGCCCTCTTTCTAGTGGTTTATGCGGCCTCCTACAGCTAAACGATGAGACCGCGGGAGAGATTTGCACTATTGGTCCTATGAAAAACCAGGATGCAGAGTTGGGGAGAGATTGGAATAATTATATTCTACTCAGGTCGCTCAGCGCATGTGGGAAGCAAACTGGTGGCGGCATTGAATGTCATAGCGCATCGAAGGAATGGTTGGTCAAACCGGAGAGCCTCCCCATTCAAATATCTCTATCTTTGGGAGCCTCATGGCGAGTACTTGATATCCCACACAATTGTCCATGGCGTATGTACTGCGGTAAGGTGCGTAGTCCCTTGTTGCCACGAATCCAAAGTGAGATCCATCCCAATGTTACCACAGGTAAAAGGGAACCATCACAAAGTTCTTGTCCTGCCGCGGCGGAACATGAGCTCATTCTTGGCTGAACTCCCTGATAGTCTGCCCCTGTCTGCGGTGGTGTTACCGGGAACACATGATGCGTGAGCTTTATTTGAACAATCTTTGGCTCTCATTTTCATCCATGGCACTCTAGCATGGCGTTTTATGGCTACCCAATCTCGCAATGTCAATCTCCCCTCACTCCCTTATCTGCTCAGTTGCTTTCGGGTATTCGCGTACTTGATGTTCGACTCGCCATTATCGAGGGCCAGCTCATAGCATACCATGGTGTCTATCCACAAAGGACACCATTCTCCACTATCATTGCGTCTGTACATGCATTCCTGACGTCTCCGCAAGGGAACAAAGAAACGGTTGTTATGTCAATTAAACAAGAGGATTTTGCCGTTCACTCGTCTGCTACTTTTTCCAAGCTAGTCAAGGAATTCATGATGAACAACCCTGGAGGATGGCTAGAGCCCAGCAGTGGGGATAAAGGAATGTGGTTTCTCGAGAATCGAATTCCGACACTTGGCGAGGTACGAGGGAAGGTCGTCCTGTTTAGCCGATTTGGAGGGGCTGGAGAAGGCTGGGAGGGTGGTTTAGAGGGAATGGGGATTCATCCATCTACTTGGCCTGATAGTTCAAAAGAAGGTTTTGAATGGATGTGTAAGGACACCCTGGTCAAGACTCACGACTGGTAAGTTTGCTACATACGTGAAGGATCAACATTCTGATAGTCATTTAGGTATAACATTCCTTCGTTTCTATCTATCCCGGAGAAGGTGGCGCTGTCCACGAGAATTCTAGTGCCGGAAATCCATCCAGACGATTCATTGCATGCTCCGCACTACACCCCAATATACCTCACACCCACACCCCAGCGACCGCCTCTCGCTATCTCATTTCTATCCGCTGCGTCTTTCCCACTCTCGCTCCCACCCGTTGTTGCTCGCGGCTTCGGATGGCCAAAGTTGGGTTTCGGTGTCGAAGGTGTTAACTCACGCGTCGGGAGCTGGTTATTGGGGGTCTTATGTGGAGACGCCCCACCAGATCTCAAGAATCGGGGCACGGAGGCAATAAGTGGCGACCTTGACAGGAAAAAGCAAAAACTACTGTCACCGGAAGTCCGAGGTCCCCGGATTCGGGGTTGGGTCTTGATGGATTATTTTGACGAGCCAGAGAGTGGTGGAATGGTGCCATTGCTTGTCGAATGCAACTTCCATGGTCGAAGATCTGGTGAAGAGGGCTGGCCGTGGCTGAGATGACCATGATGCGCTCTCGACTCATTCATGGCATCAATGACTGTTGCTTCGGGGAGATTGAGCTACAATGCAGTAGCAGATACCTTTGAACACAGATTTTGGCTATTTTGGGTGAACAAATCTGGTTAAGAACCTACAATCTTCTTTGCGCACCAATGATCCCCCACTATCCCAAGGCCGAGTGCTGAGGCCTGGGGCGACGTCAAAGTGTTCGTCGGTCCTTTGGAGAAGAAATGGTATCACGTGACCTTAATCGCACTTTGCAAGCCAACGAAGCCGACTTTGTCTCCAACCAACGTCACTCGCGTCACCGCTGACGTGCATCCTCGACATAGCAGAGTAACCCGTTCCGCCACCATGCTACAGGTATCGCGAGAATATATATTATCCACCTTACATTGTTACCGTTGTGATCAGCATTGCTTACACCATGGTGGACACCCTTTCCACGATGACTGACGACCCCAAGCGCCGTGACGTGAAACACAATATCATCGACTGTACCAGCACATCTGCGCTCACGACAGACTATGGTATCAAAGTAACCGATACGGATAATTGGTGGGTCTACTTAAGATGACCTGTGATGACTGATTAATCATGGTACAGGCTGAAGGCCTCTGACGGACAAAACCCCGGACCTTCCTTGCTTGAGGATCAAATCGCCCGGGAGAAGATACACAGATTCGACCACGAGCGAATCCCAGAACGCGTCGTTCATGCCCGCGGAACTGGTGCTCATGGCTACTTCAAGGTCTACGACGACCGTGCCTCAAAATACACATATGCACCCGTACTGACGGACCCATCGAGGACTACCCCTATTTTTATCAGATTTAGCACTGTTCAAGGTTTTCGTGGTAGTGCGGTAAGCTGACGGCCTGGTTAGTCACAATATGCGTTAACGCGCAGCACAGGATACTGTCCGGGACGTTCGTGGTTTCGCCATGAAAATCTACACTCCAGAAGGCAATTGGGATATTGTTGCTAACAACATTCCCGTGTTTTTCATCCAAGATGCTATCAAATTTCCTGATATCGTTCACGCCGTCAAGCCTGAGCCACATAACGAAGTGCCTCAAGGCCAGACTGCTCACAACAATTTCTGGGACTTTGTCGGTTTGCAATCTGAATGTGGGCATCTCCGACCATTCAATTTCAATAATCCCGCTGATAGCTGCCTGTAGCCGCACATATGATAATGTGGATCATGTCTGATCGCGGTACACCCAAATCCTGCATCTCTGTTCGCCACAACTGATTCAGGAGACAGCCATTCCTCGTTCCTATCGTATGATGCAGGGATTTGGGGTTAATACGTACACCCTTATGAATGCTAACGGGGAACGTTTCTTCGTGAAATTCCACATGACCCCAGAATTGGGCGTTCATAGCTTGGTTTGGGATGAGGCGCTAAAGATATCCGGACAAGATCCCGGTACGCTATCATTAACCTACTTAGACATTTGCGCACCCTACTTATTTGCCCCAGATTTTCATAGAAAAGATTTGAATGAGGCTATCGAGAACGGATGCCCACCTAAGTGGATATTCGCTATTCAAGTCATTGAAGAGAAGGACGAACATAAGTTTGATTTTGATATCCTGGACGCCACCAAGGTTTGGCCCGAGGAACTCGTTCCGAAACAAACGATTGGGGAGTTCGTCCTCAACCGCACTGTGGACGAATTTTTCCCTGAGGTCGAACAAGTTGCCTTCTGCACTAGTCATATTGTCCCTGGTATTGGATTTAGCGACGATCCCTTACTTCAAGGCAGGAATTTCTCTTATTTCGATACGCAGATATCCCGATTGGGTATCAATTGGGAGCAGGTCCGTTCCCTTTTCATTTCCGCCTTCATTATTCCTCACTTCAGCTTTAGCTCCCGATCAACAGACCCGTCTGTCCTGTCCTTAACCATAACCGCGATGGGAAGATGAGTCACCGTATCAACACCAACAGACTCAATTACTATCCTAATCGGAAGAACGCTGGTCATCCAGCCCCACCTTCAGAGGGTGGCTACGCCGAGTAGGTTGCGTCGCCACAAGACGTGCTAAGCCCATTATTGACCCCAATACTAGGTTCAGAGAAAAGATTGCGGGGATTAAGCAACGTGTTCGGGGTGCTAAGTTCCAGGAGCACTTCAATCAAGCGCAGCTGTTCTATAATTCGCTTGCCCCTCACGAAAAAGCTCACGTCCTCGCCGCGTTTTCCTTTGAACTCAGTCACTGCGACGACCCTGAGGTGTACCAAACTTACACGAAGCTCTTAAATAACATCGACTTCGACCTTGCCAAATCCGTTGCACAAAACGTTGATGGTACCGTCCCCGAGAAGCCCGCAAGACCCAACCATGGCCAAAAATCGGTTGGGCTCTCCCAGCAGGATTACTTACCTGCATCACCAACTATTGCGACCCGCAGGATTGCTATCTTGGTGGCGGACGGTTTCAATATAGCCGAGGTGCAAGCCGTTAGAGCTGCCTTGGTTAGCGCAAAGGCTACAACCTGGATAATCGGTCCCCGGCGCGGCAGGGTCTATTCAGCTGGTGAAACCGTAGCTTCTGGACATGGTCTCGTGGCCGACCACCACTTTGAAGGGCAGAGGTCAACGCTCTTCGATGCAGTTTTCGTCCCCTCTGGTGCCGAGCATGCCAAAGCGTTGTCCGAAAATGGTCGGACCGTACATTGGATCCGGGAGGCCTTTGGACATTGTAAAGCCATAGGCGCTATTGGTGACGGTATGCGTTTCAGGATGTTTATGTCTTCACGAGAAACTGATGGAACCATTTCGAAGGTGCTGCCTTCGTGAACCGAGCAATTGGACTCTCGCAAGTTGACTTTAATTTTTCCCCAGAGAGCAATGAAGTGGTTACCTCTTATGGTGTTGTGACAACTGGCAAGTACGACACCACCTCAGCTGTCGTTGATGTCTTCAAGATCGGCCCCGGACCGAAGGGGTTTGCTTCAAATTTCGCGTATGAGATGAGCAAGCATCGATGTTGGGAGCGAGAGATGGATGGTTTGGCAACACAGGTAGCCTATTGATGTATATATTACAAGCTCTTTCGATCTGACTCCCGTATATTCCGGGTGGCTTAAGACACTCCAAATTATTCGCGCTACATCGTGTTCTCGCATATCCTTGATTACTGACTAAACCCTGATCGTATTGCGGCTTGTGTAGGCGAAACCGATCGAAGTCTCCTCCGTTGGATCGCATACCCCTTTTTTCAGCTACACTTATTCTCATGCCCCAGCAGACGGCTTCCTGGATCCCCATGACTTCCTCAAGGCATGCTGATTTTCAGCAAGTAGTAAGCAGACATCCGTTTAAAGAACTCGGCGTACGACATTGCTTTCAGGGTATGTTGACATGAAGTTGATAATCCTTTGTAAGCATACTCAGCGGATTTTTATGCTTACCTAGCAAAGTATTTCTCACTACGTCAAATTCCGCCAGATCTCACCCTCCTGCGCCTTCGTCAGGTTGCTCACAGAAACCACGTAAGCATGAACCGCGCCCTGAACGGGTAGCTTTACTTTTCTGATCGGCAGTGAAATTGAACGGTGTCCCAGGTCCTCAGGATAAAGTGATATTATAATGTCGGCTGCCACTGAGGGTATTTCGCTTTTTGCGGATGTCGGTCACACGACCATCCCTAGCAGAACGTCATGTTTACGATGTCACGGAACCTCCCCATAACGTTCATTCCTCGATTTTCTGGAAAAGCACAACCGGTCACCCCCAATTACTCCAACTACATTCTGAATGTGGCTATCCATAATCAAGCTTCAAACTCATGCACTACAAAGCGCGCATTCTTGTTGACGAATTAAGACGCACAGTTGACTCGTCATGATAAGTTATGGGAAATCTTCGTGTTCCAAAGGCGCATACTTCAACTAACAAAGTTGTTCTCCCGGTCACTCGTCCTGTTTTCCTTTCTAACTCAAGCATCCATGAAGGGCTGTGTATCCAAGGTTTTTGATCCACCGACACCAAGAGCTTGATATGTTATTTATTGGACATCGTTGTCACTAACTTCATCTGACAGAAAATATATTGACACGCTAAGCGACGTTGCTACCCATAACCTGATTAGCAGACGTTGGTATTCAGCCTGCTTCTCGGGTAATCACTGCAGCGCGGGGGACTGAAATGTATTTTACGGTACCAGATTTCCCCACCAGGAACCTTCTAGTTTTTGAACCTGACACAAGGGCGAAATGACTTGATCTATTACTATGCCATTAACAAATTTCCCAGATGGTTTAGCTGCTTTCGAAGACCACCCAGCGGTTCTGCCAAGGCTATCTCACAGTTGGTTATCGGATACCAGTACTCATCTTTGTGGAAAAGAAGTGTCAGGAGGGATCCTATTCCTGTTCCAATGGCCCGGGGATAGCCTGGAAACATCCGATATCCATCAATCGATATGGTCTGTGGCACCATGGTGCGCTTGGCCCGCGCCCATGCAACTACGACTTGGAGCGTGGAGGTCTCGTCCCGTAGTGCGACGTCCACGCTCCACTCGTACCTGAGGCGCTTGAGAGCAACCAATACCTCGGGGGAGGCGATGTTCTAATGGAAACATGAGCAGTTCAGTCATCAAACCCCAGATACAACTTCCAGTTTCTCTTGGCAAAGCGACAAGCCCGCGCCGTACAAATGTACACGACTCCATTTGGGACCTGGCCGCTGCCAGTCTACCTTATCTTTTAATAAAATATGTTCTTGGCATAATCGTTTGTAGGATCTTATTACTCTTGAAGACTGCAGAGCTAACGTTACCTGCCAATGTTGTGCACCCGAAGGCCACTGTAATACCCGCTTCTTGTTCAGGTTTAACTCGGTATACTAGCTGGCGAGCCTCAGACTCTCCTTCTGCGATGGCTCAAAGCGGTTCCTGTTTGCTGTTACGATCGAATCTTCTCCAGATGGGTACCTCAGGGAAGAGCGTTGCGGGGGCCCTGTTCGATGATCAGGCAACCCCCTTTAGCCAACATCCAATTGGCTCAGCCTTTACTCTATTTCTCAGACGGGCATTCACAAACTGGGGAGTGGCACTTCCACCAGTCCTTTTCAAGCGGAAAACCTCATAGGTCGGTCCGACATTTATCAAAGTGTGGATGGGCCAATCATATCTCTCCCATCTTGATCATCGAGAGCCAGCTTCCCCCAGTAGCCATTGCGAACATGAACAGGCTCCCCTTTCCCACCAGTTCTTTCCCTTTCATTTCGACTTCACTTCCCTACACCCCATGTTTTTAGGCCTTCATTGCATAAGATGGAAGAATGGAACGAAACTGGACGTCACAGGAATCATGGGCTTGCAAGAGTCAGCGGTCCTGCAACCAGGAACACCCGAAGCAACACAAGGTAACACGTCTTTTTCCTTGCCCTAACTCTCAGAGTATAGACTAGAAGTGATTCCCATAACCCCAGGAATTTCCACCCCACACCATTTTGTGCAGCTTCCTCTTCACCCTTCGTGTCAAAGTAAAACGGGATTCTGGCTATTCGTAAGCGGATGAACCCCTTACCTCCGCCAAGAGCCATATCCTATTAGGATGAAGATATCGTGCAGATTAGAAAGAAATATCATAAGTACTCCTCGGAGATGCATTTAAACGCTCGGAGAAGGCCATAACACCCAAACCCGCTTCGTAGCATCAGTCAGCAAGAAGTTGGCCCTTCGCTCGTTGCCCTCATCTGCCCTCCCGGGTACTCCGCCGCCCAGCCGGCATGGTAGGGAAGGCTCACGGTACCATTGAGCGTCGATTTCCCGTGAGAGATGATTCAGGCTTGAAAGCCTCACCTTTTCGTAAACCCTCGAAAACGAGACTGTTGTAGAGCCCACGACATACATGTAGATCACGATTCCGTATCCTGTCATCGGGACCAATATGCAATAACATCATCGTCTCAGGTACAAAGCAAAAGGCGGAGGAAAGAAGTGTCATCCAGGTTCGACAGGCGAAGGGCAAGCAAAGTGTTCGCGGAGGGTCTTGGACATGGAGATAACTGCTGCCAGATCCACACTCATGAAGGCGATTTATATACTAATCCGGGATATTTCTGCTTTCGTTCTTAAGACATTTGGACTTCTTCTTCCCCGCCCTAATCCCAGAAGGACTGGGATGGGCTCAGAGAAGCGAGAACAGAAAGGGTCGGAGACAGAAGGGTCAGAGAGGATGTTTTGTCAGAGGCGATCACGGATGCGTAACTATTCCCCTTGAATATATGGGTTTTGTCCACATTGCTCGCGTGAGGACATGCGTTTTCGGGGCCGTGTGTAAGGTTTCCTCAGCGAGTGGCCGCGAGGATAGGGTGCCTAGCACGGAGGTATTTCATTATGCAATCATAACAATCATTATCATCCTCGGGAAGACAATTTTGCTTACAAGACTTTAATATCTTACCGCATACCAGCGGTGCCCTTACCTTTCATATCCTCATGGCCATGGGTCTTGCCCCAGTCGTTCCGGCGAACGGGACGCAGCAGAAGAGTCCAACGTCAGCCATCAAGCTTCTTGTGATTCATCGTCAAACAAAGATGGAAACCACAAAACACGAATTATCAAATGGATGACGGCGTTTATGCATTGTTTTTGGGTTGGAATAGCAGATAGATCACAGATTGTTGTGTTCGGCCCAGGGAAAGAAAGGAAGCGATCAGCAATTCTATTCGACCATCGGATTTTCCCCTCTCTCTTCACACACCTTTTGGAGGTTCAGTTTAACGATTTCTTGACATATGAGCAAGGAGATAGCTTTGAATTTGGACTGTTCACTTTTTAAGTGGGAAGAAGTCGGAAGTTAACCTGCCAAACGTCCTGTGCTTAGCCTGGGTAGTTAACAACCTCATGATGAATCACTCACGAGCGTCAGAGACATACTCATCAGTAGCCACCCCTGCATGCGTGCTGTTGTCAGAGCAAGTCCATAACAGTGGTCACGTCGCACACTGCGGTTTGGATACAATGAGAAGCAATACAAATCCTACTCTATAACTTACCTCGGGGCTGTTCTCCTACGGAATATTCCGATTACCATATACGGAGACAGTTTACGGCTTCTGCACAATGCAAAAACGCTCGCGGAGGCAATGCTGCCAGCAGCTGTCGTACATATCGTGGCCTGATTTGCTAGCCATGAATGCGTAACGCGTTGCATCAACACTTCAGAGATGTTCGGCACGATCTTCCCGTCTTCCAGACCATAGGTTCATGGCAACAACGGTGATGATAGGTATTCAATAGGGATATATGTTGATACACACATCTTTCCTCGCCAACTGTGTTTCAAGATAGAAGGTCTTCGACGTAATCTAACCAGATATACGCATCTCTCCTCATCTTCTCCATTTGCATTCTTTTTCTATCAGTTATAAGCAGATGAGACAACCATGGGGAATTAGCCTTTGATCTAACGGAGGGTGACAAGTTCTATAATGAGGGCCAAGCACATAGTCAGATCAGTATCATGTGTAAAGCCAAGAAAAAGCCAGGAACGTTGAAAGAGGAAAGGGGGGAGACAATGATTGAATAAAATACGCCACGGTAACGAAACCTGTGCTTCCACCGAAGCGAGACGTGAAGCAAAAGGCAATCGGATGTACTCCGAGTCAGGCGGGCCCCACATACCCCACATAGAAAGGGAATACCAGAGAGAAGGGGAGAGAAGACCAAAATAGAACGAAATCGCTCCGAGAAATCAGGCGCACCTTCTGCGGAAGTCGGGTGAATTGCAACCGTGTCGTCTAAATCTTTCTTCCGAGCTACGTGCGTTTGGAGTTCAATGACGAGCCAGAAGAGGTGAACGAGAAAAGTTAAAACACACCGCCCATCTTAACAGGCTACAGCAAAACCTTGTAGAATTTCATCACTTCCTTGGCCGATCAAATGAACGCCAACAACACGCTCTTCGGGTCCAGTAACGATAAGCTTGTACACTGTTGGTTCCTTGTGTTCTTCATCGACCATTGTAAAAAATAAGGACCTAAATGAGGTCTTATCTGTACGTGACAGTTTTGGGATCGTCAGTCAAGTGTTGCATAGGCGAGAGCCCATCAAACTACGTACAAATCTTAACATCGTCGCCATATTTCTGACGTGCTTGAGGTTCCGTCAGCCCTACTGTTCCAACAGGGGGATGCCTATATGATGAAGGGAGGAGGTGCAAACAGTGAGACCGGCGGGAGGTCGTACGGAAGTTGCAGACAGACGTGACACGCACGAGAAGACAACACTCGGAATATTGTCGTAGCTCAATTTGTCATCGCGATATTGACTTGGTCCAAATAACCGGTTGGAAAGCCTCCTTCCAGCAGCGATGGCGACAGGTGTCAATAACCACTTGCCTTGGACATCACCAATCGCGTAGACGTTCTTGACATTAGTGTTCTGGTATTCGTCCACAATGACATCATCCTTCTCGTCAAGCTTGACGCCAACCTCTTCAAGACCCATTCCTTGAGTACTACCCTTGCGGCCGATGGCCCAGACGACGACATCAACATCAATCTTCTCTCCCCGGTCGGTGTTAACAGTAAGCGTCTGACCGCGATCTCCGTCTATCCTTGTCACATTGCTCTTCTTGTGTAGGTTTACGCCTGATTTCTCCATCCAGGGGGTTAAGGTCTCTTGGATTGTCGGATCGAACGTCCTCAATACAGTTTCTCCACGTATAATCAGATGTGTTTCTGTGCCGAGTGCGTTGAAGATGCCCGCAAATTCGACGGCAATGTAACCGGCGCCAATAACAGCGACGCGCTTCGGCTGTTCCGTAAGATCAAAAAAGCCATCTGAATCGATACCCTTTGAGGCCCCCGGAATATCCTTGTCCGAGGGGGTGATGGGCTGACCACCGACAGCTATAGCGATATGGTCCGCGTTGAGAGTGTAGGTTGTACCATCATCACGTTTGACCTCGACAGTGTTTGGCGAGGTAAGCCGAGCGAAACCCCGGTGGTTCTCGACGCCCTCTTTTTGGAAATTATTGGCGTAGACATCATTGAGACGACGAATATAGGCATCGCGTTGAGGTTTAAAAGCAGCCCAATCAAAGTGGGGTTTATCGATTCCGGTGAACTTGTACCCTGGGGCATGAAACGCGATCTTTTCCTGCAGGTCCGCGGCGTGCCACATAATCTAGCCGATCGGTTAGCCATGCATGGAAGCAAATCGTCGGGCGATCAATATCGAGCGAAGCAAAAGCGGGCAAGAAGAAGGAACGGGTTGAGCGGATCATAGTAGCAAGGGCAAAAGGGTTCTAAGGGTGAGGTTTGCGGAGGCTCACTTTTTTCGGTATACAGCCTAGCCAAGGATTCCAAGAAATGAGTAAAAAAACCGAGGTCAGTTTTACGCGCACACCCCCGGTGAGAGGGTGACAGGACGTACCGACATTGACGCAAGTACCTCCGAGGTACGGGGTCGCTTCGACTACAGCAACCTTTTTGCCATACAACGCTGCGCGTCGCTAAACATATCAAAAAATTGCAAGTTAGCGGTTGGTACACGGAAGCGCGGTTTCCCCAAGTACAAATGACACCATAGATGTCAGTGTAACGTTGCCCGAGAATGGACAGAGAGGAATGGAAACCGGCAAGGCGGGGATAAGAAAACACTCACTGAAGTCCCAGAACCAGCACTGCCACCGCCAAGCACAACATAATCGTACCTATCGGTTGTTGGCTTGTCGAATATCGGGGGCATCTTGATGGTATTTGAAGCCGAAGATGGATTTGATGTTGTTCTAGACACTTGGGATGTGTTCAACGCTCTTGATATCTAAGCAGACAAGACAAGTGCCTTCATATTAGCGAAGTCCAATTTAAGAAACTTGGTAGAGGTGATCTAAAGATACATCGCATCACCCTCGCCCTCCGAGGACGGGAGAGGTAAAAAAGAATGCGAAAGGACGGCAAAGTCAAAGCGAGACATGACGCGATGGGTCGTAACCACGAACTCCATCGCCGGGTACCCCTCGACGAATGAAGCCAGTTTGATTGGGTTGCGAGAATCAAAAAGCTCACCTGAGTAAGCCGCTGGAGGGGGGCAGTCGATCGAGCAGATACGTTGTTACTCGAAATCGTGTTAAACCGGGTGAAAGACCTTGTCTGATGACGAAGAGTCAGGGGGGAGGAAGAGAAGGGGCGAAGGCGGACGGACGACGCCAGGTTGGATAAATCGAGTGGCTCAGATGACGTCCTTTTATATCCTACTTCCTCTGTCAGCAAAACTGCGTCGAGCGTGCTCCAAGTGGGCCAAGTAAGGCTATTCCGCTAACCAACACCTAAAAGGCCGTATGTTTCGCAGCTGAGTAAGTCCACCCAGTAGCGAAATGACAACTGCTGCTTTTGGGGGGGTATAATGCTAGATACAGCTCCCAAAAGGCCGAAACAACAAGGACTGCACCTGTTTTTGTGGGAGATGATGCAAATGTTCGGTCACCGTTCCCGTCTGGGACCGACAGAATTCTCTGTCAGCAATTCTGCCACGTGATGGTAATTAGTCTATGTCATCAACGGGAAGCGGATCGCGTTCGTCCGTTTCAAAGTCTCTTTGGTCCCAAGGATGGTCGATGGTCGACAAGATGATCACGATCAGACCCAGATTGATTTCCAACAGTCCTATGATCATTCAAAACACTCACCTCTCATCAGAACATCATCCACATCGCACCAAATTTGTTATAAACATGGCAAGGCATTCTCCATCCCCTTCCAGGACTGACACTCATATTCATTACTAAGGGTTCTGAATTCTCCGTTGAAATGGGCCCGTGTTAGCTGCTTCTTCTCGACATCCCCTCCTTCTTTCTGTTATATTGCACTTTTTACACGTTGCCCCACTCTTTTTTGTGAGGACCCGCTTAAACGTGTATCGTGGAGAATTTGAACCATGTTGTCATAGGTGTATCATCCATGTAGTCTTTCTCACAACGCCCAGATCCATCAAATATTTCGATTCTCTAATCACTAATCATTCATCCGTCCTCCATCAGGAAACTTTCCATATCAATATAATCGCCCGAGTTTTGCTCACGCGCTCACGAGGATTATAAGCTCTATTGAGTTGATGAAGGACTATGTTCATACCTCAACCCGAAATTGTATGACGACAGGACACAATGATTTACGCCTCGAGCAGTGACGTGATAAACTCGTCATACACCCGTCCAACGAAGAACCACGCGAATGCTACCCACGTTGACCGCCAACGTTGGCTGATATGAACATCTGCGCATGGGGTCCACGCACATCTCCTGCTGCGCCTGGACTCATAATCAAATTGAACAGCATCCAGAGCCCCTAGATTACTTCTCCTATCCCTTCTTTACTCCAGACGCGACTCTGAAATGAAACGATGAGCCGCACGAACAGCCGCCGACGATGACGTTTTTCCGGGTTCATATACATATCTCACTCTGCGCTCAATACCACCCCGGGAGAGGGCTAGAGCCCCGAAACTTTTGATGCTTCAGGCCTTCAGGGGCGGGCGTTCGAAGAATCAATCGCATAGCATCGGCTTGAACGCTTCCAAGGAATGAAGTCCAAGAAGACACCCAAGCCCAGGAGTGGTGTGCATTGTCTTCTTCGTTTCGCCACATCATTCCATTCGGGAGCTTGAGGTCTTGGCATACATCACCATTCCAAGGCACCACTCCACCTTCTCTCTTAGGTTCGCGCTCTCTCGGCATTTGCGCCATCGCGGTACCGCCCCGTCATCTTATCTTTCTTTTTGTTGTTGAGCACTATTGTAAACTGAGTACTGAATACTGATGACTCATTCGAGATGTGTGCCAAAAAACATGTATCTCATGTAATAAGAGGTGAGGAATATTGATGGCCACATAACTAACTAGTAAGGCGATTGAGAGGGTGGAGGGGGGTTGACAATAAGATTATAGATGGAAGAAATGAAGAGGGACTATGAAAGGGATTGGGGGGGGGGGGGGAGGGGTACTAACTCGATACACAAATGATGGGGCATGGATGGAGACTATGATGACAATGAGCAATGGAAAAAACCAGAGCAAGAAAAGTTCAATGCAACAAAAAAATTTGAGAAGAGGAAGGACACCTAAAGACACATCCCCACGTATAGAAGAAGAAAGAAGCCATGAGATTGGGAGTCCAGATAGGACTCTCAAAAGGTGGGTCAACGAAACCGACGCCTCCCCCACTCGTCAACACCGTGAAACACTCGCTTGAAGGATAATTCCCTCCAAAGACCGCGCAAATTCCTCTTAAAAAACCTCTTTAATGATGCCTCGAAATTTTCTCGACACCAGCACCAAGCGCTGTCTTTCTCGCCTGCTCCTGTTCTTCGTCCTCCTCAGAATCCTCTTCATCATCATCCTCCCGCTCAACGTCACTCTCACTATCGCTCCCGCTGTTATTCCTACTCTCGCTCTCCTTGGTGTTGTCGCGTACGCTGGTATCCTTGATTTCCATCAAGAGATCCTTCGAGCCTACTCGTTGGTGTCCTCGATGAGGTTGGTAGCGTTGGGGAGCGGGGATGTTAACGGCCCTCGTCACATGCTCTTCCTCCGCGGTTATCGAAATAGTGGGAGTAGAGGTTGCTGCGGGGGCGGAGGGAGCTGCCGAAGGGGTAGCCGCGGATGAAGACGCAGCAGTGCTTTGTGGTGATGGAATACCGGGAAGGCAGGGAGTAGCAGGGACTGACGAAGCTGCAGAAACAGTTTTTGCAGAACTAGCTGTTCCTGGTCGGCTTGGTAGATCTTTCTTTTCTGTTGGTCTCTCCGCCGGTTTCTCTACCGTCTCTGCTGCTGTCTCCTTATCTTCAACGGCCTCTTTCTCTTTCACCTCCTGCTCCTGCTCCTGCTCCTGTTTCTCCTGTTTCTCCTGTTTCTCCTTCTTCTCACGTTCTCTCTGCTCTCGTCTTTTCTTGAGCCACAACATCCCACTTCCATCATCTTCCTCCCCACCTCCACCACTTGCCGAAACAGCATCGGATTGGCCATGCAGCCGTTCCCATCGACCAGTAACACCAGCGCTAGTTGCGCCCTTAACACTACCCATACCTCCATACCCCCATTCAACAAACTCAGGCTCCTCATCACGAACATTCGCAAACGGGTTCACGTTCACGTTCTGAGGTCTCTTAACACCATATACCCGTCCATTCAACATACGTGTGCCTTTTCTACCTGGACCAATGCTGCTGGTAGGGCGCGTATTTTTTGGTGCGTTGTTGTTGGATTTTGATTTTGATTTTGACTGATAGGACTGGGTAGAGGAAACACGAGCGAGTGGGGAACCCCAATTGGACTCTTTGTGAGAATGGTGTTGGTGTGAACCTGCTGAGGACCAGCGGGAAAGAGACCATCCTGAGGAGAAGCTTTCATTATCACTTGCGTCGCGGGAGGAAAGAGAGGAGCGGAAGAGGTTGATAGTACCCAATGTGAGAATCTCCTCAGCGGAAAAGTTGCGGCGGGAGAAGGAGGATGAGGATGTAGGAGTCTGGGTGCGGTCATTGGATGCAACGGGTGTGAGGGTGTTTGATGATGAAGGGGAGGAAGAAGCCGAGCTGCGTTTTAGGCTACGGAAGAAGGAGAATGAGCTCCTCTTTGAGGACGATGAAGCCGAAACGGCTGAGAGTTTATTTGAAACCATCAAGAGCGGTGAGGAAGGGCAGGAGATGGGTGATGGGGGGACTGAGCTATTGTTGTCGTATTCGCTGGGTGTTGTGGTGGTGATGGATACAGGAGTTGCGGTGCCCGGGGTCGAGGAGGCGGATGAGGATGAGGAGGGGACATATGGAGTCGCTGTTACGTTTTGAGTCCGAGGAGGAAGAGGAGAGGCTGGAGGTATCAAAAATGGAAAAATAATCGCGGCGGGGGTCCACGGTCGGGGATGGAGTTGGTGGTGCTGGGAATTGGGTGGCAAATGTGGGCTGTGGGAAAGGGAGTTCGTTGCCGTCGTCAGTGATGAGGACAGATCTCCTGGGGTCTGGGAGAGGTGCAAATCTAATGCGACGGGAGCAGGGGGATCTTGAACCGCCCATGGTCATTGAGCGGGAGCCTGTGCGTTGTAATGGCTGTTGGTCTGGTGAACAGCGAGGAAGGGGCTGTGAGAGTAAGATACCCTGTCTTGGGTTATGGTGTCTGCCCGAGGGAAGGTGTAGATTTGTTGTTGGTGGTTGGAATGTTGTCGTTGCAAGAGCAGTGGCCATGGGGGAGAAGTTGGGTGGTAGGGGGAAGAGGTCTGGTGGTCCAGGTCGTGTTTAAACAACTAGAACAAAACACTTCCAAGATCCATCACCCGATCTTCATCCGGAGCACTCAGATCCATAGATCTGTACACTCCCCGGGGTCCTCCCACATTGCGTGTCCTCTTTCGCTTCTTTCCGAAAGACCCCCCTCCCTCCTCCCCGATTCGCCCTACAAGGTCCGGTCCAATGTCCCCCTCTCCTCCACCCCTACCATCTCAGACCTCAGGCGTTACCACCCCCTAGCCTTGGCTACCTTGGCAAACACCACATTTTACTCTCCTCACCCCAGCGTCAGGTACCGTCTTTCAGCACGCCTTACATTCACCACATTTCCCGGGAGCCCCCCTCCCCGCCGTACACGGATATGCTCTCTCTTTACTCGACACCATGACGTCGAGAAGCTCGCTATCTAACCATAAGTTGAGCTGTTTGGCTATTATCATACCTTTGACCCGACTTTATAGCACGAGTTTTTATCTCTTCCCTTCCCCACCCATCCACCCCCCTCCCCCCCCCCCCCTTCGAGATAATCGCTAACTTCTTGCGAATCGTAAATATATGTTGACGTACTCTGATAATCACTTGCTCGCTCCGAAGTAGCCAACTCCCACACTACTGACGTGGCTCGTAAACCAAACGTCGGTGGTCGGTGACCGTGCTACGCAGTAAATGCATCCAATCAAAAAGTATATGTGCCACTGAACCTTACGCAGCACCCCTGGCGGGCGTACGGAACATGGCTTTCAGCGACCAGAAACGAGTCACACAACCACCCCAGGTTGTCGCTCTTTCATCCCAAATGATTTATGACCGATTAAGCAGGTTCCAATAATACATTCGCATCAGATATACATGCTTCTCGGCTCGAAAGATTGCGCACCCTTAGTCGACTTATCTTCCCTCACTGCCACAGTTCGCGCAAAAGCGGCTCCTGGTACCCCCGTCCCGCAGGTCGCCGCAAATACGTGATGAACGATAGTCATTTTGCCCCCGGTCATAAGCCTCTTTAGCCGAGCAGCTGCGCAATCCTTTGTCTCACAACTTACTAATCCACTTTGCTAACCCTTCCTGTTCCCCGCCCCAATGCACTGCCTTAATTGCAATCTTGCATTCCATTGTTGCTCTGATCTGCCAGCTCGTACGTTGTGCGTCAGTGTCTCAGATCTCATCATAGAAAGAATCCATCCATATTCATCCGGACCAAGAAGCCAGTGAATTCTGGGACTTACCAATAGACATACTAAACCTAATCGTGAGATAACCATCTCTTCTGATTACTACTGACACAGGTCTACCATTACGCATAACAAAACATAACAAGATTCCAAGTCATTCCAGAAATCAAATCAAAACCACACCTCAAGACAACCTTCACGAGTCATAATTCCCATCGAAATTTCCTAAGGACAAACCATCCAAATCCGGATTTTTCAAGCAGGCGTGTCAGGTGTCCATGCCCCTCGATAATATACTTGACAAACCGTCTCTCCACCGCTGACACCATAGCACCCATGCAAATAGGAGGGGGAAGGCCAATACTCCAGTTGTCTTTGGTAACCTACGCCACTACGACTCCAACTCTATCGGGCCACTATCGCAAGGGCTCGATCATCCCCCGCACTGCCTTGCACCGTACCGGACGGTCTTCATGGCACCCAAACTTGTCAAGGAAACTCCCTCAGTCGTCAGTCCGTTCAAATGGGGATTTGAGCCCTTTGAGCCGACTACGGAATGTTGTTGCTTATATGGTTTCAACGACGTATGCAGTTTTGAAGTTATGATTACCGGTTTTAACACCTACCCCCCTCAGTCTTTTCCCCAGTCGATGGAGGAAGAGGCGGGGATTGGGACTCGTCGTATTATACATGCTTATCACCCAGTGTCGACGTCGGTTAATGATCATCCGTCATCGATCGTCCCCCCAATTCCCCAGCTTTCATCTTCCATCTCAACTCGAGTCATTTGCCTATGCTCATGCCCACAAACCCTAATCTAATCTCATGAGTCACCCTAATGCTGTGCGTGACATACCCCACCAGGATATCACTTGATATCACGCGACCTTCTGCCCTCCACCGCCCCCCCTTCTCCCCCTCAATTCCATGACGCTTGTTCCACAGGTTCCCCCGGTTTCCATTCTACACTCGACGCGTCATCAATCCATCAAAAGTCACTCACCTGTACTGTACATTAACGCAATTTAAGAATGAAAATCGAGAATGAGGGAATTAAGCTAGCCACCACCCCCAATCCGGATCCTGTTTTGGTTTTGTTGGGCTCTCGAAGGACCTGACCATCATAAAAGACAGCATAAAAACGGAAGAACATAAAATGAGTAGAAGGCTCCAGCAGCAAATTATACTTTTGTGGGTTCTAGAAGGTGGAAGACAGGGGCAGGCTTTACGACGCCTTTAACAATACGTATATATATATTGAATCCTGACAAATATTTTGAGCTCATAGAAGTAATCATCTGCGCTGTGTTGGAAATCCAGTGTCCAGGTCCTTTTGCCAAGCCAAAGCGCAGTCCCAAATTTCGGGGTGCACCCCGTTATTCTGAAATGAGCGGACAGCATACTACTATATGATACGAGGGGCCGTACCCCCGTAACCCACAGTTCGGTCTTAGAGTCAGATACGTTATAGAAAGGCCGATCCCTTCTGATATCCCGGTGGCTTCGACCGCACGTGTGGAGGGGAGTTCGAGGGGGGTTCATACGGCCAGTGCGACAATCACCCCTCCAGCGCCGAAAAAGGTTGCACACTTTTAGAGTCATTCCAACTCGGATTTATGATCATTGTCAAGTTAGGAGTGAATGGTTGCCTTCGGAAACTATGAGGAATACACGACTCAGAAAATACTGTCCGAAAAAAGTCTGAGGCGTAAGAGGGGCACTCGCAACTCATCAAGCGGTGCATATACCGAAGCTGCCAATAAACCCATAAAACAAGTACAGTACCCGAGCATGGCTATTACCGTAGTAGCCGCCACAGATAAATGAAACGCTTGTATCCGACAACAGACGCCGAGCCCAGGACCTAGGTCTCGGCTTTGGGCTTGACTCAACCTGAATCATCCGATGCGTGGCTGGAAGTTACTAGAACACTGACCCAGCTCCTACTTACAGTGGATGAAACGCAAGGCACACACGCACGCTGACCCAAGCGATAAGTCTCATGACTTACCAAGGCCAAGATATAAGGCTGATCATCACGGCCTTAGTGAATCACAGAGCCGACCCACATACTGTAGGTGTCAATCATGGATCATTGGACCACTTCTTGCCTGAACTCTGGGCTCCTTGTAATTTGAGGTACGGTCTATCAATTTATATTGAGTGTCGTCACTTACGAAGGGCTATTTGTTGCGGGATAATGTTGGTATTGGAGGTGGGGCATTTCCGAAGCTTGCTGGGCGGGATACGACAGCTATTCTGTGCCTCTCTGTGGATCTTTGTCAAATAGAAGACAGGTCACCAGTTAACTGAAATTGAGTTGCTGGCTAACAGCCTCTCGAAGATGCTCGAAACGTCTCCACCATCCCGTCAGGCTGGATCCGTGGCGGCGGAGATGTTGCGTTATAGCTTCATAGCAGTGCTTTAGTGGTGACAAAAATACAATAATCGTAGGGGCACCTAGTCATATCCGTGTCGGCGGTCGATATTCCCAGCAGAAACACTCAGAAGGCAGCGAAATCCAGACTTGCTCGGTCAACAGTGTCAAGATGCTCCACTCCCGACTTGCCGATGTGTATAGGTAGCCAGTAATTGCCATCATATTTTTGACCACAAAGTACCGTTGTCAAAATGCAACAATTATTCAGTTTAGATCCGTAGGCCTACAGAACGCCAAACGTCGTGATCTCAAATCCCTGTCCAGCAGCTGGCGTGGGTGGGTGGACCCTTGATCGTTTTATTATCGGTGATTCGGTGATGAGCAAACAACATTGCTGATAGATCCAGTTGTTTGATATCCAGGGACTGTCTTTCTGCTGATTTTGACTTCCCCGTTACATTCCTTTACCTCTCTCCGCCTTGGAATAGAAAAATAGGGCCTCGAAAGGCACATCCCTTAGGCCTAGGGCCTCAGACATGACATCTAGTACTGCTAATCAATTCAGCCAGTCTCGGCCTTTTCTCTCCTGTGATATAACACGCAGCACAGGCAGTCCCCCCAAGTCGGCGCTTACCTCATGTCCACTGGCTCCCGTTCCGCACTACTGGCATCGCCTAAACACTGTATTCACGCTTTGAATTGAACATCGGCACTTCAGTACCGGTCTTGGCTAGGGATGACGCGAAGGGCTTCTAGCACCCCGCAGCGGCGACTTCCGAGTTCCCTACCACCAAAAGGACCCCATCGAAACCAAGTGTCGCAAGGATATTTTGGATTGAAAGAAATCACAATTGTGACGTGGTGGAAACTCAGGTGCGAACATTGGCACAAGAATTTACCGTGTGGAGTGTCGTATTTCTTCTGTGTTGAGCCTCTCTGGTTGTTGCCGCCCGCCGCGCTTGATTTATTTTTATCTGCGCGGCAGCTGTCGGGGCCTGACCCAAGTATAGGGTCTCAGAGGGAGGGACTTGGCTTTCAGAAAATGTCGAATCCATTTAGAACATTTTCACACATTGCGTGATGAATGATGCTTCTCAACAACGTTTGTGCAGAGGTATACAATGTGCGTTTGGCCAAAACCGTTCCGTTTTCCGACTGGTTTTCCATACCTTCGAGTTTCACGGAAATCATAAAGCCCGGAATAAACGCTTGAGCGCTTTAGCAATCACGCCCTAATTTTGTCTGTCAGCGCAACAGTTGGAATTGGATCACTTCCCGGTTGTCAAAGGAAAAATTTTGACAACTGTGTATTTTCGGTCTAGGATATGATAGCACTGCGGCTTACATACTGCCGCTCAGGAAGTTCGATGCAACAGTTAGCTCGAGGATGTTTTGAGTGCTAGCGCTGATTAATACAACAGCACTGATTGTGATTTGAACAGAGGGCAGGGAAATTTTGACCGCCTTACCAATCCTGAAAATTGAGAATTGAGTCCTAGGATCACCAAGCCATTAGAAGTCGCCATCCTTGCAATGCCTTGGGGCCCTTTCCAAGAATTAATTCCCATATGATTTCATCTGCGGTCATTTGCGTACCTGGGCTTGAAACCCCTTTCAATGTTAATTCGGCTAACAGAAAGAAGCCAAAACCCTCCTCGAGCATCACAGTACGTCAGGGAAAATTTTACAACATTCCGATCTCGCAGCGGCCCCTCAAACTTGCAACCATCACACTGCCATGCGCATTACCCGCTTATGTGGCTGCTGCCGTTCCTTGCCGTCCTGTTGGGGGGGTCTGAAAGCAGGTTTGTTGAACCTGCCAGTTGCGCCTCTTACCCTTCAGGAGTCAAAGTGCCCTGTGTATCTTGTCCCATTTGGTCGTGGGTGGAGATTGCTCAACTACGTAGATCACTCAGACAGGGAAATAGATCGTAAGTAGCTATGATATCGTTAACGTCAAAAGCCGCTTGTCAAATTTTAGTAGTGTAATTCGCTGCCGCGATGCTCTCCCGTGTGAATTTCGAGTCGGGTTAGTTTTCCTCCCCCGATGGGTGACACTCTTAAACGTGCGTCCCTGCGTCCGCCGAATGGCAAGAGAAGCAGAAAATCATGTTAGTGGGAGAAATAACTGACATGAGATGTAATAAATTGTGTTCTGAAAGGTGATTCAATGCGCCGCCGGTGCGACAATCAACTCCGAATTAATATTAAACCTCCCGCACAGCAAAAGTGGTCGAGATAGTTAGAACTCGTGCATCATCCAGGCAACGGGTGAGCAAGGGTCGGAAAACGTTGTTCTTTTCAACCAAGTCTGCAGTACCAATGTCACAGACACAACTAGACAGCTTGGGAAAGTCATTGTCATTAAAACCTTCGAAGCCAGGAGAATTCTCTCAGGAGTGGATGCCTCCGCACCATACATCATAACAGCATATGCAGTATTGATAATGATATACTGATCTTCCAGTGGCCTGGGAAAAGTCTTGTCTTTGCCTTAAGTCTTCCACGAGAACATGGAAATGTCCGGGCGTTTGCCGACTTTGACTCTCCACATATGTAGCAATGTGCACACCAACGTTTCCTAAACTCCGTGAGGAACACCACGACCCGGATGAATTATGGGTTGCCTCATTCTCATTATCTTTGTGTCGTCTGTTTAAATCGGCTGAAACTTGTTGGGAATACTTGCTACCAAGGTGCTCTGTTTTAATGGCCCATTTTGGGGGACCTGTGCGTGCTGGAACCTGGGGGCCTTGGCCCCAGCTGTCATAGCTGATCACGACATCTTGCTCAGAACCGTTTCGTTATTAATGGTCTTTTCCAGTTTAAGGCGGACTACAGCAGTTTCCTCCGGTGTGTAGCCCTCCTAGGTGAGTCGCCTGTCGTGTCGCATAGAAATCACATCGGGTTTCTTCATCTCGACAGGAAGCTGGCTGGCCAACACGCATACGTAATGAGTTGATTTATCGGTACACTATTCACGCCGTCGCTCATCTCGAAAGTGTGACGATCGACAGATTGAAACAATCTCACGGAAGAGAAGGTAGGGTTTACTGACTTGCAACAATCAATATAGCACATCTAAGGGTTACCGAGGAGCTGCTACAAATAGCACAATTTTCACGCGAACGGCCGAAGAACAAACTGTCTCCATTCAGCAGTTTTTGCGTGAAAATTTCATGTGCCATGTGCGGGAGGGTCCGCAGTCCCCTTCAATGCAACAGGGTTTCTCATTGAAGAACGTTCGTTTGTTGTGTGTATATTCAACTCCAAGGCCGAACCGCCTTTGCCGCAAGGTTTTCAGCAATTCTTCGGGCCCGAGACGGTGGAAGAGGTAGCATTGATTGTCGGGTCTGGGTGGCGTTGAATAAGGCCACCTAACATTTGCTTGTGTGTAGACGAAATAAATGTTTGAAGAAAGGGTTAACTGGAAGGGCAAGGAACATGATGGGTGAAGTTGCAATGCCTCCACTCTGGCTTGTTGCCTCTTTACGTGGTGGCGAGGCTGCTCGTGAAAGGTCTGTGCCGTTACACCCAGAATTCCGAAGAGTGATTTCATTCACCCTTCATCCTCGTATGCGTCACGCAGTTTTGGTGGATCAATATCCGAGAGTTGGGCTCGTTGATCGGAACCTATGTATGCAAACGTTGTCCCCTGAAGATCCTTGCTCTTCAAAAATGAGATGAAATATTTACGACACTAGAAAAGGAAGGTTGTTTGCACCAACGCTTCCCGCCATTAAATCGGAGTTACCTCGAGTAAAGTTCGCGCGCAGAACCAAATGATTGAAAGCAACGACCATAATTTAGCAAGCCGGATATTAATCCCAGGCAGTAAGCCTAAAAATGCTGACGTGGGACCACAGGAGAATCATATTATGGGACGATCCACGTAGACGAGGGGTAAGAAAAGGACGATCACATCTTTTTCCTGTTAAAATGTTTGAGAGCAGAAGCACACGTAGCCTTATTTGAATTGCTCTGAGCTGCAAGCATGGAGGTATGGGTGACCACAGCCCATGCCTTTAAAAACCCGCTTGTTTAATCCCAGGGTTATCATCGTCTGCTTATTTCAAGCACCTTAACGTTTCCCTATTACCGTTGTGCCTGTAGTTCGTGTTTTTGCCCTTGGGACGGGGGAGACCTGGGGGGCGACAAGGCGGTAGGAAGGGTAAATGTCTGAGGAGGATGCTCGGAGTGATTCCAAACGGGCGTTTACTCGACAACCGAAGCCAAACAAACGTCATGGCCCACTTTAAGATTGGGGCATTCCCCTTGCAGGGCCCTAACATCATCGTGCACAAGTACATATAAGCGCAAGTGGTCTTATATTCAGACATAGCGCAGTTATTTTTATACGCAATTCAGACCATTTTTAACCATCACCCATTTTCGGCCCCACCTCGCGCAATGAGTGATTCCCTCATTCGGCTTCAGCACCATGAAGCCTCCTATTGTGTGATCCCGAACCCTCAACCCTCCCGAGAACTATCTGCGGAACCAGGAGTGCGGTGCAGGTAACTCGAAGCCGTGCAAACCGGATGACCCAACTGCTTCTCATCCCCCGAGGTCTCTGGTCACTACAGGACCAGCCCACCTTTCCCAGGCATGAATGCGTTCATTATACCCTTAATGTATATTCTACTTTCTGGCCCCCTCCCCAGACGATAAATATTCCGAGATAGCATGATTCTAGGATTCGGATCTCAAGGAATTGTGCCAGACACGACCATACCTTGCTCGACGAAAAAGGATTGGTTCCGAAACCTCGAGTTGCAACCCTACTTCCTTGTGGGCTCTTCACAACGAAGACGATCGTGGTCCGTTCACTGGACATCCTAACGCTCCGCCTGAAGCAGCTGGGCAAGACTTATTTATAGCGGAGCCGGCCGAGCTAATAATATCATGGACTCAATCTCTTAGGGCTTCTAGATGGTGCCAACTACACAACAGGGGCTATACCCCGAACACCTCATAATGCGGTATTGTTCCGGTTTTCTCGTGCTTCTAGCTTCATCGGACCGGCGCCTAGGATGCCCCACTTGGTAGCGTTGAGCCACCTGTAGCATCCTTCGGTCCAACCTTCCGGTGGCCGCTTGGGTTCTCTTGCGGCAGCAAGCTATAGTTTAGGTCATTCGCCAGACATCATGATTCTCCTGTGTAAAACCTTGGCCTTGATTTGCTTCCAGGCCACTCGCAGCGTTATTCAATTTGTCAATATCGCATTCTGAAGAGCTAGAAATACACCCAGTAAGTGTATGACGTATCGTTAAACATACATTCATGGGTTAGTGCCACGCGTTTTGGGTCAATAAAGCGGGGTTGATGGTGGCGCGAGCACCAACGTTATGGTTGGGCAATTGACGAATCGACGACCCAAATTGGTCGAGAAGGCAAGCGGATTTTCCCCCTGCCGTCTAGTATGTGTCCCAAAGGCAACGATAATTCCCTGTGCGTCGTTCTACGGACCGCCCAAGCCTTCATTTCGAGCTCACATCTGCAAGATACCACACTATACCACACTTTCGACTTGATCATGCCGGTGGCAAACCCAAAGCTCAAAACCTGGACCCTCAGCCAGTACATGTCACTCGCCGCCGCTTGTTCGAAAGCTTTTGGCACCTGTGCAGCGAGGTTCAATGCACAATTCAATACGTCCGGGTGTGAGGGTTTGGTTACTCTAACATTTTCCTACTTCTCAACTCACTCTCAACTTCTTCCGCAATCTCTTTATCTTAACCACACACCGGCCCAAGTTTCAAGTCCTGTTAACGTGTTAGGGCTTCTTCGGGGTTCTCTTCGTAGCGTTGCGGGACAATGTCCTGTATCGGCTTTTTGGTGGTGTGGTGGGATATATCTTCTAGTGCCCGTAGTAACGCAACCGATTGCATCCCCAAGTACACCCTCCAACTCCGAATACTTCTTTTTTTGATTGCAAATCATGGAATTCGGTACACAAGGCATTCTTCGGCCTCGGGATCGATTCGGCATTGGGTGGACTTGTGGCGTTTTTGGCCTCCAGGGTTTGCGTCTAGTTCTTTCTTGCTGTTTGAAGTTTCTTCTCCCAATCAACGAGTCTTAACAGTCGGAATTTACCTTACTGGGGCCGGGTAGGTCTTTCTTATACTGGGTGAATTTAGGGGACCCCGGGACACTGCTGGGGGGAGTTGCGTCTCTGGGTTTACTAATATTTTCTCACTTATGAGAACATTCTTCCATTGGTATACCCGAATTTTTTCCAAGCTCGAGGAGTACGTGGCATCATTGTGATATTTGCGTTCCCAAAACATATAAGTATGATCGAGGTTGGCTATCAGCGTGTCGGTCGTCTGCAGTCTGAGAGAGGGCAACAATCTTGACGACGGCTTTGTGGATAAGTGTGCGTAGGTTGAGTCTTCGGCAGGCCTCTTTGGCCCGGAATATCTCCCAACCTAATTCGGGTTTGTTCTGCCTGAACTTGGTCGCCATATTTCCTTTTTCGGACATATTTTTGGAAGAATGTTCTTTATATATATATAAACACTGTTCAGGGAGCTACGTCACGGAGCGATATGCAACGAGTGAGAGTTTTTATGCTGTCTAGGGCGAGATACAGGTCTAGTTCCTTGTGCCTTGTCTGGCACCTGAAAAAATGTGGGGTGGGAGAAGGATAGGGATAGGGATCCAAGAATATCAATTGTTGGACCAATACCAAGGGTATAATAAAACATTACTGTTCGCTAGATACGTGCATAAAATACAGAGCAGACAAATGAGGGAGAAAGGAAAATACCCTGGTAGAAACGGGTCGTCTAGAGTTTTTACAAGCTATTTAATATCCAAGAGGCGTCAAAGCAATCGGGATGTCGTGTCGTTCAGACGGAGACAGTACTCCGTGATAAGCTAATGGCTTGTAAAATGAAATACACCAATTGTGTTGCCAAAGCCAGCTAAGGCATGCGAAGCGGTGACGTGGAGAGGTGATACTCGAGTGAAAGGGAGTCTGGAGACTGAAACAGCGGAGGAGCTCGTGTTAGTCGGGGTTGGGGGTACGCTTTCGTTTTCTGGGAGTTTCAGCGTTAAAGCCGTCAGTATTGAACTGGAGAGTTGTGAAGACGCAGGATCAAATATCCAAAGCTCCCAGCGCTCCAGGGTGGTGCGTGTAAGTCCGTGACTTGAGCCGGCGCCCTTCAAAGTCGCCTTTGAACCGCTTTGTATCTTCCCTTGTGACCGTGGTCTACGTCGTAGACCGACATACTTCCGACCGAATACACCCCATCCACCTCTTTCACACGTGGTCTCCGTCACAGGAGTCGCAGCCGCATTCCTCCAGAACGATGGAGGTGAGTGCATAGGGGTGCTTGCACCATCTAAGGGGTTTGGCGCGTGCGCACCACCATCGTGATCCTCGCCTGCAAATGGGACGGGGAGTAATTCGGAGGATTTCCTCCCTATGTCTTTATCCGACGCTCTCCTCGAATGGACACCATGTCCGGATATTGGGAACGCCGATGCTTCGAAAGCGGTGGCCAGTCGTGCTCGAGGAATTCGGGGTGAGGGTATCTGCGCAGAAGTAGCGCTGTTGCTTCTCGAGCGTCGACCCAAGTGATCGGACGACAGCATTTGCTTGAGGCGTGTCCTTGTACACGAACATCGGCGGGTCTGATCCTTCAAGTACAGTTTGAAGAATCGTACGACGTAGTCGATCGAGAATGCGATTGAGACGCTCTCGAGGGGAAGCTGGCCACAATAGTGGCACGTTTGGGATTGAACCGGGGAAATGCGAAGCTGGGTCACGCGCCCAGACGCCTCCTGAAGAACCGAGATGCACTCGCCAGTGATGCCGTCCCATAAGGAGACAACGCCAGACTGGGTTGCAGTAGCAATGATCAACCGTGTCATACCATTAAGTTCTGACCGACACGCATGTACGCTTGAGACGGGGTCGCCTTGTGTCCCAGGTTGGATGTGATAACCACCCAAGATGATGGGAAGGGTATCTCCTGTTTCGACAAGCTCCAAGGATCCGTCAGTAAAAAAGAATGCGACGAGGACCTGGTTTTCTGGGGCTACACGGACAAGAGAAGCGCTTGCGATGGGGACGTTCCGGTCTGGCGATACATGGTTGAGCGTCGTAGACTCGCTTATTGACCACTTTGCTGCGGCCCCGTTCTCAAAGGTGGCCAAAAGGATAACGGGCTCCTCGAAGTCCGAATCAGGTGAGCCTGGTTCCGAGAGCGGTTTAATATCACCATTTATACCCGATCTTGCTATTGAGTCCCCAAATTGAAGATCAGTAACTGCAGCAGAAGAACTCTCAAGGGAGAGGTGAGGCAAAGACCATATCGAAGTCTTATCAATCCTCCATACGGCAACCAAACCAGTGCCCGTCCCAGCGGCAAAGTGTTCACCGCTATCATCAACGGCAACGCTAGTTAACATTGGACTGGCGTGCGAACTGCTAGCCGCCCGAAGCAGCAGATTTGTAGCGTCGATGGATGTGTGTGTTTGTGTCCCAAGATTCCAGACCGTGATCTCATTGTGCAACCCGATAGATACGACGATGTGACCGGCCCTGCTGGATGCAAGGAGTTCCACATCGCTCGGAAACGCGCGAGGCAAAGTCGTAAAGGAAATTCGACCTTCTAAAGGCCTCGTGTTTCCGTGTTCTTCGACGGCACTTGAATCTGGGTGATGTTTCTGTGCCTCAAGGAGCTCGGTATTTTTCAGGAGATAAAGGAGGAGAAGATACAATACGCCCGTTGTGGCAGCGATAGGGAGGACCATTATCTTGAGCAACCATATCGTCAAGCGGAGCGTGCGCAGGGAAGGAAGGCGATAGGTGCGATTAGATTGGGCTGTCGGATCTGGAATGAGGGTTACAACAAGTGGCTGTTCAATCCGCAGATGAAGCATCTTGGTTGCCTCGGGATTCTCGGGGATAAAAGTTTTCCAAATTTGCCACTCCGAAGATAGATTTTCTGTTGATGTTTCGATGGAGCTGTGTAGATTCCGAGTAACCGCCCGTAAAGGCATCTGTCTTTTTGTCTGTGAACCGCTCAAGTTGATCGAGTACGTCGTGTAATAGAGCGTTGCTGTTATTGCCAGTAGCTGGGCGCAGAAATCAGTTTATACGCAGAGTGAGAGAGAGCTTGAGCCCATACCAGTAACAAGCTGATATTGGGGCCTGCTCGCCCTTTGAGTAGCCGTTTGAATCTATGGCCGAGTTTTGCCCACCCTGAATGGGGTTCTTTATTCGAGTCCCGCCGTACTATCGATGGGGCTAAACTTGTATCGCGCCGCAACAATTCCTCAAGCTGAAATTTGATGTATAAGAATGTTTCATAACCTAAAATGTCATATATGAATGCTTACCTCCAAGCGCTGTATGTCAATGGAAAGCACAGCCATAAAGAATGTGTGGGCAAGAAACCAGTGGGCTACAAGGACGACAATGGCAAAGACGCAGAATTGACGAATGGCACCGGTGCTTGTGATGGCAATGATGCCGAGAATGCAATTGTAAGACACAACTTTGAGAGTGTTCGATGTTCCTGCGTAGCTGAGGCCCTGCGCTATTCTTTGTTTGGCCGGCAAGGTTACAGATGTCCTTCCAACAGCATCAACCTGTATGACGTCATCAGTAAAGTAGTTTTAGAAGGCATCAGAAGGAGGGTGTTGTGACGAACCAAATTAAACATGTTCTCAGCGCCGACAAATGCGATGACGATGGGTAACAATTCCCTAAGGCATTCATAAGCCAACCGAGGACTATGACTCATCTGATAGACATACCATGGTACCAACGTCACTTGGAATCCCACGAGCGCACACACACTCAAGCTCGTGATGGTACTGACGGTGATTTCAACCAGTGCGGTGAAGGTTACGCCCAAGCGATCATGTAGGGCATCCATCCGCCTCATCGACCAAGCAACGTATGCGAAAAACCCGAGATAGGCAACGTACAAGAATGTTGTTAGTGCTGTCCATCCGTCGTTTTGCGAGCGGTTGACATCGTACTAAGAATAGGTGTTAAAATGGAGTTTAAAATGGACGAATGGAGCCTCACCTCCAGAGCAACAATGGTTGGTGGTTGGACGTGCGCACCTACTTCTCCTATTTTTAGGGTAGCATCTACAACTGCATCTTTCCACTGCTGGTGACCAACATTATCGACACAGTCCTTGTCCGGGAAGAAATATGTGATGGCGAGGTACCTGGCGTAGTCGAATCTTGAACCTGTTACATGATGTTCATCAGATCCCCGACCCCCTAGCACCATATGTGGAGTAATCAAGACACCAGAAACAGTCGTGTTCCCCGTGTAGCTGAGGGTATCCAAAATATTTGTGTCAGAGAGTAATGCATCTTCATCGTAGTTCCAGAAAGCTAAGGGCGACACGGCGAAACAAGGTCCATCCGGTCGCTTAAGGCAAGGGGAAGGACCAGACGACAGGACGGGCTCTAGTCGTCGTTCCAAATCCAGAGTAGAAAGCAAGATGCGATGGTTGAGGGTGTTGTCGCCGTCATCTGTCGGCGTCTGTATCAAGATGCGTTCCACTCGCAAGGTACGACGACCAAAACCGCAAGTTGCGATGAAAATAGAGTCCCCGTGCTTTCGTAGAGCGTTATGCCCAGCCCAGATGTCAACTAGGTCTTCTTGGACACGGAGTCCAGACGTGGGGTCAAGTGATGTGAATGCGTCAAGGACAGAAAGGGATTTGGGTTGTGAGGATGAATATATGGCGAGAGCGGGATAGAAGAGAGATGTAATGACAACGCCAGATATCAGGATAACACGAATCTGGTGCGTGGCACAGTGTCTGCAATTTCGATATAAGTCGGGGAAAGCCCGGCGCAAGGCAAATGTACTCACAATCCAAACTGAAGAAAGAAACGTTGACAAAGAGTACGTGCTGACCGAGGAAGAGACGAAGCATATCCAAGCATTATTTTCCGGCCCTGCGATATTGCGCGCTTGCCAGAGTTTTCTGCAGGGACGTCGAGGGAGGCTGGTTTCCGGGTGGGGTTGAAAGCGACTGAAGTGGCAAGTCTTAATATGGATCACTGAGCAGAAACAATGGTAAGAATGAGGATTAACACTGTTGGGAGGCAAGCATGATATGGCCGAGAATGTCCAGAATTAAGAAGGCTTACCACTCACTACCATTCCAAACTCCAGGTCCACTATCCTTTGCCCAACCACGTGCACACAGTCACGTGTAACCATTTATGCAGCTTGGCGCACTTCTGCTTCAACCGAGAGTGCCGAGTAACCTCTCCTTTTCATTCCGGGCATGGCTACCATTCAGGCTCTGGGAACCATCGCTTCCGTTACACGCAGATCAGTATCAACATGTTCCCGACGCAGTACGTTTTCTCCACAGTATACAAAGTACGAGCGAGTTAAAACATTTCCCTAACAGTGTTGCATCAGACCAGCGCTCGTTTCGCTATCACCCAGTTTCAGATGCCAGCAATGTCGCCAACCATGACAGAAGGTGGGATTGCATCCTGGAAAAAGAAGGAAGGCGAGACGTTTTCGGCTGGAGATGTCCTTTTGGAAATTGTACGTTTCATACCTTCGCAACCAAATTCTCTATCAAGTTATTCAGACTCGTACCCTGTCAGGAAACGGACAAAGCTACCATTGACGTTGAAGCTCAGGATGACGGCGTAATGGGAAAGATTATAGTAAGTACGTCTGCCCTCGCCGAGTGAACACTAAAAATTTACGGTTCTCTTTCCAGCTACCAGATGGTACAAAGAACGTCGCCGTTGGAAAAGTCATTGCTCTCCTAGCAGAAGAAGGAGACGACATCTCGAATCTTGAAGTACCCGCAGACGACCCTCCTGCCCAGAAAACCAATTCCTCCGCCCCTCCTGAACCCACGAAGTCCGAGGAATCCCAACCCTCGAAACCCATCACACACCATGGCCCACTTCCGACACATGGACGACCACTCTTTCCCTCAGTTCATCGCCTCATCTTGGAACATGGCATTGCCAGCCTTGACGCGATAAAGGGAACTGGCGTACGCGGAATGCTGACTAAGGGTGACATTTTGACCTACCTAGGCAAGGCATCCGGTCCGAATGGCACATATAGACTGCCCGTTTCGCCTATTGAAGAGGCCAACAAGAATAGGAAGCCCGCCCAGAAAAAGGAAGAGTACAAGGTAAACCTGATTTCCACCCGGTCTCTGAGCGGACGCTAACCAACATTATTCGCTCGCGCCTGTCTATTCAGCCTTTGGATGGTCCAGCAATCCGACGGGCAATCGTGAATTCCTGGTTGCAATCCTCGTTGAAGGCGAGAAACCCACCGCCTGGTACGCATCATTCCAGTGACAAGACATTGATATTCTAACAGAATATTTCAGTATACAAGGATGCCGATTTTGACTCTGTCCTTGCGGACTACCTGCCTGGAAAGACTGCTTCTTCGCCCCCCAAAGTTGACGTCACCGCTTCCAAGCCGACAAAACCTACTTCACATATCCTGGAAGGATTAATCTAATTGCCCCCATAATGTCCTCTGCATTCACTTACTTAGAATCGTATCCATCATCAGACTTTTTAGAGCCTGGCTCACTTCATGCGGAAGTATAATACGAGACCCAAGATACCCATCGTAACCCGTAGAACAGATAGTCAACAACAAAAGATGAGACCTTCAAATTGAGAGGTCGGACTTCCGAATAAACCACTGGTCCAAAACACTACTTGCGACTGCGGCAGCCTCGCAAGCCAGGTCAGGCCGCGATTTGTATCAGTCCCAAGCTCTCTGTCCGGTGTGCCTATCCATCTCCGGATATCTATCGATTGTCGAATGGACGCCCGTGGTTGATTTTGTGCGTCCTGATTCGCCCCCGGGTTCCTGATGTGTGATGGGTGCAACCACATTATCTACAATTAGAATGTCCGACGATTACGACAATTGCGGCCTATCAGTTCGGTTTTAAGCTTTTTCGACGCCCAACCCGTCCCAAATGGTTCTGGAAACCTCCGCAAGTTACAATGCCAAATCCTAAACATACCTGATCACACGCGGCGAACAATCTTTTTACTCACCGAGTTGCCTTCCCGACAATACTAAGGTTTTAAGTGCAAATATATTCCCATGATTAATGGCCGAAACACAAACCCCCCGAGTGGAATCGTCTCGTGCACCTCGTTACTAATGAAACAGAATTACTCTTTCCTGGTTCTGTGACCGTCGTTGTTGTGCAAGTAAATGCTCAGTCAATGCCCCGGAATCTAGACATCACGTCGCCCCTTGATCTCAGGCCTCAAACATCGGAGCCGCTCATACTGTTTGGACGGCTGTATCACTGGGCTCTGTTTCTCATATCGGATTCCACGGCTCCCGTGGCTCACACTCTCTGGGAATGATTAATGATCCCTCAGGCCTCAGGGCCCATCAATTATTCGTCAATGTTCGCTTCCCGGCAACTCTACGTGAACGCTGGGTTGGTTTCAAAACCTGATCCCAACCGAGGACGAAAAAGAACCTGGACTGAGCAGCTGACCCGGGGTGGTTCTGTGCAAATTACCTGGCTGTTCCACCCTCAGAGACTCGTTGTCGCGGGTGAACCCAGGAAATTTAGCCTCCTTCACGTTTTTGATAAGGGAGCCGCTATCCCACTGAAGGACTTCCTTATATCGAGTCTTACTAACAGTGTCAGGGGCACAAGTCAGAGCACACCGTGCCACCGAAGCCGTTTTAGTTGTTAGCAATAACTGGGACGGAGACTTTTGTTCTCCAGCCATATGCATCCACTGGAAGAGGACTCCGCGTCGGGGAGCCTCGCATTTTCCTAGGGAACCATCGAGTGCACCCTTAGGAAGGTTCTGGCGCATTCAGCAAGTCATCGAGGGGAAGAACTCTCTCCTCGTGTTTCGGACAGGTATCACATTTTCTCGCAGGAACTAAGTGTGAACACGCGCCAATGGCTTGCTGGAACGAACTTTCGGAGAGCAAATGATTCCGGGAAGCATTGGCCTTTTGCCCAGGACTGAAGGTTTCTTATCAAGGGTCCCAGCGGCGGCCATACACGGTTGTTTCGTATGTGCCACTCATGCTTGTATGCATGATCCATACCGGACTTTGATGATTTTCAGGAACAACATTTAAAGGTTTCAACGCCTTTGCCTGCGTTATGGAATTCTCCTAATTTTTCACCCCTCAGTCGAGACCAGTGCATTCGAGCTTAGCCTTGGAGAGAGGAAGCTAGAATCGAAGACCATTCTGAAATTTGGGGGAATACTTCGGCCCTTTTTTCGCCTCACAAAGGACAGAAGGGCTCCCTTCCCTAGACAGTACGTCTAACGAACACTACTATACTACCGGGGAACCATTGAACACGCGAGTACTCCATGAAACAGCTATTGAAGTTGGTGTTTACGAGCTCTTGGCCTTCCAACCACGAGTGACGTCAACTGTCACACGACGACACACAAGTAACCCCGATCGGCGATTCATGCACTTTGCTTTTCACCTGAACTTCAAAACGCATGCCGCACTTGAAGCCTGAAGCCTGAAGCTCGAAGGCCGGCTGGGAGATTTATGATTAGTACGAAGATTATTATCGGTCTTATTCCGTCACTGTCTATCCTTGGTGGTGTCCCGATATAATCGGCGAACTTGGGGACGACGCCCATATAAAAGAATCCACCTCGCACCTAGAAGTCCAGCGACGACAACCTCGGAGGTTCTTTTTGACCCCCGATCACCCACTCACTCCGAAAGCGCTCGAGATCACGCTTAGAGCTGCGAGATCCCCACGGTAACCACCGAAAATTCTCATCCAGTATCCTGACCATCCGTGCTGCAGCCTCGCGCAAGGGGAAGCTCTTATAAGGTGAGGATTAATAAACCAAGGAGTCCCTGGATCGTCGCGGCGCGTTGTCGGGGTTACACACTTCACTATCTAGCAATCTACTCTTGTGCTTCGTACCTCCTTAAGTCAATTTCGTTGCCTCTTCATCAGTGGATGCGGTCCGTGTTCATCAACGGTCAGTTCTCTTCAGGTTTTACCAAAGCCCTCTGATTGCCTGCAAGAAGCGGATATGTATGTTGGAATACAAGGGCTGGAATGATCCTCTCACGAAGCTTCACGGCAACTCCTCCGACTTTCTGCAACTATCACAGGGCGACTTAAGACTGTCCTGGGACATCAGAGAGCACCGCTGTCTCTCATTCCGCTTGATTGTGTCCTTCCTCGTAGACCAGATGGATAGGACGGTACCTTACCCGGCCAAGGATTCCCACCTCCAATATGACGTCTCTCTGGCACGGGACTTGCCTAGTTTTAAGGAGAGCAGGCCTCGTTAATCGGAAAGCACGGAACATTTTTAAATATCCTGCTCGCTAGTTCAAGGACGAATAGAGGTTACGGTTCTTAACCACCTCCAGACTATCGTCAACGGCACCTGTTCAGCGGTAAATCCATTGCATGTCGCCTTGCAACCCTGACCCTCCATGACTGTCATACAATCACCGCCGAATACCATTTGACCTGCTTAAATAGGCCCACTGCTCCTGAAGCCTCGTCCACCTCATAAGTCACACCTTGCTCGTGATACTGTACTTCGATGATTTACCCCTAGAGGTCATTGAGCGCATTGTTAAGGCAGTAGGTACCATTCTACTGCTTCTAGCTGATATTACCTGATCTTTCTGGGCTTCAGTTTATCGAGTTTAAACCCAATAGCTGTCTGGACAACCAGCGCGACCTAGCGCAGCTTCGTCTTTTATAGAAATTATTCAATTTCATAATATCTCGTATCCTCTTCTCGACGCCTTCCCTAACACCTATAGGATATTGGACTCCAGGCAAGCAAAGTGATGGTAGGTTGCGAATCACCGAGAATATTATCGATGATATTGTGGCCTGGCACTACGTACGCATACGACCAAGCAAGGACGCTGTGCTGCCAGGTGCAGGAGTTACAGACGGGTCTCGACATCGACTTATACACGACATTCGAGTTGAAGAGCGTCCATCGTCGGGAACTCCTCAGCATATTTCCAGCTCTGAAGAATTTGTCAAACGTTAGGTGGGCATTGAGCATTCCTGGAAATATTTACACCCACTAACGGCGCTGTCCACAATATACTCCGACCACAGAAATGACAGTAGTTGTTTGGTTAACGAAGTCATTTATATCCTGGGATCGACGTTACGACTGAAATCATTTTAAGCTCGAAGTCCTACGAGCTTCACCCCTGAAGTTCTGTGACCTTTCTCTCCGACCCCTCTCTCGACCCGAAAACTTTATCGTGGATGTGAACTCTCCACCCCTCAAACTATTTCATGTAAGAGTGCGCGGCACTCTTGGCGTGTTGTCCTGGGCTCAAGCACTCATCCCTAGAGGGTTTCGGTTCCGTGAGGCTGAGTGAACTTTTGCAGAAGCTTCGATGAAGGGTCAATTTTTGGCTCCGGAGAGGATCAGAACATGCCAAGTCATTGTCACCTCCGAAACAATCAGAGACATCATCAACCATCGTCGAGATCTCAAATCCTTGGCGGTTGCAAGGGACCCTTGCAGTGCAAATCCCTACATCTATAGCGAGATTCATACCGTGCTCCGCCAGTCTCATATCTACCTCAGGGAAGTCTTTCCTGACGTCATACATCATCCCTCGTTCTTCGATATCTCTTGTCATACTCCGGAATCGAAACCCTGTGGATCGAACCCCAACACTCGCTGGAGGATTCACCGGATTTCATAGATCGGTTCTTTTGCTTAGTTATCCCCTGCATCGCGGAACTCTGCGGGACCTCAGGATCAGAACGTCGAAGGAGAATGCATGGACGAGGCCGCTACCAGAAACATACATGGAGGAGATCACCAAGTGCGATAAGTCAGCCAGACTACACATCAAGGTCGCGATTACGGACGAGGACGTGGAGACTAGGAAACCGGTGGGATTGGTAAAGCACTTCTTGGTCGAAACCGATTAATCCATTTACAGAACCTGTACCAACATAGAATGCGTGGTTGGAAGTAGCGATGCCACTTCCAAATCTCGTCCACCTGCATGTAAACTTGGCGTATATTCTGGCGCCGTCATGCCATGGAATTGACCCGGGTATGCCAAGATTCACTAGGGCTGGAAAGCTTTTATACCAAACCATTTCTACCTCCAGGGAGATTCAGAGCCCATCTTTCTGGATTAGCGGTGAGTGGAGGTTGTCACAACGGCCCCCTAGCGCAACGATCTCTTGTGTTGTTCTGCTTGGCGTCCCCTGCGAAGGTGGGGGAGTTGTCTTGTTCTTGCGGGTTCCCACGATTGTGACAGTAACCAGATGGGTTTGAAGAAGTGGCGTTCTGTCTCTTCAGAAACTCAGCACATATTTTCCTAAATTTTTGAAATCAGATACCCTAAGAATGTTTGTTTTCAGAGACATCTCTCACGAGAGCAATTATGATATGCAAAAGAAATCAAGAGTAAATACAACAACTAGCAACGTAGATATCTATCGTCATCAGATTCATGAGCTATGGTTATCACTGAATTCATCTTAAGACATCGTAGCGTTGATAAGTCAAGGGCAAAAACATAAGGGTATCCCTGAAGTCCAATCTCTAATCCATTACTGCCACCCGCACCCAGGGTTGAAACTCACTACTTCGATGCATTGTAGAGAGCCATGAGACCAGCAATTCTGGTGCGCCACCGGTCGCCATACAAAAATTTGACGAGGCCGCTCGTGAATTCCCTGTTTGCCACGCTTTCATCAGCTTGATTCGGTAGTAAGACAGGAAGGGACGAACCAGCTCTTGTATAGAGAACGCAAAGGATAGTCGAGAACTTTCGGTATGGTCGTCTGGACGAGGCGGGGGAATCTGTCCACGACGATCGCTTTAGGGTTCGTCAGCGAACGGAGACCTTCAGGTCCACCAAAGCGTCCGTATCCGCTACCCTTAACACCACCGAATGGCAAGTCTTGGCTATTGTCAAAGGGCACAATCAGCATCCCAAGATAAATCTTAGTTGGTATACAGATTCTTACTTGATCTGTTAATTGAAAACGAGTTGATGATTGAACAAGGATTACCAAGTAGGAAAAGTGGATTGCTTACATAGGAAACGCCGAAGTCATTGACGGAAACCATACCACAGTCCAACTCTTTCGCAACCTTCATGCATTCATCTTGATCTGGGCCGAAAACGCTCGCACCAAGGGCATAGCGTGTACCATTTGCAATTTCGATGGCCTCGTCAACGGTGTCATACGGCATGAGAAGGGCAATTGGGGCAAATACTATACATACCAACCATCAGATTTGGAAAATGCCGAAAAAAAAGTGAAGAAACAACAGACATTCGATGTTCGCAATCTCCATATCTTTGGTAACCGAACCGATAATGGTCGGTGTGAAATAATACCCGTTGTGCAATTGCGGATGCGGGTACTCTTTGCCAGCAGTCTCACTAACGCCTTCGACTTGGCAGCCGGCTTCCTCGGCGTCGTGGATAACTTTTTCCAACCCATCGAATCGTCTTCCGTCGATCATGGATCCGCAGTCAACAGTAGGGATATAACCTTCTGGTGAGGGCGCAAGAACGGAGCCCGTACGGAGTTTCTTGACTCTGTCGGAGAGCATTTCGTAAAGTGCGTCATATTGATCTGATTGTACGAGAATACGTTCGATGCCGATACAGTTTTGACCCATGTTTTGACTGGGGGTAGTGGTATGGGTCAGTGAAAGTGCGATTGCGGGTGGGGAAAAGAACAACTTACAAAACGCCGCGCATGAGTGTGCTCGACCATTTTTCCAGGTCGGTATTAGGGAGAATGATAGCAGGATCCTTTCCCCCAAGCTCGAGCGTGACCGGGGTCAAGTTCACAGCGGCATCTTGAGCAATCTGCATTCCACGAAGGGCGAGTGGTTAACCAAATAGCATTGTTGGAAAAAAAATTATAGCCTCACAATTCTACCAACTGGCTCTGAACCAATAAACGTGATATGCTTGATCTCGGGAGATTTTGTCAAAGCATGTGCATCTTCAGGGCAACAGCACACAAGCTGAACAAGTTCAGCGTTGTACCCGCACACACGCAGGCCTTCCTGGATAGCACCAACAAACCAAGCAGTCGACCAGATAACGTTTTCAGAGCATTTCAATACAACACCATTGCCCGCGAAGATACCAGCAAGGATGGGTGACCACGCATTGTGGAGCGCTAGCAATAGATAGATATTGGTAAGACGCAAGGCAACGGGACGGGAATATGTGCAACGCACGATAGTTCCAAGACGTTATTGCGGCGACAACACCAAGGGGATCATAATGGACTTCAGAGCGCTTGTACGCCAGCATCAAATTGGTTGAACGTCGCTCTGGTCGTAGCGCCTTTTCGCCATGGTTAATAAGCCATTCCATCTTTGAACAAGTCGTAAGAATTTCGCCCAACGCCGCGTCAACCACTGGAATATGAAAAGGTGATGAAGAAAGGCAAGAGGAAACATCACAAAACCACATACAGGTTTTTCCGGTATCCCGACAAGCTATCCTCGCGCAGGCGTCCTGGTTATCAACCAGCCATTTCAGGAGTGTCCGAATGACCCTTCTGCGTTGTGTAAAAGTCGTAGTCTTCCACGTCTTCTGTGCCTCCTTGGACCACTCGATTTTTTGCGCAATATCCTCTGGAGTATCAGCCGATACCGTGGCGAGGTGGAAACCGGTAGCTGGGTCAAAAGCTGTAATAAATTTACGATCGGCGACGGGGAACAATGCGCTGAGATCGGCATTCCTCAGTATGTGATTGAGTGTTGGCGTCTCGAATAGACAAACTCGTCCATTCTGGGTTCACTTGCTATGTGAAAACGAAGCACATTATGAGTTAGAAATCCCCAGGAAAGTGAAAGAGCCATTTACTTCAGGTATGGAATACTGTAGTGGAATTGGGCTGTTGTTTTTCTTATGGTACTTTTGGACGACAGTGTAAATTCCGAATGCAAAGAAGAGCGTAAGTGGGTAGACAGGGTCGAACCAACCAGAGTCGTCGTCGTCCGCTGAAAGACGGATTGTGAGACGCGGATGCAACATCAAAGATATGATGGCATCCATGGTTGCGAGTTAATGTAAATGGGCGAAGGACTTGGAACGAGATGGACTTTGAACGTTTGAATAACAACGCCGGCGACTTGAACTTCAAACTCGAAGTCACGTGCAACAGTTTCTAAGCTTTACACACGCTCTTGTTTGGACAAAATACCCCCGCCGCATGATGAAGATGTCGAACTCTGCTTTTCTATTCCACGACAAGCAAACCTACTGCTAAGACGCAATGGACGTAGCCTAGGACTAACTGGGTATCTACGCCTTTCCGCAGGGTAGAGTCTACATAATATTGGAATGTTGAAATCAAGTAATGATATGAAGATGTCCAGTAGTAGAAGTGTTTCGTGCGAGCTCCAGTGGTGTCGTGAATTGCAGCGATATATCATAATCTTATGGGTGCACGGGTATGGGAAATGGGGGTATAGGTACATATGAAAGTGGATGAGAAATGGAATGATGAATGGGTAAGTATGGTAGCCCGTGCATCAATGCATCAATGCCAACCTCGAAGGTTGAGTGTATCTATCTCCGTTGGGCCAACAGCCCCTCAGCCTTCAGGGAGATCTTGTAAAATAGGACAAAATAGTATTCATTGAGCCACACAAGCCACCATATCTGCGTTGCAACAACTAGCTCAGTGTTGGGGTGGTCCGCAAGGCCAATCGATGAGCGTTGAACGTTGACTCGTGTTGAACGTTTGAACCAATATCACGATTGACATAATTTTTAGGCGATATATTTGACAGAGGGGAGCTTCTGCTGTACAGAAGGGTTCTAAATTCAAACCTCTTCTACTTTTTAAACACACTGGATCTCTCGGTCGTTCTTCACACCTGAACTTGAAGCCTCCTGGGTGTTTACAGACCCAAGTTCATACGAAAGAGGAAGTGTGGTAATTTCTGGCTTCGGGGTTGAAAACGGTTCGCTATACCCATTCTCAGTTTTCGCCCGGCTATTCAGCACTCGCATCAGTGAGTTGGCACATAGCTTGCCGTGTATGGTCGCGGAGACATCAAATGATTGGCTATGGGCTTGCACAGCGAATAATATGCCGGTTACAATGGCGGCACTCGCTGGGGTAAAAGACGTCAATAGGAAGTGCGATAGTGGTAGCTGGAAAAGCAGTGTATCACCTGTCGCAATGCCCGTTTCCACAGATAGCAATATGAGCTTTGAGAAGAGGAGCGACGCATGATGATAATCACGTTTGAATCTGAGCAACTTTGGTAAAGCATAGTCATTGACTTTAATATGGTCGAAGCTCAGAGAGTGAACCTACGAAAAAAGTCATGAACCCGGCGATCACAAGATCACATATCACCGCCGATAAAAGCCAGATCTGTAAGCGCCTATGAGCTTCCCACTTTCATAGAAACTTGGAAACAACAGACCGACGTCCCTATCAGGGATTGAAGTGTTCTCAAGCGGAAGAAATATTTTGCTCTTTGAGCTAGTACGCCTATGAACACCCCACTACATGCTTGGATGATTGATAGCTAGGGGATGGGGGGCGCCCAGTCAGCCGTCAGATTCACCAAAGGACAAATATTTGTCGTCTACCATTACGAGTGCAACCAACTTGTAAATCCAATTAGACTACAAATAATGGTCAAGATAGATCGCTCACTGATTGAACCTAATAGAGGAACGGCAAACCAGGTGGTTCGAATATCTTCCTGGGCAAGTGGGTTATCGACCATCCAGCACGAAGGCTGCATAGCGGTCGTGGGCAATCACCACAGTATGGACAGTTTCGAGGAAGAAGACCAGATAGACCAACAACTTATAGCCGAGTTGGTCCCGGGGAAAGTTGAGATGGTACCCAACTATGCGTTGGTCAAGAACAAACAAGGTGTTAGTGCCGAAGACTGTCACGAATAACGTTACCTACAGACTTGAGCAGTGAGAAGGCCGAACAGACCCCAATTTAATACTAGACTGGTCAGCTAACACTGTCGTTAAGCTCAAGGGCTAGAAGGCTGTAGCATTTGTTGGCGGACCTGATAACCTGTGCTGTGGTTTGCACATTAGTAGTGTGCACAAGGCGCACCAACCACTCTCATACCTAGCAGTATCATACACAGGGTGCATTGGACCTGCTGGACGCCCTCGATCCATCCAAGCAGCTCTAAGTGGCTCGCGGAACCCACGACTGAGTTGAGAGTGTCGCCTTCCTGTTCAGAAATTGGCAACCCCGATACGAATTTCGGCGTTCCTCTACCACTCGAAACCTGCAATAAAAATAAGATTATTCTTTGATGTGAGAGGGTGCCACGAGTGTAATTTCCGGGAACTTGGGGAGGTGCGAAAGGCGGAGTACAGGCCCCAACTGAAAGTTGCCAGAATTTTAAATATTCCTGGCCTACTGGTACCTTAGTTTGGTACTTCTCGGGAGGGGCATCGAAATCTGTTGTCCATTGCAACACATTCGGATTGTGGAAAATGAGGTTCAAGGTACTGGGACTGGGAAATTGAAGTATGTATGTCATGCTCAACGCTCGACCGATCCTCTCGCACTATGGGTGACCCCTTACTTCGGGTTGAGTATTCAATATTTAGATCTCACACTATGTTTTATCGGTATAGGAAGGCACTAAATGGTAGGCAATCTACGCGCCTTGCGTGTGTTAATTCGTCAAAACCTCAAACACAGGAGAGCGATAGACGAGGTCGAAATTCGGCTACACACATGGGCCAAAGGTCTGCTAACCATAGCCGCCCGTTCCTGTGAGTGGCTGCCACGAGGTCGCGTAAGTACCCACCTGAAAGTCTGAAGATTGAAACCTTGAAGAAGGGTCCCCGGCCTGTGCTTGAGCTTAACAGGTGACCTTCCCCACTTTCCCTTGATTACGCAGAAAGTCTACCCTGAAGGCTGATGTATTGAAGTTACTCATGTCATGAATCAACCCTGGACGTTCTCAATGGTCGAGCGACAATATACAAGCCTGGGATGTCAATTGGAAAAAAGCTTTCAGCGAGCAACGCACCGTTTGTGAGGTGCCGTTCAATACGTGGCGAGAATAGCCAAGGGATCACGGAAAATAGCAAAGCAAGGGTCATCCCTAGGCTTGTTAGACTTTGGCTTGATGTGTCTGTTTGCAGTTTTGACCGCTGTCCAATATCCACATCAACGAGTTGTACCGTAGGTTTCAAATTTCCAAGCGTGTTTGCAAGACATCGGATGCACACCTATAAGGTCGGAATGTGAACAATGTGCTTACTGTAAGAGTGGCCCGGCTAGGAAAAGGAGTATCATAATCATAGCGACCGAGGGCATAACGTTCTACTCCGTGCAAAGCGTGTTTTTACAGCTCAAGGCATGTGTCTTGGAAAGATAGGCAATACGTGATGGTATTCACTTCTAACTCGAAGTAACTTGAATAAGTACTGTCAGGGCTCAATTGCCTTCTATATCCTCTGCCTTGGATACACCAATTGCGGTCTTCCTTTGGAACCACAACACCGGGTTGTTGGGGGTGACATTGTTGGGATAGCGTGGCGGCCCCCCCATCCTACTGCTCACGATGCTGGTTGCGACCGGTACCAACGGCACCGTTCCCGCTGGTCCTACCAAGAGCGGGGCCGCTCGTTCTGGGCATCATGGTCCCCCCGATATAATTGGTTCAAGATAGATGAGGAACTTACTGTTCGAATCTCTGCCAGTGCTGTGCTGAACCTTAGCCTGGGTAAGATGAAGTGAAGTATCCTGGATGGGGTTTTCTGCAACCATAGTACTGGTCACTAGAGATCGAAGAAGCTTTGCAGAAGTCTTGAACAAGCCAGAAAGAGAATTGGAGCCCAATCACGCGGATAAATAGATTATCGCCGATTCAAATCTGACAAGGGTAAATCTAAGGAAAAGCTTGGGAGAGAAGGAAAGTAGGAGGAGGACACAATAAATGTATGCCAGGACACCGGTGTCGTAGCAAGGCACCCATAGTCCGTGCAAGCAACCTTCGCACCCCCAACCAACCCTCTCATCTTCAATCCACTGAACTGATTGAAGTTCTACGAACATGCAGTGGGCCCTTCGTCGCCTTGTGTCTTTGTGATTGGGCACCTGGAGGCCGTTATATGGACACTGTCCTCGTAGCATTGGCTCCTTTGCACTTTCGAACATCAAAGTGGGACCACAACAGGAAGGGGGACAACAGGTGGTCAGGAGGAGGATGCTTCAATGCCTACACCAAACAGGTCGTAACATTTGCAAGTGGGACCTCCAGGGTCACGCGCGACAGGTTGACGAGTTCTGGGTCTGCGTTGCGGGCTTGCACGGATGTCATTTGACCCCGGGCGCGATTGCGTGCCATGGCCCCGGTCTGCTTCGTAACCCCCATCTTTTCGCCGAGGGGTGACTTGCATCGTACAGCTGCCGAAACGGCAAAGTCAAGGCGCTAGGGTTATGTTGCAGGGGCGACGGATACAGTTGACGATGCACTTTTTGTTGAGTGCTAATGTTCGGTAGATGGGAAACCGGCTCCCCGAGGCCCGCAAGACCTACGGAAGGGTCCTCCCGTCTACTGCGATTGGTGTCCTCGGTTACTCCTAGGACTTATGCACCATGAGGATAGGTCGTGGAGTCGTAAAATAGACCGAAAAAGTGGGTGGCATATGCGTAGTTGGAGAGAAGATGGTTTGGCACTGCGACATTTCCATACTGCCCCACAATTAGGCCTCCTCCACCCCTTGAGCAGGCCGCAACTCGGGGCCACATGCATTACACTCTTCAGCTCCCAAAAGAACCCGCTGCGGGCTCGGCGTTCCGCGATCATATGAAATAGGAAGGGTCGTAATTTCTGGTCTTGCCGTTGAGAGGGGCTCCCTGTTCCAATTTATAGCCTTCGCGCGACTATTTAACACCCTCATCAAAGAGTTGGAATATAACTTCCCGAGCATGTTTGCCGGGATGTCAAATAACCTGTTCTTAGGCTGCGCAATGAACAAGACGCCTAAAAGAATAGCAGTAGTGGCTGGTGAAAGAGATATAGCAGGGGCGGTGGCGGTTACTAAAGAAATTGTGCTTCACCTGTCGCAGTACCCGTTTCTATGGTCAATGATATGAGTTTTGAGAAGATCGACGGCGCATGATGAAATTCACGCTTGAATTTGAGCAGCTTTAATAGGTGGCATCAGGAATAATGGAAGAACCGAAACTTCAACATGGGACACACAATGCAGGTCATTGAAACAGCAATCAGAACATCACAGAGAACGGTCGATAGGAGCCAGATCTACGGGGCGCATAAGTTTCTGCTTCTGCCTGGATAATAAATAAACGCACCGCCACAACAATGAATACCCCCGGCGACTCCAACTGGAACAGGTATTCTGCCTTGCGAGCTAGTGTCCCTTCAACTACCGCAGCGCATATCTGCACGACCGATAGCTAAGCACATATCGTCTGGTCAGCCACACGGTTCACCAGGGGTAAGAACTTGGGGTCCACCATCAGAATCACAGCACATAGTGTCTTGGACTTCGAGAATTTGTAGATGCGATGGGCATAAAACACCTGCGCAATACTACCAACTTGTAGCCCGATTAGACACTGGTGAATCAAACTGAAAATACGGGCTTACATATCCCCGACAGTAGGGGGACATAAAACCAACCCAGTCCAATAGCATCTTGAGCGAGTGCATCGCCGAAACCCAACACAAGGGCTACGTAACGATCATGAGCAACCAGGATAGTCTGGATAGTTTCAAGGACGAATACTGTGTAGACCAGTATTTTATGAGTAAGCGGGTCGTTTGGAAAACTCGTGTGATAGGTGTCTGTGTGGAAGAACAAGGGGTTAGTACCAGGACATTTTCATATACATACAAGGCACTTTCAAACTTGTGCGACAAGGATGCCAAACAAGCCGCAGTTCGACACCAAGCCAATCACCTAAAAGAGTCGTTAAGTTCGGGGACTTGAAGATTTCGGCGTTCGGCGACAGACCTGGGCCCTTGCACTATGGGTGCCGGTGTTAAAAGCGCACAAATTACATATTATTTGTCCTCGTACCTGTCCTTGGGATCCATGGTGTGCTCGAAGGTACCTCCGTGGAGAGAAGGTTGTCCTACCCAGTCGGGGTTGGGGCGAGTACGGATTCTCTGCTGCTCGATTGCCAACGCTGTTTCGGTTTATATGAAAAAGCTGTCCGACAGTGACGCCTAACACCTCCGAGATAGTACGACGAGCCTCGGCCAGATGTGATGCCCGGCCGAATCATTGTCGACGGCACCTGAGCTGGTGCCTGTTTCCGGAAGGGACATCAGCATTAGTTGCCCACCGCAACCATTCACGGGATATCGAGAAGAGAATCGAGGTTGGGGCTTAGGACTTGAAACATTGAAGTTTGACGTCGAAGGTATTGATCGTTTAGTCACATCCTTAATTATGTGGTTCGGGCACGTCAATTTGTAGTTTTGGACTAAATGCAAAGTCACTTTGGAATTGTGAAGGCGATGTCGCGGTTTCGAATGAAACGGAGAGGCATACATATCCACAACGCTGGGACCCGAAAGGTTGCGCTGAAGCCCGAGAAAGCCGGAATTTGGGTTCCCCAATGACTCGGCCAGAAGCCAAAGTTCTTACCCACTGCGTGTGCTTTACCATAAGTCTTGTGGTTATATTTCGAGTAAAATTTGAACCCTTTTGCCTTATATAGGCAGAGCTTCTATATAAGGGCAACATTTTTCCATTATCTTTACATTTTCTCACGCTGAGATTTACGGTAAGGCACACGCCAAGGTATACCTGATTACCCAAAGTACGGGCCAAGTGGGAATGTTGGTGGGAGGAGGTGAGCAGCAGATGCAGCAACAGCAGAATAGTAGAATATTATTGGGACCGATGCTAACAATACTAGAAAAGAGTGAACTCTCGGAAAGATAGCGAAAAAGAGACATCAGGAGGGGGGATATATGCACAGAAACAAGTATAACAAAACATGGTATCATCGTCAGACAATTAACGGTCCTTCGCAATATCCTTTACACTCCCGACAGAGCCTTTCTTCTTCAATCCGCTAAATTGACTAAGTCTCTTCAATCCTGCGAGTGCACTACTTTTCTTCTTGTGTCCCTGTTGTTTCGAACTTGAAGATGACTCTGCGGACTTTATACTCGTGGTATCGGCCTCCTTTTGTTTCTGCACTTCTGCTGCACTCTCGATTTGGACGGTCTCTGAGTCCTCGCTTGACTGTGGTTCGAGAGGGACGGCGCCCACAGTTCCACCACCGCCTATAAGCCTAATGGTATTTGGCGGTTCTTCTTCCTCTTCCTCTTCCTCTTCATCCTCCTGTTCATCCTCCTCTTGCTCCCCTTCCCCCTCGTCGTCGTCCTCTTCATCTTCTTCATCATCGTCCTCTTCATCCTCATCCTCATCTTCACTTTCTTCTTTTTCCTCCTTAGCAACCTTCTTCTCCACCTCAACTTCAGTATCAACCAACTTCGGCGACTCCCTCAACGGCTGATCAACAGCCGCCACGACAGGCGACGCTGACGGCTCAATCGGCTTTGTCTCCAGTGAATGCCTAACCGAATCCGCCATCAAATCCGGGACCACAGCAGGACGATCAACAACAGGTGGTGCATCAGCAAGAGGGTGAGCCAATGCTTGCACCAACGGAGTTGTAGAATCTGCCGGTGGGGACCTTAGGTCCGCGAGTTCAAGTCCAGGGTCATGCGAAACAGGACTGATAGGCTTAGGTTGTTGCATTGGTCTTCTGGCTTGTGTGGGTGTCTTCTGATCGTAGTCACGCTCGCGCATGCCACGGCCGCGGCCTGCTTCGAGATCTCCACCTTCTTCGTCGAAGGAGGTTAATGCTGATTCCACTTCGATGTCTTGTACAGTTGGTAGAACGAGAGGACGGGGTGCCGGAGGCTTTGTTACGGAGATAGTGGGTATATTCTTTGATGCGCGTTTTCCATTGAGTGCGAGTGTGGTGGGTGGGGGAATTGGTTCGTCAACGTCCGCGAGAACTGGGATGGGTATTTCTGCTCCGGATCCGTGATTGATATCTGCAACCTCTATTGTTTCTGTGCCCTGTAAATATGTGATCTTTAATACCCCGATATCATCTTCCGCAGTGAATAACAGACATACTTTTCCTTCCTCTTCCGGAGGTACAAGCGGCACATCCGCAATAACGCCAGCTTCATGCCATTTCCTGACACTCCGATCTGCCCAGGCTTCCATGACGTTCCAGCCTTTATATTCTCCAGTTAACCTCAAACCACTTGTTCCGCCGGTATCACCTCCACCGTCGCCCTGTCCCCTTCCCTTGCCATCATAGAAGTAGCCTTCATATCCAAGGTCATCCTCACTGTCATCGCTGGCCTCTGCCGGGCCTAACTCAAAGCCTTCCCCAGTTTCCAGTTCTTCTACGAAATTTCCAAGCCATTTTGCCCATCCGGCCTGGCCATCACCCTTCCATAGCACAACCTTAGTATCAAAATCCCGACCAAACACAATGACTTGTCCAACCTGCCCCGCTTCCGCAGGATTGAGATCAACACCAACGTAATTCCCCGCACGATCCGCAATAAGGGGCATCCACCCCCTTTGGGAGTACTCCCTTCTCACCCAGCCAGGAGGTATGCTCTGCATAATCTCCTTCAACTTCTCACTAGCACCTGTCGCGGGGTCCGAATCCACCTCCCGCCAGAACCTCCATTCTTCCAAAACATCCTCCAAGGGGAGCAGCGTCAACCCGAAAAACAACCCTTCCGAACACCCGGCTGCACTCTCGGCTTCTTGACCATCACAGCACAGGTAAGAATCTCGCACAACTGGTGGGAGAGAGAACCCGAATTGCATTTCGATTTCTGCGAGGTCTTGTGGGAGGATGCCGTAGTTGAGGGTATCGCCGAGTTCGGGGTATTCCCTGCTTAGCCATGCGCGAATTCTTGCCCAGGTTTTTGCGAGGGGTGGGTATGGGAGGTGTGGGGAGAGCGGGTTATGGTGGGCGTCCATGTGTGTTGGGAGAATTGCTCCGCTACCGGCTATGGACCCCGGGCGAGAAAGACCCGTACTGTGTCAAAGAAAAAAAAAAGAAAATGTAGTATCAAATTCAGCGAAATTAGTGAGGATATGTTCCTTACGAGGTAGGGACGTAGCCGTAGGAGCCGGGGCCTCGAGGGGGGTATGTGAAGACGGAGGGACTCGCTGACGAACGTGGTGTGGGGAGAGTGTCGGGGTTAAAAGCGTCAGGGTGAGAGGATGAAGTGGGGAGAGAAAAGGCGTCGTTTGTGTTAATGATTGTCTGGCCCTTTCTTGTGCGCTGGGACGAGGAGAAGAGGTCGGACAGCCAGCCCATCTGTTGTCTGAAATTCACACTTGGGAAGAGAGCTCTGACGGTGATGACCGACTCAAAGCCAGAGCACAACACTCATGTGGTATTATGTAAACATGCCCTATTCTCGTCACACACCCACTCTAAAAATACTGTCCACTACTGATTTTCTCTCTTAGAATGTGCCCAACTGGCTGCGCACACGGAAATCACACCCAGTCTTCGCCTTCACTTCGTCAACAGTAACACCCTCCGCCAGATCAGTCAGCTCCAATTCACCAACAACTCTGTCCACATTGAACACCGCTAGTTCGGTAACAATCGTGCTCACGGCCCGGGCACCCGTCAACGGCAACACGCATTCTTTCAGAATCTTGGGAGCTCCATTCTTAGAGCAATGTTCAAGAACCGCAATGACCTTGGTCTTGTCTGGGTTGGATACGAGGTCCATTGCTCCACCAATGCCTGTATTAATTACGACATCAGCGCTGGCAAACAAAAGAGCGTCGTCATTTCAAATACATACCCTTGAGCATCTTTCCAGGGATCATAAAGTTGGCAATATCGCCCGCCTGGGAGACTTCCATAGCCTGTAATCATCATCAGCTTTTTCTTTTGTTAAGGCTTAAATCGTGGAAATTTACACCGAGGATCGCAACGTCAACATGACCGCCACGAATCATCGCAAATGAGTCGCTCGAATCTAAAAAACACTTCAGTTCAGAAGCTAGGCCCCAGAAATCGCTATCCTACCGAAGACAGAAGCGCCAGGAAGAAGCGTTACAGTTTCTTTGCCAGCGTTAATCAAATCCCTGCATCAACAAATCAGCGACCAGTATTAAACCAACAGCAAAGTTACTTACGGGTCAAGCTTATCCCTAGTCGGGTACGGTCCCATTCCAAGGATACCATTCTCACTCTGCAACCACACACGGACACCCTTGGCCAAATGCTCAGGAACAAGAGTGGGCATTCCGATACCCAAGTTGACATAGAATCCGTCTTTGATCTCCTTTGCGGCCCGTGCTGCAATCTTGTGACGAAGGGCTTTGGCTTTGGCTTTCGCAGGGTCGAGAGGACCCTCATCTGCAGCAGCATCCGCAACAGTCTCAAATTCGATACGTTTCTCAACTGTAGCCGGGACGATGCGGTCAACATAGATACCAGGCAGGTGAATTGCGTTGGGCGAGATGGAGCCAACGGGAACAATATTCTCTGCCTGCAAACAAGAGTCCTTAGTACCACGCCACATGTGTATGGCGCAAAATCATGTGTAGCATACCTCAACAATAGTCAATTTAGCAGCTTTCGCCATAGGCGCACTGAAGTTGTTTGATGCATATCGGAATACACAGTTCCCAACTTCATCAACCTTCCAAGCCCTCACAAACGCGACATCAGCCGGAATGGCCGTCTCCAACACATACCTCCTCCCGTTAATCACAGTTGCCTCTTTCTTGATTCCAGGAATAGCGATTCCATTCTTCGCGCCACCCGCGTTGTAGCGTTGCGGAATTTCACCCTTTTCGATGGCAGTGGATGCACCCGTCGGGGTGTAGAATGCTGGGACGCCAGCTGCAGAGGCGCGAATGCGTTCTGCGAGGGTGCCTTGTGGGACGAGTTCGAGGGTGATGTCGCCGTTCAGGAATGCCGCTTCGAATTTTTTGTTTCTGGTAATTTTTAGTGGGTTAATTGCTAATTAGTAGATCAAGAAAATGGCTTACCCTCCGGGGTACGAAGCGACGAGTTTCGTAAGTTGTCCAGAGTTCAACAGGAGACCTACCACCCAATGAGCACACAAACTTAAACCCTACTAGCTGTTTCCAGAATACACACCCAACCCAGACTCAACAGTCCCACAATTATTCGAGACACCGGTCATATCCGTGACATCCGCTCTCTTTGTCAACGCCGTCAACAGTGTGTCTAACGCAAACCCATCCTAAATCAGCCCCCCAAACCTCCCTCAAGGGATTCAACAAGAGAGCTCACCCGGTACACCAGCCAACCCAAACCCACCAACCATCAACACCTGACCAGACTTGACATCCTTGATAGCTTCATCTATCGACTCCCACACCTTAGTCTTCTTTGGCACATCAAGATCCGCAGGCGTGCTATAAGCCCTGGCAACAGCCAGAATTCGGAACCTGGGTGTGGTGCGCCGAGAACCCGCCACCAGAAGCGGCCGTGTTCGTGCCAACTGTGCAATCAGCATGGTATTGTACTTCACGTTGAAGAAATGAAGTGAGGGAAGTGATCAAACGTCACTGAGGGTATCAGGAGGGAATGTTGATCTTGAACCACAGCTAGGGATAATGTTATTATCCGACTGGAGACGCCAAAGCTCCCTCGGGGTAAGAACCAATAGCAGATGGAAGGAGGAGAGAAAAGACAAAATACTTTGAGGGTATGGACATAAGTCTTATATACGCATGACCCTCCCCATTGATGGATGAGAACCGTCCGAAGGGTGTGTGGGGATCCATCAGGGTGTTCCGGAACATCCATATCCCGTAAATATACCCCCTGAACCACCCGGAACGCCATGAGTCAAACACTAGAAGCCGTTCCACAGTTTTATGGCAAGCTTTTCTCGCGCGCACAGTCAACTATGTCATTGCTCAATTGACCGTTTCTCAAGACAATCCACATTCGGAGCATGTGCGTTGTTATGTCCTCGGCTAGGTTACCTGTCGGGTGATATGCTCATCCATTGGGTCAACTCAACTCGCAGCTCGAAATCCACCAAGTTACAAGCCCAAGGCGACTGACTCCAAGGAACGACATATATTGAAACTATGGAACCACTGCCATATCACTGGGGCTGTGCTAAAGCTGATATCAAACCTCCTTAGTTATCTTGTTGTGTTCTTTCTAACCCGGGACCATCTTCGTCAAACGGCTTAGCCACAACTTCCAACCCCACCACAATGCCGAATTTTGAAGGTTTGCCTATTGAAATTATTCTCGAAATTGTCAAATTCGTGAGTCAATTTCAAATTTCGATAAAAATAAGGGCGAAAAGCGCGGGTCCCCGCTAATTCATAATCTATTAGTCCACGCTGGTGAATGCGACAGGAGACCGCGTCGGCAAAGACGATCTTTGTAAATTACGCCTCGTCTCAAAAAACCTCGACGCTCTCGTCTCCCCTATCCTATTCGCAGAGCTTCATCTTGAATTTACCGACGCGGATGAAGAAACCGCACCAGATTGTGAACGGTGTCAGGAGATTATCATCGCACTCGCTACACGTTCAACCCAAGCCTTCGAACACACGAAAAAACTACACCTTTGCACACAAAAGCTCTACTGGGTCGAACAAGATCGGAGGGTCGGAATTTCTGAGACCCAGGATATGGTCGTCGAAAAGATTTTCGACGCCATCTCCGCATTGAGGAACCTCCGAATTATCAGGCAAGTCTTACCTCACATCCCCGCACCAATGGACTAACTCATCCACTCAGATACTTCTGCAACCCAAGATATGACCCAGAAAGGCTCGCGAAAGAGGTTGTTCAAGCCCTAGCAACGCTCCCTTCTTTCCAAGGTTTCGATCATCTGGACTTCCTCAACAATCCCCCTCTTTCATTCACACTCCAACCCCTTTCGAACCTCACCACATTCAGAGTACTCTGGGATTTGGAAAGACCTGAGGGTCTCATTTCCGAAATCGCCTCCCTCTTCACGCGCTGCCCAGACCTCTCCGAAGTTTATCTTGGCGGCGGTCCATCATCCAGTGGAGAGGACCCCACATTCGGTGAGATCTTCGCGGAAGTTCGCAAAATGCAAACACCACCACCACGGATAAGAAGATTCGAAACCCGCGGGATTACAGTCGTTCCCGACGACATAAACAATTTGATTGAGCACCTGAGAGCCCTCGAGTTCCTTCAAATTAGGCAAAACCGAAACGGAGACCCATCAACGGCCATCGGTTCCGTTTGTAAAACCCTCCAGCAGCACGGTATCTACCTGAAAGGTATATCAACGGAATTTGTATCCGATCCTCTTCTCTTTTCATACCTGGCTTCTTATTCCGGTTTAACTGAGCTACGAATCTTCATTGAATTCCCTCCTGAGGATTCTTCTGGAATAGCAGATCGGGTTTATACACAAATTCTGCCGAAACACCGAGAGACATTGGAACATTTCCAATTTTGTTCGGTTAAAGCCGGAGAGCTACTGTCGACCTTCCCGACAGAGGAACAGCTGGCGGGGCTACTGCAATGTCAACGTTTACGAGAGTTGGAGGTTTCCCATGGAACGGAACCAGACCAGTTACAATGGGATGACACCACGATCTTCGTAGGTCCTTCTCCTCGAACCCATCCATGGAGTCATTTTTGTTGATAAGTTTTCAACGCACCGCAATCAGGATGAGTGGTTGGAAGTTGGTTTGCAACTCCCAAATCTGGTACATTTGAAGATGAGACCTCAATTTAGGGTTGGTTCAGCGGCAAGAACCATACTGGACTTGTCAGAGATGAGGGGAGACGTTGTTAAGAGGTTTCGGCAGGAGCGTGGGATGAAGTTTAGAGTTAATTGGGTGATGTGAGGGGAATACTTAATAAACAGATTTATTTGACACCACCTTTACTTGAGTCTTGAATCACCTCTCTCCGAGGCAGCGGGGTTACGTGAAGACGGATATACGAGAAAAAAAAACAAGCATAATTATCCAATAAATCAGCCTTCAACCGCATACACGCCTCTAATGAAGGAGACCAAGAATACGTGCATAGTCGTCGCACACGCCTTGGAAGGTTTCTTCAAGCTTTTCAAGCCGTTCTTGCTTATCCAGTTGGACAAGAACCTCCTGTAATAATGGTTATATGCCACGTGAATTGCCTACCAATGTTGTAACTCACGAAGTTGAACCTATACAATCTCTCTTTGACCTGCAAGCGATAAGCCTTCAGCGCTTGGGCGTCATGAGGGTCAAGACGCAGCAGGATGAGCATCTCAATCAAACGGTGGTATTGCCGCTACAAAAAAATAAACAATGAACAAGCCAACACATGAAAACAACCCCATCCAAAACCAACTCACTCCAGCGATTTTGAGATCCTTCCTCCACTTCTCTGCCCAAACCTTATCCACGGGAGGACCCAATTTACCTCTGGTTTGCTTCGCACCACCCCTCCCGCTTCTCCTAGCTCGCCCAACTCCACCCACACGGCCACCAGCTGACTGTGCGGAACCGTACGCCTCTTCCATGAATTGTTTGTGGTTTTGAAGCATCTCCATATCGTTCTTGTCCCGCAGGTCCTCAAAGGCCTCAGCGGGATCTTCGACGGTTAACTCGGCAATGTGGGGTTTCGAAAGCACATATTGGTATATAGCCCGATATAGTTGTGCTACGGGAACATGAACGTTAGTACTATTCCTTGTCGGAGGGTGATGCGACCTACATCCGTGCCCCTGTTTCTGGTATGGTGGGAGTATCACAAATTGGCTGAGTCGCAAACGGGTTTTCTCTGGGAAGTGGTAGAAGTTGTACAACGAGGAATAGCCGACGAAATGGTAGGTTGTTATGTCGCTATTCGGCCGCTTTCGTTTTTGATACCTATAGGCCTAGGTCAGGAACACGTTTGAAAAGAAAGACGGCCCTAGACGCACAACACAACAAATTCCCAAGGATCCTCCTCCTCGTTGATGTAGGACCCCGCTTCAATGTATAACAGGATGAATAGTTGCATTCTTCGATGATATTCTCGGAAACCCGGTGTATCCCAAGTGGTCTGCGGTTTGAATTAGCGCTACTGCGCAGCAAGTGCACAGGAAGACTCACATGGTACACCTCGTATTCGACGTCGACACGTTTCTTCCCTTTACCTTTTGCTGCTGGTGATGGTCTTGAATACGAATAGATAAGCTCGCCATGGGGCTTAAAACCAGTCGCGTCTTCGTCAACACGTTTCGTAAACTCTTCCTCACTTGTGAGATATCCTAAAAGGAATAAATGAAGCGAAGGGTTCGAGGGACCTCAAAGGACACGTCCAACACACCTGAGGGAATGAACTTTGCTAACGTCCCATCAACGTCATCGACCGTCGAAGACGACGGGAGCTTTTCGGAATATTGCACATTGAGATACTGAACGAGACTCCCAGAGGTAAAGCGTAACTTGGGCAGGCAATTAACGGTGTGTTACGGCCGGGTAAATGATAGAACACGTACGTCAATCACTAGGTCCTTGTATCCATAGATTTTCTCGTCCTCCCCGTATATCTAGCACCCGAGTTAGCAGAAACGCCGGCGACAAGCAAGGAAGGCACCAACGGGATATGTGAAAGTCGGGTGAAAGTTGTCGTAAGACCCATCTCCTGCTAGGACTGCCTTGTCGTCCTTGGACCTCACTGTGGATAGATTAGATGTGTTTGGGATGACAGAACCCAATGATCTCATACATACCTAATGAAAGGGTAAGGGCCTGGTTCGCGTTGGCTGTCCAATCTGCCATGACAATCCTTCAACACCAGCTGCTCTAATAGCTCTCGAAGATAAGGAACGAAAGATGGACAGCACAAGGAGGAGGGACAGGTGAATGTATGTAGTGGCGGATTAAGTCGCGTTGTTTGGCGTTGCATCCGTGATTGGTGTCCACGGCCAAGGGCCAACTCCCTTTGGCTTTGATGTACACAAACGCCCACAGGCTATCCCCACCCCAAAATTCAGTTAAATATTCAATTCTACATGGACTCACATCTTGCCTAAAGAACAGCCGTTCTGGACATTGCCTGACGATAACAAAGTAATGGGCGTCACGCGTTGCACATGACCGCGCTCTGGAAGGTGCACCTCAGATCTTGTTTTCATAAAGATTTGTGAAGAATCTTCGAACCCAGCGGCGAATTGCTGGGAGAGCAAATCAGCGGGAATACCCTTGCTCAAGTTTCTCTCACTGGGCACCTTTCCCATTGGAGCTTTACCGTTGGTTTCTCTGGGTCATGTTCATTTAAATTATGGTTCATTGCTGCGGGGAGTTCGCACCGAGCCGGATATATGAAAAATAAATAATTTATGCGTCGACAAATGTGAAGTGAATCCAGTCATGTGAGATAAGCCACAGTAGCCAAGTATGACAACAATGCAAAGCATGAAATGAATATGGATAATGCGTAATGAGGGCATATATGAAAAGAAAATTAGCAACAACTCCAGTCAAACTTCCAACTTTGACTGCTTCCATGAGGCAAACTCGTCGAGGAGTGTTGGCCATGCCTGTAGAGAATATCAGCCCGACCACGTTCACAGAACACAAGATAACGAACCCCATCAGCTTCAAAGTTATCAAGGTTCGGGTTTACGGTCTCACAGAACTCTTGCATCTGGGCATTTAATCAGAAACAGCACAAGTTTATGGATGCTCGGAAACCGTCATACCATGTTCCAGAGATCTTTGTTCGCGGCACGATACGTTCCCTTCTCCTATACGATAATCATCAGAAAGGAGGCAAGAACTATAGTGGAGCACCTCACGTTAATGAAGTCGATGACTTCTTTCATGAGAGGATATCTCGGTCCTAATAGAACAGACCAGAAGGCTGTTGCGGTCTGATCGCAGACGTAAATAACTGCGGACAGGGACATCAATGAGAGTGACAGACCTCCATTTCGATGTTTTTCGAAGAACTGGCAAGGTGGAAGTTATGTCAAACTTATGATGGTGGTGGAGAAAAGAAACCGAGGCGCACGGAGGTTTCACAAGCACAAAGCAGTAGTGATAAAATTTGTGGAAAGCGTCCTTAGGATTGGAAGCATAAGTCCAGTACCTGGTACGGTCATACGGGTCTATTGAGGATTTCTTAATAGGAGGTTTGCCATAGACAAGAAGGTTCTCGAGGTCGGAAAGTGCAACGGAAAGTTGTTGTGGCGAAGATATCCTGTATTGGAAATGTGAACGAAACAACACCGAAGGGTCGCAAACGCTTACGTACCGGAGTGCTTTTGTACCAGCAATCCACTCCTCTTTCGAAATCTTCGCCATTTCTTTTGCTTCCATTTGCCATGCCAGCAGTAAAGGGACCGAGCCCTCCATCGAGAGCCCAGCGTCACCGCAAAGCTTTTCAAATCCTTCTGGACCAATTACGTCAGGCTCGTCCTGCTCTGCATAGATCTCGAAACGGGTGAGGGCACGCTGAAGAGTGTATTGTTCGCCTGGAGGGGGAGGTGCGGCAAGGGTCGTAGGAGGTTCCGTGGCTTTTGGGTTAGTTGGTGGTTCGACATGCTGGACTCCGGGATTAGCCTTGGGCGGCCAAGAAAAGGCGCTGAACTTACAGTAGTAGATGAAGACTTGCTCTGCTTGACTTTCTGGTCCTCGTCACTGTAGATGTATTTGATTTGATTAGACGCACAGCAAAGGAACAAGGAACAGAAAGGCATGAGTATGAACTCAACGGCCCTCTCTGGTATGTTGGGGGTATGAACGTTGTGGAGAAAGACTGGATGGGAAACGGTACCAATATGTCAAATGGTGGACTCACTCAACTTGCATCTGGACAGCGGCACCGCTTTCCTGTGGAAGGGGTCAATCAGTCCTGAGAAACAACCAAGAAAAGGAGACGCTTACATCATCAATGCTGTTTTCAGCACGCCAGTTCATTGAAAACGCAGTGCAGGTTGGTCGACAAAAGTTATACGTCAATAGTGCCACGAGCCGATGAAGATAGAGGCTGTCAGTAGGCAGTACAAAGCTAATAATGAAAGACAGACCTCACAACGGTTTTATTTTGCTTCCCCCCTCTAGTATTCTTAGTTGTTCTAGATTTCTTGGCAGGCTATAACTAATGTGAGCATGAATCAATTAAAGCATCGACATGAGGGCAAGTACCTGCTTCTCATCTATATCGTGGCACTCATCCCTAGAATATCATCTGAATCATCGGAGCTGAGGTTATGCATTCCTGGCTAACCCTTGTATCTTAGTTGGAGCCGCTTTCGACCCTCGTTTCGTATTTGGTTTGTTGGACGCATTCTCTGTGGATCCGTTCTTTGCGGCTGCGGTCTTGCTACGAGTTGAACGAGTTGTGCGTGTGGTTTCCGTTGAATCATCGTCAGCGAGTTTTCGCTGGGAAAGGAAACAAGGAAATTCTTGAGATCAATAGTCTTTTCATCCGGATGTTACTCTCACTTTTGGTGCCATTATCAGCGGTGGCGGGTGGTTGAAGTCTCGCGGTAGAGCTTTCGAAAGGGGAAGAAGCAAGAAATTGGACGTATAAAATCCAGTTGTAGACGCGCCTGAGGGTGTGACTGTGACCCACTTAATTAGTAGCGCCCAGGAAGCCGGTCCGACGGAACATCTATGACCTGATCTACCACCAGCAAAATCTCCGAAATGCCTGCTGAAGTCTTCAATCCCAATCCAATCGTTTTCGCACCGACAAAGAGCCCAGGGCGGAAATCAGAGCTACTCTCGCAGTCTTTATGGTTCGATGAACATACGAGTTCCGATGATGAAGCAGACGATGTGGAGCTTATCGACCAAGATGAGGTATTTGGTACGAACTGAAGACCGACTCTTTCTGAAGCACACGCTTATCGCGCTTAGACCTTATCCGCTCGATATACGACCCTGAACATCCGAATACCCTGGAAGAACTGAGAGTGGTTTCTGCTCCGCAAATCACCATCGACCAAAACCGACTTACTGTCGAATTCACGCCTACGGTTCCGCACTGTGGAATGTCGACTCTGATTGGTTTGTGCCCACTTCTCGTTACTTTTAATTGATAACCCCGCTTACGACATGACAAGGTCTTTGTATCCGTGTTCGCTTGTTGCGAAGTCTTCCCAGTCGGTTCAAGGTGGATCTTTTCGTCCAGCCCGGGTCCCATCAGAGCGAGCACGCCGGTATGTCCCCTTGAGTGACACTCCGCTCCCCGGCCTCACGCCATTCCAGTCAATAAACAGCTTAATGATAAGGAACGCGTTGCTGCTGCCTTGGAAAACCCTGTCCTTTTGGACACAGTGGAGCAATGTCTTCGTGATGCAGGTCGTCGTGGACAACCAATGGATGTGTAGTATTGGTACCCTTTGTATCACATGCCCCATATCTCACAAAACGTCGCTTTTTAACCAAACCTATCTCATATTCTGTCTATTATGGGCCATATGTAGAGAAGTCCTATGTACTAGTAAGGACAATAGAAGGCGAGGGGATCGAAAAACGTAGTGCTACAGAGCAAGGGCAGAGATAATGCTACAGTGGGATGCGCGGACAAAAAGAAACGTAATGCATGTATGATAATGCCAAAAGCATAATGATGGAATGTGTGGGTTGAAGCTGGATATAAAATAACGACGAACGGATGTAAGAACGAAAACACTGATGAGGAGATTGAGGCACAATTAGTCCTCGATAAGGAAATCCCAGTTAATTGCCGTCTCTGGTGCACGGCGAGTACAACCAAAGAGCCGTTTGAAAGATTCTTTAGGAACGTTTTCGGGTGCGCAAGTCTGGATATCCCACATTCGGAAGGTAATATGCCCCTTGGTGTGGACAAAGATATCGTCTTCATTCGCACGTTCTTGAGCAAATGGCTCATTGATACGAGCATTACGCATGATTCTGTTAATGAATCCAGCCGAAAACGCGGCTTTTCCTGTATGAAATACCCGGCCTTTGAAATCGGAGGGTACCCAGACCGTTACGTCTGATGTATCACAGTAAACTTCAAGGTAAAATCTCGATAGCGGCATGTTCCGACACTGAACCGGGGTGAAACCCAGTCAGAAACCAGGGATTATACAAGGCGAAACTGGGACATACAACTTTGAGCTTGGTTGGACCAGATCGATTCCGTACAATCATGCTCATTTTATGACCGACGGGCTGATGAAGCGCACGGTAGTGAGGCATGATCAGGGTCAGATCGACAGGCGCATGGTCCACGTGCAATTGAAAGTCCTGATCCTCATCCGCGTTGTATTTCACTTTGTACGTTCCCAGTGTGGGTGATGGGGAAAGCTGGTTAAGACTAGCGTAAATGACAATGTATAACCCATATAATGCATTGAACTCACCAAAGGCGTTGACGTTGACTTTTCACAACTATGAGACTGTAGACGAATCACACACAGATGAGCTCTTTCACTGGCAGAGTAAATGAATGCTCACAGAAAGATGCTCCCAAGACATTATGCTACAGCAGACAAAAAAAATAGAATTGTGATATTGAGGGGATGGAATAACCTACGGGCTCAGGAGGTTAGAGGAAGGGAACGGACCCAGTGCGTTCAACCAGTTGGTGCGGCCTAAGAGTGTGCTGTATTAGTACCGGTCGTAAGCGGCTAAAGTTAGAACAAAGGCATTGCCAGCCACGTGGAATAGACAAGACTTTCCATTTTGGGCTCCGTGTCACCGATCATTGTTGTCAAGATATTGGCATCATATCCCCGATGGGGTATCGGGGTTTCGGAAGCACAAACGAAACACTCTGTAAAGGACAATAAGAAAACAACAACCTTCCGTGTTGATGTCCTATCATGAAGGAAATATGCTCCTGTTATTCGCTATGAAAGGGAACTTGGATAATTGCACTGCCGGTGTGCGTCGGGCACCAGGTGGTAATTCCATCTTTGGTGAGGTTTAATGTACCTGGGGCTTAATCGATTAATCAACGAATCCTTTCTTTTTAACAGGTGTATAGATATTACAAAGCGCGGCAAGCTAACACAGTGTCGCTTGAACGCCTGTCCTCTGCTACTCAGGCTGGTCATGAGACCATGCTACCTCCCCGTAGAATGGAACTGACCCGCCGTATCTGCCGTTATAGTGTAGTTAATCCGGCCCACAGCCCGCCCAAGTAACACAAGAGCAAAAAGAAGGAAACTCGACTAGATCGCGGGAGATGCCGGGAATCCTGAGCAACACCATAACCATAACCAGGTGGACCCAAAATAATTTTTATAATATGCAATTATTTGATCCTGCTGATCTTATAAGTCGCGTGGACCCAACGCCGTGATACCCGCTCGGCAAGTGTTGTACCAGGAGATCCTCCAAACACTTTGTACGCCGGAAGACAATGCCATTCTCATGCCATGTACGCCACGCCCCCAAGCTACGCTACATGGCGTGTACAACTACGAGCCAGCTGGCCTAATGCCATGTCTCAATTAGGCTCAAATCTTTGGGGTACATTTTCCTTTTTTTCCGCAATTTTCATTGCGTAAATAAATCAGCGTGGCACAAAGATGTCGGCGAGGTGGGTATATGGGTGGGAGTAGTTGGTATTCATTGAGCAGTGTGCTTGTGCAATTATCAGTGATCTTCTGTGCCTGTTCCCTGCGCTTCGCGTTCGTTTAGTAAATCCGGGCGCACCGGATATTGGCGATTCACCCCGTCAGTTTGGGGATAATGTGATCAAAAGTCGCAAGATAGATGGATGTTCGAGGCGTTGCAAAGTTACAATGGAATTCACTGGCATCGATTAATTAATTGATCGTATTTGCATCCTAACGTTCCGTTCAGGGCGTTTGTATATCGTCATCTCGGCACACTTTCTGCAACCGAGCGCAATGGCTTTACGATCCTGTGGATATCGCACTACCTTGTTTCAAGGTTGCTTTGTACTTTGTGTGTCGGACCGTGCCAGACCTGGGATTATCCGAACAATGAACTCAACGCCCTACCCCGCCCATCCCTGTAATGAAGCGACTAAAGCATTACAAGGCACGTCGACACCTCAGGCCTGGAACATCGACCCATGACACCTACTTCACATCAGCCATACCTCGCATTTTACACGACTACGGAAGGCAGCTGGACATCATACCAGCAACCAGTGAATTGAAGTGCTGAATCCCGAATCTGCATGAGGTTGGATCCCTGCAACCCCCGACCAACAGAAATGACGCTCTTTATGGAAGCTCGTGCCCTCACTCGTCCCTTGAACGGTATAACTCATTGAAGAACAATGCATGCATGTAATGCCAAAGGAACTTTATGGAGATCACCTCGAGTTGATTGCCCTCGACCGCCCAACATGAGCAAACTTATCCTCGCTCAACTTGCTTTTTATGCAAAGAGCGTTGTTGTAGATACTTCCGCCTAGGGTCTGTAGGGGTCTTCCAACACCTGGTTTTACGTTCACCGCGCCCAATGATTGATTGCAGTATCAATTGGACCGTGAGGTGGATTGCGTTTCAGGCACCGTATGCACCGCACCACTCTCATCCCATTTCGCTCCTGATCGCTACACCCTTCAACTTGTACACTTGGATGGGACTTCCTTTTCACGCAGGACCGGGCGTCGGTCCCTTTATTGAAGTTGAGCTTTATCCCTTGATGGTGTGTTTTCCTGTATGTCTCTTCCATTCAAAAGTGCGGAACGCGAGCCCGATAACCCTTTGTGACAAAGGGTTGTCGGGTCGCCAGTGGCGCCTGAAGGTACAAAGCCACGCGCTGTCAGTGCGTCTTATCTTTGAGCTTCCGCAAGTGCCTTTCTTGTGATATCACTCGAAACTGCATGGACAAGGTGTCGCACAGGACCACCATTCCTTTCCGCTGCGGTAAGCGACATTAGCGCATGTTAATGTGCCCTTATGGACATGCAGGATGAACTTGGACGTTCCAAATATTCAGAATCCACAACGCGTATCGGAGGCGTCTGAAATATTTGGCTCCGCTGGTCTAACAAGGAGAATGAGGGAGTGGATTGCCAGTAGAGCTAAGCTGGAACGACAGGCAGATTCCAGAATTCCACCATTCACGATGCTGTCCTTATGGGGATCAATGTGGTCATCGTTAAAAGCCACACCCTAAGTTCACGAAAATCATAAATTATTTAACACACATCAAGTGATATGAGAAAGGAAAACCAGATAGACGACCGACCCTCAAATTAAATAATCTCCTCCATATCATCATCGTTGCTATCATCCTCTCCCGCCACAAAGTTATGTGTCACTACAGGAGGCCCTGCCTCTGCTTGTGGTTGTGGTTGTGAACCCACGGCGGCGAAAATCGGTGGCGGGGCTAAAAAGGCTGCCGTTGGGGCGGACCCCGCGGGGGCGACGGGCGAAGGCTCCACATCGGGAGGTGATAAATCTTGTGTTGGCACCGCGGGTTGCGTCGATACGGATGTTTCAATGCCTACGGTGATTGTTTGCAATGGAGGGTTGGGAGGGGCACCATCCAGTCTTTGTGCCTCTTCTGGGTGTTGTGGAGGAGGTGGTGCCGGTGATTGTGATTGTAACTGTTGCACTGGGAATTCAACAGGAGGTAGCAACGCGTCCATAATAGGCGGCTCCAAATCTGGTGCCGTCGACGTCGACGTGGCGGACACCAATGACTGCTGTTCTTGTTGTGGCAACTCTTGAGACTGAGATCCCGAAACAACAGGAGGAGGGCTCTGATCCTGGGCAGCTGACAACCCAACACTCTCCCCACTCTCCTGTCCTAAATCTGCCAATTGTGCCGCCAAAAGCGCAAGTTGCGCCTGCAACTCTGCACGTACATTCATCGGTGGCCTAGGAGAACTCTCTGCGGCCACGGCCACGCCTGCTGTAGCCGATAAGGTCGGCAACGGCACAACAGGTTGAGGGGAAACTTGCTGAGCAACACTCATCTGTTGTAAGGAGGATGACGCCGTAGGTTGTTGGGGTTGCGATATCACATTTTGTGCTTGAATGAGAAGTGATGTAAGTTGATCCATGGATACATCATCTTGTCTTTTGCCATCCGGACCTTGCTGAGCAATTTGAAATAGATCGCCGAAGTTGATGGCCTTGAGGATATTTTGTGCGGCCTCGTACGCATCTCTGTCTGCATCAGAACTAGACGCTCCAGGTTTGCCCGTAGGATCTGTGGTGTTTTTTGTGGCTTCTAAAGGGGCCGACTGAGGGTGAGGTTGCGTAGGTAGATGTGGATGTATTGGAGGTTGTGGAGGAGGATAGCCTGGAAAACCAGGGGGAATGGGTGTACCATAGGGATATGGATAGGGTTGGCCTGGATATAGCTGGGGATGTGCAGCTTGATGAGCAGAGTTGGAGTGGTGGTGGTGATGTACAAGGGGGGCATGTGTGAAAGGGGATGCAGACGATGATGCCAAATTCGACTGAGACTGGGATTGCGTCTGGGGGCGTCGCGTTGTTCTTTTCGATGTCTAATACGGTCAGCGGCAAAATCAAAAACCGATTTAGCACCAAAAAAAGGCGGACAACTGAATATATGCGCACATTTCCACCCTCCCAAGTTGCACTCAACCTGTACTTTCCATTAGAGCTCTTCTCAAATCTGCCCCTTTTAAACGCCTTTTGCAGAGCCTGACTCGCTGACGGCCGGAAATTCGACTGGAGAGGATACCTCGCCGCCATCCAGGCAAACAAATCTTTTGGTGCACATCCTTCGGGATCCGTCGACTCCTGTAAGGCCTCCACTATCATCTCCTCGTAGCTGGGTAAATCATCTGACCCTTGATCTTGGTGTGGAGGGGGTTGTGGAACATGGGGGCCGGGATACATAGGATTAGGTGGAGGAGGATAGGCTGGATGAGGAGGTGGTGGTGGAGGGTGTGCAAAACCATTGGGCACTGGCAGTGAGTAATGGAGGTATGAGGGTGGATACGAGGGGTAGCCTGGAGGTGGTGGGTAGTATGGAGCATGGGGATACGTAGCGGGCGGGTGTTGGGGGTACCCATAAGGCTGATGAGGATAAGGCGGCTGTTGCTGCACAGGTGCGGGAGCAGGAGTCTGGGCTGCTGGCGTCGTTGTCGCAACCACATTGTCAGGCTGTTTGTCTGGGGGTTGGGGTTCTGCTGTCGGGGGCTCGGTGCTCGCGGTGTTTGCTTCAGGACTACTGGACTCCTCGGAAGGTCTATCTAAAGAATCCATAACAGGCTCCGGAGGTTTATCGTTATCTTTGTCTAATGTAAATGCGTCCCCATTGGCAGCCGGCTTCTGCAGATTAGCTATAGCAGCGTTTATGTCCGGCGGCCATATCGTGCTTTTGATATACGGCGGGACATGGACATCGAAGGACAGGCATATTTCAATAATTTGTTGAGATGGGAGGAGTGCGAGGTATTGGCGCTTGAGCTCGTGATCTTGAGGTGCTGCGCAGGTTCAACAACAACATCTCGTATTTTATTTTATTTACCTACCGAAGGGAGGGATGTGATATATGTTCTGGTAGAAGGGTTGGGGTGGAGAGGGTGCGTAGGGCGAGCTGGCCGCCTGCATCGTTCCGGAGAGCTGCACAGTTTTTCGCAACAAAGTTCGCACACAACCAACAATCCACAATTCCGCACATCACCGGATCAACAATTCCTCTCTAGGGCATTATCGACAACATAAGTAAGCTAACAGAAATGTACTATACACACTACAGTCTCAGTAATATGCTGCTCCCGCACTAGTCAATCGGCTAGCTAGCCGCCGAGTAATGAAAAAAAATAAATGGCCGCCCGTGAAACATGGCGAGACCAATTTTAGTGGTAATAAAGGAAAGCGTGTTTGAGACCATTTATGGGCTTGAACGAAGTAGTGTAATCGCGGGCCGGGGAGCAACAATCGCTCGTCTTCCATCCCCTCGTGTGGGTTGTCACACATGTCGTTTCGGTGATCAGGTTTGGCCGGGACCTGAGAATACCTCAAGAGGTAATCCGAACTGGTTATCCGTCGTACTCATACAAGCTCTTGCCCGACCCATTTGTCAGAGTGGGGTCATCCGGGACCACAGAATTCTTCAGTAGAGGGCCAAGTGACGCTAGTTCGTCCTGAATTCCCCTTCTTGCAAATATGTCAAGTTCTTTCAGCAGTGTCGCAGTCACTTTCTGTTCGTGGCCATCACTTAGCTTCTGAATTCGAACTTCACAAGCACGAAAGACCAACCTTGAGCTTCGCATCAATCTTCAGGATCATCTCACTCTGTGTTGCCGACCAACTGATGGTTGGTTGTGGCAGACCCGCACCCATTCCCATTCCGACGCTACTGGCGTTAGCTATACTCCACAACGAACTACACGTGTCATTGTCACCCGAGTTTGAGCTCCCCGTTAACGTTACTGTTGAGCCGCTTGGGAATTGCACGGGTTGATGGAGATTTGGATTTGATGATGAGTTGTGGTATTGTGATTGCTGCAAGGATCCATGTGATGGTATGTTGTTAAACGTCGTGCCGGGGTATTGAGAACTGTGATTGTTGGCCTCGGAAGCAAATAGGTATGATACACCTGGGTATGAGGACACCGATGCCAGAGGGCCGAGGGCGTTAAATGAGTGTGGGAGTGAAGAGGGACCAAGGATCTTGGAGATTTTGTTGTACACCTCGGAGACGACATCGAGAAGTGAGAGTACCGTCTCGCGGTAGTCCAGTGCGAATGGCTATATAATCGATTGTATCATTGAAGCAGGAGTGGAACACAAAAAGGACCCACCACCTGGGGCATCAAGGAATATGACGCATCCGTAGCCGACTCCGATCCCGTGTATTCCGAGGTTCCGGACCCTGCTCCCCTCCTGGCGCCTTTTTTGAAGATCCGCTGCAACAGAATTATTTTGGATTCTCAATCCAGAAGGCTCGAACTCACCATCTTTGGTTTTTCGTTGTCCTCTTTTGATTGGTCGAATTCCATAGCGTTCAACAGGCCTCGTAGTAAGTCCTGTGGGTTGTTAATATCGAGCAGATTTGACAACGAAAATCCAAGGGTAGCAAAGCGACTTGTCCTAAGAAACACAAGATTGGTTTCAGTGTGATCCATCCTACGGCCGACGACGAACGTACCGTCGCTTCATAATCTCATTATTGAACTCCCTCTCCAGCTCCGAGCGGGTAATGAGGAGCGTATGGAACCAATGACTACGACTGTTGGGGACGCGAACCACAAACAGGGCATCAATATAAGCGACCCAGAGCAATTCTCTGACAGGTCACGGAACGTACCCCTCGTGAATATTCCTAATATAAGTGAGAGTGACCAATCTCCTTTGCACCAGATCCCTCAAGGACTCCACCGACGTGTTCGACCCTAATGGCGGGACTTGTGGCTCCTACGAGACTCGCAATAATAGTTTCAGCATGTTGACCATCAGCACTATCTGTTCTTCCTAGAGGGGTTGTCGTCGTAGGAGTTGCGACACTGGCAAGCGCAGCGGAATAAGCCATCCCAGTAACGGACGATATTGTGCTCGTAGTTTGCACCGGCGGGGGAACAGTAGGAAGGGTGTTGACAGATTGTGACGACGAGGTAGCGGACTTAAAAGACGAAAGCAGGTTCTGCGCTGAAGACTTGCGGCGCATCGTAGGCCGCGCTACTTCCGAGAAGTGTGACATTGCGAGCCTTTTGAGGGCAGTATTATGGGCTAGCAATGTACAGGCAGGCTACAAAAAAAGAGGGCAGTGGAAAAGGGGGCTATAGGATCGGGATATGGCCTTGACAACGTGCACGACGACCAGCAGCTATACTTGTGTCAATATCAGGGTCGCACCCACATAACACTTGATAGTCACGTGGTAAGAACGCCCTGATAATCTTGATTTGATCCAAACTAACACAGTTCGAACAGCCCTTCCTCGTCTCCTCACCATTATCCTCACCATCCTCCACCATGTCCGATTTCAATAACATCGCCAAGCAGTTCGTTGATTTCTATTACCAGACATTCGACTCGAATCGCGCGAATCTCGCATCCCTCTATGTACGCTTTTGTTTGGGTGCACTTTGATCAACCTCGACAGTTCACCACCACAGCGAGACGGCTCGATGTTAACATTCGAAGGGTCGCCATTCCAGGGCACAGCGGCAGTCGTTGAGAAACTGACGGTATGGATATATGGCCCTCATTCTGTTTATCGCTAATATTTGCGCGCCCAGACCCTTCCCTTTCAGAAGGTCCAACACAAGATTACCACTCTAGACGCGCAGCCTTCTTCGCCTAACAGTCTCAACATATTTATCGTTGTCACCGGCCTCCTACTCGTATGTGTGGAGCCACTACCCCTCTCACGCGGAGTTCTTAGCCGACTTTGTAGGTCGATGATGGGGCGAACCCCCTGCAATTTACTCAAGCATTCCAACTCGTACAAGATGGAAGTAGTTACTACGTGTATGTCCACCCATTTGGCACTTCATCTGGGGTAGAGCTTAATTCCTGTTTTAGACTCAACGATATGTTCCGCCTGAACTATGGTTGAACCCCTTTAACCGCTCTTCGCCTAATAAACAGAAAATGTAATTAATCTGTATTCAGCCTTTGGAGTTGTTTGATTATAACAGTAGACCCTTTGCCATTGTAACGTCCCAAACCCTCGCCTGTCATATCCCTCTTGTTGTGTTATGACCAGACCAAGATGAAAGCGTTCTGGTCGAAACTATCAAGCCCTCCCCCCATCTCTCTTCTCTAAGTGGTATCACACGAACTGTTTCAATTTCGGTTCCTCATCCCACCTTTGTGGTTAATGGGGGAAGTGACAGCAAAAACCACCGAGGCTGCATTAAGTCCGAGCCACCCAATAACCTCCTTACAGCATAACTTTAACTGGAGCCGGAGCTGGTATCAACAGGTTCCATCCGCCAAAGTTCTGGGAAATGATACAGTAGCCATTACAGCAGGTCATTTCTAAAAATACCGAAATTGATGATTAACAGCTGCGGGTAGTTGACCACAGCTAGACGGAGATAGGAGGCTCTGATCAACTACTCAGGGTCATTAATTTCTGATTAACTCGCAGTCGGGATGCGTCATCTTGCTGGATGTATCCGGCGAATCCCACTCCGAGCTTAAAGGTTTAGGCTCACCAATCTACTAGTCACAATCAGCTACAATTCGTGGCGCAGCGGTTTACCACCGCAGGCGGTTAGATTGACCCTTGGCGTACTTGCGGGGGCCGCGGCCGTAAACCAGGATTAGCAGGCTTCGACTGTCTTAATCATGCCTAACATTAGTCAACACCGAATCTGGCGTCGTGTCTATAATTAGGATTCTTCCAAAGATCCGTTTCAGGGGAGCGGTCCGTGACTGGCATCAAGAGGCGGACGATTATCCGTCCCATCACCAGTAAGCCTCACTCTTTTCTGTACGATGTGGATGACCCAGTGTTTCGAAAGGTGGCGCTATTCACTTTTGTCGTGCGTAGTTGCCCACGCTTTAGGAGTTAAGGGCAATCCTGTGTGTGCCAACCGGAAATACTATCCGGTTTGTGCTCGGTGTGCTCGGGATAGCAACAACTGCCTCCTCTGAATCAAACATGCATCCGTTTGATAAGCGAGAGTAGCTTGTGGGCTCTGGTGCGCTAGTCACTCCCCCAGTCAGTTTCCCCTCAAGGCCCACTCTACGAGGTGCTCCGCTCCGCATGTACAGAATATCTCCCACACCTCAGCTATTGAGAAGAATGTCCATATCTAGTATTTTCTTTACAAACACAGGTTAGGTGGATTTGAAGCACATTGGATCATCCTCAGACACAAGAAATCGTTCCCAAGGATGCTTCATTGGGGGTCTGTTGGTCCGCGGTGACCTAGCACCTTTTTTTTTGGACTTGGACATCAGTCTCCAAGTACGTCACGGCAGTGATTTGTGAGGTCCCCGCGACGCTTGATTCTTGGCTCAAGCTCAAAAACCTAGACCATATCTCCCGTCGTTGTTTTGGAGGGGTGCTTCCAACTGAGTACTCGGGGACCCAAAAGGTGGGTCAAGCAGAGCAACGAAATCCCGGCATGAACTTCGCCCCATCCTGATATAACGGTCTCTGCGAAAGTAAAGGTCCGGTACTCATAACTAGGTCGGGATTGAAACTTTACGTCTTCTCGGAATCAACGACCTTTTGTGCTTATCCGTATGGCACGTCTACGCTGTAGCGCAGCACAAACAACATCCCAAGCTATGGGGTTCTCACCTTCATTCTGTGTATACCATCGACACACTCTCAATGGACAGGAATCATAGTCCCACGAGAAAGTAAATAGGTATACATAATTCAGATTACACGAAAGCGAGGGAGGCAGCAGCCAAGACGGACCACAATACCATATACATCGAAACTTGACCAATGAGTGCCCCATTGGTAGAAGTCAACGCTTGTGTAAATCCACTATCGCCCAGGGGTGCATGAGGCAAGGCCCATCGAAATTAATTCGTTGCCGGCTCTGACGAAATAATAGTCCCCTATAGTATGAAAAGTGAGTATTTGATGATACATATCCCGGCGAAGAGAGACGATGGGAACGAACCATAGACGGTGCCAGTGAGCTGGTTATTGGCTGGTTTGTTGACCGTTCCGTTGGAAAGTAAACTCTGCCAAGAAGGATTCCATGCGAGTCTGGTCACATTTTGCAGGAGCTAGGGGCCAGGTCAGGTTAACAACTTGGGTGAGTGCATTTTAGGAGGGTGCATACCCCAATGGCAGCACGGCTCCACTGTTGCTTGAGAGCTGGCGAAGTCTCAAGTTTCGAAAGCAGGAGTAAACCATTTGCAGCGATGGTGGATGCAGAGGAGTCAGCTGGACGGGGAGGGGGAACGGTAGGAGCATTGAAGTCCCTGTTGATAAGGATTAGCGATGATAACATTGTGCTTGTAAGTACCGACCATGGCACAATACCGTCAGTTGGGATATGGCCTAAGAAATAATTTGCCAGGCGAACGGCAGTATCGCGATACGCCATGTTGCCTGTCAGTCTCCACACTGAAAAGGTTTTCAAAATGACTGTGTTCGGTTCGATATCTGATGACATACTGTTCGCAAAACCGTAAATCCCCCATGCATGACCACGGGACCAAGTGCTAAAGGCGGGAATGAGGAGATGATCAGGAGAGTATGTTCAACTTGTACCTATCGTCGGAGAATCCCTGTGCAGTCTTCTTTGAAGTGACGGCGCCGGTAAACGTATTGTAATGGATGACGTGCCATGTCCCACCATCGGAGCGGATATGATTCTTCGTGGTGGTATCAGCGTGGTGAATGCCAATAGACCGAAGAGTATTGTTCCCAGTAAGATCAGCAGAGTGGAAGAGAACTTCAAGATTCATCATGTTGTCAATGATAACCTTATTTCAACGTGTTACAGCATCAAATGTCCTGAAGGTAAAAATTCTCACTTGGAAATCTGGGTCTGCGGAGTCCCAACTTCTGGTACATCCAACGGTAGGATTAAACCGATTCGCGAGCAACCTGGCAAAATTGTTGATAGCAGTAATTGCCGTTTGATTGCCTGGATTTCTGGAGTACCAAATGGGTTAGGACAAACTTTCGGAGCTATGTCGTAAACTCACAATGCCAACTCCTCTACGAACGGAAAACTCAAAAATCCAACATCGTGCCCTTGCCCATTTCTGATCCCCAACGGGACCAGCGCGGCGCTTGCCTGCCGGCCCAACGCCAACCAATCTGCGATCCCCAAACCATTGTTCGGCGTCGCACCACATAGCGTTTTCCGCGTGTTCAGGGCGTAGCCGGTGGCTGGGAAGAACCCTGACGTCCATGTGTCTGGGTTGAAAAGCTGCCAAACACCTGTTTGGCTAGTCCATTGAGGGTACTTCGTAGGGTTTGGGAGTGCTTGGAATGTTGCGAGAATCTTTTTCGGAACAAGAGGTGAGAAGAGCTCCGGGGGGACGTTTGCTCCGAGAACAGCAGGTGCAAGGAGAGCCAAGATCGTTAGTGCGTGAGTTGTTGATCGTGGCATTGTTGACTTGGGGCTTGAGCTCGCTTGTTGAAGAAGGGGGAGTCAGGAGGCAGTTCGGAGAGGGATAGCGGGCGTTAAAAGCGACGGCGAGGAGGTATTTATATAGTGCAGGACTGCATTTCGCACACGCGACGGACCGAGAGTAGCGCGTCGAAGCCTCGTGAGGGTCGAACACAAGCCAAAAGGGTGTTGTTGATGCATGAAGCGAGGGAATCGGTGCAAAGGATCGGATCCCTTGAGTTTAGAGGGACAAGAAGCTATATCAGCTGATTAGAATACATGTGCAATCCATTTGGTGGCGGCTGTTACACGGTCCCTTCGTCACTCTTTGCAGCCCAAATGTTCAGGCTGAATGTTAGAAATTGGGGGTTGGTGTTGGCGCATTGCCAAGATTATGACGTTCGCTTCGGCCCAAGAGGAAATCGTCGTGTCCAGCCTGTCGATGGTATGAATAAACGACATACGCCTTTCTTTTTCTTCAGGTAAGGTGTTGTGAAGTGCGCATCATGGAAAGTCAAGTCAGAAAGAAGACTCCATCACAAGACCATGTGATAGCTACCATATGGTGCAAAGAACATGTTTTACTTCGCCACCGTTAGATTTTCCAGGAGAGATTTTTTCTTTGCAAGCGCCACTCAGCTCTTCCTTGATTTTCAGCTAATATATATAATCGTATGTGGCTAATTACACCACTGTATATATTAGAAGAACACCATTCCAAAGCTACCCGGAACATACCTTCCGTCGGGCCTACAATCCACCCTAAGTCAATATACCTCTTTCATGCCCAACTCCCCTCGGCACTTATGTCTTCGTTCGAGTTACTGGTCCACCTCATTGTCCCTATGTATAATTTCCTGATTGCATCCCCTTTAAAATCGTAAACGTTAACAGGTTCTCGTGAAATGCGGAGGGTTACAGCGGGTGAGCAATACTCTGAAAACAAGACCTTCCCTTCGATCGGGTTGGTGTCACTTTTTCTATAATGTCATTCTTTCGTGCTACTAACCGGTTCACCACTTGTTGTTCAGCAGGTTAGATGTTGAAACGTTGACTTCTGTTGATGATACCGCCATGCAGTGAGGCCAATCATCAACGCCTGTTGCAAATCGAACGCGGCGAAGTACTTGGTTGCGAGACTAAAGAAATAGATGGACGTCTAACCTGAGGTAGATCGATTGTGCACAAAATCCGGGGTTAAGATCTGCAGCGCCCCTCATTCAGACATGTTTACATATTCATTTAAACGCTCCCATGTTTGCGAACTGAGCGGGGAATCCCCAGAGCAATCGTTAAACTTCTGGTCGGTTCGTGGTCTGGATTTCAAAGCGCCGCCTTGGGAGTGGGGGAGTTTTTGGCGTTTCAAGTTTGTGTTACGATGTAGATGGTGGAGAATCTTGCAATAACGCAAGAAATCTGCGTCGCAATCAAGGTAGAATTGTACCCACCAGACTATAGTCATGATATCGGCACGAAGCTACTGCGGCTGGCTCCCAGGCTGTTTAGTCGTTCCGCAGAAGATTGGGCTACGTTAGCGGGCTGGCAAGCCTTACGTTTCCGGAGTCGCGCAGCAGGATGGGGACTCATTATAAAATCAGATTTGTCCCAGTTTGGTCACCAGCCAACGCACACCGCCTCGTGCCAATTTCCTCCACTACATATCTCTTTCTTCTCGTTTATCATCGCGCCTCTCGCTTTCTTATAGACATGGCAACAGGCCCATCTGGTCTTGGAACAGAAATCGTTTCCGTCGTCAACAAACTACAGGATGTCTTCGCGACTGTTGGTCAGTCCTGGTTCATCGATAGACTTGCCCCAAATTTGTGTCCTTGGTAGTCAAAGCAGCGGGAAGAGTAGTGTGCTTGAGGTGAGTCACGACATGGTTTGTCCCCCATACTTATCTGAGAATATCCTCCTTGCAGAACATCGTTGGGCGCGACTTTCTGCCTCGAGGCACCGGCATTGTTACGCGGCGACCACTGGTAGGGATTACGACTGCGCATCGTCCCGACTAAGTTCTAACAATTGACCAGGTGCTACAATTAATCAACCGCCCCGCTGGCACAACCGGTGGACGTGCGTTACATTCGCTTTCTTACTCAGTCCCGTCATTAACTTTGCAACTAGCCCAAATCAACGGAACTGATAAAGCGAATGACAAGCACGCCAATGTGGACGAATGGGGCGAATTCTTGCACCTTCCAGGAGAGAAGTTTTTCGACTTCAACAAGATTCGCGAGGAGATTGCTCGAGACACTGAAGCCAAGACCGGGAAGAATGCGGGCATCTCTCCACAACCCATCAATCTTCGTATCTTCTCCCCCAATGTCTTGACACTCACCTTGGTCGACCTCCCCGGTCTAACTAAGGTCCCAGTTGGCGACCAGCCACGAGATATAGAAAAGCAAATACGTGAAATGCTGCTCAAGTATATCTCGAAGCCTGCGTGTATCATTCTTGCTGTCACCGCTGCCAATACCGATTTGGCGAACTCCGATGGTCTGAAGCTGGCGCGCGAGGTGGACCCTGAAGGAACGAGGACAATTGGTGTCTTGACAAAGGTTGACCTGATGTAAGTCACAAAGCTAAGTCTGTGTAGGCTGGGTTTGACTTCGGTTTAGGGACAAGGGAACGGATGTCGTTGATATCCTTGCTGGCCGCATCATTCCTCTCCGTTTGGGATACGTTCCAGTCGTCAACCGTGGTCAACGTGATATTGAGACCAACAAGTCCATTTCCATTGCTCTTGAAGCTGAGCGTGATTTCTTTGAGAACCATTCCTCTTACAAGAGCAAAGCACAATTCTGTGGCACCCCCTTCCTGGCACGCAAATTGAATATGGTTCGCTGAGGCATGTCTTTTGTTCACATCCAATATTGATTCTTTCACAGATCCTCATGCACCACATCCGAGCAACTATCCCGGATATCAAGGCACGGATAACACAACAGTTGGCCAAGTACAATGCCGAACTACAGAGTCTCGGTGGACCACAAGGCGATTCGTCGAGCAACGTGATCCTCTCTGTCATAACAGAGTTTACTTCTGATTTCCGAACTACAATTGACGGCAACACCAACGATCTATCATTAAACGAATTGTCGGGTGGCGCTCGCATCAGTTTTGTTTTCCATGAGCTCTTCAATAACGGCATTAAGAATATCGATCCCTTCGATCAAGTCAAGGATGGTGACATCCGAACAATCCTTTACAACTCCTCGGTACGCCTGTCGGGTGCTATGTCACGTTTAAAACTTACCTTGCGGGTAGGGCTCAACACCAGCACTGTTTGTGGGTACGGCGGCCTTCGAGGTAATCGTGAAGCAGCAGATCAAGCGCTTAGAAGACCCCAGTTTGAAGTGTTGTCAGCTTGTCTACGATGAGCTTATCCGCATTCTGGGTCAACTATTGGGCAAAGTTGTGAGTATCCAGTTAGTACAGTGAGTGAAGGTGTGTCAATAATTCTCCCAATAGCAAGCTTTTCGACGCTATCCCGCGCTCCGGGAGAGGTTTAACGCCGTTGTCGTGAATTTCTTCAAGAAATCGATGACACCAACGACCAAGCTTGTGACGGATCTAGTCGCGTATGTGTTATTTCGACGTTGTGATTCTTTACTTACAGTGCTACAGCATGCAGGCGTGTTATATCAACACCACGCATCCAGACTTCATTTCTGGCCACAAGGTGCTTCATAGATTTTCATTGTTCATGGTTATAGTTATGCTCATACTCATGCTATATATTTCCTAGGCCACCGCATTAGTGACAGAACGTCTTAGCGCCAGCAAGCCACAGCCGGCACCCAACGATACTAAAACTCAACGCCTCCAAGTCAACAATAACAAGGACCTCGATGTTGATGCCAAGAAGGAGGAACCCAGCTTCTTTGGCTCGTTCTTCTCTGCCGCTGCAAAGAAGAGCGATAAACAAGCAAAGAAGTCTGTCATGGACGCCCCTCCACCTGTCATTCGACCACAAACGGCGCTGAACGAGCGGGAGACCATGGAGACAGAGGTTATCAGTGAATTATGGTTGTTATCAGTGCTTGAGCTTGTGTTAATTTTATGTCCGCAGAGTTGTTGATCCACTCATACTTCAACATTGTCAAACGCGAGATGATTGATATGGTGCCCAAGGCCATTTCGCTCACGCTCGTAAACCATTCCAAGGATAACTTGCAGCGTGAGCTCCTCCAGGAGTTGTACAAGCCTGATGTCCTCGACGAGCTATTGAAGGAGAGCGAGTACGTGGTGAGCCGTAGGAAGGAGGTCATAAGCATGGTGCAAGCACTCAACAAGGCAGAAGAGTATGTGATAACCTTCATTTAAGCATGACGCAATCAATGTTATTTATTAATATCACAATTTTAGGATTGTTGCCGGTGTCTAGTGCAATTATTTTTGGGAGTTGGCACTTAGGGCGTCATTTAGCCACTGGGCTTTTTTCTACATGGATTGCTGTCATGTCGAGTACTTTAATACCTTTTACATTGTCCCAGTATCACTTTCTGGAATATGGGCGTTTCCACGCTTCTCCATGAGTAACGGCAGCGGCCATTGTCAACACCCATCTGGAAGTTTCTCGAAAGCCCAAGTATGGGCGGTGTTCCGATGGATTTTCCTCCGCAAGGACCAATAATAGTGTCAATTATGGATTTTCCAGTCATGCAAGCATGTTCTGATATCATAGATGCTTTCTGACTTCCAATGCTTGCTGCGGTCCCTCGCAAGCGATGCGAGCACAGCCCCGGAAGTCGCACCACCCAAAATGAAGGCGATGGTCTCTAACAGCCGCACTAAAGATCAATCTTCAATCGCTGATTTGGCGTGAAGATAACAACCATGAAGAGCTTAGTTGTGTTGATCAACGGCGGGAATAGTGGGACTTAATACTTATCGCAGTTGGGCGCCCACCCCTTTTGTTGGGGTCAAAGCGGCTTCTTTTTTGCTACCCGAAAAGGAAAATCAGCGATCGTAAAGGCGGCTGCGGAAGCTTCGCATGATGCGATCCTGCCGGTATGCCGCAATGAGAAAAGCTGTGTTATTTACTTCCCCGAGCTTCCAAACACAGAAAAATCACATATGTTAAAGTTCCCTACTCAATGCTAAATGAGCGGCCTTGAAAGAAAAATTTAAGTATAGGCAAGAGCGGAGGAAAGAAAATTCTTGGTTCGGCGATGGACAGATCGTGGGAAATGGGGCGACCTTTTTGTCAGCCTATCGGGCATGATGTAAACAGCGCCTCGCTGTTAGGCCGGTATGTTCCGACCCGATGAATATATTAATATCACTTGATGTCTGGGAGACAACGTGGATACCAGGTGTTTTTCGTATAATGGAAGCTTGATTGTACAAGTGGGGTATTGGATGAAAAGATGGGAAGATGGGAGTGGGACATAGTGTTTGATGGGAAAGGTGAGGAGGAGGGAGAGACGCCCTTTAGGGCCTGATGAATGGTTGTCAAGTAATGATGTGCAGTGGTTGTCAGGGTAGAAATCAAGCGACGTGGCAATCGTTTCTTGCCTTGTTCCTTCCAGGTAACCTTTACCCAAGAGGCTCAGTACACCTCTTACTATGCTCTGTCGGCTTTCAGAATCTAGTGATTCAAGTATGCTGGAGGGGAAAGAGGAGCCCTCGCTGTAGCCTGCGGGACGAAGGGAGGGGGGCGGGTAAGGGGGCCACCCAGATGAGAGGGAGGAGAACAGGTGGCGTTACGTAATAGCGCTGTGAGTCAGTGGTCGGAGTTTGAAATCTCAAAGGTATATAAGGGGGCTGTTTCGCGGTTCCAATCTACTCTTTCTCCCCGACCACTACTTTCCCACGCTCAGTCCAAAAATTTCCTATGTCTTTTGCGTTGCCCGCTCGTCAAGTCACCTTTTCTCGTCCCAACGCATCGCAACAGCAACCATACCAGCCCCCTCAACAGACTCAATACCAACCTCCTCAACCCCACGGACTAGCTCTTCCGATTCCCAATGCCTACAATGCGCCCCAACAAGCGAGCAATGCCATCGCTCTTCCAGGACCGTCTCCCCTCTCGAACTCCTATACCCCTCAACAATCTCAACTGGCTCAGGCCGTCTTAAACAAGCCCTCACCGCCTCAGCAGGCAGCTCCTGCCAACCCTACAGCTGGCCCGTTGACATCGTCTGCTCCTACACCCACGCCATCTACCCCGGCGCCTCTGACCCTGGAACAGCAACACATTACTGCCGTTGAGGGCATTGTGCCTACTTTGCAGAACATCGTTGCCACTGTCAACTTGGACTGCCGTCTTGACCTTAAGACGATTGCCTTACACGCCAGGAACGCCGAATACAATCCTAAGGTTGGTACATGATGTTTTTTTCGTTGTTTGCGGCAAATCGAACTGCTCGATTTTCGCATGATCTAGCGTTTCGCGGCCGTCATTATGCGTATTCGAGATCCGAAGACTACCGCCCTCATCTTTGCATCGGGCAAGATGGTCGTGACGGGCGCGAAGTCGGAGGACGATTCGCGTCTGGCGTCGCGTAAATACGCGCGTATCGTGCAGAAATTGGGCTTCGATGCCAAATTCTCTGAGTTCAAGATCCAAAATATAGTGGGCAGTTGTGATGTCAAGTTCCCCATTCGTCTCGAGGGACTTGCATATAGCCACGGTCAATTCAGCAGCTACGAACCTGAGGTATGCTGCTTTTATCGTCATTGCACCTATGGTGATGTTGACCACGTTCTACTAGCTCTTCCCTGGCTTGATCTACCGCATGATCAAGCCCAAGGTTGTGCTGCTCATCTTCGTCTCAGGAAAGATCGTTTTAACTGGCGCAAAGGTGGGTATCAGTTCCCCTTTTTCTTTTTCTTTTCCCCCCTTGTCACGTTGCCTGGACCTGGACGTCGTTGCTTGGGGTTTGGTCGTTGCAACCTTTACCAGTTGCTAACTTGATTTCGTCGTGGCCATCAGGTCCGAGAAGAGATCTATACCGCCTTCAACACCATTTACACCGTGTTGTGTGAATTCCGCAAACCTTAACTGGTTGTGCTCGCTACTCCTATCTCTTCTGGTCGTGCCCCTCGTTTGAATCCCACCCCGTCAGTGGTCCGCACTTGCTAGCTGTTGACTTTCCTCTTTGGTGTTACCATACATCGGGGTTGAGGGTAGAGGTGTTAAAAAGGTTGCTACGCGTTCATTGGCAGTGCAATTAGCGCACCTGCCGCGTCGTTGGTTCGGTGGATTGTAATCACCATTTTTTTCCTGGCTTCGGCCTTCTCCGCGTCCCCCACATTCATATTCCCCTTCTTACACAATCATGACGGACACCATACACGCAATACACATACATATATATCATTCTAAACACATTATCAATGTACAATTATAGTTTCTTTTCCCAAATAATGGATCTCTGTGTGAATACATCAAACTGGTTCAATCATGAAACTTGGTGTTTGATGCCAGAGCGCGAGAGTGAGACTTTACCTACAAATCAAGGAACTCCAGAGGCAAGGACTAACATTGGTCGCTTTTAGCGCCGAAGTTTGACAAGTCACCAAACGCTAGAAGTCTGAAGGCCGTGTTACCAGCTGACGTGGAGGATGTTGAAATTTTCAGAGCGCAAATCGAATCGGGCGCTTGTTTTAACTGCACATCTTTCTGCCGGTGATGGCAGTTGAGGACTTAACCCGCGAGCGCAAATTCAAGGAGTACCCCGACCTCTAAAGCTTGACCAATGACCTCTCGGTGGCGTAATCTTCGTTCGTATGGAACGAACTGTTGGCTTAATTCTCCTTGTAGCTATTTCCTGGAGTATGTACCAAAAATTTTCAAGACGCAACAGAAGCATGGGAAGCCTTCTATTCGCTTGCGAAGTGTGCTGGGTAGTGTTCGTACTCCACCGCCCATAGAACAAGACTATTCACACGCATACCACTGACGGACCCCGTGAACGGATACGATTCCGCTATCGATCCAGAATATCGGCCGTTTCAGAGAAACAGCTAGATTGAGGGCCAGGCTTCCCGATGGACAGGGTGCAGTGTCCACTCTCAAGAGTTTGGTCACCAAAACAGGAGCCAAGACCGATCCGTCATAAGACCAGGAACAATCCTTTCCCGGACTCGATTTTGTTCTTAGAAACATCTGATCAAATTCAGTTACTGCTCATAAGGTACGTAATAAAATGAGCCTCGCTTTCTAGATTGAGGCTCAACGCATACAAACGCACAACGTCTGAATGGTCCTCTCCCAACCACCAGAACGGGCGTTGTTGAATTATCACTTTGAAGTTGGCGTAATTTGAGTATGAGCTTTTCAGACGGACGAGTTTTGTTGTGCCAATCTAAGCGAAGGGACTGGGCGATACAGACAAATGTAAGCTGAGACGAGGTTAGGAGGTGGAAAACACAACGCGTACTTTGGGAGGTGCATTGGTGTAATGGTGTGAATCACGTCGGATGGCTTTGCGGTAAAATTGGCGTTGTCGTGGACCTTCTACTCCATCGACATATTTCCGCTCACGACTGGTCCATAAAAATTCGTGAGCGAGCTTCTCCTCTGGAATGCAATTAAGGTCGAGATCTCTGAGAGGGATCGTCTTTACGATGCCCGATTCCACAAGCTCAGGTGGAGCCTGTGTAGGCGGACAGGTTAGGTGGTAGAGAAATATTGAGGTGGTCATACTCACATCGCTCACCAACCAGTCAAATAAGTCAAAAAGGCTCGAGAAGAGGATCTTGTGTCTTCGCTGGAAAAGGAGGGTGCTAAAATCAATCTTCTCGAAGGCGTCCTGGAGCTCCTGTGCAGTCAAAGGCACCTGAATATGACCGAGCTCGCCAGGCTCTGGGCATTCCGGCATCAGGTCATGGGTGAGACTTGAAATTCCTTGTTCCCATATACTATCCAGGAAACCGTCCGCGAGACTTGAATCCCACGAGAATTTAATCGGAGGGCGGCCACCCGAAGTGGCACGTTGATACGCTGGTCAAGTCAAAACGGGACTTTGAAGGGCAAAATCGGAAGCTCACAAGATGAATCACCTCCATACAACATCCTGAAGTAACCCCACCACAATTTTGTTCCTGAATGGTTAGAACCATACTCATAATCTCCTGGCACTATCTTCAGGTAGTCGGGAAACGAAGCGTGATAGAATTTGATTCCCCGAGATCCTGATTCCTCTGGTGGAGGAACCTTGAGCACTGAATGAAGCCTCCGGAGAGTGCCATAGACAATGTGTTGCTGTAAACCGAACAGCGTGGCGGCGAATACAAGCGGAATGTCTTCCTTGGTGTTGTTGGTGTCAGCGTTATCATTGACTATGGATGAGGTCTTTTTGACAGTGTAAAGGAGTAGCAGCTGCTTGAGAATAGGTAGCATAGCTTGAGGTACACCAATCAAGATCGCGGAATAGAACGCATGGAGAGCGGAGAGAGAACCCGGCTCGAGGCCTTCAGTGACGGAAACGACAGTGGCAAGTTGAGAGATGGGGTCGCATACGTGTGGGTCTTCGATGTACCGAACTACAGTCGTGGCAAGAACAAAGAGCCCTGAGGAGGCCTTTGAAACCCTCGTTATATCTTGCTCCACTGGCTAAGGCACACCGATGGGTATGAGATCCTTGTATTTCTGGTGTATCTCCTCAAATTTGGTGCGCAAAAACCTCTCCACATCACGGCATGCATCGTCGGAGTTCGCAGGAACGTCACGTTCTTCAAAGGATCCTCTGACACCACTGGACGCGAATGCGTACTGTAAATGCGCCTCTGGTCGACTGGCGATGAGCCAAACGAGAGGTGCTGTGGGGTATCGAAGTGAAAGAAAGCTGATGAGTGTGATGATGAGCGCTTGCGCCTCCTCCCCGTAGCATTCGTCCAGACCATCCAACAATATAGCCCATGTTCCACAAGATGCCGCGAAGCTGGGGTCGGTAAATGGCTCAATAATAAGGATATTGAATTGCTGTGTCATCTCTTTCTCTAACAATTTCGGGTCCGCAATCATCTTTTGCCTGAGATATTCTTTATAACGCGGGATCCTGACCGCCAGTTGATAGGCTATGGTAGGAAATACGAAGGAAGGATTATCGCGTTTATTTGGTCTCGAGAAGAAGAGTGTTGCTCCCAATTTCAAAGACTTTGCCAATTCTTCCGCTAGGCTTTGAACGATGGCAGATTTGCCAGCACCGGCAGGGCCGTGAAGCCACAACATCCGATGAGCACGCCGAGTATCATTAATCCAGCTGCGTAATGTTTCTAGGATTGCAATCCGGGTTCCGGGATGGCAACTAGGAGGATGGCCACGGGTATCAAATTCGGCATCAGACATGGTGAATACAGCAAGCCACTGTAAAACTAGCGATAGCATCAAAGAAGGCTGTATGAACAAATTGAATATTCTCCTACCTTTCTCCTTGGTTTCGTTGATACTGCACATGACTGGCTGATAGAATGCGATGTCGTGGGCATGGTTGAAAAACCCCTGTGCGCCGGGGAACATGAAGACTTGACCTGGTGCAGGGGAATTCTCTGGTATATTCCAGCGCAGTACACTTCGTCAGTGTGTCGACAACTCCAATAATATGAGAATACGAACCGGGTTCATTCCCCCCAGGGTGAGCGGTCGCAGCTGTGGCCAACTGTCCCACAGCCCTCACCTCTTGAACATTAGAAGGATGAGGATTGCCGGGTATGGTATCCGATGATGAGGTAGCCTGACTGGTATTAGATAACGGCGGCCTCGGCTCAACTTCGCCTCGAATTTGGTCGACCTTATCGGATATAATCCTCTCCCTGTTTGTGTTCTCGGAACCAATTTGCAGAGGAGAGCGCATCGAAGAGAACCACCACAACCAAAACTCTCGAACTAACAGTATAGCCAGCAGCGCAATAACGACCGGGAACCAGGCCATGAGGGAGGAGAGCGGAGGGAGGAAGCTGTGCGATGGCGTTCCTAATGTATATCATCCATCTACACGTGTTTGACTGGGTGTCAAGGTTGGGACGTTTTTGCTGTTATGGGAAGATCTGTCCAAGGCGCCTTGTTATATGAGCATTTAGGACCACGGTTCATAATAGACGAGATCAGCAATTTAATGCAGCGAATGCAAAACTAGCCCAGTGTGAATAGCGATGCGAGATGGAGGACGGGAGTCAGGGTGTTGGGAAAGACTAGTGTCGCGATTAGACGATGGGGATGTTCAACTCCTGCCCGTCGTCTTCAATCACGTCTTCAATTCCTAGAAATGAGTCCATTGCGAGGTACCGGTGTGTGTTATGCGGGTTGGCAGCTTCTTGTCACAACGACGTACTTGAGTCAGTAGTCGGTGATTGAAGTCTTTAGGCCTGAAGATCTAGAGCTAAAGTTTAAGCTAAACTCTCCCACCGCCCACATCTGGATGGGGCGAAGGCGCACCGGTAAGCCGCCGGGCTCAGTTCCTTTCTGGTAGGAAGCATAGGAATGACTCTTCCAGCAGGTTGGGAACTCACAGTACGGGCCACAAACGGGGATAATCGTGGTAGAGTCAAGCCCAGCCAACTTCAAGGCCTTCCAGGTTGGATCTTGGGTGGCAACCTTGGGATGTTTGGGATATCCAAGGCCAAATACTATCGTGCCGTCCAGAAAAAGAGGCATTTATCATATTGGGATCGCAACGAGATTCGGACATTGAAAAAATATGGTTTGGGCGATTCCTCGATATAAGAGTACACTGTCCTGCCCAAACTCGGGTGATTGTACAACATAACAGTAGGATGGGTACATTTTGAAAAGACAATGCAAGTCCAATTCAGAAGTCCAAGTCAAATAAAAAGTCCATTAACTACAGGTGGCAAAGATAAAGTGGGTGATTACCTGGGGAGAATAATCATCAGCGGGAAAACTCGGGGGGTGAGGATATTTAGACCTACAATCCACACAAGGACGCTGCAGCCTTCTTAGCGGTTATAGTAACCCTCCCAAGCTGTGTTGCCTGCCCACCCGTAAGGGTGTCCATCGCGGATTTTGCAATGTTGAAGTTAGGACCTGAGACGTCGATAGCCAAGACACTGATCGTCTTTGACACATTTTTGGTGTTGGTGTACGTTAAATTCCAACATGTGCCAGCAGTTTATTGAGTTCCAGCCTTCGACTGCGGGTGCACCACCGATGAAGGGGAATTTAGGGAGGGAGCCGAAGGTCGAGAAGCCCGCCGTGAGAAGACCGTTTTCGCCGTCGGAGCAGGCAACGGTCGCGAGTGAGCCGGCCCTGTTGTCGTAAACAGTATCGTAGCTGGTTGTGAGCGCCGAGGCGAGAACGGGGAGGGCGGCAAGAGAGGCGAAGAACTTCATAGTGGGTGGTGAATTGAAGTTGGTGGAGTGTGTTTCGGCGGGTGCACTGTAGTCTGCACAACTAAGCTGCGACTTGAGGCCCTATAGCCAGAAAATGGCTTGTTTATATAGCCAGAGGCACCCCGGAGGACACATGGAGCCAGGTAAATTTAGACTCGACGACTGTCTAGAATATGGCCGTGATTCTGGATGAGAAGACATGATTGCGGTGAATGTTCACCGTAAAGCGGTCAGGATATGCATCTCGAAGTATCAGCTGACGGAGAGAGAAGCGGGTCAAGGTAAACATATGGAAGTTCTTGCTTCTTCTGATCTGGTTGTGGGATCAAAATAAAATGTTTGGGTGGGAGATTTTGGTCAGCTGCAGGTTGCTGGTCCTGGGATAACAGACAAGTCCAGAATGAGATTCTAGGGACATCCAGATGTTGCGTTGGGCCGAAGAATTGTCGTGGTCAGGGAAGTCCACACCAGGTGTGTGCTCAGGATGAACAGATGTAGACCCCACGACGGCGACAAATCACCTGCCGAGCTCTGTTTAGAGGTCGGGAATTCCGTAGTGAGCATGGTGTGGGATGGGTTCGTTAAAGAAAAGAACCTTATGGTCCGGTAGAAATGTGTGGTGAACTGGAAGTATCTGAAATTAACAAAGATGGTGTTCCACCGTTATGGTTTGGCTTGTTTGAATGATGCAGGGAAAGCGGATTTATGGACCCAATCATAGGCTCATTGGGGTGCGGGGAGGTTGGTCGTCTTGTGCACATGTTTGAGGGGTATTTCTAGGTTTTGTTGAATCTCATGATAGTGTGGTCGGATATAGTGTTGAGTGGTCAATATCAGCGATGAGTCGATCATGCGCCTCTTTGGTCAAGAAACAAAGTGGCATAAACCGGCGCGAACAAACGTGATGTCATTTCAGTTGATTTGTGTTGTGTAACCTCCACAAGCCCCACCGTTACCGCCTGCTCTGTGCAAAATGACCGAGATATATTTTGTCTGCTTCAGTTGGGTCGGTCCTGGTTCAAACTGTCGTTCTACAATAAATAGGGTCCATGCCTGGTGAGCCATAATTATCCAAGCTGGTTTTCTGGCTGACCCCTCCACTGCCGACGCGTTAGGAATTAAACGTGGTGTACTATCAACCAGTCTCTCCCCTCAGCCTCCTTCTCCCAAGACGATGAGAATGTTGACTCCCCAGAATAACAAGAAAGAAACCGTTTTAACCACCAGCGAGGTGCGCGAGTCAATCAGGACTAGGGCTGACGCTGACTTCTACCTTCGCGTTGCCAAGACCGCCACTCCCCAACCAGCTTCCGATTTCTCTAGAAAAGCTCTTCCCCTTCACGTCAACCTCACCCATACCCCACCCAAGTTACCCGAGGAGGGTGAAACTGTGGTACCTGATGATCCAGGGCACATTGCAACGTTTACACTTGTTCCGTATACACTTCCGACCGGAAACGGGGGCTGGAGAGGGAAAGGGAGAGTCAGGGTGGAGCTGCTAGATGGTGAGGACAAGACTCAGGTTGAGGCGATTGTTTCGTGAGTCTTTCGGCGGCTACACTCATCGACCTTATAACCTAACTTGGACTCAGGATAAGGGCTGTCGTTGTTGATAATAAGAGTTCAGGGCAAGGTTATGAGGCTGCTAGTGAATTTGACGGTGGTGTTGAAGGGTACGAGAGCGACAACGATGATGGATCTCTTTGATAGTCAGGATGTACGCTGGTCCGTTAATGGAATTTCCTGAAATTTCTTGGGATTTCTTTGTATTCCTGTATCGGTTCTTGGGTTATTTTGAGAGGGACGAGAAGCAACACTCCCAAATCTGTGGTTCGCGAGGTCAAATACGCCAACCAGAAAAGGTTAGTTCTCACAAAGCATATTGTCCCTTGGGTGCGTTTACACAACAACCTCTATATGCACTGATGATCATCGTTATTCAGCTAATTCCTAGTGCTGGCCTGAGGCGAGGCCCGCCCGTTTATGGGCTCAATGATTAAGCAAGTAACAAAAGGAATGACCTAAGTACCATGGACTTATCTAGGCTCCCATTGGGTACGTCTGTTGAGCTTCTCTTCGCTGACAATCACTAATCAGCGAACATCAGCTGATCGTCTACCAAGCTCCTGTTCCATACACTTACGCCTTACATCCCCTTATTCTCCCGCCTTATGATGGAGTTCTCTCGGGGGCCGCTCTAGCAAAAGACCGACGTGGGCACCCGAACATCGTGCGGTATGGAGGTGGGAATCGGCTGCGCATATTAAAGTACGTGAGCTCCCAGAATGAACCATACCTTACCTCCCACAGACACCCTTACCGAGGTGGGCACTTTGGAGACCCCCTAATTCATTTCGCCCATGTATAAAATTAATAGGGGAAACGTGATTGGACGTAACCATGCACCTCACAGTGTTCTTACTACTGGGAGCTTTCACTTTGAGCCGTGCCCAATTCACATTGCGTGTGTATGCCCCAGCTTTATCATGATCGTATGTTCACATTCTGTACCAGGTTCATGGGACGATGCATATAAATTAGCCAACGCTGCTGTTACACAAATGACGTTGAGCGAAAAGATAGGGATCGTCAAAGGCACAGGCCAGCTCAACAGCAACCGTACGATTTTCACAAAACCTGCTACTTAATCACGATCCCAGTTTAATCCCGAACACTGTCCCTTCAGGCCGATGCGTTGGCGACACAACTCCTGTTTCTCGCCTTGGAATCCCTTCATTCTGCTTCAACGATGGACCAGCAGGGGTGCGCCTGACGAAGAACGTGACTGGTTTCCCTCCCGGTATTAATGCTGCGTCGACGTTTAGTAGGAGGTTGATGCGTGCGAGGGGCAAGGCGATGGCGGAGGAATTTAGGGGTAAGGGCATCCAGTGAGTAACGCTATCATTGAACTTCGGAATGTGAAAATTGAGTGGCGAGAATGGCAGTGTATTGTTGGGACCGGCTTTGGATATCGTAAGTCGTTTCAATTGTCTCGATACATAACTTAATTCGGTCGCTGTAGATGCGGAATCCGAAGGCAGGACGTGGCTGGGAGAGGTACGTTGCATTTCACATGTTCATACCCTTCTGTGATCTCTGACGTCATGCAACTAAGTTTCGGCCCAGATCCGTACTTGACCGGGGAAGCGGGCTATGAAACTGTCCTTGGTATACAAAGCGTCGGCGTTCAAGCTTGCGCAAAGCATTTCCTAGCAAATAACCAAGAACACTGGAGATATGGGCTCTCGGCTAATCTGGATGACAGGACAATGCACGAGATTTATTTTTATCCCTTCTTGAGGACCATTGAGGTAAGGTTTAGCGGTCGTGGTCCAGGACACCTTTTGGACATGCTTAATCACTTTGCAGGCTGATGTCGCCTCCGTCATGTGCGCGTATAACCGGTTCAATGATACTTCGTCCTGTCATCAGGCTGGGTTATTAGGGCCGGATGGGTTGTTACAGAAGAATGGTTTCAAAGGTAGCAACTCAAACCTGAACCGCCATCCTACATCTTAATCATAATGGGGTTTCAGGCTACGTTGTCAGCGACTGGGGCGCCACACACGACTCTGCCGCCGATAACGCAAACGCTGGACTTGATATGGAACAGCCAGGGGACTATATCGTCATTGGTGCGCGCCTCTCGTGGGGAGAACTCATCCGAACCACCTTGCTAACCGAAGCTCAACCAGGCGGTGGTATTTTCGCAGGGATTTTTGGCATTGGTGCCCTTGGAGGACTTGAGGGAGCAGTTAACAATGGTTCCGTTAGCACGGAGGTACGTAAAGATTCTCCTGCCTCCAGTCTGGGATGATTTCTAATCCCTGGGAACAGAGGCTCAACCAAATGGTAGCGCGTATTCTTGCGTCGTGGTACCGCCTGGGGCAGGATTTAGTACGTCAGAAAATCGAGTCCGATGTATTCCAGACAACTGATTCCTTTCGCATGGCTAGGGATACCCACCAGTGAACTTTGATTCCCGAAAGCCAGACGGTTCAGGAACGCGCAACCTCCGCATCAATGTCCGTACGGCTGAACATACTGCCCTTGTCCGCGAAATCGGGTCAGCATCAGCGGTTTTGCTCAAGAACAACCGTACTACCAGTAATGGGTCACCTACCGGAAGCACTATTCGTGGGTTGCCTTTGGACAAATCAAGAATCAAGACTATGGCAGTCGTTGGACAGGATGCAAAGTTGCCGAATCAAAATTGTGGAGATTTAAATGAATGTAATGATGGGACTATGTCCGTTGGGTGAGCGCATCCATCCCTTCTGCGGGAGAAATACGGACTGAAGATCAACTGCCTCTGTAGCTGGGGTTCAGGCTCTAATTCACTGGAGTTCATTGTACCCCCGATCGATGCTATTGCCTCCTTTGTTGGTTCTTCCGCAACCATAGCCACTTCGCTGTCAAATGATTTAGATGCCGGAGCGAATGTTGCTAGAGGCAAGGATGTGTGTCTTGTCTTCGCCAATGCGTAAGGTCCCTCGTATTCGATTATGATTCGGGTGTTAACTACGACCAAATCTACACAGTATGAGCGGTGAACTTGGGTTCTACGATATTGTTGTTGGTAATCAAGGAGATAGGAACGACCTCGCCTTGTGGTTCAAAGGGGGCAGTTTGGTGAGCCTTGGTGTTGTCGTTAATGGGTTCGTCTACTAATGATAACCTCGTAGATCGAACGAGTCGCGGGTGTCTGCAGCAATACCATCGCTATTGTCCATTCAGTCGGACCGGTCAGTTTCAGCTGGAGCAATCATCCAAATATCACTGGTATTATATATGCGGGTGCTCCAGGTGAACAAACTGGACCCTCCCTTGTCGATGTTCTCTATGGAATGTATAACCCCAGCGGAAGACTGCCTTTCAGCATTGGCGACGTAGGCCTCTCATCTTAGTCTTATGGGCCCACAGCTGATGACTGGGCAGAGCGAAAGTGATTACGGTACCACCATCGTCTACGTCAGCAATGGGTTCCCGGAGGTATGGTGAATCTGCAAGTTTTCAAAGCCACTTGATACTAACTCTACCTCTCAGATCAACTACTCGGAAAAACTTCTGCTCGATTATCGGTACATGGATGCCAATAATATCGTCCCGCGTTTCGAGTTCGGTTTTGGGTTATCCTACACGACTTTCGGATATTCATCCCTTTCTATCACGAATTCCGGAACTTCCAAGGTCGTCTCGTTCACTGTAACCAACACTGGGGCTTTCCCTGGAACGGAGAAGCCTCAGTTATACCTTGGCTATCCTTCTGGAGCCAATGAACCACCGAAGGTGTTGAGAGGTTTCGAGGAGGTTCAATTACCAGTCGGAGCTAGTTCGACTGTGAAGATGACACTGAGCCAACGAGACTTTAGGTGAGAGACTTATCTTGTTATGTCGGGAAATGGCACCTTACGTCTCGTTCAGCGTTTGGGATACCCCAAGCCAGTCTTACGTTCGTCCTGCCGGCACGTTCACTGTTCCATGTTGGTGCGTCGATAAAGGATATCAGATTGACGGGCACGTTTTAAAGATTCTACCTCGACATACCGGCACCAACTAAAGTCAAATATTAAACTTTAAAGAAATTTATACCATGAAACCTAGTTAAGTTTTTGGTTTCGGCCGTGAGCTGCCCGCCAGAATTTCGGATGAATAGTAGGATTCGTTATGCGTGACCACCGACTGCATTTTCTATGAAGGGGTGTATCAACATATCACAGAAATGCGTTAGGAATGTCCTTGTACGTCCATGGCGGAAATACCAAGGACGAAATTTGTTGCGATAACCTGGACATGGATCCCGTTGCGGGATATTTGCTCCTGTATTTGGAGACCCTGAATCGCTGGTGCCGGTGGATGGCCAAGGCGCCAAAGGATGAGCTTTTCTTTATCCGAGTGGTGGGTACTGTATGGTCTGCAAACAAGTTTTTCAGAATGTATGGGCTTGCCCCTCGCTATTAATGGGTTGTAAAACGTGGTTTTTACTCGGGTAACTACCTATCACTCTGTGAAAGGCTCTGAGATGAGAAGAATTAAGGAATTAATTTCTCCGAGAAGCCGCCACGAGGGGGCACCTTAGCCGAAGTAGCTGCAATCATTCAGCTGAGCCTCCTGTACCCTCGCAATCATTTCCGACACCTCACGACTCATTCACGACCACCACCATGTCCCTCCTCGTTTTCCCCCTCGCCGAGGTCTTTCGCTATGCATTGACACCCATTGCACCCTTTGCGTGGTTTGGTATTGGGCTCAGCACACTTGACATCGTTGCCACGTTTCGTCTGTGTATCATCTTGCGCCAAATCCGAGAACAAATACAGGCCCAGCATGTTGCAGTTAAAGGGAAGGGAGGCCTAGAAGACAAGTCGATGGTGAAAGCGATCACTACCACACTATTGGTCGTTTATGGTGGGGAGGCAATTACAGGTAAGTCTTCCGCGGTGCGTTTGGGGTTGTGGTGACCTGGAAACGCCATGCAGGACCTTTCCTGGGCATTCCGCCCTCGTTTATGGTTTCTGGTGTGGTACCGACATTGTATGCCGTTGTTCAAGCAATTGTGGAGTACCTGCCATCTGTTCCTACCCTGAGCGGAGAGCTGGAGCTTCCGTTGTCAGTCGTGGATGGGTTTACGCGCACGTACTTGCTGTGCAACCTCATCCCTCCCTCCGTGACCCAGAACCAGTCATCTATCATCGCCTCCTCCCCATGGACTCTCCTCATGACTTCACTGGTGAGCAATAATGCGGAACTAGCCTCTGCTACTGGGCACTGACCCGAGTACCAAACAGATCACAGCCAACGGCGGATTCTTCGTCACTAATCTGTTTTCGCTCCTTCACCCCACCTCAATGGCAGTGCAGACTCCTCCAGAATTGCAGGCGTATGGATGGACGACTGTAGACCTTTGGTGTGCACCTGTTATGACAGGATTCTATGCCTTTTTGACGCACGCCCAACCGTTCTGGGCTGATTTGCATGCTCTAATTGCCGAGTTCCTGGGCGGCGCTGGAAAGGCAGTTGAGCCGGTTGATCCAGAGACTGCTCGGGTGATTTGCGCACTCATTCTATCTGGGTTATTTTCCTCAAGGACTGTGGTCAATTTCAACATGTGGAAGAAACCTGTGCCGAAAGGTGAGTCTCACTTGATTTTCGGATGGGAGTTAGTGGCTGATAAGAAATATGCCGCAGTCAAAGCCAAGACACTGTAGCCAAGTAGATATTCATTATGTCATAAGCTGAGGCCTTGAGGCAGTGTAACCTACCCAATATATACGTTTGGGCAACAATCTCCATTGACCCTCTCCATCTCCCCCCCGTCATGCAAGTCCCCCCTGAGGCTTTTCTCCTCCTCAGCCTTCCCAATTGTACCCTCTCCTCGAAAGACTTTTTAGATTCAGGCGTACTTGGCCTCGAATGTGTCACTATACCCCTACCTGATGCCTCCGGTCCCAGTGAACGTGACGTCTATCTTGTGCTCAGGATAAACACATCAGAGATCCCCATAGATCCTGCAAGAGCCATCCAACGTTCGGATACCCCCAATGCAAGGATTTACACGATTTACAGCTCCGCAAATGACCCTACGGAACTTGTGCTCACTATTCCAACACCTCATGGAGATACCAAATCCACTACTTTGCATGAAGATTTAGATATCTTCGAAGGAATTCTCGAGCAATATACTACCGATTTCCGCCCCGCACCTTCCTCAGCTGCAGCTCAACCTCAGGTCCAGGATCGTGCCGTTCCAAATGGGCCTCCTCCGACATATACCAGTGGTGAGAAGGACCTTCGTGGCCATCTGGTTATGATCAACGAGGAGACTGGGGAGGTTGTTGGCGAAGTTGAGGACCGATTCCGTATTCAAGAGGACGCTACGATGTACCAACGAGGGCACGAGAACGACCCCGTCATTATTGAAGTGCCTGACGAAGGTGGCCTACGTGAGTCCGACGTAGGTGCCATGGAGGCCTTTGCCCGAATCGTCCCTCCTGACCAACGAGATTGGATCACTAAATCTGCTGCCGTTGTCAGGTGCGTCATATAAGTACTTATCTGATCGGCGACCCTAGAGCTAATTATAGTTTTCAATTAGTACTGCAGTTTCGCTAACGACGAACTTGTTGGTCACGACAATCACAAGCGCATCGAGTTACTACATCTCAAAGTCGGCCCCTTCGCCGCATCACTCCTCTAATTCGAAAAATAAAGGAAATGAGAAGGGGACCGCCCCAGTTCCAGGGACGCGAGACACTGCCTCCCCTCCACCTCCTCTCCCGCCTCGTGCGCTCGTCTTTCTCACCTCTGAGCGGACGCGCAAAGGTCTTCGGAACGTACACAGTGTTTCCGGGCAAGCCGTTAAAGTGAGCGCCAAGACCGTCAAGACCATCGATAATATGATTCGTCGTGCCATGGGCGCCAGACCTAAAGAGGACAGGCTGGGATACAACCCAGCTCCACATAGTTCACTCGCACCTGTTCCACGTACTCTACCCTCTCAGACTGCAGGTGCTGCTGCACCTGGGTATTATGGTTCTTCGCCTGAGCCTTTCCCGCCATCACAGTGGAATCTGGATTCTAAGCCTCCCTTACCTCCTCGCTCGGGTTCGGGTCCTGTTCCGGGATTACACCAGCCCCCACCTCTTCCTCCGCGCTCTGTTTCTCCTGCCCCTCCGTCCCAATTTCCTCCATCTCAATTCCCTCCACCCCAGTTCCCTCCACCCCAATTCCCTTCATCCCAATACCCTCCACCCCAATACCCTCCACCTCAATTCCCTCCGTCTCAATTCCCTCCATCTCCATTCCCTCCATCCCAATTCTCTCCACCTCAATTCCCTCCATCTCAATTCCCTCCACCTCAATTCCCTCCACCTCAATTTCCTCCTACCCAATCTCAATCCAACTCCCAACCGGGACCAACCTCACTCATGTCTCCACCACTCCAACCCAAACTCTCAGGAATCTCGCGCATCCTCATATCCGCCGATCTAGTCCTCTCCACCATCGATGACTCTACTCGCAAACTCCTCGATACAGGTACCAACAACATCGGCCGCGTTATGCATCACAAATATGGCGCGGAGGCTGCGGAGAGTTCGTTGTTGATGGCCTGGTACGGCGAGGAATGTAGGGGTTGGTGTATGTTGATATGTCGGGTATTGGGAGGAGGGCGTTGTTGAGGAGGGCTGGGATGAGTTTTGTCAAGGGACGAGTACAGAGTAAGAGGCCTGTGCCGCCTGTGCCTGGACAGGAGGTTCAAAGCAAGTAAAGGACGGGTTGCTTGGGGTTTAAGGTCTCGAGGCCTGGCCTGAACTTTGTATGATATGTCCGGATAATGTTGGTTATTACAACGCGAACTCCTTTGATCGGATATGCTTTGTGGATTAAATAGAATGTATACACCCAATGAACTGGAAGAGTATCTGAAGTTATGTACCCAGTACATCACCTTCAGGAGGGTGTGCTTGTCAGTTGTGTGATTTGTATCCTTCCATATGTCATCAAGGTCAGTTATTTCAATTTTTAATGAAGCTTCAGTTTAATATTGAAGGTCAAGTTTTACCATGACCATTTCCCAGTGTGTATATAGCAGAATGAAGACTGAGAGGTATTATCAAAGTGGGATGAGATCCTAAGTTCACGGATATTTTGAGCTTGATCATTTCACTCGCCTGAAATCTTGTTTCCAGTAGTAGCGAATTACGAACGATGTCTCTATGAGTGGTGTGAACATCACTTAAGTCGTGGAAACGTCACGTATCCAGCGGCAGCGCAATGAGAGGAAATTAATATGCAAGCGGGAATACAAGTATTAACTATAGGGTTCATCGCCTCTCACGAACTTTGAACCACACAACGCCAATAACACCAAGGCCGAATCCTGCAATAAAAGCGAAGAGAACCAAGATATCTCGATAATAGTTATTCGAACCGAATCCGAAAAGCTATTAAGAACCTTAGCGTTGGTTCTACTAATGACATAGAGAAAGCAGCCACGTACCAGATTCATAATCAAACTTGCCGAAATACTGACAGGCACACCCTGCAGCTTATCTTCGATCAACAACCCGGAGTCAACTTCGTTGACAGAGAGTGCTTCGAGTGTATACTTCAAGGGACATAGCCATTGTAGCCATCGAAGGACGGGCGGTATAGCGTTCAGATGAACGAAGAATCCAGCGAATGTCATTTGGTATAGTGCCGTCAGGGCTGAGAGTAGGATGGCGATGCCACCATTTTGGAATAGGGTGCCGAGCAAAAAGTTCTGGGGGGAAGTGGTCAGGTGTGGCTCTGGTGCTCCAAGGTTGGGTGCTTACGAAGAGTGTCATGGCCATGCTATAGAGAACGAGGACGAAGAGGAACTTGAAAAAGTTGGCTGCGTGAGGCGCCAACCCTGCCATCCAGTAAGTACTGTATTGGTAGTTTAGCTGAATGTTTGAGTGAGTTACCAGTAAGACTTACACGGTAGAAACAATGATAGTTGGTATAAGTCGAAGTGGTATCATATCAAAGAAGAATCGCGAAAAGAGCCAGGATGTAGGGCTGTAATACCCGCTGGAGCGTTCACGAAGGAAGAGGGGTCGGATTTCGACAATATTGTAAAGAGCACTGAGAGTAGAGAATGCGATAAGGGCACCCTAGGAAGACATCAGTCTCGGTATAGTGTTGTCACCATAAATGTTCCGTACCAGGAAGAACAAGCAACCAACACGAGACTGGAAGCCAGCGATGGAGGTGTCGGTCTTGTAATACAAGCCACCTGTAAACGACCTTGATGTTAACTTAACGTGACAACAGAGCACAAAGGCTTACCACAAAACACACCGAGAACACTCGCCACTGTCATATGTGTGATGAATAATGACTTATCCCTACAACACCAATTAGGACCGTGTTAAAAGTCAGTTCCGCACCCTCACCTTCGCAAAATTTTCCATTCCCTTCCCGATAGATATTGGAATTGAGTTAAGAGTGTCGTCGCGTATCTCGACCGCGCTCTGCGGACATGATGACCTTCACCATGCGGAGGTACTAGTCCATTCGCGCTCTCCTTGCTGCCGCCCTCTTGCTGTAATGAAATATTCTCCTTCTCCGCTACCTCACTGCGAGATGGGTTGCCGTGCGTATGACTTTTAGGTGGTGACAGTTGGAACAAGCCAACAGGCGGATCACTAGCAACTTCGAGAAGGTAATCAGCGACATTGTAGCCTTGCGGGTAAGGAGGTGCAATTCCCGAGGCGTTTGATTTGAAATATTCAATAGGAGCCATCGATCCTGCACCAGAATAGAGCGCGTGACCCTGTGAGAGCACTAAAATCGTATCAAATTGCTGATAGAGTTGCGAGCTAAAAGTGTATCAACAGGCGCCTAAACTTTCGAGATCGGGTTAGATGCATACCTTGGTTGGTGAATGGACGCGATGACGGGAATCGGGTTGGTGGGGTCATGGGCAATATCATAAAGCACCCTCGCAACGCGAGCAGCAGAAACCGAGTCAAGGCCTACCAGGTCCAACTTTGGTAAGGCAGAGGTAGATAACATACCCAATAAGAAACTCACCGGAAGTCGGCTCATCAAGAATGAGGATATCGGGCGAGGCAATGAGTTCCAAGCCGATACTAACCCTCCTCATTTCTCCGCCACTAATTCCACGAGCCTTCCCACCAGTGTTATCCCCAATCCTGGCATTTCTGATGTTCTCAATCCCAAGTTTCTCTAACAAGGTATCCACGCGTTCTTGCTTCTCCGTATCGGGGATGCTTTCAGGCAACCGCAAACGTGCGGCGAAGAGAAGCGCTTCAAATACGGTAAGCATTGGCGGAAGTATGTCTTGTTGTGGTACAAAACCAATCCGAGGAGTTCCTTGGAGATCTGAGCCAGACGGGGTAAGAACTTGACCGGACAGAACACCAGATTTGTTCTTCCCAGCAAGAATCTCCACCAAAGTGGTTTTTCCAGCACCTAAAATTTAATTATGTGATAACATAACATATCGAGATGGACGGGACGCATACCACTGGGACCTAGGATAGCCATCATTTGTCCAGGATCCACACGCCCGCTGAGCGCATTAAGGATCGTCTTCTCGCCGTCGGAATGGCCGCCTTTCTTGCCGAACCAGCCCCCAAACGTGCGAGACTGCGAATCAGGGATGATATAGGTAAGGTCTAACCATTCTAGGGAAACCCTCCGTCGGTCTATGTCCTTCAAGCCTGAACGCCTCGCAGCTCTTTGTTGGACGAGGCCCCAGATGATTGTCAATAGAGCAAGGAGAACAAGCCCTCCGACGACAGCCAAACCAGCGATAACCCCTCCACTAAGGCCTGGCCCACCGTCGTCGACTGGGGTTGTGGCGTCTGTCAGATTTCCACCGCTATCAATGACACTCTGTCTCACGCATTCTCCAAATGTACATCCGTCAAGTGTGAGCCCACCAGGGCCGAAGAGATCCTGAAGTGTCTTTTGGTTAAATCTGCAAGAAGCAGAATTAGTCGAGGCGTTGACGGCGCCACATTCGATGTCGAGAGTGCCAATGAGACCGTTGATAGGATTGGTGAGATCCATCGCAGGTACTCCGCCACAGAAGGTAACTCCAGCTCGGCATGTACATTTCAGGTTGTTGCAATGCCAATTGGCACTTCCATCAGAATCATTGGCTTCTTGTGTGCAGGAATCTGCATGACAGTAGAATTGTTCTACACCGTCGTAGAAGAGTTGGGCGTAGATGGTTGCGACGTCGCCGAAAGTGGTAGTGTTCGGCAAAGGTGTCAGGGAAGGCTGACGGGTTCGCATGATATTTAATGTAGATTGTCTAGGATAGAGGCCTTGTAGTGTAGGATTCTAAAATACATCCTGTTAAGTAGCTGGCTAAGAAGGCGAATATTATTCACGTACGTTGACTTGGCAGCTCATCTGCCCCGCAGCCCATACTCTTGGTGCAGTATTGCACACAAGGGTATCATTCTGCCCTGCCTGACCACCAAATGCCGATCCTGGACTCAACGACTGGCCCAAAGAAGCAAAGGCGTTTTGACAAGCACTGGAGCTGGTGCATACATTACACCCCGTCCCTGTCCATCCGTTCTGGCACGAACATCCCGCGCTTGTAAGGTTGGCGAATCCGGAGGAGGCTGGCGCCAGTGGGCGCTGAGGCCCTTGGAAGATGGTGCCACCGCAGGCTGGTTGTGAACACATTGAACCTCCAAAGCCTGTCGGACATGAGCAATTTGATCCGTTGGGTGTGCCAAAGTTTTCGCATGTCTGTGCATAGGCTGAGATGGAGGCTGAATCCCAGGAATATCGGATACCAAACAGCCCGCATTTTCTGTAGTAGAGCAGACGTGTCAGACTGTGTTGGTAGCTTTCAATAGAACATGTACGTCGAAGAAAAGACCGGAACCGAAGAGACCGTCGAGCAGCGCCAATATTGTTTGGAAGTGGTACATTTGCATTGACCCTCTATCTATTCCTAACGGAGAAGAGGCACGTGATTTCACGGTCACGCGCACCGAATTTCTTTTTGAGCTGACTGTTCCTCCCGTTCCCTTCCAGGCTTCCACTCTCTGGACCCGTTTATCGATATGTTTGAAAAAGTAGGTATAAGGTTACCCTCAGGGCCTTATTGTTGACGGTATATCTCAGATATCTTCCTGGTGGTCCGGCCCATCCTCAACTCCCGCCGATGCAAAACCATATGACCCCACAGATCCCAAGCAGAACCCTTTGAACCCCAAGGGCCTCAAGCCGTACGCAGTTTTACTTCAAATTTGGCTTGGCTGAGCTCATTGATTACCAGATGCTGCGCCTGCCCGCAAACTAAGTCCGCAAGGGACGACTGCTTCCTCAAATATGGCGATCAGGCCACCGAGAAATGCAAGGAAGAAGTCCAGAACCATCTTGCTTGCATGCGCGGGCTTGGGTTCAAAATCTAGATGCATAGAGCTTATCTCCCTCGGACGCCCACGGTTATGCTCCGATAATCATTTATGTTGTGGAACATAGACTAATATTAGCTTTCGCAAGATTGTATCATTGTCACTTAATGGACAACACCTCCGCTCATAGGACTAGACCTCTGGATGACCTCATGTTGTCATCGTCACACTCAAGCATCTCATAACTTTAGCCTTATCTGCAAATTCGAGGCTCGATGGCATTATAATACAAGTCCATAACCATCAAGTCCGTACAAAGTACTAACGGTTCCTCAATTCCTCCGATCACAGGTCCTACTATCTAGGCAGTGTCAAACCCAATCCACAACCCCTAATGACGCAAGCTGCTGTTACTCACCTGTTCATATCTCAGGTGGTCTTGAAGCCGCAAGCTGTAGGGTCGACCTTCTTGGAAGTAACGTCAACAACACCATACTCCACTCCATGCCCGCCGGTCAAGTCATTCATCGCGGTTAAGGCGATATTGAAACCGCTCGCGGTATAGTCTACCGCTGTCACATTGATCACCTTCTTGCTGCCATCAGCATTGGTAAAGGTCAACTCCCAGCAACTTCCACACTCCTTCGAGTTCCAACCCGTGACAGCAGATGCACCTCCGATATACGGAAAACCAGGGAGGTCTCCGAAAGTCTTGTATCCACGAGTGAGGAGGCCATTTGGACCGTTGGAGCATGCAACGGTCGAAAGAGACCCAGTTTTTTGGTCATAGACCGGATCGTACCTGACAGAGTCTGCCATGGCGGAGGATGCTGCGAGAGCAACAGCAACGAGAGCAGAAGTGAACTTCATAGTGGCTTGTGATGTTGTAAAAATGGTTTGTGGAATGCGACCTGACGAAAACCTGCAGCTACAGCACATTTTATATCTTTGAAGGCTACGATGTCAACGGCCCTGTTCGGTCAAGACCTCCTCGCTCTGTCTCTTGCATTCTAGTTCAAACTCGTTTCATGTTCAGCTGCCCTTTGGTCGGGGAGAGAGAGCCGTGCGCTGAGGGCATGCCGACGCGAAACCAACAGTTATTATTAGCCCATAGTGGAGAAATGTATTGGAATTTCCGTTAGAGAGGCTTCGTCGCCCATATCAATCCCCGACTGTGGGGAAAACTCGCCGACTTTGAGATGAATACCAACACCATTTTCGAGGGACAAGCAAAGGCGGGCTTGATCGTCCGTCAGCGCCTTCCAGCCTCAAGAGTCGAGAATGGGGCTACAAAAGCCACCTCCGACAAGATGGGGTGTTTTAAATACAAACAGTTCTAATACCCCCAAAATAAAAAGGAGGGGGATTGGGACAAGGGAAATCATGATCAAATTGTTGCTCACAGCTCCACAGTGAAAGGATGTTGACATGCGAATTGAAGTTATAAGTCTGAGAGCCTCGAAGAAATGACAACGTAAAGGTCTAAACTTGGGTCATCACACCCAACAAATCACCCCACATAAATGGGCCTCTTTTCCCCTCACCCAATGCTATCGAGACTTTCAGGGAAAAAATCGTTCTTTCCAACCTCGACGTACCCACGCATCTCACAATGATGTTCTCTGGCTTCTCAACTCTTCTCAGTCTTCACGTTTATGGACTCCCATCTCGAATACAACCGATTCCGTCAGAAGCGTCTATCTAACGCCTCATGGGTTATCCAGATGCACATAATGTCAGAAGCCAGCAGCCTTGATTTGTCCTTGGGGTAACAGCATATGCTTGCTACGCAAGTGGCAGAGAACAATCACGGTGCAAGTAATAAAGCATACAGAGTTAGCGCTTGACGTTGACAACCTCAGGAAGCGAGAATGTTCTCCAGTTGTACTTATCAATTCAGAAGTGGATCCTCTCGTACTGCCTCGTCATGGCATCCGATCTGGCAAATTTTCTGCATTGTCCGCTAATGTACGTGCCCTGGAGTCACGTTACTATCCTGTTGTATGTTCCTCCGAGGCGGTAGTATTTGCCGTCACCATGTCCGATTTGCAATTTCCGGGCGAGCCAATTTTCACACCGAAACCCCCGGCTGGACCCTCCGTAAATCAAGAAGTGAAAATTTCCAAAAGTCGCTCGTAAAGCGGGATATCCTCCGGGCCCTCATAGCATATCTTTGATCTCGTAAACCTGGCAATCGGCGAGAAATCTAAAGACATTCTTCAGGCCTTCAGGAATGGACGCCTTCCTTTACACTTCTGAATCCGGTATCCAAACGTATGCTCATCGCCCTCCAAGGGCCGTGGGATCATTGGGAAATCATTGATCTGTCCTCTGCACCCCCGTTTTGGTTGACCTACGTAGATGTTCAAGCTTCAACGTATAGATTGATGAAGGCTTCAAACATCTGGTACTCCTTGTGATTTGGCTAGTTCAACAGAACTCCACTTGAACAACATAACGTACAAGCGTTATCTACAGTTCAGCTTCGCTCCAAATGGGGGAAGTAAAAATAGTGTCTGCAAGTTCTGGGCGCTTCAACCTCCCTGGTTGATGCGGGTTTTTGGCCGTTCGTCAACGAAATAAACCACTCATCGTGCGCCACCGTCATGACGTATCAGATACCAGCAATTCCAATGGAAGGGCCAAGAAATAGATTCTGAATCGGTATGATATTCCATCCGAAAGACTGGATAGACGACTGGAAGAATTAAGAGGGAGTATAAAGTCTTAATCACTGTCTTTCAAACTTGGATCTCCACCTCCCGCTCACCATGAAGCCTTCTCCTGAACCTGAGGTTCCCGAAATCAAGGCTGAGGACGATGACGGAGTTATCGCTCAACGTACGATTGTGTTTCCGCAAAACGAAAATACTCGCGAAGACCGCCATATCGGACAATCCCGTCCCAAGGGCCCGGAAATGAAAAGAACTCTCACGCAGGAAGAACGAGATCTCGCCAACGCTGGATACGAAGCACTTGATGCCTTCAAGCAAAATCAACGCATTTCGGAGCCCACGAACGCCGACATTCAAGAACACAGACTCCCGCTTTCCGCGCTGGAAGAAGTTCTCGATACATCCTTTGACTACAAGGATGCCCCCAAGTCGCATGGTTTGAGTGAAGAGGAAGCCAAGGCTCGTTTACAACGGGATGGGCGTAATGTACTAACTCCAACAAAGAAGAAGTCGGCTTTGAGAAAGGTACGCGACCTATTTTATTTATTGTATTCCTGGCATTTTGGTTGACGGGATGATAGTTCATCGACAGGCTACTCACATTGTTCAACGTCCTATTGATCGTTGCTGGTATCCTTGAATATATCTTGCTAGCGATTGACTTCAAGGTATGTTACGGTGACATTTACGTCAATCAGAGGTTAACCGCCCACTGTAGGCGAATTTTCAAAATACGTACCTTGGGGCCATCCTTATTGGTGTCGCGTTCATCAATGCTTTCGTCGATTTCTACCAGCTTCAAAAGTCAGAAGCCATTTTGGCTTCCTTCCTTGCTATGATCCCTCCCACTTGTCGCGTTGTCAGGGGTGGTACAATCAAATCCATACCCGCTGCCGACCTGGTCAAAGGGGACGTTGTACTCTTGGTAAGCCTATCTCCTAGTTACACCCACGGCAACGGGTTAGGCTGACCACGGACTCCAGAGGAGTGGCGACAAGACTCCAGCTGACCTCCTGATATTTGCTTCGTCGGAACTCAAGGTGGATAACAGCAGTCTTACTGGAGAATCGGAGCCTCAAGACCGGTTATCCATGCCAAATGGATCCAAACACCGCCCTGTAGAGGCCGAGAATTTGGTATGTTTCCTTTGCCGTTAATCTTCACAGAGTTATTCAACTTATCTAGGCGTTTAACTCGACTCTCGTCGTCAATGGTGAAGCATGGGGTCGTAAGTTCTCTCACAGTTTACCACCCCTTTCGCATCTCATAGCCTCCCAGTTGTTGTCCGAACTGGCGACCATACCTTCATCGGTAAGTTTCTTTTTCAACCCGATCATCCTGAGTCGTCCGTTGATGAGATTTCAACAGGCCAGATTGCTCGCCTTACCGGCAGTGAAACTGGGAACAAGAGCCCCCTCGCTGTCGAAATGTAAGCTTACCCGCGAGATTTTAACAAAAAACATATTCTGAAGATAATTGTAGCGGCCGCTTCGTCATTACCATCTCTTGCATCGCCTTTTTGTTTGCGGTCTGCTTCTTCGCCGTCGGTCTTACTACTGTCTACAAGGGCAAGGTCGCAGCTACTATAACCTTCGCTGTCTCCATTCTCGTCGCCTTCGTGCCCGAAGGGCTTCCCTCCGTTGTCACGCTATTGCTTTCAATTGCTGCCAAGCGCATGGCCGCTCAAAATGTCCTTGTCAAAGACCTTCAAGGTGTCGAGACTTTGGGATCTGTTTGTTTATAGTCTTCTCTCACGGCTTCCTCAAAACTAACGTTGGCTGCAGTTGACCCTGCTTGCCACCGACAAGACCGGAACCTTGACTCGCAATCAGATGACTGTGAGTGTCAAGCGTAATGTAATCGGATAGAAGTCTGATTGAAATTGTAGGTTACTAACGCCTGGAGCGGCGAGAAGATGTACACCACTTTTCAGGTGATTATCTCCCCATCTCATCTTGCAGACAACAAGCTCACGTTTCGCCACTCCAGTCAAACAACGACGATGATGAAACCGAAGTGTTTACAATTGAGGCTTCCGGAATGAGGGAAATAGCGGATGTCTCTGCTCTTAACTCCCGCATCAAGTTCGACCGGACGGACGTACCATTTGACCAACGAAACATTTTAGGTGATGCTACAGAAACTGGTCTCACCCGCTTCGCAGCTCGCTATTTAACGACGGGATATGACGATTATGTCAAGGCCTATACCAAGGCGTTCGAAAGTGAGTTTGATATAAAGGTTCTTAGAACGTAAGGACTGAGCGGTTTATTAGTCCCTTTCAACTCGACGAATAAGTGGGCTCTCGTAATTGTGAGTACCCTGATCCTGCTGAAGTTTCAGGACAAAGGACGAGGCGCACTAATTCCTTCCCATAGTTGAATAAAACTCATTCGACCGGTTGCTTGACTGCATACCTCAAGGGTGCTCCAGAACGGGTTCTAGCTAAATGCAACACCTACCTCAAGAACGGTAAATACTACCCTATCACCGAAGAGTTCAACAAAGCTTATGAAGATGCGTACAACGTGCGTTCACCCCATTTGGATCCATCCATAATTGAGTCTGACGAGGTTCCTAGTACATGGCATCCCGTGGACACCGTGTCATTGGCTGTGCCCAATATCTCCTTCCTGGCGAGGAATATCCTATCGATTACGCTTTCAGCAAGAATGACGGAAACTATCCGAGTGAAGGGTTCTGCTTCATTGGCCTCATCTCTTTGGAAGACCCGCCTAAGCATGGTGTTCGTGAGGCCATAGGCACACTTCGTCTCGCTGGTATTAAGGTTATGATGATCACTGGTACGTGCCCCATTTTGGCGGTCTTGAATTCGGTCAGTGATATTGCTGCCAATAACAAGGTGACCACCCGAAAACCGCTGAAGCAATCGCTCGCAAGATTAATCTCGTTCTTGGTGAAACGCGGGAGTCGCTGAGCGTGAAGACGGGTCGTCTGGTTGAAGAGATTTACGACGACGAGACGACAGCAGTCGTGATCCATGGGGATGATATTGACAACCTTGAAGGATGGCAGTGGGACCAGAGTATGTCTGCTTTCTTCCTGTTATATGGGCATTTACTAAAGTAGAGCCTTAAGTTTTCAACAAGCCCGAAATTGTCTTCGCCCGAACTACTCCAAAACACAAACTTGAGATCGGTAAGTTGTGATCTCAGTTGCACTAGCGAGGTTACTTACGGTTAGTGCCTAGTCAAACGTGCCCAGGCTCTTGGTCACGTCGTTGGAGTGTAAGTTGGTTTTGTTATTCCTCCCTAACCCAAGACTTAGGGGTTTTCTAGTACCGGAGACGGTGTCAATGATTCTCCCGCTCTTAAGAAGGTTGGTGTATAGTATTTTAATAAGCCGTTATATCCATGATCTGATGTTAATCTCAGGCTGACTTGGGTATTGCGATGAACATCTCCGGCTCTGATGTGTCAAAGGAAGCGGCTAACATGATCCTACTCGGTGAGTGCTCACTGTTGGGAGAGAGCGTTTTGAAACTAACCAAATATGTCTGATAGATGATAATTTCGCGTCTACCGTCAGTGAGTACACACCCAGGGTGCTTCGCAGAAGGCAATTAACCAATCCTCACAGAGGGCGTTGCTGAGGGTCGTTTGATTTTTAACAATCTGAAACGTTCCATCCAGTGAGTACCAAGGCAACATGCACGCCCCAACGATACTGACACCATCACAAGATACACCTTGACTCACAGTACTCCGGAAGTCATTCCTCAGCTGCTCTGTAAGTCCATGAATGGTCTGCAAAACCCCGTTCGCCGTTCATTGGTTTTGTTTTAGATGTCGTTATCCCGATCCCTATACCTCTAACCGCTATTTTGATCCTCGTCATCGGTACGTCAAAACACCCCCAATTCAGTTGACTTTACTTACGATGCTGTGATAGATCTTGGCTTTGACTTGTTCATCGGTGTACGGAACCAAATAGCTTGAATTGCCAGAAACGCTTATTGAAGATTTTCCATTCAGCTAACTTTCGCTTGGGACAAGCCAGAAACCACTGACGGTCTGATGCGTTTAAATCCTCGCAAGCCTGGTATGTCCTCCGCTCAGCATTTTGCCTTCGCTCAAACAGTCCCACAGTCAACGCCCGTTCCATCCTCTCTCGGAAGAGGCGTGCTCTTAGACGTTCAAAGACCATTGGCCGGGACGCAGAGAGCGGGGGGGAACGCGTGATTGCATCCAAATTCAGACAATTTTTGGACCGTTTCAAGGCACCTTTCACCAAAGACTTCTGGCAGGACCTCATGGAGGACACAGATAATGAAAAGCTCGTTGATCTTGGTCTTTTGAGCTACGCCTATCTGGAGGCTGGGGTAATTGAATCTATTTCTACGTGTGTACTATCCGTCTTTTCCATGGACTAGGAGATGACTGACTGGCCCGATGGTGTTGATTAGACTTATCTCCTACTTTGTCGTATTTTGGAAGAACGGATTCCTGCCTTCTGATTTACGGCAGGCGCAGTCAGCAGGAGGTAATTTTACCTACTCATATGCAGCGGTCTTATATCCCCGCTAACTTACATACGCAGTATACTTCCTCAAAGACAGCCCGGACTTCATTAACTACCGCGGACAAGCCATCCATGCTGCTGCTCAGGTTGATGCACTCGGTCAAGCCCAAGCTATCTTCTACTTCTCGATTCTCATCACTCAGTGCTTCAACATCTTCGCCGTTAAAGCCAAGCTCACGTATCCGTTCGGTCGTCATATTGTCAGCAACAAGTGGAACTTTGTTGGCATCTTGTTCGGTGCCGCCCTTGCGGTGTTTGTTATCTACCCGCCACCATTCCATGTCGTCTTCGGTGGCTCTGTCCACGCCTCACCGTTGTACTGGCTTATTGCTTTCGGGTTTGGTACCCTCTTGTTGGCTTGGGCTTCGCTTCGCGTTATCATTCTGAGGAAGAGTATAGAACATAAGAGGGTGAAGGATATCAAGGGATTGATGATGTGTAAGTGTCTTTGTCGGTTAATGCGAATTGGTATACTGATTTAACCGTTTATATAGTCCCAACCATGAGAACTATGAGCGTTAGACCCTAATCACTCTATCCTACGTACTAATCATGACCCCCGTTTCATGAGTCACGGCACGGACGGAAATATTATGACCAACTAGCCAGAACGGATGTACTACAATACTGTATCGCGATGTTATATCTGGAATATACTAGACTGCATAAACGCAGCCTTATACCTGGTTTCTAAAAACGGTGTAATCATACGAGGTTCTTTGGCAATTGCATAAACCCCGAAAAGTACTGGGGCGATTACACCACCAATCGCTAGACTCCTCCATGTCTTGCGGGAGGGCCTTGTAAAGATATTATAAATAAGAACAATACCATCTGCGGCATGAAGCGCGGCGGAGCTGACAAGTCCAGCATATAGGAACCAACTCCTCCAAGGCCATGTGTGTAACCCGTACTTGACGTACTCGTAATCGAGAGAAGAAGGTCCAACGGCGGATATCGATTCGATCTGGAGTGCCGGGTAGTCGCGGTGCACAAGGAAATGGATAGGGAGGAAGACGAGAGCAGTCGCGTAGCCTGTTAGAGTCAACCAGCTAGTCAGCGGGCGCGAAGCGTTCATTGATATTGATCCGGGTTCAGACGGTTTACGGTCCGCCATTTGTTGCTTTGAAGGCATGCAAAGGAATAGGAGACGTTTCGAGATTCCTGCGAGGGCATGTACGGTGATAGGACCTAGAACCAGGTATTTCTCTCCGAATTCAGTTTGGTAGTATTCACGGCCCAGGAGCTGGTCAGTGGTACGGTCTTTGTCAGTTTCCTTGCGTTGTGTCTAAGGCGAATGAATATACCATGGTCTGCGATGCTAAGCTGGTCCCGCCTATATTTGCGAGGACTGGGGCGGTGAGGTGAACGAGGAGGAATGTGGCGATGAAGGGTGTTGTCGCGTGTGAGATTAGTGTAAGTCCTCTCGCAATGGAACTTCGAAAACCTCGAATGTTAGGATCTGGCATGGCGCTAGGAAGGAAGGATGATTGGCGCTTTCAACATATCGCCGAGCATCACTTACCCCTTTCAGGGTTTCCTTGATCGGTGTTGGATGTCAACCTTCACTTTCTGGTTCTCAATATTCCGGGCCGCCTTCTCCACATACAACTGGAAGGAAAAAACACTGACATTCATTATTACGCACAGGACAATAAAAAGTATCAAAGCGCCCACACAAAAGATATGCAGAGGTATTTGTAGAAATAGACATGTATTATAACAATATTTATTTATGCATGATAGACTTGTTGTAGGCAAGATGTTATGTATATGTAGGAACCTCCGACCAATCAAACACAAGCGGTTAACACAAATAGGACAGCGAAGGAAGGGAGGGATTGAAACAACAGCGAGTCAGGAGGAAATAAAGATAACAATGCTCAAACATACATACACGTACTTTGAACACGTAGAAAAACAGAATTACCACAGGGATTGAATATTGAACATATGGTGGATCGGATGCAACTCGTTGGTTGGTGTCGATGTTTTGCGGTTCGGTTATCGTCACACAACCTCCTGACGCGCAACATTCGCAATTCCCTCCTGATCGAGTAACCACCCCTCCTCTCCATCCGCGACGTCATCACCCTCATCACCCTCCTCTTCCTCACCCCCATCGTTATCGCGCGACCCCTCGTCTGAGAGCTCCACATCAATCGTCGCACTCTCAATACTACCCTCCGGTTCCATCTGGGTCTGCAACTCGGCGTCCCCAAAATCAATCCCCAACCCAATCATCTCCCGTCCCTTTTCCCTTTCTCGCTCACGTTCCTGCTCCCGTTCCCTCCACTCCTCCTGAGTCATACCAACAGCCAAACTACCACCACGTCCCCACATCCATTTATCATCCCACAAATCCATAATCCTCGCTCGCTTTCTCGGATCCCGGACGAGCAGCTTCCCGACGATTCGTTTGACACCTTCAGATGTGACTAGAGACGCTCCTATCAGTTCTCCATTCTCCGAGTTCGAGTTGACGTTGACGTCAGAGGTTAAAGGAGGTGAAGGAGGTGAAGGCCATTCATACTCCCCCCTCGCGATTCTCATCAACCACTGTCTCCGTTCCGCGGCCCCCCCATATCCGTATCCATACCCGGGCGCACCATCGCCTCCAATTCTACCCTGTTCCCGGTGACCATCCTGGATAGCACCGACACCTTCACCAAAGGGTAATCGTCTCCCCACGAGCGCATAAAGCACCACACCGCACGCCCAAGCGTCCGTCTCACGCGCATCATAAAATCCTCTCACACCACCACTCTCGTGTCCGGCAGCAGTCCGGACACGAGCACTCCCGGTACCCATAACCAACTCCGGAGCAGCATAAGCTTCACTCCCACATCTCGTCGACAAAAGTTCACTTTCACCCGTACTTTCGTCGATCTCGATAAACCTCGAAAGACCAAAATCGGTGAGCTTAATAAGAGGCGAAGGAGGTAATGGGAGAGTTTCCAAAGTTGGGCGGGGGGTGTCTGGTGTTAATGATGAGAATACTGGTGTTGTTAAGAGGATGTCTGTTCAAAAGGGGTGAAGGGTTAGTTGGTAGTGTGATGTTAATGCGTGGTTTGGATACGTACTTTCGAGTTTAATATCGCGATGTACGAGACCGACGCCGTGCATCCATCCAACGGCTTTACATAACTCACACCATATTCGTCGCAGAACATTCTCGCCTACGTGATCAGTATAATGAGTGGGCGCTTCTTGGGGATCAGATAAGGAACCTAGACGTACCGAGTTTGGACCATACGATATCACTATTCACGAGCCCTAGTAGATCACCACCGGGGAGGTAAGGAAGGACGAGGATATGGTGCGATGCTGTGGAGAGGTGTTCCAATAGGACCGTAATGTTGGGATGCGATATATGCTAAAACCGAAAAAAAAAAAAGAATGTCAGAAACACGTTTTGACATAATTCAGAAGGTAAAAAAGGAAGAGAAGGAAGTGAGATGAAGCAGCCCTGACCCGCACGACCCAAAAAAAAAAGATAACAAAACAGAAATAGCAATCCCGAACCCAAAATTCGGGACCCAGAAGTGTATGTATACTTCGGGCTCCCGGTTCGGACGAGAAGGAGTCACGGCATTCAGGAGAGGGAAGGGTTCGAGGGGTAACCAATATGATGGAATATTGAATACCGGTGAACGGTGAGATGGGCGCTTCAGACCGGCATTACAGGTATACGGGCGCTTAGAGCCTCAGAATAGACTTTGAGTACGTGCCCTGTGCCCCTTTTCATCTGGCCAGAGGCACAGTATCCTGTGGTAAGCGCGAGATGCGTCCATTGGAAGGTCCCTATAAAAGCATGATTGCTTCTCGATCCGCCCCTTTCTTTCTTTCCTTTCCTCCTTCCCCCTCCCCCTCCTATGGTTTCCTGTCTCTCCTCTCTCTTGTTGCCGTCCGCGAAAGAGATGGGGGAAGACCTGGGGGTATACAACACTGCTTTCGATAGCCCGCAGAATACCAAAACGTGTACCCCATCGCAATACCGCACACGACCCCGGTCGTAACAACTTAACCGAGGAGGTGACGGACAGTGCGACATGCAGGGGTAATGCAGAAGCATGTAAGAAGAACCCCGGTCAAAGGAACACACACAAGCGGGTATATGTGTGGCTGCCCCACACCCTGAATGGCACTTCCCCACTAGGGTAGGCGCCAACGCCGCCCGTGTGTGTATATGGGGAGTATAAATATCCACACCCCCGCATAAAAACTTCTCTCCTCTTCCTTCCCCACACCCTTCCTCCACAATGGCAGAAAAGAAAACCGCAACCCGAACGAAAGAGAGAAAGGGCAAAGAAAAAGACACACACCTTAAGAATCTCGACTTCCCTAACAAATCCAACCCTCGTCCTTTCTTCCTCCTCGCGCTTCGTGGACTTTGTTGTTGTAGGAAGCCCTGAGATCGCTCTCCTGGGCGTCATCTTGACAGCGACCAACCTCCCCTTCTTCGAACCCGCCCGACTTACTGCCCCATCACCTTGTCCGCTCGAGCTCCCAAGATCAACCCGATCAGATCCCATAACGCCCATACCCATCTTTCCATGTCGTTCATCAACGAAATGGGTATCAAACCCAACAGGTCTGGTACCAGGAACTTTGGCCCTCAACCTCCGCATTTGGAAACTCCCTCTGCGCTCTGTAGGTTTTTCCTCCAAACTCGATTTACGACTTAAGCTCACGACGCTGCTGTTACTGCTAGTAGTGAGAGGGAATCCGCTGCGTATGCTTGAACTACGGGAGAGATTGACCATGCTGGCTTTTTTGCGGAGTTCGCGGATGGATTTCTTGGATCGGATGGTGAGTGGGATGCGGGATTTGTCTTCGGCTAACCAGACACTTGAAAAGGCACCCTGGCCGAGAGGACGTGTGAGGTAGAGTATTGTTGAGTTGGGTTGAGGTTCTAGCAAGGCAGGGGGTGGTGTAAAACTTGTTGATGTCACCGACGTCGCTGTCTCAAAGGTGGTGGAATCGGGAGGTGGTGTCACAGTAAGAGTAGGAGAGGCAGGTTTGGGATGGGACATGCATGGTGGATTTGAGGTGATGATACATCCTGGCACTGGTTCTACATGGGCTTGTATGTGGTCGTCTATTTCGTCGTGGCCATCGTGGTCTGCTTTGGTATAACGTGTCTCGAGATGAGGAGGACGTGGCGTTGGTTCATTCGTGCTGTCGACGGGAAGGTACAAGGCGTGAGAGGACGAGAAAGGAGAAGGGGGAGGAGGTGTCGGTAGTCTATGTGGATTTGTGGGCTCGGGTAGAGCAAGGGAGGAGCGTACGGATGAGGATGAAGAGGATGTGCTGCTTGTAGATGATAGTGATGAGAGATCTCGGGTGTGAGGAGAGTGCAGCAAGGAGAAGTTGTTGTTGTTATGGTCATGCTCATCGCGACTGAGGTCCAGAAAGAGAAACTCGGGTCTTGGTTTCCTCACTTGCTCCTCCCCCTCCTCGTCATCCCTAGGACTCCTGGATGTGTAGCGAGAGGGGAAGATGCGGGAGGGGTGTATCGCGGCGAGTAGACTGGATGTCTTTGTTGTGGACCTCGGCGGGGACGGCGAGCGTACGGGTGTGCTGAAAAAGTCGGCAGTGATGGAGCGTGGTTGGGTCGGAGTTGAAGTGCTATTAGTCTCAGACGACGACGGCATATCGGCCTGAGTGAAGGGAGAAGCGAAGAAAGCGTGTGTCTTTGCTCCGGTGGAGGAGATGTCTGAAAAGGTGGATGCGAGGGAAGAGGAGGAGCTGAGACCTCCTATCGACGAACATGACCGGACCGAGGCGGAGGAGTCGGACGGCGGAGAGCCTGGCCAGTTGTGGAATGGTGTCATTGGGGGTGAGAGATGGCCATTGGTCGTCATTGACTGGGGGTATACTGGTTAGTACGGCGGAGGTGGGGCTACGATGAGATCACTGAAAAATCAAAACACATCCTCTTTTTACATACAAAACGTGGATCAATGTCACTTACTCGGCCATCACTCTCACCCCTTCCGGCCGCCCTCGCTCCGGTTCCCTCTTAAGTACCACTCTATCTTCCAGGGCCAACCTTCTACCCCTTATCTTCCCGTCCCCACATGGTACTATTCCTCCGACAACTTGGCCGCTTCTCAGACCATGCACCCTACTTACTGTAATGCTTCTCTGCCGTATATATTTCCAGCATGACATTTCAACACTATTGATAGACATGAGATACAGTGCAAACGTGCCAACAGATAACTGGGTCATCAACAACATCCTCAAACCGGATCTTTTCAGCACTTCAACCATTGAAAGACCTCGACCTACCCTTCTCCTCTACGCAGCTGACTCATTACTCTGTTAAGGAACTTCCGCGGCTGTGATCCCCTGCGACTGCGCAGTGCCTCCTCGGAAGGGGAACTACATAGATCTTCTTTCTACATCCTCTCCTTCCCTTACTCCGGCATGAGCTTACTTGTCCTGTTTCTGACTGTTCAGCAAAAACCGGGCCGTTGTTTGCTATCATGTATCAACATACCCTGTGTACGACTCGGAACTCCCCTTCTCATGATTCGACGCATGAATATCCTTTCCGCTGTTAATATTAATGTGCCTGACACTGCCAATGAAGTCGTCCCATACATTCAACCTACTGAGAATTATGGGCTTTGGTCCTCGGTCGACGTGGGGATAGATAACAAGTGGGCTGAGCTGATAATCCTGGGCAGTAATTGGTGCAGAAGTGTGATTATACTTTCCAAACTTGCCACAACTCGGAGTCTCGGATGCAGACCCCAGGTTGCGTGCCTTGTTGTGTCCATGTGAATACCCCCATTAATCGACGACACTGATGGCGAGATGAATTTCTGAAACGCCATCCTTTCCTGGTGTAAGTACAACCATCGTCGAAGTCAAACCTCAACAAGGCCGTCGTCGTCGGAGCTTAATGAATGCCATCGCCGCTCGGTCCGCTCGCGCTCCTTGTTCTTTCGGGCTTTAATGCTTTAAATTTTCATCCACGGGGATCTAACCTTACTTGAGCTTGGTTGTTGGTAACTTACCTTATACTCGTTCGCAAGCTAAGGCTCCAAACCCGGCATTCGGTCAGGTTCGCTGCAGTCCTCAAGGCAACCGTTACAAAGCGGAAACGAGACTGACTACTCTAGTCTATGACCTCATCTATTCTCCACCTCCTATCTCCTCCAGACCAATGGTCGGTAACATAGGGTTCAAAATCCCCGCTGCCTTATCACGTCCTACTTGCACCACGGAGAGACTAATGCACATGGATACACCCAAGTCTAAGACAAACCCTATCTTTCCATCACGTACAAAATCCCCGTCCTCCACCGCCTTGTACGCTCTCTGGAGCTCCAATTTGTCTCATCTCCCCCGCGCGTGCATGGACTGTTCGCGTCCTACTGTAGTTCCCTCTGATACCCTCGCCGCGGGTGTTCGGTGCTCTCAACTGGTGATGCAGGCCGCGCTCTTGTACTATAACTCTGGGACTTCTTACTCCTTCCGTTCACGTTCTTGGTTCGCGTGCGCGAGGAGGAGCTTCGTTGTGTTTTAAACCTCCTAGATACCCTTGGCAAACCACACACAGCTGATCTTCTCCTGGATGCCTATTTTATTTTATTTTGCCAAGGTTTCGAGGAGATTTATACCCAGTGCGTTGCTCAGCCTTTCTCTCCTATTGCGTATTCTTACAATATCAGATCTGAATATTATATTATGCCTGTCTTGCGCATCTGATTAATTATACTCTATGCTATCTGATAGTCATTACTTATTGAACGTCTGGTAGGTCCTCACATTTCCTCTCCTCTGTTCTCCCTTCTCAAGATACCGTTGAAGTGTTTCCCAGACCTACTAAACTGTGAATAAATCAAATAACCCAGACCTCTCGACTACCCTATTGGCGTCCATCGTCCAGCACTCGAGACGAAGGAAGTTCCCCCTGGGTAACACCACTACCTTTATATCCGTACGTATCCTTACTTCCCTCGGCCAAAAACTCGCTCGATCATTTAATTTTCTGGCTCGTAGTTCCTCAATCCTATGCCCAACTCTAAACGTTAAATTATGCCCCCCTCCAAAATGAAATGTGTACGCTTTATATGCATCTGGTTTCCCGGTCCTGTCAAGCGAGGTATCTATCCTCCCCGACGTCCTTCTGTGATTTATTGAGCTTTGGCTTCCCTTTTTTTTTAGGTTAACACACCGGGTTCTCACATCCTTGCTGAGTTCATGTCCTCGCATGACCTTAGGTCCGTCGCACCCCTTCCCTCCTTCGTTAGAACGACGATCCTGACACCATGACACAAAGAGTATATAGGCGTACTCAAACCTGTAAATCAATTACCCCAGGCCGTGTCTAGGATGTCCGTCCAGTTCTTTAAAGTATTGTCAAGACTTAAGTACATGTAATACTATGCACCCGCGCCATCTTGGTACGTTTCCTCCTCCTTTCTCACGGGACGTAGTGTAAATTTTGTTTTTGTAGTCGTTGGTCGATGGCTGGCGGCGAAAGTAGCGAAATCAATCATCACAAACCCATTCCCCGCCGATTTTTTGTCTTAGGTAAAAACGGCGGCTTTCACACGTTGGGTGGTAGACACGTGTAGATACCCTTAGCTGGTGTTTTCCGAATAAACTCATAGTTTAGCTGTTTCAATTGTTGACGACAAACCTTACTTGTCAAGCACGAAAGAAAGCGATTAAATTAAGTAACAAAGGAATCTACAGAGGAACCCTCATTCCGAATGATCCTACTCCGCCTTGTGTCCTTTACCCTTCTTACCCTCACGAATCTCCCCGGTCAACCAAATAGTTGAGAACAAGAAGAACCCGACGCTGGTGCTAATAGCACCGATATAATAAGGCCAAGCAGCGCTCAAGAAACGAGGATATTCGTCATGACGGGGTGGAACGACGGGAACAGTCATGGAGCTGTACAACTGGGTCCAACTAAACCAATTAAAAAAAATAAGGAGTTAGTCAATATTTCAATGGTAATGTGGAGAGGGCAAAAGGACGCACCCCTTGCGTTTGTAATCAACGACAAACTTGAACACACCATGACGATCCGGAGCGCGGAATTGGACAGAGTACTTTCCGGGGGTATCTTCGACCGGGGGGAGCGCGATGCGGATGTGCGGATCGAGCATTGTGAATTCGAGTTGGAGGTCTTTGATTCCTGAGTAGGGTTGCCAGGTGCCTTTGTCTGGGTTGAATTTCGAGATGTATGCTGAGTAGACCTGTTTGTGTATAAGTAAGTAAATGGGAGGCGTACGGGAGGGGGGGTTACGTACCAATTGGTCGTTGTTGGTATAATGCTCTCCGGGTTCCGTGGTATTCACTTTATGATGTTCAGCACGGTCAATGCGTAAAGTGAGGGACTCTTGGAATGCCCAAGACGCAACATCCAACTGCGAATTGTTTATTACCAGAAGGATTTCCCCTACAATGAAAGTTCAACATCAGCAACCTAACAAAACGGGGGAAACAACGAAAATTACTTACGGAGTAACTTCTTTCTGGGCATACTCATCACTGAACAACTCAACACCAGCAGCCCAAACAACTCTCGCTCCATTCTTTGGTTGGAACCCTGTAACAACACCAAGGCGACTACCCGCCCAAAGGCCCTCTCCACCCTTCTCCGCAGCATCAACAAGCGAGTCCGCCGACCCACCATCAACTTCAGCCGCAAACGCAGACGGAGGTGCATTCAGAATCGGCACAATGAGAGGATTATTACCCAATGCCATAACTGAACCGGAGTACCACACCGGACGTGTGTACGGGGTGAGAATTGGGTTATTGGGAGGTACGGGGATAGGAATGACATTAGGTGGGTCGGTGCGTTCGGGGAAGTAGGAGATGAGTGGGGTGCCTGGGGGCGCGGGTGTGAGTGAGAACTCGGCTGCGAGGGAGGTGAGTGGGGTTTGTTTTGTGGAGAGGGCGATGAGGAGGTTGGTTTTGTGGTCTAGGAGGGAGACGAGGGATTGGGGAGTTATGTCCTTCGCGTATGCTGGTTTAGGAGGGAGGTTAGAATTAGAAATAGATTGACAGGTGAGGAATGTTACATTTTGTTTCGGACGAGAAGAGAATTACATGGGCAAAGTCGGGGACGTCATCTTGGATGAGAAGAGGTGAGGCAGCCTGAGGAGATCTGAAAGTCAATTCATATCCCTTCTCTATACTTCCAAATTAGCACCTCCGGCCTAGGGCTACGAATAACCAGGCAAACTCACCCCGAAGCCCGTCGAAAAAGATATTATAGTCGTCCTGTTTCCTGGGCTCGACTATGACAAGGACAGAATCGCCGGTACTGGATTTTGCATAGACTGATGATGCAAAGGCCACAGCAAGCCAGACAAGCCTTTTGAAAGTAACCATAGTAGGATTGTGCGTCTAGTGGGACGCGTTGAGTTTTGGCCACGAATACGCTGCGACGCAATTCCCATGACAAGTGACCTCCACGTCAATGTGATCGTTCCGTATTTGTCCCTAATTGGCAACAGCCCCTGCCTATTTCTGGCGCATTAAAAATAGACCGAGGAGCTCAGCGGTTGCAAACTTCATAATATTCTGAGAAACCACCTACTACGATTAAGTGGAAAGGAGGTTGCGGCGTATGCACATGAATAGATGTGCCCAAGTTATTAGTAAACCCCATTCCAAATCCTGTTATAGCACGAATGCAACAAACAGTCGTCTTTGTCGTTTCATTTGCTCATTATCAGCACGTAAATTTATCAATATATCACCCTCCGCCTCTGTAACCCACCTCTCTCTCTACCTCAGATGACCATCACAAGTCACAGTCAGTATGAAAGAAAGGAGGGAGGGGTGGATAGCGCCATCTATCAAACCTCTTACACCGACGTCGGCCGGACACGGCGGCCCGAATCCCACCCTAACCCCGGTTGTTAAAATTCGCAGACGCCTTTCGGAGGACTTGTTCAACTGCCACTGCATCCCAGTTCCTCCACTCCTTCCAGGATCATTGGCCTTCCTCGCTGTCAGTCATGGGTGTCCCGGAAGAAATCGACTACCTCAAGTCGCTCGTTTCTCAACTTAATGAAAAAATCGCGACCCTCGAGAACAAGGCAAAGGCAGCACCAACCCCCGCGAAGACGCCTGCTCAGCAGCTTCGAACTATTTTGATGGGTCCTCCTGGTGCTGGTACGTCACCATTAAACTTGTCCTCCACGCGTCCTGATACTCATATAACCTTTCTTATTGACTGGTTATGACTAGGCAAGGGTACACAGGCCCCTCGGATCCGTGACGAGTTCTGTGTATGCCATCTGGCAACCGGTGACATGTTGCGCGAACAGGTTCAGGCAAAGACGCCCCTTGGCGTTGAGGCTAAGAAGATTATGGACGCCGGAGGTCTTGTTTCGGATGACATTATGGTTGGCATGATTAAGGACCAATTAGAGAATAACAAGTCTTGCAAGAACGGGTGAGTTTCCATTTACTGCTAAGGATGCCTGAACATCTGTGGTATTACGAGTCGTTCCGAGTATTCCGATCAATTGATTGGATCTCAACATCCCTCCATATGTGTATGCTGTCTTGTTAATTTGCTTTTTTTTTAAAGTTTCGTTTTAGACGGTTTCCCTCGTACAGTTCCTCAGGCTCAGAAACTCGATGGAATGCTGGCGTCCCGCGGAGAGAAACTCGACTCTGTTGTGCAACTTTTGATTGACGACCAACTTCTAATTTCTCGCATCACCGGCCGCCTAATCCACAACGCCAGTGGGAGGACTTACCACAAAGAGTTCAAGTAAGCCGATTTGACAAAAACTTTTCTTGGCCACCTTAATCGATATTACCTTTTCTTAGCCCGCCCAAGAAGCCTGGTGTTGATGACGTTACGGGCGAACCTTTGATACAACGTTCTGATGATAATGTCGAAACACTTCGCAAGCGTCTCGCCACATATCATTCGCAAACCAGCCCTGTTGTTGAATACTACAAGGTGAAGGGTTTATGGCAGGGCATTGATGCTGCGCAGTCTCCCTCGGTTGTATGGGATAACCTCCGGTCAATTTTCGTTGGTAAAAAATAGATATGACTGGTACCTACTCGATTGTTTTAATCGTAGACCTTGTGATTTTTTTGGGTGTGGATTACTGAGCACTTACTCATCTTCTTGCTAATCTGCAATCATTGTATCTGACGGTAGGTATGGCGTGATTGGGACCACATTCCGATATAAGTACCAAGTTCTTTGCAGATCGTCATTTGGAGCTCCAAATTCTGATCCAAGTTCTTCCTAGAGTGAGTTCGGCATCGCGCAGTCTGACCAAGGTAGGCTATCTTCAGAACGTCTTGTCCGGCTTCTCCCTATTCATGACATGAATATGATCATGGCTGAGTCAGACTTATGCTCCGAACTAGCCCAACATGCACGTTTGACAAGCGCCTGTCTTAACATATCTGGGTGAATGATGACCCGATTTCCGCGCTCTGCTTGTTTATCCTCCACTTCCAGCAACACACAGCATCCCCGGATCGGCTGATACTCCCGGCTACCTCCTTAACCTTGTCCTTCATGCCCATCCCCAGTCTTCCGGGCTATTCCACAGGGTCCTAGAGACCGCCCAGCTTACCCAGAGACTACATAAGCCAATTGAATAACTGTATCAAACATTAACTTCTTGCAGATTTTCTGTCTCTTTGAACTCCTTTGGCGTTGTGGATGCCCGCTCACAGGGAGGATAAGGATAAGAAGGGGTCCCAGTTGCAGCGCGGTTCTGCTTGTCTGTCTTGTCGGTGCGTCACCATTTCCCTTCCTAGCTGTTGATATCAGCCCCTAATATTGGTATGTTCGAATTGCTGTTAAGGCGAAGAAAGATCGTATGTTGTCCGTTTTCCTGAATCGCCTCTAGGTTACTCATGGTCTTCTTTAGCGATGCAACGCTGCCCGCCCATATTGCGCTTCCTGCCTCGAGCACCAACGCCTTCATGAATGCGTGTACGATGATCAGCGGAAGAAAAGCAGAACACAGCGTCTTCGCGAAAAGGTTGTCGCCCTCGAGGCAAAACTCGCCGAACTTGAGGGTAATTCCCAGATCAACTTCGAGGCTGCCTCTAGCGAGAACAGTTCTACTGTAGACCCTCGGTCCCCTTTCGCTACGGAGTTGTCCCTCGAAGGAGTGTCGCCCAATACTCTGGAATGGCCGTTACCAGAAACACAAGACTTGGAGGTGTCGCCGTCGTTACACTGGCCAGACCCCATTGCAAGTAACCACTGGGTGATGGGTAGTGCATTTGAGGATTCTATTTCTGACATATCACCACTTCGCCAGACAACACCGGTTTTCAATGTTAATATCTCACTAGAAACGCAACAGTATTTGTGAGTATTGGTTGATGGTTGCTGCGAATTCGTCTTAAATCTCACCCCTTTTTTTTCTTTCCGCAGGCTGGATGTATTCATAGCACATCGCGCCCAATGTCACTTCTACTCGGATATGACACGATTTCAAACGTCTTTACTGCAACTTCCCGGGGAACAACCTCACCCCGCGCTTTTGCAAGCCATCAACCTTATGGGTTGTTATTTCTCCCGAGACCCTCAATACCGCAAATTCGAGACCGACTTGCTCCAGCAATCGCTACACGAGATTACAGTATCACTAAGAGATTGCGCAAACCTCTGCGATGTCGTCCAAGCCTCGTCGCTACTCGCGCTCTATTGCTACTTCAACGGTCGGTTTGTTGAAGGATACCGTCACTCGTTTGTCGCGGCCCGCCTAGCCGTTGCTCTCGACCTCCATCAAATACCATATCCTTCCTCGGAGTATCTACAAAACTACAGCGCTTACTATGATCGCGTTGCGGCATTTTGGCAGGTCTATATGGTTGATCGGGCATGGTCCGGGGTACATGGTATACTCGCTGCGTTATCCGAAGATGAGTACCGCGGACAGATAACAACACCAATGATGTGGACTTCGGACCCGATGCAAATGATGGTAAGCGGGTGTGGGTTACGTTGTGGTTTTGTTCTTTGTTTTGCTCACATTTGTTGAACCACTTCATAGGATCCTTTGCTCATCCCCTGTTACCTTGGCCATTTGTTGGACTTCAATAATATCGTCGCCCCATGTACGGATTCCCTATCGCTACCTGCTCTCAAAGCATTGGCATCCGCCATCTTTGATCGTACCTTCCATCCAGTGACAGGTATGTGAAGCCACTTCCCCACTTTGAGCCAAGTACCAAACTAATGGTCCACATGGTCCATCTACGCTTACGTAGCTTCTGAAAACCAAAAAGATGTCATCACACATCCATCCGTGATCGTCGCGATGCAGCGAATCCAGGCCGTACTACCTCCATTCGTTGGACGAGAAGCATGGTCAGCGCAAGCGCCCCATGTAGATGTTGAGTTGCTCGTCGTCCATACGATGCTCCAGGTAGTCGAGTTGAAAGTATGTGAGGAGGGAGAGGACAGAGTCGAGGGAGACGTCAGGATGCTCTGGGCGGTGGATTGGTTGACGCGTTCAATCGACCAGCTGGATGAGGATGATTACGGCTTCCTGGATCCACTACTCGCGGTGAGTATATTTATGTGCACGAATTCTATGACGACTGACGAGCTTTTTCTTCCGTAGGGTGTGTGGAACCGGGGAGCGAATCTTTTGATACGGAAGGCTCGGCAGATGAAATGTCTCATTAACGCCTCTGCGTCAGCGCTTACCATGGGCGCTAGTATGCCTGGTATACCGAATGCTGTTGCTTTTATAGATCATTGTTTGGGTGCCTTGTGCCGTGGACTCCGGTTATTGGGTACCCATACCCGAGTAGCAGGTGAGCAAATTGCATTCGTGCCATTTTTGCACAAATACTGATACTAATATTGTTCCTTTGCTCGGTTAGCTGATTACGTCGAAATTTTGGAACAAGAATACATACCCCTTGAACGGACAATCTCTCCGAACAATATCGTACTTCTGCACTAAAAAAAGTTTGCCTTGGTTTTTCTCCTCTTCTCTCTGGTTCCATTATGCAAGTGATCTCAACCCCATTATACCTCCCAGCTCTCTTCTTCATTTTTCTTTTCCTGGTGTTTCTGCGCATTGATTGCCCTGCTAGTGTAGCTTACCCGAAGTGAAAAAGCTGTAATTCTGAATCCCCTAGATTTTGTAGGTTTATACTGTAGACGAACAGTTAATTGTTCTCCTCCTTACTATTAATAATATACCCTCGCAGAAACCAAGCCGAGAACATTCTCCACCTAATCCTGAAGCCTGAAGCTTGAAGGGCGATGCGTTGTAGCATGGAAGTAGCTATCTGGTGACACGAAGATGACGTTTGGATACATGCATCCGGTACACTCTCTGACGCCTGCAATTCCACGGAAACGGTGGTAGAAACCCCCCTCATTTCCCCCCAGCCTTACCGTTGTCCGAATTATAGAGCTCAAGCCTTTGCCCCCTCCCCCTTCCCCGCCCGTGGAAGGAAGCCATTTGCCGCGCGCCCGTGGGGCAGGGAGATGTATAATTCCTCGCCAACTCACCTTTCTTTTAGACTATGAATGCGACCACGTTACGAAATCGCCGTAGGAATAATAAACACTTACTTGTTCTTACACACACTGCATCATTTCACCTGAAAGCTCACTCTAAACTGCTATGCTCTCCGTTCCATGGCAGAAATAACCTATTCCCAAGCAGAACTTGCAATATCCCCTTGACTGCTACTGATCATAATCAAGTTTCGTGCGATACTTTGGCGAGATGCACTCTAGGGAACCTGAGTACGGCTACCCAACCCCTGGTGCCAAACGTAAACGTGTGTCGATGAATCCGGTAATTTCGTACGCGATCTTGTCCACTTCCCTGATTCGTCGTACGGTTTTCCGCCGGGCGTGAAATCACTGCGGTGTGCTTGTTGACAAACTTTAGACAGTCCTTTCCTAGCATGGGTTGGGAACCTCATAATTGAATTTGGCACCATTTTTGGTGAGCCCAGGGATGTGAGTTTAGGTTAGCGACTTGATCAGAACCGGACGTCGTGAAATACCCCGCACTCACGAGGGTAAGCATGTTGGGATTACAACCGTATGACCCAGGGTTCTATTTCTAACCACTTGGCCAACCTGCGGACTGGAATCAACGCTCGGCGCAGGCTCAGGTTTTTCACGTTCCAAAGTTACCCGACGTCGGTTTCCCACTGATCATTGGCTGTTACCCCGCAGTGGGGTTTCTTGGACCTGTGTGAAGACGTGTGATAGGTAAGCCCCTTGAGTAAAGTATCCCTGGACCGGATTATCAGCGATGTCTCAAGGTTGATGAGGTTCAATGTGAAGCTAGTGCGCACATACACAGCGAATAAACTAGGTTTTCGGAAGCGACGTTAATTTGTGTGGTTGATAGCCGGTTCTGTGATCATGAATTATAGCTTTGCACTGCGGAAGGTGTCGAATTAGGTGTCCCTCCGATTTTCTATCATGCATACTTGACAAGCTGACGATTGATCATGATCATCGACGCAGGCTCATCGTCATCCTCCGATGTTAGGATCACAATCAGACCTGAACCTATTTTAGGCACCAGGGTACAATGTCAGTATATGTGGAATTTAGTCACAGGTCTATACTTTCCCTCGGACCCGCCAAATTTTGGTATTAATCCAAAGTCTCCATGATAGCCGGACAGGTTAGGCATGTGTTGATGGAGTTGATTTTGGATAAGATCATTCGTAGGGTGTTGATATTACAAACTTAGGATGACTAGCGCTGGTCGCTTGGAATGACACTGGGAGGCGAAATTTCAAATTTGCAAATGTGGCCATATTGGGAGTTAAGAAACTACGGTAGAGGACGAACGGTGGTAATCCCAAGCGGCTTTAGTAGTTTGTCCGTTGTCCTTGTCTGGCATCGTGAGTTGCGCGGATTTAACCAAAAGGACATGGTCACATCGTATATACGCATCATCTTGACTTAAGGCACATGATTCAGGAAGCTATCGTCAGGAAAACAAGAGGTTGGGGAAGACAACGCTGAAAATGTCTTGGAATTCGGCCAATTCTAGCAACCGGTAACTCAGGCTGGAGCGGTGGTGAGTAGGAATCGAAAACCTGCTCGTAGCCTTGGGTGCATGACCATAGGGTCGTTTTTTGTACTGGTCTTTGAGCGCCTTGGCAGAAAAGCCAAAATTTCAAGCAGTAAACCCGGCGTACACTGTACTGGTCGCTGGGAGGTTGTCATAAGGGCCCAACAGTTCCGCATCTATTGAAGTCCTCTTCTTTTTGGTCTGACGTGCTAACGAGACTCAGCGGGTCGGAGCGATTGAAATATCAACGGGATCTCTCAAGTCGGCTAATAGCGTGCCACAACATTGGGTATTACAATTCTTAGTAACTTTCCATTCTGATGGTCCTACCTGGTGCTAGCTGCGCTTGAACAAAACCCCATCCAGGGGAATTGAAATTGTTAGGAATGCATAATGTCAGACTGAGATAAATTCTCAATAAGCGGATTGAACGGAGGGCGTATCTTCGAAAAGCGCCATATAGGGAGCATATGAATGTAAGCATTGGCAACGACCTGCGGAGAGGGCTAGGCTTTGTTTGCAATTGGAGGTAGGGGAAGCGAGCAAGTTGAGTTCTCGTTATTCGATCAAAGCCCAAGTAATGCCGTGGATCCAGTGGACTGAGAGGAACTCCCGGGCACTTCTGGATATTCACCTCTATCGTGTGGGGCATGAGAACCTTCCTAACGACCCCGGTCTCTCGATCAAGAATATACGAAGGAAAGGCACAACGACGAACTCCTGGAACCTTCCTGCCCGAACAGGATGCTGTGCGACTCGGATCAGACAAATAACTCGATCTTGATTTCAATGTTGGGTATCCTCAGGTATCCTCACATTGTTTGGGCGGCTGCATTGTCGCACTAGTGGTAATACGCCCGTGCCCTACAAGGGAAATTGGTTGTACTGCATGACACGAGGAAGTAAAAAGGCATCGCGTTTCTGAAGTTTTCGAGATGCATGATAATCTTTTTGGGCTCCGTTCTTGCCATTAACAAATGGGGGAAGTCAGGTTAATGGGCTTGCCCGCGGTGGACCCAGGAGTCTTTGCGTTCCCCATCATTCTCAGCATTAGTATAACGTAAAGAGAACCATCGATGGGAGGGTTAGCCAGAGTGATTGTGGCTGCTGAGCGCGGAACGATCGTTGGTGCCGTAGAGGTCGGGAGGATGGTGTAGCCTAAGCAATGATCATATCGCCGATGGGGAAGGACAATCCTTGAGACGCAGGTAACGGAGTAACAGAATGGGAGAAGGGTGAGCTCCCCTCGGGTTCTCAACCAACCCCGATAGGTGCGTAACTAATTGTCACGGTAATTGGCCTGTATCGGTGGCGCACCACAGTTTGTAGTTGAGATAAAGGTTGTCTGGGAGGTGCCGCTGGTATCACCGGCACGCCCAGGGCAAGCTGAAGACCTGGAGGGGAGGACGGTTTTGATCTGATTGTTGCTAACTGCTAGGCTAGGTTTGGGCGGTGTAAGAATGTTGTCCCATTAAGCGGTCACGTTGGTGGAACGGGTAATGAGCGGTTAAGAACCGACGTCATGACTTCATGATATTGCAGGGAGGAGTTGAGCAAAATGGAAACGGAAAACAGGGCCGGAAGCGAGATCACAGCACCCCACCCCTGGAACTGGGGGGTGGTGGTGAATTGGTATATTGGCCAGCCTAGATGGCCCGAGATTAGGAAGGAAAAACTGGAGAGACTCGTGCGTGAGCCGCGACAACTGTTTTGAGGGGGGAGAGCGGCCTGGAACGTCTCAAGAAGCAAACTAAAAAAGGAAAACAGGGAGCACGTGTCGAGCCGTCGGTGAGTTAATTCTGTTTTGAGCAGAACATATTGATGTTTGGCGAGATCTAGGTCAGTTTAACACATATATTCAGCCCGTTCCAATGGTCAAAGCACCCTTACCTTGGCCTCTCCCTGGAATCTCTCGTAGGATTTATGTCCCCGGGCTATAACAAACAATAGGTTGCATTTGTAGTTCCCCCGCCTTTTCGAGGTGTGTTCCTACCAACTGTCGCGACCTCCACTGATGTCATCTCTGTAGAAACGCACTATTTGTGTGTTTAAATTGTAACTGTTTCTCCCAAGCGCGCATATCTGTTTGAAACGCTTGATTAATCCGCGTTTTGATTATCCAGTGCGTAACATATCTACTGTTTCAAGCCAGCCTCATAAGAACACCATGGCTTAGGGGTTCCTCTTTCTAGGCTGTGCCACCACTTCACAAGTGTTCAGAACCAGACCACTTCTGGCGGACGTAGACCCGTCCACCCTGGCTAAAATATAGCGCTTGGTCGCTTTTTCTCTCATCCTGAACCGCCGGTTGGAATCCGTGAGCGAGTTCTAATCTATCCTCCCCTATGGGCTGACATAGTTTCAGACTTTACCGACCATTATGATTGCTACAGTCATCGCTCAACATCCCAGCGGAACGTCCTCAGGGTCGAATCTTCGTTGTATGCGGGACTCTAACCTGGCTGGCGCCCCTCTTCTTGTCCCCAGACGGACCACACGCCCTCATACCCTACCTGCCTCTCAATCTGCATCCCGGCGAGGACCTTGCATATCGACATCCTGCCAATTCCTGAATCAAGGTGATTCGGATTCCGACTCGGGCTCTGGTAGTGCCTCTACTGCCTGCAAGTCGACGATTCGGCTTCGCCGAGGGAGAGTCAAGGCCCTTCCCCCAAGCGACCCGAATCTTTCCAAACACACGACTCTGCCCTTGTCACTACCAGAGACCTTTGCGTCCCCTGTTGGACAGCTACGTCGCTCACAGACCAAACAAGAGAGAGACGTCAGGTCGCGAAGGAGTGAGGCGACCATTGCGGCACCACGCCCACTCGTGTACACTCCAGGGGCCCTCCGCCTAAGCGTTGAAACCATACGTTCTCATATGTTCCTCCATCCCCCCCATCTGGATTCGCGGTCGAACTCTGGAAATGGTTCCAAATCAGCACCTCCCCAAGATAGTCGCAGGGCTGCAGCTGGAGGGTCACCTCCGGTCTTACGGAAGAAGTCTGGCCAACCCGTCAAACCTTCGCTGAAGACTTCTCGAACGTCCACCCGGGGTAACCTCTCCATCGTCACCGTCGGGTCGTCGAGCAAGAGTGAACCGCCGACGCCCAAGGCCGTCCACTTTGACACCAAGCTCGAGCATGTGAAGCTCTTCCTTTCAGAGCAGAAACCATTGGCCGTTTCCCGCGATGGTAGCCCAACGGAGGATACCAGTGGTACTGACAGTGATTTCCCCCCCTACATCTACGGAGAAAATGATGATATGCATCGGTCTCGGAAAAGGCTGGCCATGCGCCCCATTAACCCCCCTCCCCGGCGTAATCCGGCAGCGGATGTGGTATTGGAGGACTTTTACCTCAACTTTGATGGGACGAGTATTCTGGGTAAAGTCCGCGTACGCAACATGGCCTTTGCGAAATCTGTCACCGTCAGGTTTACCTTCGATTCGTGGCAAACCACTAGCGAGGTTACAGGGCAGTATGCGGAGTCCATCAACTCCCAGTTTGATCGTTTCTCGTTCAGCATCCGGCTGAATGATCTGTTGGCGAGAATCGAAGGGAAAACATTTATTATGGCCATTCGGTATAACGTCGCGGGCAAGGAGTTTTGGGATAACAATAGTCAACAAAATTATGTCGCGACTTTTACCAGAACGAAGATAGTTCCTGGGAGCAGGAAATTAGACGATGAAGATGCTAGTGATGTGGAGAATTTGAGGAACAGGCTGGAACAAGTCGTTCTCCAGGACAAAGAGAAGGGTAATACTTTGGCTTGCCCATCGAAGAAACTGGCGATGTCGCAATCGAAGGAGACCGATCCACCCTCATTCAAATCAAATATCTCGTTTTCGTCGAGATATGATTTTACGACATCATTGCGAAACCCCACCACTTGGAAGTCCTCGGACATTGCCACTTGGGGACCCCTTCCGATGGATGCTCGGATGTTATCCCAGTCTGCGAAAAGCGTTACACCACCCGTTCCTCCTAGCTCGATCCCTTTCCCTGAGAAAATATCACCTGCCAAGCGTCCCGCCGCTCTACCCGTCTCTCCGCCGTCATTCGAGGGGCGACCTTCTCTGGGATCACCCCGAGACTATCAACGAGGCGCACCTGCTCTCTTCACCGCTTCGCTTCCGTGTGAGGCCGAACGACAGTACAGGTGGGACTTTGTCATCGGGCGCTGTGCAAAGTAGGAATCATCGTCGAAGCTACTCTGATACAAGCTCTCTTAGTGCGAATAGTTCCGTAAAGTTGACACCACCCGGAACACCACCTTCTAAGCCTCTAGAGCTCTCGACTATCTCATGTCAGTCGGCCTCGTCTCAATATTATTCATTCCCCCCTCTCATGACCAATGATAAGTCCCTTTCGTCATCGTCACCAAGCGAGCTTGGTTCCGAGTTCACGGTGTCTACTGCCATTCGCCAGCTCTTCCCAGCTAGCCTTTCAAGTAGTGTCATTCAGAATCAGGACCCTGGATCGGCTTTGGGAGAGTTTAGTGGTGAGAGTGAGCTGTCTACTTCTAGCCTCACGACACCGACGTCCTCCCGGTCTCCGACACCCTCTCCAACGGATCCGTTTATGAAGCGGGTGGCGTTACCTCCATTGGATAGTGATGCCTTCGACTTGGATTCTGGTTTTGGTCTGGTTGAGCCTTTGCCGCCGGCCAGCCCTGGCACACATTACAGGCAGTTTTTGAACAAGTAAGTCGTTTGTTTTCATTTGGGGGGTGTAGGGCTTACGATTTTACAGGTTCTGCTTCTTCACCGGAGCTCAAGCTGTCGATGCTGTGCCAGACGCTATGGAGGGGTCGCGAGCCGCAAACCCTATAATAGTGGACACTGCACGAGCCGACAAGAGTGTGGATGGCTCAGTGACGCAGATAATGTCACTGGGAGAATGGGGGTCAAGGCCGGGGACGCCCGTGCCTTCATGACGATATCCTTGTTGTTCCGTCTGTCTTCACCTCTACTCTCCTTTGGAGTATTACTTCAATCTCCCCCCATCCTCCCAATAGTTTCTCGTTATCTTCCCCGTCGCACCTATGCCTCTGTTTATTTTCTATCTTTATACACTTCGGGGTGTACGATGTATCAGCGTTTTGTCTCGCCAATAACCCCCTTGGTATGGGTTTTCGCTGGTTTCGTATCGGCATGGATCACCCGCCTACCTCTTTCCCAATTGTTTATCGGCAATTTTTGGTAGACTTCCCTTTCACCTGTCACCTCTTTCGCTTTTCCGCCCAATATCCTTCTTCACACTAGACCCCCGACCCTATGCAACAAAATGTATACTACGCCTCCCCCCTCTTAGCGCCATATCCGTTGTTCCTTTTCTCTCAATTCGCATCGTCACAGTTTGCGATGCTTGTCTTTATGAACTACTATGTATTCAATTGTTGCCTAATCATGTTGGTACGAACGTGCGATGTTTCTCCTTTTGTAGTTGGTGTAGACACGGTTTTCAATATTTATTCCACCAATAAATAAGCTTTTGGCTCGACCTGCGAATTTATTTCTGGGTTTCATGACTGCGCCATGCCCACAAGTGAGTTCATCGTGCTAACGGCCCCGAAATTGACAAGTGATAGGTTCAACACATTGTCCTACCTAGTCTCCTTGTCTTATGTACTACATTTGAAAGCCCCCCACATTGCCATTATATAATTCACCTGGTCCAGACCAACCCTTTCTATTCGCACTCCCTGACTATAAATTGCTACTCAACCGATGTAACTTCATTTTCCCCCCGTCCGCTATTCGTACTTGCAGTATACCTGCCGGCATTGAGTTCTTGTTTCCCATTATCACGGGCGTAATTCCGTTGACCCTGCATCCCTGGTGACCTGGGTCCCGCGGAACTCCAGCGGTCCAAGGGAACTCATTTCAGTGAGAGTCGTGGTCAATTCTCGGTTTGATTGTTCCCGCAATCGAAGGATGATATGACACGACACGCAACGATACATGATTGAACTGAATCTGATTCCGTTCACATCCGAGATTTAGCACAACAGCGCATTCAGTTGCAAGATGAGGGACTGACATTCCAGAGAGCTGTTTAAGTGGTCCTGGAAGCCCGAAGTATAGCAGTATTGATACAACCGAAATCACTGCCAAATATTTTTCAGCCACTTTGTCAGGTGTATGCCCGGTCAGAAGATAACACACGGAAGTTAAGAACAAAGTAGAATATAGCGTCTTGGTATACCTTCCTCGCTAGTGAATTTGTATCTAATTGATATTTGAACTTGATCTTGGCTCCGATAGCAAGAGCCATTAAAACTTCGCGTACACGTTAAACATGGGTATGTGAACGAGGAAGGGGCGCACTTGTATCGACGATCGACACACTCAAGGCTCCTCCGAATGAGAGTTTCGGTTGACCTTCAACTATGAGAAAGCAATTTGGGATGATTCTAGGATTGTTGATGGGTGGCTGAAGCACTGATGAAAAAGGGGGACAATTTATATCCATGGTGCAATATGCTGATCATCAATGAAAAGCATACATTTTATGGACCGCAGAACCAGGAAGCTGGTCACGATTCCGGCGGCAACCATTCCCTGTAACAAAGGTAGATTCGGTTCGAGGACCAGGATCACCGAGGTGTAAAAGTTCTAGGCTTACCATTACCAGAAATGCCAAAAACATTGTGACCGGTCGAGAAGCATTCCATAATGCATGTGCACGGAGGAGGAAGGCAACTAATATTTTGGGTAGGCTTGGGAAAGGCTGACTGATTAGGGGACTCACACTGGGCACATGTAACCCCAAACCAGGTAAGACCTAACAGAAGACCGGGAGAGTAAGTGGGAGAAAACAATGCGATGCTAGTTCAGACGTACCTGTTGAACTTAGGCCCAAACCGAGACACAGTTTTTCCTAAAATCCATAAGGCCTCTTGCCAGCGATGGAAAGATAAGATTTCAAACGTACTGGAGGTGAGCTGATACCTTTCACAAGATGAATTACACTTCCTTTTGTCATGAAAATGAACGCTCACTGTATAGTATGGTCCCGAGGGTGAAGAAAGGCGTATACCGGCATATGAGGTAGAGGATACTGCCAATGCACCGTCTTTCCCATTTCCTCGCCCAGATATATTTAACCTCAATTGCGAGAGTCGTGTAAATATCACATTCAGCTTTTAAGCAAAGAATGTAATGTACCTCACGAGGAAGGAGGTGGATGTAGTCACAGACAAAGGTGATGTGCAAACTAACTGGTGAAAATAAAATAGTGCTTCGGGGATCATTAATCTGACGCCTCACCTTGAGCATACTATTGTGGAATGATGATCAGGCAGGTAAGTCACTCAAGTTACTGACCCACTAGTCGGTGGCTTGCGTACCTCCAGGTTCCGGAACTGGTGTATAAGGGATAACAGGGGGCTCAGGGTATCCATAACAGGCTGTGAGGGAGGTGGCAAGGATAGACAGGAATACACCCAGCTGTCACTGTCAAGAGGGTGAGTTTATATGCCACTGGGAATTGCACGTAGTCAGGTAGTGCTGATGCAGATAACGGTTGTTACCTGTTCGTCTCGGCTCTCCAGAGCTCCGTCGATCACTGAGTCCTGAGCGCTGATCTGTCGCCTTTGCGGGTTTGGGGGTTTGGAGCATCTGGTGGCATCATTGATCATAATCTAAGTTGGGCCAACAAAGTACTAACTTTAGCATGCTTCTGTGTGGTTTGTCCAAGAATCAGAATAGTATTGGAAGACAGACATACAAGAGCATTAGTATCTACCACGTCGAGGACCCCAACGGCCGGAGTGATTACCCCCACCACCTCTTCCTCAGTCACCATCTCTATTGTCTCGGCTGTCCCTATCCCGACCATTCGGACCCCCCGAAGGTAAATATCCGACCAAATTCGTCTTGCATAGATGGTCCACCGTACATATCCTGCTGCGGAGGTCTAGCTGGCTCGGCAGAGGCACCAAAGCCAGGGATGAAGTCGTCTCCTCCTGCCGAGTCGTAATGTCCGCCACCCTGACTGCCATATCCGTTTTCCATACCGCTAGCCATGCCCATACCCGAAGACTGACGGTGGTCTTCTTCCATGTTGGTACGAACGTGCAACATTTCTCCTTTTGTAGTTGGTGTTGACAGGGTTTTCAATATTTATTCCTCCAATAAACAAGAAAGCTTTTGACTCGACCTACGAACTTGTTTGTGAGTTTCGTGACTGTGCACCACACCCGTAGGTAAGCGGGTCCATCGTGCTAGCCTCGGGATTGACAAGTGATGAGTTCAACACACCGTTCTATCCGGTCTCCTTATCCTATGTACTACATATGAAAACCCCATCCCATCACTATATAATTTACTTGGTCCCAAGGTCTAGCAGAGGTGGGTCTGAACTATGCAATTGAACCACGCAATTCCCTCGAACTTCAGTACTCAGTCGCTGGGGTCTCGGGCGATTGTTAGCTCAGGGTAACCTTCCCCCATAGACTTTTGACCTGGTGCCCTACCCGATGAGAATATATATGAAAAGCTACAACGGGTCTTGCTTTGGATATACAACCTTTCCAAGACATAGGTGTAGTGGAGGGTTGACAAACCCGGCGCACTGTATCGTTACAACACGGTGATGAATTGATTGTACAGTGTGCAACCCTTTCACACTTTCGTCTTAATTTTATGTCCGTATCATAGGAGATTCGTCAAACATTCTATCCCTTTCATAGTTATACAAAATGTAATCAATAAATAGGACCTGTTGAGCACTCCCTTGTATTCGCCCCCTGACAATAAATTCTACTCAGCCAATGTGATTTCATTCTTTCTCGTCCTCTATTAGTACACGCAATGTACCTGCCTGCATTGCGTTCTGGTGCAAGATCTTTTTTAAATTCGTCGCGAGTATCACGGGTGTAATTCCGCTGACTCTGCATCCCCGGTGGCCTGGCTCCTACGAAATTCTAGCGGCCCAAGGGGATTTATTTCGGTGAGGGTCGTGGTCAATTCTTGATCTGATTGTTCCCGCAACTGAAGAATGGTATGACACGCCAGGCAACGATACATTATTGAACTGAGGCTGACCCCGTTCACATCAATTTAGCACACATTCAGTTGGAAGATGGAAGAACTGACATTCCAGAGAGCTGTTTAAGTGGTCCTGGGAGCTCATAGTATAGCAATATTAAGATAACCGAAATCACTGTCAGTTTTTCAGTCGCTTTGTTGGTAAATTGTCTGGTCAGAAGATTGCGCACGGAAGTTAAGAACAAAGTAGAACATGGCGTTTTGGTATACCCTCCTCGCTAGTGAATTGGTATCTAGATGATATTTGAACTTGAACTTGGCTCCAATAGCGAGGACCATTAGAACTACAAGCATACGTGAGATGCAGTCACATGAACAAAGCTTGAAAGGACGTACTTGTATCAGCGATCAACACACACAAGGCCCCTCCGAATGCGAGTTTTGGTTCACCTTCAACAATGAGAGGAGCAACTTGGGATGATCCTAGGATTGCTAATGGGTGGCTGGAGCACTGACGCAATAGGAGAAACAATTAGTGTCTACGGTGCAACATGCTAACCATCAATAAAAGGGTTACATTTTATGGGCGGCAGAACCAGGAAGCTTGTCACAATTCCGGCAGCAGCCGCTCCCTGTAACAAGGCAGATTCGGTTTGAGGACCAGGATCGCTGAGGTGTAAAAGTTCTAGACTTACAATTGCCAGGAACGTCAAGAAAGTCGTGACCGGTCGAGAGCCATTCCATAGTGCATATGCGCGAAGGAAGAAGACGACTGATATGCTAAGGCTTGGAGAAGACCGATCAACCTAGGGACTTACACTGGGCACATATGGCTCCAACCCAACTAACACCTAGCAGAAGACCGGGAGAGTAAGTGGGAGAACAACTGTGCAATGCTGGTTCAGACGTACATGTCGAACTGAGGCTCAAACCGAGACACACTTTTTCCTAGAAGTCATATTGTCTCTTGCCAGCAATGGAAAGATAAGATTTCAAACGCACGGAAGGAGAGCTGATACCTTCCATACAATGAGATATATTTCTTTTTGTTACGAAAATAAAGGCTCACTGTATAGTATAGTCCCAAGGGTGAAGAAAGGTGTGTACCGACACACAAGGTAGAGGATGCTGCCGACGCATCGTCTTTTCCATTTCCTCTGCCAGATACATTTTACCTTGATTGCAAGAGTTGTGTAAATATCACATTTGATTCTCAAACAGAGGGTGTATTGTACCTCACTGGGAAGGAAGTGGACGTAGTCACAGACAAAGGCGATGTGTAAACTGACTGGTGGGGGTCAAATGGGTGCTCTGGGGATCATTATTCCTGCGCCACAGGCCTCACCTTGAGCGTACTATTCAGGGATCATGATCAGATAGGTAGGCTATTGATCCGCTGGTCAGTTGCGTACCTCCAGGTTCTGGAACTGATGTATAAGGGATAACAGAGGACTGAGGGAATTCATAACAGGCCAGGAGGAAGACTGTAAGGATAGACGGAATATACCCAACCACCATCAAGGGAGTGAGTTTATACATGCCAGGTGGACATTGCTTAACATTGCTAAGCTGTGCCTTGGGGGCTCCGGGGGGATTGAAACGTCTGTTGGCATCACTAATCATGAATAAGATCTAATGTAGTGCAGTTGAGTCTGTCTTAACTGACATCTATCAAAATTAATAGTCTGAGGTTTGAGCGCCAGCTATGACCAAATCGGTTAGCAGGACGGATGACCCAAAAGTAATAAGTCTATCAAACTCAAAAGTCATCGCTTTTTTGGCGGGCCCGAAAACTGATAGTGCCCAGTAGGCGCTAATGCCGATGGGTGATATCATGAGGCCCCGAAAAACATCGGTGAGCACATTTACACCTGATGCCTATTGTTTACATTTTATCTAGATAATGAGAGACAAGACGCAGTGCAGTTGCCGAAAATACATTGAACTACATTTCAGTTGAATACCCGTTGTTTACGTATTATTTCGGTACCTCATGGTTCAGAACAACCATCAGCTGTTTTGGTTGGGGTGCTAAGAAGGCATCGAAGCCTGTGAATCCCAAACTATGCTTGGATGCATCCAGGAAGTTGCAGGAGACAAAGATCGCAGATCATTTCAGGCACCCGTAGTAGCTGTTCCTGTTCAATTGCGAGTCTACACTGGGCACCTCCTGATCAAAGTCTCCGAAATGAAATTGTATGATATATCCATAGTTTTCAAAACTTATAACACCCAGAGCTCACAGCTCAAGGTCGTGACGGAGACCTGTTTCTTAAGACAATCGACTATATAACAGTTCCCGGTTCTGACTAATGAGCGTTTCATCGCCAACTTTCGAAGGTTGTGATTGGAGTGTAACTGCGCGTAGAGTTTGTAAGTCCAACGTGCGAGGGATTTTGAAGCAAGCTGGGACGTGGCCCAGGACTGTGACCTACCAAAAAAACCTACTAGCTTGAGCATGTCTCTGTGCACTTTGTCCAAGAATCGGAATAACATTGGAGGATAGACTATACAAGAGTATTAGTATCTACCACGTCGAGGACCCCAACGGCCGGAGCGATTACCTCCACCACCTCTTCCCCAGTCACCATCTCTATTGTCACGACTGTCCCTATCCCGACCATTCGGACCCCCTGAAGGTAAGTCCCGACCAAATTCGTCTTGCATAGATGGTCCACCGTACATATCCTGCTGCGGAGGTCTAGCTGGCTCGGCAGAGGCACCAAAGCCAGGGATGAAGTCGTCTCCTCCTGCCGAGTCGTAATGTCCGCCACCCTGACTGCCATATCCGTTTTCCATACCGCTAGCCATGCCCATACCCGAAGACTGACGGTGGTCTTCTTCTTCTTTCCCTCCCCAGCCTCTACCATACGCAGCTCCCAAACCTATGCTCGTGCTGCCCGCGTATCCGCCGCGTCCAGTTGAGGTAGTGGCGGCAGCGCCGAAACCGGGGACAAAGATATCGTCATCGTCGTCCTGTCCGCTCAAATCGACAACGTCGGATGGTTTCTCGACAGATGTTGACTCGCCTGGTCGTTCGCGCGACCAGAATCGGGTGGTTTGGTCGTTTGAGGCCGTTACTAGCAGATGGCCGAGTGGGTGGTATGCGAGAGACCAGACGTTTGAGTCATGAGCTTGGGAAAGGGTTGCTCGTGGACTGGAAGCTGCGGCGTTGAGGGAGGAGAGGGAGGAAGCGGGAAGGGCAGAGGGGGTTGAGGAGAGGGAGGTGGGCGGAGTTGGTGTTGAGAGGTCCCAATGGAGGATTGAGCCTTCGGAACCACCAGAGACTAAAATCGGGTGGACTGGGTGCCAGGCTATGGCTGGAAGGAAGGAGAAGAGTGAGTGAGGCGGAGTGTGGGTGTTAGATAGAGAGTGGACCTACAACAGACTTCCTTTTTGTGGCCTTTGAGGACGCGGAATTCTTTCATGGCACGGATGTCAAAGACGCGTACAGCCTGGTCTCTTGAGGCACTCGCTATGAGGTTACCGTTGGGTGACCAGGAGAGGGCTTGGATTGTGTTTTTGTGTGTATGTCTGCGTACGGACCGTCTGTTTTAGTGATAGCGAATTGAGCAGAAAATGGGGACGTACAGTGTGGAGAGGCATGTCCCTGTACGTGGATCCCAAAATTTGATAAGGTTGTCTTTGGAACCAGATGCAATGAGGCCTTTTGTCGGGTGCCATTGTGCACACTTGACATCCCAGCCGTGTCCTAACCGGTGTTCGTGAGTGAGAGGGGTCGAGTAGGAGAGACTGCAGTATACCAGTGAGAATGCTCTCTACCCGACTTTCTGCAAAGGACCAAATGCGGACGCTTGAGTCATCACTGGCAGTCGCGAACCTCTGGTCGTCTGGACTAAAACTGATATCTCGGATTGCTTCACGCGAATTAGAGCCTTGCCAGGCAGTCAAGTTGTTCATGTTGGGCTCGAAATATTTGATAACGCCACTCCTGTCAGCGGACGCCAGGTAAGCTCCAGAATGATTAAACGTCATTGTGCATATTGCGGTGTCGTGTGCTTGAAGGATGGTCTCAAAGTTGAAAGTCAAGCCGTTCCAAAGTGTGAATTCACCACTTGTCGAGCCTGTGAGTACACGCCGACCTTCCGGCGTCCACTGTGTACGGGGCGGGTGAGCGCGAGGTCCAATGGAGAGAGGTTGGAATCGCTGACCTGAACCACGTTCACGGGATAGCGGATTTTATTGGTGGAAGTGTGAATGAATTTGGTACATAAAGAAGTTGAACAGTTATCTGGGTATGCTTTTGGGGGTAGCAGCTGAATAATTGAGAATCAGTAGAGACATTATGGGATATCGTCCAGAACGCACGTCGACGATGTAGGGTATCGCGGGGCGCGGGTAGGGAACAGAGCTTGGGTTCGGTCTTAGTTTCCTCAGCTGGACACTCAAGTGTTATATCCACGGGTTATTCGACAGGTATATCAAGAGCACGCACAAGAGCCCATCTACCCATTCCACCATTGTAGTCTACAGTCCGACGCGGTCTGGTCTTCTTTATGAGTTTCCCGTCAATCATGAGTCTGGCATTAGCCAGAGTTTCCTCCTGAACTTTGGACTCATCCTGGGGTGGTGGTTGAGGGTCTGAAAGGTATCGTTTAGGTTTCCATTCGAGATGGGATACGTTCAAAGGCTGGGCAAACGCTTTCTGAGGCAACAAGAGAGGCAGATCACTGGCCATGTAGCTGATTTATTTACGGGCAGGGAAGGCGCTGTAGACGGTCTTCGGGCGTGTATGCCGTTGTTTGAAACGAACGTCGTTAGCCTCTGATATCTGGTACACATCGACAAGGAAAACAAGGACAAATAACACCTCAACGCTTTCGTGGGCGGGGCCGCAGCTCATCCACTTATACTAATACTCTGCTGCTGAAATCGAGAGGTAGTGATGTCGGACGATTACCCTAGTCTGTTCCGTGAGTTAGGCTTATATTTCTATATTTTGCTTGTGTGCTGATCCAAGTTGTGCAGAATCGGAACAGATGAGCCTGGTGCAGCTGTTCGTCCCTACGGAAGTCGCACACGACACTGTAGCTGAGCTTGGTGAACTTGGAGATGTCCAATTTAAAGACGTAAGCTATCCTGTGGCTGCGAACAAGGGATATCTCTCATCTTCTTCCCTCAGTTAAATCCCAATGTCAATCCCTTTCAACGCTCTTTTGTTGGCGAAATTCGCCGCATTGATGAGATGGCGCGACGTATCCGTTTCTTCGCAGGTCAGATTGAGAAGGAGAAGGATCCTATCCCTATTCGACCCCTCTATGACTCGGCACCACTCATCACTGTCGGTCCCCGCGCCGCGCAGACCATGGATGAGTTGGATACTGTTCTTACTGAGCATGAGACCAAGCTTACTCGCATGAACGAAAATTACAACACATTGACGGAAAGGTTAAAGCAGCTTATCGAAGCTCGTCATGTTTTAAGGGAGACAGCAGTCTTTTTCGACAAGGTGAGCTTCTGTTATTCCCCGTGGATTGTCATTCTTATCGTCTCTGGTCAGGCTCAAAACCATTCCTCGGATATCAGGACGTCTTTCGACGACAGCGCCGCACCTTTGCTTCAACACGATGACCAAGAAAGTCAATATACCCCCGGCGAAGCCCAGTTTGACCTAGAGTAGGTCTCTCCTTTGCGCTTCCCTAAAAGACATACTAACCCATCTCCAGGTTTGTGGCTGGCACAATTGATCGTGCCCGGGTTGCTACCTTTGAGCGCGTACTTTGGCGTGTCCTCCGTGGTAACCTCTACATGAACCAAACGGACATTACCGAACCTTTTGTTGATCCTGACACGGGAGCCGAAACTCGCAAGAATGTCTTCATCATATTCGCTCATGGTGACGTCCTTCTCGCAAAGATTCGCAAGATTGCGGAGTCCATGGGGGCGACTTTGTACCCCATTGATGCAAATGCAGACAGACGTGCAGACGCCCTCCGCGAAGTTACCGCTCGCATTGAGGATTTGCAGACTGTTTTGTACAACACGGGATTTACAAGGCGAGGAGAGCTGGTGAAGATTGGAGAGAGCCTTCGCAGCTGGCAAGATGTGACCAGGAAAGAGAAGCTCATCTACGAAAGCCTCAATCTCTTCAATTACGATGTCAGGAGGAAGACCCTCATCGCGGAAGGTTGGGTGCCAACAAGGGATATCAGCAAAGATTCAGCTGGCTCTCAGACATGCTACTGTAAGTGTTCTGTCCTGGCTGACGCGTGAAGGTGGCTAACACATACATTTCAGGAAGAATCAGGGACCAATGTTCCTCCCATCCTCCATGAGCTGAGGACGCATAGGACGCCCCCCACGTTCCATAGGACCAATAAGTTCACCGAGGCTTTCCAAACCATCATGGACAGTTATGGTGTCGCTAAGTATCAGGAAGTTAATCCTGGGCTGTTTGCTGTTATTACTTTCCCCTTCCTCTTCGCGGTCATGTTCGGTGATATTGGTCATGGTTTTCTCATCTTCTGCGCTGCGGTTTACATGATTCTCAATGAGAGGCGCTTGGGTAAATCCGACCTTGGCGAGGTGGGTCCTGTTAAAATTCTTGCAGCACTGCAACGTCTTACGGTTTTGGTTTGACAGATTATGGGCCAATTCTTCTAGTGCGTAGCTCTTCAACCCGTACTCATATTAATTTGACAATTTTGCAGTGGGCGCTATATTATCCTTCTCATGGGTCTCTTCTCCGTCTACACGGGTTTTATGTACAATGATATCTTCTCCAAGTCCCTGCATCTCTGGGACTCGGGTTGGAAGTTCACCGAGACCAACGGCACCAGTGTCGGAACTTCGACCGGCCACACATATCCCTTTGGTCTGGACCCTGGTTGGCACGGCGCGGATAACAGTCTTGTATTCACAAACTCGTACAAGATGAAAATGTCTGTGGTCTTGGGTGTCATTCATGTGCGGCTATTTCGTTATCTTTATCAAATTTCAGGTCTCTTCTTAACACGTCCTCTACCAGATGACGTTCGCATTATGTCTTCAACTCCCCAACCACATCAAGTTCCACCGACCCCTTGACATTTGGACCAACTTCGTCCCTCAAATGATATTCTTACAATCTATTTTTGGTTATCTCGTTGTTTGCATCATTTACAAGTGGTCCATTGATTGGTCAACGGCATCGACCCAGCCGCCTTCGCTTCTCAACATGCTTATCTCGATGTTCTTATCGCCGGGAAACGTGGACCCCGGCACGCAGCTCTACCGTGGTCAAAGCACGATTCAAATAATACTTTTGTTGTTGGCGGCTACCTGCGTCCCTTGGCTGTTGATAACAAAGCCTTATGTAATTTGGAAAAATATGAAGAAGATTCAGGGACAGGGATATGTCGGCTTGGGCCAGGGAGATGAAGTTGCCCGAGATCACTCAGATGATGTCTTGGAGGGAGAGGAGGAGGGTAATGGTCGAGCTATTGCCGAGGATGTAGAGAACGAGGAGGTGAGTGACCCACAACCGGTGATTACTGGTGTCTGGAATAACGTTTTTTAAAATTTCAAGGAGCATCATGACTTTGGTGAGGTGGTCATTCATCAAGTCATTCACACCATCGAGTTCTGTCTCGGTTGTATTTCGCATACCGCTTCGTATCTCCGTCTCTGGGCCCTCTCCCTCGCACATGCGCAGTTGTCAGAAGTCTTGTGGTCCATGACCCTCGAAAGATTCCTCGGACCGACTGGCGTGTTCGGCTGGGTCAGCTTGCTCTTAATGGGGAGTGTCTGGTTTGGTTTGACCATTTTTATTCTTTGCATCATGGAGGTGCGCCGCTCTCCTTTTCGAAGGACAGGAGATTAGGAGTTAATAATTTCACAAATTCACAGGGTCTATCTGCTTTCCTCCATGCACTTCGACTTCATTGGGTGGAAGCGAATAGCAAGCACTTCGAAGGAGGAGGATATGTGGGTCATACGTTCATTACCTATTACAATGACACTGACATTAGATAACCCCGTCTAGGCATTCACTCCGCTCACGTTTGCCAATCTTGAGTCTAAAGATTAGGATGCTCGCTTGATGCGAACCTAAGCTCGTTGGACTGCAACCTTCTGCTATCTTGATGTTAACCTTGTGCTTATGTACTGGAATGAACAGCCTAACTGATTCCGATATTCTAAACGTTTCGGTTGTCAATGAGTTCAATCACAGGACCCCGGAGCAAGGCTATATATAGCTGGCAGTTCAGAAAAAAATTGACAATGGAAACGCACAGATTAAGTAACCCGAATTCCAAAACAGACAGGAGAAATTGTGGCCCCGTCAATATTTGATGATACAAGATCTGCTCAAGAACAGGCTTTGAGGGGGGACTGAACGGGCCTGTCTGGACAACCCACGTTAATTGATGGTTTCTGAAATGACCAATAACCTGACGTTATATAGAGAAGGTAAAGGTAGGAAATTCTGGGGTCCTACATCACAAACCGCGAATGAGCACTCCACAGCCCTCAGTGATCGTTTTATGATTCAGCGGAACCGAGCCGAACGGGGATCTCAAAACGCCCATCGCGCAAATTTTCAAACTCCGAAACCTGTCCAATATAAGCATCGAGGCCAATTATTTTGGTTTCTTATCCCTCCCCACTCTTCTCTTTTCTTTTTCTCGTATAGAGGTCAGTTGTACCAAATTTTGTTCGTTCTCTCATCGTGCTGATTCCTTCTCTAGGCACTTTTGCCACCCTAGAAAAAAAATAAAGCGTACTCTGTACCTTATTAGAGCTTTTGTCCTCCTTTAGACGACATAGACATCTGCACAACTAAACTACTCGTTCACAAAGTATGTGTTTCATTTACTTGAACAACGGCGAGACACTAATCATTCCGCCCTCTCTCTGAAGAGTATATAGAAATGCCTGCCGCTACTACCGTTGTTGCTACCCCCGTTCCGGTCTCTCTCAAGGCTTCTGCCGTTGTTGACGGACCCATTGATGTTGCCGCTCTCTTCGTCGCTGATACCAGCGCTCGTGCTTCTGTCGCTGCCGCCTTGGCTGCTGCTGCTCAAAAAGACGGTACCTCCGCCCTCATTTCCGCGGGTTTTCCGGAGGCTGCCGCTAAGGCTTTCGCCAATAAAAAATCACCCGCCACTCGTGAGGGCGCCGCTGATGCCATCCGCGCTCTCGTAAAGGCCGGTGCCATCAAGTCGCTGGAGCCCATCTTCATCGAGTCCGGCATCTACGCTGCTCTCCTCGAGGCATTTGCCGACAAGGCGGCAACGACCAGGACAATTGCTGTTGAGGCCGTCCGAGAGTATGTCACCGCTATGAATCCCTGGGCCACTACCCTCGTCCTTCCCGCCCTTCTCCGCGAGATCAAAACTGCTGGCAAGTGGCAAGTCAAGACTGGCGCACTTACCATTCTCAACCAGCTCGTCGTTAGCGCACCTGCCCAGACTGCCCGCGCCATGCCCGACATCGTCCCTGTTCTTTCTGAGGCTATTTGGGATACCAAGGCCGACGTGAAGAAGGCTGCCCGTGATTCATTGACAAAAGCCACCGCTCTGGTTGCTAACAAGGACATTGAACGCTTTATTCCTGCTCTCATCAAGGCCCTTATCAATCCAGTTGAAGAGGTTCCCAGTACTATTCAACTCCTTTCGGCCACCACATTCGTTTCGGAAGTTGATTCGGCCACCCTTTCACTCATGGTCCCTCTTCTCTCGCGTGGTCTTAACGAGAAGCTCACCGCCACCAAGCGGAAGGTCGCTGTGTACGTCGTCGCTTCAGCTTCTTTTTCTCGATCCCAGATCTGATTTCCATTTTTAGTATTGTTGACAATATGTCGAAGCTCGTTGACTCACACGTCACCGTCCGACCTTTCTTGCCCAAGCTCCTCCCTGGCCTCATCAAGGTTGAGACCAGCATCGGTGACCCCGAGGCTCGCACTGTCGTTGGCAGGGCCATTGCTACCCTCCGTCAAATTGGCCAGGTGCCTGAGGGTGATGGTTCTGACCTCCCCCCTCTCAAGTTTATCGAGGCCGACCACACCACCACCTCCCTCGTTGCTACTTACAAGAAGCTCGGTGGCTCTATCGAAGCTTCCGATGTTGTCGTCAAATATATCGCCGCCCTCGCTACCAACCTCGTCAACGCCAAGAACTTCGATGTCCCCGCTTGGGAAACTCTTGCTCCCTTCCTCACCAGCCTCGTTGCCTCTCCTGACGGCGTTGCTGTCGCTCGCGAGTGGGTTGTCCGCTCCGCTTCGGAGGGCACTGAAGATGACGAGGTTCCTGAGGATGAAGAAGAGGGCGAGGATCTTTGCAATTGCCAATTCTCTCTTGCTTATGGTGCCAAAATCTTGCTTAACACCGCCAGTCTTCGTCTGAAGCGCGGCCACCGTTATGGTCTCTGTGGTAAGAACGGTACTGGCAAGTCCACTCTCATGAGGGCCATCACCAATGGCCAGGTCGAGGGCTTCCCCTCTCCTGATGAGGTCCGCACCTTCTATGTCGAGCACGACATCGACGGTAGCGAAGAGGATACTTCCGTTCTCCAATTTATCCTGACCGACAAACGTATCCTCGCCAACGAGGCTGAGATTAAGGAAGCTCTCGCGACTGTTGGTTTCGATGACGTTCGTCAGGCTCAACCCATTAGGTTCCTTGTCTGGTGGTTGGAAGATGAAGTTGGCTCTTGCCCGTGCTATGCTCTTCAAGGCTGATATCCTTCTTCTCGATGAGCCTACTAACCACTTGGACGTTGTCAACATCGCTTGGTTAGAAAACTACCTCACTGGCCTCAAGACCTGCACTTCGAGTATGTGATCCGCTATCACCTTTGAACATAGCACTTACTAGTTTTTTCTCAGTCATTGTCTCTCACGACTCGACTTTCCTCAACAACACCATCACTGACGTTCTTCACCTCAACCGCTTCAAGCTCCGCAGGTATCGCGGTAATCTCGAGAGCTTCGTCAAACAGGTTCCGGAGGCCAAGTCTTATTACACCCTCGACGCCGCCGAGGACTACAAGTTCAAGCTCCCAGATCCTCCCCTGCTTGAAGGTGTCAAGACCAAGGAGAAGAGTCTGCTCAAGATGTGAGTATTCTCAATACAACTTCAGTTCATCGTTACTAACTACAGACGTGATGTAGGCGTAAGGTCGGCTTCCAATACGCCGGCTCTGCTGTCCAGCAGCTCCACAACATCACTCTTCAAGTTTCCCTTTCTTCGCGTGTTGCCGTTCTTGGTCCTAACGGTTCGGGCAAGTCTACCCTCGTTAAGCTCCTTGTCGGTGACATGGAACCCAACAAGGGTGGTGAAATTTGGAAGCACCCCAACTTGGTCATTGGTTACGTCGCTCAACACGCTTTCCACCACATCGATAACCACCTCGACAAGACTCCTCTTGAGTATATGCTCTGGCGTTACCAAACTGGCGAGGATCTTGAAGAGATGGGCAAAGCCAATCGCCAGATTTCCGCCGAAGAGGCCAAGAAGATGAAAGACGGATCCCTTGTAGTTGTCGAAGGCCAGAAGAGGTTCATCGAGGAGATTATCAGTAGGAAGAAGCTGAAACAGTCCTATGAATATGAGGTTTCGTTCAAGAACCTCAGCTCCTCTGAGAACATCTGGCTTCCTCGCGATGACCTCGTTAAGCGCGGTTTTGAGAAGGTCAGTCTTTGTGATCTATGCTTAGTACTAGTGAATACTGACAATCGTTACAGAAAGTCCTTGAGGTTGACACTCGTGAGGCTCAACGCCTTGGTCTTCTCCGTCCCCTCGTTCGTCGCGAGATTGAGAAGCACTTCGCCGACTTCGGTCTTGAGCCCGAGTTTGTCTCCCACAACACCATGAGGGGTCTCTCTGGTGGTCAAAAGGTCAAGATCGTTCTTGGTGCTGCTACCTGGCGCCGCCCCCACGTCGTCTGCCTTGATGAGCCTACCAACTACCTCGATCGTGAGTCGCTCGCTGCGCTCATTGAGGCTCTCAAGAAGTTTGAGGGTGGTGTTCTTGTTATTACCCACAACCGTGACTTCTCCGAGTCGATTTGTTCTGAAGTTTGGGCCATGCGCGATGGTCACCTCGAGGCTTCTGGCCACAACTGGGTTGAAGGCCAAGGGTCCGGCCCTCGTATTGATAAGAAAGATGGGGAGGAAGACGGCCAATATGATGCTATGGGTAACAAGGTTGACTCGAGGAAGAATAAGAAGGTTACTTCGTCTGATGCTCGTAAGCTGAAGAAGGAGCGTATGGCACGCAAAAAGAGGGGAGAGGATGTTACTGATGACGAGCTCTAAGTTCTGTTACATCTAGCCATTCTTCATATGTGATACCTGCGCAATAACGTCTCATGTGCTCCTATGCCCTTCATCCATTTTCTGCTTTTCTTCCCGTTCAAGTCACTGTCCTGTTATCCATGCTGTATATGTTCGTTTAATTAGTGTCCACGGTGGACATGACATTTCACTTCTAGTGATCGTGTGACCTTGAACTTCTGAGATTGGGATGCCCCCCACCAACGGATAGGTAAGAAGAATCAATACCTGGTATAAGCGAAGGCGCACCGCGTACACGTGGACAATACACACTTATGATAAGAAAGATAGATACAGGTAGCTTTACAACGCAGGACTACGTGTCCTGGACACAAGCTTCCAGCTCGCCCCTACGCCTTCACCTCCCAAACTATGGACAATGCCTTCCCCCTGCAACTTCTTAAGATGCAACGCAATACTATGTGAAGCGGGTACCCAAAGGTTTTCGGGATAGGAAGCGTAGAGCATCTTTACGATCGTCCAAGTCGTCCAATTATCTCCCTCCGCCGGTGTCTTCCGCAACTACCCCGAGGATCTGCTGTTCACGTTCGGTGCGGTGTTTAATATAAGTCGAAATGAGCTCCCTGCCGTTCTTGACGACGGGCCCATGACCTGGATAAACGGTATCATAACCAAAGGGATCGCCTTCTCTATATTTAAGCATCTTGTTAAGACTCTGCATATACAACGCGAGATCTTCGAAGACGGTAGTACCCTGTCCCAGGACAGTATCAGCGGTATACAAAGCGCGGTCTTCTGCGATTTCCAGACAGATAGAATCAACAGTATGTCCTGGTGTATGTAATACACGGATTGTGGGTGACGAAGAGCGAATGAGTTGGCCATCATGTAAGTCGTGGAACGGGTTCCCGTCTGGAGTTGGAGTGAAACTGCCTTTGGGGAGTGATTTGATTATTTCAGGCAACTTGTTATAAATCGTGGATGCACGTCCAGTATCATCGGATGGAATAGGGTATTTGTGCAACCTCGGGGCTCGGTACTCGGAAAGGGGAGTGGTAGGGTTCCGGGATTGCCAGCGAGATTGGAGGAGGGTTAGGACGGAGAGAAGTCCGTCGACGTGATCACTATGCCAGTGGGAAACCACTATGTCAGAGATTTCTGGGAGGTCAGGGGATGATGGAGGAATGAGGGTATCGAGGGCGGAGGCGAGGACGGGAATGTATTCGGGTTTGCCTTCAGCTGCATCAAGGAGGATATAGGGGTTTCGCGAGCCGAGAATGTAGGTGTTAGTTCCTGTCCATTCACAGGGGTTAACGCCTAGCAATTAAAGCGAGAGTCAGAAAACGTACCTTGAAGAGTGAACTTGTCAGGATTCTGCGCTCATAAGTCAAGAGCAGATATGAGGACCAGGCGGCTTACCTGACCCAGGACTCTCACTACATTATCACTGAGCTGAACGGGCAAGCAATTAGACTGGGTAATCTCCGCAAATGCGATCAACATACCCTCGAGATGGACGGCAGATCCTCCAGCTTTTCTACCATATTTCTGTCTCTGAACTTTGTTGCGACAGCGAGTGGACGGCGACACAAGTAGGGGCTGGAAATCGGGAAGCCGTATAAGCCGTAGAGGGGTTTTAATCGCAGTCGCAGTCCGGCCAACCTGTGATTACTCATCAAGGAGTGTAATAATGGGGTCCTGATAATTAGAAATCCAGCATATCTCCACAGCTCAGTTTATCCGCAGGCAGCGCTATGCTCGGGGGAAACTTAGCCGGTGATAGGATCCGGGGATGGGAACGTGAATAAATTCAACGAATTGACGTGCGCAAGGTTCGAACGCAGTCGTCGTAGCCAAATACAGTCAAACAAGAGACACCTCTACGTTGTTGTCGGTGACTGTTTTTCGGCGACCATAATCATGTCTGCTGCTGTCTTGACCCCCACAAGAGAGGACGGTCCAAGTTACAAAAGGAAACGGTACGTAGAACAGTCAATCAGCAGAATGTTTGCTCATGACTTTCCAGGTCCCATTCTCGCTCTGAGGATGTCGACAACGCTCCACCCACAACCCGCCGGCGGTCCCGCTCACCACCAGTAAAACCCATCATTGAACTCCCAAAAGTCGCCGATGTAGACCCTGCACGCAAAGCTGAACGAGAGCGTCAACTCGCTGCACGTGTCGCTGCGATGGAACTCGAAAAAATGGAAAAGGGCGACAAACCAAAAGACAAGGAGTTCGATGCCCAAGCCGAGTTTGCCAAACTCACTAATACGAGGTCTGGCGGTGTTTATATGCCTCCTGCTCGTTTACGTGCCATGAAGGAAGCTGCTGCCAAAGACAAGAGCAGTCCGGAATACCAGAGGATAACTTGGGACGCGCTGCGAAAGTCCTATTACTGGTATTGTCAATCGAGTCAATATCGCCAATATCAAACAAATTGTGCCCGAGTTGTTTGCAGAGAACTTGATTCGGGGGCGTGGACTATTTGCACGGAGTATAATGAAGGCACAGGCGTCTAGCTTGCCCTTTACACCAGTGTTCGCTGCATTAGTTTCCATTCTCAACACCAAGCTTCCCCAAGTGGGAGAACTCCTCCTGACTCGATTGATAAGCCAGTTCCGGCGTGCATTTAAGCGCAATGACAAAGTAAGTGCAAAGCCACGTTACAATAACAAGCTACATGCTCACACTGCGGCCAGATTATCTGCCATTCAACGACTACTTTCATTGCCCACCTCGTCAACCAAGGCGTCGCCCACGAAATCATTGCTCTTCAAATCCTGGTCCTCTTGCTGGAGCGACCAACAGATGACTCCATCGAAATTGCCGTCGGCTTCATGCGCGAAGTCGGCGCCTTCCTCGGGGAGAATTCACCAAAAGCCAACGCCACAGTTTACGAGCGTTTCCGTGCGGTTTTGAACGAAGGAAACATCAGTCAACGTGTGCAGTACATGATCGAAGTCCTCATGCAAGTTCGCTAAAGACAAGTACAAGGATAACCCAATCGTTCCTGAGGGATTGGATTTGGTAGAGGAGGATGATCAGATTACGCACCAGATTCAGCTCGAGGAGGAGCTTCAGGTGCAGGAGGGTCTCAGTACGTCGTCCCGATTGTTTCATCACCCGGTGTGGCTCACCTTGGTTCTAGATGTTTTTAAGTTCGACCCGAATTACTTGGAGAACGAAGAAAAGTACAAGGCCATCAAGACTGAGATTCTGGGCGAGGACTCTGATGAAGAAGACGAAACTTCTGGTTCCGAAGAATCATCGGATGACGAAGATGAAGGTGCGCCAATCATATCAATTCTTCAAAATTCATTCCTGATCCCTCTTTGTAGTGGTCGAAGATAAACAAGGCATCGAGGATAGAACGGAAACGAACTTGGTCAATTTACGCCGTGTGATATATTTGACTATCATGAACGCTCTCAACTACGAAGAAGCCGTCCACAAGCTCCTCAAAGTCCAATTGGACGAAGGCCAGGAGGTGCGTCCATTTGCTCTGTAATTGTTTTCTTCAACATTCAATTTGTGCATTAGATCGAAATGGTTAACATGATCATCGAGTGTTGCTCCCAAGAACGCTCCTACTCGTCCTATTACGGCCTCACTGGCGAGCGCTTCAGCAAACTTAACCGAGTTTGGACTGAATCTTTTGAGATGGCATTCCGAAATTACTATGACACGATCCACCGTTACGAAACCAACCGTCTGCGCAACATCGCGCGGTTCTTTGGACACTTGTTTTCTTCCGATGCTCTATCATGGGTCACATTGGAATGTGTGAAGGTTAACGAGGATGACACGACTTCAAGCAGTCGTATCTTTATCAAGATCCTAATGCAAGAGATGATGGAGACGATGGGCTTGAAGACGCTTGCTGAGAGGTTCAAGGACCCAGAGATCAAGCATGCGTGTCAAGGGATGTTCCCGATGGATGTGCCGAAGAATACAAGGTTCTCGATCAACTACTTTACAAGTATTGGGTTGGGCGTGCTTACAGAGGAGATGCGAGAATATCTCAAGGTATGCACATCTGTTTCTAATGAGAGTAAAAAATGCCCATCGGATGCTGACGATCTTGTTTCTAGAATGCACCACGGCTCATCATGGAACAACGCCGGGCAATGCTGGAAGCCGAATCATCCTCCTCCGACTCATCGTCTTCCTCCGATACCTCTTCCGACTCGGATACAGATAGTGACTCAGATTCGGACTCGGATTCTGGCCCAGGCTCCCCACCCCTTCGCCGGAGGCGATACAGTTCTTCACCGCCTCGCCGTCGTGCGCGCAGCGACTCACGTTCAATCACACCACCCCTTCGTCGTGGTGGACGTCATGATTCACGCACGCCGCCCCCACCTCCCAGGCGTGGTTCTCCCAGAAGAGGAAGAAGTGACTCGAGGTCTCCGTCATCCCCACCACGTAGACGTGGCAGGTTCGACTCAATCTCTTCCTCACCCCGCCGAGGCCGTGATAACCCCAGGTCCCCACCCCCACCTCCGCCAAAAGGATATAACCGTGATGGCGATCGCGGTGGTCGTTATTCAAAATCTCCATCACCTCCCCCTCCTAGGAGGCGGTATGACTCCCCACCCCGCCGTGGTGGACGTTCTCCCTCGCCTCCCCCACGTGGTGGGAGGCGAGATGCATACGCTATGGATACGGGACCTGATGGGCCTTCGAGGCGTGGTGCTTCTCCACCCCCTCCACGAAGGGGTGGTGGTGTCGGGAGGTCACCGCCCCTTGACAGAAGGAGGAGGCGCTCGCCTTCGTATTCGCGCGGTCGCGGGTCGGGGTCGAGGTCGCCGCCGTCTCCGCCTAGGAGAGATCGGGACAGGTCTCCTCCGCCTCCACCACGAGGCGGTGGCGATAAGATCCGGGATAGGAGCCCACCACCGCACATGCGTTCCGGGAGAGATCGTGAGAGGGGAACGCCGCCGCATATGAGGGATGGGGGTGATAGAAGGAGGGGTTTTGACCGTGATAGGCGTTGAACGTTGGAATCTGAAGCAGTTCTTGCTTTAATTGTGGAAAATAGGGTTCGGGTTGGCATATGCCCTCATTTTTGTTGTGTTTTTCATCTGAATGATATGCTGTATTTGACAAATGGTTGGATGATAATTTGCCGATTCCTTGGACAGTGTCCGACTCCTCGTTCATGATACAAAAATTCCCCTCTTCTTGCATCCATATCAAGTTTACGGGCAGTCGTCAATATAAATTGGGTTGAGATGACGGTCTAGAGGTTGTTGAATCCTCCAATAATTCCCGTAACTTTAACCGAGTTAAGTGACGAGTCACTAACTTGCCCAACACTGATTGCAACGTCGTGCTCGGATGAAGTGGTCTAACCTCTCCTGAACTACGTAGGCAGAACAACGCAGGTTAGAACAAGGAGAAAAGTAGTATATTAGGACTGTTTGTAGGGAAGAATATACAGCCATAACCGATCAAGAATATCAACCGCGATGACAGCACAGGTTTTGTGGCCCTTACCCAACAATTTCACAGGATGGGATGGCAGGAGGCCCATGATGTCGGTGAGATGTTGGTGTATGTGAGCAGTCCAGCCAGGCTCGTCGCCCAAAGCAACCACTTTCATGCCCCAGTCATCAGACAGGGATGTTCGTGACTGCAACCAGTCAGTGAATGGCGTCGTACTAAGGGATTCAGGCTGCGACATACAGACTCGAAGAAACCCCCTAGCCAAAATGTCCGACGATCCAGACCCCAATTCAAATCCCCCCGACTAGATAATGGCTCAAGCTTATCAGAGGCAACATATGCTACTCCATTTGAGCCAACCGAACCCAGGTCTAATGACCGGATTGGGATAGTTGTGATTATTCCTAATTCTCTCAAAAGAGGGGAAAGGTCCTATGTTGCGTGTCAGCGTGTGCATCTGCGACTTTTGTATGGGAACTCACTGGTGCGAGGAAATTAGCAAGCACAGAGAAGGCGTAGAGTGGGGTTGGAAGCAGGGCACCGATATTTGCATAATCAATGTCTTGAAAGAAGTTGCCGAGTTCGTCGAAATGTTCAAGCCGCTCAGGCAAAGCGTCCAATACATGACTCAACGCAAGGTAGAAGAGTTGTTTCTGTACTGTCTCCACACTCTCAAGCTGGAAAGAGATGTTTATGCTTGATGTGTGAACGGTAGATTCACCTGGAGTTGGTCGTGAACAACTGACGTACATGTCAAAACCGAAGACTCACGGATATTATGTGCTTCTGATAAAACTCGGATATCCGAGGCAACCCACAACCTCTCCGTTTCTGACGAATCTATCCAAAAAGAGCCAGAACGAGACGGGGAATTAAGATAGTCAGTAAAAGAGGTATGGAAGACTTCGAGATATGTGGAGTGAGCCTGCTCAGGCGGAGGAATTTTGAGAACTGAATGGAGTTTTCGGAGAGCACTGTACGCATCAGCTTGGTTGATGGCAAGTATGTTACAGGTGAAGGCAAAACCCCATGCCGAGGATATCAAAAGTTTCCGAGCGATTGATAGCACCCTGGAAGGAATCTCGGACATGATTTGGGTGTAAAGCATGTCGAGCGCAGCAAACGGGTTCTCTTGTATTCCAGGTTCCGAATGAGAATCAAGAACGTCAATGACCTTCTGTAGCTGAGCAATGGGATTGCTGTACTCTCCGTCCTCAACGAAGCGGACAACAGTGCCCGCGAAAGCAAACAAACCAGAGGCACGACTTGCAACTTTGGTGAACTGGGTTTCCGCTGGCCATTGCTGGGTTGACGGCGGGAAAGACGTGGAGTAATTCTCTCTGATTTCGGTGAACTTGTCACGCAAGAAACTCTCAACATCTGAGCAGGCCTGGTCCGAGTCGACCGGCATGTCTACCCCCAGGTAGCTCATTTCGACATCCTGGCGGGAAAAAGCTGAGGATATGTGAGGCTCAGTACGACTGGCAATGATCCAGATGAGTGGAGTGTGTGGATGCTGCAGGGAGAGTTTGCTGATTAAGAAGATGATTTCGCGCTGTGCCGACTCCCCTTTGCACTCGTCGAGTCCGTCGAGTGTGATCAAGATGGTCTCTCCTTCTAGCAATCTCCGCTCGATAAAAGGCTTCACAATGAGCCGCTTGAACTGCTCGACCAGGGACTTCTTGACTAGCCTGGGATCGAGCATGAGTAGTTCCACGACATATCTACGGTAGAGCTGGTACTTGACGGCTAGTTGATATGCGATAGTGATGACCACCCGCTGTGGATCATCACGTTCCGCGGGTCTAGAGAAGAAGATGGTTGCACCCAGGATCGAGGTCCGGGAGTCGGATTCGGATTCTGCGAGAGTCTGGATGACTGCCGACTTGCCAACACCGGCAGGCCCATGAAGCCATACCAATTTGTGTGCGCGAGTGTGATCTCGCATCCATGATACGATCTTTCCTGAGATGTCGAGCCTTGTGCCAGGGTGACAGGATGGAGGAGGATATCGTTCAGACGAGTCAAATTCTGCACCAGGAATGGTGTGCCTGGCAAGAAGGTCTATGGCTTCTCGTTTGTTGGCTACAGCTTCTGTCAATGTGTTGGATTTGGTGCTCACCATCTTTGTCATTTGTGTAATTCACGTCCATGAAGGTCGGGTAGTGGAGGACAACATTGCGAGCACCGTTGAATGACCCCTGGGAAGGAACTACGACAGAATTGAGAAACGACGGAAAGGCCAGGCTAAGGCACCAACCTCTCCAGTGGGCAGCGCCCTGTTGATCCATTGTGTGGGATTACAAGCAGGCGATGAATGTTTGAACGACAACAGCCCAATGCTCGTTCCCTATCCTATCCAAACAGGGCCAAGCCCCTGCCTTGATGGTTTGGATGAATAAGGAAGATGAATCGATGATGCTCAGGTAAGCCACTTCTCCAGTTCCATGAAAGGTCTTATTTTGTTCTTGTGTAATTACAAGCTGTCCATCCTGCCCGGAGGTGTAGTATGCCGCTTCTGAAGGGAACGCACTACATATCTCGCTGCGCTACTAATACTCAGACAGTCTGGGGCCGACTGGATTCGAAAAACTTGCATTTGGAATGCCACTACACTGCGTTCACTGGCCAAGCGTCTCCAAACCTGGCTTCATCAGGAGCCGTATCTCATATATGATCTATGAAGGAGATTGATCTCTCACACTCTTACCATTTTGTTTCTGTTAACTTCCTTGGCAACAACCCGCGATTAATGGGCAATGTTCCTGGTTTTTCGCAATCCACCCAACTCAACTGCACAAATACGATTTGCTGGAAGTTGGTAAACGGCTCTCCTCTGGAAGAACCCCCTTACCATATTTGCGTAGCACCGAAGGAAAACGTACATTTGAGTTAACAGAAAGGTGGTGAATTAAGACTGCTTATAGGGAAGAACGTAAATCCATAGCCGGTCAACATCATCAAGTGCAACGAGAGCGCAGGTCTTGTGGCCTTTACCCAATAAACCCACTGGATAAGATGGCTGGAGGCCCGCCGTAAGGGTGAGGCGTTGATGTAGTTGAGCTCTCCAGTTTGGTTCGCCGTGTAAGGCGACTGCCTCGGCATACCACTCATTGATTGCAGATACTCGTGGACACTGTGGTCGGGCATCGTGGATGGCGACACGCTAGGAGTCTTAAGGTACCACCTTACGGAGTGAAAGAAAGAGCCAAGCCAGCATTTCTCGAGAGCAGGAACCCACGTTAAACCCTCTTAGCCGGGTATTGGGCCCAACCTGTCAGAAATAATGTACGTCGCCTCATCCAAACTGATCGAATCGAGGTTCAAAGAACAGATTGGAATAGTTGCGAAAATCTCCCATATTTTCAACTGGGGGAGAAGAGGCTATGCTGTAGGTCAGCGCTCGCATCCACGAAATTTAATATGGAAACCTAACTGATTGGCTAAAAAGACTGAGTGTCGAGATCGCTGCAAAAGAGCGTGGAACAGGGTATATATCTACGTAATCGATGTCCTGGAAGAAGTCCCTTGAGTTTGTCGAAGGGCTCCAGCTGCTCGAGGGGTGCAATGCATTACATGGGATAATGCGCTGGAGAAGAGGTTCTGCTGTAAAACCTCTGCGGGCCCAAGAGGCCAAGAAATATTTATGTTCGACATCCGCACATTCGATTCAGCTGGAGTCCCTTGAATAATTGGCGTACGTGTCAATGATAAGGACTTACTGGTGTCGTGTGCTTCCAATAAAATGCGGATATTTGCAGAGGTCATCAGCCTCTCTGCCTCCAGTAGGTCTATCCAGAAAGAACCGGAACGGGATGGAGAAGCTAGATAGTCAATGAAGGAGGGATGAAAAGCTTCAAGACATTCTTTCGGTGATGGAACCTTGAGGACTGAATGGAATTTCCGAAGTGCGCTGTATGCATCGGCTTGGTTAATTCCAAGTGTGTTGCAACTGAAAAAGAACGTGCTTCTCCTGAACGAGGATTGAGAACGTATAAGAACCATCAGATGTTTTCGAACAATTGGTAGTACTCTGGAAGGAATCTCAGACAAGATCTGGGTGTAAAGTGCGTCAAGCGCAGCAAACGGATTCTCCTGTGATCCGAGTGCCAAAAGAGAGTCAAGAACACCCATGATTTTTTGCAGCTGAACGACAGGATTGCTGTATTCGGCGTCCTCGATGAAACGAACAACTGTGTTCGCGAAAATGAACAAGTTAGAGGAGCGGGCTGCGATTTTGACAAACTGAATTTCTGCGGGCCATTGCTGGGTTGACGGGGGCAAAGACATAGAGTAGTTCTCTTTAATTTCGGCGAACTTGTCGCGCAAGAAGCGCTCAACATCCGAGCAGGCCTGGTCCGAGTCTATTGGCATATCAATTTCCAGATAGCTCACTTGGACATTGGGACGGGAAAAAGCTGAACATATGTGAGGCTCCGGTCGGCTGGCGATGATCCAGATGAGGGGAGTGTGTGGATGCTGGAGGGAGAACTTGCTGATGAGGAAGATGATTTCGCGTTGTGTTGATTCGCCCTGGCACTCGTCGAGTCCATCGAGCATGATTAGGATAGTCTCCCCTTCTAGCAGCCTCTGCTCGGAAAACGGCCTCACAATGAGCCACTTGAATTGTTCCACTAGTGACTTCTTCACTAGCTTGGGATCAATACTAATCGCGAGTAAATCCACGACGTATTTGCGGTACGGCTGGTACTTGACGGCGAGTTGATATGCGATAGTAGTAAACAAACACTGTGGATCGTCTCGTTCGGCGGGTCTCGAGAAGAAAATGGTAGCACCCAAAATCGAGGTTTGGGAGTCGGATTCGGATTCCGCGAGGGTCTGGATGACTGCCGACTTGCTAACTCCAGCGGGCCCACGCTATCTTGTACGTGCGTGTAAAATCTCGCATCCATGCGGCGATCTTTCCGGAGATATCAAGCCTTGTCCAGGGTGACAAAATGGAGGGGGATATCGTTCAGATGAGTCAAATTCCGCGCCAGGGAGAGTATGCTTGACTAGCAGGTCCATGCCTTTCCATTTGTCGGCTAGTGTTTCATTCAACGCATTAGATTCAATACTTACAGCGGTGATCGTCCGGATGACCCCTATCTATGAATGTTGGATGACGAAATCATGGGCACCGTTGAAGGGTCCCCCGGAAGGATCTGCAGAACAATTGAGAACTAGCAAGTCGAACAGGCTAAGGAACCAACCTCTTGTGGTCTGTTGGTCCATGTGTATCAGGATTGGCGTGTCGGAGGAGAGAGCTACGAGTTGCCAGTTATTGGCTGACGTCAGTTCCCTGTTCAAACAAAACCAAGCACAGCCTGTAAAGCGACTGCGTGCCATTCAGCCTTGATCCTCGCTTCACATATTCTACTACTACAGGTCTACCGATATGCCAACTTCCCCAGGAATTCGATGGAAAGCTTTCCTTTGCTCATATATAATCGCGACGAGTCTATCGTTGCCCGGGGCTGCGATGTGGCCCTTTCCGAAGAAACGCTTTAGTGGAACAGCGTTGGTGGACGCTGGGACTCTTGGGTTGACAGGGGACACGAGAATAGTTGCGCTTGGTGATTTTAATGGAGACCAGTTGTACGTTTGTCGTGGTTGTGTTACGGAATGGTACGATTGATGTTTTTCGGGCTCTGAATTTCAAAAGTCTGGACGTGCTATCACTTGCTGAGGACCAGCAATCCCTATCGGTGTACTACTGGAATCATGGTAAGTAGGGGTTCCCAAATGAGCATTGATCATCGACTCTGATTTTCGTAGAAAACTTTGTGTTTCAGGAAAGCCACCACTTCAAGCATCCTTCCAAAATTCTGAATGTTGTTCCTGGGGACTTCACTCATTCAGGAAAACTCGACCTGCTTGTGATGAGCCAAGGTCGAGTTAAAGACACAATTGAGATGCACGTCTACCCGTCAATACCCAGAAACGGCTTTGGTGAGTTGTTCGTTTTTCTCTTAGTGCAGCTTTACTTAACCATCTCACCAAGATACTTCGCACATCATCGATGTCCAGTCATCAACGCTAGCACAACCCATATCCTTAGATGTCGACGGAGACCTGAAAATTGATATGTTGGGATTAACAGCTGATAACGAAAGTCAGCTACAAATATGGCAGAACGTTTGGGATTCATCAAGGCCGGACTCAGCCCTGTTTGAGATGTGAGGACATCATTGAAGCTCTTCCTCGCCATTCGCTAAATTTTGGTGCAGACAGGATTCACATTTTAAGGGATCTCGGTGCAAGATTGCGAATCCTCATAGTAATGCAGTCGTGGATCTTAATGGAGACTGTTTGGCTGGTATGTGTTCCGCACCAATATCGTGTAGGACGCGCTCAACAACCGTATCTTTTATAGACGTCTTCCTGGTCTGTGATGAGGGCCACGGTGAAAAATCCTTCCAAATCTGGTTAAATAAGAAGTCGCAAGGGTTCGTTCTGGCTACGCGAGGTGCACTGCCAAGCGGTACGCAGAGCATTTCCTTCGCTGATATTGGTACGCTCGACCTCGCTTTCGAACTCCCCACATTTCTGAGTCATTTCATAGATAGGGACGGGACGATGGACATGGTTTTCATGACATGCAGAGGCGTATCTTCCAAGGGCGTCGGCACGGATTGTTACATCAACATTGCGTATAACCAACAACTTGGTCTCTGTTCGTCCACTACAGACTCTGGCATCAAGAACGGTGTCCGGGTGTGCAGACCACCGAATGATCTCTGCACCGCAGACGATAGCTTCAAATTTAACCTTCAAGAGAGTTCGGACAACGACGTACGCATCATATTCGCAAACCTACCACCTAAAATACTTACACCTACGTAGGCTTTCGTCCGCTTCCCCATCTCATCCCTCTTCCCCGATCACTCGTCACTTCTCGTGGCGGACATAACATACGATCCACCCATACCTCTTTCCCTACGACTTGGAGATGCCAACCTAGACGGTTATCCCGACTTTTTGACCATAATCGCCTCGGGCAACGACCGGACACCATATCTTGTATATTCGGTGCCTTGTACACCGGGTATCGCAGGCTGCCAATCCAACGGGTCAGGGAGAAGGGGTTGGGCGCGTTCTGTTCTTGGGACCCAAGTGTTGACCAACGTGAAGGACGCCCGCGGAGTATCGTTTTTGGATATGGATGAAGATGTGAGTGGGAGCTCTGTCCTTGGTCAGAAATCGACTAAGACTAAAACTTAGGGAACACTGGATATTTTGGTCCAACGAACGGGTACTCAAAGTGGGGGCAAAGTTTTGTTCATTCAGAACAATTTTTATTACGATGCTTTCTTCCTCAAAGCTATCGGTACGTCTTTTCCCTCTGATCTTAACGCCCAATAAGTCTAACTTTCTACCAGTTTTGAACGGAGCGTGCAACAATGGCTGGTGCTACTCCCCAAATGTATCCGAATCCTATCATGTACGTGTGCTCCTTGCTAGCACTCGTTATCCACACTCATACTTTAATTCATACAGCCCTTCGGTGTTAGCTACTCGGGAGCAACCTACAAATATACGGTATTCGACACGTCGGGGCATCGTTCAGCTGCTCAAGGTAAGATTTTCCCTTGCATCTTGCATTTCCCCAACTTTCTTAATATCATAAACCTACAGTTAGTCAACTTCCACAAACATCGTACCACGCCCTCCAAACTCCCTATTCTTTCTTCGGCTTAGGCCGAACAAATAACTACATCGAAAATCTCTTTGTGGGCTCAACGCTCCATATACCGGAACATTACATTAACATGGAGGGCGTGATACCGAATTCCCGTGTCGTCATTCTCCCACCCCCGGGTGGTGAATCAGGGGAGGGATGGAAGAGAGAATTGTTTTTGAGGCCTGGGCAGTGGATTCCTTGGGTCACTGTTACTTGTGTTGTAGGGATGGTGATTCTGGCCATCATTGTGTTTGTCCTGCATCTGAGTGAGAAGGTCAGGTTTCTGGTCTTACTGGTCGTGCTGCGTGCTCATATGATCTACTATAGAGAGAAGATGAGTTGGAGAGAAGACGAGTATCCCATCATATCAACTTTGATGCTCTATAATTCACGCCGAGGGACTTCGCTGCTTTCGTTTTACTTTAGTATTTCTTTTCTGTGTGAAACACTGTACTGTGTATGTACCTAGCGCTTTAATTGTTATCAGTTCTGTCGGGGATCAGTCCACCCTTTCGACCAGCTCTATCAACAGTGTCGGATGGGTGGAGAGATAGGATCACCCCCTAGTATGAAACCTAATATATAGTAGTGGTGACAATGGCATCGATTAGGCCCGTAGGAGTAAGTTCAGTGCTGTTCGCGGCTCGGGCGCTTAGCCTTTCATGGGTAGAATCTTGCCTATGGTTAAGTGCCCTAAACCGTTAACAAGACTGCTGCAGCCATCACCCGCAGCAGGTAAGTATCACAGGATCAACCACATTGCTAAATCCCTCATCAAGTGCTGAGCGCTGAGCGCTGACCGGTGACCGGTGACCTTTGTTCAACAGTAAATGAGGTTTTGTATCAAGAACATCACCGCAATGCACTATTTCGTGCCATGAATCCTTGGCCGAGGTCAAATAAGGATTGGCGCTCCAAGGATTGTTCACCTAGCACCCAACTTTGAGCGCTAATCCTGGACACCGGCAAGATAACACTCTCCCAGAGTTGGCACGCGAAACATCACAATTGATATCTCCGCACACAGCATTTGCAACAGCACACACTTTCCCTCTCCTCATCCTCCCTCCCTATAGTTACCGCATCCAATCAATGCACGTCCTCTCCAATGCCCAGAACATCATAATCAATGGTGCTCATTTTATGGACACCACCAAGTTGAGCGGCCCAACTGGTAGGCTTGGTCAGCAAATGCAGGTAACCGGGCTAACCTGGTGCAAGGTATTGACATCCTACTTGAATCATCGTATCCTGAAGCCGCATATGATTCCTCCGATCGCGCATACTCCCCCCGATGCTTCCCTGGAACGCGTGAGCAATACATCAAAGACATCCTTCTCTGGGCTGTTCCCGCTGTCTGTGACACCCCTACACCTATATACTGGATGAAAGGACCAGCTGGAGTTGGCAAATCTGCCATCGCTCAGACATGCTCCGAGGAACTCAAAAATCGAGAAAAACTCGGCGCAGCGTTCTTTTTCTCGATCAACCGACGGGACAAACCAGAGAGACTCTTCCCTTCCATCGCATACCAACTATCCACCATCCATCCCCCATACCACGATCTTATTAATGACAGGATTCGTCGGGACAAGACCCTCGTCAACAAAGCAATGTCGTTCCAGTTCCGGTATTGAATCGACGAACCGCTGCGGGAACTGGAAGCACAAGGGAAAGGGATTGGAAAGAGGATTACGGTGTTCATTGATGGGCTCGACGAATGCGAAGGAGCTGATGCACAATGCGAAATCATTCGTATCGTTGCCACAGCGGTAGTCGACGGCGCTCTTCCCCTATGCTGGGCCTTTTTCAGTCGCCCGGAGCCTCACGTTGAGGCGATGTTTGCCGGAACCGTGGTCGCACCCCATTGCCACAAGGTCACACTTCCAATCTCCAGCGACGCTAATGGAGAGATTGAGTTATATCTACGGAATGGTTTCGAAAATATCCTCAAGCGCCGTAACGCTTCGATAGGGTCTCAATGGCCATCCGCTGAAGATATGCAAACGGTCATTGGTGCTGCGAATGGGTCATTCATCTATGCGACAACGGTCCTTCGCTTTGTCGACCATCTGGGCTCGCTCGGGCCTCAGAAGCGTCTTTGTGCAATCATCGACGTGATTTTGGATCGCCGTAAGCGTGTCCCTCATGCTGGTACTGGGACTGAGTCACCATTCGCCGAGTTGGATGGATTCTACATGTTGATCTTGCAACGCATTCCTATCCAAATCTTTCCATCTGTCCACCTGCTACTTGCTCTGTTATATCAATTGGATCTGTGGGTGTGATGCTGGCAGCTAACGTCCTGGGGCTGTCCAAGGACGAATTTGAAACTGTGTGTAACCACGCAAGTGCCTGTCGTCTACCTTCAGGAACCCAGGCGCAGATCTCGAGTTTGATTCCGCCATTGACGTTAGCCGTTCATACACACAAACCGATCGACATGTCGTTACAGTTTTGCAACGACAGGTTACTTACTACCTCGGAGGATCGGTTTCCTTCTACCACAAATCCTTCAACGACTTCCTTCTTGATCCAGTGCGCTCGGGTGGCTATTGTGTCAAGGGGTCAGAAGCGCTAGCAATGCATTACCTCAAAATGGACTTTGATTATGATCGAAGCTACTGCTGGCGCGGTTCAGGTATGTGTCCACCAACCCATTCCTTTAACCTACACACCTGACTATTGGTTCTATAGAATTGGTCCTTGCACCTGGTGTGCCCGATTCTGCATCGTCTCTTTCCTATCCGTACAAAAACGAATTGGTCAACACATTCATCAAAGCCTATGTCTATATTGCAGTTGGCAGTGAAGACACGTTAAACTTCAGAGAACTCGAAAGGTTGGAAACCAACCGCAACTTTCGCAAGCGTCTGCATATCCAGACGCATTTGTGGAGTGCCGCTTTTTTGTATCCAGGTAGTTCCTGGCTTTGGGGCTGTGAATGTCGCACCAAATGGTACCCGGGAACCCGCATAAAGTGGGTCTCGAGCGACGGATTTTCCAAGTTCAATGCAACTGAATTCAAATTGGTAAATCCTTCACTTGACCTATCACTTTCTCAGTCTAATCGTAACTTAAATCTTGCAGATGATCAAGAAGCGCCAGCAAGCAAATCTCATCCAACGATACCACCCCAACTTAACTTCCTGGATCAAGTCCCTCTTTCTCGACAAACCCCAGGAACGTTTCGAGTCAGCGCTTTATCGTGTGGGACATGGTGAAAAATCAATCTTTTGGTATTGGGAAATCAATTATGAGTCGGAACACTACCGAGAGTTCCGTACAGTTGATTTGGCAGAGGGAGAGAAGATATATCAAGAGGAGGACTTTGATTCATGGCCCAAGTGGGGTCATGAGTATGAGTCCAAGTCTGATTAAGTTGCTGTGGGGGGTGCTAGAGGTCTATGGCGGGATACCTTCCATTACTTCTACCCGATTTTGTGGTTCCTATGATGTTATACTAGAAAGTGTTCATCTTTATCTTCTCTTCTTTCAGAAGCTCCAAATCGGAATCCGAGGTTTGACTGGAAGACCCAACACCCATATTGGAACACAGGCGCGGACTCAGCAGCAACCAAACTACCCATTTGCATTTGGCTTGAACTGGGACCATTTCTCCCGACGATGTGAGAAGTTGGGTTACTATATACGACGCGGACTTTATATGTGCGGTGCCTTCAACCGTATTTGCTTACCAGACGGCACACAAATCTCACGTCACGTCACCCTAGGACGAAGCGTGATGGAACGAACCGATAACTGGCACGAAAGTCGACCGACGCCATCTACAGTGCAAACCAACATCCCCGAAACTACCGCAGTTCGGCGGCCTAGAGTCGGTGCTACCTCGTACAGAGATAAACCGACATTGCGTGGATGTTGTCCAACATACAAGTCAAGTCTTTGGAACCGTAAAATACAAACATATACCAAAACATGCAGTCCGCATATCAAGTACTCGATACACTAACAGTAGCCAAGCTATGCCTGTCCTCGCGTTCCACGATCTTGGAGCTAACTCCATCAACACAGACAGCCCGCAAGTGCGTAAACCGCTTCAAGACGTGATGGACCACATACAACTTGAAAAACTTATTCTCTTGGAGAGGTCTCATAGCCCTCGCCTGCGTGTCGAGTGCAAACTGGTTGATGTTGGTCAAAGACTCCGCGAGGCCCTTGATGAGATCTGGGATGCCGTCCTTGTCAGCTCTGGATGTGAGATCAAGTTTGACCTCCGTGAAGCAAGTGAAAGACACGGCGAGAGTTGCTGTAATGGCACCCCCAGTTGTACCAGCGGTGTTGAGTGGCCCAGGCTGGCTTGGAAGGCCGGGGACGGAAGGTACACGCCACGTACCGCCGACATCCGTGCGATACGTGAGATTGAGCACAACCCTCTGGTACGCTTTAAGCTTGTAAGCGACAGGCGCCAAAATGGCATCGACCACGGACATTCTGAAGTGTTGCCCGATTCCGATGCTCCAGAGGACGAAGACGGTGCGTAGTTCTGGGAATGGAGCTTCTGACGCGTTGAAGAGGATTGTGAGGCCCGGCGGACAGCAGGAGAGCTCTCTGACGTTCCTGAAAGCATGTACGACCCTGTCGGATAGACCGTCGCTTGGGATGTTGGCAGGACGGCTGACGTCGAAATTGTTAACTGTGAGAGTCGTTATTCCCTGGTGTCGGCCCATAAACTCTACCAGCGCGTAGAAGGGCGTGTATCCGCGAAATGCTAGGCGAGAGAGAGAGGGAATATGGAGCTGGGAAAGAAGTGTGAACCAATCGACGTCTGAGGATTCGATGGTACCGAACCCAAGGTCGGTGATGTTGTGTCCATTGAGAGTTTGGATTGTCCACTCGAGAAAAGGTGGGGATATGGGGATGATAGAATTCACTTGGAGGTCGTGTATAGCACCTTTGCTCTGGGCGGAGGGAATGAATCGACGGGGGATATGGGCACTGCCAATAGTTGAGGTTAGGGAGGCCCTCCCTTGCTTGGAAGATTTGTCGGATGTAAACAAGCGGGAGAGGAAGGATCCCCTGCGACCTCCAAGATTCTTGTCCGCCTTTTGGATGACGCCCCTCAAAGCTGTCCCATTACGAATCGTAACCGAACGGGAGACGCGAGCGGCAGTCGTGAAGAGGTCATGCAGGGCGTTGACCAACGCATTGCCTGTATTCACCTGCCTCACCAACGCTGGGGTCCATGACTTCCTCGCAGCATAGAAATCAACGACAAATTCTTCAACGGCGTCAACATTCTGTAATATTGCAATCAAATTTGATATCCCCCTCAAAAATAACTTTGTCTGGTTGCAGAAGACCACAATGGAATCGCTTTATGGATGTGACGAATGGCGCTTTGCGTATGTAGGGTAACATCTCCGCTATCTTGTGTGGATTGGGGAGGTCAATTTGACCCTCCGGAGAGATACGCACGTTACGCTTCGCAAAGTATACGATCAGCGCAAGGCGATTGAAACGCGAGGAGACGGACGTGAGTTGGTAGAGATCATCATACTCAAGATGGTCGAGAATGGCGAGGAGAAGCTCGCTAGGGAGGTAATTGTCCGGTGCAATCGAGGACATTGAGCTGTTCTTGTCCCTTGGTTCCGTAAGTCGTGCTGTTGTCACAGATAAAGCGGAGAGGGAAAAGGATTTCTGGGTGGATCGGTCAGGTATTTATTTACCAAGCTAAAATGAGGATGAGTCTTCGCGCTTTGATAGTGAAGCTATTGTGAACTTCCAGGGGCGTGGCGGTGGTGATTGTGTCTATCACGTCATTCACTTATCCCTTCTGGTCTCCTTGGGATCAGAAGCTGTCGAGTAGTTTTCCCCACTTCTCTCATGTTACAAAGCGTACGGCCCATTATTTGACTCACCGTTTTGTTGGCTCCCAACGATACAGTCTTCTGGAATTCCAGGACATACGCATAGGCATTTCTTTAAATCATCCCACGTGTGCAAGAAGTCTAGTTCGGAAGTTAACACCCGCGTTCATATGAATCCTCTTACCGCACTCTCCCCGCACACCCTAAGCAAATCGGTAAGCACCGCAACGTGATGCTAAGCGAGTGTGTCAGTTTTCCTGTGGGTGTTTGTTGAAACTAAGATATGAAATCACCGACATCCAAGGTCCCAGACCGACCATGCCTTCTTTAATAACGCGTAAAAGGTTCTAACGGCACCAGCTTTCACCAGTTCCAATACTCTGTCATCTGACTGAAGACGGTGTGGGCATTCTTGCACATGTGTGAGATGAGTAATTAGAGTTATTTTAGGATTCCGTATCGGCTGCTGAGTTCTGTCGCATGCCGTAATCCTGAAAAGATCATCGTCCGACTTCCGTTTTTCGCGGTCGTGGGTTCACCTGTGTGCAGGCGTAGAAGCTGCAAGTGACACTTAATGTGTTTTGAAAATTCGGCGATGCTCAAGGCCGGGAGATCTCGGTTTCTTTCGGCCAAAACAAGCGGCATGGGGTAGGTCCGTGGAGGTGTTACTGCGCGAGCGTCATCGGATCATATATCATACCTCTTTAACCTTTCTTGTAGAGTGATGGCCTTGGCGCCACAAAAAGTTTCGTCGGGGAAAAGAAGCTCCAAGAGTTGAAGGTATATATATTACATACAGGTACCAACAGGATATGTAAACAATAGTCCATTAAGCTCATTAGAACCCAAAGGTGTAAGGTTCAAACAAAAATGTAAACAGTCTCGGCGCCGATTACTCACGATATTCAATGGTTTTTCTCTCTTCGGTGTTTCAAGGATCAAGCGTCATCATAATTCAAAAAGTTCGTTTCGAGCTCGGCAGCGGACGTCTAGAAGACGGCGAGGCCACCGCTACAGATGAGTGTCACCAGTGACACTAGGACAGCTTGAGTGAGGTCGGGCATGGAACCTAATGCGCCCGATGACGACTTGCTGCCGGGAACGGGCAGGAAAGTACCCGCATCTTCTTTCTGCTGTTCAGCAGATTGCTGTTTGAATCAGATAATTATTGAGCCCTTCATCCCCACCGATCATCAAAGAGGGGGATTACGGACCTTGAAAGCAACAAGACCAACAATCACACCCAATGCGAAGAAGATAAAGGCCTGGATTAACCAAACGACGCCCCAAACTGCCCAAACTGCCTTGAGCGCATACACTTAATTGTAGGGAACAGGTTGTTACCTTTGGATGGGCAACATCCACAAATCTTGGCGTATTGAGAGGCATCTGAGGTGTTGACTTTTCTTGCTATGGTATCGTCTGGCGAAGGGTGAAAACGGTATTAGGGCAACAATCTCCGAGAAAGCTGGCTGAAGCGCTGAGGGAACTTACCAACGACGTCCCATAGGACGTACATACAAGACATGACACCGATAAACAAGACCTAGTAAGCGGGCGTCGGTTAATGTGGCGTATACAATTAAGCTGAGGAAAAACATACGAAGTATCTCAATGCAACACTCCCAGCAACAAACCAGAACAATATGATTAACCCACTCATCCCAAGGATCAGCAGCCAAGTCCTACATGATGCGCAAACACATCCGCGCCCGATTCAGCTATCCCCCCAATCAGAGAGGGTGAGAGTACCCACAGCCAACTCCTTCTGGCCCACCATAAAGTGACCAAGAAGAACGCGCCCAAAATGATCGACACAATTTTACTAGCATTCGTATTAAACCCGCACGCAATCAGACACGCGCCGATAAATGAAGAGCCAAGGTATCCTGCGGGTAGAGTGAGGCATTGTATACCACCTGACATCCTCGTGGCGCCTCCTTCATCCGCTGTGTACATGTAAGCATTAGATGAACAGGTGGTATGACCCGGATGGGAAGCAGGAGCAGAAGGCAGTGGTGGTAGAGGGGCGGATCCAAAGGTCACCGTGTACAAGGACGGTAGTATGACGTTCAGGGGGGTGGTAGAAGCTCGGTCAGCCGTCGCGTGCTTCCAACGAGAGAGGCAGTAACACTTACGATCGAGTTCAATGGAGTGGATATGGGCACATGTAAGCACACCGACCAAGGCATGGCTCATCTAGTATCGGCAACCGTGGCAAGAAGAAGTACAAGAACCAAGAATGAACATCATTTCCAGCAGTCGCGTATGAAGGGTGGTAGGCTCACTTCATGGAAGCCAACTGTAAGTAGTCTGTAGGACAATGTTGCAGGTTAATCTTGCTGTTCTGAGGGAAGTAGCAAGTATCAAAGACTCACTTGAACGGGTAGACTACCAGACGTTAATAATCAACGCCAAGTTCCCAACACCTGGACACATTGAACTCACTTATATGCTTCAAGTATGGTACATGCCTAAGCAATCCCACAATTAAGGGTTTGTACTATGCATGGCGAGGACTGGAAGAAACGCACCAAAGGATCGCAATAATGACAATATACACCCCGGCAACAATCAAAGTGTTCCTCTGGGTCTCATTCGGCGTGATGCGTTCTTGAAAATCGCGTATGAACAGATGTTCAGGACCCTGCGGTCCCAGGCCCGCCAATTCGCTCCGGGTCAGGAATGGCATAAATCTCGTATATGGTATTTGATGATGGGATCGTTTTTCCAATTCTGAGCGTCAAAGGTTGTATCGTTCTAAGCTCGGGTATCCAGAGCCACGTTCCAAGTGGTATAAAGCAAGGTCCAGGTGAACGGATTGCAGTGAGATGGGTATACAAAGGAGGAGTGGTTCGAGTGACAACAGGCGCAGCACTAGCAAAGGGAACCAAGACGCCACTGGGCAGTGTGAGAGAAAATGGCTGAGTCTGGCCGAGCACCGTCTCCTATGATAAAGCGAGTTTAAAGCTGTGCCCAATGTTCCAGTCGTCAACAAAAGGCTATTGTTCGGTGTAGGATCCGTGAATGCTTGATGCTCAAAGCATGCCATCTTAAGGGCCGAGAAGGGGCGTTGGGTAAAAGTCACTGAAGTTGCCTCTTACAATAGGTGACGTTGTCTCATCAACGGTTAAAAAGGATCAAGAAATTCCTCAAAAATGCACGAGCATTGTGGTACGGGAATTACAGTATAAACCGAGGAAAGCGGAACCTATCGTAGAATTACACCCAAACCACTCCAGGGTTCAAGTAACAGCAATGCTCATTAAGAATCACAAAGCCGGCCTAAGTTGGTCCGCCCGCAGATGCTATTGAAGTCCAACGGGAAACCATGAGGACGTCTTCTATGTCCTATGACCCGAACGATCCATTAACAGCACTTGGAGCCTTGCTGGCTATTGTTATCCTGGGTCACGCCGACGCTGATGCTCTCCTTAGGAGGCTCGATGTTGCTTGTTGACGATTCAAGTGACTTGGCAGAGACGATCCTGTAAATATCTGGAGGCAAGTGGTCAGTCACAGGATGCCATGAAGGAAAAGTTCCATACCTGTTAAGATGGTTTGGAATGCGCTTTCGACATTTGAGGCGTCCAGCGCCGAAGTCTCGATAAACGACAGTCCATTCTCGGCTGTTAACGTCCGGTTAGCTAATCCTTCTTTTGATACAGAAGTTTGCCAGACGTACTCGCAAATGCCTTCGCCTCGTCAGTGGGAACAGCCCTCAAGTGTTTGAGATCGCTCTTGTTTCCAACAAGCATGATGACGATGTTTGCGTCGGCATGGTCCCGTAGTTCCTTCAACCAACGTGTGACGTTGACGTATGTCGCGTGCTTCGCAATGTCATAAACTAACAGAGCACCAACAGCACCGCGATAATAACTGCGGAGGGAATTAGATATCAATCATCCCTATATCAGGTAACAACTTCGAGATGACCTACGCAGATGTGATCGCGCGATAGCGCTCCTGGCCAGCTAGAAGCACAAAAAATCGTTGGTTAACACACGAGCATACGGTCAGGGCTAGCGTAAAATCGTGATGACCACAACACGCAACGACCCTGATTGAGGCCCATCGTGCCTCATCGACACATATCCGCAGTGTGCCACCGGACCCCACATGAGAGAAGACCAACGTACCAGTATCCCAAATCTGCGCTTTCACTGTTTTGCTATCCACGTTGATTGACCTTGTGGCAAACTCTACACCAATAGTCGACTTGGATTCGAGGTTGAATTCGTTACGGGTGAAACGCGAAAGCACTAGACGAGCAAAAACCGTGGCTGCATGAGGGCCATGGTGGAGGTGTCATGTTTCAGAGTATGCGCACAATTACTGGAAACGTAGAGAGTCAGTCAGAAAAGACCATCAGCACGCAAGAAACACGAGAAAACGTACGATTTGCCAACGCCTGAATCACCAATGAGGACGACCTGTGGCCCAAACCACGTCAATACCGGGAAAATTACCCTTGTGTATAACAGCCGCAAAGGTTACCTTGAAGAGATAATCGTAGTTGCTGCCTTCAGCCATGTTGCGTGTTGTAATGAAGAGATATACAGAGGTTGGTCGTAGGGGACAAAGTCGTGGTTGCGGTGCTGTGCAAAGGTGTTATGACAAGTCGGAGATTGAAAACAAAAAATAAATAATTGGGGAATTACCTCCTCTCACCATCCGCTTGTGGAACTCCCGAAACTTTGAACGCTGTGTATCGCATTGTCAAGTTTCGTCTGTGCGCTTGTGGTTCAAGATGTTACAGGAGTAACTGGCTATGTTGTCCTACATCAACGTCTCTAACGCACCATCAGCTTTTTTAAGGACAAGTTTCGACGGCATATTTATCTTTATCTTGTACCTCCGGGTCCTAAGAAGCTCGTCACAAGCATAAGGGGGCCGGCGGACCGCCATGACTTGGGATTTTTGGTACTTAGAACCATGGGCTGAAGAAACAGTCCCGTTCTCTCCCCAACTTCCGCAGAACTCGCTTGTAATCATATACTCGTAATGTCTTCCAAAATTCCTATCCCCACAAAGCGCGTATGTCAGATCATCAAGGTTCTCCAACCACCCTTCTGTTTTCCTACACTCAACTCAGTGATTATCTGAATAACCTGAAAAGCTCGAACCTTCCCGAGTCGATGAGTACAAAAAGATCCATGCCGACGTCTGGCCGGGGGTGCTAGCGGCATTAAAGAAGGCTCATATCGCCGATTACTCGATTCACCACTATCCTCCGCTCCGGCTCCTTATCGCCACATTTAAGTACACAGGCGATGATTATGACGCTGATATGCGGAAGGTGGCTGAGGATCCCGAGATGCAAAGATGGTGGGAATTGACAGACAGGATGCAGGAGAGTTTTGTCGATGGCGCTACAGGAAGTGGGGAGGAAGTTCCTTGGTGGCAGGTGAATATCATACTCTATTCCTCGTCGGTTTTTACAGAATGCCTTCTGTACCGTTTGGTTTTTCCGCGGGCTGGAGCAGAACATATACTGACTTCTTGGTTTTCAGGAACTTGAGGAGGTCTTTAGGTTTGAAGGTTGATTCGGTTATGGGTGTAATACTTAACGAAATAAGCGTTGACATCACCAGCTCACCAGTCCTTCGTGCGGGTCATCGAGTCAAAACGTAAGGTCGTGGATTGGACGACATTCCCTCGGAACTTGACGAGTATCCCGAGTTCAAACTCTGGTTAGAGATGAGCGAGGACGCCACCGCAAAAGCAACACGAGGCTTACGGCGTGCAAGCTAGTTTTGCACAATGAGGCCAATAAGCTGTTCCCTATTTGGACAATCACAGGCATGAGAAGGCGAACTAATGTCTTGATGGATTTTCTGTTACGATTGAGCGCCAGATGGCCGAGGTGGCATTTCAGGCCTTCCATTCGCGTCAATCACTCGGTTATTTATGGGCTTCGAGTAACAGGTGTCCGATGGCGACTCGTTCACCTTTTCGAAGTCTCCCAGTGCAACCCCAAAATTCTCGGTGCATGCCGACACACCTCCCGGACGGACAAAAACCCCACCCGATTTACATCCAATTCCAATTCTTGAAGTAACGGCATAGGTCACTCTGGCCAAACAGTTTCCGTCTGGAATATTCAAAATCAACTCCCAAGCAACCGATTCCTGGGATAAAAATTTATGTTCCTTCTCACCGTTACAAATGTCGAGTTCGACTGAACCACAGAGATAGCTTGGGTTTTGATTCCGTGGTTATCAAACCTGGAGTGACAGTGAATCTATAATCAACGTGCTTGTGTATTGATGCCGATTATACTTGTCACGAATTCTATCATATGTATACTTTTTCCTGCCCATCACGCACGACGTGCCTTTGATCAAAATCAAGATGCTCCCATGATCTTATCGGGCTTATGATAAACCCAACAACACTTTCAGCTTTGTGCACTTTCTTAGGGGTGTTGGCGCCATTTTTATATGATCATGAAGACCGCCATGCACGACGACAGGTTAACAAAATTTAAGATGACTGGTGCGTGGAACCGTACATAGGTACTGTGTCTCTTGTCGACTGTCGTGGGCTTGCAATCAGGCCCATCAGAGACGTGGTGCGTAACATCACCCACCCTGTCCAAAAGACCCCTCGGCAGGCACTCGGAGCGCTCGGCAAACCACGATCTGGTCTGTGACCTTTCCCTCCGTGACTATGGCTTCTCCCACAACCAAAGTCGCACTAGTTTGACCTCGCTGCGGCCTAGAACTAAGCAATTTCAATTATGTTGAGGGGCCTACCGCGCATCCGGAGGGCCCGTTATAAGCTCATTAACGTTTTTAGGGCTTGATGCCGGATTGGATTGATGGGGGCCGTTTTTCCACCATTCCCGAATAGTCCCTGATGCGATTGTGTGCGCTCGTTTTGTGAGTGTTACATTCCTCTGGCGGTTGTCTGTTGTGCAAGGTACGAATCGAGGCGTCACAGCCCAACAACAGAGGTCCTTGGCACGCACTGGGGCTCGCTGTTGGCATGACACGAATGCATGGTTCCATAGTGTTCCATACACATGAATGAGATGCGTAGGAGTGAGTTGAACACGCGAAGTACGTGGCATTGTTCCTGTACAAATTAATGAATCATTAGTTAAATCATTAATGTGCCCTTTCGGTCCGTAATCAAATTCTCACAGGTATGTCACGACACATCATATCCATGTCTTGAGCTTGCTGCTCAGGCCATGAATTGCTGATAAAATAAGAGGGATGTACAGATTGCGCTCGGTCTCGCACAGCTCGGTTGTGCTATCTCGAATACTACAATATTGAAGAAATGCTAACCAAAGATTGAACAAGTCATTCATATTCAACTCCCATTGTTTTCCGTCACGCTTGTCATACGGGGAACAAAGACCATATTTTATTGGTAGTCACATCCAGATGAATCTCCGATCTGCCAAGCGACACCTTGCGAGTAGTGCAAGCAATTTTCTCAGTTCTCCTTCCTTTCCACCACCATCATTCCCCCCTCGGTTTCGCGGTTTAAGTACCAACCCGTCTCTCCTCATCCAACCGAACCTTCCTCTCTTTCCCTCACCTTCCTTTTCGTGTGGTCGTGTCCTCGGTTATACCGTCACTCATTCCTTTGACATTTAACTCGACGTTAATCGTTCGCATCTCCTCGGTCGACATACCCTTACTGTCATAGAAGTCTAGCAATAATGTACGCTTCAAGACTCACCATCTTCTTCCTTGCTTTTGTCGTCGCTCTGGCTAGCGCCGTCCCCCTCCATCACCATCACCGTCGCTCGAAATGCCACCGTGGGGTTACTGCTACAGTATCTGATGTTGACGCTGCTACACCAGCTGTTGCTGTCAACGTTCCCTCTACCACTGTTGCTCATACTGCTGTCGCCACTCCTTCCGCTCCTTCTAAACCCAAGGACGATAAGGATAACAAGGACGGAAAGGATGATGAGGATCCCAAGGGCACCCCTAATGGGTCCCCTTCCTCCGATGCTCCCGCTCCCTCCAAGCCTGCCTCCTCCGGAGGCTCTGGCTCTGGTGGTGTTCTTGGTGGATTGCTCGGTAAGCTCTTCCCTGCCAGCAACGGCCTCGACTCCTGGACTACCAGCCCTTCTGGTGACGCCCTTGCTCTCTCCGACTCGACTCTCCGTCCTACCCGAGTCCTTAAGTCTGTTCCTCACACCTATACCACGGCTCCCGATGGCAAGAAGGCCATGAAGGCACACTACCCAGCTGGCTCATACAATTTCGGCCACAATCCCCAGGGCGGCTTCTCTTTCTATGCCCCCGGTCCTGAGAGTGTTGATCTCTCCACGGCTAAGGAAGCCACCTTTGGCTACTCCGTCTTCTTCCCCGAAGGATTCAAATTCCAGAAGGGTGGCAAGCTTCCCGGCATTTGTGGGTCTCCTCTTTATATTGAATACTTTATGGCGCTAATCCCTTTCTTTCAGATGGTGGCAATAGCGAGGATGAGGCTGTCAGCTGCTCTGGTGGGCGTCGTTCCAGTGCCTGCTTCTCCGCTCGCCTCATGTGGCGTGCTGACGGTGCTGGCGAATTCTACACCTACCTTCCCCCTTCCTTTGATGCCAACAAGAAAGTCTGCAACATCAAGCCCGAGTCCGACTGCAACCCCACCTACGGTGCATCTGTTGGCCGTGGTGCTTTCCATTTCGCGACCGGCGAGTGGACCACTGTCTCTGAGCGTGTCAGGCTCAATGATGCCGGCGAGTCGAATGGTGAACTCGAACTCTTTGTCAATGGCAAGAGTGTCATCAATGTTGGCGGACTTGTCCTCAGGGATGGTGGTGCTGGCAAGATGAGGGGTCTCCAGATGCAAACCTTCTTCGGAGGTGAGTATTTGATAGGAGTCAAAACCTTGTTATAAGAATCTAAATTGTACTACAGGCTCCAGCTCCGACTTTGCTTCCCCCAAGGACCAAGATGTCTTCTTCTCTGACTTCTCTGTCGCTATCACCGAGAAATTGTGAACGACTCCGACTACACCCTAAGTTCACCAACATATCCCCTTGTATCCGCGAAACCATCTCCCCCATTCTCATCCTAAAATATCTTATACTCTTGCGTTGCTTGACGCAATGACAAGACTATCACTCTTTCCAACGCCACTGTCTTCCTGACATCACACTCTCTGATCGGTTCTTCCGGAAAATCCACAATCATTGTAACATATTTGCAGCACTGTTTGGCATTCTGTCCTTTTCACATTTCTTGGTAGATTGAGAGGTTGATCCTCTCTTCCCTGGTGCCTGCTCTGCTTTCGGTACAGCTTTAGCTAGATGCTACGACTTGATCATGAGTATTACGTCGCAGGATGCCCTTGTACCATTATTGTTTCACTCTTTCTCGTTCACCCGGCTCTAGAGCTAGTAGATATTGATCTAGCTGTCCGAGAAGAGCCTTGAGGGCTCTTCAAAGATAGTCTTGGGGTTTGGGTGCCACCGGAGGGAATTACTAGTTAATCTCGACAAATTTAACTTTGCTTTGGTTATCTTGTGTGAATTGTTGAATATGCCTTGGCAACCTTCATAGTTCCACGATGGTTCCCATGAGCAAGTGGCTTGATCAAACAACAAATCAACGCCATCACCATCATTTCTGCTACTCACAGCCTTGATACCACTTACTTGCCAAACCCTTCTTAACCCATTCTCGGCCGTCGCGTTCCCTGTGTTGCACCTAACGATGGCTAACTACCAGCTGGCCAACGAGGAATACTATGATCAGCTGAGGGAGCGGGATTCCGATCCCCCGCATGCGGTTGGACTGGCACAACGGTCAGTGGCATGTTCACGATTACACCGGTGTAACATCCGTATGCTGTGCCGACTTTCTCTCTTGTTGTTTTACATGTCTCGGTGATGTAGCATCAAGCTGACGCAATTTATGTCTGCGCTCTTGCCCCATCGGACCGGATGAAACACCTCTTCGGCACACGTAATTGCTAGGGCGGCCAAGGCCTTCCGTCGGGCGTATGAATTTCGCCAAGATGAGACGGTGGTGATGGATTTTGCCTGTGGTGTTGGTGAGATAACAAATCCTCATGGTTGTCGAGTTCCCTCAACTAATCCTTCTGTCCTTTCGGGGAATCAGGCCTGTTGTCCCGAGAATTAATCCCCTATGTGAAATCAATCGTTGGCGTGGACATCAGCCAACGTGTAGTGGACGAGTATAATCGGCGCGTGGCGAATCAAGGCCTCTCCATCGACGAAATGCATGCTGTGCGGGTCGATGTTTTCAACTTGGAAGATCGCGAAAATCGAAAAATGAGGGAAAGCTTTGATGTCGTCGTGGTGCGTGAGCACATAATTGAAGACTCGAGTGACAAATTTAGCTGCTTGCACAGTGCTCCGCATCGTACCACCACTTTGACGACATTATCAGTATGACACAAGCTCTCAGCACGTTCCTTGCACCTGGAGGGTCTCTTCTCGTTATAGACCTCTTGAAGGACGAGACTCTCAATATTAACGAACTCTTTCCTGAACACGGGACGCACAATATTGTCGCCTACCGAGGTGGCTTCACCCAAATTCAAATCCAGGAATCCTTCACCATAGCAGGCTTAGGGAATTTCGACTTTGACGTCGTGGTCAAAGCAAAAAAGAAGGGATATCCTGTTACTTTGTTTATTGCACAAGGAGTTAAGCCTCTCACCGGAGAGGCCCCGTGTGATTCTGTGCTGCCGCAGGCCGTTTCAACCGACCACCGAGCATTGGCCGGGTCCCCCTCAGTCAGCATTCCTTCATCAGCTTGCACCGGATGTCTCTTACAGTATGGCGTGCTCCGGCATTTGTCAGTGGAAGCCAAGGCAGAGAGCCGCCGACATACCGGATGCTCCGGATGAAGGCAATCAATTGTGTTTCGGAGCCGGCTATAAACCTGTCATTCTTGCTCGAGATTTGAACAGCTTTTTGACTCCTCTAGTGATACAAATATATTAATTAGAGTTTGCTATCTTTAGACGACCTTGAGGGTACCCAAAAGGTGAAGCCGGCCCTCGGCTCCTGCATAACTCCCATGAGGAGCCTGTGTGCGACGTTCGGTGCGTCCAGGTATAAAAGACCGAGGGCTTGATCATGTCGAGGCCACTCAAAACAGCTGTGCTAAATCCCAAGAACCCACCTGCTCATGTCTAGTTCCACCGCTCAGACTCAACACCACCACCACCGTCCTAGCCACGAGCACGGTCAGCACCATGACTCCGTTGCCCAGGCCAACAAGGAATATTTTGATAACCCAGCAAACGACTACCGGAATGACCCTGCGGTCAAGGAGCGCGCCGCAAGGTAGGCACTTCGCTGCTGTTCAAGCCTTATAAGGAGAACTAACTTTCGCATCAGGGTTGTGGAAGCCATTCTGCGTTCCTGTACTACCGACAAGGAGAAAACTACTGTGATGGACTTCGCATGCGGAAATGGTCAGTAACTGTCCTGTATCACAAGCACCTTCCCTCTAACTGTAAAGCAGGCACCGTTTCCAGAGAGCTAGCCCCGTATAGTCAAGTCCATCCTCGGCGTGGATGTCAGTCAGCGTGGGATCGAACAGTACAACGAGAATTTTAAGGACGACGAGAAGGCCTCAGGTGTTTGTATTGAGCTCAAAGGCGAAGAAGGCGAACTATCTAACGCTCGTTTCGATATGATTTTCGTGAGTTCAACCCGACTACAACCTAAGGAACCCACACTGACCTGGGTGCCAACAGTGTGCTTCGGCATATCACCATTTCGCATCTATCGAGGGTATCACCCGTATCCTTGCCTCTTTCCTGAATCCCGGAGGCGTCCTGGTCGTGGCTGATATGGTTTACCGAGAGGAGGGTTATAAATTCCAACCTAAACACGAGCACGCTGTGCCCCACAAGCACGGGGTGTCCAAGCAGGATATGCAGAGGGCTTTTGGTAGTGCAAGTTTGATTATGAGGGCTTTTGAGGATATTCCGCCTGCCACTGAACATCCTGACCAGGATCTCTTCCTGGCGATTGGAGAGAAACTGGCTGTATAATCAGCTGATTGCGGAACGTCTTATGCAGTGCCTTAATACAAGCATCTGTGCCTGAATAATATAATTGGTTTTACCCTCCCTTTCCCTCCTTTCTTGACGCGGTCATGGGCCCTCTGGCTGTCTAGTTACGGATCATGAATTCATTTAACACTAATCATCACTGGGGCAGATCACCGGGGCAGCTTGTCAGGGTTGGTTGACGACCTGCCCCGGACTCATGCAAAGTAGGTTCCATGGATTTAAATCTGTCCATGTCAGTGATCATAGTAGGTGATCACCCACCACCTCTGTTCTATATGTAACCGTTCAAACATTTGTGAATACCTCCGCGATTTACTGAATGTTGATGAAATATCACGTTGCCAACTCCCAAAACAATCGCTTGGCGCTTTACTCACTGCCTCAAGTTTCAACCACCTATCTGGCTTGCCCCTCCGTAGGCTCCTGATGGTCGTCTTGCTTTTGCTCTGGCGAACGTAACTCCGATTGAGAGGGCGTGTTTGACCGCATATGAGGCACGGCCTCGGTGGGATGTATATAACGGTTACGCTGCCCGATTGAGCTCTTTAGTTTTGCCTGGCGCATCTCTCTAACGGTACTAGGAACAAGTCGAAGGGCCGGACCAGTTTGTTTTATATGCTTATGTATATCAAATATGACTTTGTCTTTTTGGTAGCATTGGCCTCTGTCGGGATTGTATCTGCACTCCCACCTCCGGAGTGCCTCATCTTTACTCGCAATTAAACAATATCTGTTACCCATAGGATAGGGCCGTACTCGCAGAGCGAGCGGGTGTCAACGTACATATCCGTGGTACTGGTGGTAGCGATTTCAGCTCCGTATTTTATTCTCGACGGGTTACTTCTCCTGGGGTCGACTCGGGTGGTCTGCTTGACGAACTCTTCCCTATCAAGGATTTTACAGCTTCCTGGACTACTGACCCTTCCGACGGTGTCCTTCCCCTTTCCGATGACACTTTCCGGCCAACCAGAGTTTTGGAGGGAACCCCTCATACCTACGTCGATGCTCACGGAAAGAAGGCTGTGAAGGCTCATTACCCCAAGGGTTCTTACAACTTTGGCCACAAGCTACTGGGTGGTTTCAGTTTTTATGCACCCGGACCAAGGGACGTTGACCTCACCACGGCGAAGGAGGCAACTTTTGGTTATTCTGTCTTCTTTCCTGATGGTTTTGAGTTCCAGAAGGGAGGAAAGCTTCCCGGAATTTGTGGGCCTTCATGTTTCTATTTGTTTTCAGCATGGCGCTCACCAGTATGGCTCTTTGTTCTCAGATGGTGGTGATAGTGAAGATGAGGCCGTTAATTGCTCTGGCGGGCGTCGTTCCAGCGCCTGCTTCTCCGCCCGTCTCATGTGGCGTGCTGGCGGCGCTGGCGAGTTCTACACCTACCTTCCCCCTTCCTTCGATGCCAACAAGAAAGTTTGCAACGTCAAACCCCAGTCCGACTGCAACCCCACCTACGGTGCATCTGTTGGCCGTGGTGCTTTCCATTTCGCGACCGGCGAGTGGACCACTGTCTCTGAGCGTGTCAGGCTCAATGATGCCGGCGAGTCGAATGGTGAATTCGAGCTCTTTGTCAATGGCAAGAGTGTCATCAATGTTGGCGGACTTGTCCTCAGGGATGGTGGTGCTGGCAAGATGAGGGGCCTCCAGATGCAAACTTTCTGTGGGGGTGAGCTTCCATGGTTGACTAGTGGCGAGAGAAACGTGAAGTTGATCGTTCTTCTCTTGCAGGTTCCAAACCCGACTTTGCCACACCCAAAGACCAAGATGTTTTCTCCGCAGACTTCTCGGTTGCCATTACCCAAAATCTCTGAACATTGTCGAACGGAAGTTATACTTCCGTGGCGTATAGCGCATTTTGAAGGGCTTTCCATATTACGGTTTGGTCACATAGATTGACCTGGGCTCATTTATCCAACTGGTTTAACATAAATGTAGTTTACTATGTGTACACCAAATTTCTAGGCATACATCAATAGTTGTTAGGAAAATGGCATGCTCTACCTAAGAACACAAAAATTCGTTCCACCCATGACCAGTTCGAGGTTGTCCCCGATCTGAAGGGATTGATGTCGATGGTGGAGACTTTTGGGCTCAGCCAATAATTCTCTTGTTAAGCAGCCCCACAAGATTTCCTCCATGCCCCTAAAGAGGAGACCACGAAGCTCGGGGTCTACGCGGGCCCCCACATTATAAGGGGGGTGCTCCTGCATTCTGTGACCTGTTTGTGTGGATCGAATGGTCTCACCTGAGCGAGAGCTTCCCACCAAACCGCCTCTTAGCAGTCCTCGTCCAGACGCCCCTTCACTTCTCTGAAGGTTCCCCACCAGGCGAGCGCCGCACGTTCATTAGGACCCCTACATTCTACATCTTCTAAAGCTGTGTTTTCCAACGCTCCCCACATTCGCCTCAACAGCACCAACCACCATTTCATGATAGCCACCGCCCTTTCTAACCCTGTGTCACCCTCCTTACTCTCCACACACTGCAGCAAGTATTTCGAGAAAAACTCGATATCCTTCTCTTTTGGGGCCCAATGTTTGTACCCCGTCACCCATTTCTCAATCACGGACTGAATATCGTCTGTTTCGAAATAGCACAATTTCTCTTTCTTATCTTTTCCCTGTTGCCGCAATATCGGAGGTTGCACGTAGACTGCTTTCGGCGCACGGCTGTACCGACGTCGTGAGGGTGTGATGAGGGGTTTCGTTGGCTTAAGAATCTTGCGTTGGGTCGGCTCTTCCGGAACGCTCCCGTTTTTCTTGACCAGCCTGGCTCTGAGGAGTTGCTCTCGTTGTATTTTGACGGGAAGTATCGCAAAAACTTCAGGATCAATATCTAAATCCCGAAGCTCTGCAAGAGTTACCCGAACGGGTGGTTTTTTGGGTTTGTCCAGGCCCAATGCCCGAAGCAGAGACTTGTTGGCGTATATACTAGTTCCAGAGCGCGGGGCGAGTTGTTGAGTGATTCGTTTGTAGTTTGGTTCTTTGCTGGACGCCGGATTTTGAGGGAATATTCCAGATTTCGGTTTCGATATTGGGATACGCAACGGATAGGAAGGTTGACGGATCGGGTGGGGAGACTTTCGAAGGGGATGGGAGGGCTGTCGATTCCAAGGAGCGGCGGAGGATCGATCGATCGAGCGACCCGCTACACTGGATCCACCAACCACCCGAGGTGAACCCGAGCGTCGTTTGTACTCCATTTCTAATTCCTCTCGAACTTCCCTCGGGAGTGCCTCAAAAACGGACATGTCGAGTTGTGAAAAGGATGGCAAGTCAGCATGTTCGGGTTTCGCTGGGACATCAGGAGGGTTGGTAGCGGCTTTTGTCGGGGATTTCACAGGTGAGCGCGGGGGTCGCAGCTCTCGTATTTCAAGGTCGGAGTCCGGGACGTTTTCTGTTTGGTTGTTATTCGGGCTCGAGCTACGTTCCTTGCGCCGGCCCCCAACTCTGCTGAAGGGTAGTACAGACTGAACACTTTGAACAGAGCTCGAGGTGCTCTTGATTGGCTCAAGTTTCTGAATTTGTATTCCGATACCTCTCAATTCCTTAGGATCGAAGTTGAAAGATTTGAGCAGTCTCCAAGCGTGTTCACCAATGGTCTTGTCATCGTTGACGGCGCTGCCACCCACGCCTGCGAGTCTGCATTGTTTGTTGAAAGTGTCACATTTCCCGTGGCCAAGAAACTGGTTTCAAATTGAATATAAGACAGTGTTGAGGTTCACAGGAACAAACCTTCGGAGGTTCTATAGGTGCAGTTGGATCCCGCTTCATGATCTTCAGGGTGATCATACGTCCCAGCATCTTCACCTCATGCAATCTGCGCGTCACTTCCTCGGCCATTTGATAAATGAATTGTTCCGCTTGTTCATTATTCTCAAAGCGAATTCCGTACTATAAGCTCTTGTCAGCTGCAGCCCGAAGCACGTGTTAGCAAGGAAACTCACGTTGATATCACAGCTTACAGATTTCCTCTCCTTACTACTTTCTAACTGCCTCTCAGTCAATCCCGCGTATAGCGTTATATAACGTCTCTCCCGTCGTCTTCCCCAGGGCGTCACATAACACGCGCCTGCTCTTGTCCAACAACTCTCCTAATTTGCTGGTTCCCAGCTTCTCAATTGCCTTTTGCTTCGTGTTGTATCCAAACCCGTGGAGGTCAGTTATTTCCAATGGAGCCAGAAATGCGGGGATTTCGTCTGGAAGGAGGTGGTAAGATTTTGCTGGTTTTGCCCGACGTGTAGCCAAGCGGGCGAGGAGAATGTTGTGAGCGATGCCAATGCTCACTGGATAAGCAGTATGAGCGGTGTTCGAACAGTTGGAACCGGAAGCATACCTTCACAGCTCGTAGCCTCGCGTATGGCATCTCGAATGGATTCAGCTACTTCCTTGGCGGGATCCCTTCCATGACGGTCTTCGTGTTCCATCTCCATGGTTTCTGCTCGCGCTTGGACTGCATTCGTGACTTCGATAAGAGCCTCGTCAACCGAGACTGCTTGTAGGTCATCCGCAAATGACAGTGAGAACGGTGTAGAATTTCAAGGAAAATTCTTTGTATCTGAGCGCAGCGCGTCTGGTGAACATGCATTGACCAAACCATGTCAACCCACCTTTCGAACTCATACGGGATTGTTACGACAGATGGACAAAGTCCCCTAGCTTGTTGTAAGCTACACATTTCAATTAGTCTCGATAAGTTGATGTCAGTGACACATAGTAAACACGAACCTCATGCCATTCCGTATCCCAAACTTCCGGGACTCATAACTGCAACTAGCAATCTCGCTCGTGCTCGATTCTCCTCCTTGAGCTCCTTGTGAATGACAAACAACCACAGGCTTCCCCTTCAACTCAGCACGAGACACCAAACCCGCTGATACGAAGAAGCAATCAAAGTCGCAGTGCATGATCACGCGTTCGTTCTGGTCCGCAGGGTTTTGCCTTTCCTTTGCCTTTCCACTTCTTTGGTGAAATTTGTGGGTCAAGGTGTTCCCCCCGCATGCTGACGTTGTCCGTCACAGGTCGAAGAACTGCCTCGGGGGTGTTAAGTATATTGGCTTCTGCTCGTTCTTGAGCTTCCATTACTAGGGCTCGTAGCTCTGATTTCCAAGCGGAGAGATAATGAAGGCGTGAATTTTTGTAGTAGCCTTCGATAAAGTCAGGTGCGATAGAGGTGTGGGCCTTACGCCATTCTGGGTTAGCCATGACGCGTTGCGCATTTGGATTAGAGACGGCCGAGGCGTAGCCCGGTACGCGTGTGGCATCAGCTTCTGTTGCAGGACCGGTGGTGTAAAGAGGTTCTTTCGGGGCGGTCAGAGGAGCAGGCGTTGCAGGAACAAGACGTGAGTGGGTGGAGTCCATTGTTTGCCGGTGCTTTTCCCGCCCCGACTGCTGCCGGGTTTGAAGCTTCGCGGGAGGCCGTTGAATTGCTGATTGTTGATTGCTTGACTAATTGCCCTTGACTGCTCTCCACTCGTTCGTTTGGTTTGAAGATGTAGTCCCTCCATGGTAAGAGAATGCCTGCCGAGATGCTATCGGTGAGCCATTCTGGCTTCACGACCTTCATTGATTTAAATTCTCTGATCTTTGCAGGGGTCAAAGAACAGGTAACGATGTGTGTTCTATAACTTCTTTAAAAATTTCGCCTGCGTTCGAATGAGTGGACATACACAATACTTTTCTTATCCAAATAGGGTTGATAAATTCCTCCATTCTCAACGATTAACTTTCTCAACTCTTGCACGGATGGTCTAGTCCAGCCATTTATCTATGAGTTCAAAGAAGTGAACGGTCAGGGGAGATTTTCTAAGCGAGGTTAGGCAACTGACATAGATTGCGAGTCCTTCAAATATCCCGCGGCCCTTTGCTTCACTCCCGTGTCCATCGGCTTCCAATGCCTGGTTCTGTATTTGCAACTTGGCTCTCTTCCTGCGCATGTATTCACCAAACTGTCCGAAATGTGATGCACCATATATATCTTCGTCCTGTGCTGGCTGAACAATTTCTTCAGGTTCAGGTTCAATGTCAGAGTGACGCCGTTTGAGGCCCGGTTGCGCAGGAGGAGGGGGTAATTCCTCGGCTTCTGTATTATATTCTATAGCTATTGGTTCGTTTGGAGGTTGTGCTTGTGTATTGGGAGGCTTGTCGCCTGGTAGGACCATGTTCTCGAGTGCTTCGAGAAATTGGGAGTCCTCCTCCCCATAATAATCAGAAGAACTTTGAGAGGCCATGAGGGGATTTGCTATCATGAGAAGTTCATATTCACGAGCGCATTGATATGGTCATTATAGAATCCTGTAGGGATTAGTTGTGAAGGTTGTGAGTCAAAGAGGACAGGGATGGTCGCATTGGTTCCACGTGACAAAATGCGTTCAACCCCTGAGTCTCCCGTGAAAGTTCATTAGGTATCTGGTAAGTTTAAAGTATTCAATACTCAACAGCCAAGATTCAATATTCAGTCCATACCCAGATTCATTGTTCTTTCAGTTGCTCGTGATACCCTTACGGAAATCCACAATCTCAAATTTAACTGGCAGCTCCAAGTCTTAAGGCCCCAGCGCTTGGCAGCCGTAAGGTTAATGGACGGCGCCACGCCCGCCAGCGAACGCTTCTAACCAGGGACAGCAAGTCCGTAATTTCCTCACGTACTCGTTCTTTGTCTTTTGTCTCCGACTGCCAGGATTTCCCGCATGTCATTCTCGCAGTTTTTGCTCCTGTCTGTCGCAACGGCGGCGATTTATGTGTTGCACAAGATTTATGGTATCATATCTGGCGAGGCCTCACAGGTTATCGGGAGTATTCCCGGACTCTCCAGTGGGAACGTGTTTACGGGCAATATCAAAGAGATGTTTATGGGGGTGGGTCATGCTTCATCTCCTTGTATCTCAACATTAACTTTCACTCCGTCCCAACAATAGGATCAGGTCGCAATGCACGAACCATGTGTACAAGAGTACGGAACTACTTTCAAGGTTCAAGGGCGTCTTATGGGTGAGTGCTTGGACTATCTTCCAATCAGGGGTACTAAACATGCATCGCCCGTTTGTTTTGGCTTCGTCAAGAAAAACTGGCTCTTTACTGTGGACGTGAAGACTATAAGCCATATTCTGAGCAAAGATACTAGGGTGTGGCAAAAGCCGCCAGCCTTGACGTATAACCTGCTGCAGGTGTTGGGACCAGGTAATTCCAATTTTCACACATGACTCCCGAAATTCATGGAGGTTCTTAGGTCTCGTACTTGCGGATTCGGATCTCCATCGAAAGCAGGTATGACATTTCCGTCGGCGCGAGGTATCCGAGCTCAACAACACTTCCTTCAAATGCTCCAGCGTAAAATCCTTGTAGGCCTATTCGCCTCTCCCCAATCGAAAACACTCACCCTCCTTCCAGAACCCCGCTTTTGCTCCGGCAGAGGTTAAGAAATTCACAGAGATATTCTTGGATAAAGCGGTGAAGGTACTGGGATAAGATTTCCTATCAGAGCCGATGCATGATGGTGAACTTTGTGGTTTAGTTGAGGGATATCTGGACGTCCCAAATTCAGCAGAACGGTGACAAAGCACGGATTGATGTACTGTCTTGGCTCAGTAAAGTGGCTCTCGACGTAATTGGCGAAGCAGGCATGTGCACACTGTCGCCACGTATTCGTTAAGATGTCAGACTAACCTTGCATTAGGTTTCGGTTACAAATTTGAATCCTTGACGGAAGACCCCCACCACAGGAACGAATTACATGAGGCATTCAAAGTCATGTTTAGAGTCGGCTCGTCACCGAATCTGGTGCGACTTTTACGAGGATTGGTTCCCGTAACGCGTTACCTAGTGCGTGCTGACCCCACATAATAATATGCTCACACCCGATCGAACATGTTGTAGCCAGACGAACGCGATGCAGCTTCAGGGGGAGCAAAGGAAACCATGGCCCGAATCGGACAGCAACTGCTAACCGAACGCAAACTTGCAGTGGATTCACAGTATCTCGGGAAGCCTGTGGTCGAAGGAAATGATCTCTTGTCGCTTTTAGTGCGAGCAAACGTTTCTGGCGCCAGCAACCAGCAACTTTCTGACGAACATGTTCTTGCCCGTGAGTCCCGTACTCCAATACTCCGGACACGCAACATCGTTTGACCTCTCCGACAGAAATTCCCACCTTCATTGTCGCTGGACACGAAACGACGAGGTAATGCTTCACGTCTGGGATTCTTCCTTGTCTAATAATCTTTAGCACCGCGGTAGCTTGGGCCTTGTTTGCGCTCTCTCAAGACCAAGCCATTCAGACAAAATTACGCGAAGAACTACTCGCTGTATCAACGGAGAACCCGGCCACAGATGAACTTAGTTCCTTGCCGTACCTCAATGGCTGTTGTTAGAGAAACTCTCAGATTTCATACTCCAGTTCCCTCTACGGTTCGTCAGGCAACTGAGGACGATGTTTTGCCTCTGCAGAGACCGGTGGTGGATAAATTCGGAAAGGTGCACCATGAATTGAAGTAAGACGATCTACATATCTCTTGACGTGCATGAGTGATCCCCCTTTCGATCCAGAATCTCCAAAGGACAGATAATTTTCATATCTATCGCGATGCTGCATAGGTTGGAGTCAATCTGGGGAAAGGACGCCAATAAATTTAAGTGAGATTTCTTTCCTTAATTTACTGGCGACGTAAACTTCTCATAATAAACGGATGGTACTAGCCCGGATAGATGGAACTCACCACCCAAGGCTGCAATGAGTATTCCTGGCAGTCTGGGGAAATACATTTGCATTCTCTGGAGGACCTCGCGCGTGTATCGGATATAGGTTTTCTTTGCTGGAGTGCGTTGGTCTCCACTTGTATGGTGAAGCGCCGGAACTGAACCTCTGGAAACCAGGATGAAAGCGTTGCTTTTTACCCTCATTCGTGCTTTCGAGTTTAAGATGGCTGTCCCTGCTGAAGACATTGTCAAATACTCAGAAGTCGTGGCTCGTCCGGGGCTCAAGACCGATCCCACTGGTCCAAATCAGTTGCCACTCCTTGTTCTGCCTGTCGTCCGTTGACCCGATATAAAAGATATGTGCTCCTCGACGTTGAGATTACGTTAGAGGGTCACTACACAATACCAAGGATTTGTAAAACCGAGATACTGTTCCAAAATATCATTTGACAGTGTATGCTCTGTCGAAATGGCGTGCATTTTTGGGCCGTGTGGTCATGCCCATGGGGACTAGCAATAACCCTAATCCCAGAATTACGGCATTGGATCCTCATGGTTGTCTGGATATACCGAATGCCCTTGAGCCCCTATATCACCGTACCCTCTTCCTCTCCGCTAAAATAACATGTATACATAGATTTTTGTACCAAGGCGATGGGTGACTAGTACTTGGGTGGTTAAATTTAGTGACTGCTCGTGATTCACACGAGTTCATTTGCGTGGCGGGAACAAAGTGATCGCCGCTTGCCTGGGACAGTCGCAACACACATCCTTTATCCCACGAAGACGACTTGAAACGAGTATTGCATCCACCAAAGACTGAACTCGGCATGTCGCTAGTGCAGCTTTCCCTAACATCTCTCGCAGCTATCGTCATCTACCGACTATGCAAGCTTGTGGTTAATGAATTGGGGTCACCTATCCGCCATTTCCCTGGTCCTCCGAGTTACAATCCCCTGCTCGGAAATTTCTTGGAAGTCTTCACTTCGGCAAGAATTGTTTTCACTTTTGACGTAACCCATTTGTCCGCTCACCTGCAGGGTCGATGTTAGGATCAGCTGAACGTACATAGGAAGTGGATTGAGAAATATGGAACTACTTTCAGATACAAAGGGATCCTATGGGTCTGTTTCGTGCATTACAGCTCGCACTCGCACTGACTCTAAGTGCCTTAGCGGAGTCGCTTGTATACATCGGATTTAAAGGCCATCAATCATATTCTTATGGACAACTACACCTATCAGAAACCGGAGCCTGCCACGTATAATCTTCGAAGAGTCCTGGGCGAAGGCACGTCCTTGATATGTGCGTCAGCGCGTACAATTGGCTTACCACCAGGTTGGGCTCAGGCGTCCTACTAACAGAGGGAGATGTTCACAAGAATCAGGCGCGGCAAACTCAATGACCTAAAATATTCTTGCTAACGTTGGGGTGCGCATCTGTAGCGTAAAATTTTGGTAAGCTGTGCGCGTTTGGTTCAATTATCCTGTGATAATGATGTTATACGTTCCCGACTAGAATCCTGCCTTTGGACCGCTGCAAATTCGGGAACTTACTGCAACTTTTCTGGAAAAAGCTGTTCAGGTTAGTATTCACAACCATGAAGCTAGCCTCTGTGTGAGATTTTATAGCTCCGAGATGCGTGGGCGTCCAAACTTAAAGCAGACGATGATGAAGCTCAGGTGGATGCTCTGTCATGGCTGAGTAAGACGACGTTGGACGTGATTGGTGAAGCAGGTGCGACAAACCGCCATATGGGCCTTCAACTGATTTCTGACTCCAAACGCTGCTCAAAGGCTTCGGCTATGACTTTGGGGACACTACAAGAACAGCCAGGTCGACAAAGTGAATTATCAGAAGCTTTTAAGTTATTATTTAGTGTCGGGACGCGACCCAACTTAGTGGCTGTCCTCCGAGGAGTGTTCTCTATCTTGGGTTTCCTAGTAAGTCACGGTAGACGCGCCTTGCGCATCAAGTCTGACGGCAACCTTAGCCTGCAGATCGCGATGCCGAAGGTAAAAAGGCAAGCCAAATAATGTTTCGTATCGGGAGGCAACTACTGGAAGAACGGAAACGAGGATCAGAGAATATCCCCAGTAGAGGGAATGACTTGCTCTCACTTCTTGTCCGTGCTAATACTGCAACAGACATACCCGAGCACCAAAAAATGCCCGATGAAGATGTTATTGCACGTGCGTCTTTGCTACAACAACACTTTACTTACTAATAATCCGCCCTAGAAATACCGACCTTTATCGTTGCTGGACACGAGACTACAAGGTATCACCTGGCAAAAATTGGGTAGTAGATGGACTCACACTCGGCCATTAGTTTAGCGACCACCTGGGCGTTATACGCACTCACGAAGGGCAAGAATATTCAAGATAAGTTAAGGAACGAATTATCGACAGTTTCAACGGACAATCCAACGATGGAAGAACTCAATTCTCTCCCATACCTTGACGCCGTGGTCCGAGAAACGCTACGACTTTACGCCCCTGTCCCGGCAACGTTACGTGTTGCCATGGAAGAGGATATTCTTCCCTTGGAGAAACCTGTGGAAGATCGGAATGGCAAAGTACACCGTGACGTTAAGTTGGTATATCGCCTCTCCCCCGCAAACATACCTCCTAGAACGTGTTCGATAGGGTTACTAAGGGCCAAACCATCGTAATACCGATTGCTTTAATCAACACATCCAAAGAAATTTGGGGCGAGAGCGCAGACCAGTTTGAGTACGTTACCGACCTAGTCTATCATGTCGAAGGTTGTGCCGCTGATCACGGTTTTCCTAGCCCATCGAGGTGGAATTCAGTTCCTCGAGCAGCGAGCAGCATTCCAGGCGTCTGGGGAAATATGATGACTTTCTTAGGTGGACCCCGCGCATGCATTGGTTTCAGGTTTTCTCTCGTAGAGTTTGTTGTCGCCACTTTTGACATCCAATGATTTACTCACCCCGCCTTCTCCAGGATGAAGGCGTTGCTATTTACATTGATCAGAGCCTTCGACTTCGAGCTTGCCATTCCTCATGAAGATATTGTCCAAAAGTCTGAAATCGTTACAAGGCCAGTCCTAAGGACTGATCCCAATAATACAAACCAGTTACCCGTAGTAATACGACCCGCTTTATTGTCGTAGATCTAGTGTTTTTCCGCAGTTACTTAAAAGCTACAGTGCTCTATCATTCGATAAGGGCTTGGAAATACCGAATGGCATGGGCACATGCGCGATTGACACATAATCCACTTGCTAAGACACTGACTTTCGAGGAGGCTTACCTTCCAATAAGCTTATTGTCAGTGCCTAGCAGACAACGCACGGTGACCAACCAGCGTCGAGGAGCTTGGCAGCGGACGTCTCCTGCTTGGCGTGATGGACCTGACACGAGCACAAGGTGCACCCCAGTAGTTCTGACAGCTGATGAAGATAGGGCCTAGGCAAACGACGTGATCAGGAGGACCAGTGCTTGGTTTCCCGGAAAACACATCACCCCCGATAACCGGCTACCATGCAATTTCAATAGTCTGCTGTGCCTCCTCGTCCGAACGGACCTGTTGCGTAGCAGCGGCCGGTTAGAAATGATCATTAAGGAGCTGAAATGTTAGGACATAAGGACTTGGGTAGCGGCACCCTATTGAATCATAGGTTACAATTCGGAACCGCATGAAGCGGATCAGCGATCCCGGGGCTGATGGAGGTCTGCCAATCTCCTGGTAGAACACACTACTGACATCGGACGTTAACCAGATCTCTGCTTAACCCCATGAAATTATCCCCGGGTATTTATCCAAGTTGCAGGCCCGCAAGACTTACGAAAAAGTATCCTTTTAAGACTACTGATCACTGGGGGGGCAATGATTCTGGTGACAATTGACTTGGTCCCAGTGCTCACCTCTCGCAACATCTGCATACCCATTTACCGCACGGAGTTCCGACTAGTCGTGATGGTTTTGGTTCGGTAGTATCAAACTGTTCGGCACCTGCAGCTAAAGCTCTTGATTGTCACGGTTGTTTCGCCTCAAGGTAGTAACCTTCAAACTGACCGAGTGTCAGAGCTTCCTGCTGGGCAAGGTGATCCCTGCTACGAGGAGCCCATAAAAGCTCCCTCGTCTTGCTGAGATTCTTCAGAGTGCCTGGCGCATTTCCCCCAATATCCTACAACAACTCCAAGGGCTGGTCCCATTCTTCCATTTAACCACATTTCATACAATCCACCAACATGCAAATCAAACCTAGCTTTGTCCTCCTGGCGACTTTGGCTTCGGTAAAAACCATCTCCGCTCTTCCTGTGGTTAGCATATCTTTCCCTTTATTTCTTAATGACCTGGCTCACCCTCCGAGAAAGGATGGAACTGTACAACTCGCCGAGCGCGAAGTCGTTGATGTCGATGCCCGCGGGGACGGAGGAGTTGAGGTGTTCGACCACCAGGCTCGTGATTTCTACGACGAGCTCGACGTCCGAGAGGTTTTTGACGAACTGGAAACTCGCGAATTTGATAATCTGGAGGTCCGAGACTTCGATGAATTAGAAGTTCGGGAGTCCGGAGGTTTTGAGGCCCGTGAATATGAAGGCATTGAAGCCCGTGCCCGAGGCGGGAGACCCAAGCCGGGACCCAAGCCACCTAAACCAGGACCCAAGCCAGATCCAAAGCCTTCTACACCGAGGCCGGGCATTGAAATCGTAAGGGATTTAACTCCGCAGAGGGGCGTGAACTGACCTTCGGATCGTTATTGCCACAGAGTCCCAGTATCCCCATACCTCTTGATCCCCTGACGTGGTTTGGCCCGGGTCAGCAACAGCCACTGCCGGTGCCAGCAGTCCAAAGGCGCAGGCTAGGTGGGAGGCCGAAGCCCGGCCCTAAGCCTGCTCCCAAACCTCCTGTTAAACCTCCTGCACCAGGCACCCAGCCCGGTCGTCCAGGTATTGAGATTGTAAGGTTTCATCGTCTCCGAAAATTCTAGTAGTTTTCCCGACTGTTGCCATTACAGAGCCCAGGTATCAGCATACCCATCGATCCCTTCCAGTGGATGGGACAGGGTCAACCACCGCCACCACCACCACCCGCAGCGCCAGTTGCTCGTGACCCAGAAGGCCGTGCGCGCGGACGAGGTGGGAGACCTGGTCCTGGTTCTAAGCCGCCTGCCCCCAAGCCCGACACGAAGCCTGGATCGGGTCGTCCTGGCGTCGAGTTTGTAAGTTCCTCCCTCTCCTTCTTCCAACAGAGATGGTGACACCCTCTGCAACAGAACCCAAGTATTGGTATCCCTATTGACCCGTTCCAAATATTCAATCCCGGCCAACCGGCACCTCCTCCCCCCGCACCTCCTGTCCAGCGCCGTGCAAGGGGTGGGCGTCCGGGCCCCGCACCTAAGCCAGCCCCCAAACCTGCACCTAATAGCAAACCGGTATCCAAGCTCCCGACCACAGGACCTAAGCCTCCTCCACAAGGACAGAAGCCTCCAGGTGGTGGCCCGCATGTCAACCCCCCAACCATTGAAATAGTCAGTCGTACAGACCTGCCTTCTTCTGAACCTCCAATACTCATCAGTTGAATTTTAGGAACCCGTCATCCCCCTACCGCCCCTTTTCCCCCCGGCTCCACCGGTCCCTGCGCCTACCTCTACTATTGCTACCGCTACTCCCACTCAGTGAAGGGATGGGTATTAGTCGATTGAAGAGGCATGGAAATGGAGTGTAACTTTCGGTTTGATATATTTGTGTAGTGATGGGTTGTTGAAATGTAACTGTTGTTGGATAAATAATTTTTTGCTGGTTGTGTATCCGGACAGACAGATCGGGGCGTAAAGGGGTTGGGACCGGGGATGTATCACGGTCCTGTGATTTTGCTAATCTGGATAAAAAAGATAAGTTAGTCAAGTGTGTCGAGGGATACCTAATACTGTCAGAAATGAGAAGGTCTTAGGAGTTACCGTTTGGTATATTCGGTGGTTTGAATGTATTCCACACTTGATGAGCTTGATGCTCAATCGAGGATAAGATCGAGGTGGCCGCCTTCGTGGGGATGGTTCGTGTGTCCTGGCAAATTGCAAATAGTTTCAATTTTATAGCTTCGGATGGTGGGCTGCGACCTTTCTCGCCACCACCACCTGGACAAAAATTAGATTTGTGTACGATGGAATGATGATGTAGGGTACACTGTGTTGCGACACATGGGTACGGGTGAGCCGGGGGAATATTGACAAAAAATACAAGACATAAATTATGATACCTCCTCCATATCTTCATCGTCATCATCTTCGTCATAGTCCTCGTCCATCTCCTTGACCTCCAAGTCATCTGATATGCCAGGATTCGGTACGTTCTCGGCCTTAATCTATCATCCGGGTGAGCCAAATTGAATACAGGCTGCGCAGTAGGAGCCAGACGCACGTTCTCATCCTTGTAATTCTCTTTCAGCTCCCACATGCCGTTATACTCGCCACTCCGATGTAGGAACGCGATCTCTGAGAGGACTTCCTTGAGATATGCTTCCGGTTGCTGCGTCTTGTCACGTAATGGCCGCAGACCCCAGCGTGGAGTATCTCGGAAATGGGTGAAAAGCTGATCGAGGAGTTGGTTCCGGGGTATGCGAGCCATTCGTTCGAAACCTTTTGTAGGTTTGGGTTTGGTTTTCTTGGGGTTATTACCGTCAGCTCAAGAGCATAGGAGGACAGGTACAATAAACGTACGACAAGGTCGCTGAAGGCACCACCGCTTCCAAGTCCCACACCACTGCTAAGCCGATTAATTCCACCGCGCCCACCGGACACTCCAGCTTCCTCTATCATTCTTATCTGCCTCTGTTTTGTGTTGTACTTCAAGTGACGTTCGCGCATCTGTTTCCTGTAACTCTCGCTAAAGGATGGCCGGAGGTTACATTCGTGCTTAATTCGCCCCGTTAAAATTGTGGTCCGCGCTCTTGAATTATACGGCGCGTTGGCTCCGTGGGCGGATAGTGATGAATCTTTTGGTCGCTCGGCAACGACTATTTGATTTTCCACGGTCTCATTAACCATATCAAGCTCATAGCAATCCGGCTCGGAGCCAGTTGTGGCATAAGAGGTCGTGAAGTTGAACGCTGGGCGGTTAGGGAGTTGAGGTGGTGGCGTGCTTCCAGTTGCAGAACCATTCGAGTCCTGACTATTGGGCTCTTTGTTTGGTGGAAGGAAGAGGACAAAACGCGGCTTTCCGCCCGTTGGAGGTGTGTAGACACGTATTGTGGCGAGGTGAACATCTTCTGCATCTGTGGCTGCCCAACGCTCTAGGAGGAACTTCGGAATCTGAAGAGTGGAACCAGGTGAACATCTGTTCTAGGTATGCAAGAATGCATTAGAGGGACCTTAACGAGCCATACACGCCCGCTCCCTTGGTCCAGCATGAGGTGCTCATCTGGGTCTGGTTGAGAATCGTCGTCGATAGCGGTTTCGGCATCAAAAGGTTTCTTTTCGTCGTCAATTGGTCCGTCCATTGGTCAAGTAGGCCAAAGTTTCGTAAATTATAAAGGAGCAGCAAACGAAAGATCCGTTGAACAGAGCAGGGGATGATGGTAGGAATCGAGGCGGAGGTTAATTGTTTCAATGACTTTGTGCGGAACAATGACTGTGACATTTGCCGTCGGTCTTTGTTTGGTTCTAGAGGTGGCGACAAACAGAAAGACCGTTCAGGCCATCCAAACCTTTTCTCTTTCTATTACTTGAATCACTCTGCTTCACGATGGATCCTAAAACCGGCAGCGAGCTCTTCGTGTCGTATGTATCAGACCTGGCCAACGATTATGCTGTGCATCCCTTCGCTCGGCAGGTTTTAAAATTCGGAAATATGTATCCCCTTATCGAACGGCGTTGATACGAAGGACTCCAAAACACAGCAACGTCTCTGCCAATTCTTGATCGTGCACCAGAAAACCCATTTTACCCCTTGTGAAGTCATTGTTACTTGATCACACTGTAAAACATGTTCTCGGAGAGCACTCACTTTTATCGGGTTTCCATGGTCGCAATTCCGTTCCATTATCTGTGAGCGTATCCATCACACGCCAGCAGGCATTTCCGGCCCGAGTTCGCGGCTATATAACCAGAATATAGTATAGCCAATGTCTTCAGAGTGCCCGGCGCATCTTCTCATATCCTCGGTGGGTGTTCGATAGGAGCCTCAACGGGTTGTTCTCTAATCACTGCTCCAGCAAACTTTCAAGGGCTGGTCCCTCGACTGTCGTTCATCTCTTCTCGATTAATTATTTTCACGAGTCAGTACTTCGAGCTCGCTGACTAGAGTTTCCTTACCGAGGTTTGCTCCATAGACCCTTACGATGCAGATTACGCCAGGATTCGTTCTTTTGGCCGCCCTTGCAGGTGCAGGTACGGTATCTGGCCTGCCCTTGCAAGACACAACGGCAGCGCTTGCTGAGCGTGCTGCTTATAATCTTAACACCCGCGGGGTTGAAGCCGAGTTGGACTTGGAACGACGCGAGGATGTTTATGAACTAGAGGCACGCGAGGATGTTGAAACATTAGAGGCGCGCGATGTTTACAACGAACCCACTACTCGCGAATTCGACGACCTTGCCATTCGGGAGGTTTTAGACGATCTACAGATCCGAGACGTGAGCCATTGTTGTGATTGGGATTATGATAACCACTTACCGAGCTACCCAATAGGACTCTACCGAAGGTCTTGTTGCTCGACACAATCATCATCCTGGTGGGGGTGGAGGCCACGGAGGACGTGGCCGTCATGGTCATCATGGTCATCGCCGTCATAACGGTCACCATGGTCGTCACGGTCATGGCGGTCATCATGGTCAGCCTGGTCATCATAGTCATCACGGTCACGGCGGCCACCATGATCGGCCTGGTCACCATGGTCATCATGGTCACCGCCGCCACGGCGGTCATCATGGTCATCACGGTCATGGTGGTCATCATGGTCAACCTGGTCGTCACGGACATCATGGTCATCACAGTCATCACGGCCACGGTGGTCATGGCGGTCATCACGGTCATGGTGGTCATCATGGTCAACCTGGTCATAGCGGTCACCACGGTCATCACCCTGGTCACCCACATAAACAAGAACCTGGGCAGGGCGGAGGCCGGGGAGGTCATCCTAATCATGGGGGACAACTTCAGTCACAATTTCCTGGTCCCCAAGGTGCACCCCAATTAACACCTGTCGTAAGTAAACTCCAATCCTTACAATACCACCCCCTGATTCCTGACCCTACTAGGCCGGGGATCCAGCAACGAGCTCCTCAGCGATTGTTAATGATTCCGCGGCGGCTGAGAGCACTGCCCCGGTACGTCCGGTAATCCAGAGACAGTGTGCTTAGAATTAATGACCTTGCTTTCAGGCCGCAGCAGGCACTCTCGAGGCTAGGGACCCACCACACTCACACCACCGCCACCACCGTCCACCACCACCATATTACGATCCGTATCGTTGGGGCTACAACGGATACCGTGGTGGGCACCGTGGTGGGCACCGGGGCCACCGACATGGTGATGGGCGAAACGGACAAAACGAACGAGGTGGCCAAAACCCTGCAGCTTCTGGATCACTTTCTGTGTCGGCTCCTGGAGCGGTACGTGATTGGTTTTCCACTTCCAAAAAGCATCTAAAACATCGTTTTTTAGACTCAAGTTGCCGGTTTCACGTCCAATGCTGCCCCTCTGCCTTCCTCGGCTCCTGCCGAAGCTGGCCCCTCTTCCACCATTGTGCCTCACTCAACGAGTGCCCCCGCCCCTCACTCTGCCAGCTCCAAAATATCCCGCCCTTCGAGTTCGGCGAGTGCTTCCAAGCCTTCCAGTTCCGTGAAGCCGGGAGTCAAACCCTCCAGTTCAGGTCACTCAGGTTCCACTCACCCTGGACCCAAGCCGACTAGCTCGGGTAAACCCCACTCCTCGAGCCCCAGCCACCCAGGAGCGAAGCCTACTCCAACTTCCTCCAAGAAGCCGGGCGTAAGTAGTTCCGTCAAGGGAGGACTAAAGCCTACAAGGTCGGGTAAGCCCGGTCCTTCCCCCAGTGGTACCACAAAACCTAGCGGACCAAAGAAAAGCGGCAAACCTCAACCTTCTGGTAAACACGACACCTCTGCTTCCAGGAAACCGACTTCGACCGGACATGTTGGCAGCAAACCGACAGAGGCTGGCAAGAAAAAGGAGGACAATAAAAAGCATGGTCATGATGACCACCAAGGTCACAGAACCCACCATAGCCCACCCCCACACTCTCGCCTCTTTCACCCCCAACCCCACCACCCTCGTCCCGGCCACGGGAAAAAGCCTTCCTCCTAAATAGCCAAGTCCGTATTTCAGGAAGATGCTTCTTGTGGTACACAACTATGAGCATAAATAAATAATAAATAATCCGCATGTGTCGTGAACTTTCGTGCCTGAAGCTTGAAGCTTGCATTTGCGAGGTCCTCTCTGTTAAGTGAGGCAGCCATGGCCAGAAAATCAACATTCTAAGTTCGATCTCTGTCCAGGGTTAGGAACGAATGCTGGATAGTTTCCAGATCAGGACTCCTTGGTGATCCACGAAATCAGGCTCGGGGTGTGGGTAAATTTTCCAAAATTGACTGCGCGGGAAATAAAGCAGCTGTTGCACTGTTCTCTATCGACGATCTGATTTCTCCCTTGTGCAAACTATTTAAAATCACCTCTAGTGCACTATTTGAGTTGCTTTGGACGGAAGTCTTACTGGTTGACGAAAAGGATTCCCGTCTCCGGCGAGGGCCTTATGTGACGTTCCGCTCAAGACACACATACAACCGATATCCCTTGATTGTCTTCATTCTGTTACTTCTTGATCGCGTTTCTGAATTGATTACGGTATCTCGAACTGCTTATCGCGATACAAAATATTGGAAAAGTAACCATGGGACGAGGCTCAAGGCATGGACCTCCCTGTACAGTTGTTATAAAATTAGGTGAGTCATCTTTGTGGTATTTTCGCGCCGTTGTAGGGTACTGATGGAGGTTTTGTGGTGTAGGCACTTCTTCAATTGTTCATGAGGAGACACACCAACCATTGCTTTCTACACTTTCGTCTATCGTCGAGACCGTGATACAGTTGAAGAGACAGGGACACAGGATCGTCCTTGTAAGCTCTGGGGCTATTGGGGTTGGGTTGAAGAGGATGGATTTGCCGAGTCGGCCGAAGAGTCTTTCAGGCAAGCAAGTATGCGCAAGCCCTTCAAAGGCATCGTATCATTGAGTGTTGAACTTTTTTTGCGTAGGCGCTGGCTGCAATTGGGCAGGGACGACTAATTGCATTATGGGACAATCTATTTGGACAATTGGAGCAACCCATTGCTCAAATACTGCTGACAAGAGGAGATATCTCGGATGTACGTTGGCTGTCATTCTAGTAGCGGTTAATTTAACTGTCTGATCCCTTCGTCTGCAGAGAACCCGGTACCTTAACGCCGTGAATACGCTCCAAGAACTTCTGTCTATGGGAGTGGTCCCTATTGTGAACGAAAATGACACTGTCTCTGTCAGCGTAAGTAACCGCACAACCTTGCTTCACTCCGCTTTTACCATTCATTTGCAGGAGATCAAATTTGGAGACAACGATACCCTTTCTGCGATTACCTCTGCAATGATCCATGCGGATTACCTATTCCTTCTCACTGATGTCGACGGTCTGTACACGGCGAATCCACGAAAGGATCCCAAGGCGAAATTGATAGAAATTGTAACGTCCGTGGCTGCTATCCGTTCCGAAGGTAAGCTCGGGTGCCCAGGCCCAACACTCCGCTCACACTATCTTCTGATACAGTGAGTACGACTACATTGGGGTCGAATCTCGGCACTGGTGGAATGGAGACAAAACTAATTGCAGCTGAAATCGCTACTGCAGCTGGCGTGACTACGATCATCACTTCGAGCAAGCACCCCGAAAATATCTTTAGCATTATCGAGTACCACCACCGCAACACTCCCGGAACTTATTCGGCACCTTCAACTCCCCGAGAACCGCTGTCAGGCCCCAGCTCATCACTCACGACAAATGACAATAATCTGGATGAAAGGAAGATGGACGGTGACTCATTTCCCGTTGTTCTTCGACCACCGCATACGACATTTATGCCTTCGCCAACGCCGCTTCGTGACCTCAAGTCCTGGACAAGTCACACTCTATTCCCTTCAGGAGGTGTGATCATTGACGCTGGCGCACACTTGGTCCTATCACGTCGGGAATCTGGTGGACGTTTGTTGGCTGTTGGTGTACGTGGTGTGATTGGCGCCTTTGCTTCTGGCCAGGCGGTCCGCATTTGCATCCGTAAGGGTGACTCCGTGTCCTCTTCATCTCAAGAAGCTGCACGCGAGAAGTACGCAAAAGGTTTAGGTTTGACGCGGCCGAATACTCCGACCGTGACAAGTATATCCAATTCTCGTTCGACAGAGACGGCACCGGACGAACCTGCAGGGACAAGAGACCTTCCTGTATCTGAGGATGACGTGGTATTGGTCGACAAAAGTCCAGACTACACCGAGGCTGACTTAGTTGAAGTCGGGAGAGGATTGGCTAATTATAATTCAGCACAGATCGGACGGGTGAAAGGTTTGAACAGGTATGGATGCCCAACTGTCTCACTTCCACGAGGGTTCTAATCGAACTTTACAGCTCATTGTTGACGCAGGTATTGGGCTATGCAGACTCGGAGTATGTGGTTGAAAATATCACAATCCGTGTACCCCCTTCGTGATAGATGTGTACACAATGGAATGAAGATGTTCGTTGTTAGACCAACTGGTGCCGATACGGGGCGACGCTGCCGGAAGGATGGTGGCTGTAACGTTTGTTTGTCCTGAACAAACAAGGATGATGCATAACCGATAATAATTTTTGGTTCATAACATCTCCACAAGTACCTCAACCTTTTCATTAACCACGCTTTTCCTGTTCATGCACTAACTTATTGTTTCCTCCCTTCCTCATTCACCATGTATCACAACAACTCCATCCGCATCTTGACGGGTACGTCGTTTCCGTCGTCTGCGCTGTTCACAACTTACCTGTGTCCTCAGGGAACAGTCACCCGGAGCTCGCCCAAGCTGTGGCCGAGCGGTGAGCTCTCTCGAATCGCCTCCAAGAGATACCACTTAAACGACAGCCACCACCAACTTGTGATTATTTGACAATCTCAGGCTCAATGTCCCTCTTGTCCCGGTCACGGTTAAAAAGTTCTCCAACGGAGAAACCAGCGTAAAAGTTTCCGAGTCAGTCCGTGACGAAGACGTCTTCATCATCCAATCCGGCTGCAGCGATGTCAACGACAATTTCATGGAGTTGCTCATCTTAATCTCCGCATGTAAAACGGCGTCAGCACGCAGGATCACTGCTGTTATCCCTTGCTTCCCTTACGCACGCATGGATAAAAAGGACAAATCCCGCGCTCCTATTACGGCCAAATTGGTGGCGAACATGCTGGTGGTTGCAGGATGCGATCACGTTATTACAATGGACCTCCATGCAAGCCAGATCCAGGGATTTTTTGACATCCCTGTGGATAACCTTTGGTCGGAACCATTGATGATATCTTACATTAAGCGAACTATTCCCGGCTGGGAGAATGGTATCGTTGTTAGTCCAGATGCTGGTGGTGCCAAACGGTGAGTACTTCGCCTCGGACCTGTAGCCTCCATTATCTGCGGGTCTAACTCACGCTCCCAGTGCGACTGCAATGGCCGATAAGCTCGGAATTGAGTTCGCTCTGACTCACCGGAAGCGAGAAGGAAAATCCCAAACTGCCCCAGAGCGGATGGAAATTCTTGTTGGAGACGTGAAGGATAAGGTGTGCAATTCATTTTGCAGGTACGTTACGACATATTGATTAGACCCCATTAGGTCGTGATTCTTTTGGACGATATGATTGACACCGGAACCACTCTCACACTTGCTGCCCGAACCCTGCATGAGAACGGTGCCAAAACTGTCCATGCCCTAATATCACATGGTAACGTCCTTGTTCCAGAACCGCCGGTTCACCTGGCTAATAACAAACGTTGGTGTAGGCCTCCTATCCGAAGCGAACATGAGCATGATCGACGAACTTCCAATTGAACGACTCGTGGTATGTTACCACCTTTTCTTTAACGTAAATGTTGTCTGAAATTTCTAGGTCACCAACACCATCCCGCAAAAACAACACCAAAAACTGTGCTCGAAGCTCATCACCATTGACATCAGCCCAACAATCGCAGAGAGCATTCGCAGGACTCATAACGGCGAGAGCATCAGCTTACTCTTTGGTGAATGGGCAGATCCATCAAACGTTGCTATCGTGTAGGCACACTTGCTAGCTACCCTGTATTTTACTGCATATCAAATACTTAGCTATCTCTTAGACGACATTTACGCCTCTTGATTACTTTCATGTATAGTTTCTCGAACGGACCTACTGTTACTTTGGATATACGTAGCCCCGTTTGAGCCCTCATTTTATGTTTCTTTTGATTGTGTGGCTGGGGACAAGCGTGGCATATCCCCGTTCGGGGTGAGAAAGGCATACAAATGTCAAAGTTTTGATAACGGAGAATTCAGGAAGAAGGGTCCCTTGGAGGGGCTTTCTCGGCATTCTTGTCGCTAGACAGGATTGCTTCTACATTGCTCCCAAGCTTAAGGCGATCCTCGATGCTTAGAGACGCTGGCGCGGAATAGCCTAGCCCTAGGTTTGGGTGAGTGAATGAGAAGGGTACAAATTTCAAATGGTTCAAACGTACTCAAAGCAGGGTATTGCAAGGGTAGTTCCTCTGAATAGACGGGAAGTTTTGACAAGTCAAGTGCATATGACTGTCCTAACCATGCAACACGATGTTCGTGGTCACTGAAATTTGCCATTATTCATAATTTCTTCAATTGGGTCCATGTCCTGGATTTTTTACTCACCGCCGCTATAAGTACAACATAAGCCATCAGTGGAGAAGATAGTCCTGGAGATAGTTCTACTTACTTCCTCTCGTGTCAGGGGGTGGATTAGAATACTATTCAAAGGTTGTAGCGACCCGTGTACCTCATTAAGCGCTAAGAATTTTACGTACCTCAGGTTACCTCTGTTCAAACAGAAGTACGAGAAGACGGCTGAGAACGTCTCAGCCGGGCACCATACCTCGTATGAACCTGTCAAAAACATCTGGGTATTAGTTTGGCGGCTTGCTACACAGGGTTTTGAATGCCCAGATCCTGTTCCGGTGGTGGTCTGGTGGGAATCTCGTGGTATCTAGACACTAACCAACAGGATGCGGACCCATTGGCCCCATATTCACGCGGAATAAAGGGACCGCAACGAACGCCCCGTCCCGACGGAGGCGAAGAACGGCATCTCTGAGCTTCATCGCAGCCTGGTGCTCATCAGGGTTGTTCTGATGGAAGTAGATGTCTGTTCAGTTTATGAAACCGAAAGCGTATTCCGGAGCGCATGCATAAGCCAGTGATCACAGAGATCGTGGGCGCGTTTGACCTACGGAAGTGCCATTCCCTGTACAATTCCGAAAGGCGCAATGAGAATTATCTGTTCTGTCAAAGGATCCTTGGGAATTTGAACATGAACGATGACCCTTACTTAATCTCGGACTCAAGAACTGTCTTTAAGTCTGTCTGTGGTTCTGGCTGCCAAGAAATACTACTCATCTTGCCTTGCTTGATTGGAATTGTGACTGGCAATGAGAGATTGGGGGCCAAAGGAGGGTCTGTTGGCGTAAGCTGGGAAATGAAGAATCAAGGTGTCACGAGGACCGGCAAAAAGTCAATCGTTCTTTGTTTCCCATTACTGAAGTACTCAGGAATGAGCTTATCTGCTTCGGGATGCTTTCCCCCAAACGCTCATAGGTGCATATGTCACGGTATCAATTTTCTACTCTTTAGTGTGATCGTTCTCTAGTTCCGGGTCGCAATCCAACCGTCCATCCAGTCCAGGAGAGACTTCCCGAGGAGCTCATAGCTGGACTCAATCATGGCGTAGGAACAAACGGGGTCCCCAAAAGCTATATAAGATCCCAGGGCCCCCCTAGGCCCGCCAATCTGGTACAGTGAATTTCTGTTACTATAGTTTTATGATTCTCAACTACACTGTAGCTTTCGTTGATCAGCGTCAACGTGCCAGAACCAAACACCTGTCCACAATGACCTCAGCGCGACGGATATTCTGAGTTCGCATAACCACGTAACTTGTTTTTGGCCGCTCCAGAAATGCCGTCTCGGCCATTGAGGATAGCGTTCATTCATCCAGATCTTGGAATTGGTACACAGGCTTGTCTTTGCCTAATGTTACGCTGCTGATTCTTCTGCCAGGCGGTGCTGAACGTTTGGTTGTCGACGCTGCTCTTGGATTACAAGGGCCTAGGACATTCTGTCGACATATACACCTCACACTGGGATTCAAACCATTGTTTCGAAGAGACTAAGGATGGTGCGTGTCAGCAAGACTCGGGAGTAGGAATTGTCCTGACGCACATCTAGGCAGCCTGAAAGTACATTATATTAAACCTCCCTTCCCAAGATCGTTTGCAGGGAAATTCCATATCCTATGCGCGCACGCGAGACAATTACACTTAATTACCCATCTTCTTGCACCATGGGCGCCAACGTACGATGTCTACTTTGTCGACCAACTGTCAACATGCGTCCCGTTCCTTCGAAATGTTGGAGGTACTCGCGTTGTCTTTTACTGCCATTTTCCTGACAAATTGCTGGCAAATGGAGCATTCGTTGACGGAAACCTAGTCAAGAAACAGGGGAGTCTGTTGAAGAGAATTTACCGGTATCCTATGGATTGGCTGGAAGAGGTGACAACAAGTGCGTCATTATCTATCAGCTGCCGGTTGTTCCTGACCTCCAAAAGGACAGGCTGATGTTATCCTGGCGAACTCTAAGTTTACAGCACGCGTGTTCAAATCGTATTTCCCCTCAATACCACGCAATCCAGAAATTGTATACCCAGGCATTAATATTCAAGCCTATGTGTCCGAGGTGGACATGACTGATCAGGAGATTTCTAAAATATTATCGTTCGTGCTATTTATGACCTTGTATGTCCAGACTAATGTTATTGCAGACATCGACCGACCTTGCTATCTCTAAACCGTTTTGAGAAGAAAAAGAACGCCGCTTTAGCAATAGAGGCTTTCGCAATTTTCAAGAAACGTTCTTCACAAGACCTACGCCTCGTTCTCGCAGGTAAGTAGCCTCTACTTCTGAAATCTTAGGCATTCTTTTAAGCCACAGCTTAGGCGGTTATGATCCTCGACTTCAGGATAACATTCAAACACTGGATTCCTTAATAGAACTCGCGCGGTCACACTCTCTGGTATATACCATTGAAACCCCCGCAGTATCTGTAGTTCCGGTCCCTGAACATACCAAACAACCTACACCCGATATCTTATTCCTTCTCAATTTCACAACCCCACAAAGAACCGCCCTACTCAATGCCCCGTCCACAAGGGTACTCCTGTATACACCCGCTAATGAGCACTTCGGAATTGGCCCCGTGGAAGCAATGATTTGCGGTTTACCGGTCCTGGCCTGTGATAGTGGCGGACCAACAGAAAGCATCATCGACGCACCGCCTGATACCCGTACTGGTTGGCTTTGCCCTCCAGATCCAACAATCTGGGCAGACACGCTACAAGAAATTCTTGCTCTTCCTCCACACGAGAGGGATGTTCTGTCCATTCGAGGCAAGGAGCGGGCACGCGAGTTGTTTGGTCTGGACGCCATGTCGAAGGGTTTAGAGAGGGCACTGGTCTCAGCTGTATCGCTGGGTGGTGTCGACAATGTCGGCTTTAAGTTATTTGTGCTATTGGTTAGTTTCCTTGTTGCATATGTATCCACTCACCTTGTCTTCTCATCTCTATGACTATGGTTGATATACCAATGGAAGTCTCGTTGGGGGTATTTTGTGGCCTGCGGGAGATACGTTGTTCCATTATATCCTAACAAGCTATAGAGCCAATGTATTTCCAGCTAGCAGTGAGGGGAAGCTCTTCAATCATGGACCGTCCCTGCTCGAGTGGCTCCTTGTACACCTCGAACGTGATTGGAGTGCTTTTTTCTCCGGCCCTGGATAGATGGAAACGTTCTGATAAATGGTAGGAGCTAAAGTGAACAGCCCTTATGATGATACTTCCTTTTGGCTGCTCCGAAAGGGAACACAACTTTCGATTGGACGTTCATAATCTCCTTTAAAACTGCACCCCATTTTGACGGGCGCCTGCATGCGTCTTCAATCAGTTAGCCACCGATAGTGATAGGTTTCTGCCTTGCGAGCGTCACGAGCTCGTCCCACAACAATATCAGGTTCGGATATAGCGTATTCAAGGCACTGACTCCTTGCGTATTTACCCCTAAAAAGCCCAGAGGAACATGAATATCTCGGCTATCATCGATTATCGACCCAGCTAACTAGGCATTGCCGGTTCGAACTAGTTTTGGGATTTAAAATAAGAGAGCTCCAGGAGCCGAGCCGAATCACTCTTCCTATCAGTCTTCGGGTGTTGGACACTTGTAATAAAACAAACTGATCCTGACGCCTGAGATCTGAGACCTTGAGTTAAAGCGCTCGTCCGCTCGTACCTGTTCACGTGGGTATCAACGGCTTCGCACTGCGTGACTCCTCACCCATGCGGTCCACTCTGTTGTTCTGTCCGAGTTTATTAACAGGACAGACTCTACCCTCCTGCACCCACCATGAAGTCTAGACTATCTCTCCTCGCGTTTGTCTCGCTCTGCTGTTCGATAGCTTCAGCAGCACCATTCGACGAAACTCAAGTTGTTTTCAACCAGAGTCCGCTAAAGGATGCTTTCGGAATTGGTGATATCAAACATTCAGTGCTCGACTATATCGAGGACAGCAAGAAGGCTATTTTGAAGGGGAAGCACAACATGCAGAAGTGGATTCACGCAGGGAAGGAGTACATTAAGCAGGATAACCTTCTTTGTAAGACCATTTCCCGCTTTGGGCCTGCTGTGGACTGAACGCTGAATGACATAAACGACATCCAGACGAGCTGGTTTCGCATCCTGCCTTGGACACCTACAAGCTGAGGGTTACCGAGCCCAAGATATGTGATCCCTCCGTCCAGCAGTACTCCGGCTATCTTGACATCGCGGAAGACAAGCATCTGTTCTTCTGGTACGTCATCGTGACCATAGCTGTACTGATGAGGTTAACGCTTTACCAAAAGGTTCTTTGAGTCGAGAAGCTCGCCAGAGGATGCCCCCCTCCTCCTTTGGCTTAACGGCGGGCCCGGATGTAGCTCATCCACGGGGTTGTTGTTCGAACTCGGGCCTTGCAACGTCGCCGACCAAGGCGACACCACAACCCGCAATCCTTTCAGTTGGAACTCCCATGCAAACATCATATTCTTGGACCAACCTGTTAACGTTGGATATTCCTATGCTGACAACGGCGAGACTGTCAGCACTAGCCCAGTCGCTGGCAAAGATGTTCATGCTTTCCTTGAACTTTTCCTCAATCGCTTCCCCAAGTACTCGACTCAACCATTCCATATCGCGGCGGAAAGCTACGGTGGAACCTATGCTCCTAATATTGCCAAAGTCATCTATGATGCCAATAAACGTCTTGCGGTTGCTCCTACCCCTGGATTCAAACACATTAACCTTGCTTCTGTGATCCTTGCGAATGGCTTAACGGACCCATACGTTCAAATGGCCTCAGTCCCGGACTATGTTTGCAACGGCCCATTCCCTGTCTATGGCGACCCACAGGGAGTGCAATGCCAAGCATTGCGAAGCAAAGTCCCCACATGCCAGCGTTTAATCAAGTCTTGCTATCAATTCAACTCGCGCCTTACCTGTGTCCCCGCCACAGTCTATTGTAATACCCAGCTCTTCGCCCCCTTGATGCGTACGTCCACTTTTCGCAATTGCTTCTTAATATACCGTCTCACCACAGATACCAGAAACCGGCCTCAACCCATATGATGTTCGGAGGAAATGCGACAGGGAGAAGGATGGCAACCTGTGCTACAAGCAGATGCAATGGATTGAGGCCTGGATGAATGACTTCAAGGCATAAAGCTGCCTTGGGTGTTAATCCGGAGAGAACCTTCGAGTCATGCAACATGGAAGTCAACCGGGCCTTCACAATGAACGGTGATGGAATGCATAATAGCGCGAGCCTACTACCCGAATTGGTCAACGATGGTGTTCGCCTCCTTGTCTATGCTGGCAATGCTGGTACGTCGCAGGTTTTTATGAAAATTTCCAGAGAGCCTAATCGATATTCTAGACATGATGTGCAACTACATGGTGAACTCGTCTTGATCCAAGGAGTACACAGATTGTTCATGCTAAGTTTTACACCAGGGCAATGAAAGATGGGTGGAACAACTCGAAACCCAGTTCTCTGAGGAATTCAAGGCGACTAAACCTTCTCCTTGGGTACCTTTCGGATCCAGTACCCAAGCTGGCGAAGTTCGCAGTGCCGGGGGTGGAGGCTTCACTGCAGGCAATGTCACATTTGTCAACATTTTCAACGCAGGGTACGATTTTCTTCGTCACCACGCCGTTACCAATAGCTGACTAAATGCGTAATACAGACACATGGTTCCATACTGATCAACCTGAGGCAGCTTTGGTACGTTTTGCTTTCCCGGCCCTTCACCGCAGTTCAGGCATCGGCACCGGATTAAGAACGAACCACTGACTAATTGCTTTTGTTATGTAGGATCTGATAACGCGGTGGATTATGGACGTGCCTTTTGCAATCGATGCAGAAGTTGAGCTTACTCTCCCACCACTCTGAGCTGGTAGAATGGTGGATACGAGGAACACCCCGGGAGGCTGATATTATGCTGGATTTAGACTGACAGGTTATCATTTCTCTATGAACAGTATCTACCCACCGGAATCTATCGTTATGTTTCAATAACCCTCCTCGATCAAATATACTAAGGTAGTTCAAACAATCCAAGAGCTGCGAGTGATTGTGAACGGAAAAAAACAGAGCAAGATATAGGTACCTACCGCCCCAGGCAACGTCCCCGTAATTTGCACTCAGGGCTTAAAGAGGTATCCGACCGAAAGACCCACGCAACTCGAAATGTTTTCTTTCTCGACTGATGACTCTTCGAGATGCTCTCACCTATTCGGATAAGATGCAATGTCAAGTCTAGCAGTCGCGAGAAGGAAACCTCGAACGCTAAAGGAGTCCGCGATTGATCGGGCTGGGCATCTCCAACAGTTGCAGAATGACCCGTTATTCGACCTCTATTTGGTCATACCGCGGTGCAAGAGGACGTCAAAGTTCGTAGTACCTGGGTTCTGTTGGACCAGGTCCACGAGTTTCCCTTTCTACTTCTTGGCCTTCTGTGGGCTGGAAAAAAAAAAAAACAAGCATAATGATTTGACACAGCCTTCAAAGCAAGATTCGGTCCGTAAGAGGGATGAGCTGTTCTACGGACAGGCTTCTAGTGCAGGCGAGCGGTCAGGCTGCAGGAGATTTTGGCCAACTCTTGATCTATTGATTGATGAGATAGCTATGCCTATGGAAAGATTGCTGATGGTAGCATGGAGCGGATCTTACATTCATCGGAGAATTGGGAGGGATCAGAACCAATTTTATGTAGGAAGCACTTAAGGGACATCTGAATGTTACGTTTGAAACGTGGAAATTTGTTGAAGTTTGAAAGGAAAGCTGCGTTTGACACATGTGATCGCGTGACTGCCACTGAAAGCCACTCAGGGTCACGGGCATTGACAACTCCAATTTAGCCTGCTTCTCGCTGCTGGCGGCCAACTCTCTCCCTTGTCTCCCAGCACAAGTTCACTCCCCCCCTGAGACCGACGAATGTGCCTCAGAGTACCATAAACGTCGACTAAAACGCCTTCTCTCCCATCTCTTCACTTTCCACTCGAAAATCAGCACAGGGGCTCCGATCCACCGAACACTTCATTTCCTAGCCACCCACTCCAGTTAATTGGCCTCCTAAAAGATAAGGCACATTGGCGAGCATGGGTGAAGTGATAAGAGGCAGTCCAGAGAATACCATAGAACTCAGCAGCAGAGAAATACCGAAACTCGGGGGCTCCGCTGCTGGTAAGTTTGCACATCATTCTCCAGTGATGGGCTCAGCTGATATGCATCAGGCTTCGTCATTCTAATTGTCGTCCTTTGTCTCGTCATCGTCGTTTCTCTTATTGCTATATATCTCCTACTGCGAGAAGGTACTTCCTCTGACGAGGAGTTGCAAAAACCGTACAAGCGCCCGAGGACCGCAACCTACGTAACGCCGCTCGAGGATGACGGCGAATCACAACCGAATTCCTGGCTCCGCCGCACATATCAACGTCTCAGATTTTCGCGCACGGCGAGTAGTGACCGCATACCACAAATCAAAGTCGGGCAAAGTCAGAGCCAGCGAGCCTCCCTCAATACTCCACGAAACGAATGGCACACCGAATCCGTAGACGACTTCCACCTGAAAGCTCCACAGCTCAAACAACTCAATCGACACCCTCAAGTCGAGAAACTCAACACTACCATCCTAAATGACCCCGTGTCTAGACGATTATCCACGACTACCTCAACATGTAGCGTTCGTTTCGACTTAAACAACGCTCGCGATCCACTGCCTCTGGAAAGAGAGCGTTTTGCCCCTTCTCCAACGGCAACTCTGCCGAGCATCCACACACGGATGTCATCGCCAACATCATCTCTCGGAAGCTTCCCATCATCTATCCCAAAACGATCCCGCTCAATTCCGCAGGAGGGACCTACCTCGCCATTGACATCACCTCCCCATGCCCGGCATGAGCAGGATATCGCACAGCATCCACCCTTAGGATCCTCCCCCTCCCCTACGCACACAACGTTTGAAGGCGGCACGAAATTCCTAGAAACCTTTTAACGGTGCCTACGTTTCTTCAAACAGAAGTAATTTATTATACCTCGATCCTACTTCTTCGCCTTCCTCACGCCTCAAGGCCTCAAGTAGTGGAGCTGATGATTGTCTATCTATCTGTTTGTTTGAGATGTACTGACCGCACCTGTTTTTCTTGTTTTATTCCCGATGGACTGACGGTTTCATATGACTTTTAATATGTACTGTACCTGTAGATTACGCATACAATCACGAACGGACAATTACTGTAACACACTTGGCAGGGAAGAATGTGTACATAGGGGGTTGGGCTAGGTAACAAAAGATATTCTTACCCGCGTGACGTGGGTAGTACAACTCCACTTCTCGACGGAACAGGCATCCTGAGGTCAAGGTCCACATGTCCCACATCCTCGAATGTGGTGTTGATGTCCCCACTGAACTGAGTACTGTTTTTGACCTGGCCCCTTCAACTCCACTCTGCCATAGTGCTAGGGTTCTTCTGACGATCCCAAAGTTCTGAGTCCGAAGGCTACTGTAACAGTCACGATTACCGTCAGGTTAATCTGCACCAAAATTAGGGTAGCTCCTTATCACTGCAAGTGCCTTTCCAGACTCACTGATTTGTTTAGGAGACTCTGAATTCGCTTCATAATAACCTCAGTGGCCCCAGTGCCTTACTCCCCTGCACTACCTCCAAGAACACGGACAACCTATGCCATTTGTACAGCTATTGAGTTCTAGCGTCTTTTTTTCTGGTGCTGACGGACAGTTTCCAATTCACCCAAAATGTTGCCGTCAAAGCCAATGTTGGGAACGCAGGTAAACAGGCAGGATTAAGCCCCGCGTAGACAATTACAGAATTTAATACAGCCAAGAGCAAAGAAGAATTCTGAGAGATAATATTTCTCGTTTCTATCAGAATTTTTACCGCCTTTTGAATCCATTATTTCCCTAGAACATTTGGGCAGGTTCCAGTCGATTCAAGTAAAACAAGGTTGGAGACTGTGGTTTCAGCGATAGTTCTTCAACGCCTCCTCCGTCAGGAAGGCTTGATGACCCCTATGGCAATAATGTCACTCAAAGGAGATATTTTCGGATAACGGAGGACATACGTCATGAAGACATTGTAAAAGGATAGTAACCGGGCAAAGACATCGTCCTCTATGATTTTTTCGCTTGAGTCAGCAAAGAAGTACAACGACTCGCGTTCGTAGACGTCCATGCCAACAGCTAAAATATGGCCTGACTTTAATGCGCTGGTTAAATAAAGTTCAGTTTGCGATACCTGAGAAAGGGGGAAATACTCGCCGTATCAGCGCATATGTATCAATCAGACCACCTCTTGAAGTGTTAATTAAAATGACACCCTTCTTAGTTTTCCCAAGCGTATTATCGTTGATGATGTACTTCGTGCTCTCCATCAATGGGCAATGCAGACTAATAATGTCCGACCTCTCCAACAAATCGTCCAATGTCTGCACATACGCGATGCCATACTCGGCGGCAAGAGGCGACGGGTACGGATCATGTGCGATCACATTGCAACCAAACCCTTGGGACAGGATTTTGCCAGTCAACAGCCCAATTCTGCCAGTGCCGATAATACCGACAGTTTTGCTATGTAGATTGAAACCAAGGAGCCCGTCAAGCAGGAAGTTGCCTTCGCGGACGCGGTTGTAGGCTTTATGATATTTACGGACAACAGTCATGATCATTCCGACTGTGAATTCTGCAACGGCCTCGGGAGAGTATGCTGGTACGCGGGCGACTTTGATGCCCCGGGCGGAGGCAGCTTCAAGGTCGACATTGTTGTAACCTGCACAGCGTAGTGCGATGTATTTCTAGATGACGCGACGAGAAAGGATGACAAGACCTTAGCGGACTCGGCGATTAGACATCGGTCGGTGATTGGAGACATACCACGCCTAGAGTTTTCAGTCGTTCTAACACCTCGGCGTTGCAGACGTCGTTAACGAACAGGCACACAGCATCGTGACCATCGGCGAGCTGGGCCGTTAGAGGACCAAGTAGAGCTTCGATGAATGTGAATTTGATGTCTGAGTCTTTCGTCAGGGCCTCGTTCAACGATGCGACGTCATACTGACAATCAACCGCCCATCAGGTTGGTGTGCCATGAAGTTCGTAGTTAACTGAAATACTCACTTTGCAAGTCCCGAATACGGCCACCTTCATGATCGGTTATGGGCGTATTGTTGAATGTCTGAATCTTTGCTATATCGCTGCAAGGCTTTTTATAGACGTCATCGCCTGTTGACTTTTATGGACGAGTGTGGAATACGGAATGTCCGAGCCGAGACCTTCCAAGCTTAGGTTTAAAAATCAAGGCCTTACATCCGACTTATTCACAAGTGTGTAGTTTAATTACCATGTATATTGGTTAACTTCGGAAGCAACGGCCAGTGAGATATATGAAATAGGGCTGTTGGTATTAAGTGCCAAGGTGAGCCAGACCCGCTGCAGAGGGTGTAGCAGGAGGAATTCGTCTGGGTCTGGACTTTCAAATGCTAGATCGCTTCTCGTTAATCTCGGAGGGCTGCGAGAACCTGTGCACAATATCAATCAATGACCCACGTCAGTCGGCACTGCATCGCGTTTAATTACAGTCAGGAGAGCGACTGAAAGCGGGATTCATCTGCGGGGTCCAGCGCCTCCTTGACACCCCTTGGTCAGCTCCGGGATAAGGCAAACGGAACCACATGAAGCCGCACTGAACAAAATATAAACGTTTAAAACCGCCCATCCACATTTTTCGGTTCGCAGACCTCATAGTGCAAGTGGGTCCGCACCACTGGTACCCGAGTCATCAGTCATCTCATCAGCGGCGGCCCTTATCACGCCTTCGTGGGCAATAGATACTTTCATTTCAGGCATTGATTTGTTCGAGAGGATCTTCTCTCAACCACGCACCGCAGCAGAGTCAGATATGATTAGATATGATTTGGTTACGTCATAATCACACTCAAAAGCTTGGTTTCCTCTCTTACGATAAACCTCCCCACATCTACGCACAGGAACCTCTATTGTTACGAGCGCTCGATTTGGAGGTGTGTAATCCCGTGTGTGGGTATGTCATAATCACGTCTCAGACAGGGGATAATTCCTTGCGGATCTATTTTGATTCGTTTCCTACGTACTGTGCAGATCTCTACCTTAACATGCCACCAGGCAAGGGCACCAACGCAAAGAAAGAAGCAGGTAGAGCCAAGAAAGCAGAAAATGAAGCTAAGAAGCAGTCAGCTGCAGCTGCAGAGCGGGTACGCCCATGCTTCCTAATCCAAGTCCCAGCACTCACGCCAGCCATGCGACTTTAGGAGCGCAAGGAGGCTGAAGCATGGACAGATAAGGACGTGAAAGGTGGCAAAGCCACCAAAGAAGCGAAGGAGGAAAAACGTAGAGCCGACCTTGCGCGGAAAGCTGAGAATGCTAGGATTTTAGCAGAGGAAGAGGCTGGTATGCGAGCTAAGGTGGTAACTGCACCCAAGGCGGGTCAGAAGAAGAAGGCAGAGGCTGTTCGACCCGCTGGTCCCGGAGCTATTGCTGCCGGTGGGGGTCTGGCGGCTGTTGGTGGCGGTGACAATAAGGGGAAGGGCAAGGAAGAAGAACCCGAGAGCTTCGCCGCAACTGGGATTGAGAACGCCTTGGAGTTGCTGGAAGTTGTTACTGCCAAGACGGATAAGGCGAGCGTTGGGCAGCAAGCTGCTGGCTTGGAGAGACATCCTGAGGTACGTTGGCGCTTTTTATTGCTGTTAGATATTTGAAACGAGGAGTGTCGCCTGTGTATATCAGCGTCGTTTCAAGGTGAGCGATCCCCTGACATGAGCCCCTATCACCCTGGTTAATACCGTTACAGGCAGCATTCGAAGCCTATCAGGAACGCGAGCTACCTAAAATTAAGCAGGAAGTAGGTATAAATTTCCAAGGTCTATGATATGGTGGCTAAGTCCTTTCGCAGCACCCAGGACTACGCTTGCAGCAATATAAAGTATGCCGCAGCAAGATTGATCCTTGTTCTCAGCTTAACCCACTTCTAGGAACTTTTGCACAAGCAATTTCAGAAATCTCCGGACAACCCGTAAGCTTTCAACGATGGCTCTGGCAGAGGCTGTGATTAAATTTGACGCACACAGGTTCAACCAAACAACAGTCTCATATGATGCTAGCAAGGAGGAGAAGTTGGACGCGCTTCAGCGCAGACGGGCAGAGGTGGAACAACGATTACGCGAGAATTAGAGGCTGGTTTGGCTCCAACAATAATCGATAATCCTGACTGCTTCTACTGCTCTTCTGTCCAACATCGGACATCAGACGTTTTCTTGCCGTGTCTCTGCCTCAGCACTGGAGAAATCTGTACAGCAATAGAATTCTTACCAACGCCTTGTCGGGCTTGGGTCATGTGCGAGGTGACTTGTACCTTAGTAATTTAAATTGGCTCTCTCGTCACAGGAGTGACAAACGTCAAATTGGGGCACAGCTGGTCGTTGTTTACAGCATTCCAACTGCGACCATTGTCCGGGCGATGATGTCTGGCTACAGTGGTTCGACTACGCACAACCTGTGCATGGCTGGAACCGGCCATGCCACAGCACCACTTCTGCGCCGTCCCTAACTGCACAGCTTGTATTACGTAACGATCATTCAACTGAAAATATAACATTCCCCCGATTTTTCGTACCACTCCACCTTCAACTCCTTACTCTCTCCCAACTCTCATCTTACCCCCGGATTAATGTCGCCTTCTGTTGCTCTCAGCTGTGGAAACAGCCCAACCTATGTCCCCTTTGGTATCGTCACCCAGGGCACCATCACCAGAAATCATTCGCACCAATACCATCGCGGTGACCTCGCTTCCAAAATCGTTCTTCGAACCTGTGATTTTGGAGCTTCTGCGTGCTCATTTTTTATCATTTGGCTCGATAAATCAATGGGTCCCGCTAGCTGGGTTTAGTAGGATCATCGTTGTGTATGAAGAGGAGGATCACGCGGAAAATGCGAAGGTTCGCTCAGATCCTATCATCCTTTCTGCGACAAAGGAGCGGTGCGTAGATTTAATTTTTCACCGGAACGCCCAGTAACTAATGCGAATATCTTAGATCTGAGGACTTCATTCTGAGAGTGTACCGTGCCGATCCGAACCCGCTCATCTCAAGGGATCAAGATTCCTCTACAATACCCTCACAAAACTATCTTCGGCCCCCAGCCGCAGAAAAGAACTTCCTTATCTCGCCTCCCGGTTCTCCCCCGGTTGGTTGGGAGGCCATCAAAGAAGATCCGCCGAATATGACGCCGTTGGCTGATGATCTTATCGAGGCGCTGAAGAAGCTCCAAGTCCAACAGCAGCGTAAATCGAGTTTCGAGGTGCTGTTGGAGCCGAATGAGGAGTCAGGGTGTGGGTGTGTATGTTGAAGACTGTGATTTGGTTATGGTTGATGACATGAAGGATGGAGATGACGATGAATGGGTATATGGTGTTACCGCACCTGCAAGGTCTAAGTGGACACCTGTACCGACGGCTATGCCACCTATGAGGCCGATTTCTGTTTGAAGGCTGCTTTTGCTTGATGGACTTTGGTTCCAGTCTCATTAATTTCGGGATTCTCTTTTGTTATTTCTCCGCGCTGGTTTTATATGGACTTGGTTTTGGTGAGTTCTTTGTTCCGTTTATTGTTTAGTTTTTCCTTCGGATGAGAAATTTTCAGACCTGTTCTGAGCCCATCAGGGCATGGCGGAAAACTATGTATTGCCTTTTAATCTGATCATTTCTTCGTCTTCTTCCTACTCTTCTAATTTGATGCTAACTTGCCTCGCCTCCAGGTAAAATTTGTTCATCAATAACTACGAATTCCTTATGGCTCTTCTGTACTATAGTCATTGTGAGTGTTCACTCCCTTTCTTAAGCCTCCCCGCTGACATATTTTTATTCAGATGTTCACCGCTCAACCACAAGACTTAATACCTATGCTCTCACGTATCCTCATCACCTAGTTTTCAACACCACACTGGGGAGCATGGACTCCTGGATATGTTCAACTTTATTCGCTATGTCATACAAATTGGACGCTCGGCATAATAGAAAGAATGTAGTTTTATGTCTTACATGTTACACGTTCGAAATGTAGATTGTTTCCATCCCTCCCTACTCTAAGCGCTCTCCGACGTTGACCCGATGGTAGGGCGATTTGTTGTGGTGGAGAGCCGGACTCCCCTTGACACTTCGCTGCCAGACCTACAGCCGTTGAGAGCGACCTCTGCCGGATAACACGCCAGTAACTCGAAACAGTCACATGTACTTACGTTATTCAAATTCCAGTCCTACGGGCGGGGTACCGATCGAGGTCAGATTCTAGGTCGCGGGCAATTTGTTATTTGGACAACGAAGACCGATTCGACGATGTTGAATGCTCTATGATCCCGGAAACCCCACGCCCTGTCTGTTATGAAAAGGCGGCGTGTTCGGGTCAACGAATGTTGGGTCTATATGAACAAATGCATTCTGCGACGGGACTGACACACAGGGCAAGTTGATTCGACATAGGTAACTGCCAGTGAACTTAGTTTACAATGACTCATTCACGGATTGATTCAGTTACAACGCAGATATTTCAAAAATCCAAAAGAGTTGTTTAGCTAGCACGATATTATTCCTACTTAACGGTGGTGGGTGGTGGCGGTCTTTGGCCAACTAGTCATTCATCAATGGTTCATATTAGGATAGGCAACAATAGACGACTGGGCACGGGAGTAATTGGCGCGCGAAGCAAAAACAACTTTGAGGCCATAATACATCTGCACATAGGGATTTCTTTGTACCCTGGGGTGCAGTAATTCTTTCTCAAGTTAGTTGCGATCATCACTCCAAGGGAGCTGCAACTCAAGTCCACAACGCTCACCCTAACTATCATACAAAGAGGAAGGTATCGAAGGACAAGGAGGGTATAGGAATCAGTGATGTCGAGAGGAAAAGATACAGCAACACTTACCCTTTTCTCGGAGCAAAGGGAAAGAAAGGTTTAGTCAAAGAGGATTCGACCGCTGGCGAGATCTCCGAAGCCTTCAACCTCCCTCGCCTCCGACATCATAGCTTTCAACACGTCAGAGTGCGGACTCCTTGTCCAATCCAAGCTTTGACTACGGAAACGTGGTTGGCTCGAGAACTCCAACAGACGGGTGTGATGCTGCCAATGGGTAGAAGTAGGCTCGTATGGTGGTAATACGAGTTCTTCTGGATCTTGCTCAGGGGAAAACCAATCTACTGGCCCATTGCGCCTCGAGTATAACACCGCTATCATGGCATGCGGTGCAATCTCATCCACCGTAAGGTGCAGTCTCTGCAAGCGTGGAACTAAGTTATCTCCCCCCTGCCCAATGGAGAGACGCCACAACCCTTGCAGTACCTCTTCTTCCTCGCCGATGATGTCCGCCTTCAACGTTGTAAGGTTACTAAACACGTTCAAGTGCCGATCGATACAATATTGCCACTCCGACATATGGATTCTCATTTCCTCTAGCTTTTGCATATTCGCAAAGAAGTCTCGAATGAAAGGTGCATCCGAAGGAAGCGGGGCATACCAAAAGAGTTTACGGACGGCCGGGAAGCTGAAATGCATAAAGAATTGGGGATCAACAGGCTTGGGGTTCATTAGGCAACCGCCGCCTTCCGGCGAGACAAGCCAGTTCAGATCTTGAAGAAACCGCATCGAAGTAATCTGTTGTTGTGGGGGAACCCATGATGTGTCTTCGTAACCACCGTACAAAAATTCATAGCTGACCAGGTTAGGGCAGAGCACAAGGAGTTGAAAGGAGTATTTAGGACTAGTCCCGTTAAGTTTGAGTGTCGTGATTTGCCTCCAAGGAAACTCCAGCGGGATTTGCTGGTCACCCCTTCCGTTCAGCGATAAAGTTCGGAGACGAGGGCTATTGCGAAAAAGAGAATTTTCCAGTGGCCATTTGTCCGTCTGCTGCCACTTTAACTCGAGTTCCTCAAGCTGTGTGAACTCTGTGTTTTCTTTAGCATATTTGATAACAACAGGCCAGGCTGGATCTTCGCCCAGACTGCCACTCCAGGAGTGATGGAAGTGGAACGACCTTAGCTTTCCAGCATACTCCTTCAGGATGACCCGCATAACCTCATCAAGCGGGGTGTCTCTGAGTGGGAGCAGATAGGGAATATAAAGAGACATCGCTGCTGCTCCGAGGTGCCGGTAGTAGTGCCTCATCAGCCCTACATAATCTACGGCTACTGTTCGGGAATAAGAGTAGTACGTGGTCACAAGAGCGAGGGTAGTCCAAAGTTGAGGGGAAGCCTGCGCGACGCGACGCCAGTGGGAGCAAACAGCACAAAGTCGGAGCGGAGCTTGATGTCGGGGGGACGGGGTTCACGAGAACCAGATGATGGATCGTCGGGACGTGTGGCAAACCAGAAGATGCGGGAAAGGATTTCGAATGGGATTTGGGATATCACTGGGGAGCGAATGTAGTTGAGCGTTTGGAATAACCTTGCGCGTTCCTTGTTGAGCTCTGAGTCACAGATTTTGGTATCAAGTATCGCAATTTGGGAGAGGATGCGTGCTTCTTCGCTGGATTCCGCAGCCATATGGCAGAAGGAGGATACTGATTCCAGGGCGTCGGGGCCTATTTATCCAAGTGTCTCATGGGCTGAGGTCAGGAACCAGTCACGCGAAACCTCGGCATGCAAATTTAAGGAGGCCAATGATTTGACAAACATTGGTGACTCGACCCTGGTCTGATCGAGGTTGGATAGACCAAATAGGGAGACTCTCGGCGACTCCGCTACGCACAAGACGGTCAAGGAATGAATGCGGGATAGCCACACGGTCTCATAAACGGAATAGTACAGGGCAAACATTTAGGGCCTCTCCGGTTCCATCTTTCCACAAGATCGAATCATCAACTTGTTCGGCAATCTTGGCGAAGTTCTCGAAGCAGTTTCCTACCTACAAAGTGCAGTAATTCTAAAAAGTTCATCACAAGTCATCGTTCTAGAAGGGTTGAGTGTTGCAACGTCTCGCCTAATATTACACAAAGGCAAAGAATCGAACCTTGGAGTCGGTGATGTTGAGAGAAGAAGATACGGAGACACTTACTACCTGTTCTCAACGGAGAAACGAACGGTCCTAGAAGAGGATTCGACTTTGACAGCTGTCAAGCTCCCCAAAGCCCTCGACCTCCTTCGCCTCCGACATCATAACCTTCATTGCGTCATAGTGTGGACTCCATGTCCAATCAAATTTTATCTGATTATCGAATGGTTGACTCGAGAACTCCAACAAGCGAACGTGATGCTCCCAATGGGTGGAAGTGGGGTCGTATGGTGGCAATATGAGTTCTCCTGGATCCTGCTCGGGGTCAGATCAGTCAACCGGTCCATTGTGCCTCGAATATAACACCACTATCAACCCATGTGGTGCAACATTATCCACATTAAGGTACAGTCTTTGCAAACGTGGAAACAAGTTGTCCTTCCCCGACTTGGTGGTGAGACGCCATAACCATTGCGGTATCTCTTCTTCCTCGCCAATGATATCCGCCCTCAATGTTGTGAGGTTGCCGAACACACTGAGGTGTTGATTCAATATTGCCACTGTGATATATGGATTTTCAGTTCCTCCAGCTCTTGCATATTTGCGAAGGGGTTCCGAACGGAAGGTGCATCTGAGGGAAGGGGACCATACCAATGCAGTTTGCGGACGGCTGGGAAGCGGAAATGCGCAAAGAACTGGGGATCCACAGGCTTGGACTTCGGCGCCTGGTAGTTGCTTTCCCCGAGACATGCCACGTCAGATCTCGAAGAAACCGCATTGAAATAATCTGGTTTTCGGCCGGGGGGACCCATGGTTTGTTGTCATCGTCGTCGGCGATAGAGAATGTGTAATTGATCAGATTGTTACAGAGCACAAGAAGTTGGAAGGAATATTTGTAACTGGTGCTGCTAAGTTCAAGCGTCGTAATTTGCCTCCAAGGAAACTCGATTGGGATTTGCCGGCTTCCATCTCCATCAAGGGACAACGTTCGGAGACGGGGGCTATTGCGGAAAAGAGAGTTTTCCCGTGGCTGTTTTTCGCCCCGCTGCCACTCTAGCTCGAGTTCCTCAAGCTGGGTGAACTCTGTATTTTCTTTGGCATATTTGAGAATAGTCGGCCAGGCCGATCCCCTCACACATCTCTGGAGGTGGAGCGATCTCAGTTTTCCAGGATAAACCTTCAGGATGACCCGCATGATTTCATCAATCGTAGTGCTTGGGAGAGAGCTCAAATCGGAAACGTAAAGGGATATCGTAGCTGCTCCAAGACGCTGGTAGTAGTGCCGCACCAGCCCTACGTAGTTTGTAGCTGTTGTGTGGGAATACGAGTTCTGTACAAGCGCGAGGGTTGTCCAAAGTTGAGGGGAAGATTGTGTGACGTTACGCCAGTGAGAGCAAACAGCGCGAAGTTCGAATAGAGCTTTGGTATCGGAGGGAGAGAATACACGAGGGTTATAACGTGTATCGTAGGGACGCGTGGCAAACCAGAAGATGCGGGAGAGCACATCCGGTGGAATTCGGGATATCGTGGGGGGACCGGATGTGATTGAGCCTTTGAAGTAGTGTTGCACGTTCCTTATTGAGCTCGCAGATTTTGCTATCGAGTGTCGCAACTTGGGAGATAATGTGCGCAGTTTCTTCACTAGGCTTCATGGACATGGTGGCGGAAGGAGTCCTGAGTCCTGATCCCGGCACCTGGATAACCAAAGATCCCATGGTCTGGCACCAAAGACCAGGTGCACAAGGTTTCCAGACGTAATAAAGACATAACGAGACCAGCAAATTGGTAAACACTGGCAATTAGTGACTCGACTCCGATTTAAACCAGACCTGCCAGGTAAGCCAGCTGGAGGACGAACGTTTGAAATCACAATGGTATCACAACCAGATAGGAACGAGAGAGGTGAACCATACCGAAACGGAACCTAAAAAATGCCTATAATTGAGGATCCACGCATGACCGGTTGACCGGTGACCAGGTTCATCGCGTATAATATAGTGGATGAAAGCAGTTTGTAACGTTACTGACGACGCTGCCAAACGGTAAGAGGACTCGCACTTCCTAGAGGGTGCGCACGACACGTTCGATTCCTATCTGGATTTTTCAATTTTACAGTGGATGCCCGAGACCTAGTTTTAACCTCCGAGTCTTGGGCGCGGAGTATTGTCCCAAAGCTGGTTTGTCAGTTACCGTCAGTTACCCGAAGTCGCACCGCTATCCCCCTATACCCATTGTCCCGGAGAGCCAGGCAGGCGGTCGCGGTGACCATCATCCTAAATTGCGGGCGACTCAATCCGGAACAGTTATGTAAATATTCCGTTGTGTTCACTTCAGGAGCCCCGAACCAACGTGAGGTTTGTCACCGTTAGCAGAATGGGTTTCACCATTTACTCCCAAGGCCGCTGTTCTGTGCGCTTTACATTCGGCAAGTCAATGATACAGCACTTCAATACCCTTTGTCATAAGCATTCCACCACCACAGTCAAAGTTTCACAAATTCAATTAGCTCGACAATCCTAGGGTGAGTTCTCAAAGCGGCATTCCACCTGCCAAAAACAGTTGCATGAATTTGGTTACGTTGGGGTAACTTCTCTTTGATGTTTTAATATTTGAAATTTGAGTTTGTAATCTAGTGACGGTGACTTTGTCGTACACAAGATGGTCAAGGAACGAATGCGGGATAGGCGCACGAGTCTCGTAAAAAAAAATTAGTACAAGGCGAGCTAACGCTTGGGGCCTCTCCGGCCCCTCCGTCTTTCCACATGTTCGAATCATCAATTTCATTCCGCAATCGTGAGAAATGTCTCAAAGCAGCGTTCCATCTGCAAAGTGCAGTAATTCTAAAAAGTTCATTGCAATCATTGTGCTATAGGAGCTAAGCATTACAACGTCTCACCCTAAAGATAAGAAAAAAATGAAGAGAAAGGTATCAGAGTCGTTGTTAGTGATGGTGAGGGAAAAGAAATGATTGGCTCTAAAAGAAGATTCGACTTTGACCCCCGTCATGCTTCCCAAAACCCTCAACCTCCCTCGCCTCCAACATCATAGTCTTCATTGCATCATAATGCGGACCCCATGTCCAATCAATGGATATATATTTATCATCCAGTGGTTGTCTGACTTCACTTGAGAACTCCAACAAGCGAACGTGATGTTGCCAATGGGTAGAAGCGGGGTCATATGGTGGTAATACGAGTTCTTTCGGACCTTGCTCAAGACTAGACCAGCCCACTGGTCCGTTGCGCCTCGAATATAACATCACTATCAACACATCTGGTGAGACATCACCTATATTAAGGTGCAGTCGTTGCAAACGTGGAAATAGGTTGTCTTTCCCTGGCTTGATAGTGAGACGCCGTAACCATCGTGGTATCTCTACTTCCTCGCCAATGATGTCCGCCTTCAATGTTGTAAGGTTGCTGAACACGTCGAGGTACTGATTGATACAATGGTCCCATTCTGGCAAATGGATTTTCAGCTCCTCCAGCTCCTGCATATTTGCAAAGAGGTCGCGAACGGAAGGTGCGTCCAAGGGAAGCGGGGCATACCAATGCAGTTTGCGGACGGCTGGGAAGCGGAAATGTGCGAAGAACTGGGGATCTACAGCCCAGAGTTCTTGTCTCTTGTCGCCGTCTTTCTCCGAGACGAACCACGTCAGATCTTGAAGAAACTGCATTGAAGTAATCTGGTGTTGTGGGGGAACCCACGATTCGTCGCCGTCGTCGTCATCATAAGAGAATTGATAATTGACTAGATTAGGGCAGAGCACAAGAAGCTGGAAGGAATATTTGGGATTGGTCTTGCTAAGTTTGAGTGTCGTAATTTGCTTCCAAGGGAACACGAGTGGGATTTGTCGGCTTCCATCTCCGTCAAGGGACAACGTTCGGAGACGAGGGCTGTCGCGAAAAGGGGAGATTCCCCAGGGCCGCTCCTCGCCTCGCCGCCACTCCAGCTTAAGTTCCTCAAGCTGGGTAAATTCTATGCCTCCTTTGGCATATTCGAAAATAGCGGGCCAGGTTGATTCCCCCCGACTTCTCTTGATGCGGAGCGAACCCAGCTTGCTAGGATAGTCCATCACGATAACCCGCACGATTTCGTCGATTATAGTGTCTGTGAAAAAGTGCAAATCAGAGATGTAAAGGGACATAGTCGTTGCCCCAAGCCGCTGGTAGTAGTGCCTCACCAACCCTGCGTAATCTGTGGCATGTGTTTGGGTATACGAGCTCTTCTGTACAAGTGTAAGGGTTGTCCACAGTTGAGGGCAAGACTGCGTGACGCAACGCCAGTGAAAGCAAACAGCGCGAATTTTGAATAGGGCTCTAATATCGGAGAGACAGAGCGGATAATAACCATACCACGGAAAGTAGGGACGTGTGGCAAACCAAAAGATGCGGGAAAAAACCTCGGGTGGTGTTTGGGGTATCATGGGAGACCGGATGTGATTGAGCCTTTGAAGTAACGTCGCGCGTTCCTTGTTGAGCTCGTGGATTTTACTATCAAGTGTCGCAACTTGGGAGATGATGTGTGCTGTTTCTTCACTAGGTTCCATGGACATGGCTACTGAAGGAGAGCTGAATACCCGAGTATCCGTGAGTTGGGACCAAAAACCAGTCCCACGAGGTTTCCAGACGTAATGAACACATAACGAGGTCGACAAATTAATAAACACGGCAACTGCCAACCGGTGACTCGACCCTGATTTGATCAGATTTGAGTAGGACCACCAGTAGGACAGACGTTTGGTATCACAATGATATCACAACGAGGTGGGACAGATGGGATAAGCCGTGGTGAGACGGGGCTCTCCTGGGTGCTGAGCGCTGATCGATGATTGCCGGTGGTCCACACATCGTTGCGGTGGGGTTGGGAGCAAAGAATAATTGCGACGCTAACAAGTGGTGAGGGGTCCCACATTTTCCAGATTGCATGCGTAGGGATATTTCCTCTTCAGTGTTTTTACTCTTGAAGGGGATGACAAAGGCTTACCACCGAGTCTGAGGGATGGTGAGCGGGACCACCCCAAGAGCTAGTTTGTCAGCCGCCCAAAGTCAATCGCTGTTCATCTACCCCCACTGTGTCCTGGAGGGACCAGCAGTTAGGCGATCACCTGATTTGTCAGTTGATGGGTTTGTATTCTAATGGTGGTAACTCTGCTGCGCACGGGCTTCGTAAATATAGATAGTACAAGGAGGAGTAGAATGTTGAGGCCCAGCTTCGCCTTCCATTTTAACTCCAAATCTGGGAGCTACCAGGCGAACAGTCGAGTCGTAAAAGCCATCATCCCAGACTATGAGCGACCCAACCCGGAACAATTATGTAAATAACTCGTTGGGTTAACTTCGGGAGCCTCGAAACAATACGAGGTTTGTGACCAGTTGGCAAAACGAAAGGTCTCTTGATTCACCATTCACGCACAAGGTGGTTGACATATCTTTGGTAATTCATATATGCTGTACCTTCCCCAATACCCCTTCTCATGAGTACTTGAGTACTCTCCCGCTCCAGTCAAAGATCGAAGGACCACAAATTCGATGTGTTCGGCGATCCTGGGTAAGTTCTCAAAGCAGCATTCCACCTGCCAAAAACGGTTGCGTGAATTTGGTAACGACACGCTCACGTGACTGCATTATTGTTCTGCGGACAATGAAAAGGGTATGTAAATGAACGCTAACGTACCTGCAGGGAACAATGGCCGGCATTGGAACAAGGTGGTGTTGGGGCTATGGCGATTACCTCAACTCTGCCTCACTTTTATAACGACTCTTGCCTCAAATTACTACTTCTGCCTCCCACTGACGACTAGCGCGTTGTGTGGGCTAATTGTGTTCCTCTCCGACGACTTCTGTTCGACGACTTGGTTGTTGGATTCTTCATTCCTTTTACGAGGAGACTCTCTTGGTTTCCGACTGCCATCCTCTCTTTCTTTCGTTTGGGACTTGTATAGATTATTAACTTGCGGACTTGGATTTCTGGATTATTTCCTTCTCGATTTGGAACATGTTTTCGACGCTGTTTGCTATACTACCTAGCTGTTCTCTTCTGCTAACTTTTGCTGGTGAGCAGCATTTTTCCCGACTCTTGTGTACAACGTGCTAATTAGGTTCCCAGCTGCGCAGTCACCTTCATTATCTGTCGTGTGCGTTGCTGGACAATGCGTCCAAGGCTTCTCCAACACCACTCGTGCGTTTTTCCTACCACGTTCCAAATTTTCTCATTAAAATACCGCTTTACAGTCGGTGCAACGCTAAGTGCAACAAATGCACCAACATCCCTCCACCTTCTTCCCGGAACCTACACCTCCACAACGAATCCCCAGCTTCTCCACAACCTCCTCACATCACCCAGTGCATCACTCACACCCTTCCCCGGATACGAGAATGTATCCCAGGCCTTCAAATCGTCCGGTCTCCCACTGGAACTCGCTATGTCGCCTGGCTTGACGACATACGCAGGCACACGGTATTCCGGCCAAGCCTCGTACATTAGTTTCTCGGAGCCGTCTTCGTCGGATATCGGTCAAGGCGGAGAGTCGCCTGCACAAGTTGCGGCCTCTTCGTTCACGCTTTCAGAGGATGTGTACATGATCGTTGGTGGATCGAGTAACACCAGTGATCCGTGTAGTGCTTTGGGATTCTGTGCCGGACGTTGCGCAGCTGCCTTTGACCCCTTCATTATCTTCCTCGTCAGGTTCAATAACCACTTTGAACTTCGGTTACTCTCCATTCGACGACTTGCAACCCTATCTGCTCCGGCAATAGCATCTGCTCACCATCGACTAACACGTGTCTCTGCGCACCCGGATTTACAGGTTCTTCTTGTGAATCCTGCGCTTCCGGTTTCTTTGGCCCGAAATGTCAAGCATGTCCTGGTGGATGTGATCAATGCGACGAAGGGATCCAAGGAACAGGGAGGTGTTTGAAGAAGACTGTTGTTGGAAAACCCGAGGATTGTGGATGTGTCAATGGACAATGTGGAAATAATGGGCAGTGTGTGTGTAGTGCTGGGTGGGTGGATGCACCGGATGGGAAGAAGTGTGCCAAGTGCCAAGACGGGTTCTTTTTAACGTCGACTGGAGATTGTCAAGGTTCGTTTCGTAACTGCTTTTCTTTGTGTAATCCTCACTAACGAGGTGTGGGTTTAACCAGTGTGTCAAGCTGGATGTTCGCAATGTGCTGATACTACTGGCACGTGTATTAAATGCCAACAAGGGTTCTCTCTTAATCCGGCGGATAACACCAAATGCGACTTCGTCCAGAAGCCGACCTCCACAGACCAAGCGTGTCCACCTCGAAGTTTCAGCGATGGCAATCGCTGTTCTGTTTGTTCGAGCGCTTGTAGTACTTGCAGTGGACCAACCTCCAACGATTGCGTGCTTTGCGCGTCTGGGAGATATCTTTTCAATGGGAACTGCGTTGGTACGAACGGAGATGGGACTTGTGAAGGCACGACTGGTATGATTGGGAATAATTTGAAGGGCGAGTGTGATGGTAGGTAATACACTTGCGGCGGAATTACTTTGAGGCTGAAATTGTTACTTTAGCTTGTCCGTCAAAGTGCACATCATGCAAGATTCCTGGGTTCAGCTGTAGCCTCGACCATGGACCAGGTACAATGCACGGGTTGTTTACCTGGTTTCGTTCTGTCCCAAGGAAAGTGTATCGAGAGCTGTCCAAGCGGAACAGTTTTTATCTCCTCAAGATAACCTGAACTGCATTTGTACGTCGTAATCTAAAGTCTTCACAGCATTGACTTACTCGATTCTTTTACCAGCTTGCGATTCTTCGTGCAGCACCTGTGCTGACTCGGCCGACTTCTGTCTCACGTGCAGCTCATCTGGGCAATTGGCATTCGATGGCAAATGTGTTTCGTCTTGCCCTTCCAACGCGTTCACCTCTAATTCCGGGTCTTGCGCGACCTGCCATGGTGATTGCGCATCATGTTCCGGTTCCCAATTCAACCAATGTATCTCATGCCCTCCAAATCGACCTGTGCTCAAAGACGGACGGTGCCTACCAACGTGTGCCAAAGGCGAATTCTTCGATAAGAGTTCGGGGAGTTGCCGGAGCTGTTCCAGCAGTTGCACTACTTGTTCCGATTCAGGAGAGGATAAGTGTTTGAGTTGTCCGGAGGGAGAGGTATTGCGTCAAGGGAAATGTGTAAAGAGCGACGGAGGATGCGAGACTTTGAAAGGACTTGGAGTGTGTTTGGAAGAGTTGGTCGTTAAACCTCAAGCGAATTCGACTACAGGGGCGACTCCACCTACGCCGAGCATTACGGGAATTTCTGACCCGACGATTGTAAGGGTGGAGAATAGGCTGGAGTGGTGGCAAGTTTTGTTGATGGTCCTCGGCGGATTATTTTGTGTGGCGGTCGTGGTTATTCTGTGGCGCAGGCACGCGAAGAAGAAGAGGGCAGAAAGGACGAAGGTTTGGGCGGCTCAGCGTGGCGTTCTTAACAAAGGACCATGGTGGAAACGGATTTTCACACGAAGGGACCAGAGTCGCTTCCAGGGAAGGTTAGAGAAGGAGGAGCTGCCAAGGTATAGGGATGATGTGGATTCACAGCACCCAGAGTCGACGGTGGACGGGTTTATTGAGGCATATGCAGATGAACGCTCGAGCTGGGAACATAGGTCGAGTTTTGCTAGCCGGTCGTTGTTTTCCGAGATGACGGGCGAGCGAAGGAAGGCACCTGAACCACGTGTTCCTATCCGGGAGCATGCGATGTCGGTGAAAAGTTTACACACGACCAGATCAAAGGCAAGAAGCGCAAGGTCAGGCGACACGAGTCAGAAACTGGTAGACGTCGAGACGGAAGCGGAGAAATACAAGAGGAATGTCCGTGAAAGATCTGTTGCGGGGGCTGAAGAACATCCAGGCGTAGCCCCGTTCCTTGCAACGGAGCCGTTCTGGATGCAGCCCACAGCGACTAGAAACAGTTCTGATAGCCCGTCGCGGAACCCATTCCGGCAGTAATCACACATTGTTTCGTGATCGGACCGCAGCATAGAGTCACGTGTGATATAAATAAATTAATGGTCATAATTAATTATATGTATCTGAATTCTTTCAAACATGGTTCCTTCCCTCAAGCTAGGTGCCCAGCTAGTCTGAGCGTGCCTCCCTCTCTTGTTCTCTTATCACGCCTCCTTCCCTCCGCTCTTCTCCCTGGCGTTTCTTACTCGTATCTGGACGTCATTTTTGAGGATGATTGTTGGACACCCCCCGGCCTCGGCGAGCTGGGCATATCCCGAAGATATCCCTGGCTCGAGGTGTGGTCCAGAAGACGGACCTTGGCCACGCCAGTATCAAGTCCTCTCGGAAAAAGAGGTCTGGCGCGAACTCAAGGATCTTGCTAGACCTCACTCAGTGGTGCTTGACTACGAGAGAGGTTACCGAGCGGACTCGATTAACTTTCAACCATCCCCGAACACTCGGACACAGGATCGATATGTCGTTACTCCGTTGAACGTTCTTGGGCAGAAGTGGACTTTGACCGGTGTATTCGATGGTACGTAGTTCCTCTTGTGTTTATGTCTCAGTTTCTCTGTCCCCTTGCGCCTTGACTCGTGTGTTGAATTTCTTTTTTGCTAACTTTCGTCGTCGTATTGCTAGGTCATCTGGGCGATGTCACTGTCGAACATGTTGCTTATCACCTTCCCATAATCATACAAGAGTTCCTTCAGGAAGCCATGGAACAAGACCCAGGGCACGAGCTAACGCCCGAATACATCAGCGACCTCTTCTCTCAGTCTATTCTCAAGTTCGACGATGCCATTGCCCATGACGTTCTGGACCTATTCGGTGGAAGCATTGAAGAGTTGGAAAAGTTCTCAGACAAGCAAATCCAGGGAATTATCAACGATCAGCATTTGGGAGGTGCAAATTGGCGGAAAGCCAGGTTGTGCATGTATGGGACGACCGCGCTCGTAGCTCTCCTCGACCCGGACCATGTCAATCTCTGGGTTGCTAACCTGGGTGACTGTCAAGCGGGTGTGTAGTTGCCGATTGGTTACGTCTCATTGCCTTTGGTTTACCGTGATTCTCGCCGCGCAGTGTTGATTTCCCCAGATAACGAGGGTGTGAAGGACTGGCAGATTGATGTGCTGACGAACGCTCATAATGGGGATAACGAAACCGAGGTTGAAAGGATACGGGCGGAACACCCTGATGAAGCTGAATGTATTCTTAATCGACGTGTGCTGGGCGCCCTGGCTCCTACGCGCTGTGAGTACCCCGTTCTATTCCTTCTGTCCCTTATCTTGGGGCGATGACACGCGTGGGGGCGTTGCTTGGATGACCCTGCCCCCCACCCCATGATTCGAGCTGCGCTAAATTCATCGCCCATCAATTGATCACAAACTCAACCCCGCATTTCATCATCCTTCTCGGGTTCTTATCAGCTAAGTATAATTAGCTCTGTGATAGGCGCAACTTCCCGCCCATTCAGTTTTCGCCCACGTTTCTATTTCTTACATTCTCCTCGGATGTGGCTGTTCACTCGAGAAAGTGGAGCTGACTCCATCCTTGCATCCCGTTCCGTCTGTTTATTATTACAGGTTTAGGAGACATTCCGTTTAAACAACCGCCGGCGTTCACACGGAGGGTGTTGTATAATTTGTTCCCCGGATTCTCAAATACGTCACCCTGGGAGGAGTTCTTGAAGAGGAACAAGACGCCACCATATATCACTGCGCAACCGGAGGTTACACATCGCAAGTTGCGAAGGGCGTCGACTGATCCACCGCCACCTCCGCAATTGACTTTTACACCACCTTCGACAGACAGTTTGGCGAAGTATACATATAAGCCTGGAGAAGATGAGCCGGAGGGTCATATTGTGCAAAGACCGACGTTCCTGGTTCTTGCGTCGGATGGGTTCTCGGATCTATGCTCCGGGGAGGGTCAGATGAGGATCTTGGAGTCATGGGCGAGGGGTATGATGGAGCTTTGGTCGCTTGGAGAGGTTGGTGAGGGTGGGAAGGGAGGAAGTGGCAGTAAAGACGATGTGAGAGGAAGTGGAAACATGGCGCTGAGATTGTTAAGAAGAAGTGTGGGCGATGACCGGTTTAGTGTCAGCAAGGTGCTGACGTTGGATATGGATGAAGCTTGGATTGATGACACCTCTATCGTGGTTGTCACTGTATGAGGATGGGGGTATGCTTGGTGCCTCCCTTTTTTTCCTTCTTTCTTTCTGATTCCGGGCTGCTTTGTTGCAACGCATAACAAATGTATTATATGCTCCATCCGTCGGGTGCTTTTTATTCCAGGCCGCTTCTCTTGCCTGGTAGTGTACGATAACTCGGTCTACTACCTGCATCATCGTGACTCACACTGTTACCACTTTATGTTTTCCCCCACCCCCACTCATACGACCCTTTATGACATATATGCTCCATTGCTGAATACATTATCATCTCCCGAGTCAAGCATATTTGACGGCGTGGGCCATTCGGAAAAGTAAAGCTCCAATGGATGGACAGTGGTACCTGCAGGAAAACATGAGGCACTTAGCCGCAGATTATCTAATCGCTGGCTTCTGATGACTAAATCATTGATTTGACAAAAATGACTGCCACAGGCTTGTGGCCTCGTTCCCACTTTCCCATCTCCGCTGTTGTCCTTATTGTTCTAAAGAAGGCATCTAGACACGAGATCGTGTGTGGGGTGTTAGCCTTGGTATGTGCTGTTACATGACTCGGATTCAGGAAGGCGGTGTGTCTTGTTAACGCTGTTACTCATTGCGGTGTTAGGGTTCTGGGCATTTGGCAGACGCTATTTCTAACTTGAACTGTTTTAAGTATAACGACTTGCGATTACGCGCTCACGGATTCCCGTTGGGGGTGGCGGATCTATTAGCGGAGTATATAACTCCCGCCTCTGCTGTGTTTCCCGGGACTTTACGATACACACCAACAACTCGAGTTCGACTCGCTCTTTGGCATCCACACCTAGGACGTTCGATTCTTGGAGCTAGTGCTGATACGACGATAGACGATGGGTTCAAATTCTGTGGGAAAGTGGGCTCCGGGCAGTTCTTGTCAGTACCTCCTTACGCTTCTCAGCTCGGTCGATTTGCTGAAACCCCGGGGGCACACTTGGTGTAGATGGACCGGTGCTTTCACAAACAGACTTGTATCTCCTCAATCCTGAACTTGAGATCCACCCGATCTTTGCGCAGAAATTCCCGAATTACCATTTGATGTTGGACCTATGTACAGGTGGGTCTCCTCCCCTCGCGATTTTCTTTCTTTTCCATTCCCCGGCCACCGTATGCAAATGATCGTGATGTTGACACACAAGGATTTTATATAGGACACGCGACGGATGGAGACGGTCGAGGCGGGGAGTTTACAGCGGGGGAGGAACCAGCTGTGTTACCTCGTGTGGAGCAGCTGTATGTTATCTCGGAGCATAGTCCTTGGTGTACGACCGTGAGGAACGAGAAGGGTGTTACGATGACGGATGTCTGCCAGGCAATCTGGAAAGAGTGAGTGTTAGATCTGGTTGTTATCTCATCTGTGTGGGGGCTGACCTTAGGTGTGATTGGAATTGTAGTTATACCAGCCATATTGTGACGGATACTGAGATGGCTGTGCTTCCACCCAGAATGCAAGAGCAGGTGAAAAAGTCTGCACAGATGAACCAGAATCAGCAGTGGCAGTACTATCAGCATGCGCAGCCAGCTGCACGGTGTCGTCGTGTTGGTGAGCACTCCGTCTCGACCTTTGGTGCTGAGACGTAGAATTTTGTTGACGTTGGATTGTTGTAGATTGGTTGAAGGGCCGACATTTCTTCGAGGGACTGAGACGGAACGATCCGTACGCAGCGAATAGACTAGGATTCAAGGCTCCAAATATCTTTATCATGGATCTTACAACCTATTGAGCGTGGAAGCTTCTAGCTTTTGTTGTGCGTTTTTTTGTATTGCAGCTTTCTATGACCTATTTCATTGCCATATATTTTATACGCTCTTTGTAACTCGGACATATGTTTGGATACGGCCTTATACACAAACGCCTGTTGGTCCAGGCGAAGTGGCCGATCAATCGATCACACAGACTGCCCCACCTGCCTGATTTGGTTGCCAAACGCAATCAACACCGGTGATCTCTGCTGCATTTTGAATATTTGAAGTGTTTGAGCTCTGGGTTTCGAATGCATATCGGTTGTAGATAGAAGATGTCCATTACACTCTTACTTGGGCATTGACATAGATTGGCAGCGTGTTTCCCGACCCTGAAGAATTGCGAACCGCCACCATGGGGGACGTAAGTAAGTTCCGGTGCGGCGTTGACTGGTTCTAGCACCCCTCTGCCCTGTTCACATTATACCGTATTCAAGAGCGCCCGCGTGTTTATTCTTTGTACTGGGTAATCGTCATCGTGTGTGCACGCAGCCATTTTGCTTCCCCTTGCATCAAGTACTGTAGGGATACTCACGCTTTTAGAGCTCGCATCAAATTATTTGATCATCGAAGTCGGACCTACCACTTCGACTCAACTTGCACTCCTTTGACTCCGTCTCGTCTGCGACTTGGACAATAATTCACAGTAATTCACCGGATCCACTGTCCCGTGATTCGGCTTAGCATCACCGAGCCTTGCAAATACCTCTTTCATTGCTTCCAATAAGTGGGCGCTTCGTCGAGTCAGTGCATCAGCACGGTGTAACTGACCTGCTGTGCCTTCTTCCTGTGCAGATTCTCTGATCGCATTCTTATCCGAATTCACTTCATCCGAGATAGTACATCCACACAGCTGATCTGCTTCTGCTGTTAAAAACCAGTGTGTTCCGAGTCATCCTGTTATTGTCCGTACTCATCCGTCGCTCCCGCAGCGCCCCACCCAGGAACGGACTTGACACCCCAATACCCACACCGACCGACCCAGGCTTAACACCATCCAGAAAATTTTCCAAAAATACAGACCGAGGCTGAACGTGACTTGGGTCTTTAAGATAGGGAAAGACACAAAATGTCCGGACACACAACACCCTTCATCCCGCCCCTTGGCACTCCACAGCCATCACCAGACGTCGGAGTCCAGCCGGGTGTGTTTCCCCTCAGCAGTACACCCTCCAACCGATCCAGCCGATCAGGCTCACACTCACGTCCCGGATCGGGCGTGAACACACCAGCCATGTATCCTACTCCGCCTGGCGGTTGGCCGGGCGTGTCCTACGGCCCCCCAGGAGGCGGAGGTGGTGCGCCACCACCATCACAATATCCATTTTTCGGTGCAGGAGGAAATACGCCGTATTCTCAACCTTTCGTCCCATCATTCTCACCTTATGGGGGATCACAACTTCCACCGGGATCTGTTGGTCTCGGTGCATATACACCATTACCACCACAGGGACCCGGGGGTGTTTCGTTGGATTATAGAGGATATCAGGATTACGGGGTGCAGACCCCACCTATGGGGACACCCGCATCGGTGGGTGCACCGCCTCCGCTTGTGATTCCCCCGTCTGGGACACCCTGGCACGCAGGGGGAGCAACGATGCCATTGCATCATGGACTTGGAGCTGGGGGACCACCTCCTGGGACACCGTGGCAGGGACCTCCCGTGGGGAGAGGTGGTCACGGGGGACCAGGAGGTGGGTGGCCGTTTGGCAGCGGGGGACCCCCGTTTTCTGCCGGTGTGTATCCTGGGAGTGGGTGGGGAGATCCTGGAGGTGGGTACGGAGGATTTTCGCCTGATCCGGCTTGGCCTGGGTTTCCAGGAGGAGGTGGTGGAGGAGGAGGAGGTGGTGGTGGTGGTGGTGGTGGTGGTGATTGGGGTATTAGAGGAGGGGCAGGAGGGCCACCGGGGGCGTGGCCTAACCTTGGTCCTCATATTGGTATACGCCCTGGAGTACACCCGGAACCGCCGAGGAGAAGGGGTGAGAGGGAAACAGTTGACAGGATGCAGAAATGGAGTGCTGGACCACATTGTGAGTTACGATCTTAATCTTGGTCCTCGACTGGTCTGTGTTTATGCGATGTTTATTTTAGATGGGCCCGTGTTAACCCCTTTCCAGCTGAAAGTAGTCGGGGCTGAGTTAGAGTTGAACCCCCTTCTTACACCTGCTCCAGAGGACGGCTCAGACAGAGTCCACTTGAGATGGAACATGCTCATGGAATCCAGTCTCATCCATCGTTCTTGCGACCCCCTCCAGGTATCCTGGTCAGTCGGGCGTAGCGAACCCGCAACATTCCCCCGCCTCACCGAAATCCAAATCGTCTCTGAACATTACCCATGGCTCGTCGATCTCAAAGCTCGAGATCTGGATATCGGCGTAACATGCGGCGAAGCAATTGAAGCAATCGCTTCAAGCATGGACAAACTCACTGCAAAAACGGATTTCGAGGCATTATCACCGACTCTGAAGAAAACCGTGAGCGACTGCGTACCGGTTTAACAGATCGAGGAACCCGAATGTCCCAGGTGGGAAGATGGGTGAGGGGTTGAAGAGAGCGGATTTCCTTGGCGATATGACGACGTTTGGAGGGTTGGAGGTGGACGGGACGGCTGTCCAGAGGGTTTGTAAGGTGGTGATGCCAGGTTATGTTGTGTTGAGGTGCAATAGGAGGGAGCTATTGACGAGGGAAGAGGCGAGGGCTCAGGAGGCTAGAGCAAAGGCTGCCAGTCAAGCCCCTGAGGGTAGGGCAGCTAGCTCGAGGAGCGGCAGGAACAGCAGAGCTCATGGAAGTGCTGCTGGAAGTGCGAGGGGCCCTGGTAGTGTCGCTGGCAGCACAGCAAGTGGGATTGGTATTGATTACGAGGAGCCGAGCGATTCAGAAGAGTACTCTTCGAGTGATGGCGTCCGTTGAATTGGATTATTTTCTTGTTTCTTTTCTTTGTTTTCTTGTATTATCTGTATTCTATGGATGGAATTAAGTATGCTCTTGAATAAAATGAGCAGCCATGCTATTTTTGGGGTGTGAAGAATGTTGGTGTCGGTGGGTGTGTGCGGCGGTGGCGGCTTCGCAATTTCAGAAAGGCCACCGTTACCCGGGAGTAAAGAGCAGTTCATTCTTTATGCGGCATTGCAGTCCCGTGGAAGTTCTGAGATTTGACATAAAGTTTGAGAAGCCTCTATGTTTTACAAACTAGAAACTCCTGAGGAAGGTACCTTTGTCATGCCTGAAAGGACACTGAGCTGTATTTGCACAGTTCCGAGTCTTCAGTCCTTTAACCCCTTTTGCGTGGTAAGTCTCTATGTTTTACTGACTAAGAATTCTTGAGAAAATTTGCCGTTTGAAACCATTGTCAAACTCGACAAACACTGATGCACACACACCCCGTTGCCATATGCGACGTGTTGCCTGGTTTTTCAGTTCCCTAATTCCTTTTGTATGGATTCATTCACGAAGCGAAGCGTGTGCGCACTTACCCTGTGAACAACATGTCCTATTCGGGGAGTATAAGTAGTTAACGTTCAGGTCTGAAGATCTCACCACCAATCTCAAATTCAGGACCGGAGGACTCAAGAAGCTTCTGCCTCACGTGAACAGCCCGGGCGCCTCCCCTTCGACAGTTTTCTTAAAAGCCATTGCTTAGCGCTTAATCCCAAATTTCCCCCTACGAATGTTATTGGAAACTATAAAGTCCCTCGTACATCGCTCCAAGAAACGTGAGGCATCAATTACAGAAACACGATTACTCCCAGTTCTTGTCGAAAACGATGAATTTCCAATTGCGCCTAACCAAACCTCCCCAACTGATAACGCCAAAATCAATGCTCATCCGAGAAATGCGTCAGATTTAAACGCTCGACAATTTCATGCCGGTCAGGGTGCCGTAAAACAATCCACACCTCCCAATCTACGGTTTAAAGAAGTACTCACGCCAGCCGCACCAACTTCAGGCTTCTTCCCTCACGCACAAAATTTGGTGATCAACAATTCAAACATGGTTGCTCAGATTATCGATTCTGGCGGAACAGGTGAGCCTATCTTTTTTTTTTCTGAAATTCTAATCAGTTTTCCGTTAGTTTTGCAACTTCTTGCCCAAAAGAGAATTCCCGGCGCTGAAGTCGACTCCTCGGCGCGAGATCCCCCACCAAAATGCCATTCAAACACCCGTGAAAGCTTGAGAGGTCGTATATTTAATTGGATTAGTGGCCCGAATCGCCATTGGAGGATGTTATGGATCATCGGTCCCATGGATGTCGGGAAATCTGCAATTGCTCAAACTGTTGCGGAAGAGTTCAAAGCTGCAGGTCGCCTTGGTGCAGCCTTGTTTTTCTCAGGGCCTAACCACAGAGATGATCCAGAAGGCGTCATTCCTACCCTTATCTATCAGCTCGCCGTCAAACTGTCCAGAATACAAGCACATCATCACCCAGCGCCTCGCTGACGATGCTACGATCCTGGAGAAGAGTCGTCGAACACAATTCAGGGAACTCATTATTGAACCCTTTCAAATTCTCATGACCCAACATGCCCAGGTCGTTCGGGAGCCGTTGTTAATTATTCTCGATGGACTAGATGAATGTAAAAGCAAGGAGGCCCAGTGTGAGTTCATTGAACTCATCAGTGACCACGTTCGGCAGGTGGACGAATTTCCACTCCTCTGGATGATCTGTAGTCGACCGGAATGGCATTCGAAGGGTTTGCTCTCGCATCCAGACTTCCAGGTTACCTGTAAACGTGAGGAAATCTTCATTGACGACGCCGAGGCTCAACAAGATGTCGCCCGCGTTCTCGAGGCCGGTTTTCAAGAAATTCGCAGAAAATATTACGATCGCCTCGATGAAAGTTGGCCACCTGAAGCGCATATACGACACATCTCTGTCACCTCTTCCGGCCACTTCGCCTTCGCGTCGACAGTTCTCAAGTTTGTTGGCGACGAGTATCATGCAGATCCCTACAGCCAACTTAATATTTGCCTCCGCTTTCTCGGCGGCTCTGATGTGCCGGGAGCTGTTAATCCATTGCATGCCCTTGATCTTCTCTGCCGTCAGATACTCTCCGACGTCCCTGCTGGTGTTCTTCCAACAACCATGCGCATTCTTGGTTTATCCATATTATATCCTGATCCCCTCCTCACCGCGCACACTCAGGCCAACTTCCTCTGCCTTGACCAGGCCACTTTCTTCCGCTCATTGCAATATCTACACTCGGTGCTTGATGTACCTACCCCGGTGAACGCCCATCACAGCCGTCTTCATTTTTATCATGCTTCATTTGCGGATTATCTCAGCAACCCACTTCGATCAGGCTCGTTCTCGATCAACGGGCCAGCAGTTCACTACGACGTCGCCATTCACTCCCTGAAATGGCAGAGGCGCACCGCGCCTGCCAAAGAAGAGAAAGGTGAGGTATTGAAGATATAGTACCGATTGCCCACTCACATCCAATTCTTATTCACAAAGACATGCACCCTACGTCAGGTCCCAGGCCGAGATGGGTTCATAGCGAAGTCGATGCGGACGAAATTATCTCACGTCTGAGAAATTATTCGTCAAACACTGGATGGAGAGCATGTTGCCGCGTTTCTGATGAAGATATTCCCCATGTGGTTACTGAATTAGAGCATTTTGACTTCGGGGACATTGAGAGGCAGCCGCGGAACTTTGGTGACTTTCTTGCCTGGCTGTATAGATTAGTGCGTTCAACTACTATTTCAAAAGTCCCGTTGGCTGACCGTTAGATAGGGTGATCGAAATAACTCACTCATCCGTATAGAGACCCCCACGGGCTCGCCGACGGATCTACCCATTCAAGATAAGACGGAAACACTTTTTGTTGTGCACCATGTTGACGACGCGATAGCGTACTTCTCGAGTTTTGATTTTCCGGGTTCTAGTCCGCGTCACGGAGGCACTCATTCCATTGGAATACAACTCCAGCTAGGACAATCCAATCATGTCCGCAACGTTCATCTGACAGTGAACCCATCTATGTGGAGTTTACATGACAGCTTGCCGAAGTGGGCCTGCAGGACCTCATTGTGAGTTACAACAATATTGATTTTGGCCGCTGCGTGGTCGATGTTCACACTGGCGTTGGTTAGATGGGCCTGTGTTGACCCCCCTTCAGCTGAAGGCGGTTAGGGTACAATTACAGTTGAATCCCCTTCTAACCCCAGATGCTGGTTCAGACAAAGTCCATTTGAGATGGAACATGCTCATGAGACCTGGTCTTGTCCATCGCTCTTACGATCTCCCTCAAGTAATATGGTCAACCGGATGTAAGGAGCCTGCAACCCGCCCTCGCTTATCCGATATCAAACTCGTCTCTGAACATTACCCGTGGCTAATTGATGTCAAAGCTCGAGATGCGGAACATCGGCGTAACATGTGGCGAGGTTATTGAAGCCATCGCTTCGAACGTGAGCACCCCCACCTCAAAGGCAGATTTTGATGCATTATCGCAGACTCAGAGGGGTACCGCGAGCGATGCGTATAGGTTCGACAGATCGACTTATCCGAATGTTGTGGGTGGAAAGGTGGGTGAGGGGTCGAAAAGAGCGGATTTCCTTGGTGACATGACGATGTTTGGGGGGCTGGAGGTAGACGAGAGGGTTGTGGAGAGGGTTTGCAAGGTGGTGATGCCACATTATGTGGTGTTGAGACGCGAGAGGGAAGGATATTGACAGAAGGGAGATGGGGGTTTAAGAGGCAAGAGCAAGGCTGCAAGTCAAGCCCCTGAGGGTGGGGTGGCCAGCTCGAGGAATGGGAGGAGCAGCAGAGTGAGCTCCTAGAAGTGTTGCTGGAATTGCAAGGCATTGATCATGTAGTGCCGAGTGATTTAGATGAGGGTTCTTCAAGCTTCAAGTGATGAGACTCGTTGAGTATTTCCATCGCTTTCTTCTTCTGTGGATTGAATTACGTGTGTACTTAAATAAAGAATGCGTTCATCAAAGTATTTTAAGGTTATGGAGATGTCGGTGATGAGTGATTGACCGGTGTAATGTTTTTGGCGCTTGTGTGAACCGCGTCAGTGTTTCTGCCTTCGGCAACATCAATAATCATATGTATGTCAGCAGTTCTTGGAAGACGGCCGTTCTCCTTTTGTTCCTGTCTCTTATCTTGCAAGTTGCCGCGCACCTAGTCCGAGAGACACGTCAGCTCAAACCCCCGTTCTTTCGTCCTCCGAACAATTTAGAACTCCCAAAGTCCAAGTGTCGTAGTGCGCACATCCCCCCGCTGGCAACAATGGCATCGTTCAACGTCAATTTCCAGCAACTTATCCCATTTCTCCCTTCCAACGGGACGTCCGCCATGGCAACGGGATCCTCTACAATCCTCGGGACGCTCATTCAGCTCCTCACTCCACTTGCCGTAACACTCGGCGCCTATGGCTTCTACAAGCTCGTCAAATTCGTATGGACAGAGTACATAGCGAATCCTTTGAGGGATTTCCCTGGTCCGCCAAGTCCAAGTTGGTTGTATGGTAATATGCGACAGATCTGGGATGCGGAAAACTCAGTTATGCACGAGAAGTGGGTTGAGGAGTATGGAAATACGATCAAGTATAAGGTCTTCCTTGGGGTGCGTCGGCTCAGCCTTTTCATTGTTGAAGTGGCTTTTGACTATCTTGTATCAAAATAGATGACAAGGCTGTTCACGATGGATATGAAAGCGCTCAATCATATCTTGATGAATAGTCAGACATATCAGAAACCAGAGCAATCGAGATTTTTCTTAAGCAGGCTTCTGGGTAACGGTATGGCTGTAATGGGCCCTCGTAATTTGTTGCCTGCTAACGAGCGCGGTGTGATACCGTAGGTGTGCTAGTTGTTGAAGGGGCGAAACATCGCGAACAAGTACGTTTCCCTTTCCCTTTCGCAGACGGTGTTGTTGACATCACAATCCGTTAGCGGAGGATCATGGTGAGTTCACCATCTCAACCATCATTCTATATGTCTTCAACCCCAGCTGTGTTGGTTATATATCTCATTTATTCCTGTCAACAGAACCCTGCCTTTGGGGCCTGCACAGATCCGAGAGTTGACCGAGATCTTTGTTGAAAAGGCATTAGAGGTACGCTTCTCGTCGTTGCCCATCTTAAGGAACTGTGTTGCTAACCGATCCGCACTCGTAGCTGAAAGACGTTTGGGCGGCAGAAATTAAGAAGCAGGCGCAGGGAGAAGAGAATAGGGGGAAGATAAATGTCCTGACTGGGTTGAGTAAAATGACATTGGATGTAATAGGCCTCGCAGGTGTGTTTCCTCACCCGATATTGACGGGTAGTAATGATGGATTTTTGCTTTCTTACCCGGATAGGATTTGATTACAAGTTCAATTCATTGCAAGGAGAGAGGAACGAGTTAAACGAAGCTTTTCATACGATGTTCAGCGCGCGACCTGCCATGTCGGTACTCCTCATTCTGAGAGGATTGTTAGGGCGGTTTAATGTCCTCATCGTGAGTGCATCTTTGCAATTCTTCATTTCTACGTATCATGGGCTCAAAGGTATATACCAGCCTGTCGAAGGCGATAGACCCGGACGTAAGGCTCGCGCAACAATGGACAGAATTGGGAACCAGCTGTTGAGTGAAAGTAAAGCGACGTTGGAAAAGGGGAGGGACGAGAGGTTCAAGAAGAGGGATTTGTTGTCGTTGCTTCTGAAGGCGAATATGTCAACGGACGTACCAGAGAGCCAGAGAATGAGTGATCAGGATGTCCTCGCTCGTGGGTTTTTTCCTAAATGCTTGTTTGTGTGAACGTATAATGACTTGATACAGAGGTACCGACGTTCCTTGTCGCTGGACACGAAACCACTAGGTATGAACTATACCAGTAGTGAAAGAAAGCATATGGGCTAATTATAGTTGCAGCAACGGAACGACATGGGCACTCTACGCCCTCTCCCTCCGGCCTGACATCCAAACCAAACTCCGTGAAGAGTTGTACACGATTTCAACCGACAACCCAAGCATGGACGAACTCAATGCTTTACCATATCTCGATGCTGTAGTGCGTGAGACGTTGCGTGTACATGCACCTGTGCCGAATACCATGAGGGTTGCGGTAAAGGATGACGTCGTACCTCTTGCAACGCCATTTGTGGACGGGAAGGGGAAGGTCTGGGACAGTATTCTGTGAGTTCTCCTTCTGCAGATCAGGTACTGGCCACTCACACTATTTTGATAACACGGTAGGGTGAGGAAGGGACAGACACTGTTCATTCCGATTCTTGCGGTTAATCGCTCGACGGAAATTTGGGGAGAGGATGCAAAGGAGTTTAGGTTTGTCTTGTCAACTCTTCGCTCCATACGGTTTCACAAACTCACGTTTTTCGTACAGACCAGAACGTTGGAATTCAGTTCCAGAAAATGCAAGCATTGTCCCTGGCATATGGGGTAATATGCTCACATTCCTTGGTGGCCCAAGAGCATGCATCGGATACCGATTCTCGCTCGTTGAGTGCGTCTCCTTTGGTCCATCCCACTCACAATAAAATAACTCATATTATGTGCATAGGATGAAAGCACTTCTCTTCACACTTGTCAGAGCGTTCGAGTTCAAACTTGCTGTACCACCGAGCGAGATTGGCAAGAAGAGTTCAGTTGTGCAAAGGCCGGTGTTGGTTAGTGATCCAAAAGCGGGGAGCCAAATGCCGTTGCTCGTTACGCCGTATGTACCGGTGGATTAAGCAGAACCTGTGGTCTATGGATGGGACGGCATGTTATTTATTTATTTATTTTGGAGAAATTACAGCGCATGTTCTGGAGACCGTTTTGTTTAAATTTTATGGCGCACTTTGGTGAATGAATTGCAGATATCAACCAGAGCCTATGAATCTTTTCGTGAAAGGCAGTGAGGTGCTCCAGGAATGTGGGGTTAAACCCCCCGACACTCAGTTACGTTGGAGACTAGAAGGTCTTGTTCGGTTCAAGTGCGGGAATGATTGACGTTACGGAATCACAACTTAATTCGGACCTTCTCTTAAACCATTCACTAGTGTGCTACTCCCCGTCGTCCTTCATCCTTCATTCTCTCTTTCCCTCCAGTCGATTCACCTCTCTGGGGTATTGAAGTTACACCTGAAGGGCGTCTTCCTTGCAGAAAATGCCAACCAGTTCGGGATCCGACGTTAAGGCGGGCCTCAGGAGACCAGCACAGGGCGATGAGGAAGCTTACGATGGAGCCGACGAGAACCAGGCTTTGCTAGCCAACAACAGCAATGGTTCTTATGAAATCTCCAGTGGACATAAGCGCGAACGTTTCGATCTTGGTGATGATACCCCCCTCGTCTCTCCCACCAGACCAACTCCCCAACCCGAGGGCCACCAAGTTGGCATGAAAAAGATGTCTGGAGCGTCGTACTACGCCCAGCTTGTTGGTGCATTTGCAGTCGGTGTGCTTTGTACGGTCATAATGCACTTGATTTTCGTGCATTGCCCTCAAAGTACGCGGTCCTCCGACGGCGGTGTTATTGGCAACTTGAACGCACAGGCAGTACCGCCCTACGTGGGTTCTTCAGAAGCGCATCACTTCCCTCCTGCGAAACCGACGAACAACTTCCCTGAGTACTTTCCCTCCGATGTGGGATATGGGGGCGCTACACCCACTGGAGCTGAACCAGCCGTCGTCGTTACTGCACCGGCATGGCCGATGCATACTGGCGCCTCTCAACTTGTTGTCCCCGTCCATTTGGATGGGGCTTCTCAGAAACCCGTTCACGTTCCTAGCGAAGGAGAGGACTCGGACGGGTTGAAGAAAGGCAAGAAGCGCAAGTTCAACATGTTCGAGAAGTGGGGGAACCTTTCGCCCTGGTATTCCATTGAAAGGGGTGGATTTGGTCTGGACTCGGGCCCGGAGACACCGGAGACATGTCGTATTACAGGCTTGCACTTTGTCCACAGGCATGGTGCAAGATATCCTACCGAGTGGGGTGCGTAGTCTTTCTGAAATTTTTGGCATGGAAATTGACGGGTTTTTCTGGTGCAGCAAGGTACGGTGGTCCTTCGAAGCTTGCCAACAAGCTGCACAATACGACTGAGGCCTGGAGAGGTTCTGGGAAGCTATCCTTCTTGAATAACTGGTGGGTGTTCCTCCCCTGGCGTATTGTGTGAAACTGATGATTGTTATTTGCATAGGACATATAAACTCGGTGCTGAGCGTACGTGTTCCCGTTTACCACCTTGGGCAATTGATCTCATGGAGGCTTTTCCAGTCCTCACTCCTTTTGGTCGTCAACAGCTATGTCAGTTCCTTACTCTGGAGCCCATGTATCCGGACGTTAACTCTATCGTTGCCATCCCGCAGATGACCTCGGTGTGACTATGCGCATGAAATACGGCTTCTTGCTACGGAACTTCACCGATACAAACACCATCCCTGTGTTCAGGACGGAATCTCAGTAGGCGCTCCCCTGTTCGTCGCCCGGTCACACACAACTCACCATTTCGACTAGGGACCGTATGCTCGCATCCGCAATGAACTTTGCTCTTGGTTTCTTTGGCTGGCCATACGAAGGTCAGTATCAGCAATCTATCACCATCGAAGCAGACGGTGTACGTTATTTCCCTTCTTTCCCGTCCAACGCTGACTTATGCCTAATTCAGTTCAACAATACCCTCGCACCATACAAGACATGCCCCAACGCAGGGATTAATGAAAAGGCAGATCGGGGCGTATGGTATGTAGCTAGATGGGCGGATATATACCTCAAGGACGCGCGAGAGCGACTGGCCGAAGAGATACCCGGATTTGACTTGTCGGTTGAGGACACATATACCATGCAGCAGATGTGCGCCTATGAGGTGAGTATCGACGCATAATTCTCCCGGTACAGAAGATGACATGTCCCTCTTCTTAAAGACTGTTGCCATTGGCTACAGCAAGTTCTGCGAACTCTTCACTGAGGAAGAATGGGAAGGTTTTAATTATTCGTGAGTTTTCGGTTTCCTCCCTCCCCCCACCTTCTGACTCTACTGCGTCCCCTTGTTCGTCTTTAGTCTGGATCTCTACTTTTGGTATGGCTCTGCATTCGGCTCTCCCGTCGGACGTGTCCAAGGAATCGGTTGGATTCAAGAGCTCGTCGCACGTCTCACCCACACACCTATCGCTGTGCACAACTCGTCCACCAACTCAACATTAGATGATAATCCAATCACCTTCCCACTGAACCAGAGTTTGTACGTCGATGCCACACACGAAGTCGTCGTTCTCAACAGTACGCAGTCCCTCTCATTTTCTTGTGTAAGTCCAGCACCGGGTGCTGATTATTCCTCAGTTTTAGTGATTACTGCTCTTAACTTGACGACATTCGCTGAGCAAGGACCTTTGCCATATACCCAATATTGTCAAAGATCGCAAGTTCCGTGTATCAGAGCTCGCACCCTTCGCGACGAACATGCAACTACAACGTAAGCCGCTCTTCTAATGCACCCCCTTTTACGAACTATCTCACCCTTTTCTTTTAGTCCTTGAATGTACATCTCTCCCAGGACCTCAGATCCGCGTCATCATCAACGATGGTGTTGCGCCTCTGACAGGCATCAAAGGCTGCCCCGAGCAGAAAGATGGCATGTGTTCCGTTGACACCTTTGTTGAGGCTATGCGTGAGAATATCCAGAGTACGGATTGGAAGTGGGACTGTCATGGTGATTGGGAGGTACCCCCTGGGACGGAGTGGAACACTACGACGGGTGACCCGCCGAAGAGGAATTAGACTTTTGACTCAATATAGTATCTTTTTTCTTGGAGGCTGCGGGTCTCAATGTTTTGCACATGTTGCTTGTCGCTCTCCTGTCTTGACACATTATCTTGGTCGTCCTTCACTTAAGCAACTCTAATAATTAGCAAGGTCTGAGGACTTATTTTCGAATTCAATAAATAAAACAACATATTCAACAGTTACAAAGTCTTAATTGATAGATAAGGAATAGGCGTTAGTTGTGAGCGTGGCGCTCCCTGCGTCCTGTTAGTGTGTCCCGATTGGTTTCCGAAAAAAGAAGCTCACCAGTGAAAGGTTCGGTACCAGCTTGAGCCTGAACGAGGAACTGGTTCGAAGGCACACCTTGATTGTTGACAAGGAAAGCTAAGATAAAGGTTTCCCCGTATCAGCATTGGAGTAGCTTCGGTGGAATTTTGACACGCACTGAGGAACGGTTTGAGATCCTGATTGAAGTTGGTAATCTCGTTCGGAGCGACGAAGGAAAAGACAGTCCAGGTCGCAACCGTGCCTTTGAATAATCTCCAAGTTACACCGTTGACACTAAACGCGATCCGGTGAGTCAACCTCTTCACTCTATGAACAAGACCAATGATTGTACCTTGCTGTGCCGATTTGAGAACCAGCGGGTCCGGCACTAGCACGGTGTTAGCTCTCTGGTATCTATTTTGAGCGTGACTAGCGAAAATACTCACCCTCCTCGGGTACTCAACCAAACCATACTGCACTCGCATATATCGTTAGCAAGCATTTACGGCCCATACAGCGATGAAGGGCACGTACATCTCAAAAGTTGAAGTTGAAGAGGCACCACCAGTCCCGGCAACATTTGACAACCACAAATCATACGAAACATCAGCAACGAGGTTAGAAGAAGCCGATGAATAGGTCCACGACCAGGTGGTGGGAATTGAGCCGATTTGGGAGATGGTTTTTCCCAGACCAACTCTGAGGTCCAAGTTTGAGTCTGCAAAGGTGTTGAGTTGGGGTTGGATCCCGTAGCGCTAGGGACTTGGATGCTCACAGCTCTTTACCTGGAATTGTCCTAGACACGTCGGGTCAATATTACGGGTGTGTAGAATGTCTAGAGCAGGAGTACCTCCAGTCCAGGTGTAAGTGGTGTGCCAAGTTATAGTATTACCATTGGTCGCGGTTACTTGTGAACTTTGAGAACCTACAACTGATGAGGGACAGGATCGGTATGTACAAACGACAAACCATACCACTGGTAGCGGCGGATTGTCCCCAGAGATTGTTCTCCAAAATGAAACGCCTTGAGCCATAGTCAGCACTATTTAAGGTTTTGATCGAGTCGTATTACCCATTGGCCTATGGGTATGTGCAGGTAAGCCAACCACGGACGGATATGACCTCTCAATTTCAAATAGAAGTACCTCTGATTCCGTCCCGAATTGGGCAGTGAGCACTGCACCACGTTTCTCGAGAGTTTTGTTTACTTCCCCAGTAGGAGAGGCAAGAGCAGCGACCGCAAGTGTAACAAGGGTTAAGAACTTCATCGTAGTCAAGGCTAGGAACTCAGAAGGAAAGGTGAGTTTTAACCATATTTATGTGGTTCAACTTGTATTCTTTGTGCAATGGCGGGCCGGCGCAGAACCTCGAGATGAACATCGGAGAAATTGAGAGAAATCACGGGGAAATTGGACATTCGTGAGTAGAGAATGAGGTTAGTTGTGAAAAGTCACTTGGGACGATGGGAACCCAAGGACAGGAAAAGGGGAAATGTAGCAACCCCGAAGTAAGCACTGCCTGAGGGAGGCGGATGACGTGACCTCCGCTGGCGCATAAAAAGTGAACATCCTGGGATCCTACAACTTTTTTCGAGCCAAGGCGCCGGCTATTTTTATGCCGAAGCTCTCAGCGTCTGGTCAGATGTTTTTCATCGGATGTATGACAATGGTGAGCTTCCCGGTAGCTTTATCGCGGCAAACTTTCCTTTGGATGGACAGCCTTGGACAATACTGGCCAGGTGATAATCAGAGGTGGAGTTGGTCAAAGGAAGATTCGGATGCGCCTGGAAAGGGTCCACTCCTGCTAACGAATAGGAAAAACTGCGTCTATATGTCTCAAACGGTCCGAGAGAATAGATATATTCTAACAATCCAATCTTGGGGCTAGATATTAGATCCCTTGCCATGAGTCACACATGAGAGGACTCACACAAATACACTACGCTCTTTGTTCGCGCCAGCTAGGATCCAGACTATCTTCGACCAGAAAGTTGTACCAATAAAATGCTATTGGTGCTGTGACCAGATGCCACAGTGCGTGGGCATCGATGACTAAACCCCAAGGAGGAAAGTCAAAAAGTTCAAAAGCCGTCGCTGCCGTAGTCAGTGCCACGAAGGCTCCAGCTTTGGTAGCCAAAGGAGGACGATAAGATTTCGCACGCGAGGCAAATCTTCGCAAAAGAGAAAATGAAGAAGGCATGGAGTAGAGGAGCCAGAGAATGTTGTGAAGTAAGCCAACGGCAAGGTTGAACGCCATGTTATATGTATAGTTCAAATCTCGGAAGTAGGGTCAAGTAAGAGATATGACCAAGAAATGCGAGAGAACACAGCCAAGTCAGAGCATGAAATCTCCAATCCTTGGATGCTTTCGAGTTGCGGGTCAATCTACGGTCATGAGTTTGGTAGAGGTGGAATAGCCGGATGGTGGTATAGTACAGGGCATACAGGATTGCCAGAGCGGCCGAGAAGTAGTCCATTTTTTCAGTGGAGGGCAAGTCTAGAAATGGGACGTAAGTCTGACCATCCGCCTAGAGGTAACACGTGTAGATTCACCTCTAGTGTGAAAGACGGACGACCATGCCCAAGCATTAATACTTGTGAGCGACCAAACAAGATAATAGAAGCGCATAGGGTGGTTTTGAGGAATTCGTCGCATAACCTTCCTAGCCCCCTGCACATGGGAGTACATGTTGAGGAGGGAGAAGAGGACGGATGCTGGTTCTTGGATGCCACCGAGGCGCCAGAATGGCCATTTCCCGTAATACTGGTGGACCCGTGCCCCGTTAGTTTGATCTAACTGCGTCAGTTGATGCATGCAGTCATATCGACACTCGTCCAGGCACGTCCAGCGCGTAAGGTATAGGGATAGCGATTGTGCAAACCGCGCCGACGCCCCCGGACATCGTTCAAACTGGCACTGGGAAAGACATCTCGCGAATTCTGGCCTTCTATCTCCAGAAGATGCGAGTATAAGAGTTGGATATGATATTGCCAGCAAGCGGGATGAGATAAGAGAGTCTCATGAGAGAAGAAAGGCAAACGACTAACGTCGACAAGCCCGCCTTGGCGTCGGCAGAGGGAGAGAGCGCTGCTTAGTCAGGGTGGCTGTGCAAGAGACAGCACCTCTGAACGAAGTTCGAACAACTTCTCGAACAACGCCCAAGTTCAAAGCGGAATCTTGCTATTCCAATTTATATCCTAAGAGAAACCGAACTCAGGAAGGTTTGAGAATGCTCTGATTGATGACTTTGATCATATCACTGACAATTTACACATTGGGGATCTAGACCACGACACCAAATACAAGAACCAAACCTGGGACAGCATCTTTATCGAATACCCAGAAGTTCCCTATCACTCCCAATAACTGGTGGACAATCCCTGAGCTCCCCTGGCGATCCTTTGTACTCTGGCTTAGCCCGATTTCCTGTTACCTAGCCCATAATCGAGTTGCGAAGCAGTTATAAATGGTTCGAACTACACAAGCAACGACCTTGTCTTTCTCTTCATCTCCATATTTTTACGACCGAGGATCACATGGAACGGCCCAACCAATAACAGAACGAATTAATGTAAGGCTATTTGTCAACACGTTGTTGCTTGTATAGCTAAGACTCCTTAGCCTCACTCAAGGCCGATTGTCTCCTATTATTTTCCAAGAGATGTTGGTGCGCAGCACTATGGGGTACGTATCTTCAATTTGAGGGACTACGTCGAACTTATTTTGTAGGAACGACATCCTATGAAACCTCACCGCCTGACCCTGACAAATGCACTTGTCATGGGTTATGGCTTGGACAAGCAAATTCATAATATCTACGACCCCCGACCAGCCACTCAAGAAGAACTAGAGATGTATCATGACCGCGATTACATTGAATTCTTGTCAAGGTAAGTCTCTCCCCGAGAACATAACATCCTCGGACCCGGTTATTCATCGGTAACTTGCAGAGTTACGCCACAAAACCAAACCCAAATGAAACAAATGATTGATTCCTTCAACTGTATAGAAGATTGTCCTGTCTTTGCAGATATGTACGATTTCTGCCGCATGTACGCAGGCGCCTCATTAGCTGGAGCCCGGAAACTATGTGCGGGAACAACTGACATTGCCATAAACTGGTCCGGTGGTCTTCACCATGCCAAACGAGGCGAGGCGAGCGGCTTCTGCTATATCAACGACATCGTTCTCGCCATCCTTGAACTTCTCAGGTTCGCTAAACGTCGCCTTTTTTGCCACTTTCATGGTGGCTGACATTAACATCTAGATATCACCCCCGTGTCCTCTACATCGACATAGACATTCATCATGGAGACGGAGTTGAACTCGCGTTTTACCAATCCAACCGCGTCATGACGGTCTCTTTCCACAAGTACACGGGTGATTTCTTCCCAGGAACAGGTAAACTCGATGACAACGGAAGCGGACCCGGCAAACACTTCTGCTTAAATGTCCCTCTACAAGATGGCATTGACGACGAGATGTATCTCACAATATTCAAAACAGTAATAGACGACACCGTGACTGCATTTCGACCGTCAGCCATCGTTCTTCAATGCGGCGCTGACTCACTCGGTTGTGACCGTCTGGGCGCTTTCAATCTCTCAATAGCAGCCCATGGCGAATGCGTCAATTTTGTCCGCAAATACAACGTCCCGCTCCTTGTCGTTGGAGGTGGAGGATACACAATTAAGAACGTCAGTCGATGTTGGACATACGAAACTTCCGTTCTTGTTGGTGCCGAAATACCCGACGAATTACCCAGAACCGTCTATGACACTTTCTTTGCCGACTCCCATTGGAAACTCCATCCCCCTCTAACTGGTAAAGTCGATAACCAAAACACAGCAGCATCTCTGAAACGTATTACCATGAACATCCGGAATAAACTCCGTTATTTACAAGGTGCACCGAGCGTAGCAATGCAGGAGATCCCTCCAAATCTCCAAGGCCTTCTCGCGGACGAAGATCGAAATGCCGAAGAGAAGGATGAAGAAAGGGGGACAAGTCAGGCAGGCGAAACGAGGAATGATAGACATATGGGGCGAGGCGAATTCTTCGACGCGGACGACGATAATGATGCAGGTGATCTACCTTCCACCGCCCGTGGGAAAGGAAGGGCAAGAGGTAGAGGACGTGCCAGGGGACGGGGGCGGGGGCGCGGACGGACTGCTGCTGCTACAGCGGAAGGCGAGGCAACGAGCCCTATATCAACACCCAACGTGGATGATGGCGACGAACCAGCTCTTTCAACGCCTTCGAGAGCGAGAGGAAGAGCGAAAGCAAGAGGAAGAGCGAGAGGACGGGGAAGAGGTAGAGCACGTGGAACTGCAGCAACCAAAGACAGTACAACAACGCAGGAGAACGCAGACGCATCGATACCTGCCACACCTGCTGGAATTTCCACCCCTGTCGAAGGGTCTGAAACTCCGGCTGATTTTGCCACACCATCGATCGCGGTTGATTTTGACTTCGGGACGCCTAAAGAAACTCCTATTGCTGAAAAGCAACAAGGATCGAACAAGATGGATGTCGATCCCGATGCTGTGATGGACCTTAGCGATGAATAGTGTACTGTTGATTCTGGACTACATGATTGCTTTTGCTGCTGCATGGTAATGTATTATTATTCGTACACCATAGGTAGAACAACCTTAATTCCAGGGCGGTAACGGGTCCCAGTCGCCAGGTATTATTTTATAAAGTCACGGCGTTGGCGTATCTTGTAGCGAGTTCTTGGTGGCTAACGCAAGATCCTTCTCATATACTGCATCCCAATCAATTGCCTGTTGAATCCCGGTATCCGCTTTGTTTCCCTCAGGGACCGTCAGCCGATTTTGTCAAACCCGAAGAGGCAACAGCGACCGAATGAGCCTCGTTTCCATGTTGCCCTTGCGACTCGAGGATTTTCTTTGCAGCCTTGATATAGGTCGTTCTCCTTTCAAGCAGGGTACCCTTGGCGTCGCTGAACGAATTGACAATGTGCAGTTCGCTCGGTGTCGGTGCTCCCATTGAAAGCCTCTATCCCCTGTTTAATCTGCGCTTCACGCCGATGCTGTTCAACCCGTTCGATATATGATTCAACGGCACGGGCCCTACCCTGGTAAACTATGTGAATGTCAGTGGGTTCTATCAAGGACTCCCTGGAACTCACGTTCCCGTGCTTTACCCTTAATCTGCTCCTCCATACCCTATAAAGAAATAAGTCAAACGATGGGAAACCCAGAAATGAGCCGTTTACCCCGTTTTTACTTTTTTCCCGTGACGAGCTCCCCCAGTAGATTAGACGCGAAACACTATCAGAATATCCGGCCGACAATGTCTGATAAACGTCAGCTGCGCCCACGCAAGTAAAATCATCAGCCGTACCTTTTGCATCCCATGTACAACAGAGTTCATACTATGGCGCAACTCGGGGGGGCTTTTCTTTTCCTCTACAGATCTCTGGGGATGTGGAGAACTGGCAGAAGATACCATTTGCATTACACCTGTAGACTTATGTGGGTGGACAATACAAATAAGTCATCGGACCAAATTACTCACCACGAGGCACCGCTGTAGAAGGTTCAAAAACTTCTTTAACTGGCGAGCTTAGAAAATATCAATGTTGATACGAATAATCCTGGGTGGAGAGCCGACCAGGATGTTACGTACATCAAACTTTCAGCCACATCTGCAATAGACTCGAGCACAGATGAAGCCTCCTCCTTGAAAGATAATCCGCGGGAAACGTGATATTCTTTGGTTCCTGCAGACGATGTTTAGATATGAACAAAATTTTATTAGTAGAAGGCCACTCACTGTGAAGCTCAAGTTCATCCATATTGATCAACCCAGCATTTGCTAGGGTTTGAGCGGCAAGAGCGCTCAATTTGAGGCACTAGTGCCAAGATATTAACCTTTGCCAGAAAGCCCAATATGGTTGACACCTACGTGGCGAGTGGACCACCAAACTGCCAACCGGAAGGGATCAAGATCGCAGCGCATATTCAAAAGTGGCAGATGTCGATAGAAGCTTTGTGCACCCTTGATAACACCGTTCTACATGACGAACGAGTCACCATCGCATCCCGAAAAAAGGGGCGAAAATGGAAACTTACATCGTTGAGAGTGTCTTGCGACATCCTCCTTGCCGCTTCTTTGGCCTCAAGGCTTATAGCATACTTGATCGCATCCTTTAACTTGGCCGCCGTCAACTTCTTGTGCGGAATTGGTGCCGGCCCTGCCCCAGCTTTGTGTATCATATGCCCTGCATGTTTCTCGGATAAAAAAATCCAATTATGCACGTATATGACTGGGACATACCCCAAAACCCCTGATCGCCAAAGAATGGCACAACGACGGTTGGTCGGCCTTTGGCTAAACCTATGGCAGTCGTGCCCGCACCACCGTGATGCACAACGGCACAAACGCGCTCCTTGTCAAAGAGCCAGTCGTGTGGGACGTTCCCGAGAATAAATATGTGCGAAGGGACGTCTGCGTCTCCTAGTCCGCCCTAAGTTTTTAAATCCGGTTCAGTTATTCGGGAGTCACACATGGAGGGGCGTTTGAGAGCATACCCATCCGGCGGATACCAATGCTCGTACGCCTGCTTCCGCAGTCGCGTCAAATATGAGCTCTGTGTGGGTTCGTGAGTTTTGTGCCTCACTCGAGGAGAGGGGTTATACTTGTCAGAGCATGAGGATCATCGATAACAACAGAGCCAAAACTACACCCAAGAGATAAGATTGGAACCGCTATGGATGGGAATAGACAGCGTACCCAATATAAACCGGGGGGTCTCCGGCGTCCAGGAAAGCAACAAGATCAGGTGGTGGTTGGTATTCTGTGGCAAGATCAAGAAAATAGAACCCGACGACATCTGAAGTGTGCAGTATCAGACTGTCGTGTTTGATTGATTGACAGGAAGGCGGATTCACCAATATTATTCTTCCAATCTTGGGGTTTGGGTACTAGAGCAGGGCTCATGCAATATGTCCAGGGTATCTTCAAGTCTTCTAAAATACTAGGCCCTGTACGAACATCGAGAGCCTCCAGTCCCAACGTCCGTGTTCGGAATTTATTGATGATATCGCCGGTGCTATTTTGACGTTAGACAAGGTGCGAGAGCCTCGGAGAGGTACATGAACGCACCCTTGCCAAGTCAGTTGATCAGTCATAAAATAAGTCAGATAGTTAGTCAGTGCGCGTTTGGCGTTGCTGCTTGTGACATTAGCGAGTGGGTGGGGGAATGCTGTTGTAGGACTCCTGAAGGCCAGTGCGCTTCAGAATAAGGTAAATGAAAACTCTTAGTTGACTGACCAAGGCATAGCTTGAAGGCGAAAGAGTAAGTTCAGAAAAAACGCGAAGAACCAATCTCCTTACTTACTAAAAGTCATTTGAAGAGGTATTCCAAGTGCCTGTGCACAATGGAAATGGGCGAATCCGGGAGGATTTGATATGATAGCATCAGCCACAAAAGGATCCCCTGTTTCTTGACAAGGAGTATAACAAGATTTCCAGCAGCCATAAATCATCTTGGGATGTGAGAGTGAGAAAGGAAAAAAGGAAAAAAGGGGGGTTAACATACTTCTTTCAACATAGCCCTCTTCCTTCTGATTTCACCATCAGTCAACGAATGCAAACTAGGTATAAGGCCAGGGTCTGGTGAGCGCTTAGATGTTTTCTGAGATCAGAACAAAAGTGGACGGTAATCTTTACTTTTAACCATATAGCTCATGAGATCGACCGGATTTCCGCCTATGTCAAAAAACTTGAGTCCTTCGTCCGTAACGAATTTGTGAAAGGTTCCATGTGTTGCGATCCGGACGTTGTGTCCATCCTGCTTCAAACGCTTCCCCAGAGCGACATAAGGCTGGACGTCACCTAGAATCCCATGTTCATTCTCCTGATCTTAACCTGCATATAGAAAGCGAACCTCGACTTCCAACGATCATGATAACGATGCTCAATTGAGGGCAACTGTACCAGTTGGAATCGATCGCAAACTCGTGCACGAGTTGCGCATATTCGTTGGGAAGGTCGGGGAGTTCATCTTGGCATTCGAAGGAGAGATTAACACGCCCGTCACTATGGATTTGAGCGTTGGTTGATAGCTTCTTTCCGTTGCTAATTAACCCCTTGGCGCGATCTGTTCAATAACGTCACTATCAATCAGGCCCGAAAGCCCTGCGTCAGAAGGAAAAGAAGACAAGGTATTACGGGGGCCGTCATCTGGAAGACTCTCGTCCGTGCTCAAATCGCTATGACTTTCGGGGCACTGGGGCTGCTGGGTTTGTTGTGGGTCCATGGGTCCGTCCAATTCTTAGCCGGTTGCTTGCGATGTGGCTACTTTCTCCAGCAGCGCTCTGGGTAAGGTCAAGTCAGGGATACTGGTGCTAAGTTGAAGACGCAGGAACGAGGTAGAGTTGGGAGTGGTGACCGCAGCATCCAGCATCGCTTAGCGGGTACGTAAACACTGGGCGTCGACGGATCCATCTGGCATTTGTCATACTGATGTTTTTTTTTGACTTTAAAACCTGTCCTGTTCTTCAACGTACCTCAAAAAAGAATTTGTATGGGGATTAAGAGACGATTATGTTATGTGTGCTTATACTGTCTACTATATCTCAGATTTTGTGCCGTATTGACTTGTCAAGCATTCAGCGCAGTGTTAAAACATTAATGATTAATGATTAATGATTAATGAGTGATGTCACAATGTTTTCAAGCATTTGTGGTAAGATTGTGGCAGTGCCTCCTTGAGTCGGGGGTTCGCGGTAACAAATTCAATCCGATCTGCTTGGGCCTTCTGGCCTGCATCATGATCAGTCGGGGCGTGCAGTCAGTATCAAGTGCTCGTTCGAAATATCTCCCGCTCTACCACCGGTGTCCTAGCAGCCCAGATATTCAGGCTTGACATGTCCTGGAGGGCCTGGCACCTGACGACGTTCGGAGACGGGTATCCGGAACATATCACATTTTTTCCTGGAAATCCCAGACATATCTTTGTCTTCCCCTCTTTTTCATCCGACATCCTCACGCAATGCCATCTCCCCTCACACCCGACCCAGCCCTCCATAAAAAATTAGCATCAGCCCTTGCATCCCGCGACGACCGATGGATTCGGCGCCGCCTTCCCGATCCAGCAACCGCATCGGCTTTAACCTCGCCGCTGACCGATTTCACCTCTAACGATTATCTTTCACTATCCTCATCAAAACACCTCCGACATCATTTCCTCGGCAAACTCTCCTCTGCGCCTGACATCCTTGGTTCCGGCGGCTCTCGACTTCTGGTCAATGGACAGGCACATGCTGATTTCGAGGAGCGCTTGCGGCGATTTTTCGGCGCAGAAGCTGCGCTTCTGTTCAATTCCGGGTTTGACGCCAATGTCGGATTTTTCTCTTGCATCCCACAATCAGGAGATGCAATCGTGTACGACGAGTATATTCACGCGTCTGTTCATGATGGAATGCGATCATCGCGGGTGGATAGGTCATTGCTGATTCCATTCAAACACAATTCGGTGCAGTCAATGGGTTTGGCATTGATGAGGGCAAGAGATGAGATTGGGAGGGACCAGAGCGTGTTCGTCGCCGTGGAGAGCTTGTACAGTATGGATGGCACATTTGCTCCTTTGAAGGGGATCGTGGATGCCATTGAAAGTATTTTTCCGGAGGGTAACGCGTATCTGATTGTCGATGAGGCGCATGCGACCGGAATTTACGGTCCTGAGGGGAGAGGACGCGTCACAATGCTGGGTCTTGAGAACAAAGTCCTGGCACGATTGCACACGTTTGGAAAGGCGTTGGTTGCGACTGGTGGTATGTGTTTCACCACCGTCTCATGTGAGCAAACCACTAAACATTTACAATCCAGCGATCATTGTAACTAGCAACGTCATTCTTAAGGATTACATGCTCAACTACGCGCGATCCTTAATTTATACCACATCCCTCAGCTATGCCAACATCATTGCCGCCGATGCTTCATTTGATATGCTCGCAGACGGTACTGCGTCCCACGTACGTTTCATCTCCTAATCCCCTATCACAAACACGATCACTAAATAAAGTCGTCACACTAGCTTTCAAAACATTTGCTATCTCTTTCAAAGTACCTCTCATCAACGCTCTCATCCACCCTCAAGTCACGCGATATCCCACCAGTTCTCGTCTCCCTCCCCCCTTCCGCAACATCCCCAAAAAATGACCCCTCACCCATCATACCGGTTCTGACACCCCACCCTCGGCCCCTCTCCGCGTACCTCCTCGCACATGGGATGAATGCTCGACCGATTACATGGCCGACAGTCCCGAAAGGTAAAGATCGCGTGCGCGTGTGTTTACATGCCGGGAATACGAAGGAAGACGTGGACAGACTAATTTGGGGAATTCTCAAATGGGCAGAGGAGGTTTTGAACGCCAAAGCGAAAGAGAGCGGGAGGAAGGAGAGGGGCGAAGGAAGTTCGATGGTTGAAATGTTAGAATTGCAGCAGGTCCAGGAAAGGAGTAAGTTGTGAAGGGGGGATAGTTGGCGATATTTGGGCAGATGCGATTTGGAGGTTGCTCGTGATTTTCGCCTATGGTTGCTCATCTGGAAGACTGGTGTACCACAATAGAGCTAAATTAAGGTATTGGTTTTCGGACAAATACCCCAAGGCACGACCTAGAGCAATACGGCAACAACAGTAGTCCATCCCAAACCGTTCTTTTCTGGCTGGTCATCAACGCAAGCTCTGTCGCTTAATTACCCTGAAATCACTTCTTGGGGCATTTTTTCTGTGGCCATTGCCCTGGCTACTACCAAAGGACGATCATCAATCGAAGTTCTGGAGCTTGAAGCTCGGAATTCGACATCACTAAAGCTTAAATTAGACGTGCATGCATGGCACAAGGTGGCTTAACAATGGGGTGGATGATTGTGGTTCACGACGAGTCCAAGTACTTCAAAAGCTAATGATAACCCCGGGTTGAGTATAACATCCATCAATCCTGGCTCGTTCAGTGGTAATTCCATTTGGTGGTCCAGGATCTCACGCTGGATGCTTCGCAAGGATTTTGCCCACGCGGCTGTGAACAGGACGTATCATTGGCGCCACTGACTACGGTTGCTCTTCCCTACCATGTTGCTCGAGTTCTTTGGACGTTTCAAACGTCCTCAACCGGGGCATAACAAAGACGTCTCGGACACGGGTGATCTCAACATCTTCACAGGTTTCTTCCTTTGCTCATCACCTCTCAGATATTCTGAATCCACAGCCCCACGGCAATATCGACAGTTTCTTTCCCAATGCCAGTGGCATTGTCATTAATCAACCGCAATTCGGGCACAGTATTGTCAACAGTATCAATTCCGGCAAAGGAGGTAAGCATATCCCACCTTTTTGGAGGTTCACAGAACTTACTTTTGTGGTAACAGGACTCGACCATCTTCTTCCGTATGTTTGTTCAGAAGCTGCCGTGGACTCAAGTGCTCGGCATCCACCTCCACTCTGCCATCCGGGAACTCGCGAGCGAATTCAGGATAGGCTAGCAACCTGGCTCGATGACCCCAAGCGTCAGCGGAGTATGATTTGGCTCAGCGGTCCAGCAGGGACTGGCAAATCCGCTGTTGCTCAATCGTTCGCGGAGCTTTGCCTCGTTAACGACCGCCTCGGCGCAGCATTTTTCTTCTCCAGGTTAAACCACTGGGATAAAGCAAATACTGTTGTCCCAACGCTTGCCTATCAATTGGCCATCCACTTTCCCAACTACCGACCTCTCCTTGTTAACCAGATTGCGCACGACCCTACGATCGTTAAGAAATCCCCCCCTGCTCAATTTAAAAGGCTCATCGTCGAGCCATTTTCTATCCTGCAGTTGCAGGGACATAGCGTCACACAAGAGCCGCTTCTCATTCTCCTTGACGGGTTGGACGAGTGTCAGGACATACCCGCCCAATGCGAGTTTGTGGAGATGATTGGCGAAGTTATTCGGTTGAAGAAGGACCTTCCCCTCCTCTGGTTGATCTGTAGCCGCCCGGAGCCGCACCTCAAGTACATATTCTTACGGTCTGACTTTGGCATTGATTGTGACAGGGAAGAGCTAGTGATTGATGCCGAGACTCGAGATGATGTCGACAAGTACTTGGCAGCTTCTTTTGCAGAGCTCCGCTCGAAATTCTGGGACGTGACAGATCCATCTTGGCCGTCGGATGGGCAATTCTCAAGGGTCTCCAAAACCGCCTCCGGCCTTTTCATCCTTGCGTCGACTATTGTTAGATATCTCGGTGACCCTGTTTACGCGAACCCGACCACACGCCTCATCGACTTCCTGCAATTCATGGAGAATGCCCATGCAGTGGGCACGAAAAACCCTCTAGAGGCCCTCGATCTGTTTTATTCCAACATCTTTTCGCAGGTGCCGGGCGACATCCTCCCAACCACAAAAAGGCTACTGGGCCACTACTTGGTGCTGCAGCGCAACATCAGGGAGTTCTCCGCATGTGTGCTCTGCAACTTCCTGAATATCGACCAAACCACGTTCTACGGTGCCTTGCGAAAACTTCACTCAGTGGTTAAAGTTCTTCCACCTGAAGAGGTCAACCGAGATACTTTTAAGTTTTATCATGCATCATTTCAGGACTATCTGTGGGATCCTTCTCGTAGTGGAAAATTCGGGATTGACTGGACAGAAGCTCAGACGGAAATGGCCAAATCATACCTATTTTGGTATAAGATTGACCTGATTTCATTCCACGCGGCAGATACAGGTACTTTCTGAGTTGTTGGGGGGTTAGTGAAATGCTTACACGGAAAGGCAGAACCCTTTGATACATATCATCGACACGCAGTCTTACCCGGTTTGAAATGGGCACCACCCGATCGTGATAAGGGTATTTCTCACCAAATAGAGCTGCTCAGTGAGCCAAATTGTTGGAGACTTTACAACCGTGTCCGTCTAAATGCGGATGTCCTCGTCCCTCAACTGCAAGACTTTGATTTCCGATATATCAATCTCCAGGGGAGGGTGATTGACTTCTTGCAATTCGCGGATTGGTTATGGGAATTGGTGGGTCTATCAAACACCCTCTGGATTATCATTTGACGCTGACCGCTTTTCAGGGCCCCCTGAATACGGTTTCCTGGGTAGAACCACGCGGTGACTTTGACATCCGGTTATTGGATAGTCTCAAATGGGAAACAAGATTGTCGAAGCCCATGGAAGTTGCTGACTTTCCCCTCCTCCCTAACCTAGTGAGTTGTTTTATACGCCTGCATAATCACTCGTTCGCTCAATCCGTTAATAACGCTGTAAGAACAAGCATATCACGCACAGCCAAATCGCACACTTTTTTATTGGACAAGGAGAGAAAACCTGCCTGTTCTGGTATATCTCCTGCCAGCACAGCGGACAGCGAACGTTCGGAAGGTCACGATTTCCTGGATGGGAAAATCCAACATTCAAGGACCGCAATCGCCCTCTGCAGTATATTGTTACCAGTATTCGTTGTGAAAGCGACGGGCGTTTGGACGCATCAGAAGTTGACCATCGAATCCTTACCCTCTGGCGCGCGTGTCCTCAGTGGGTTGATGGGCGTATGCGCAGGAGAGTTCTTGGTTCATACTCATACCCACCCCAACCTCCACCGTCACCCCTAGATCGGGGTTCTGTGATATCAACTCCATCACACCCTCAGACGCATTAGCATCCCAACAGCAACCAGGCGACATAACCATTAGTGCGGCCTCAGATGGTCTGTCGGTGCTGGGCTTAGACGATGCCTACAGTCCAGGACTAGGATTCGCACTCAACACCCGCTTCGACTATCCCCTTTTGATATGCGATCAAGTATATGCCCCATACGTACGCCGCATTCCCTTCCAAGTCCGATAAACGAGCGTGCCACCCCGCTGAAGGACCAATAGCGCCCCATTCATATCCAACTAGGCGAATGGCAGGGTGGCACATGATACACATTGATGTCTCCATACACCAACTACTGACTGAACTTTATTTGACAATCCAGCGAGGTATTCTAAGTCAAGTTGGACATTTTTGTCGCGCGAAGGGAAATATATTTATTCTGGTTTTCTTATTCCTGGTCTTGTGGGCGGTACACTCTAGGAAAATATAACTTTCAGAGAAGAATATCCCGCACCTAATGTGTACAATTACTTCTTGCGATCCGTCGTCGCGAACGCCAGCTGGGGCAACTTCCCCGCACCCGGACTGAAACCTCATCGTGAAACTGCTACTCTCTGATCCCCACGTCCTGTGTCAACCGGGACAGGCGCATGCTGCACGAGAAAGGTGTTGGTTGAGATGTATGCATATCCGTCACGGTGGCGTCTCTGCAATTGTTGTACCCTCCCCTCGATGTAAATTCCATAATCTCTACTTTCATTGTGCCCTGAAACGTATCTGCGGCCTAGCACTGTGACATAAGCGGAACAAGTGATGGTCGGCTTCTCCGGTTGGGAATGGGATGTTCCCGATGTCATGGAATCCTTCACGTGAGGCTTTAAGAAGTCATTAGGCTGCTCACAGACTCTGACTGTAAACCTATTGTCGTGATTGATCCATTGAACGACTATCGATCATCCTCATGCTCCCCAGCTTTAAATATCTGAGCAACAAGCTTTTCTCATCGAGCAATACCTCTCAAGTTGGCAGTATATTACACCATCCAGTTCAAGGCAATCTCAGTCTTCCCCAGACCAGTAGGCGCAATGCATACGAATGAGCCAGCAACAAATCATGATGTGTCTGGTCCTAGCCACACAGTACTCCTCAGAAAGGCGCGCGAAACCATTGGTGGGCGACCTCATCCCCGGTTCATACCATACCACCACGGATACGCCAGTAGTGGTTGAGGGCTATGTCCCAGCTAGCCCCTCGAGTGGCCCCTTTGCAGGCGCCCATGATTTCCAGATATACAAGGCGAAAATGGTTGATCAATCGCACAGTTATTTTATGCACGGAAGAACAGGTGTGGATCATAGAACCTCGTCTTCTTGAGATGAACTCACGAGGGATTGTTTCACCCACTTTTCGATGTCCTGGAACCTGCGAGTGCCCCAGAGGCCGCGCTGGACGCTGGCGCCCGATACCCACCCCCCTTGTGTCATCCCGGAAGTCGAAAGACCATTAAGCAGAGACTGGAAGAACGATTGCTTGAACGAAACGCAGATCGGCGGATGACGTGGTTGTATGGTCCTGCTGGGGTTGGAAAATCTGCGGTTGCTCAGACATTTGGGGAACAAGCTACTCTCCATAATCGCCTTGGAGCGGCGTTCTTCTTTGCAGCGCTGGACGACAAACGCTCTAACCCCCTTCGCATCGTCCCAACACTTGCATACCAACTGGCAATCCACGATCCTTACTATAAACATCTTATCACGCACCAACTTGCCAGTGACCCTTCAATTTTGCATGCTACGCTTCGCGTGCAGTTCCAAAAGCTAATCGTTAGACCGTTCTCTCTCAGGCCGCAAACACCGAACACGAAACCCCATATCATTATCCTGGATGGTTTGGACGAATGCAGGGACGAAGACGCTCAGTGCGAATTGATCGAGATGATAAATGGCGCTGTGCAGAGGCACGACATTCCGCTCATCTGGTTGGTGTGCAGCCGGCCAGAACCCCATATCAAGTATACGTTCTCCCAACTGGAGTATAGCCTCACCTGTGTTAGGGAGGAGCTCGTGATTGACGATGAAGCTCGTGCTGACGTTGAGCTTTTTCTACGGGAAAGCTTCCAGAAGATTCATATCCGCTATCAATCCATCATCGCTGCCCCAGTGGGCACTCCTTGGCCTTCTGAGGCGATCGTTGATAAGATTTCGCAGACATCATCTGGGTATTTTGCCTTTGCTTCGACAGTGGTCAGGGTCGTTGGCGACCGCGTAGTTGGCAACCCGGATAGGCAACTGGCGTCGTTGGTGAACATGCTCCAAGGCTTGGATGATGTGGGTGTGAATAACCCCCTGCAAGCGCTGGATATCTTCTATTCCCGGATCCTCTCTCGAGTACCGGAGCACATTCTCCCAATAACAATAAAGATACTTGGGATTTGTGCTCGCGGAGAACCTCGTCATGGCAGTAAGACCGTCAGTGCCGAAAGCTTCTGGTTGTTTTTGCGGACCGAAAGCGGGGTATTCTACCACGCATTAGAGAAACTGCACTCGGTTCTCCGGATACCACCACCCGAGGATGCACAAAGCGAGAGCCTTTCTTTCTATCATAAATCATTTTCGGATTACCTGCAGAACCCGCACCGCTCGGGGAGGTTTTTTTTCCCTGATGGACGAGTTACATTGCTCCTTAGAATCGGTAGTCTCCATTGGCGTAATTACTGTGGAACGGTCCTGGCCGAAAGTGGATGAGTATGGTTGAAGTGGTGTACTTAGCATTCCACGATTAAAAGTGATTAAAGAATCTTATACTTAGGTGACCGAAGCCATGTTGGCACGAATCTGCAGGGCCAGAGTTCTTAGATATGGACTGTAATGATTGAAATACATTGACCAACGATCATCGAGGCCTAGTGGTAGGCAGTCGTGTGGTATACGTCGAGGATAACACCTACTATGGGGGACAGCGAGATACGTGGACTTGAACGTGTATTCGAGATGATGGTGAAAGGAAAGGGGTTCTAAGACTCCAAATTATGTGCTTTAACTCGTCTGTACCTCCTTCCTAATTGGGACTCGCGGCTCTTAATATATTTCGGTTCCCTGTCGTCCCTTGCTCCGGTGCAAGCCCCTTCCCCCTCGTTTGATGATTGTTCGCATTGTCCTTTCGAAGGAAGGGTGAGCAAGTCAGCATCAACAACCTTTGTTTTGTTCAGAACTTGTACTATTTTTGCCGACTGATAGATCTCAGAACAAGGTGGCATACGCTTGACTATGACAATGTATACACATATGAAGTAGACAACTGACAACAAAACGCAAATAGAATATCGTACAAAAGTTACAAACAACACTTCAGAAAAAACAAAACAAACACATGGAACCCCAGAAGTTAGAACCCGAAGCACAAATGGGTACCAATGAAGAAATGAAATAAGTAGTGGTTTAAATACCAGCTTTCGGAGGTTACAAACAGCAATTGCAATATCAGCTTCGCAAATCGATAGTATCAAGTGGCAAGTCTCGCATGTAAAAATGTCCCTTGTCAGCGTCCTGTGTAAATGGTTATCGCAAGAAGCCAAGTAGCTGTATAGGGGGTGGGAGAACATACAGTATAGATAGGCAAGTCTGGATGTGAATGGAACGCCTCTCTCCTCGTGCACCCGAGGACGGTTTGAAGTCCAGGTGGATCTGTAAGTCGAAATATACCAAAGCTATATAAGAAAGCTTCAAATTAACTTATTTTGGAAAGAAGGAACTGATGAAGCGTCATGTACTTTGGAATCGAATTAGGTGCGCACACAACAGCTATTGCCTCTGGTAACATCCGCTGGAGCTCAGAATGTATATGGAGATCGGCGGAAGACATAAAACACGACTGGGAAGGATGTGTATGAATCTGAACGCCTCAAATGTCAGTACTTCTAATCAAACTAGGAAGCGAGAAAGAAGGTATACCCATCCCACCAACATTAAATCCCTCTCCTGCATAAGACCCCACAGCAATTCCTCTTCATCCATTAAAGACATACGACTCGCGCCTCTCTGCTCCGGTATAAGCAGTGTTGTCACCACAAGATTAGTCCTCTCCCCGGCTGCGCCAATTGTCGTATTCCTCCAAGAGCTCCCCCCAAGGGTAGAATTAACCACAGGGAGGGGGGGCCTTGTCTCGTCTAGCCATACCTCCTTCCCAAGCAGCAGTCCACACGTTTCTTCGTTCATCAACGTGTCCGATTCCACAATCGCCAAGAATTGAGAAAACGTCTCATGCGGCAAGACTAAAGTCCTGAGTTCATGGAATCTGGATGCTGATCTCCTAGGAGGTGCCCGCTCATTACTCAAAGTGCGACCGACAAGGGGTCCAGGTATCACAGGAGTTTTCTTTCCAGGAGATAAAGCAGGCGGGGGAGACGAGCGTATTGGGATATAAGGCAATTCCGCGTCATCTATCCTCGACTCTTCCAGCGGCGATAGTGGTAGGTATAGTGGAGAACTTGGTGCTGGCATCAATAACGGCGTAGGTGAGCTAAGTAGTACATTTCCTGGCTCCAAGGGGGGAGCGAACATAGAATTGAGCGAAGGGTAGTACCCCTGCCATCGCTGATGCTGTGACATGAGCGACGGGAAGCGCAAACGCGGACTTTGTGGTAGTGGTGGGGAGGTCGTCGTTATGGGCGTTAAACGTACATAGCTGTGTCCAATTTACACATTACGTACCACAGACCGGGAGACCGAGGGGGCATATCCATGCCAGGATATCAATGACGGAGAGTGAGGAGGAAGCAAGCAGCAAATGAGATGAAAACGTGCAGAAAGATGAGTCAGAACGGTACCCAGAGAAATGCGACAACTGAACGTACCCATGAAGTGTGCCCCTTGGAAGGGTCTTGTCCAAATTAGCCTCTTTTGCACCAGGAAACACAAAGTGATGGTGATTCATGGTCAGGTGTACTGGAAGGTGGGGGAGTCTGGCCTGCGTGTGGCGGCTCTGCAAGTGGTGCGAACATCGACTTGAAGCTGACTGCCAGCTATTCTGTCTATGTGGTTCGTTTTCAGTACTTGGTTTGATTATCTACTAGGTCAGCGCTTAAATTGATGACTTGGACAGCCTGTCAAGTAGCTATTTTTAGACATACCGAGTCCCACCGTCACAACACAATTCATGTTCCGATTCAGGCTCATCATCCTCTCCATCCTCATGGTTTTCCTCTACTCAAGTACTCACCCTTCGACACTGGCGGTTTCACCTCAACAAATGGACACTCACGAATTCTCATTTTGACGGCACATCCAGATGATGAGTTCATGTTCAGGCTTGGATAGGGTGGGCGTGAATAATCCCCTACAAACGCTGGACATCTTCTATTCCCGGATCCTCTCTCGAGTAACGGAGCACATTCTCCCGACCACAATAAGAATAATTGGAATTTGCGCTCGCGGAGAACCTCGCAGTGGCAATAAGGCCGCCGCATTGGAGAAACTGCACTCAGTTCTTTGAATACCACTGCCTGAGGGTGCACAAAGCGAGAGCGTCACCTTCTATCATAAATCATTTTCGGACTACCTCGAGAATCTGCACCGCTCGAGAAAGTTCTTTTTCACAAAGCACGTGTTAGAGTGCTCCTAGGAATCAGTAGCATCCACTGGCGTCACCACTGTGGAACAGCCTCAGCTGGGAGTGAAACAGTGCCTGGAAGTAAATAACGTACCCAGCACCCTGCGGTTCTGTGCACCTAAGAACGTCGGGAAGCCTGGTACTCAGGTGACGGAAAGCCGTATTGGTATGGATTCTCGGGCTGAGGAGGTGTTCTTGGGATGTAACGAAGGTTGTATCGTTCGAAATAAAATGATCACTGGAATTTAGTGAAAGATAATTAGAAGGTTGCGTTACCTTTCGATGGTCGAACCTCTGTTCACCAACAGTTCATACCATTTTTGCTGATCAATGGACCAGAACAGGGCGATGTACGTTTGGTTGTGGCATGCATAAATGAAGTGGACAATCGGCAGCAAAATGCAAAGGTTGTACAAAAACTGCATCCAACGTTTGCTACAGCTAGATACCAGTGAAGAGAAAGAGCTGGTCCATAACATCAGCTTTCGGAGGTCAAAACCAGTGGTTAGAGTTATAGTCCCGCAAATCGATGATTTCAAGTGGCGAGTCTCGTATCTGAACATGTCCCTTGTCAGCATCCTGCGTAAGCGGTTGTCGTAAGAAGCCAAATAGCCTTGAAGAGGTGGAAGAACACACGGTGTAGATAGGTAGGTCTGGATGTGGGTGGAATGCCTCTTTGTGCGTACAACCGAGGACAGTCTGGAGTCCAGGCGGGTCGGTAAGTCGAAATATGCCAAGGCTACAAAGGAACGCTTCGGTAAGGTTTTGTTGCTAGTCGAATTGGGGGAACGTCGGGTACTTTGGGATTGATCCAGGTGCACACACAACAGCTATCGCTTCTAGCACTGATCGCTGGAATCCAGATTGTGTGTGGAGATCAACGGAAGACATAAAGCATGATTGAGAGGGATGTGTATGAATCTAATTACCTCAAAGCGTCAGGGTTTCCAGCGGAACTAAGAAGCGAGAAAGAAGGCACACCCATCCCACCGGCATTAAATCCTTCTCCTGCGTAAGACTCCACACCAACTCCTCCTCATCCATGAGAGACATATGGTCCGCACCTCTCTGCTTCGGTATGAGCAATGTTGTCACCACGAGCTGACTCCAATCATCCGACGCCCTTCTCCTAGAACTCTTCCCAGGAATAGAAGTAGATGCAGACGGAGGCAAAATAGTTTTGCCTGGCCATACCTCCTTCGCAAGCAGGAGTCCGCAGGTCTCCTCATTCATCAGCGTGTTCGATTCCGCAACCGCCAAGAAACGGGAATACGTCTCATGTGGTAAGGCCAAAGTCCTGAGCTTACGCATTCTGTGTATTGTGCTCGGAGGGGATAATCGGCGTTTTCTCGGAGTACGATTAACAAGGGGTCCAGGCGTCGTAGAGATTTTCCCTCCTGGGGATGGAACAAGTGGAGGAGGCGAGGTTATAGGGATATTAGGCAGCTTCGTATTATCCATCCTGGGTTCTTTCAGCGCCGGTTGGGTCCGAAGTGGTTGGGGAGTTAGTACTGAGAACAGTGGCGGCGCGGGTGGGTCATATGGCAAGTTTCTCGAATCTAAGAGGAACATGGAGTGGAGGGAAGGGGAGTACCCTTGCTGTTTTTGATGATGCGACACGAGTGGTGGGAAGAGCGAGCACTGATGTTGTGGTGGTGAGGTCGTCGTTATGGGTGTTGTGGGGACACGACTGTGTCTAATTTACACATTATAAACCGCGTACGAGAGACCAAAGAGGGCGTACCCGTGCCAGTATATCAGTCAGAAGTTAGAACGGTAGCAAGAGAAATGCGGCAGCCGAACGTACCTATGACTCAGTGTATCCCTTGGGGACATCTTATCCAAACCAACATCTCTTGCACGGGGAGACACAGACTCTGATCCTCGCGATGGTGATTCACGGTCAAGTGTATGGGAAGGTGGGAGAGTCTCTTCAGGTGGTGTGAACATCGAACTGAAGCTAGCTACCACCTAATCTGACTCGTTTTTAATCTAAATGCTTGAGTTGATTATCTCTTGAGTCAGCGCTTAAACTTACTTATGACATGGGCGTGCTTGTTAGCTGTTCTTAGAAACACAGGGCTAAATAAGTAGCAACAATAATAATACCACAAATAGAAAGAATATCAGCTTCGCGAATCGATGATTTCAAGTTGCGAGTCTCGCATGTAAACATGTCCCTTATCAGCATCCTGTGTGCATAGTTATCGTAAGAAGCCAAGTAGCTAGATAGGGGGGGAAACCTACAGCGTAGATAGATAAGGCAGGGTGTGGGTGGAACGCCTCTTTCTGCGTACATTCGAGGACGGTCCGAAGTCCAGGCGGATCTGTAAGTCGGAATATACCGACACAGTCAAGCTTAAAATTAACCTCTTTTGGAAAGAAGGAGCTGATGAAATGTCATGTACTTTGGAATCGATTTAGGTGCGCACACAACAGCTATCGCCCCCGGTAACATCCGCTGGAATCCAGATTGTGTGTGGAGGTCGACAGAAGACAGAAAACACGATTGGGGAGGATGTGTATGAATCTGAATACCTCAAATGTCAGCACTTCTAACAAAACTAAAAAGCAGAGAAACGAGACGCACCCATCCAACTGGCACTAAACACCTCTCCTGCGTAAGGCCAAACACTAACTCCTCCTCACCCATTAAAGACATATCACTCGCACCTCTCTGCCTAGGTATAAGTAATGCTGTCACCACAAGATTACTCCGCTTCCCAGCAGCACCATTCAACGTCCTTCTCCAAGTTTTATTCCTAGGGATAGAATTAGACGTAGAAGCCCGACTCGTTTCGCCTAGCTGTACCTCCTCCCCAAGCAGCAGTCTGCACGTCTCTTCACTCATCAATGCATTCGATTCCGCAACTGCCAAGAATCTGGGAAATATCTTCTGCGGTAAGACTAAAGGCCTGAGCTCATATGTTCTGGGAGGCGCCCGCCCATTACTCCAAGTACGACCGACAAGGGGGGGCCAGGTATCGTGGGGGTTTTCTTTCCGGGAGGTAAAGCGGGAGGAGGAGGCGGGGGAATGGGGGAATAAGGCAGTTCCATGTTATCCATCCTCGGCTTATTCAGGGGCGGTAGGTTTCGGAGTAGAGGTGCTATTGACGGTTGGCAGCGTAGGCTCGAGGCGCCTCGTCCAAACCATCACGTTGTGCACCGGGAGGCACTAACTTTGATCCTTGCGATTCTTCAGCTTCAGTTTCAACAGGTGGTGTAAGCATCGACATAAAGCCAGGTATCATCTAGTCTGCCTATGTGGTTCGTTTTCAATATTTGGTTTGATTATCTCTTGGGTCAGCGCTTAAACCTATGACTTGGGTGTGCGCCTGTTAAGTAGCTATTCTTAGACATACCGGGTCCAACGTCACGACACCGTCCATGTTACGACTAACGCTCATCATCCTTTCCATCCTCACAGTTCTCCTCTACTCACCCTTCGACACTGGCAGTTTTACCTCAACAAATGGACACTCGCGAATTCTCATTCTGACAGCACATCCAGATGACGAGTGCATGTTCTTCGCCCCCACGATTTTTGGGCTCAACAATACACAGGAGGATGTCAAAGTTTATGCACTCTCGTTGTCGGTGGGGAACGCAGACCACCTTGGCATGACGCGACGACAAGAGTATCATAAGAGTTACGAAGTCCTTGGTGTGCCGCCGGAGCGGCAGTGGATAGTTGATCATCCGTGCGTAACAGTCCTTCAAAATTTTGCTCTCGTCCACTGAACCTCGTAATGACGACGACAGAAATTTACAAGATGATATAGCCAAAACCTGGGACTCAGCGCTCATTAGCCAAGTTGTCACTCCGTATATACTCGACAACCATATCGACACAGTACGTGCACCTCTTTTCATCCCTGCACCCCGAATGGGAACGATAAAACTGAACACAACGGCACCCCAGATCTTGACATTCGACTATGACGGTATCTCCCAGCACCCAAACCACAAATCCCTCCCATCCGGCGTAGTCCACCTCCTCCGAACCTTCCACGCCATCGGCCACCCAACTCCCCGTCTCTACACACTCATAACAGTCCCACTCTTCGCGAAATTCACATCTATACTCGCGCCGCTCCTCGCCAAATTCGATCTCACTACAGCCCGCATTATAGGCTTTTTGATCAACTTTGTCGAAAAGGAGACAGCGATTGGTACAGGCCTTCCGGTGTCAAAACATGATTTGGAGATGAATGCGAGGGGAATGCCGGTGTTTGTTTCTGGTATACCGGAATATGTAAGGGCGTTGGAGGCGATGCGGATGCATGAGAGTCAGTTGGTATGGTTCCGGTGGCTTTATGTTTCGTTTTCGAGGTATATGTGGGTTAATGAGTGGTCGGAGGTTAGAGTACATTGAATATATGTAATATGCGTTAACTACGCTGCTGCTATGCATATAGGTCGTCGTCGTCAGCTGTAACATTGTCCTTTCTCGATGGCCCGGTCTCACTATCTTGGGCTTGTCCAGCATCTGCAATCTCCTCATCATACTTCTGTGCCTCCACGTAATCGCACGACACGACTCTAAACCCTCTAATCCAATCCCAATGCTTCTCCCTCGGTCCGACCTGCTGCCCTAAATCCGTCCTCCACTGCACTTTGACATCATAGAATGGGACGAGATAAACCTGTTTTGCAGGCTCAAGGCCTAAGATGTACGATTTTCGCGCAGGCAGCCTCTTTCCTCCCTTTGCTCCTCCTGCACGTATCGCATTACTGGGACTACTGCTCTCACCAACACCTGGTGGCAGTGAGTCCAAGCGCAACCCGTTACCGCGCGATTGTGGAATTATTGTTAGTTCGAAGAAAGGACCCCGGTTGAGGAGCCGCCGTTCCGACACTATTGTTTCCTTCAAATCAATCAGTAAAAAGTACGATGATGGTGCGAAACGATGAGTAGATACTACCTGCAAATGCAACAACCACTCAACGAAATACCGGTCCACAATCGTACCATCTCTCAACACCGAATAATCAAACTCGAACAAATCGGGTAGAATCCCCAGTGCGGCCTCCGTATCTTTCCCCGTACGCCAACAATGGACATACCACCCCATACGTGCATTTTCCCAAGCAGGACTACCAAAGGTGAGCTTTGAAGAAAGCTTTAATAGACAACAATGTGCAAGGTCCATATGTGTGGACTCCAAATCCAGACTCCATCCCAACGACCGCGTAGGCGTGCGTAGGAATTGGTCAAACGAGTGGTGGTGGAAGCTCAACTGGGAGCGGTCCTGTAACGTTTTGTTACTTCCGAAATCCTTAATCGGCCTGATTGTGGCGTGGACGACCGAATGGAGGTCGTATAGCAATCCCAATATTTCATTGGCTTCGGTGTCGAGCAGATCGGAGAGGAGGTATAAAGTAGGCGCCCGTTGGACGCGGAGAGATGGCTGCGTGCAGGGGATAGCGCCGAGAATACGTTTTGTTGTTGGTTGAGCTTTGGGGGGTATGATGGCGGGGATGTCTTTATACATCGCGTCAAGTTTGGTGCATGGTGTGTCTGAGCCGCCTTGGACACACGAGGGGTCTCTGATTAGGGAGATACGTGTCCGAAGGTTGGAGGTTGGGTTGGCGATGTACGAGATGATGGATGATGCAGCGGCGTAGAGACCCGCTGCTTGCCATTGGATGGCGGTTATATCTTGTGGTGTTGGCCATTCTGCCTCCCCAGGAGCGCCTTCAGCACTTTTTGTGTTCTGGAAAGCAGGATGAGTCTGGCGAATCATGGCTGTAGCGCCTTCGATATACGCCTTCATCTCGGCTTCACTCGCCAATCTAATGGTGACATTCTCTGCCTTGGGAGAAACCGGCGGTTTGGACCCGACAAAGACGTCACGTAGCCTCGCTTCGGTCCTTGTGCTGAACACCCACAACCACCTCACACCATCCACACGCTGTGTGAACACCTCCCTCACGACATCCACTACCTCTGTCTGGGCATTCTTGTTCTCGAATGTATCTAACCCATCCCCGATGATAATGAGATCAACGTCGACGTCACCGTCTTCAGATAAGACCCAAGCTTTAATCGGGTCCAGAATGAGAACCTTGGCCTGCTCGCGCGGGGATAGAGAACGTAACTGGCTAGCAAAGTTGAATGCGGACTGGATGAACGCAGCGAGAGGGAGCAATCGTCGTGCAAGACCGTACGCTACCGTAACAAAGAACTTGCTCGCGTCCGTGATGTGATGATCTTTAGAAAAGAACAATGCGGTTCCCCCATACTGAATGCCCGCGGTTCCGAATTCACCAGCTTCATAGCTTGGAGGATGTGCAGGTCGAGTGTCTCCTTCAGGCGATACCGTAACCAAGGATGAGGATTCAGGGGGTAGAAGAGCGTTGGCTAGCATTTGCATTAAAGCTGTTTTGCCGACTCCAGCCGGGCCGTGCACCCATAGGAGGTTGAATCGTTGTTGGGGGGTTCGTGAGGAGTGATTGGCGAACCAGGCTGAGAGTTTGTCCTTGGTCGCTGTATGTGTTCCAGGAATACAAATGGCTGTAGCGGATGAGATGCGCGGGGAGTTATGTAGCGCGCCTACGACGGCAGATGCTGTGAATTCTGGGGATAAGACGACTGTATTATTATGTTAATTAGCGAAGTGGGGGAGAGAGACTCCACAGTGGATTTCTACCTTGTTCATCACTCTCTGCGTCCTCGTAGGACACCAGATTCCAGTCTTCCGAGGTCATGGTCGGAGTGAGGAGAGAGTGGATAAAGCTGTTTGGGGGCTGCCGTGCGGCGTTCTATGTCTGCCCACTTGGGGTTACTTATTGGCTTCCGTCCTTCAGAACCCTCCAAAGAGTCACAAGTGCTAGGCTAATTCCCAGGTGCCCATCCCACTGGGCGTTGAATTGTTGCGGGGCGGCCATTTAGTTCAGGGTAGGGGCGCAGGCACGGCAAGCCAGAACGAGACAGCCAAGATTTTACTGACACCCGTCCACAAGGTTGGGAACGATGAGATCAGTGGGGATCTTTTGATTTCGGATGGCATGTCAGTAATTTGTTTGGTCTTGTACTCATCAGAAGTTATTGGCTTCCGCAAATTATCTTTTCGACTCCTAACAGCGACCATCTCAAAAATATGTCTACTGACGTTAAACACAAGGAGAACAAATTCAAGAAACACAAAGCCTCGTCATCCAAAACTGTGCCAACACCAGATGCAAGCAAAAACGAAGGCATAGACCAAAATTGGGCGTTCCAACCACCAGCGGGTGCAAAAGTCATTTCCACTAATGCAGAAGTAGATAACGGGTGAGTGTTAGACTGGGACGCAGTGGTGCAGGATGAGGATGTCAGGCTTTGGAGCGAGGAGAGAGTGAATAAAAGCTATATAGAGATTGCCGTGTGGCGCCCTGCGTCCGTCCACCGGGGCCCCATCCCCCCAACCCTCCCAAGTGTTGTGTATATACCCCTTCGTAAGGGCGTTTCATGGATAGGTAGTCGTTCCTTCGGACAGTTTCAAGTTCCATTCATCACAGCGATATATTGCCTAACCACTTTCTTTTCGAGAATGATCTCTGTCCTTTCGAAATCGTACATCTTAGTCCCGCCCTACAATTCTGGGGTGAGTTGTTCTTGCTTTGTAGCATTATGTCTTTACCTATGTTATCTTTGGTATTTTATCCTCACTCCAAGTATTTATTTCAATCACCTTCTGTGATTCTGGGTGTCTTATCACCTGCTGCTCAGCACAGAAGTCACAAGTGTAACCCCAAAATAGCCAAAACGTAGGCCCTCCGGTGTCAAAACACAATTTAGCTGAGATGCATCGATGAACACGAGGGGGATGCTGGCATTTGTTTCGGGTATACCGGAGCACGTAAGGGCGTTGGAGGTGATGTGGATGCATGGTGTGGTTCCGCTGGTTTTATGTTTCGTTTTCGTGGTATATGTGGGGTAATGAGTGGTCGGAGGTTAGAGTACATTGAATATGTGTAATACACGTTAGCTACGCTGCTGCTATGCATATAGGTCGTCGTCGTCAGTTGTAACACCATCCTTTCTCGATGGCCCGGTTTCACTATCTTGGGCTTGTCTGGCATCTGCAATCTCCTCATCATACTCATATGCCTCCATATAGTCGCACGGCACGACCCTAAACCCTCTAATCCAATCCCAATGCTTCTCCCTCGGTCCGACCTGCTGTCCTAAATCCGTCCTCCACTGCACTTTGACATCATAGAATGGGACGAGATAAACCTGTTTCGCAGGCTCAAGACCTAAGATGTACGACTTTCGCGCAGGCAGCTTCTTTCCCCCCTTCGTTCCACCCCGGGATGTCGCGTTACTGCTACTACTGCCTTCGCCGACATCTGGGCAGAGTGAATCCAAGCCCAACTCGTCGGCCAATAGTGGATTCGCTGTCAGTTCGACGAAAGGACCCGGATTGAGGAGTTGCCATTCCGACATTGTTGTTTCCTTTCAAAACCGGGTTAATGTAACAACGTTGTGGGAATATAATAAAAAACACTCACTTGCAAGTGCAATAACCACTCGATGAAATATCGATCTACAACCACACCATCGTTGCCATAACTCAACGCCGAATAATCAAACTCGAACAAGTCAGGTAAAATCCCCAACGCTGCCTCTGTATCTTTTCCTGTACGCCAACAGTGGACGCACCACCTCTTTTTCGCGTATTTCCAAGCAGGGCTACCGAAAGCGAGCCCTGAAGAAAGCTTTTGTAGGCAACACCGTGCGAGGTCCATGTGCATAGACTTTAAATTCAAACTCCATGTTAACGATCGTGTAGGTGTGCGGAGGAATTGATCAAATGACTGGTGATGGAAATTTAAGTGGAAGTGGTCCTGTGGCGTATTGCGACCACGCGTGGCAGTGATTGGTTCGATGGGGGCGTGGACGACCGAGTGGAGGTCGTACAGCAGTCTTAAAATTTCGTTGATTTCAATATCGAGGAGAGAGGAGAGCAGGGTTAGGGTGGGTGGTTGTTGATCATGGGAGGATGGTTGCACGCAGGATATAGCACCGAGGATGCGTTTTATTGTTGGCTGAGCGGTGGGAGGTACGTTGGCGAGGATGTCTTTATACATCGCGTCGAGTTTGGCGTATGGATTATCTGAGCCATCGTGGACATATGTTGGGTCTTCGATAAGGGAGATTCGGGTACGCGGGTTGGAGGTCGGGTTGGCGATGTACGAGATGATGGACGATGCAGCTGCGTAAAGACCCGCTGCTTGCCATTGGATGGTGGTTATATCTTGTGCTGTTGGCCATTCTTCTTCAACACTTCTTGCGTTCCGGAAAACAGGGTGAGTTTGGTGAATCTTGGCTGTAGCGCCTTCAAGGTACGCCTTCATCTCGGCTTCACTCGCCAACCCAATAGCAACCACCTCCGCCTTGGGAGAAACCGACGGTTTAGACCCGACAAAGACGTCATGTAGCCTTGCTTCGGTCCTTGAACTAAACACCCACAACCACCTCACACCATCAACATGCTGTGTGGAAACCTCCCTCACAATATCCACCACCTCCGTCTGAGCTTTCTTGTTCTCGAATGTATCTAACCCATCCACGACGATAATGAGATCAACGTCGACGTCACCGTCTTCAGATAAGACCCAAGCTTTTATCGGGTCCATGATGAGAATCTTGGCCTGCTCGCGCGAGGATAGAGAACGTAACTGGCTAGCAAAGTCGAATGCGGATTGGATGAACGCAGCGAGAGGCGGCAAGCGTCGTGCAAGACCATAAGCTAATGTAACAAAGAACTTGCTCGCATCCATGATGTGATGATCTTTAGAAAAGAACAATGCAGTTCCGCCGTATTGAATACCCGCAGTTCCAAATTCGCCAGCTTCATAGCTTGGAGGATGTGTCGGTCGAGCGTCCCCCTCAGGTGAGACTGTAATCACGGAAGAGGATTCAGAAGGGAGAAGAGCATTGGCTAATATTTGCATTAAAGCTGTTTTGCCGACTCCGGCCGGACCATGCACCCAGAGGAGGTTGAATCGTTGTTGAGGGTTTCGTGCCGAGTGGTTTGCGAGCCAGACGGAGAGCCTACCCTTGGCTGCTATGTGTGTTCCGGGAATATAAGTAGCTGTAGCGGACGTGGGGTGCGGAGAATCATGCAGTACGTCTACGATGGCAGATGCTGTGAATTCTGGGGACAAGACGACTATATCGTTATGTTAATTAGCGAAGTAGGGGGGAGAGACACAGTGGATTTCTACCTTGTTCATCGCTCTCTGCGTCCTCGTAGGACACCAGATTCCAGTCTTCCGAGGTCATGGTCGGAGTGAGGAGAGAGTGGATAAAACTGTTTGGGGGCTGCTATGCGGCGTTCTACCGCTACGTACGTCCGTCCGCTTTGGGGTTATCTCACAAGTGCAAGGCTGATTCCCACGGCGGCGCCCATCCCACTGGGCGTTGGATTTATTAGTTCAGAATATAGACGTAGACGCCACACCAAAACAAGACAGCCAAGATTTTTCCTAACACTTGGGAACGTTTGTTTGTTTGGTCTTGTACTCATTAGAAGTTATTGGCTTCCGCAAATTATCCCTTCAGCTCCTATGTAACGACATCCATCTCAAGAAAAATGGCTACTGAGGTCAGACACAAAAAACACAAATCCAAGAAACATAAAGCCTCGTCCTCCAGGACCGTGCCAACACCAGATGCAGGCAAAAACGAAGGCATAGACAAAAACTGGGCGTTCCAACCACCGGCGGGCGCAAAAGCCATTTCCACCAATGCCGAAGTGAATAATGGCGAGTTCGACTGGGACGCAGTGGAGCAAGATGAGGATGTCGAGCTATGGGTGTTGAGAGTACCCGATAATGTGTGTCATGTCTTCATCGAACGACCTTTTCCCCTGATGTTCATTTCGTTTGCGTGGAATAGGTTAAACCTAAACACCTTGAAGGTTTTTCTTTTGACCTTCCATCGTCTCCTTCGCCTTCGGGGAAAGGAAAAGGTAAAACTACACGGATAGGCACGCTACGCCGGAAACACACCCCATACGATATCTGGTTACTGGGTGAAGATGGTAACACCGAAAGTGATCGAACACCTCTCATAGGCGGTGAAGAGCTCAAATCCCTATCGTGTCTACTACCAAGAAAAAGTAGAGCAGGCAAGCTATACCCTGGTGCGTTTGCAGTCCATCCCTGTTACTCTTGACTAGCGGGTTGACAACGAGTTGATTTTCTGTAGCACCAAAGCCTGTAGCTCGGCATATAATCGTCTCTGCTCAACCGCCGCAACCGTCTACATCTGGTTCTCCTTCGCATAACACATCACTTAAGAATCCACCAAGACAGAGCTACCCACCCGAGCTACTCAAACACCGCTTCATGCCTTACGGCTCGCTCGTTGACACTCAAGAACACCCACCGACTCCGAACGAGGATGTGGCTATGATGGAGGTGGATAGTAAAGTTCCTAAAGAGGCTGAGAAGGAAGTGAAGAAGAAGAGTAAGAAGAGAAAAGACGAAGACGAGGAAATGCAGGTGGATGGGCCTCCTCCAGAAGAAAAAACCGAGAATGAGAAGGAAGGGGGGAAGAGTAAGAAGAAGAAAGATGGGGCTCAGAAAATGCAGGTGGACGAAATTCCCCAGGAAAGGGAAAAGGTCATGAAGGAGAAGAAGGAAAAAGAGAAGAAAAAGAGCAAGAAAAGAAAAGGCGGTGATTCGCAGGAGGTGGAGGCGTCGATGAAGAAGTCTAAAAAGGCCAAGACGACTTCTGCATAAATGTATTGTGCCGAGATCATTGAAACGCTCATTTCATGAGGCAAGCACCCGATTTGCCACCAAAATAAGAGAAGATGCATTTCCACAAGTGCAGAGTGTATATGTGCAGAGTGTGACAAAAATACGCGCAGCATGGAACTATACACGCAAAGAGAGAAATAATGTTTAGAAGAAAGCAGTCCTAAAATATGTCAACAATCGTCATAGGCAAGAGATCCAGGGGGAATCCGACCGGAAATGACGAGCATTAATTTTGAATTTAATCATGCGCCGACAAGTATCAGAAAGCAAGCACCACCAACTACCACACCATCAACACTCTAACCCACGTCCATCTCATCCCCAAGACTATGCGTCCCAGCTCTCTCCTTCCCCTTCACTTTCGCCTTCCCAGGCACAAAACCACTCCCGCCTATGCCATTCCTCAAAATATCCTCATCCCTAACCACATGCAACGGCCCAGGATCGATTAACAACCGTTGCACTTCCTCCTCAAGACCTTTGTAAATACTCTCTTTTGGCAATCCCCAAATTCTCCCTGGACACTCTCGCTCCTTCTCCTCAAACACCGCTCCTACTTGATCCACCCACTGTCTCCTCGTTTCCATTAGGTGTTTTAGTTGGTCGTTGAGTAGGAGACCTTGGCCCTCATCTTGGTTGAACCCCATCGCTGCTGGACATGGGGCGAAGCCGCTGAACGAACCCCCAATACTGCCATTTGCGCCATTCGCACTCGCTGCGCCACTACCCCCTGTACTGCCCGTGTCGGACCCGTCACTGATTTTCTTCTTTTTCTTCGTCAGCTTTGGATTGTCTTTTTTCTGAAGTTTGGAGAAGAGGGAGGCGATGTTTTTGTCGATTGAGTCCCGGAGCTCAATGTATTCTTGGTACCCCAGGCGGTCGCGAGCGATAGATATTAGTCGGGCTTTGCGCGCTTTATTCGTAGACACTACTTGTCTCAGTTCTGCTTGTGCATGGCGTAAGGCCGTCGCGATAGGGTCGTCCACTTTTTCCGTAAAATCAGGCTTTTAAACGCGTCAATATAAGCCCGGGAAGTATGAATAGGAGACAATTGTGGTTGACACTCACAGGCGAATCCAACAATCCATGAAACCTCAAATTATCCCGAATCCTCGCCTCCAAATCCGTCACATTCAACCTCTCCTTTCTCGCAGCAGCAGCACCACTCCCACCAGGCCTCCCCTCCATAGCATCCTCAGCCGCCTTCACGCCCTTCCACCCCGACGGGTCCGGCAGCGGTAACAGGGCACTAATAACCCTCTCCGTCAACAACCCATGTCCCTTCTCCTCCGTCACCAAGTCCATCTCTCCAAGCGTCGAAGGATCCCACTTCGGTTCCGGAGGCGCGTACTGCGATACAGGCGCTTCCTCATTAGTCAATATCACGGGAGGCAACAACCCGGCATCTTGGTCTTCCCAGACTTCGGTGTAATGTCGCCCGAGTTTGGGCATGATGTATGGTTCGATTTCGTCGCCTGTGTATTCGAGGAAGCCGACGTCTTCTTCGCGAAGGGGTCGGATCCAGGGCTCGATGCTGGTGTAGAAGGTGTTTACGAGGGTTTGGGCGGGTTGTTTTGCTTTGCTGAAGTCTTCTGTTACTTCGGAGGGTTTACTGGGACCGGGTATTGGAGGTGGTGGGATTGGAGGGCGGGGAGGGAGGAGGGGTTCGGGTGATGGTACGCTGAAGTCAGGACCGATGAGGGGCTGAGATGGGAATGAGAAATTGTTGGTGGTGGGTAGTAAGGGTGTAGCATACCTTTGAATGGGGCTGGGGAGTGGATGCTGTGGGCTTGGAGGTTTTTGGAGGGGGAGGGATGAATGTGGGTGTGTGGTTGCCAGGAGGGGTGGTTTTGCGAGGACGTGCATCTGTAGGGACTGAGTATATGCGTGAATCCGGGTTGAAATTCGCGCACCGGGTTCGCCGTCACTGTCGTCCTCTCGTTTCCGTTTCTTTTTCTTCTTGAGTTCTGCAAGGAGACTGTCCGGACGGGAATAAGATCCCCTGTGCATTGGCTCATGGGAGGAGAACTCACCTCCGGCTGCGAGAATCAAGTGAGGATCGCGAAAGCAGTGAATTTGCAGATGCAGGAAGAGACGTGTTCCGAGATTTGGAAGAATGGGGACCAGACAGTCTAAGATCATCGCCGTCGGGTAAGGGTGTGACTATTCAGAACAATGGAAATAACACGGAGCCAAAGCCAGGTTGACACATCGACAATATAAACCACCAAGTAGCGCAAGTTCAGGAGCAGGTAACCACCGCGAGACCGAGGCAAGATATGACGCAACAAACGCAAACGCGTACGAAACATAAACAGTGGTTCGCGATATGAAAAAGGGTCCATAAGATTCCAGCACAACTTGCAAAGAAACCTAACGTACAGTCTCGTTCACGTTTGATCTTATCAATGGCCTTGAGTTTCCCTTTCTCCTTCTCCTTCATCCGACGCATGGATTCCTCAATAGTCTTGAGATCCTCGCCTGCCTTCTTCGCCTTGTCGATGGTCCGTTGCTTGAGCAACATAAGCTCGGAGTGTATTCGTTCGAGTTCGTCGACGGACGGAACCGCATCCGGGGTGTTCTTGAGTAAAGCAGAGGGATATGTATCGGGTATTTGATATGGAATGAGCTTGGACGGCATGTCGGTGGGGGGTGGCAAGTGCGTCGCGCAAAGCGCACTTTCTGAGCGCTTATATCTGTACTAGCGACGCGGATGCAGTGCAGCAGAGTTCCGGCGGTCGTTGCGGCCGGCGGTGAGGAGGCGTCGTCGTCGGTGGTGGATGAAGAAGGAGAAGCACCGTTTACAGCGATTACTCCAGGTTTCCCACGCCTAATTATCCTCTCTACCATCATTCCACTGGTACCCATGCACGCGAGCTCACCGGGCCAGAGCAGAGACTCGTTCGAAGATGACATCGAGGTCATCGCTATGAGCGACCTCGACAAAGACCAGCACTCGCCAGATGACTCGGACGACGACAGCGACAGTGGAGACGTTGCCTTGCTCGGCCACCAGTCGCCACGACATCATATCCCCTCACCCAAAAGGTTATGGCCGCAGATTAAAGGCATCGTTATAGAGGTGCGCCGGTGTGCTCGTTCTCGCATATTTATCCTAAAATATGTTACTAGAGCGCGCCCACATTACTGCTCACGACCGTGAGTCTCTTATTCACCGGAAAACTGCTGGATCAGGTCTCTGTGAGTCCCGTCTCGCTTGGTCAAACCACTTCGAATGACATTTCCTGTCCTGCCACACAGCACTGGCGGGCCATGCGAGAAGTTGACCAGCTCATCATGATCATCCCTGTCGTACTCAACCTCAAAGGTAACCTCGAGATGAATCTCTCCGCACGCCTTGGCACCGCTGCCAACGTCGGTGAACTTGACGAGCCCCGACAACGCCGCGCTATGATTGTCGGCAACTTGACACTGTTGCAAGTTCAAGCTATGGTGGTGTCGTTCGTTGCTGCTTGTATTGCCATCATCCTTGGATTGTTTGTTCCTCATGAAGCCCGTCAGGCTGCCGTTGCACAGTCACCAGACAACTCCACCATCCCGACCCTCCTTGTTCGCGATTTGTTGCTTCCTTATGATTTAGACTCGAGAAAACCCATCCCCCACCCACACCCAGAAGCAAAGCGCAACACGGATTTCCCCACGTGAGTATTCACGTTATTTGGGGGCTCTCAGGCCTGAAGTAACAAATACACTGCAGGCTCATCATGGTGGCCTCAACGACAATGTCTGCAGCATGTCTCTCGGGCCTCATCCTCGGCTCATTTATGTGTACATTAATCGTCCTATGTCGAAAATTCAACCGTGACCCTGGTACGTCATAAATTCCCCACTCCATCCCACTACTCATGTACGCCTCCAGACAACATCGCGCCAGCAATAGCATCCTGCCTCGGTGACCTTGTAACCCTTTGTTTCATCGGCCTCGTCTCAAGCCTCCTCATTCCCTTCCTCCACACACCACTACCCTTCATTGTCGGAATTGTTGTCATCCTAACCGCATTAACCGCCCTCATCTATACACTCCGTAATAAACATGTCCGGCCACTCCTTGGTGAAGGTTGGACGCCATTGTTTGGTGCTATGATTATCAGCAGTGGGACAGGTATCGTGTTAGATATGTTTGTTAGCAAATACGAAGGTTTCGCAATTTTAGCTGTTGTCATCAGCGGTACGTTCTTTTCATTGATTCTAAGTCAGGTTTAGGCTCATGGCGCGTTCGTTCTGTGTAGGCCTACCAGGTGCAGCAGGGTCGATATTCGTCTCCCGACTTTCTACAGCTCTTCACGCCGCTGCACTCTCTAAATCCTCCCAACCACCAGAAAATCAACCGAGCCCACGCCTAGTCATGATCACCCTCCTCACCATCACACTTCCCGTAGAGATCGTCTTCCTTACCGTTCTCCGAAGTATAGGCTGGCTAAAAGTCCCATTCTTGTTTATTGCTTTCTCTGTGGTGTTCTTCTGCTGTGCTGTAAGTTCTACCTCCTTTCTGCGGACAACTACGGAGCATTAACAAAGATGAAACTGGTTCTATAGGTATCCGCTTCCCTTGTAATTGCGCGTTACCTCACGAATTGGCTCTGGTCCAAAAATCGAGATCCCGATATGTATGCTTTGCCTATACATTCAGCGCTTATGGACCTTATTGGCCAATTGCTGCTCGTCCTCTGTTTCGAGATTGTATCGCTACTGGGCGGGCATGTCACGCGGAGGGCATGACTATGGGTTTCGTAGACTCTTGGGCAACAGAACTCCCACTCATTCACATTTACAGTGCTATTACTGTTACAGCACATATGTCCTAGACTAATGCGAAAAATGGTTAGAATATCTGGCCTTGATCGTTGTTTCCTGCCCGAGGGTGGAAGTAAACAAATACATACAGTGCTGCTTTGTCTTTTGATTTCAACCCATTCATCCAACTTCCATGGCCTCGGTGCCGGTAAAGACTCGAGTGATAATGAAACAAGGTTCATGATACTCTTTCCCGTACGTGTGACCTGTTACTATGCAACATACTGTTCGACCTCAGCTAATCTCCACTTGAAGCTTGATTAGCTCGATTGAGCCCCATTTAACAGCATCTATTTCAGGCCACGCTGTCTGTGGGAGAAGGAATGTCCGTCCAGCGCCTCTCAGCCTACCTCAGCCCACCACTGGGACACAACGTTTAGTGAGGAGAACAAACAGTAACCCTTCAATTGCACCTCCAAGAGTACTCTGACTCACATTTTCTCGCCATAGATACCCTACGAATAATCGCCAGGCGCGGGAACAGCATCATTTCCATTACACTATCGGACCCACTTTGCCATTGAGAGATAATGAGCTCTACAACACCTCGACAACGAATCAAAGACGATATATCCGCAAGGGCTCTTACCCCGCCGCGAGGGTATAATAACTACTACAACCTACTCTGGGTCCACGGGTCCGCCGGTGTTGGAAAGACGACAATCATCCAGTCTGTTGCTGAGGATCTGCTACCGAATTCTAGCATATCCCCTCCCTACGCCTCCGCGCAGCCCGTTACCCAATCTCCCAAGATTACCGGAGCTTCTTTCTTCTTTTCCCGCAAAAATCAGACGACGGACCCTCGCAAGCTGTTCACCAACCTCGCACATGATCTCGCGCGCCGTAATCCTCGACTTGGATCCTTTGTCCAGATTGCCCTAGACGCAACTCCTGGAATCTCGAATTTATCGCTGAGGGAGCAATGCGACGCGCTCCTAATTGACCCAATCCGTAATTGGGCACACCATACAAACGAGGATCATCACGTCGTCATGATTGTTGATGGGCTTGACGCCTGCGATGGTGGAAAGTCCGAGCACTTGAAGATCATTAATGTCATTCACCAGTCATTCAGCAATCTTGTGATTGACCGTGTGAAGTGGAAATGGATTATCAGCTCGCGCTCTGAAGCCTGGATCCGTTCTGCGTTCAATAAACTATCCTCGGACCAGCGTGTAGAGTGCATATCTGTCCCACTTGCATCTCAAAAGGAGGTGGGGGACTACATCTGCGGTTCATTGCAAGGAATCGCCGGTCGGGCAGAGCGATTGGACAATATTCGTTGGCACTCAGGCGGTTACTTTGCTTACGCAGCGTCGCTCGTCGCGTACATTGATGGCGCTGTTGGAAGTAAAACTGTCCGTTTTCGCAAAGTTGTCACGCATAGCGAACACGCTTCATTCAAGCACGACCTGGTTCATATGTTCACTCAGCTCGACGCGATGTACTACGATATCCTTGCGGGGATACCACCACTTCTCCAAGATCTAGCGAAACGCATTCTCCGCGCGATATCAATCACGCAACCCTCCAGTTCGGACGACCCTTATCCCACCGCATTCATGTTATCAGAACTGCTCGGAATAACTGTCGAAGAACTTCATGATGCATTGTACTACTTACACTCTGTCGTCACTGCTCCCCTCAAATCTTCCCTTTACCTTGAGTCCGAGTCTGGCTTGCATGATCAAGATTTTTCCAATCCAGAACTCACGTTCTATCATAAATCATTCAACGAATTCCTCCGCAATCCTTCACGCTCACGGGACTGGTCCATCGATGTGCCGGCCGCACACGCGGACTTAGCGAAATGTTGCCTGAAGCGGCTGTCCGTCAACATTGGTGGAGAAAACCGTGTATACCATTATGCCGCGAAGCGGTGGTTCATACATTGTTGGCGGACTGGCATGCACTCTGATGCACCCAACGATGTGGAAATGGCGCTTGGGATGTTGCCCGAGCTGTACGAATTCAATTACACACTTTTACCCCGCTCCAAGTTGGTGGATAGGTATTTTGTAGAATGGTTATTATGGTTGCAGGTAAGCCCTTATCTATCTCATACCCCCAGAAACTTCAGCTCTAACAGTCGCATCCAGGAACTTGCAATGTCGGAATATCTCGTTCTTAACCCAGGCCCAACATGCAGCCCCGAGGCCCCCCTCTACCACCTTACCACCTCCCACTCCACCCAGAGATTACCCCCAATACCGACATACATCCTCGGCCTTGAATCCTCCAATCAAGTTCTCCTCGTGCCAACCTTTGAAATGAAAACAGGCCAAAGAGATGACATGCGTATAAAGGTTCTTGGACCTAAAGAGAAAAAGTGGGACTGGATCCGAGGATTCAAAGTCGTTCCGCTCGCGGCGGCCACTCAAGATATAAGTGATGATGTAAATGCTGCTGGTGAAAGACAAGGGGGAGAAGGAAGCAGCGGACCGCATATTGACAGTACAGCAGCAGAGCGAGGAACAAATTTGGGGGCGATGGGCGGTAAATCGGATTACGATGAACTTGTTGCAAGATCGTTGGCGTGGGAAGAGGAAAATATTTTCGGTGGATTTGTCTCTAGTGAAGAGGAGATGGCTGCCTTGGTAGTGGCCTTGAGTGCTGCTGACGGACCTTCTTTGAGCACAGATGTTGCATCGAATGAAGAAGCACTGGAGGGGGATACTCCGGGCGATGCTACGATCGAAATGGCCGCTGGTACTGAGGACAAGGTTGCCACACTTCCGGGACATGACAACTCTGCCACCGCGAACTCGAGCTCTGGAGATGCAGGAGGGTCTGAAGCTGCAGCGATCGAAGACGATGACACGGAATCCTACTTGTCAACGGGACGGAGGAGCCTTAGTGGTTCAGAGGAAATGGTTGTCATTGCTCCGCAGACAAATACGGAGGTAGCGGTCGGTGAAGATGATGACTCGGATTATGAACTAGTCGAACATGAAGAGGCTCTCCATTAGGTGTGTTTGTGAATGTACTAGTGACGATTTGTAGGATACCGGCACAATTGAGGTTACGTGCTTCACAAGACAGCTATTGTAAATCGAAACGCCAGATGTGGTAGCGATTGTGCCATGGTCAACCACCGACCTGTTTTGACCGGTTTCTGCGCGTATTGAACGTGTCGAAAAGTACCCCAGGGGCTGTTCATGGAGATACAGTAGTAAGACTGTTCAACGCCCTACGAACGAAGCACCACCACCTGTGGTCGCTCTGGTCTCATGACATCAACACGACCGCGATGGAGCGGGCTGTAAGCCATCATCGCATTCCCCACCTTCCCGCTTGGTGGGGTCGGAGACACAATTCCAGACCTCCGTGTTCAAACGCTTTGATGACCTCAATTGGTCAGGACCAGAAGTACAGAGAAGCGCTTCGAGTCCTCAAGGCCTCACGTGTCCAACAGGCGGTTAAGGCCCCAGGTTAAGGCCCCGGCCTAATCAGCGCCCACCAAGCATTCGCTCAATCTTGATTTCTAACTTCCACTCGAACATACTGCTGGAAACCACAAAGTCACTTGTTATCCGCTCCAAGAAGCGCAACGACCTGACTATACAGACCCAACCGCTCCCAGGCCTCATTAAGAGATCAAAACACACTACCACCCAACCTGACCCATCCGATAATGTTCGCGCCAGCGCACAGTCGAGTAGTGTTCCAAGGTTTAATGCAGGACCACCTCATGCAGGTAAACGTGCAGTCAAACAATCCCAGCTTTCATTCACTGTCCACAGAGCAACCAGCGTCAATCTTGCCAACCTCAAGTTATTTCCCAACGCACAAAATTGTGTATTCAACTTGAACCCAACCATGATTGCCCAAACCATCGATTCTGGTGGAACAAGTGAGCTCGTCTTCCCGTTTCTCCCAGTGCTCTAATTAATTCCCCCTCAGTCCTACAACTTCTTGCCCAAAAGAGGATTCCCGGTGCTGAAGTCGACTCCTCGGCGCGAGATCCTCCACCGAAATGCCACCCCGACACCCGCAAAAGCTTGAGAAGTCGCATCGTTAATTGGGTTAATGGTCCAGATCGCCATTGGAGGATGCTATGGATCATCGGTCCTATGGGTGTCGGAAAATCTGCAATTGCGCAAACCATCGCAGAGGAACTCAATTTCTCGGGTCGTCTTGGCGCAACCTTATTTTTCTCAAGACCTAACCATAGAGACGATCCCGAGGGTGTCATCCCCACTCTTGTCTATCAGCTCGCCGTCAAAATTCCAGAAATATAAGCGCATCATCACCCAGCGCCTCGCAGACGATGCTACTATTCTGGAGAAGAATCGGCGGACACAATTCAGGAAACTCATCATTGAACCTTTCCACATCCTTATGACTTAATATCCCCACGTCGTTCGGGAGCCATTGTTGATTATCCTCGATGGACTAGATAAATGTAAAGCAAGGAGGCCCAGTGTGAGTTCGCTGAACTCATCAGCGATCATGTTCGGCAGGTGGATGAATTCCCACTTCTCTGGATGATCTGCAGCCGACCAGAATGGCACCTGAAGGGCCTACTCTCCCACCCAGACTTCCAGGTCACCTGCCAACGCGAAATTTTTTTCAATGATGTAGCCCGTGTTCTCAAGGCAGGTTTTGAAGGCATTCGCCGGAAGTACTACGATCGTCTCGACGTCAACTGGCCACCTCAGGCGGATGTACGACGCATCTCTGTGACTGCTTCCGGCCACTTTGCCTTTGTGTCGACAATCATCAAGTTTGTTGGTGATCAGTATCGGGCTGATCCCCAACGGTGGTTTTGGGATGCCAGGGGCTGTAAATCCCCTGCACGCCCTTGATCTCTTGTATCGTGAAATACTCTCTGACGTCCCTCGTGACATTCTTCCAACAACCATGCGTATTCTTGGACTGTCCATATTATATCCCAGCAGTTATCTCACCACACACATTCATGCCAATTTTCTCTGCCTCAGTCAGGCGACTTTTTACTGCTCACTACAACATCTACATTCAGTGCTTGATGTACCTCCCGTAGTGAATGCGCACCAGGATAGTCTTCACTTTTACCATGCTTCGTTATCTGGGCGACCCACTTCGATCTGGCTCGTTCTCGATTAATAAGCCAGCGGTTCACTTTGACGTTGCGATTCACTCCCTGAAATGGCAGCAGCGTGCTCCATATGCTGCGGAGACGAAAAAGGTGAGTTAGCAAAATGTCATGCCCAGCGCTCGCTCAAATGTGATCTTTATTCACAAAGATGTGTACTCAGTATCGCACCCTACAGTGGAATGGGTTCATAGTGAAGTGAATGCGGAGGAGATTGCTTTGAACCTGAGGGCTTATTCGTCAATGGTTGGGTGGAGGGCATGTTGTCGCGTTTCTGATGAAGACGTTCCTCGTATAGTTGCCGAATTGGAGCACTTCGACTTCAGGGGCATATAGGTGGACTCGTGGGGGTCGTGGATGATTGGTGATTTTCTTGCTTGGTTGTACAGATTGGTGCGTTCAGCCATCATCTCAAAATGTTTATTAACTGATTATGGGCAGGGCGACCGAAACAACTCACTCATCTGTGTGGAGATGTCCACTGACTCAGCTATCCAAGATACAGGAACTCTGTCGTTGAACACACCACTGATAGTGTGGAACGGTATCTATCAGGTTTTGGTTGTCACGAGACCACTTCAGGAACCAAACTACGATTTCGGCTAGGACGGCCTCATAACACCCACAACGTTGAACTAACCGTGACCACGGCAACGCCATTCATACCAATTCCTGACCCCTCGCAATCGCTGTTGACGCCGTTCGATTAACCTTTGGGAACCCCCCAATTCCCACTGGGGACTGTATCATCCAACCAGCTAGAGAGATCATCACCTTATACCACCTGGGGTAGCCAGGATGTGGTAGGAGGAGAGTCATCAACTGGGGAGCCAATTACGAATATGCAGCAGGTTTCGCAACCGGAATCAACAAATGGAGGGATGATTTAGAAGTAGTTGACAGGATGCGGAGTTGAGCGCTGAGCGCTGAGCCTTTGTGGGCGCTTGATCACCATCCTCAGTGAATTGGGGTCGGGGCTCAGTCAATCTCCAGTTCTCACTGTAACATACCGTACGAAAAAGTCATCGGTTCAAACATTGGTAAACCAATGTACTAGTGTAATTGTAGACGATAAGAATAAGGGACTGGGACAGTGTATTAAAAGTATAGTAAAGTAGTAGGTTAGGTTTACTCTCGTCGCTGGTGTTGCTTGTTGTGACAACTCTGCGTGACATAGACGTGATATGATGGAGTCGTGCTTCGGCCTGCTTCATTCAGCATCTTCGCCCTGCTCGCTTCAATGGATAACTCAACAAGATCCGCTTGATAGCCCTCGAGTTGATAGGCTAAGTTGCAGATCAGGATTTGGTAGAAATCATGGGAGCACGCTGACGCGTCACCGCCGTGCCGTCCCCACGGTATGTGGCTGTTAACGCGTACTACTTTCCAATTGTTCCATTTTTGCTCGTAATAGCCCTTGTTCCCCTTCCGCAGGATTGCGTCAGGTCTATCCAATTACCCCGTTTTGGAAATACACGAGAACCACACTGTGTCTTCTCATCAGCGTTGGCAGCAACCGAAAGCTGTCCCTGTTTTCGAGTGCTTTCGATTTAACCCGGGTGTTGACTCCTTTCGCCAACGCCTGTCCTCTCGTACCCTGATTTCACGAATACATAGCAAAATGTACCCTCTAAAAGTCAAGTCGGATGGCGTCTTATAGAAGGAGGGATGGTGTATCTTCGTCGCAAGGTGGCAATGGCCTTCGGTCAAATTCAGCTGGGGAGATGACAGGAAATGCCTAGCCACTCTGCTTCCCTGACATTCCGGTGTATTCTACCCTTAAGCACATCTCAGGATAATGGCACCCTGACCGTCCTGATTGCATCGCCACGGAGTGGCTCAAGCGCTTATGGTGCGAGGAAATTATAAAAAGCCCCTGGTGTGGTGGAATGTCATCCTATTTCTCGCCTCACCCCCCCGTACCATTCCCGGTGGGCTCGATGAATTCCCCCTTGCTTTTCAACATCCGGGTAGTTCCCTTTCAGGTGCGGCGACCTCGATCACACTGCACCTCGCTGGTGTTCGGGGGTGTATGAGACCGACAGCTGCACTGTCTTTTCGCTCCGGTCACTCCAGTAGTTCTCGCATTAGTTTGTGGAGGAATCCTGATGACCGGAGTGTTTCCTCTTCTCTAACAGATGTTCCATATGGCCATTTCAGTAGTTCTTGCATTGATTTGTTGAGGAATCCTGGTGGCCGGAAGTCTGCTCTCTTTTCATTTCCAATCAACTTGCACTTTTTTTTGTTTTTTTGGCAGCTCGCCGCTTCTGTTCATAGTTTCAACCATCTTCCCGCATTGCTCGAGTTGAGGACAAGCTGGCAACGTGCGGCAATGGATTAACGGCTAGAGTAGTAGAGTTCCATCCGCCTTTTCACTTTCGGGTGTTACGGTCGCCGAGCCCTCCGACGCAAGTGGCTATCACGTGTGAAGCCTTCGCTCTGTGAGGTACGTTTTTTCTTGAAGGTATCTCAACCTCCTGACTCGTATGCTCGCACAGGTGTTGCATATCCCTCCCCCACCAATCCCCCTGCTTTCAAATGGTCATTTCAGTCGTTCTCGCATTAATTTGTAGAGGAATCCTGGTGACCAGAAGCATCCCGCATATGTCTATGCGGTGCAGATGTTCCTCACAGTCACTCCAGTTGTTCTTGCATTGATTTGTTTAAGGAATCCTGGTGGCTGGAACGTCTGCTTCCTCCAACTACTCCTTCAGACTCACTTATTTCTAGCTGCTCGCCGCTTCCGTTTTGTCACTCCAGTCGCCTCCCCGACCTTTCTCTGGGTTGAGGTCCAAACTGGTGCCAAGCGGAAATGTACACTGGCTTGAGCACTGCCTGCCTCTTCCCAGGTGCCGCAGTTGTCCGCTCCTGAAATATGGACTGGGATTACGACAGGCACTGGGAAATGTTTTCGGCGGGCGGTCCCAGGGGAAGGTCTTTCAGGAACCTTTGTGCTCCCTTGTCGTGGGCCCCTGGCTTGTAGACTTCACCTTTCTTGGTGTAGTCAACTAATGCACATAAATCCTTGAAGCCTTTGTGTTGGCTGTTAGCGATTGTACGTTCAACCTTGTTTTTGGCTTGACCACCAGTTTTACTGATTTCCCTTTCTATTTTCTTGTTAGTCCCAACTCCCGTCTTGTAGGATTGATAGAAAGGTCAGAGTCTACGCAACTTGTGCGACTACATACCACGGCCTGTTAGAATACGCTAATTACGCCTGAGTGCTGTCGGAACGCTGTCCGATGTTTTTATATTCAGGCCGCTACAACGAATGGACCAAGGATTGCTGACCACAAAGCCCCGCCCTTATCCTAAGTTAACGGACTCGGGAGGTACACAATATTCAATAACTCAGCTACCAAGATCACTGAAGCAGCGTCCGAGCCCCAGGCCCGCTGGAGTGTGGAGAGTACGGGAATAACATCTCATAGCAGTAGCAAGCGAGGGCGAGGCTGACCCTATACGGATCCGAAATATACCAATCATCTATCCCATTGACTGAAGTAAGTGATGGCGTCTCAAGGATACAGCTGGTTATGCCAGAAAATGCGAAGGGAAAGGCACGAATTAGCAGGTACGAAGGATACCGAGGGGGAGGGGGTGTTATGAAAATGATTGAAATGTCAAGCTGTGACCCGCAGAGAGCTCACCCGCAGACGAGGGCTCGGATTATGAGCTAGTCGAACACGGAGAGGCTCTCCATTAGGTGTGTTTGTGAACGTACTAGTGACGATTTGTAGGATGCTGGCAAAGACAGCTATTGTAAACCGAAACGCCAGATGTGGTGGCGATGGTATCATGGTCAACGTTTCAACCACGGTCGGCCCTGTTTTGACCAGTTTCCGCGCGTGTGGAGCGTGCCGAAAAGTACCTCAGGGGCTGTTCGTGGAGATACAGTAGTATTAAGAACTGTTTAATGCCCTGTGAACAAACCACCGCCGCCCGTGGTCGCTCCGGTCTCATGACGTCAACATGACCGTGACAGAGCGGGCTGCACAAAGCTGCACACCAACATCGCATTCCCCACGGGCCACCATCATCCCGCTTGACGGCGTCAAAGACACAATTTCACACCTTGTGATGCTTCGATGGCCTCAATTGGTCAGGACCGGAAGCACATAGAAGCACTTCAAACCCTTCACGTGCCCAATAGACGGTCGTGGCCAAGGCCCATCGATAATCGATATCGATCTCAGCGCCCACAAAGGATTCGCTCAATCTTGATTTCGAACTTTCACCCAGACATGCTGTTGGAAACCATAAAGTCACTTGTTATCCGCTCCAAGAAGCGCAAGGACTTGACTATACAAACCCAGCCACTCCCGGGCCTCATTAAGAAACCAAAATCCACAACCACCCAACCTGACGTATCTGATAATGGTCATGCCAGCCCTCATCCAGGCGGTGTTCCAGATTTTAATGCAGGTCCACTTCATGCAGGTAAACATGCAGTCAAACCACCCCCAGCTTTCATTCACTGTCCACAGAGCAACCAGCGCCAACCCTGCCAACCTCAAACTATTTCCCCAACGCCCAAAATTGCGTGTACAACAACCCAACCGTGATTACCCAAACCATCGATTCTGGTGGAACAGGTGAACTCACCTCCACGTTTCTCTTCGTGTTCTAATTCACTCTCCCTTAGTCCTACAGGCTTCTCGCCCAAAAGAGGATTCCCGGTGCTGAAGTCGACTCCTCGGCGCGAGATCCTCCACCGAAGTGCCACCCCGACACCCGCAAAAGCTTGAGAAGTCGCATCGTTAATTGGGTTAATGGTCCAGATCGCCATTGGAGGATGCTATGGGTCATCGGTCCTATGGGTGTCGGAAAATCTGCAATTGCGCAAACCATCGCAGAGGAACTCAATTTCTCGGGTCGTCTTGGCGCAACCTTATTTTTCTCAAGACCTAACCATAGAGACGATCCCGAGGGTGTCATCCCCACTCTTGTCTATCAGCTCGCCGTCAAAATTCCAGAAATATAAGCGCATCATCACCCAGCGCCTCGCAGACGATGCTACTATTCTGGAGAAGAATCGGCGGACACAATTCAGGAAACTCATCATTGAACCTTTCCACATCCTTATGACTCAATATCCCCACGTCGTTCGGGAGCCATTGCTGATTATCCTCGATGGGTTGGATGAGTGCAGGAGCAAGGAGGCCCAGTGTGAGCTCGCTGAACTCGTCGGTGACCACGTTCGGCAGGTGGACTGAATTCCCACTTCTCTGGATGATCTGCAGTCGACCAGAATGGCACCTGAAGGGCCTACTCTCCCATCCAGACTTCCAGGTCACCTGCCAACGCGAGGAAATTTTCATTGATGACGATGAGGCGCAACAAGATGTAGCCTGCGTTCTTGAGGCAGGTTTTCAAGACATTCGCCGAAGGTATTACGATCATCTCGACGCAAACTGGCCACCTGAGACGGATGTACGACGCATCTCTGTGACTGCTTCCGGCCACTTTGCCTTCGCGTCGACTATCATCAAATTCGTCGGTGATCAGTATCGGGCTGATCCCCCAGGCCAACTGAATATTTGTATCCGCTTTCTAGGTGGCTCTGGGACGCCAGGGGCTGTGAATCCCCTGCACGCCCTCGATCTCTTGTACCGCGAAATACTTTCTGATGTCCCTCGCGACATTCTTCCAACGACCATGCGCATCCTTGGGCTGTCCATCTTATATCCCTTCCCTTTCCTCGCCGCAGTCAATTATGCCAACTTTCTTGGCCTCAATCGTGTAACCTTCTACCGCTCACTGCAACATCTACATTCGGTGCTTGATGTACCTGCTGCGATAGTCGCCCATCACTTCGACCTGCATTTTTATCATGCTTCGTTTGCAGATTATCTCAGTGACCCACTTCGATCTGGCTCATACTCAATCAATAGGCCAGCGGTTCACTTTGACGTTGCGATTCGCTCCCTGAAATGGCAGAAGCGTGCTCCATACGCTGCGGAAACGAAACAAGGTGAGATAGTCAGATGCCATGCCCAGCGCCCGCTCAAATGAAAGTCTTATTCCCAAAGATAGGTACTCGGCATCGCACCCTAAAGTGGAGTGGGTCCATAGTGAAGTGAGCAGGGATAGGATTGCCTTGGACCTGTGGGACTTTTCATCAAGTGTTGGGTGGAGGGCATGTTGTCACGTTTCCGATGAGGACGTTCCTCGTGTAGTTTCTGAATTGGAGCACTTCGACTTCAGGGACATCGGGGCAGACCTGTGGAAATTGAGGAACTTTGGTGATTTTCTCGCTTGGCTGTACAAACTGGTGCGCTCACCTATCATTTTAAAATATCCATGAGCTGATTATTGGGCAGGGTGATCGAAACAACTCACTAATCTGTGTGGAGATGTCCACTGACCCAGCTACTCAGGATACCCAAACTCTGTCGATTAGACATTCTACTTATGACTGTGGAAGGGTATCTATCAGGTTTTGGTTGTCGCGATACCACTTCAGGAACCAAACTACGACTTCGGCTAGGACGGCCCCATAACACCTGCAGCGTTGAACTGACCGTGGTGACCACAGCAACGCCATTCATCCCACCATTACGAACCCCCACGGACACACCGCCGTTGACGCCGTTATACTTACCTTTGGGAACCCCCCAATCCCCATCGGGGACCGTATCACCCGACCAGCTGGAGAGATTCTCGCCTTGTGCCACTTGTGGCAGCTGGGATAAGGAAGTAATTGGAGAGTCACTAACTGGGGAGCCATTCGCGAATGTGCAGCCGGTTTCGCGACCGTAGTCACCAATGGAGGGATGATAAGTATAGAATTAGTTGACAGGATGTCGGGCTGAGCCTCTGAGCACTTAATATTCAATCACCATCCCCAGCCAAATGAGGTCAGGGTTCAATCTGGCTTGTAGACTGTATCTTTCTGGGTACGGTTGACTCAGAATATTAATCCCTGACGCCTTTATGTTGGCTTTTAGCTATTGTACGTTCAATTCTGTTCTTCTCTCGGCCGTCAGTTTTACTGATTTCTCTTTCTATATTCTTGGTAGTTCTAGCCCGTGTCTTGTAGGATTGATGGAAAGGTCAGGATCTTCACCACTTGTGTAACTATATATCACTGCCCATTAGAATCCGCTGTTATTTCTTAGTCCTATCTGAATACTGTCCGATGTCTTTGCCTTCAGATAATCGCAGGGTGGCCGTAAATAATGCTTACAAGAAAGTCTTGTCCTTATCCCGAGTTACCGCCCTAAGGGAGTACACGATGGTTAATTAATAAGTTACCGGGATCACGGAGGGGACGTTGGGCCCTGGGCCTGCCAAAATGTAGAGTACATAAACAACATCTACTAGCATAAAGTGCAGATAATAGAGAAATAAGTGATACAAGACACAGGATCGAAGAAGTACAAAAACACCACAACTTATCTAGTGTCACAAGACAAGGGCAAGAAAGGTATTTTTAAAGATCGACATGTAGGTTTTTCAAGAAGAATAGGAATGGGTAACTCTAAATAGAAAGAGGGACGACGACGAAGGGATGAAGGATAGAGGGGGAAGAACGAACAATGCAACCCTCAAGGGTGAATTGACGGAACAATTATCAGAGTAACGTATTTGGGAAGCTCGAAATAAAGCGACGGATTGGCGAAACTAAGGCAGCTACAACTTCTAGTGAGAGTGGCAAGCGAGAGCGGAGCAGAGATGGGTATGACTCTATGGATCCGAGATATATCAGTCATCTATCCCATTGACCGAAGTAAGTGATAGCGTTTAAGAGCGCAGCGAATTGCACCAGGAAACGCGATGGGGGAAAGCACGAATTAGCGGGTATGAAGGATACCGGGAGGATTACGAAAATGATTTAAATGTTGAGCTGTGGCCCGCGGAGGTTTCATCTCAAACCTCTTGAGGCTTTGGGTTGACCTTTGCCTGCCACAGAATGGTTCCGTCCGTAGTCCCGAAGGATATATTCTCTAAGGAAGGCACCGCCCTTTTGTCAACAGATCTCAACCATTTTTTTACCATGGCCCTCTGATCCCATTCATCTTTTGCTGCCCACAGATCGTGATCATAGTCGGCGCGTCCAATAGCGGGATTAGACTGAGATCTGTTATGAAGACAGTGATTGGCGCTGCGAGCGAAGAGCAGGATTAAATCCTTCAATTGCTCGAACTTTGCATGAGGTTCAATATTTAGCGTCGGAGGCTGTCGGATGAGATCAAGGAAGGCCGCCCAGATTGACGGAGTGATGCGAGTTAATTGGAGGCGAACGAGATGTGGAAAATAGGTGTGAGCGAAGAACGGGGCAATATTGGTGTAGGGGCCCAAGGAGGGCAATGTTGAGGACGTGGAATATTTGGTTGACTGTGGTGTCACGACCGGGAAAACGAGATTAAGTTGGGTGACGCCTGAAAGCTCGATGTGGAACGGATAGGTGTTCAGTTGGGACTCAACAATTCCTAACTGATAGCAAAGGTGACTAGGCGGCGCCTTGGAATCCAGGTTGGCGGTTGCAAGGAAAGTATCCTCAATTATATCCGTCCAATCTTGTAAACAAATCTGCAGTTGGGATGGAGGGAGAATGGACGGGAAGATGAGAATATGAGTGTGGGTCAGGTAGATATGGGTGAGAGAACTGAAATGGCGGGTGTTAAAGCGGGGAAGCAAGCGGGGTTGAGCCCGTGCGAATAGAGAGTCTGAGGATGGTGAGGGGGTCACCATAACAAGGCGAAGGGTGGTAATATGCCCAAGTCTGGCACGGACAGCGCTCGACGTCGAGAAGAGGAAGTAGTCTGAGGCAGTACACATCTGATCATACCCCGCCACTGTCAGGGACAACTCAGTCCAAGAGGACGGGAGTAGGTCCGATGTTAATGAGGCGGTCAGGATAGTGGCGAGAGCGTCAGCGATAACATCATCACCATCAGCGCTCTCATTGCTCTCATTAAGGGACGTAAAGTCTAGCGCGACGTGCTTGAATCTTCCGCGTGAGCGCCGGAGAATAATGTCGATGCAACCCTGTGCCTCGAACCGGGAAGGGTTGGTGAAGTTGGAGAGATAAAGATCAGACCAAAGGCCGGACAAAGCTGTTGCTGTTTCCCGCCAGGCTCTGCACACGCTTGACAGGAGAATTGCACTACGGACCGGCGAATCTAATTTGGCGTGCAATTGACCAGAGGAAGAGTGGGTTACAGCAAGAAGTATTTCGGAGAAGACCTCAGGTGGGAGGTATTCGTGAATAGGAGGTCCCATTGGCGAAGAGACAAGGGGAAGTAGGGCTGGCTTTCTAAGTTATGGGCGCCTTGAATTGGTGCTGTGTTGTGACAAGTGAGTCATCCAACCAAAGGGGGGGAGAACAGCATCTTTGACATACAATAGTACCACGTCACACGAGGCTACTGCTTCTTGCTACGTTTGCGAGGAGAGGCTCTTGCTGGAATGGACCTGTATAAGAGGAGCGGAGCGGAGTATTGGCATTACAAATACCCAAGCAAAAGCAGATAAGCCAACTTGCTGCCTAGTAACTTGGAAAGTGCATGACCCCGGATAGAGTAGGTTGCTTTTCTTGAGCCTAGTACCAATGAACTAAGGGGGGCCAGGAAACACACAAATCCGGCCGTTGACGTCGAGGAGGGTACGAAACGTGTTATGCCAACGATTATTCTCGGAAGCGAGTCTCTTTGATTTTCCGTCTCCTCATGATCCCGAATTGTGACCGAATTTGTCATTGTCTTGTGATCCAAACATTGAGTGAACCCTAAACTCCGACTCAAGACCTATTCAAAGACCTCATCAAAGGCCTCCAGTTAGCCATCGGCAGGTTTATAAATATGCCAAACGACGTGCCAGTGTGTTTGAAGAATTTTTAACCCCGGCGCCTTTATCTATTCAGAGATCGTCAACAGCCCTCAGTATTCCAACTTCCGCATTCCAACCAATGCCTGCCCGTGTAGCCATACAGGTAAATCATTGACCTCCTTGCAGGAAGGAATTTCTTCGTATCTCGAACCCTTACACGTTACGTCCAGCGTGATATTACCGCAGTTTCCACTCCTTATGGCTTTGGATCTTGCATCATATGGCGGGCCGTTTTGATATTAATCACAGAGAGTCCAAAGTTCGACAGCTGTGTTATGAGCCAGGGGTCTTGTCACCCAAGGGTGCCTATATTATAACGTGAAGTCGGCTGAACAATGCCGGAAGCGCCCTTGTTGGAATCAGCAAAAACATGAAACCGCCGTGATAAGGAGGAAACCCCTGCTCGTGGCCGGGCGCTTGAGACTTAAAAAATCCCCCCTCCTAGTTGCAACAAATGGTTGGGACAGAATTACCCGGAATCGACGCTCAACGAATGTGCCAGATCGGTTGCTTCTCTTCCAGGGTGAGGTAGTCCGCTCGCCAGAGTCGTGGGGCCACAGTAAATACATTCGTCCGGGGTTGGGGGCGGACGACCGTGAGCTCGGCTTGTAGCCAGAACTATCAAACGCCTCCCTCTCGAGGTCAAGGTATAAGCCGCAGTCCGAGGAAAACAGAACGACGATCGCCCGGTGGATATTTTTTGAAGAAAATACTGGTATCAGACTCGCAAGTGGGAACTTCACTTACAAAATGGGTTCCAAGAGTTACATTGAAATACCAGGACGCCCCGACGAAATTTCGACATTGGATAGGAGAGAATCAATGGTCAGGGTGATGTGGGAGACAATTTGGTGATGTTAAATATGGGTAAGTTGACTTCACGAGGCAAACACGAGGCCGATGACGGAGGAGGTATTATATAGTTGATGGTGACAATCGCAACTTCTTATCATCCTTGGGTGTTTCTGAACCGGATAGCCGATCCTCAGTTGCATTCGGTGCACGAATAACCAATCAGAGCCCGGTAGCAGCGCCCGCCGACACACTCATCCAATCACGAGACCCTCTCAGTCAAGGGGGACAGTCCAAGTCGCTGCCAAAGAGAAGTTTCTGTAGCTTCCGTCAACCGCAGCAGACGTAACACTTCTGATTCAAATTTCATAGTTTTACCCCATTTCAAACCATTCTTTGATGCAGTACGCCACAGGGTAGTTGGTGTAGGTTTTTAGGTCTCCCCATCGAGCGGGTACCTCGTTCCCCCACCTTAATTTTTACCCGGAGAGAAGCAGATGGTTTTCCTTCCTCGCGGCCATGCTTAACTACCACGCATCAAAGACGACAGTCACGACGGATGGCCTAGGGTGCGCTTCACTGTGTTGACGCAATAAGTACTCGCGACCAACTCACTGAGTCAGAGGGGATGTTATTTTCTGGTGCCCTCTTACCTCTATTGACCGTTCGAAAACCCTATCAACATCAAAAACAACAGTATATCTTAACTTTCCTCTCGCGATACCCTCGGCACCAAAGACACCACTTGTCACAGGACCAATTACCAGGTATCACCGTGGAGTACTGAACACTATCGTCTCCCACCGCGAGTCAGTTAAGCTCAAATCTGTACCCGAACCTGGCCTCTCCATTACTTTCTTGGGTTTATCCCCCGCCGACGCCAGACCCCGCATCCTTCAGCACACCATTTCTTTAATCCTTCCAGGTGCGCCCTTTTTGTATACAACAATTAAACCCTATTCCCTGGATTATGGAGGGTAGTCCACATCATTGGTTCACATTTCCCACTTGCCCGAATCAACCCTCGCGCCAACCTAGATCGATCACTAATCTCATTCCTACAGCGCTCCTTTTTGAGCTTTGCGACTCACATTCGTGGTTCTGTCTGAAAAAGAGAAAGCGTAGTCTGATGTAACATCTGATTTTTGTGATCTGGAGGGTCGACATGCGGGAACACCGGCCGGTGGGCAGGCGCCCATTTGATTTTATGACTATGCACAATTCATATTTATATTTGGTCTACACGTGTGAGTAAGATCAGTCCTGACGCGTGCAACTACGAACAGTCTGAATCAAAAGTCGGAATTCCTAATTTTCCTAAACATAACCTTTGTCTTCATGCTCGGGATGGTGGATGTTTCTAGAATGATATTCGACGGCCGCTCCATAGATCCATTTTCTAATTGGACGTCGTAATTTAGAAGAATGTGGGCGAATATAGCCTTTATCTCGCTTATCGCGAAGAAACGTCCAGGACTGGTCGGATGCGTATGAAAACTTTCGGCCAAATTCAAAGCTGAAGAACGCGGGAGGACGTACCACGCATGTCGACCATATCCGAACACAAGATAATCCGGTGTCACGGAAACCATTTGGTATTTAGAACTTTCTGAGCCACCTTCTTCTCCGTCCGTGTTAACAAATCTAAAGCCCTTGAATGTATGCGCGTTCGGGAAGGTCGCCTAGTCCAGTTAATGTCCATTTCACCCTCCGTTATGTAAAACTCGGCGACACTAACCTTGTCTTTGTTTATTGCGTCATTAGCCACTCCGACCGAGGTACCAGCCGGGATGAGGGTTCCATCAGAAGTAACCCAGTCTCGTAAGATTTTGTAGGTCATTAACACTGTACCCGACCGTAAGCGCCTCGGAGGATTCTGAGAAGACAGAGATCCGTACTGCTTCCCAAACTGTTCAACCTCTGAGATTCTTTTAGGAAACTATCTATCTTGTGCATCTTCTGCATGGCGGCTTTCGTCCATCCGTGTTCTGCAACGACTGCCTCAGCCTCTTCGCGCATTGCGTCGACGTATTCGGGGTGTATGGCAAGGTCAAACAATGCTTGGGTAGTGGCCTAATTCAACGCCGTTTGAGCGAATAGAATTTAAGTGATGATGTAGCTGGTCATAACACACCATCGTAGTAGTATGAATAGCCGAAAAGTTGACGGTCAAAACACGTATGGCTAGGTCCGGGATGGTATGTTGGTAATCTTGGGTGGCGGTTTCGAGCAACCAGCTGATTAAATCGTTCTAGTCATCTCTTTAGATGCGAGGTTCCGCAGATCATGATCTATCCATACAGGTCTCTCAGGCCATTTTGGCCCGTGTTGTTTCTCTTGCGCAAGTCTCTCTTCAATGATAGGCCCAAGATATCGAATTGCCTCTTTAATGCTCGACGGTGCTCTCGTCAAATATTTCCCTGCTAATCTATTCAGCAATGGTTCAGTGAATGTTGCGGAACAAAGAAAACCGGAATAGCTACGGCTTTAAAAAGTCCGGGAAGAAGTTGATGATCCTGGCGCTTATGGCAACGTCAATGGTGAATCTCTCGTTCAGCGAGCGATAACCTGGGTCTCGGCCTAATAAAACAAAATGTAAGTGACGTATGAAAATGGGTGGGGCCGCTACTGACAGAGTGGAAGACCAATAAAATATCTGTTATTGGCCCGACAGACAATATGCATAAGAATTTCATACGCGGGAACCGCAACCCAATCTGTTCTCGGCACCCGTCATTTAGCATGTAGAAGGTCATTACGACCACTTTGTTACCTTCTGCAAGTGGGATGTACTCTCCGAATGACTCGACAATTTCGTCCCGAATCTCATCAAATTTGCTAACCAGATGGCGAGTTAACGGTGCACGGATAGTTGTTATGTGATAACAGTCATCTTCTGGCCTCCGCTGGAGAGTGTACTTGACATGCATAGCCTATCCGTTTGTTATGTCCAATTCTGTGGTATCGGAGCATATGAATAGTGCGCACCTCGGCAACACCCTGCCTAAGAGATGCGACGTTCTCCGGGGCGTTCACCAGATCTTCTATAAGTTCTGTCCCGGAAAGAATAACGACCCATCTTGATATTGTGGCTACTTTGAACGGCCGGCCACGATGCTGGGAGCGTTCGTTAAACAACAACAGGATTGCAGAGGATTTGCTAACTCACCTGGTCGTAACCTCGCTGGATAAGTTCCCCTCCATGTCGCATCCATCTGAACGCTGTGATGTAGGAAGTCAAAAAGCCGGAATAGCCCACGGCTGGGATGGCATTCAACTGAAACAGGGGAGGAATGTCAGCAGATAAAGAAATTCTCGAATTGCCCAGCAACGCACCGGTGATTTCCTCGCCTGGAGATATTTCATGGCTGCATGCGCAACTATAATTGCACTCACAAAGTAAGTGATAATATCACGAAGTTTTAACCAGTCATAAGTCGGTAACAACGCCATTGCGGTCCCAAAGTATTAGGCAAGTCGCAAAGTCGTAGAATTCCTACAACGAGAGGTATATCAATCAAAACCAACCAAGACTCGCTATTGTCTTTATCCGAGACGTGCATGAGCTAGCAGGAGCGTCCAAGTGGTACCATTCCCAGGCTCCATTGTGGCGCTACACTACATTCTTCCGCTTAACCAACAAAGCGGTAACGGACCTGGAATGCTCGGCAAGCTCCGGTTTTCGAGGAGAAAGGCGAGGGCGTACTGTGATGAAGGAACCACGCCCAACGCGGCGCCAAATTTCTGTACGCCAAAAAACGCAAATTTTGGTAACATTGAGATAAGCCATAATGTGGAAGGACAACATGACGCATATTGGGCACGGGTGAGGGGCAGCCCTGCGGGGACCATGCCGTCAGGACCCAGGGATGCGGCCACACACTGGCAACCCACTCTGAGATTGATCCGTTGCCAGAGCTCCCCCAGAGCGCAATCTTGAAAGAAACGTCTCGCCATAAAGCTTCCAGACCCTACTAACCCGAACTGGAGTCCTCTGGCGAGGAGGGCTGGAAAGCCCTGTCCGCCTACCAAAGAAACCCTCGCGTTGAAGTTTGCATTCTTTGCGATTACATTTGCCGGTTGAGCTTTCCGAGATAGAGCAGAGTAGCTAGTTCGAACTGGGTTTGTCAGACTAAGTTGACTTCGCTGCATAAGTAATTACGAATGCAAGTGTGAAGGATGAGTATCGTCTTGTAAATTGAATGTCCCCCCTTTGTAACTGCCAAAAGACCATTGCACTTAAGGCCCAGTGAAAAACGCGGAATAACCCCTTGGTTCTACCAATTGGAGATGAAAACCTTCACCCACGGCCGCGCAGACGGCGGACAACACAGTTTTACAACAAAGAGCGGAAAAAATAAACAGATTTACAAAATAAGCCTCTTCCTGAACATTACCCTGGCCTTCGTGTTAGGGGACACTGAGGCCTCGAAGTACTGGTTCTCAGGGCGATCCATTGACCCATTCTCTAACTGAACGTCATAGTTGAGGAGGATATGAGCAAATATCGCTTTGATCTCGTTGACTGCGAAAAACCGCCCAGGACTGCGCAGCGACGATCAATATATGGACTCGGTATCCTGCTTGCCACTCACCATGCATGGCGCCCATAGCCAAATGAAACCATGTTCGGGCTTATGAAGACCATCTGGTGTTTAATGGCATTAAGTTCCCCATTACCGTCGTGCGATTCAAGCAAATCTGAACCCTTTGAAAGTCTTGGCATCGGGAAATGATAGCTGTCAGGAGTATATCAGAACTGCCTCGCAGACTGAGGACAAAGTATCGCAACCTCTTCCTTGTTCATTGCATCGCTGGCAACACAGAGAAGTGTCCCGGTGGGTATGAGCGTCCCATCAGAGAGTGTCCAATTTTTGAGGGTTTTTCGACTTATGAGCACTCGAGAAAGATCAATAAGCTAGTTATGGTAATCTCGATTGAGGGCGGACTCACTACCGCTGAGGCTGTTTAATCTCTGAGATTCCTTCAAAAAACTATCAACCTTACGCATTTTCTGCATGGCAGCCTTCGTCCATCCATCCTCTGCAATGATGGACTCTGCTTCTTTACGCATGTCTTCTACGTATTCCGGGTGGACGGCCAGGTCATAAAGCGAATGTGTAAGGGTCTAAAGGTGGCTTCTTGGGCCTGAATCCAAGAACAGACGCAGGAAGGACAAACCATTGTACTGGTATGGATCGGCGCGAAGTTTATATTCAAAATGCGTAAGACCAGGTCACGGGTAGTATGATGGTGCTCCCGTGTTGCGGTGTCAAGTAACCAAGTAATGAGGTCGTTCTAGATGGACGTCAAATCGAGGATCAGCCTCTCAAATCCTGGTACATACTGGTCTCTCAGCCCAGTCGGCTCCGTGTTCTTTCTGCACGAGTCTTACCTCTAAAGTTGCCCCAAGAAAATCGAGGGCCCGTTTCACGGCCTTCGGCACAATTGTAATGTATTGACCCACTAATCTATATTGATAATTTAAGTGAGTACAACACCGAGAGAGAAGAGAGATATTTACGGCTTAAGAAAATCGGGGAAGCAGTTAATGATCCTCGCACTTGCAATAACATCGAGGGTGAAGGTTTCGTTGAGGGAACAATAGCCAGGGTCCCGACCTATTCATAGCAAGGGCGTCAAGAACTAATGTGAACCTGGGGTGAAATGCTGGAACTTGCAGAGGGGGAGCCCAACAAAGTATCTGTTGCTCGCGCGGCATACGATACGCATAAGAGTGCTGTACGCACGAATACCAGTCCAACCTGAGATTACAAAACAGTTCAGCCACAGTCTGTTGGGATGACCGAACATACTATGGAGTACCTTCTGTGGGAGGGATGTACTCTTCGAAGGATTCAACAATTTCATCTCTGATATCTTCAAATCTGCTGGCTAAGTTGTGAGTGAGGGGGGATCGGACAGTCGCGATGTGATATGGGTCTTCATCTATATGACGTCCGAGGGTGTATTTATTTTGTGTCACCTTCAATACCTTCAGTTGGAGGCCCTTGCAGCAATCAGTTAAGATATATGACTACCTCAGTGACAGCCTGGCTGAAAGATACTACGTCCTCAGAGGCCTTACGGATATCCTCCATGTGTTGTTTCCCGCCAAGTACGACCACCCATTTTGAGATTGTCGCCACTTTGAATCCTTGGCAAGGATGCTGACAATATCATTAAACCATATCCAAGGGAACGAGCGAGCGGATCCCATACTTGATTGTACCCTTCTTGCAAAAGCTCCACCCCATGCCGGGTCCATTTAAGCGCCGTGATATAGGAGGTCAGGACCCCTGAGCGACCAACAGTTGGAATAGCGTTCAGCTGCAAACAGTCAAGGATTGAGTGCACGGTACGGGAAAAAGGCCACGTACTGGGTGACCTCTTTGCCTTAAAATATTTCCATATACCATATGTCAGAGCAAGGATACACGATAGACGTGCAAAAGCAGAAGATGGCTCTAGGCTAAGGCCCCATCGTGATATCATGGTGTGAGGGGATGCAGTGAGGCTCAAATGCTGAAACCAAAGTTATATATGGGACGGGAAGGTACGGATTGGGCCAGACGACAAGGGAAGCGACATATTCGAAGGTATGGATCCACAGTCAGTAGAACCGCATGCAAAGTTGATGGCCTGAATCCGTTGAATGGGTATTTGACCTGACGGTTCCAAAATAATAAAATGGTCCTCCAAGTTTGGTATTTGTGATTTGGGGATCGCAGTTTCTATAGTATTCGAGTCTTAGATCCTATGCTTCACGCAGATTGAACTTTTACCCAAGTCAAACACAATGATGACGACCACCCCGCGTGACGAGGCTATCTATCCGCGAGTACCACTCAAGAGGAGAGGTATTTTATATTCTCAGCACATATATCGCGATTTGTAAGAAGCAGGTATAGGAAAGATATGACGCGCAGGGCTAGGATAGACCTCAGTCGACGTGGAACGAGACTGTATTAGATTGTGTAATTACCTAGGATAGACTACGGAATGAGTTAGCTAGTGTGTACAATGGAGAACGATGGTTTGCTTACCCTCAGTCGACGTGGAACGAGACTGAGGGTGTGCAAGGTATGATTAACGATCCCCAGACTATGCTGCGAGATAGGGGTTGCAGTCCAAGCTTCAAGCTTCAAGGCCCGTGATTCCTATGCTAACCGGAAGGTTGGAAAAGCCCCCCCGTTTCGAGCCATGCCTGGCGTTTGCTTCTTGGGAAAAGGAAACACCAGACGGCCTACTGGTATACAAGCCCTTTCAAGGTTCCTCTCAGACGCACTGTGTTGAGTGACGGTAGCGGTACCATCTCTGTTTATGCCCCACCCTGCTTTATTTCTCGGGAAACCAGTGGGTTGGACTTACTCCATTCGTTGTGCATCGCCACGGATTGAAGTTCGCTCCAATGCGAAGTATCGCAGTGAGAGTCAAGCTTCATGTAACACGGTTGTTTTCACTGTGGTCTATGCGCTTCCCAAGACCCTTGGCATTCTTTTCTTGGCATACGCCCTCCCCACAGCGGGGTTTAATATTTTGCTTGATGGAATGGACAACACACAACATAACTCCTGGTAAATACTGTTTCCGGAGCGAGATACAGAGCACACATACTGGGTCGCCACACACCTTAGTCTCCGCGAGGCTTCGCACCCAGAGCTCACTCGTACCTAAAAACAAAACACATGTTAGCTGGAAGTGGGGGGTTAAAATCATACCAACTCCGCTGTGTTGAAGCAGCTGATTTGGTGTTTTGACGACCCAGATACTTCTGCTGGCCGAGTTCACAGTTTTTGATCGTAAGAAAGAGGCAAAGATTCTGCATGCGAGGACTTGATCGTTGATTGTGTTTTATTAATAATTTTCACTATATATATTGTTCCTTAATCAACGAACTCGACTGATCCCATCTCGGTGACTTCGACGTTTTGGGATGGTTCGGGCATATTCTCTGGTATTATAAATCATTACAGAGCTCAAAGTCAATTTGGTCGGCACTCGATGCATGCTTGTCTGAGTGGTCAGCACCTACTGTATGTAGCAGTTGTGGTGGCTGCTCCCGGTTTTGGGGAATACGGGGCCGTACGGAATGAGTTAGCTAGTGTGTACAATGGAGAACGATGGTTTGCTTACCCTCAGTCGACGTGGAACGAGACTGAGGGTGTGCAAGGTATGAGGCCAGCGAATGAGTGTGATGTCACGTGATAGCGAAGTGATTATCTACTGTAAGAAAAAGATAACGGAAGTCTACCTATATTCCAACACACCCCCTTAGACTGAAGGTATGTGGAGACCTAGTTTAGAACGTAAATGAATGAAGTCTGGCTCCTTAAGAGCCTTAGTGAGAATATCGGCAGTCATTTCCTTGGTAGATAGAATAAAATGATGTTTGATGTCTATGTGCTTGGTCCTTCCATGAAAACGAGAGTCCTTGGTGAGATCGATACTGCTGGTGCAATCCATATAGACAGTGATGGGAAGTGAAACGGGCATCTCCAGTTCAGCTAGAAGTTGAACCAACCATAATCCATACTTGACAGTGTAAGCTCCAGCCATGTATTCCCTCTCAGTTGATGAGTCCCCAACTGTAGGCTGTTTCTTACTGACAGTGATAATAGATTTATCACCCATCTGAAAGACACAACCAGTGACAGCTCGACGATCGTCAGGGTCCTCAGCTCCAGATGCATCAGAATAGCCAGTAAGGGTCAGGTGACGATTATCCTTGGATTTTCCTCCCAAGACTTGGACAATATCACGAGTACCAGCGAGGTATTGGAGTACATGCTGGGCAGCCTTCCAGTGCTTTGGTCCAGGGTTGGAGTTGAATTGAGCAAGGAAGCGAGCAGCAAATCCGATGTCTGGGCGAGAGATGAGCAATATCCAGGTGAGAGCTCCTACAAGTTCACAATAGGGAGTCTTGGCCATTTGCTGTTTCTCTTCCTTGGTCTGAGGTCCATCAGCCTTAGAGAGTTTACAGCCAGGATTGAGTGGGAGCGAGGTCGCCTTCAGGAGTGTGCTCAACAGCTTCGTGCTCAGGAATTGTAGGAGGTAGTTGGTATTTGGAGGTTGGATTGTTGAGACGATTAGCTCGAGCTTCACATATTTTCTGACACTGTTTCTTGGCTTCGAATTCCTTAACTGCTTGTTCCTCATTGGCTTGTTTGATCCATGATGGTCGAGAGATTCGGGTAGTTCGTCGAGGCTCAGATGGATTAGGAATGGATGGAGGAGTGGTGAATGGAGGATCGGAAGGTATAGGAGATGAACGAGGGAGAGGCGAACCAGTCTCCTCAGGTATAGGGATGGAGTTAGGATGACTCCGAGAATGAGTGGGATCGTCGATGTTCACCCCCTCACTTGTGACAGGAGGCATAGATGTATCAATACCTGGATGGTTCACTGTCTCATAGACAATGACGTCCCGAGATACCTGAAATGACCTCTTCGAAGGGATCCATATCTTCCACGAAGTGGAGGCAGGATCAAAGCCACAGAATACCCCTTCAATAGAGTGGGCATCAAGCTTTCCTCGTCGAAGTTCATGTGGTGTGCGAACATGGCAGCGTGATCCAAAAATTCGGAAGGCGGAGACACTGGGCTTCTCGTTGAAGAATGCCTGGTAAGGAGTGATGTGGTTGAGTGTCTTGGTTGGACTGCGATTACGAGCGTCGCTAGCATACTGGTGAGCTTCAGGCCAAAAGCCATCAGCCATACCAGCCTCCTTCAACATGGCGAGGGCATGCTCATGAGTAGTACGATTGAATCGTTCGGCTACACCGTTTTGTTGAGGAGTGTGTGGAGCTGACATCTCGTGGGTGATACCCTTGTCCTTGAAGTATGACTTGAGTGCATGTCCTGTAAATTCGCCACCGCGGTCTGATCGAAAATAGACCACTTTGTTGCCAATTCGGTTCTCGAGAGAGGTGATGAGGTCTCGGAGGTGTTGTCGAGCATCACTCTTCTGCTTAAGAAAGATCTTCCAGCCCATCCTCGAAAAGTCGTCAATGACAATGAGGACATGGTGGTACCCTTCAATAGAAGTGGAGAAAGGGCCTTGGAGATCGGCATGAAGGCGCTCAAGGGGTCGTTTCACTCGTCGCGAAGCTTGCTGAGGGAAGGGAGCTTGTGGATGCTTGCCGAGGGCACACCCTGCACATGCATTGAGTCGATCCGAGGTCTTGAGATCAAGCCTGGAGACCATCTGATGCTTAGCTAGGTGTCGGAGGTATTCCTCATTGAGGTGCCCAAGTCGGCGATGCCAGAGATCCAGTGACGATATGTCAGAGGAGATAGCAGCGAAGGCTAGCGAAGATGGAGGTGAAGTCTCAAGGGGATAAGAGCAGGTGAGGTGGTTTTTTTTTAATATCATGGCTTGCGCCAATTTATAACGCGGTGCCCGATCGCAGTCCGCGTAGCAGGTGAGGTGGTAGAGGCCATTTCGTTGGAGATGTCCTTCCATAACGATTTCGGCCTTCTTGTTAATTTGGACCAATCCCCCCTTCTTTCGAATTTCGAGGCCTTTTCGATCCATTCGGCTCTCAGAAATGAGGTTGTCGCGAGCATTGGGACAGTATTTGACATCGAGGAGAGTGACGACGCGAGCAGGGCGGCCTTTCACGGTGACGAGGAGCTCAATGTTCCCCACACCTGTGGAATGTAGCTGAGGGCCGTCGGCATTGATACCTCCAATAATATCGTTGCGAGGTGTGAATGTTGTGAATGCCAATCGTTGGTTACATATGTGTGCCGTCGCACCGCTGTCGAGAATCCAAGTGTCCGATTTCGGCTGTGAGCTGGTGGTAGCCATATAGGCTGAGTCCCCAGCAAGAGAGTTCCCCCCACTAGCCGTAGATCGATTGTCGTCCATAGTTTCATCAGCTTGAGCTTGATTAGCTCTGTGACGTGAGTTCCCTCCTTGTTTCCCCTTATTCTTCTTCTTCCTCTGGCGAGGTCCTTGACCTTCAGCCCCACCCCCTTTCGACCAACAGTCCTTCCAGTCATGACCCGAAATCTTGCAGTTCGTGCAGAAGGGTTGACCAGGTTGCTGAGTCTGATTTCGCCGATTATTGTTGTTGTTGTTCCTGGCCATAGAGCGGTATGCGAGAGCGGCAGTAGCCTGGTGATTCTTTCGAACACCATCCTCTTCGCGAATACGACGTTCGATTTCAGTGGCTGTGTAGTTTTCAGGTAGGCCAGCGAATACGTAGCTCCAGTTGGGTGGCATAGATAGGCGCAGGATACAGGCGAAAAAATCGTCTCCGATGTCGCGTTTAATAGCCGCAATGTCTCGACGTAGTGTCTTCATCGTAGTGATGTGTGTGATAACATCCTCGCCGTCGACGTATTTCGTTGTGATAAGGGTGCTCAGGAGCAGAGTCCAATCCATCATAGACTGTCCCGCGAATATAGATTGAGCTTCCCCCCACATATCGGCAGCGATTTCGTGATAACCCAATTGTATCTGGATATCCTCCACCATGTTGGCTGAGAGTATGGCGCAGACAATAGCGTTTGTCCACGCCAGCGTAAGCAACAGCTTCTCCACAGTTTCTGGATGTCCTCGGCCGATGATCAACGCTTTGAGCGACTGGAGAGGAGCGAAGTCGGCTTTGAGCATGTAGCTGTAGATATACTTGGGATCCCGCTGACCACTCTGGTAGGCAGGCTGAGGAGGAACAAGGAACATAGTATCAATCCTCATCCACTCCAGAGTGCACTGCGACCGTCTCAGGAATCTGAAGAGCGATTCACAAGGTGATTGATCGGATAGGATCTGGGAAATGCCAATGCCCGCCTCATATGAACTGAGCTTGAGCGTGTTCAGTTCCTTCGCTTTCAACGAACACAGAAGAAGTTGGATAGACTTAGGAAGGCCTTGAAGGCTGAGGTGGGTCAGGAAGGGAAGGTGGACGTGTGTACGACGTCTAGGCGAAGCCGAACCGTCTCTTTCTAAGGCGCCCGTGAAGAATCCATTTCGGCTGTGCGTCGGATTAGGACTCGGGAGAGGAGAAGCATAAGGTGATGGGTACGGTGAAGCCGTCACGCCGGGGTCATTGTAGGACATCTTCACGTCGCAGTGTGTCAACATCGGCATGGCTCCAAGGAGATCAAGGAGTTGGCCAAAGTTGTACTTGCAGTTGGACGAAGTGAAATTAGTAATCTGGTGCCAGGGAATCCCGCTGCAGCAGAACGTCGGCGAGGAGGAGAGGAGTGTGAGGTTCCACAAGGCAGGCAATACTATCCCGTCATCCTTCCTGACGAGATTCAACATCAAATCTTGTGTCCAATTATCCAGCGTCAAATTCCTTAGCCGCTCGAGTTTAGCAACAAATTGCTCCAAGGCGCTTAGAGCACCATCATCGGTAGTAATTGGATTACGAAATCCAGAACGAGGACTCCTTGGGCTCGCAGAGCCCGGAGGAGTGGCAAGGCCGGTTGTGCTCGACGAATTAGGTAGCCTACGAAGGGGAGCCTGCGTTCTTGCGTGATCGGTTCTCTTCACCACGAGGTCATGAATTCTCCATGTATCATCTCCGAAAGTATCCAACACCCGACCTAAAACTTCACCTGCGGCGCTAACCCCACCACCGACCCCTGCATTGAAGCAATTCGTTTGAACTTCGATGGAAAGAGGAACCGCCCGAGACCGGTCGAGGTGGAGGTGAATTTGACGAGCGATAGCGATGAGGTCGCGTTCCTTCCTATTCCGCTGGGAAGAGCTTTGAGCGGAATAGAAGGCGTATGGGAAGTTGAGCCAGATCCGGATGGAAGACCAAAGTCGGGGTGTATTAAGGTAAACTTTCCTCCATGACCGGGAAACTAGACCGAGCACTGCCCCTGGATGCCCGAGCTTCTGCTCGGCACCGGTTCTGGGATAATCACCAGTGCAAGAACCACCTAAATCGGTTATTGAAGGCGTGGTCCCAGGACGAGACCATCGTTCCCAGTTCGCCCCGATTGAATATCCGCAATTTTGCTGCACTTCTTCGTCATAGAAATATTCCAAGAAAATATTCCCCAAAACTTCGAGGGGAATAGAATCAAATGGGGAATATCCCAGCTCGCGACCTACAGCCTCCCTGTCGAACAATAACATATACATTGGTTGTAAGCGCCAGTGCTGGAATCGACTAAGGCACAAAATAGTGCTTTAAGTACCCACCTTGTTACCATCGTACGCTCTCCCAACCCCATCCGCGGGTATGTTTTCACCCTTTTCGCCAGCCTAGTGTCCAACACTACTTCGACGCTGGTTTCGCAACTACTCGCAAAAGCCATCTCCCTATCTACCAGTCAACCAACTGCTAAGATTGCAGGGTAAATTATTCAAGCCAAGAAACCACCAGCAAAGTCTCGCCGCATCCAAACAACAACAGAAATCTGGATTTACAGAGAGGAAAAAACGAAATTCGAAGGAGAGAGGGGAGGGAAGAAGGGGAAGAAGGGGGGGAGGGTATTAGGTGGGAATGTGGAGCAGTATGTAATTATGGCGATTTTCCCAGCCGAAGGGCGTCCACCAATCCATCATAGACTGTCCCGCGAATATAGATTGAGCTTCCCCCCACATATCGCAGCGATTTCGTGATAACCCAATTGTATCTGGATATCCTCCACCATGTTGGCTGAGAGTATGGCGCAGACAATAGCGTTTGTGCGAGCCCATCTCTCACCGTGTTCTGCGTTGTTGGTGTCACCCTGAACAGAACCGGTACAGTAGTCGTAAACGTCAAAGATTCGGAATTGAGTCCGCATCTGCTGGACCCATATCTTATAGTTCGACACATTAAGTTTAACGGGGAGGTTCATCATGTATTGATAACGACTAGGCTCGATGTGAGCTACATTAAGAGTCCAATGGACTTTGTTGGGTTTCGACGGTGCCTTCCCCCTAGGTGGTGTGCTCGGCTCCTCGTGCTTGACCGAAACGCCTGCCGAAGCCGCCGACATAGTCCTGGTATTGGACTGTCCGGTCTGACTCTCGCGACCTAAGTCTGCGGATTCAGATTGTCCGAATGGCGACGAAAGTCTACCACCGGCGGATCCTTGGCGACCATCAGAGTCTACCTTGGATGCCTGGCTAGCTTGGGACATAACGTGGGTCTAAGAGAGGTTGCTCGGCTCGAAGGTGCTAGTATAGCAGGGGTAACGAAAACGGCGGGAAAAGAATAGGATGTTGATAGGATAACGTCGGAGGGTATAAACGAATGAGCGGCGGTTTGATAAACGAGTGAACGGGTTCAATAGGTCGCGACACCGGGGCCCATAACCTATAGGAAAGATATGACGCGCAGGGCTAGGATAGACCTCAGTCGACGTGGAACGAGACTGTATTAGATTGTGTAATTACCTAGGATAGACTACGGAATGAGTTAGCTAGTGTGTACAATGGAGAACGATGGTTTGCTTACCCTCAGTCGACGTGGAACGAGACTGAGGGTGTGCAAGGTATGAGGCCAGCGAATGAGTGTGATGTCACGTGATAGCGAAGTGATTATCTACTGTAAGAAAAAGATAACGGAAGTCTACCTATATTCCAACAGCAGGTAACTCAGCTCACCTATAGATAATGGCAGGCTTTGGTACCAGCGGAAGCAGGTTGGTTGGGTGTCACGACGAACACGGCGACTCTTGGCAAGGCGCTTGAAACACTGATCTGGGGAGCATAGCATCCGGCTGAAGATCTTGTCGTTCTGTGGTCGTGTTCTTCCATGCGCCGGTTCGTCGGCATCCGCATACGATCTCGAAAAGATTTTGCTTCATGCGTGATGTACACAAGACGCATGGACCGGATGTCGGCTAGCCCTACCGCTTTTTGTGCGGGAGCGTATGATTAACGATCCCCAGACTATGCTGCGAGATAGGGGTTGCAGTCCAAGCTTCAAGCTTCAAGGCCCGTGATTCCTATGCTAACCGGAAGGTTGGAAAAGCCCCCCCGTTTCGAGCCATGCCTGGCGTTTGCTTCTTGGGAAAAGGAAACACCAGACGGCCTACTGGTATACAAGCCCTTTCAAGGTTCCTCTCAGACGCACTGTGTTGAGTGACGGTAGCGGTACCATCTCTGTTTATGCCCCACCCTGCTTTATTTCTCGGGAAACCAGTGGGTTGGACTTACTCCATTCGTTGTGCATCGCCACGGATTGAAGTTCGCTCCAATGCGAAGTATCGCAGTGAGAGTCAAGCTTCATGTAACACGGTTGTTTTCACTGTGGTCTATGCGCTTCCCAAGACCCTTGGCATTCTTTTCTTGGCATACGCCCTCCCCACAGCGGGGTTTAATATTTTGCTTGATGGAATGGACAACACACAACATAACTCCTGGTAAATACTGTTTCCGGAGCGAGATACAGAGCACACATACTGGGTCGCCACACACCTTAGTCTCCGCGAGGCTTCGCACCCAGAGCTCACTCGTACCTAAAAACAAAACACATGTTAGCTGGAAGTGGGGGGTTAAAATCATACCAACTCCGCTGTGTTGAAGCAGCTGATTTGGTGTTTTGACGACCCAGATACTTCTGCTGGCCGAGTTCACAGTTTTTGATCGTAAGAAAGAGGCAAAGATTCTGCATGCGAGGACTTGATCGTTGATTGTGTTTTATTAATCATTTTCACTATATATATTGTTCCTTAATCAACGAACTCGACTGATCCCATCTCGGTGACTTCGACGTTTTGGGATGGTTCGGGCATATTCTCTGGTATTATAAATCATTACAGAGCTCAAAGTCAATTTGGTCGGCACTCGATGCATGCTTGTCTGAGTGGTCAGCACCTACTGTATGTAGCAGTTGTGGTGGCTGCTCCCGGTTTTTGGGAATACGGGGCCGTGGACAGGAACGTGTGGTTTCAAGACAAAGGTGGGAGTCATCACCCTGTTTTCCAAGATTCTGATTGACTGTTCACCCAATTATTAATTAAAGATCTCGGTTGAACGTTGAATGTTGCTGGGCGCTGAGCGTTGATCCTCAAGCGAACGCAAAGCTTGGAGGAAAAACAATTAGACAAAAAGCGCCGTGCATTCATTTCGTTGTAAGCCTAGGACGTGTAGAATGGGGCAGGCGCTTCTGAATGCCTCGTGAGGCGTTCAATCTGCGCTCCTCGATTTTCCCTTTCCGATACTAATCTTTCAAAACTTGCCGCTCATCCTTCTGTAAGGTTCCGTGTGCAGGAAGGTCTAAGCTTCAAAGGATACCAGCCGGAGTCCTCGTGGTTGAGACAAAGCACGGAATGTCGGGTTTCAGGCTAGAAGCTGCATAAGTGAAGGTAGTTTCATGTTACATGTCAGAAGAAGCAAATTTTCGACCTAGGTATATTAGGTCTAGCTATCGGACAAGACGGCAAAGACATTTTTCTTTTCATAATTATTATACGGCATTAGCTTGACAATCCGAAAGGAAAATATCTACTTTAGGTGTATCTACAAGTCAAACAACCAGAGCCAAAAGAGTGTGAGTAGTTGGTAATCAAGGAGCGAAATGTCCACAAAAACTTAGAGGACGGAAAGCACGACAAGATGAAGCGATCAAGAACGGAATCTAGAACAAGCAAAGAGAGGGGGGTGGGGTGGGAAGCTCCTCAAATCGACAGCGCGAATGGAGCCTAAATACCGAAATCATCGAAAGCGTTCAACAGAGAATTCGAGGAAGGAAGATTTCAGAATCATGCGGAAAATCTGGGAACCATGAACGGAAATGATGTCGCATAGTAACATGAATGTTAGATTTGGAGCTGGGAACATGAAGTAGGCGGAGACGGGTCGGATATTTCTTCAGCTCTTGATGAGCGACGTAGTGCATAAGACCAGAGGAATTTGGTGGTGAGATCGGCCAAAGCCGGGCGTCAGTCGTATCGAAATTTCGTCGTCCGTCCAACAGTTGGCGATTGAACACAACCCCAGAGGGAATTCTTGACATCACCAAACCGGCCAATGCGTTCGCTTCCGTGTATCCCAGCTTCATTTCACACCCGATTTCCTCCAGGTCCGGGAACAGATCCGATGCCTGAGGGTCTCCTTTCCACGCCAGCGTAAGCAACAGCTTCTCCACAGTTTCTGGATGTCCTCGGCCGATGATCAACGCTTTGAGCGACTGGAGAGGAGCGAAGTCGGCTTTGAGCATGTAGCTGTAGATATACTTGGGATCCCGCTGACCACTCTGGTAGGCAGGCTGAGGAGGAACAAGGAACATAGTATCAATCCTCATCCACTCCAGAGTGCACTGCGACCGTCTCAGGAATCTGAAGAGCGATTCACAAGGTGATTGATCGGATAGGATCTGGGAAATGCCAATGCCCGCCTCATATGAACTGAGCTTGAGCGTGTTCAGTTCCTTCGCTTTCAACGAACACAGAAGAAGTTGGATAGACTTAGGAAGGCCTTGAAGGCTGAGGTGGGTCAGGAAGGGAAGGTGGACGTGTGTACGACGTCTAGGCGAAGCCGAACCGTCTCTTTCTAAGGCGCCCGTGAAGAATCCATTTCGGCTGTGCGTCGGATTAGGACTCGGGAGAGGAGAAGCATAAGGTGATGGGTACGGTGAAGCCGTCACGCCGGGGTCATTGTAGGACATCTTCACGTCGCAGTGTGTCAACATCGGCATGGCTCCAAGGAGATCAAGGAGTTGGCCAAAGTTGTACTTGCAGTTGGACGAAGTGAAATTAGTAATCTGGTGCCAGGGAATCCCGCTGCAGCAGAACGTCGGCGAGGAGGAGAGGAGTGTGAGGTTCCACAAGGCAGGCAATACTATCCCGTCATCCTTCCTGACGAGATTCAACATCAAATCTTGTGTCCAATTATCCAGCGTCAAATTCCTTAGCCGCTCGAGTTTAGCAACAAATTGCTCCAAGGCGCTTAGAGCACCATCATCGGTAGTAATTGGATTACGAAATCCAGAACGAGGACTCCTTGGGCTCGCAGAGCCCGGAGGAGTGGCAAGGCCGGTTGTGCTCGACGAATTAGGTAGCCTACGAAGGGGAGCCTGCGTTCTTGCGTGATCGGTTCTCTTCACCACGAGGTCATGAATTCTCCATGTATCATCTCCGAAAGTATCCAACACCCGACCTAAAACTTCACCTGCGGCGCTAACCCCACCACCGACCCCTGCATTGAAGCAATTCGTTTGAACTTCGATGGAAAGAGGAACCGCCCGAGACCGGTCGAGGTGGAGGTGAATTTGACGAGCGATAGCGATGAGGTCGCGTTCCTTCCTATTCCGCTGGGAAGAGCTTTGAGCGGAATAGAAGGCGTATGGGAAGTTGAGCCAGATCCGGATGGAAGACCAAAGTCGGGGTGTATTAAGGTAAACTTTCCTCCATGACCGGGAAACTAGACCGAGCACTGCCCCTGGATGCCCGAGCTTCTGCTCGGCACCGGTTCTGGGATAATCACCAGTGCAAGAACCACCTAAATCGGTTATTGAAGGCGTGGTCCCAGGACGAGACCATCGTTCCCAGTTCGCCCCGATTGAATATCCGCAATTTTGCTGCACTTCTTCGTCATAGAAATATTCCAAGAAAATATTCCCCAAAACTTCGAGGGGAATAGAATCAAATGGGGAATATCCCAGCTCGCGACCTACAGCCTCCCTGTCGAACAATAACATATACATTGGTTGTAAGCGCCAGTGCTGGAATCGACTAAGGCACAAAATAGTGCTTTAAGTACCCACCTTGTTACCATCGTACGCTCTCCCAACCCCATCCGCGGGTATGTTTTCACCCTTTTCGCCAGCCTAGTGTCCAACACTACTTCGACGCTGGTTTCGCAACTACTCGCAAAAGCCATCTCCCTATCTACCAGTCAACCAACTGCTAAGATTGCAGGGTAAATTATTCAAGCCAAGAAACCACCAGCAAAGTCTCGCCGCATCCAAACAACAACAGAAATCTGGATTTACAGAGAGGAAAAACGAAATTCGAAGGAGAGAGGGGAGGGAAGAAGGGGAAGAAGGGGGGGAGGGTATTAGGTGGGAATGTGGAGCAGTATGTAATTATGGCGATTTTCCCAGCCGAAGGGCGTCCAATCCTGGATCAAGGGACATCAGCGGTGAATGACCGTTACCTATTCTCGTCAAATTAACAGCTATCAGGATTGCAATCCTGGGTTTAAGACACAGCCTCCAAGGCTACAAGGCCTCAAAGCTTCAAGCAACAGAAATGGAAAATCACTCTTGCACTGGTCAATTGAGCAAAGGGCTCACCTTACTTAGTGATTGTCTCCTGAACAATTGCCAACAGGCGCCAATAATACAGCATCTTCTGGATAAAAACATGATCCCTGAGTTTTATCATGTACCATATGATTGATTGCCCAGGTAGACGCGCAGCAACACTCCGTTCATCGAGCAACGCATACATAAGTGACAGAGGAAAGTGTGATGAAGATGCAAACCGCCTGCCATCCGGCCCGTTGCTGCTGGCTGGGGTGCCGGCAACTTCCGTTGATGGCACCACAAGTGTTGATGGCACCACAAGTGTTGATGGCACCACAAGTATGTATGTATTTGTTAGGATCTCAAGGCCAACTTCACAAGATACTTTCAGGGCTTTGGGGTGGCACGAGGGAGGTGTTAAGAAGAAAGAACAAAACTCCTGAAAAGAGACAATTGTCCTTTATAGTTGAGCTGAGGAGGGAGGTCTCTGTTGTACAGGATCACCACCCAGACATGACATCTCTAGAGTAAAATATCACAAAGGCGGTGCTGCGGATATCAAACTGGGTTCTATAAGCAAAAGACTGGGCAAAGTGATTGAAGTGGGGTATTTCCTCGCAAGCCCTCAGACCTGGAGTTGAACGTTGAGGTTGGCTTGAGCTGAGACGACGGGCCCAGGCCTCGCCCATGGCCACATCGGCCACATCATGTTCACGACAAATCCTATGGCGCACTATAGAGTCAAGTTCGTCAAATTCCTGGAGACAGAGGAAAGAAGGTGGGTGGTTGAAGGAAAATGCTCTGCGCCTCGTGGGTCACAATTAAATAGGTGTTTGTGGTTATTAGAGTTGGTGCAACATACCGTCAGAACTCAGAAACAATTTGAGATCGAAAAACATCCTGTCGGTACAGCTCAACTTCAGGTCGCAAAGGGCGGCTCCTTCGCCATGTCCTGGGCCTAAAAACAGCGAGGACTTTGGCCACGGACAACATTAGACAGAACTATTTTTGCGGCCACCTGCCTTCTATCATTGATGAACGCCAACAACAAACCACACGAGATCTGTTCCCACCCCTACAGCAAGACAGCCCACAGAGAAAATGGAAAGCACAGAGAGGGCGAACACAGAGGATGTTACAAGGTTTGTCCAAGGTTCATTGAGGCGGTAGATGCAAGACGCTCACTCGCCGATTTCCAATAACAAGGCGGAGACATCTCGCATACCCGCTAGAAAGGGGTCGCGATGGACAACAGATAAGAGGTGCTCGCGCCTTACCGTGCGCTCGAGGGAAGAAAGACGACAGAAAAAGGCATATGGGGACCACAAGGTTCACAAGGTTCACAAGGTTCACAAGGTTCGTCAATGCAAGTTGGACAAAAGATCCACTGGACGACATTTCGCAGCTCCCAATCTCTAGACCCAGGAAGGTCAAAGGACATATCCTCGGCCTCAATGACAACGACACAAGGTGTTGGCGCCATGCGCTTCACCGAACAGGCCGTCCCTGACATCGCCTCCCATCCCGGACAAGATTTCTCCAACAGCATCTCAACCAAACCGCTCAACGGTGATATGGTGTCAAAGCTATAAGGGAGGAAAGTTTTCCTTTCGTCTCGGGAACCGAACCTCTTGATGACCGCCTGGCACCTGGACAGGAGATTCAGTTTACGAAGGGAAGTCCGCAGAGACCCAACGGAGAGTAAAACTCTGCCCTTGTTGCTACAATACCGGGCCGATCGCACGAGGCTATCGAATAACCATTTCACCCTGCGACAAGCGGAACCTCACTCGAAGGTATCTCGCCCTTGGAAGGCCAAGCCATATCCACTTTCACTTCAAATCAAGATGGGAGGAGTTTCGGGGCAACCGATAAGATCATCTGAAGATACGAGGTTCGTTGGGAGTGATCTCAGTAATAGATGCCTGTGATAAGATTCCAACAGCATCTGAAGAGCCTGACGGCCATGTAGATTCGACGGGTGTACAGGGCGATAAGTCAGAGCGTCCAGGTTCCAGACTGTACTGGATCCTAGGTCCATGATTGACGACCAAAGATACGAGTTCAGGACCGCTCTCCCTGTCCTGGGTCGCCTTCTTCGTTCTGTCCGCGGGCGTAGTATCCGTTAAGACTCGGATTCAGCCACCAGCGCATCCACACGAGAGAGCAATCTTGCTTGTTATAGTCCCTATCAACAGCCCATTCACGACCCGCTGACACTGACCTTACATGCCGTCATGGCAGGAGAGGGCCCCCCGGTGTAAAACATTCACGATGGCCTTATGGATAACCCATGAACAAAGGAACATGAGGGCCAACTATATTCCTGCAAAAAATGTAGGGACGCACCTAAAGTTGGGGCCCAGCTTCGATCTCGCACCATCCTCCCATACTCGAAGCAACACCCATCGAGGTATGTGTACGATCCTGCCAGCCACCGATGCCATTGGACTGACTCCATCCAAAGGCTCCGACGCAGTGTGGTCCCTTTATCGGACATGTAGTCGTTCGCATAACATGTCAGAATACTTTTTATTCTCGAATCGTCAGAATAAAAGAGTTTTTCCTCCTTGTAATGACCGGATGGCAAACACTTGGTGTGACATCCAGCAACCGGGAGCCCAACTCTCCAACTATAACACCCTCCAGGCCAACCCAAGAACGCGTCACGCTGGAATGCTCAAGTTCAAAGGCGCTCTGATACGACGACCAACGAGTAACAACAATGGTGGAGGCATCGCGAGGGATATACGTTGCAATGAAATGGGGAAGATTCGGAAAAAAACACCAAGAGGGAAAGCCGGCCTTACACAGGTGTTCGTTGGACGTGACTGTTTGGGGTATGTTGCAATGTGCGTGTAGCGGAATTCGTGTGCTGACCAAGGTAGCTACGCATCCCAGGCAACGCGAATCCAAAAGCGACAGTGAGTTTAAAATATTCTGGACCTCAGAGTAGGGCAAAGGGCTGACCTATTTCATACTATCGGATGCTTGTGGAAGAAAGGCGATGGCTCGGGTAACGTACGGCTCTGCTGAAACCCCCTACATGATTCTACTCCCAGGAATCGGCCCAACTCGTTTTGCCATGTACAGTGTTCAGGGCAGCATATGCAGTCCATTGCAGAGCGGACGTGGTGAAGATGCGCACGGTGAATCGTTCGAGAGCGAAGCGGAACCAAGTTTGACTTTCGTCCATCGAAGACATTCTGTTTGGAGCCAGGTTTGGATATCTTGGATCTTGGTAGGTCACGACCAGCGGGGCGCCAAGCAAGGAGCTTGGACGGATCGGGCAGCTGACAACCAAATGACAGTAAACTTGGATGTGCTGCTTTGCCCAAGCCCACCACCTTCATGTCCAGCACTCTGCTCCCGTACTGTCATTACCTTCAACATTCCACGTACTCGAGTCACTTAAGGCAACAAAATGCCTTTCGCCCGTGATAAACGAATTGAGATTAAGGCTGGTTTCTGAAATTTGAAAAGTCGCTATAACGATTTCGCCGATCCCAGAATTTTTAGAATGGGAGCTTGACATGTGCATTCGGTGCTTCACCCTTAAAATAGCTGTCCCTCGCAATATCCATATCATTTCCGGCCTTGCAGCATCGCAATCGCAAAAATTTAGCCCTCCCAAGCTCATCTGGTTCTGATCACCTAAAGGCAGTTCTTCCGACGTCGACAAGTTTTTCTCCTCTTCGGACGGGGCGGAAGTGCCTAAGATCATATTTATTTTCGATTACGCCGAGACAGACGACTCAAACATCCTCGCCCTTACCGGTGCGCCCAAACCCTTACTGCATAATACCTATGAATTTTAATGAAGAAATGCCCTGCGGAACACCCGTTCCCTGCTGATCCATGTGTTGGACACAGCTTCAGATCCGTTGATCCAATCAGATACCACGCTCGAGCCACACCTGTCAATCTATATTTGGGATGCCTCGTCCCCACCGACAACCTTAGATGGAGGAATTGAGTCAAATCTTGGTCGTATTTGGTTTGGTATTGAATACGCGAGCGTTCCACATGTACAGCCATCAAATGCAATCACCACAGGCCCTATCGATTCATCAGCTGAAAACAGCGTGGTTAACTCTAATTTTGTACACGAAGTTTTGGATATACAACACGATTTCCGGTGCTCAAATCCTGCGCGGTCCTGTATTCAAGTACAACACACTTTCATACATCGCCAGGATTTCTCATGACATTTTTACAGTACACCAAAACAAATCGCGGGTCCGGTTTCAAGCTGCATTGGCGACTTTCTCTTCTCCGCCCTCTACTCAGGCGGAATCGTCAGATCCATCCGAATAGCATTGAGATTAAGACAGGTACTCACGACAGCGCAGTCGCGCTAGTTTATTCCACGATAAATGAACATCCACGTAGCAGAGAGTCCGCAAACAATGATATTTTTCACCCTCTGGATGCATAACCCAATCTTCACGCGAAATCCGCGAAGCTGTCACAAAAAAGAGAGTAAATACGAGAATAAAAGTAGGCAGCGGGTAAGAGGACGTACCGTATCCATCCAGGTTTCCCCATTGGCACTTGGGGTCGCGTAAACTCGTTCCAGAGAAGGCTACAAAATTTGTGTTCAGTTCGTCATAAAGACACTGCCTAGAATTACACGCACAACAAGAGTAGGAAAACTCAGTATATCCAACAGTTCGATGGACTCTGCCGTACTCGCGGTGGGAGAAACGACGAGGATTGAAATATCCGAGCTTGGCCCCTCATCAGACGCGTTGCCGGCAGCGTTTTCGGTCTGCGGCTCTTGTGGAGGGGGCAGTGATGAGGATGGCGGACTGGGAGTCCCGCCAACACGACGAGACGAACGTGAAGGGTCGTATCTCTGACCCGAGAAAGTGGTGCAGGGGACCCTTGGAGGCTCAACGCCAGGCAGCAGAGCCTCATGTATGGAGTGGGGGTTATGCAGCAACATAACGAAGGCAACTGCAGAGAGAGATGGAACAAAGTAAGAATGAGTGTCAGCGAAACTGGGGGTGGAGGGCAGGTAAGAGAAGGGGGAAGTGGGGTAGGCAAAAGCAAAAAAAGCGCTTTTTAGCTGGTAGAAAGATGTACGTGAGACCATCCCACGTCAAGGGAACTTCCTCCACCCAGATTTCTTTGAGTTTCGGGTAAACGCAGATCGTTGGCCGTCGGTTGAGGTTTGCCCGCGCCGGTAAGGACCTAAATCAGGCCGGCTTGGCATTCTGGGGGCAAGGAAGGGAAAGAGATAGTGGAAAAAGGTGTTCGTACGGGTGGTTTTTCGGCGACTGTGACTCATGATTGGCCCTTCGAACATTAAAGAACGTTTTGCGATTCTTCTTCGCCGTCGTCCCTCCGTTTGGGCACCCTAACGCTTGATTCACAAACCGAAAGGACGTTGCCATGGGCCCCCTCCCTAAAACCAAAGTCACATCTTCGGCGGGACAATGCGACCATGCCTCGTGCAAACCCATCCAGTCACACATCATCTGATGAGCAACAAACAAGAATCATCACCCTCAAGCACAACGGAGCACAAATAATGAGGCAGGGAAACAAACGAGGGTAAAGCTGGGTAAAGCTGGGTGCGCTGAGGAACGGAGGAGGGGCAAGAAACGATGAGCCAGAGGGCTCATTTCCTGTCCTCTTGACGATTCCTTGTGACGGCCTTCCTTCCTTCGAGCCAGACTGCAAGCGAAATAGCGACCACTTCCTCCCAATACCACCACCGTAAACCATACAGGATGAGCTGTCCATAGCCAGCCCCCCGTAGCTGCAGAGTTCAAGACGTCCCAACGTACCCCCATCTTCTCCCTAGCTCATGAAGCCCCATGATGTCCTACACCTTGGCCGATGAGAACGGCCTGCGCATGTCTAGGGGAACAGTAAACCACAAGGCAACCGTCAGGCGCAAGGAATTCCTTCATGCAGCCCAGTGGTACTTGGTCGAAGGGACCGAAGCCAGATGGTCCCTCCGGTGCCGGCGTCGAAATGTCGAATAGCTTCTGGGACACAAGGAGCATCCGAAGAGGGAGGTCCATATGGGCACATATGCGAGAGGCGACTATGAACGAGGAACAAGCTTTGCACCCTCGAGCTGCGCCAGCCACGCCTATACCTCGAGCACCTGCACTGGTGCCCGCAGCATACTCTGTCATTGATTCCCATCCGGCCTCCATGTATCACATCCACAACGCCCTTTGATACACCATGGACGGTTCGCCCTCTGGGCCGGAAACCACCTTGAGCTGGAGCATGAGGGGACCGTCGAAGATACAACGTGAAAATACGGGTCGACTTTCAGCCTTCTCACCATCAAGGGAGCACCAAGGGGCAAGGCGCACAACTAGCGAGATAGTGTTCTGTGATACTTGTGCACGTAGGCGTCAAGACCCCAAGTCCTGGGTTTAACTGTTGGTTTTGCCGTTGGTGTTGGCGCTCCCGCCATCAAGACAACCCTGGATCAGGCGCCGTCGCAGAAATGCCCTGCCACGTGGAAAGAATTTGGATCATGACTCGCAAGACTGGGACGTGGATGTCTGATCTCTGCTGAGCTTCTGTGGTCATGGGGAGAACAGAGGAGAGGTAGAGGATTTGAACCAATTTCGGGAACTCGGTGAATCTAGATTTCCGAATACCACGCAGACCATTACACCAGTCCAGAAATGTCATGGTTCACTCGTGGAACTTGAGCCGTGGATGGAGTGTAACATATAACTGGTGTATCCTCGTGGTCGCGTCAGAGGATAGCAGAGGAAGTTCACCGAAGGTTGTAGCATCAAAGTGTCTTCCTAGACAAAATCTCGGCCAGAATATACGGGACATCGACGAATCTGCCCGGAATGCATGGTTGAGGCGCTCAATTCAGAAAAGCCCTGGAGACAGCAAAGAATCCAATGGAAGACGTAAATCTTGGGGTCTCGAGGCTACAGCGGTTGTTGGTGGTGGGAATGCAGTCGTAGCGAAAGTTGCTCCTTGGGACGGTCGGGGTAGCCTTCACTAATGCTCTTTGTGAATACGAGATAGGGCAAATATGCGAATTGCTGCGTACCATTGTGAGTCAACCCGATAACTTCCTCAGCCGCGACTAGCCCCAAGCATGGAAACAGCAGTACACGTCTAACAGAGGCCCCCAGGTGTTTACGACCAGACTTCCGAGGTGAATGCTTCTTGGACATCGCCCATGCAAATTTTGGTCAATAGGTGCATAAAGTCCACAGGCGACAATGGCAGTCTCTAAGGAAGTGTCTAGGTCCTAAAGAGTGATCCAAACTGCTTCAGGACCAGCCATGTTCCAGAGCGCCATGGGCCGAAAAGGTCGTGAGCGGGCTATCTACGTCTGCCGTGCCAACTGTGAAACTTGCGTCGGCCAATATCTGTTGCGTCGGCCATCTGTTTAACCAAGGTTGAGTTCCAGGTCATCAAGGTATTGCGAGGAGCGTGTAAAGTATGTTTTGACGCAGGATTCAGATGCAAATGTCGTGGTTACCGAATACGCAAAGTTTATTCAAGTTTGTCCGGTCGCCTGATCTCACCCTCGCCCCTCCCGCGTTTCTTCGTCCTCGTCCTGTCTCTTTCCAGTGTGCTAAATTCCCCGAAACTTAGGAAGTGGATCATTAACACCAGCGGCTTGTGCGCTAAAGTCGGCTATAATATACCAAGACACTGTACCGGCAGATGTTGCCGCCCCCTGGCCCTTCACCGCCTAGCCCTTTCCTCATAGAGTCAACGTGTTCCAATCGCTGAGATTTTCTGAGAAAGTCCTCTATGGCGAGAACGAGTCTCTGGATCCTTGCACCAGAACCTGGGGGTGGACACTAGAATCTCAAGATCGCACCGCTGACAGCACCATGATGCCTGAAAGTTGAACATTAGACGTGCGCCGCTGATAAAGATGAACCGTAGCGCTCACGTTCCAACCAAGTTGCAGCCGTGAGTGTAAAATTGAGAATCTCCGGATGTTCAGCTAATTTCCCTTCTCTCGTTAAAAGGCTGCTTCTCTAGGACCGAATGCACCTAACGATGGTCTGGGAATCCAATAAAAAAGGGACGTTGGACAGTAAACATAGTTCTACTACCAAATCCATGACACCTTAGAGGTGGAAACAGATACAGCGCATACTTTCTTAATCCGCTAATATCCTGTGAATTTATTCCAACACATCTACTAAGTTACCGAAAGCGCGAAAGAGGCGAGGGTTTCCTCGATCTGCAAAACAATCTTCTATATCCTCTCCCTACTCCTCATGTTTGGCGACCTCTTGCAAGCAAGGTAATATGCGAACCATGGTATTCCCCCCTCATTTTCTGACGACCGTTTACGATTGGTTGACTTCTGCCATTCGTACCTCCAGGTAAATGTCTCGGTATCCCCTCCTTCGCATTGAATAGGGCCACTGGGTAAGTACCACGGCCTCTCTTGTTGAATCCAAACATAGGTTAACCTGTCCAGGTGTCCATGAAAGTGGCCGTACATGACCCTGGTAGTGGAGATGAAACGCAGCATGCTTTCGGGAGATAGATAACCAAGGACAATATCCATTAATTCAAGCGGAAGTGCCAGAATTCAATGCCTTGATGTTGTTCCCGTCCAGCATTGCGAATTGAATCCGTGGATAGTTTTCAGCCAAACCGACTGCCTCTCTAATTGGAAATACACCAGGATGTTTGAAGACCCACATATTCCCTCTTCCCATCATGCGTCTTCTAGAATCTCCTCGCCAGATTTACCCTCTTGCGTGAGCAATTCCAACCACCACTTTTCCAGTTTAAACTCATCGACGTCCCCAGTGTCTCCCCCAACATTAGTGCCAAAGTTGAAGTCCGCAATCTTCCCCCATTGCACGCTTGTCTGATGCGTCCGCCAGACAGGTCCGTAATCCACGTTCGGAAATGAGGCGCACCGGAATTGCCCACCAAGGGCGAGTACAAGCTCATAAAACACATGTGCCTTCAATCCGGGGACCAGGCTTTGCAAGATGAGGAGCGCGCAGAAGCTGATGAGGATACAATCCTGTCCGACACCGTCGTGAAGCACCTCGTCACGGTCTCTAAGCACGAGGTAGACTCCGTCCTCCGGAAAGCCATACGGCCGAAGGTGGAACACATACTTGATTGTCTTTTCATTCAGCACCTCTGGTTCTTTAACTGCATGAGATGCCCCCTATGGCCTGTAGATAACATATGCTCACCAGTTACTATATCCTCTGGTTTAACAAGCTGCCCGTCTTCATCGATGTCCCAAGGAGTCACGAGAACATAATCTCGCACTGCGTCAACGTCTTCATATATGTATTCCAGGCCGTCCCGCACTGCATTGGAAGGCACCCGCCTTCTTTTGTGTGCGATTTTCTTGTAAGCGCTTTCGGACTCATGATAACCCTCATCTGCTTCGGAATCTATCTCTTCTTCCGAATCCCACATGTCCTCCCCTCTGTGACGACCAGAGATGTACTCCGCAAACTACAAAGTTTTATTCTAGACTATCGATCGTTGTCGCCAGAATAAAAATGTAGGAGGCCAACCTCAGTTCCATCTCTCATAAACCTCCACCCAGTTACTTTTAAGCTGCGCGTAAACTCGTGGACAATGAGCCTGAGGACTGAGTGATCACGTACCGCACAAAAGGTATTTATCCAATGAAGGCAAATAACCCAAGCAGAGTACTTGAGAGGATGTGTCGGAAGACTAAACGTGATGATAGCGAATAGTGATGAGTGAGAAATGAGCAGGGGAACAAGCGAGTGGGGTCTAGGTAACGACGAGGGCATGCGTACCTACCAACAGGACAGACGTTTGATTAACGGATCGGTCGATCTGGCTCCCTGATTTTAATGATTAGGTAACAATTATGAAAAATAGTAAACAATCAACGATCAAGCCTTCGCCTGCAGAATCATTGCCTCGTTCTTACGCCCAAAAATCGTGGACTCGGCCTGCAGAGAGTACCTGGGCCGTTAGAACGTAAAACCAGCTGCTTCAACACAGCGGAGTCGGTATGATTTTAACCCCTACCTCTGGCCAACATGAGTTTTGTATTTCAATACAAGCAAGCACCCCGCAATAGGTGCAAAGCCTCACAAGAACCGAGGTGTGTGGCGACCCAGTGCGTACGTTAGGTATTTCGTTCCAGAAACAATATTTACCAGGACGTAAGTGTGTAAGACTGGCTTACGCCAGATATCGGAAGACGAATATCACTGCATGAACGAACTGGGAAGGAGATAAAAGGCGAGTTGGATTGGCGTGATAGTCTTTATTTTTACCACGATGTCCGAGTACACACTCAAGTTCACTGCACCTCCGGTTCTCCACTTTAGTGAGGCAGACCTAAGATCCTCGACAGCGGCCTTCCATGGGAGTTACGCTGTGCTCTTGTTCACTCCATTGAGCGAAATGTTGAGCTCCGCTGCGGGAAGGGCCCACATGAAGAAAAGTATGCCAAAGGCCTTGGGAAGCGCATAATTTCCAGCGAAAACGATACCGCATCAGTAGAGGACAATAGCGTCAAGGTCTATGCCACATGAAGGGCCAAGACACCTGCGATACTTGGCATTAACGCTATTTTCAATCCGTCGTAATGTTCAATCCGTGGCGATGTCCGCCGAATGGGATAAGTCAAACTCACTAGTTTCCCGAGGAATAAGCAGAGTGGAACATAAACAGGATGGTACCGCTGTCGTTCGCTCACCAGCGCGTTTGAGAAAAACCCCGGGGAACTTGTATACCACTGGGAGCCGCCTGGTGTTGCTCTTTCCCAAGAAGTAAAGCGTTATGTATAGCTCAAGAAACGGCTTTCCAACGTTCCGGTTAGTATAGGAACTACGAGCCTTGAAGCTTTGAAGCTTGCAGCTTGGAGCGCACCCCTATCCCGCGGCACGGTCCAGGGATTACTAACCAACGGTGCGCTTCCGCACCAAGAGCGGCAGACCCGGCTGACGTCTGGTCCAAACATTTTTATGTATCCCGCATTAAGCAGAATCTTTTCGGGACAGTATGCAGATCCCGATGAATTGACGCTTGGGGAAGTACAACCACGGAATAGCAGGATTTCCAGCTATGCCCCCCAAACCAGTGTTTCAAGCGCCTCGCCGGGAGTCACCATGCTGGTCGTGACACCCAACCAACCTGCTTCCATTGGTACTGTATAAAGCCTGCCGTTATCCACATATGAGTTGAGTTACCCGCTTTTCACAAACCATGACCTACTATGTGCTGAGTATACACAACTCCTTTCCTGGAGTCATGAGCAGTATTAGCGCATAGATAGCCTCGATGCGGAATAATCATCATCGGGGCTGTTCGACCCGAGCAAAATTTTCTTGAAAGTTCAATCATCACGAAGCATGGAACCCAAATCTCGTAAGAACTGCGGTCCTCGAGTCACGAACACTAAACCAGGAGGGACCATTTTATTATTCCGGAACCGTCAGACCAAACTCCCACCAAACAGGATTCAGGCTAATCAACTTTGCATGAGGATTTACTGGCTGTAGATCCATACCCTCGAATCGCTTCCCTCACCGTCTAACCCAATCTGTATCTCCCTGTCCCTTATAGTTATATACCGTTGGTTTCAGCATCTGAGACCCACTGCACTCCCCTCATACCATGACGTCGCAGTTGGGCCCTAGCCTAGAGCTATCCTCTGCTCTCACACATCTATCATGTATCCTTGCTCTCACATATAGTGTATGGAAATATATTAAGGCCAAGAGGTCACCAGTACGCGGCATTTATCTTGTACCGTGCGCTCAATCCTTGACCGTTTGTAGCTGAATGGTATTCCAACCGTTGGTCATTCAGGGGCGCTGACCTCCTACATCACGGCAATTAAATGGATTTGGCATGGGACGGAGCTGTTACAAGAAGGGTATGATCGGGTAAGGGATTCGTTCATGTGTTCGCTTGGTTCTTGGTGATAGCTCTTAATAATGTCGTCAGTACCCTGGTCAAGCATTCAAAATGGCGACAATCTCAAAATGGGTGGTCGTACTTAGCGGGAAACAACACATGGAGGATATCCGTAAGGCCTCTGAGGACGTAGTATCTTTCAACCAGGCTGCCGCTGAGGTAATTATATATCTTAACCGATTGCCACAAGGGCTTCCAACTAAAGGTTTTGAAGGTGACACAAGACAAATTCACTCTGGGATGTCGTTTAGAAGAAGATCCATATCACATCGCGACTGTCCGATCCCCCCTCACTCGCAACTTAGCCAGCAGATTTGAAGATATCAGAGATGAAATTGTTGAATCCTTCGAAGAGTACATCCCTCCCACAGAAGGTACTCCATAGTATGTTCAGCCATCCTAACAGACTGTGGCTGAACTGTTTTGGTAATTTCAGATTGGATTGCTGTTCGCGCATACAGTACTCTTATGCATATCGTATGCCGCGCGAGCAACAGATACTTTGTTGGACTGCCCCTCTGCAAGTTCTAGCATTACACTTCAGGTCTACATTAATTCCTGACGTACTTGCTATAAGTAGGTCGGGACCCTGGCTATTGTTCCCTCAACGAAACCTTCACCCTCGATGTTGTTACAAGTGCGGGGGTCATCAGCTGTTTTCCCAATTTTCTTAAGCCGTAAATGTCCCTCTTCTCTCTTGGTGTCATACTCACTGAAATTACCAATATAGTTTCGTGGGTCAATACATGACAACTGTACCGGGGGCCGTGAAACGGGCCCTCGATATTCTTGGGCCTACTATAGAGGCAAGACTCGCGCAGGAAAAACAACATGGAGCCGACTGGGCTGAGAGACCAGTATGCACTCGGAGCTTAGAGGCTGATCCCTCGTTTTGACGTCCATATAGAATGACCTCATTACTTGGTTACTTGACACCGCAACACGGGAGCACCATCATACTACCCGTGATCTGGTCTTACGCATTTTGAATATAAACCTCGCGGCGATCCATACCAGTACAATGGTTTGCCCTTTCTGCATCTGTTCTTGGATTCAGGCTCAAGAAGTCATCTTCAGGCCCTTGCACACTCCGTTTATGACCTGGCCGTCCACCCGGAATACGTAGAAGACATGCGTAAAGAAGCAGAGTCCATCATCGCAGAAGATGGATGGACGAAGGCTACCATGCAGAAAATGCGTAAGATTGATAGCTTTTTGAAGGAATCTCAGAGATTAAACGCCCTCAGCGGTAGTAAGTCCTTCTCAATCGGGATTACCATACCAGGCTTATTGATCTTTCTTAAGTGCTCGTGAGACGAAAGACCCTCATAAATTGGACACTCTCCGATGGGACACTCATACCCGCCGGGACACACTTCTGTGTTGCCAGCGGTGCGATGAACAAGGAAGAAGTTGCGATACTTTGCCCCAGCCTGCGAAGCAGTTCTAATATAATTCCAATAGATATCATTTCCGGATGCCCAGAGTTTCAAAGGGTTCAGATTTGTTGAAATGCGTGACGGTACTGGGGAGCTCGATGCTATTAAACACCAGATGGTCTCCATAAGCCCGAGCATGGTTTCATTTGGCTATGGCCGTCATGCATGGTGAGTGGCAAACAGGGTACGGCGTCCGTATATTGAACGTCGCTACGCAGTCCTGGGCGGTTTTTCGCAGTCAACGAGATCAAAGCGATATTTGCTCATATCCTCCTCAACTATGATGTCCAGTTAGAAAATAGATCAATGGATCGTCCTGAGAACCAGTACTTCAAAGCCTTGGTGTCACCTAATACGAAGACCAAGGTCATGTTCAGGAAGAGGCGTATTTTATAATTACGTTTCATTTTCCGCTCTTTGTTTTAAAGCGGTGTCGCCCGCCGTCTGCAAGGTCGCGGATGGAGGTCTTTATCCTTGATTAATAGATCCAACGAGTTATTCCGCGTTTCTCACCGGGCCTTAAGTGCAATGATCTTTCAGTCATAAAAAGCGGAGGGGTATCCATTTTGCAGGACGATACTCATCCTTCACACTTGCATCTGTAATTACTTATGCAACGATGTCAACTAAGTCTGACGGACCCAGCTCGGATCAGCCACTCTACTATATCCTAGATTCGGCCGGCAAATGTGATTGCAAAGAATGCAAACTTCAACGTGAGGGTTTCCTTGGCGGGCGGGCTGAGCTTTCCAGTCCTTCTCTCCGGAGGTTCCCTCCAGTTCGGGTCAGTAGCTTTGCTGGGACTCGTCTCCTTCATTGCGCTCTGAGTCATGGAGGGAGCTCTGCCAACGGATCAATCTCAAACTAAGTTTGTCCCTGGGTCCTAACAGCATGGTCCCTGCGGGGCTGCTCCTCATGATCACCCGGACCCATACGCATCATGTTGTCCTTCCACGTCATGGCTTCAAATGTGAGTGTTATCAGGCCTTTCATTTTTTGGCCCCCAGAATTTTGGTGCCACATTAGGCGTACTTCGTCACAGGATGCCCTCACCTTTCTCCTCGAGAACCGGGACTCGCCGAGCACTCCGTACCCAAAGGCGTGAATACCACCATGTTGGTTAAGCCCAAGAATGCAGTGTAGCGGCACAATGGGGCAGAGGAATGGTACCGCTTGGACTCTTCTATTAGTTCGTGCACATCTCGGTTAAAAGACAAGTCTTGAGTAATTGATAGACCTCTCGTCAGAGGCATCTTCCGACTTCGCGACTTGCCCGTAAATACTTCGGGACCGTAATGGCATTCTTATCGACTTATGACTGGTTCAAACTTAAATCTTACGAGATTGGGTCACTCCTGATGGCACCCTCAACCCAGCTAGTAAGTACCTTGATCGGAGTTCGTACGATACTTAGCTAACGAGGCAACAAAATAACTGCGTGATGTCAGTCACGTCACAGGTTTTGACAGAACAGATGGCATTCCTGGACCGAGATCCTACGCGAGGCGAAACTGCGAGGGTAGTGTCTCCCACTCGATAATGTATAGCGCCGCTTGTGGATTTTGTTAAGAGGGGGTGGATGGTTCGTATAGTCTGGGTCGGATTTTTGTGGACCAGAGATTTCACCGTTACCCGTTACCGGCGCCGCCGGAAATATAGTCGGAATGTTCTTATCGGGGTGGGAGGTGCGGCTTGGTTGGTGGGCAGGTAGTGAAAGATGGCGTGATAAAGAGGTTTGGGTTTGGTGCGGGCCTAACAACTCTATCAAAGGCTTCAAGACACAGACGAGTAATTTGCCCTTTGGCATCTCCAACGTTTGATACCGACAAGTTTCGACGCCATTTTGACTTGAAGAATTCTTGCTCTGGGCTACCTTCTAGTCGTTTGAATACTGTCCGGCGTCCATTAGTTTCCCAACATAGTAAATTAGGCCGTGGTACATCCTCCGCGGACAAACACCCAAGGAAACGAGGGTAGTCGTGTAAAAGGGTCCGTAGCTGGAGAAATGCGGGCGCTGGGGCTTCTATGGCTAGTGTTCCGCTGCGGCTCGATCCCCTAAGATTGGTGGAAATTGGGATAAACGCGACGCAGCTTGTGGGTACGGTGGATTTCAGCCTTGTCCGAGACTCATATTGTGGTAGACAACTCACACGGGAAACCACATAGGAATTTAAAAGGCTGAGGGTATAGCTTGACTGCAAACGGTTCGCATTGCGTTGTAAATGCCCCGGCACCAAACTTGGTACTACCTATTTGAACGTTGGTCTCGAGGAAGTCGGGGTCTTGTTTCCGGTTGTTCAGCAGAGACATATGCCCTATTTCGTGTGAAAAGTGAGGGTGTTAGCACGCGCACCAGTGCCAGCTTAAGCGAAAGCGGCCAACGGTGCTAGTGAGGCCTTGAGAAAAAAGCAAATAATAAATTATTTGAAATTGCGGTTGGTGTGATGCACCCATTTCGGGATAAACCGACGTTTCGTTCCATCGATTTCATCCACAGCAATGAACACACCGACGCCGTCCCTCCTCTCGCTTTCATTCTCCCACAATCTAGTGCAACATACGGCGCATTCCTAACGGCCATGATTCCCTACTTGCTGTTATGTCCACCAAATTTTGGCCAGTCAAAAGCGGGAACGCACGAAAATTGAATAACACACAGTGCGACTTGCAACTGAACCAAGTTGCGACCAATTAAACGAGGATGGAATGGAGGGTTATTCCTGGAGGATACAAGAGTCTATTGGTTGGGTGATTCAAAGTCGGTGCGTAGCCACAGTCTACCGCAATTATCACCCTCATCCATCAAGAGACAGATTTTGTTGTATCTGTGCCTCGTTTCCACAGTCTGAAGTATTTTTCAGCGTTACACGCCAACCTCTCGGACGTCGCTTTCAGAGCTTGCCCTTCGGAACGCGGGAGCTTCTCTGGTCGTTGATGCCTTCGTCCAACCAAACGGAATAGTCTCAGGGCAAAGGTCGAAACGATGAACATTCTAAAGAAAACTCTCTTGAGTCGTTTTTCTGGTCGTTGATCCAAGCCCAGCACAGCGTCGCGGTTTGAGTCGTTCACATATTTTCCATCCCTGTCCTTCGTGGTTCTTTCCACTTCTTGCAGGCAAGGCATGGGTTTCTGTCCTCGGGCTGAGATGCGAGGCAGCTCAACCACCTTGGCCGCCGGGTCGCTCACTTGGAAGCCATCCACTTCGATACTAGTTTTGAAGTCAACCTTTGGGCACCCGGGTATTGTGGTTCTTGAGCTCTTGACATTTGACACTCGCACTTGTGCGTCGTGGTTTGACCCATTCTTATCGCCGGCGTTGGATTGTATTTTCATTTCAGGTACTTAGGCAGGATTGGCGCCCACCTTAAACGTGTTGGGGCCACTCTTCTTGATGGGTCGGCCCTTGAAGCAGACAGTCTTGCTTCTCTACATCACAAACATCACAGAACAATCAGTCTTCATCTGCAGTGGTGGTTCGAAAATGGGAGGTTAACTCGACTCACATCATTCGGCCCCCTTATATCCGTACGGTCCCGTTTCGGCGCTACGGTGCCATCAACAGTTTGATGCCTCCAAAATAGCAATCTGACTTGGATGGGGCGTGCGAGATTCCGGGGTTAGTGGGAAAGCGCCGAGAATCATGCGGAAGGGTGGAGGACTGATGACTGGGATGGTGTACGTGTTGCGGTTGAGATAGGTGGAAGACCCCTCGCTCAACACCCAACTTTCCTATATTTCTTGCGCAAGCTTTGACGGAATTGCCACTGCTACAAACTAGGTGATGCACCATTGTCTGGTTGGTGGTTCAGTGCTTGGATGCCTTTCAGCAGGACCGTTCACCCCGGTTACGCCAGACGCTTACCAAGCTGCTTGTTGTGAGAGGTTGCACCTTCCTTGCGTACGTGCGTTCCGTCGTGTGGTCGGCAGGGGCTGCCGCATCTAGAGCACCGTACCAAAAGACTTGGCGTCTGGAATGCGCTATTCCCCTGGTGCTATTGGAGGTGTTCGATCGGGATGAAGGATCGTAGGTGTTGGGGGATTGGGCGAAAAGGGCGAGGATGGGTTGCCGAGCGTTGTAAAACGACATTCTTCTGCTCCTCGAGGACAACGCTCAGGAGAGAGGATCGTTGTCCCGGAGGTTATTCTTGGCGCTCAGAGTGGTTGAAACAAAGCCGAGGTTCTAGGAGACGTTGAGGGAGGCGCGACCGGAGTCGTTCAACTCGAAAGCCGCCTTTCTGGTCCAAGAACAGAGGTTACTTGAGTGACCGCGATCGCGTTGAGAAGCTGTTGACAATTCTGTCCTATTGTCGGAGTCAATCCGGTGATGCGAACGTTTGATATTTTTGACATACTGCGCCTCTTCGACAGGCGGGTATTCCTGCTTCCTTCCTTTCTTCGTCGGTTTGTTGTCCATCCTCTTTTCCTCGGCTTCCAGGATTGTCGCGCGGTTGTTTGCCGAACATCAGATGTGAAATGACGGATCAGGAAGTTGGATGGTTCATCGATAAAAATAAACAAATACCCCATGCCATCACCCTTCACGTTACTCAACATACGCAATGCGGTGAGGCAAAGAGAGAGAGGATTCTTTGTCGAGTGGAAAGCAGCAGAATTTTATGACGTGTAACTCACCAAACCCTAGCACATTTTCAAGTCGCCTGTGCCATTCTCTCGGCTATCACTATCGCAGTACCTTGACAAAAGGAAAACTACGCGCAATGCAATTCGTATCAACGGTCATACCTCAGGGATTCGAGGTTGCAGTGGTGTATCTCGCGGAGATTCTCTCTGTCGGCCCGGCGCGACGTTTAAACTCCAAAGGATAAAGCCGTGGCGCAATACAATTCCCGGACACTTAACAACCTCCCCACCTCTCACTCACCATCTTCGCCCTTCCTCTGCCCAATACACCACTCCACACTACTTTCCTTCCTTTTTTCCTCGACCTTCTTTCCGTATTTGAATACAATAAGCAGACCCCTTCATGCCGTATCCCTTCACGGACGATTTGCCCGAACATCGAATCCCTGGCGTCAGCCCACCAAGACCTGGAATAGTCACTTTTTCGGCACAACGATTCTGTCCTCCGGCCGCTGTACCTCAAAACGGTGATACACTAAGGCAGTCGCGTCGGTCCCCAGCCGTAATTGACCCCACCGAGGTTCCGCCCACTATCGACACAGTCATGGTCCCCCGCCTACCCCTAGGCGTGAGTACCACAGCTGGTATTTTACACCACTATCCAATCCTCAAATGTTTTTCACAGCTGTCCTCGTATTTTCCTTCCCTTCTGCACAACGGAGCCGCGAGTTTTAGGCCCTCTGCGTGGATCCGAAAGGTGAGCGATTGCTCCTCTTCTATATTCTTGTTACTGAACAATTAATTACCCATTGCACTAGCTTCGATCCTATAACGAGGTTTGCGTGATGGGGGCTAGTATCGTGAACAAGAGGTTGAAAAAGAGCCTCGCAGGAGTCGGGACAAATGTCCTCAGAGGGCTTAAATGTCTTTGGGATTGTGCAACGGTGGGCCAATCGTATATCGTCTTAGTGAAATGGTACTAAATGCATAAACAGCGTACCATAGCCCCGCTCAAGCACTACGCCAGGAACGCTATCCAACGTCTGGCCGATTCCCGCTTGTCAACAATACGCGTTGAGATGTAATTAGATGTGGCGCAGCCGGGGTAGGGCCAGGACCGCCCAGATGTTAACGTTCCGGGAGATCCTTCCGCTCAACAGTGAGGATGTCGTCTCTGCAACAAATCAAATACGCAATCCGTTTGCGGTCATGTCTAATCTCTTATGTGGAGTTGGACACAATCTCAATGCAGTTAAATTGTCCACAATTGCGGCATCATTCAAGAAATCCGACGGAAACCTCCTATGGTCAGACTGATAGAAAGTACCTATGACTTTGCGGGAGCCCTCTTCCCGAACATCACATCTTGATGGTTCGGGACGAGAGCAGCCTCATACATCAAGTCTTGTGGCTGCTCCCATGAATCACTTTCAAATCATGGGCGGAGAGTTCAGAACGAGATCTGCGCATATAATCTCAGTTCATCGGCTGCGGAGTCGACTGGGCTTCAGCAGGACCACCTTTTAGCATTGAGTCCAATGTAAAAGGCGGCAGGAACGGACCAAGTACATCGACCTTGATTGGAGATGATCTTATCAAGAGCGGGAACCAGCCGGCGTTTGACACTATCCAGCTCTTGGTCTCTATTTCATATATCAAAGAAGCTGGAACCTTCCGAGGTCTGCTGCATTGACGAATGATGGCTAGACCAGAACTTATGTTGAAATTGTCCTAACCCGTGAAATAAGAGGCGACAGTGGCCTCTTCTCCGAACGCCAAATCAATGCCCCGTGAGGATGACTGGGTCCTTCGCAGAGAACATAAGGGATATTCAAGGTCGCCCCGGTCACTGATCTCAAGTAGCTTGGACCGAAAGTGCTTTGGGAGTCCTGCCGCACGTGGACGATAGGTGATCAACACTACGCGCCTATACTCATTCGTTCAATCTTGATTCCGAACCTCCAGCTACGCATGATACTGGAAACCATAAAATCTCTCCTGATCCGTTCCAAGAAACCCAAAGTGCCGACTAAAGCAACACAACCACCGCTCAGTGCTATCGAAAAATCGGACTCTTCAACTGATACCGCCCAAGCTGCCCCATGGCCCGCTCAAAATTGCACCGGGGCTAAGGCAAGCAATGCACCAGATCCAGATACCTTGCCGCCGTCAGCAGGTAACGAAACAACCTACACACTTCGCTCACTACCTACAGAGCAATGTGCACCAGCCATGTCGGCTTCGGGACTCTTCTCTTACGCGCACGATTTCGTGATCAACATGAGCACGTTTAATTCTGGCGAAACAGGTGAGCTTGTCCTTCTTTTATTTTTTGGATTCTTATCAATTCCCTGCTAGTCCTTCAAGTCCTTGCTCAAAAGAGGATTCCCGGTGCCGAGGTCCACTCTTCTGTGCGAGATCCCCCACCAAAATGCCATCCCGACACCCGAAAAAGCTTGAGAGGCCGCGTCATTGATTGGTTGAATGGCTCAAAACGACAATGGAGGATGCTATGGATCCTTGGTCCCATGGGTGTAGGGAAATCCGCAGTCGCACAAACCATCGCAGAAGAATCCAACGCTTCAGGTCGTCTCGGTACCGCCTTGTTTCTCTCGAGACCCAACCACAGGGACGACCCCGAAGGTGTGATCCCTACCTTCGCCTATCAACTCGCTGCAAAATACCAGAATACAAACGCATCATTACCCAACGCCTCGCTGACGACCCCACTATCCTCGAAAAGAATCGCCGAATGCAGTTCAAGAAACTCATCGTCGAACCCTTCCAAATTCTCATGACCCAGAACGACCCGATGGTTCGGGAGCCACTGTTGATTATCTTAGACGGGCTGGATGAATGTAAAAGCAAGGAGGCCCAGTGTGAGTTCATTGAGCTCATCAGCGACCACGTCCGGCAGGTGGAAAAATTTCCACTTCTCTGGATGATCTGCAGTCAACCAGAATGGCACCTAAAGCGCCTGCTTCTACAGACGGACTTCCTGCTCACCTGTCAACGGGAGGATATTAATATCGATGACGACGAGGCCCAACAAGATGTCGCTAGCTTTCTTGAAGATGATTTTCAGGGCATCCGCAGACAATTTTATGACCGCCTCGATGCAAGTTGGCCACCTGGAGCGCATATACGGCGTATCTCTGTGATCGCTTCCGGCCACTTTGCTATCGCGTCTACAATTCTCAAGTTTGTTGGTGACGAGCATCGAGCGGATCCTCGCAGCCAACTTGATATCTGTATCCGCTTCCTCGGCGGCTCTGGAATACCAGGAGCTGTGAACCCATTGCACGCCCTCGACCTCTATCGCCGGATAATTTCAGACGTCCCTGGTGATGTTCTTCCAACAACGCGGCGTATCCTTGGCCTCGCCGTATTACATCCTGACCGTCGACTCACCGCAATCGCTCAGGCCAATTTACTCGGCCTTGATCGGGCGACTTTCTGCCACTCGCTGCAATACCTGCACTCAGTACTCGAGGTACCCGCTGAGACAGGTGTCTTTCAAGGTTATCTTCACTTTTACCATGCTTCGTTTGCAGATTATCTTCTTAACAAGTTTCGGTCCGGTGGTTTCTCGATCAATGAGTCTGTAGTTCATTCCGACGTCGCGGTTAACTCCTCGCGTGGCAGAGGCACAACATCTCTGCCGGCGCACAACAAGGTAAGATACTAAAATGCCATATCGACCGCCCATCGAATCCATTTCTGATTCACAACGAACGCGTCCTCGACACCAGATCCCAGACTGCAGTGGGTTCCTAGTGAAGGGGAAACAGATATACTTCTATCACGCCTGTGTGACTTCTCAGCAGGTAGTGGGTGGATGGCACGTTGCCAGGTTTCTGATGAAGATGTTCCTCGCGTGGTTGCCGAATTGGAACACTTCGACTTCGGCGAATTAGGAAGGGTATACAGCTTCCTTGACTTCACTTTCTGGTTGTACAAATTGGTAAGTTCACGTATCAAGCACCTATATGCTCGTTTGATAAACTGTCAAATAGGGAGACCGAAATAACTCACTGATTTGCTTGGAGACACCCACTGACGCTGCGGTTCAAAATGATGAAACTCTGCCAACTAGGCACTACACTATTAGTGTGGAAAGTCTCTCAGCGTTTGGTTCGCATCATGACGGGGCGGGGGCTGGGCGCACAGTACGGCTTCGGGTAGGACGGCCTAATCGTGTCCTTAGCGTTGAAATGACTGAGAGACTCCTGAACCCGTCCTGGCCGGATGCGCCATCACCTCCAGGCCCTCGCGGAGATTCACTTCGTCAGCCCAGTGCGATGTTCCGACTTAAAAGGATAAAGCCGTGGCGCAACATAATTCCGGACACTTAACAACCTTCCTCCCCACCCCCTCTCACTTTGCATCCTCGTCCTTCCTTTAGCCAATACAACACTACACACTATTTGCCTTCCTTCCTGCTCGTCCTTCTTTTCGTATTTGAATAAACTATCTAGTATTCATTCATGCTGTATCCCTTTACGGACGATTTTCCTGAACATTGAATCCCTGGCCCCAACCCAATTAGACTTAAAATAGTCACTTTTTCGGCACAAAGATTCTATCCTCCAGTCGCTGGGACTCAGGGGGGTGACGCGCTAGGGCTGCCACGTCAGGCTCCAACTGTAATCGAGCTCATGGAGGATTGATCCACTACCGGCACGCTCGTAGTCCCCCACCTACGACTAGACCTGAGTAGCTCAGTTGGCGTTCCACGCCACTAACCAATCCGTAAGTATTCTCCACAGCTGTCCCCGTTACCACCCCCCTAGATAATGGAGCCGTGAGTTTAGCTCCTCTGCGTGTATCTGGAGGGTGAGTAAACACCTCCCCTGTGTTCACGTTCTTGAACAATTTATCACCCGTCGCGTCAGCTTCAATACTGTAACGAGAACTGCGCGGTGTAAGCTAGCTTAACGAAAAAAAGGATGACAGAGAGCCCCGCAGGAGTCGGGACAAATGCTCTCAGTGAGATTAAATGTCTTTGGGACTGTGCAACGGTGAGGTCAATCATATATCGCCTTGATGTAATGACACCGAGTACATAAACGACGTACCATAGCCCCGCTCAAGTGCTGCGCGAGGAACGCCATCAAACCTCCGCCCAACTCGCGCTTGCCGACAATAGGCATTGGGGTACAATCGAGTGTGGAATAGAATCGGAACACTCAAACGCTAGTGTTCTAGGGGATCCTTGCACTGAACAGCGAGGATGACGTCTACAACAAGTTAAATATGCAATCCCTTTATGCGAATATTGCTTCCAGTTCATTGGCTACAAGGGATCAACCGGGACTTCAAACAGGGTACACCCTCCGTTCCAATCCGATGCAAAGGGCGGCAGGAATGGACCTGCGTGCCGACCTTGACCAAAGACTGATAAGAGCGGAAGCCAGTCGGTGTTTGGTGCTATCCAGTTCTTGGTCCCCGTTTCACAAATCAAGGAAGCCGGAGCCTTTCAAAATCTGCATTTACGAACACGGCCTGCACCAAATTTACGTCAAAATGCCCTGACCCATTAAGTATATAAAAGTTGATAAGTACTGACCTCTTCTCTGAAAGCTAAAATAATACCGTGTGAGGATATTTGGGTGCTTTGTGAACATAAGGTATATTTAAGGCCACTTCGGTCACTGGTCTCAATTTACCAAGATAGGAGGCGCTTTAGAAGTCCTGTTGCACGTGCATAGGGGATCATGAACGCTGAGTGCTAGGGGCTCAGTTGTTCAACCTTGATTTTGAACCTCAGCTACAGATGTTACTGGAAACCATAAAGACCCTCGTTATCCGTTCCAAGAGGCGTAAGGCGCCGACCACAGAAACGCGACTACCACCCAATGTCGTCAATATTTCGGATTCTTCAACCGATCCCACCCTAACTACCCTATCTGACCAAACCCGCACCGGCGCCAACGCAGGCAATGCACCAGATTTGAATGCAAGGCCGCCTCCTGCAGGTCAGTGATAGTCAACAACCCATATGTGTTCCTCAGAATTTACAGAGCAACTTGCACCAGCCATACTGGGTGCGACTTTTTTCCCTTATGCGCGCGGTTTCACAATCTACAACCCGACCATGATCGCCAATGTCATTAATTCTGGTGGAACGGGTGAGCTCATTCTTCTGTTTCTCCCTTGAATTTTCATCAGTTCCATGTTAGTCCTACAACTTCTTGCCCAAAGAGGATTCCTGGTGCTGAAGTCGACTCCTCTGCACGAGATCCCCCCCCGAAGTGCCATCCCGACACCCGAAAAAGCTTGAGAGGCCGCATCATCGATTGGTTCAATGGTTCAGATCGCCAATGGAGGATGCTATGGATTCTTGGTCCCATGGGTGCCGGGAAATCCGCAGTCGCACAAACGATTGCAGAAGAGCTCAATGCCTCAGGTCGTCTCGGTGCCGCCTTGTTTTTCTCGAGACCCAACCACAGAGATGATCCCGAAGGTGTAATCTCTACTCTCGCCTTTCAACTTGCCGTCAAATACCCGGAGTATAAGTACATCGTCACCCAACGCCTCGCTGACGACCCCACTATCCTAGAGAAGAACCGCCGAACGCAGTTCAGGGAGCTAATAATCGAACCCTTCCGGATCCTCATGACCCAAAACGCCCCTATGGTTCAAGAGCCACTGTTGATTATCTTGGATGGGCTAGATGAATGCAAAAGCAAGGAGGCGCAATGTGAATTCATTGAACTCATCAGCGATCACGTTCGGCAGGTGGAAAAATTTCCACTTCTGTGGATGATCTGCAGTCGACCAGAATGGCATTTAAAGGGCTTGCTCTCCCACCCAGACTTCCAGGTTACCTGCAAGCGTGAAGAGATCACCATTGACGACTCCGAGGCTCAACAAGATGTCGCCCGTGTTCTTCAAGCTGGTTTTCAAGAAATTCGTCGAAAATATTACGATCGCCTCGACACAAGCTGGCCACCTGAAGCAGATGTACGTCGTATCTCTGTGACAGCTTCCGGTCACTTTGCCTTCGCATCGACGATTATCAAGTTCGTTGGCGACGAGTATCGCGCAGATCCCCACAGGCAGCTCAAATTCTGCATCCGCTTCCTCGGCAGTTCTGGGACGCCAGGGGCTATGAATCCATTGCACGCCCTTGATCTGCTCTATCGCCAGATACTCTCTGACGTGCCTGATGATATTCTCCCAGCAACCATGCGTATCCTTGGCCTATTAATAGTATATCCAAACCACCCACTCGTCGCACACGCTCAGGCCAATTTCCTCTGTCTTGATCAAAGCGACTTTCTATCGATCATTGCAGGACCTACACTCGGTGCTTGATGTACCCTCTGTGATGGAAGCTCATCGCCATCGTATTAAATTTTATCATGCTTCATTTGCGGATTATCTCAGTGACCCATTCCGATCTGGCCCCTTCGCAATCGACAAGCCAGCGGTTCACCTCGACATCGCGATCCACTCTTTAAAATGGCAGATGCGTGACAGCTCTGCCGAATCGCAACAAGGCAAGATATTGGAAAACTTTGTCGACCGTCAACTCAAACTCGGTCCTGTTCACAAGGACGCATACTATGCACCGCGTCCCAAACTGGAGTGGGTTCATAGCGAAGTGAACACAGATGAAGTCACCTCAAGCATAAGGGACTTTTCGTCATTTGTAGGTTGGAAAGCGTGCTGTGATGTTTCTGATAAAGATGTCCCCCGTGTGATTGCTGGGTTGGAACAGTTCAATTTCAGGGACATAAAGGAGCAGCCGATGCATTTTGGTGAATTTCTTGCCTTTCTTTATAAATTGGTGTGTCTACCTCATTTAAAAACGGTCACTGGTTGACTGTTGGATAGGGGGACCGAAATAATTCACTCATCTGTGTGGGTATGCCTATTCAAAATATTGAAACACTGTCGATTACACACAAGACTCGAGATGTGGAAGAGTATCTCTCAATTTTCGGTCGGCGCCGTTATGCTCCTTCCATAAAGTCCGTCCAACCTGTGCTACGACTTCAGCTAGGACGACGTGAGAATGTCTGCAACGTTCACATGACCGTCGAAAAAAAAGAGGTGTGGAGCCAGTTGCTGTCAAGGCTTAGAAGAGCTTTCTTCTAACAACACTTCAGTTCCCAGTGTCCGATCGTTGCAAAGGGCTGCGTCTCTGCTTTTAATCCCTGATAGACCGTATGAAGAGAAACCCTTACGAAAGCTGTGGACTGCTATCACGCACCGCAAAAAAATCATTGGTTAAAAAAACCTTGCGCGGGTGGCACAATGAGAAGTACGGAGTCAATACATTTGTCAAATGATTGGTGGTGCGATTTGGAGTAAGGGACCAGCATATTGCCGAACGATTGTTGAGCATTCATACTACTTATCATTGGACAATGCTGAGAGCACAATTATAATGCCCAAAATAATAGCCAAAAATCATGAAAGGGCATTCTATAAATACATAACCCGGGTAATATCAAGCACGTCAACGTGTCCATGAGATACAAGCTAATCCAATAAACCTAAACTAGAAAAATGGACGGACGATAAAACCAGAGCGAGGTTAACGTAAAATCTCAAATGCGATTCCGACATCGCAATACCTACATGACGATGCATGCTGACCCATCACACGTCCAAAACCTTTCACACCAACTTTTTTCCTCCGCAGTTCCACCAAACCGCTGCTGCGGTTTCTGCCAACTCTTAACTTCGACCCATCCACCCTTCCTGACTTTAATCGCCCCACCTCGCCTCTTCACCTCAATTGTGTACTCCAGTCTCCCCTTCAGACGATGATGGATACCACCAATATAACGTCTGGCCGCGAATCTTCCACAGCCCACCAGAGACCTTCACATCGACGTCGAGCAAATCGTCTCGGTCCTCGGTACCTTCTAGTAACCGCGTTGATTGGGAGGCGTTCATGGACTTGACGGGTGATTCGACATCTTCGTCCTCATCGATACTCTTCCATCCAGCCTGGGGCATAGCATACCCCTTCGACGTCGACGGCTCCAATCCAAGCTGTAGTCTCTGGTTCGCACCTGGGTCCCACCGAGCTTTAGAAGCCTCCAACAACTCCCGACTCGCAAACTGCACGAGGGGAAGATAAATCTCCGTGGCAGCCCATTCCCTGTCCTCCCTTTCTTCCTCTTGTGCGGTGGATGGCGGGGACGATGCCCGAATAACACACTTGAACTCTGCCTTTGAAATCTCGAACTTCGTATCCACGACATTCCCAACCACCTTCACGGGCCGGGGGCGACAAAACGCCCGGACGGCTCTCGCCCCGTCCGTAAGGAAATCATATGGATCCTCATCCAGACCCCCAGAAGTCGTAAGTGTCGATGAGGATGAGGATGTAGCTTGGACAGGAACCGGGGGTGCGAGGCGATCATCCTCCACTATCGTCCTGGTACTAAACGTTAATGAGGGCTTCTTCGATAGCAACAGTGTCGGCGTTGACGCGGATGGGGTCATCGCTATCGGAGGTCCTTCCTCGCCAGTAGGAGCCGGAACATCAAGCGAGTTAACGCTGAGCGTGGAGACATTCCTGCCATCCAAGACCCCTGTCGACCGCCCAAGGAGCTCGGCTTGGCTCCCGTTTTTCCCTTCGTTCAGCCTCTCCTCGCTACCCTCGCCCCTCGTTCTTCTCCTTCGGCTCCTCAATCCGACTCCACAACACCCATCTTTCTCGTTATACCCACCCTGCTCCGGGGTATACGTACTCCGTAAATCATCAGGGCTCCAAAGGCTTAAATCCTCTCCGTTCCATGCATCTCCCCATTCGTGCGTGTGCCCTCTCGGAACATATGTCCACACCGTGTACGCAACATTATTATACCCATCACACGCGTTCAGGCTCGCGTCTAGGGCCTTTTCCTGGTTCTTGTAGTCGCCCTTTGACGAGTAGTACGAGTACTTCTTGTCCATATCAAGCGGGGTTCCAATTTCCCCGATAATGGTCGGATACTCGTTTGGCGGACTTAGGTGTCGAACAGCAGGTGACAGCCCCGCCGACGACGCTGGATCAGAAGGTGGGGGTGCGGAGATTATTTTGGCATCGTCCTTCAACACCCCGATCTGCTCCATTAAACTCTTCCTAATCGCACTCTCTCCGAACTTCACGGCTTGCAGGGGGGACTTGTACTTACCCCTCAGAACGCCCAACGAATCCGCATTAAACCAGTTCCAATGTTTGGTTATAAGCGTTAACCCGTCGTAATAATGTCCCGTATACGCACACCTCCCTTTCAACACTTCTTCATCCACTCTAGGAGGCAGAGCGAATACTGGTGGTTGGATGAGTAAAATTGCTTCCGGATGGGACTGTCGTATCCGGGTGGTGTAGTCTTTGAAATGGGGTAACCAGAAGTCGGTCATGAATTCTACTTCAATTCCTGTGGTAGGGTGATACTTGAAGTAATCAGGACGGAGAATGAACCCAGACTCCACGTCCCAGACACCATGCAAAGCCCATATACAAGTGCCCAAAGGCCAATTGGAAACATCACGTTTCCAACCCCAACGAGGGTGTGTTCCATCTGGTCGTTCTCCCCCTTGGGGGTCTCCCGTGGCGTCTGGTTCAGCCCAGATTTTACGGCCTTTAGGATCAACTGTGACTTTTCCGGCTCGTTTAGGACCAAAAGTTCCAAAGTCCCAGCACTCGACGGTCTGGGCTTTACCCATCCCGAGTTGGAGAGATTGAGCGGGCGTAGGATGTGTCCCCTTTTTGAGTGTGGTGCCTTGTTGAGCGGGGTTCTGGTTTAGATCGTCCCACTCGACGAAGCCTTCCGCAGGCTCGTTTAGGGAGTCCCAGCCAATGATACACGCGTCCCGTAGTCCGGCACCTTCTTCATCCGCTCTTTTGATCCTATCCGCAAGCTCGCCAAAAGCAGCGATATAATGTGATTGCAAATAATCTTGGATGTTCACTATCATCAATGATACATTTCGGTGCGAATGCGCGACCGGCGAAGAAGAGTGTGAAGAGAGTGAGGGAGAAAAGACGGCCGTAGTTCGTGCCCCAGATCATGGCTGGGAAGGATCCTGGGTCGGGCTGGTGTGGGAGTGGCCATTCGGAGTGGATGAGAGCGGCTTGGGTCGAGGAGAGGTTGTAAGGGTTTATGCCAGCATGCTGGCAATGTCCAGAAAGGGGCTCCTGAACCACCAGAGAACCGAGACCACTAAAACATTAAAGAAGACCCTTTTAGTATCGAGGTCATGAAGCCCCGGGTATCGAGACGTACTGTGTCTTGGTGTGGATCCATATATACCCGAAAACCGTATTGTTTGCATTTCCGAAGCACGCGGACGATATAATTCATATACTCATGATCATATTTCTTCCTGGACGCTCGTTGAGATGTTGGATAGGTACCAAGCGGAAATAAAGAAACTCACGGTCCGGCGTGTTCAAGAGCTTCCCAAGTGACTGGAAACCTTAAAAGATTGAAACCCCATCCGCGCAACCGCGCAAGATGCTCGTCCGCAGAACCGTCTTCAAGATTCAGGGGCTGTCCAATAAACGACTCTCCTCCCGCCTCTGCAGTTTCCCAAAAGTCCTTGAGGATGTGGGATGGCTGGTCAAGTGGAGCCTTGCTGGCACCGGAGAGATTGACGCCTCTGAGATGGATTTTGCGGCCATGGACGTCGACGAAAGAAAACTGTGTTGTTGTGAGATAGTCTGGATGGTGTTGTGGAGGTAAAACCATTGTGATGGATGTTTGCGGGGAAGCCCAGCTCAGGCTGGGGACAGCGGGCGGAGTGAGGTCATTGCCTCTGATTTACTTATTATTTTATTTAAATTCGAGTCGTACCACTTCACCCCCTTGCCTTTTCTGGAAAAACCCCCCTTATCCGGAGGCAAGTGACCTATAAGCCGCCGGCATTGTTTGTAAGAGGACTGGTGCGCAGAGCTTTCTGCTTCTGAAATTCGTAACCCCGGATTATCATACCTGGCTTCTTATGGGCAGCTCTGGACGACTTCACTGGCACTTGTTTAATTATGATACTTTATCATCTCGACGACTACACGCTGCTTCCCTTCGGATGGCATATTCCGTGATATCGTCACGCGCTCTGGATTTTAGTCTCATTTCATCCCCTCAGGAACCTACAATGTATGCACTACGCCAACGAGTCGATGTGGCATGGGTTATATTGAAATCGTATCAATTTCAAAAAGTGTAAAGTGTGTCGTATCGAGGACTACACCTTTTGGATTCAATACAATATGGATACGACGAGTGTCACATCAACTCGTCGGCGCAGTGATACTGTATGTGTAAATTCTGAAGGAATGATATGGTACCAGGACAATCCTGTGCATGCCTGAGTCCAAGAAAAGTTAAGTCATCACTTATTCCGATACGGGGAATCGAACCCCGAGCTACCGCGTGAAAGGCGGTAATGTTAGCCGTTACACCATATCGGATTATTAATTACGGTGACTAATTCTGAGAGACACCTTCACACATGGACACCTATAGTCATGAACTGCCGGTCAGTGATACATGATTCCCTTCACAAAGATTTATTACGGGGATTCATGCAAAAATAATTCAGATATTATATTAGAGTGACATATACACTATATGCCGCACAAATCTGGTAGCAAAATACTATAGGGGAGGGGTAAAATTCAATTAATTAGCGGTTAGAATTTCCCAGTCAAGCCAGCAAACCGATCGGTTAAACACGTCACGTACTGTTGAACATCGCAGAGGAAACAGCATGATTAACATTTCGATAATGAACGGAACATAATCTAGAGACGTCTGAGATTATATTTACAAACAGTCCGAGGGGTAAAGACGGGAGCACAATCCAGGAAAGCCCATTGAAGTCGGGCGTTTCACTGAGTGGTCACATCTCAGTGACGCGGTTAATGACTAAACTAAACTCGGATTTTGAATGATTTTCCCTCAACCTCACTGACCGGGTCTTACCTGAAAAAAAAAGTAGTGCCTCGGACAAATGTATATTTTCGCGGTTTCGCGGTGTTTCTATATTTACAGGATTAGACACTTCTTTAAGGTGGTATTGCGCAATCGTTTGATTTTTGCTTTATGCTCCGGTAACCAACAATCGGTGTGCTCCGCCATCCTCGACGTTCTCGAACCTCAGTTTTCCGTCGACTCAATAAACTTCTTCGCATCGGCCGCTCTTCCTTCCAGAGTCCGCTCCAGCCTGCTTCGACCGGTGGGTTATGCCCATACCGATATTGTGAGCTTTGGTGCTGATTTATGAGCTAAGCGTTGGAAATGACCAAAATATAGACTGTGTTCCAGGAGCTCACCTTAGCATGCTATTAACTATTTCTCTCGTCACTGGCTCATCGGTGGCTCTTGTTGTAGACCACGTCACGGCCGCTCCAGGCCATCCAAGAGGTGATCCCTCTCGACCTCCCCATCCCGCACCCCAAGAGTTACCAGGCATGACTCCTCTCCGGCCTAATCCCGACCCACCTTCCCAGCTTTGTGGACTACCATCCCAAGAAAAGGCCCTTACCATGCTATCCCATGTGGCGGTCGTTGATGCGATGGTCTCGTCCCTTCTGTGTTCCATGGCATTCCATGACCTTCTCCGTGGCGGTCCGACTGGTTCTAGCACTGCCAGTTCAATATTGCATGCTCGATTGGACAGGTCCTATCTGAAGTGGTATGTTGATAGGCGACCACATGATCCTATAATCCAAACCAAAATCTAAGAGATACCCGATCACATCGTTGGTGTAGTGCCTAGTCGAAAGGCTTCTAGTGTTATCTTGAATGGTCATGCTGGTCGGCTGCGTCCTCAAACGGATTACTGAATTATTTCGATCACCCTACCCGACTGTTTAACAATGAGCATACTTGATAAAAAGATGAACGCACTAATTTATACAGCCAGACAAGAAATTCACCAAAACCCTGGGGCTGATCCCCTAAGTCTCCAAAGTCGAAACGTTCCAATTCGGCGACAACACTTGGAACATGTTCATCAGAAACACGACAGAATGCTTTCCACCCAACAATTGACGAAAGGCTCCTTAGACTCGAGGTAACTTCATCTGCGTTCACTTCGCTATGAACCCATTTAAGTCTTGGGGGTGATGTAAGGTGCACATCTTCGCAATAAATCCGAGTTGAATGGCAGGCTAGCGGGGCATTTGAAAATCTCACCTTGTTTCGCTTCTGTAGCATGCGTCACATGTCTCTGCCATTTAAGGGAATGGATCGCGACGTCATAATGCACTGCTGGCTTGTCAATCGATAAAGAGCAAGACCGAAGTGGGTCACCGAGATAATCTGCAAACGAAGCACGACAAAAATGCAGACTGTTGTGATGAGCGACCACCGCAGTCGGTACATTAAGCACCGAGTGCAGATGTTGCAGCGAGCGGTAGAAAGTCGCCTGATCGAGGCAGAGGAAAGTCGCACAAGTGTATGCGGAGATCGGAGGATCAGGATATAATATGGATAGGCCAAAGATACGCATGGTTGGTAGAAGGACCTCGCTAGGTACGTCGGAAAGTATCTGGCGGTACAGTAGATCGAGGGCGCGCAAGGGATCGCAGTTCCTGGTATCCCAAAACCACCGAGGAAGCGGATACAAATATTGAGTTGACTGCAAGGATCTGCGCGAGACTCGTCACCAACAAACTTGATGATCGTTGACGTGAAGGCAAAGTGACCAGAAGCGGCCACAGAGATGCGACGTATATCTGCTTCAAGTGGCCAACCTGTGTCGACACGATCATAATATTTTCGACGAATATCCTGAATCCAGCTTGGAGGACATGGGCGACATCTTGTTGAGCCGCGGCGTCATCACTGGAGATCACCTCACGCTTGCAGGTAACCTGGAAGTCTGGGTGGGAGAGCAAACCCTTCAGATGCCGTGCCGGTCGACTGCAGATCATCCAGAGAAGCGGGAAATCCTCTACCTGCCGAACGTGGTCGCTAATAAGTTCGATGAACTCACACTGCGCCTCCTTGCTTTTACACTCGTCTAGTCCATCGAGGATAATCAACAATGGCTCTCTAACAGTCTGCGCGTTTTGGGTCATGAGAATTCGGAAGGGTTCGATGATGAGTTCCCTGAATTGGATCCTGCGAGCCTTCTCGAGGATGCTGACACTGCCAGCGAGGCGTTGTGTGATGATGCGTTTGTATTCCGGGTCGGGTTGATCTTTCGGATTGCTCGGGTGACAGGCCCTCGGCCTGAATCATTGAATTCTTCTGCGATGGTTTGGGCAATTGCAAATTTTCCGACGCCCATGGGGCAGATAATCCATAGCATCCTCCAATGACAATTCCGAGCTGGTAACCCAATCGACTATGCGGCCCCTCAAGCTTTTCCGGGTTTCAAGATGACACTTTGGTGGAGGATCTCGTGCGGAGGAGCCGACTTCAGCACCGGAATCCTCCTTTGGGAGAGAAGTTGCGAGACTGACGGGGGACTATTTAGAGTACAACAGAGAAAGAAAGGTGAGCTCACACGTTTCACCAGAATTGATGATTTGAGCGATCATGGTCGAATTCTTAATCACAAAATCGTGTGCGTGAGGTAAGAAACCCGAAGTCAAAAAGGGGGGCACAGGTTGCTCTGCGATATTGTCAATGAAGTGCGGGAATGTTTTACTACAAGCTGACCTGCATAAAGTGGCTAGGGCACCGGGATCTATTGCACTGCACTCACCGGATCAGCACTAGTCTGTATGTTATTCAGATGGGGTAGTTTGGGCAGAATCAATTGCAGGTTTTGGTTTTTTATCGAGACCTGGGAATGTTTGTGTCTGTAGAATAAACCCCTTGCGCTTCTTGGAACGGATTACGAAGGATTTTACGGTTTCCAACAACATGCGTGGATGGGAGTTCGGGATCAAGGCTGAAGTTAAGGCATCGCGAGCGCTTAGTGTAAAGTGTCACCGTTTAACCGCCTACCTCCACACGTGAAGCAGGAGTATCGAAGCACCTCCAGCCCTAGCTGTGATTGGTAGCCAAAAAATGGTTTCTATGTTCCTTGAAAATGACGGACAGTATTGGTTGATACAAAACATTCACTAGGCTTCAGCTTGTGAATGTACCCTGATTATGCCAAGGAGTCAAAGAAGGGAGCAAATTGAGTACGCTGATATCTCGCATTAGTAAAATCCGGGTAAAGTTTCAACACCTAATCCTCCTCGAGAATTTCTAACCTTTTACGGTTCGGAGGCACTTTCCGAACCCCACGTTGGACTCAATAAGGCTTCAAGAACGCCAGAAAAGCGCTCACAACTCGGAAAAAAGTTCTCAGCATCTGACTAAAGTCAGTGATTCTCTGTCACATTGGATCTATATTTGCTGCACAGTAATGCTCATCCGGCTATGGCATGGTCTCCCTGGCAATCTGGGGATTGAGTTTAGCTACCTGCCGCGAGTCGGGTAAGTATCACAAGCAATGCCCACCCAGGAGAACCCCCGAAGATAGCGATGAAAGTATCAGCCTCCATAATCTGGCGCAGACGGTTAATGGTTCGAAAGGGTTCCTGTTGAGTAAGGTTGGACTGGTCACCTAGTTTCTTGTTGATTTGCTCCCTCGGTCTACTACGCTTCGCTCCTAGGTCGGCTATAGAATTCCTATTCCGCGAAGTACCTCGACCATTGCAGGTAACCGAGCTCGCCAATACGCGTGTCGCGGCATCTAGCCTGGGAGTATTAGCATCTCAAATGTTGTCATTCGGCCCGCATGGTGGTTTTGCCACCTATAAATATCCCCTCAATTGGGATCGACCTCCTCGATTGCCAACCCTTCCTTCGCCTGATGTCCTACCATATTATCCTCAGTGGTCCAGGATGTTAATTTGGTCAGGCTGGGAGCACAGCTCTCTGGCATAATCATATTGACTTATGCGGCCTCAAAGTATTTTGAAGCAACGAGGTCACCGGTGCGTCCGTTATCTTTTCCAATCGGGGTCACAACTCAGGAGCATCATGGTTAGCTCAATGCTATACCCACCGTCGGATATTCAGGCGCATTGACCTCGTACATCACCGCTTTGAAGTGGATGAGATCTGGTGGGGAACTAGTGAGGGAAGGTTACCACCGAGTGAGCTTGACCCACTGTTACCATATGACACTAAAGCCTTCCTCTCACACCGATCCCGTCTTCATCAGTATCCAAACGGGGTATTCAAAATCGCCACTATATCTAAATGGATCGTCCTTGGTACTGGAAAGCAATTCCTCGATGAATTACGGAAAGCACCAGATGAGGTCCTCTCTTTTCAAGAAGCTGTTTCTGAGGTCAGTCCTTCCAAAACCAATTAGTTCTGAAAAGAACAGCGATTCGGTTATTAATACCATCCCGTTAATGTTAGAGCACCCAAATTAAATACACCCTCGGAGCGCCCATCGGAGAAGATCCCTATCACATAGCCACAGTCCGCTCTCCGATAACGCGCAACCTTGTTGGCAAATTTGATGTCATCGTAGACGAAATTACAGAGGCGTTCAAAACGTTTATTCCGCCTACCGAAGGTACGTCATTCTATTCTTCCGGGACTTTGTCTTGACTTCCATTTACCAGACTGGACCGCTCTTCCGGCTTATAACACTATCATGCACATTGTTTGTCGTGCCAGTAATCGATACTTCACTGGCCTCCCGTTATGTAAGACTCTTCACCTACAATCGTCCCGTAGCCTAACTTAGACCCCCATACCAGGCCGCGACCCAGGATATGTATCTCTACAAGAAAAATTTACCGTCGAAGTTATAGTCGGTGCCCGAATCATCAACTGCTTTCCGAACTTTCTTAAACCGTGTGTATTTACCCCTCTGCAATACAGCGTTGATAATGCTGACCGTGTTTGTAGATTGGTAGGCCGGTACTTGACTACTGTCCCGAGGAGTGTGAAGAGGGCCGTCCAATATCTCGGTCCTATGATCGAGGAGAGGTTGAGGCAAGAGGAGCAGCATGGACCTGATTGGCCAGAAAAACCGGTCAGTATGCCCCGCCAGATCACCAAGTTGCCAGAACCTTACTCGAGAGGCAGAACGATCTCATTAGTTGGCTTCTGGAGACTGCACAGGGATACCAGCGTACCGTCCAGGATATCGTCCTGCGTATCCTTGCGATCAACTTCGCGGCGATCCACACAAGCACAACTGTACGTGGTTTCGATTACAAGAAGGATGACCTCACTGACGAATTGCATATTAGTCTTTCACGCAGGCCTTGTACGACCTTGCAGTTCATCCGGAATACGTCAAAGAAATGCGCGAGGAGGCTGAAAGTGTGATTGAAGAGCATGGGTGGACAAAGGCGGCCATGAAAGAAATGCGCAAAATCGACAGTTTTTTGAAGGAGTCACAGAGGTTGAGTAGTTTGGGAGAAGGTGTGGTCCATCCGGGTCTTCTCAGTTCGTGGCTAAAAATAACCTACGATCTTCAGTACAAATGCTGCGTAAAGTTCTCAGGGACTGGACGCTATCTAACGGAACGACGGTTCCAGCAGGAACTTACGTTGGTGTGGCTGCCGGCCCGATGAACAAAGAAGACGTTCGCATCTCTTTTCGTGCCGTAAATCATACGACCTGACATGATTGTTGGTCCAGGCTTGGTTCACCGATGGGCGGACTTTCAAAGGCTTTAGGTTCGCCGATATGCGAAATGGAGACGGTGAACTGGATAGCATCAAGCACCAAATGGTTGCTCTCACCCTTGATATGACCACCTTCGGTCACGGTCGACATGCTTGGTGGGCTTCCGTCGTTCACCTACATGAGATTGATCTGCACTAAAGGATGTATCTTGCCCGTAGCCCTGGTCGATTCTTTGCGGTCAACGAACTGAAATCCGTATTCGCATATCTCATCCTGAATTACGATGTTCAACTTGAAGGTGGTTCACTAGAGCGGCCACCAGACTTGAGGTATGACGCCACTGTCGCCCCGAACCCCAAAGCAAAGGTGATGTTCAGGAAGAGGGTATCTGCGTAATCGTAGGTGTTTTTGTTCAGTCTGAGCGCCTTAAGGAGATGCGGCTTAATTAAAATGACACCATAATTGTGATATTTTCAGTGGTTCCAGAAAAAAATTCCGAGCGTATGAAAGATTAAGATTATTTACTACCAGAAACGTAAGTGCGGATATTCAGTTGATTGTAAATCGACGTCCGTTATTGAAGGGACCTTCTGGGACGCCTTTGAGTGATTTGCTTACAGTGTGTTTGTGCCGCTTTTGTTGGGTCTCGACACGTTTTATTGATAAGTGAGAGTCAACCAGAGGTTGCATAGTCTTCCTCGCACGACGCAAGGATGGAACGCCGGTTCGTGAGGAAAGGGTAATATGTTAAAAATAAAACCTTCACAAGCCATAATGATCCCAACAATACGACAGGATTACCGGCAGCAAGTTCTTGACAGCTTGCAGCAACACACAACAGTTGTTGTTGGCAGCAGAGGGACATCCAAGTCAGACAAATCGAGCGAGGCTTTCATGGATTCATAACCCAACGGATCCTTCTCTCAACCACATGATGAGCTCTAAGTCACAATTGCCGGGTGCCTTAACACTGTCCTTGTTCAGCACTCAGTGGGTGAAGGTGTTGTACTCCGTAGCTTGGTAGCCCATCCCCCCCAATTCTCCAACATTCGCACTATCATCATAATTAGGTGCCTCTCATCCTGTTGGGCGACATCTCGCCAGACTCCTCGACGGGAGGATTATGCGTAGCTCTGTCTGTAGAGATAGCGATGCTACTTCCGCTTGGGCAAGGAACTTGGGGGATCCAAAGAGGACCGTCCTTTTTGGCTTGGCCGCAGCATGCTCACACACCCCAACCACCAACCCCCTACCCTCATGACATTCTCAGTGGCGGCAAGTCCCGCGGACATAGTGAGATCGCGATTTTGGGTGGTGTTTAAACGAGCCGGCGGATCCAGAAGACCGAGATGATGTGAGCTAAACTGTGACCTCCCCTCCTCAGACCATCACTCTTCAGTAGGCCTATAAGCGAAGTTGTCTGCTTCGAGAGCTGACCGATTAAGGGAAATGAGCCACGGGACGGGTAAAGTTAGGCGCTAATGCTGCTTGAGCGCCGAGAATGTAGATACACCATGCACCAAGTTGCGATGACCGCAGGTACTAATATTAAATAACAAATAACTTCAAGACATGGAGACGTGGCTACCTGGCGATTGGTTTCAAGATCCAGTTTCTAAAAAATCGGTCTCCCAGTTAAGCAACCCTGTCGTCAAGGTGGTTCAGCGAACCGCCCCTAAGACTAGAGCCCGAAATTAAGAGCCACGGAATGACGGTGGGTAATGGGAGGGGCCAGAATTATGAGTGCCACATCAAGCTTGAATCAACCAGCAGACAACGTAATTCAGGAAATGGTCTTCGAACAACAGGGGACAGGGGATCGGCAAATATGGGTTCATGAAGTAAGTTCAAGGTCTCGAATTGTGGCCAAGTCTACCGTGACATTTTTTCGGAGTCTAGTAGGAATCAGGGCACAAATGTAACAAAACCTGGACCCCTCGCAGAGCTCCCAGAAACCCACATATTCACACCTTGCGGCACCACACAAAACTCAGAGTTGGTCCTGTGGGCTGCCCCTTGTGACTCCTCAGTCCCTCAGTTTCTTGAAAAGATCTTTGTCACCTGCAGGAGTGTGAAGCCCATAAAAATTAGTGCTTCTTCATGTTCACAAAATGATCAACATCACCAGAAAGTTTCATGACCTTTGCCAATGCTGGCATGTATTTTGAGGAACTTGGGATTGGGGGCTTCAATTTCGTAAGCTTCTGTGTGTAATGGATGCAACTCAAAAACATCTGATTGGTACGGCGATCCCCCCTCGAAGATTTTTTCATTCTCATAAGTTGAGTATGCTTTGTACCTTGTCGGATTCTCTGAGTCCATGATAACTTGGATTAACCCCAGGAGGAATGAGGATTAATGATTATGAGCAAAAACTTACCTCAACTGGCTCTATGTACATTTCAAGACACCCGAAATGGTAATGAAGGTCCCCTGTCATGTAGATGGCATTTGCAGGGGAGTTGATATTTGGGCCAGCCAGCTGGTCGGGACTGATGCCTGCCCAGGCACAGAGCATGGCCCATGTATAGGCTGGCAGGATACTGTAATGATCAGTGCTCATGAGAGACTTTCAAAGTCGGGGCATTGGGAAGTAAGCAGCTCACCAATTCCTCATCCAAGGTTGGGTTGAAATTGTTGAGTGCGAGAGGGAAAATATGAGCTACATACAGGAAGGCCACACGCCTGCCATCGGGAGGGCTCCGGCCTTCTCCCCTGCGTAGCAACTGTTGATTGCGGTCAAAACCTCCGGATATTGCTCGTGCTTAGCAACCTGTAGCTTGCATGAATGCAACATACTAGTAAGACATTAAATAATGTACTCACATCACTCCTTAGTGTGCTCTGTTCCTTCCGGGTAGCATTTTGAATACTCCAGTACACCGGTGAAAAGTTGGGTAACTGAGCGTAACATGGTGAGGTTTTTGGTTTGGTGGACGGTGATCTTACTTCAGGACCATCAGACAACAGATTTGGATAGGGGAAAGCGGCGGACTTTTTACCACAAGAAAGTCCCACCAGGCTTGCGCCACGTGAACTATTTCTTTATGTCCTATATTGTCCTCCAGGTGAATGACAACAGCAATGTATCGTGCTCCTTGGCCATCATCACTTGGGTCATTTCCTAGCATTGCGAGCAAGAAGGAATCAAGGTAGCAGAGACCACTGGGATCACTAGCTTCACGGAGGTATGTGGCGTTCCGTAAAATGATATCCTCCGCACCTTCAATGAATTTTGTGGTGTTACGCGTGCTTTCGAAGAGTTCTCGATAATCACCCGGCGCATACTCCAAATAAGAAGGGAATTGGCTATTGGACATAGTGGTTTTGCGGGACGCGTTCAATATTCAGCCTTCGCGGATAAGGCAGGTTGTTGTATGGCAGGTCATGTGCCGACGATCCCATCATTGTGCTGATTTCGTCACCCCAACCATTCTATGATCCGTCACTGATCCGCCATTCACCCAGTGGAAAGAGTGGAAAGCCGTGCGTGGGGTTCCTGAGCCAATGTTTTTCGAAGCTCAACAGGGATGAGTGACGAAGCATGACTCCGACCCCGTTGTCGCTCTCTCCAACCGCTTCATGGTTTGTTGAAAAAATGCACACACAATAAACGGGTGTGTATTAGACATAACACACCAATTTTGGTGTCCTACGGTGAAGTGTGGTGCGGGGTACAAATGTTCGTCTCGTCCGGGATTGGTCAGCTCCCGCCATCGGTACTTCCAGAGAAACGTCTCAACATCCCCCTCTTTTCATTGAATAGGACCAACGGGTAAATACCATGACCTCTCTTGTCGAACCCAAGAACAGGTAAACCCATCAAGGTGTGCATGAAAGCGGCCGTAGAGGACCTTTGTGGTAGAGATAAAACGCAATATGCTCCCGGGAAGCAGGTAGCCAAAGACAATCTCCGCCAACTCTCGTGGAAGTGCCAGAAGAGGTGCGCTTTTCAAGGCCTCGGATCGACCCATACCATTCCCATCCGGCATTACGGGCTGAATCCGTGGACAGTTCTCAGCCAGGCTGGCTACCTTGACGATTGGAAATATACCGGGATGCTTGAAAACCAACATGTTACCTCTCCCCATCTATGCGTCTTCTAAAATCTCCTCATCAGGTTGATTGTCTTACGTGAGTAGTTTCAGCCACCGCCTTTCCAGTTCAAATTCGCCTCTGGTGTCTTCCCCGTGTCGTCCAAGTCCACAATCTGCCCCCACTGCATGTCTGTTTTTCGCGCCCTCAGAACCGGTCCATAATCCATACCTGGAAACGCAGCACGCCCCACCCTGCCTGCCAGCCGAGAGTACGAACTCATAAAACACATGTGCCCTTAATCCGGGGGTTAGGTGTTGTAAGATGAGGAAAGCGTAGAAGCAAATGAGGACGGTTCAAACCGACACCTTCATAGCGTATCTCGTGATATCCTTGATACCCGAGGTAGATTCCATACTCTGGATAGTTGGATGGTCCAACGTCGAACACATACGTGATTGTCTTTTCGTTTAGGACCTCTGGTTCTGTTGGTTGCATGAAATGCCTTCCATGTCCTGCAAGAAACGACACGGGCCTACCGGTTGCAACAACTGGCACAATAAGCTCTCCATCTTCGTTGACTTTGCAAGGAGTAACGAGAACATATTTGCTCGTTGCTTGACATGAGATAGGATGATATCTCGTACTATGGTTACAATAGTTAGCTATAGCGTAATGGCTGAAGGCTCCGTCCCGTGTACCTTTTTCCTGATGTTCTTCCTCCGAATCCTACAAGCCCCTCCCATTGCGGACACCAGAGATATACTCCACAAAGCGTACATTTTAATTCCTGACTGTCAATCACTATCACTTAAATTCAGACGAAGGAAGCCGACCTGATTTTCGTCGTTCATGAACGTTTGAGCATCCACCCAGTTATCTTTTATGTAAGTTGCTGCATGTGCTCGTGAATACTATGAGCCTGAATGATTGGTCACGTACTACGCAATAGCGATCACGTGGCGACTTTAACGAACGCAATGAGTATCAAGCAATTCGAGCGGGGTGGGGGAGGAGACGGTGTCGAAGGCACTCCTGGACCAAGATATGGTGGCAGCAGCGGTCCGACCCGCGATGGAGGATGGTTATCACTGAGTCAGAATCCAGGTCATAGGTTAGGTCCAAGCTTTCTCAAGGCTTTGTATATACACTCCCACAAAGAAATTCCACCCCCTGATGTGGTTATGAAACAATGTATAAAGATTCATTGACTTCACTCCACCTCAGCCCCAGTGAGAAATGCGCGGAACCTGGCGGAACTCAGACGGTCCTATTTTGGGCATCCATCTGGTTCGGCTGAATTCCAAAAAGTGTACACTTATTGGAACTCAAACGAAGCCTCCGGAAGTCACAATAGCAGTGCAATACTGACTCGTCTGAACTCGTTTGACATCCAACCTCTTGTAATGCAAAAGGAACCATATGTATTGGAACGGAAACGGCTACTACTACTTTGGGCAGTCCGGGTCCTCTTGTTGCTCCAGCCTCCGTTCGTCATTGAGATCATTGAGACCCTAACCATGATGCTGGACAGTGCATGGTGTAAGAACATCTTCATATTGACAGCTGAGTAGCAAACCACGTACCAGACAAAAGGCGCGTTTTCAGCTATAATGTAACCATTTAGAGGGGTTACCGGGAAATGACATACTGATCAACATTCTGAATACCAAGCCAAGTAACGCAACTCACCGGCAAGTATGGGAAACAGCAACGTAAGGGAAGCAGCGAGAATAAGATCATTCTGAGTGGAAAATTGTCAGTTAGCTACAAGATTATAAAGTCATAGAGAAATGGACAAGCGAGAAACTCAACAGTGGTCCCACGCATGACTACATGCTGCATGAGATTCATCAATTATAAGAAGAAACGAGAGGCCTTAAACTTACTAGGAAGAATTGATGCGAAACTAAGGCCCGAGTGTCGTTAACCAAGGGCCAGAATGGCTGGTATTGGATTGACAATTGTTGATGATTGAAAGGGGGAAAAAATATAACACACCCAAGCTAACGGCCCTCGCAGTGGGGTGAGCAGTAGGATTTGTTGTAGGGTTCCGTGGCAAGGAGTTTCATCGCATACAGGGACCCAAGCGTGCAAGGAACGTCAGAGATAGCCTCTAACGGGGGACGGTATAACTTACCCAGTGGAAACTGCTAAGTACGTTGAGGCTGGCCCCTCGCAAGGTTCACGTATAGGCTTAGAATGAGCTGTAAGAGTGTTATTCTGCTGCTGCTGCCTCTCTCACTTTTCGTGCTTGAAGTACACCGTAGTGTGGTTTAGGGATTTCTCGCCTTTCGCAAGTTTGGATGGGCACCAATTTCGACCATTTACCAAACGATGTTGATGAACTTGGATGGATTGTATATAGCAATGGCAGACGAGGATGTGAGAGTTTGAGTGGGAGATATCCTCTGTCCCACGCTTGGAATCAGCGGGGTATATATACGAGCCGGAATCGGATGGAAGACTTCGAGTAGTGGATGGGACTTGTGTTGGTGCATCCATAGGATTACTTTGGCTGCCACAAACGGCGTGATGCACAACAGCAGTCGCTTACAAAGTTTTATGGCTCGTGCGAAATCCACTGAGCTCCATGAAGTTCATTTATTCAGGCGTGTCATTCGCGTCGACTTCCACTCGGCTCGTCTGACCTCGTTTTCCAGAGTCCACCTCGTTTGAGCCCGGCTAGATTCCACGGGTTTCTCACTGGGAGTCAGCCTCTCCACAAAGCACTTTTGGAATGAGGTAAGCAATACGTTCTCGCTTTTGTCCAGCCTTCCGCGCACATAGTGTTGCCGTCGGCTCGGGCGCTTGGTCTTATATGGGTAAAATTTTGCCCATATAAGGCTAAAAGCCCGAGCCGACGGCAACACTACGCACACGTCCGTGTTGCAGCCACTGGAGTGACTAATGCTCTCGGACATGCCATAAGCTCTGGTCTGTTTGAAAAGCCAGATATCTAAGTCGTTCTCTCGCGCGCCAATTGCCTGCATCTTCTACGGCCTTATCACACTTCACCACAGGGACCGTGGTCTCTGCATTCCCACTTTTTAGTGAACTTTCCCTTCAACTCTTTGAGGAGGGGGGAGTCTTTCTTTCCCAAGAAATTTACGTCATCAACGTAGACAATGGCTACTACAAGCTCTTTTGTTTTCGGATGTCTGTGAAAGTAGACGGCGTAGTCAGATTTGCAGCGGGTAAATCCCAGCTCAATCATGGATTGATGCAATTCTTTCCACCACTGGCGACCGGCTTGTTTAAGGCCGTAAATCGCTCGTCTAAGTCTCCATACTTTTCCTTCCTGCCCGGGAAGTCGAAACCCTTCGGGCTGTTCCATGTATATTTCCTCGTCCAGTTTGCCATATAAATAGGCTGTTTTTACATCAACGCTATGCATATCCCAATCATGGATTGCAGCGAGTGCGAAGCTTACGCGCGCAGACTCGTAGCGGACAACTGGTGAGAAAAGCTCGTTATAGTCGATGCCTTCGATCTGTGAGAACCCCTTCGCAACTAAGCGAGCTCGCAGGCGGCCATCAGACTTTTCGAGAAATACCCAACGGTTTTTGACCGTCCTCCTTCCTTTCGGAAGATCTACTAGTTCATATACCCCGCGTTTTTTCAACGCGTCGAGTTCCTCGATACACGCAGCCATCCATTTTGCCTTGATAGGCTCAGGAAGCTTAAGCATGTCACGGAAAGTTTCAGGCTCTCCGTGTGCGGTATTATGTACCGTCTGTATCAAGAAATCGATCAGTTTTACTCCTCCCTCAGCGACAAGCCTTTCAATATCCATATCATTTACATCATGAGATGTTGGATCATTGATTTCAGGCATAGGCGGCAGTTCCGGACGTGGAGGGAGCTGAAATGGAGGCATATCAAAGGGTTGTGGCGGATACCGCTCAGCACGAGCCCTTTGCCTCACATATTCAGGATGGTTAGTCCTTGCTCTTCGCTCACGGATAACTTCGTCCGAAGGGGCATTGGCGCGTACGCGCTGCCTTTGCCTCTGCTGCTCTTGTCGGTGAGTCCGATCTATTTCTCTTTCTATCGAAATTGGACGCCTCCTCTCTCCGTATGTATTTCCTGGTCTAACAGGAGGCCTGCCTTGTCGTTCAGAACGACGCGGCTCTACCTGATCAGAACCAACAGCACGACGTTTGGGAACAGGGATTGGGAACTCCTCGTTCTCGGTGTCCCATACATCTCTGTCCACATGCCAATTATCACGTACATCAGGCTCCTCCTCAACGGTCGTTCCACGCGAAGGTGGCGACTCAGGTGGGGGAACCCAAGGTGGCGTATTGCCAGGTGATGGCCGTCGTGAATCTATGCTGTCCGGCGGAGTAGACTCTCGTCGGGGTAAAGGAGGTGAAGGCGGAGAATATTTCGGTTTAAATGGTGGAGAAACCGGAGGTAATCTCACTGGATGATCAGGCGGAGGTGGAACAATTCCAGCGTCATCCGAAGATGGCGGAATAGGTAGTTCATTCTCTGATCCTGGTCTAGGCAGATTTCTCTCTCTTCCGTGATTAGGCCGGTTACTGCTATCCGGCACTGAATCGGGGCATTTAGGGAAATATCCCTCGTCGAACAAGGCGTTTGGTGATATAAAAATCACGTTGCCTGCCGTGTGCCGCATAAAGACGTAATTCTTACTGCCTTTGTATCCAAGAAAGATCATCATCTCGGATTTTGCGGACAATTTGTTTGGGCGGATTTCATCGGGTAGATATACATACGCGCCGCATCCAAACACACGGATATGGGACAAATTTGGCTTTTCCCTTGAATAACACTCAAAAGGTGTCTTCCACTGCAGACGCTGGACTGGTGTGCGATTATATAAATGCACAGCTGTATTCAACGCAAATTCCCACCACGAGTCAGGTAGACATGCCTGTAGCCTTATAGCTTGGGCTTTCTCGTGTAGGGTGCGGTTCAGTCGCTCTGCTCTCCCATTCTGCTGATGCGCATAGGGAGCAGTGGTCTCGTGGGTAATTCCACGCGCCGCGAGTCCTGCCAATAACTTCTCATTGACATATTCTCCTCCATTATCGGTGCGAAGTCGTTTGACTCGCATTCCGGAGAGGTTCTCTAACGCGCTGATTAGCTGGATCAGTTTTTCCGAAGCCTCAGACTTCTTTCGAAGGAGGACTACGTGTGCGTGAGAAGAGAAGTCATCGAGGAACGTCATTGCCCATTTATATTTATGGTAGCTAATGACGGGCAGTTCCAGCAAGTCTGAGTGACATAACTCAAAGACTGCGGTGGCTCGCTTGGAGTTAATCGGGAAGGGGTTATTATGCATTTTCCCCTTGGCACAGCCGTCGCAAATGCCTTTCCGAGTTGATGGCGCGGGAATCGACGCGATGCCCTCAACGTGCTTTGGAAGCTCGGAGAGCGCGCGATCCGAAGGGTGTCCCATTCGATGATGCCAATCGATATAATCAAGTTGGCGTAATGTCAACGCTACTGGTTTCTCCTTGCTATTTTGCAAGACATACGTGTGCACCGTATGTACGTTGTTTTTAAACAAACGATGAGGCCAGGCGGATAATACAGCTCCTCCTGATTTATCACGGATGGTGGTCCCTTTAACGGTTGCCTCTAGAACATAGCCGTTCCGAAGAATTTGGCCTGAGGACATTAACCGTTCTGTGATTTCTTTGATGTAAAAGACCGGCGCAATACATGAAGTAGCGCTCCTGGACTTTCCCTTGTCTGTCACGTCATGCTGGAAAATCACAGACCCTCGTCCAGTCATTTCATAAATCCGGTTGCCAGCGGCTTGTATAAGCCCGAAATGGCCCATCTTAACCTCTGCGAAATCAGAGAGATAACCGGTGACGTGGTACGATGCTCCCGAATCGAGGAGCCAGTCTGCGTTATTCACCGAATGTTTATTCCCTTCTTCTCGACACTTTTGGCACTGAGACAAATCACAAATGTGATAAGTAATGATCTCATTGAGACCCTCGTGCTCTTCGTGGAGTTCTGACCTTAATTTGTCTGAATACTCGTGACCATTCACGGTATATGTAGCGTTCATCTTACTTTCCAGCTTAGTGATACCAGCGGAATAAGCAGAAGGGGAAGCGCCTTGGGCGCGCTTCCAGCATACATTGCAGTTTAGGAAGTCCGTACAGCGGTGTCTACGACGAGTCCCTACAGGAGGCGGGCGACGTGCTACATCTGCATAGGTGCCCCGCTCTCTTCGGCGGCCACCTGGTCGTCCCAACTCAACCTCGGAATCTCCAGGGCGTCCCGCTCTGAGGCGGACAGTCCCTGCGTCTGTATCGTTCCGTCCCATCCGTTGATGGGGCTGCACATCATCCTCTGCATCAGAACAAGTATAGTAGTCAGTAGAAGGTACTGACCCGCACCCTCCGTCGGAACCGTAGTCGGTGTCCGAGTCGTTGTCATCTAGGACCGACTCGAGGACAGACTCGATCTCCTTCGGTGCCTGCTTCTTCTTGAGCGGCTTGGGCTTCTTGATATTTGCCGGCTTGTTATACACAGGAGCCGGCCACGCGATCTCGTCTTCCTCCCTCGTGACGGTGGATGGATTTTGATCCACATCCATCTCGTCGAACCGCTTCCACATCTCCTCCGAACTCTCGCCCGACGATGAAATTGAATCGAGACGTTTGTCCCAATTCTTCAAGGCGGTAACCTTGGCTTTCACCGAAGGTTTGCGACGAGCTTCAGGCTCGGGCGCAGTAATGCGCGACGCGAGCGGAGTGGCATTGCTGCCAGTGGCGGCGGAGCTAGATGCAACTGGAGGTTCTTTGGCTCTACGCGTTGCTTCTACGAGGGAACGAGTGGATGGTGGCGGCACGGTTTGTGCCTGCGACACGAAATCCACGTCCTGTATGTATCCGGAAGAGGTGGCGGCGTTGCCTTGCGCACCTCCCTCCTTTCCCTTTCCCTTTCCTTTTCCTCGGGGGCGCCATCGGCGTTTCTTCTCGCCGTCGCCTTCTCCTCCAGATGGCTTCTGCTGCTGCTGCTGCTGCTGGGGCTGCTGGGGCTTTTTAGACCCCGAAGGTTGCTGCTGACCTTGCGGTCGCTGTCCACCTTGCTGCTGTCGCTGCTGCTGCTGCTGCTGCTGCCCACCTCCTTGTCGTGGAGTAAAGCGCGCTCGTTGCGCGTGGGCTGTCTGGTTGGAGGCGTAAGCGGCAATAATGCCGCTCCGGGCCTTATCCCACGTCAGCTCATGAAGCGACGTGTTTGAGGTGAGGAGTGTCTGAGCTACGTGGCTCAAAGACGGGTGGAGGGAGTGGAGGAGGACCATCGTTTCGATTTCCGGGGCGATGCCACTATCCATGGCGTCAAGCTGCCCGAAGATCTGCTGGAGCTCGCTCATCTTGAGCGAGGGATCACCGCCGAGAGGGAGCTCAAACGTTATAGCACGAATGAACTCGTTGTAGACCTGAGCTGGTCCAGGAAGGCCGTATTGGCCCTGCAACTGGGACCAGAGTGCGCGAGCATCCCGGGCGGAATGCTTTAACATGCTATTGGGGAGAGTTGCCTCTATCAACCCAAGGGCACGCATCCGGAGGTTGTTGGCCATACCAACACTGCGGCGCTCCTCAGCAGTCGCAGGAATTGGGGTTCCTGGTCGTGCGGGACGTGCCGGCGAAGTGCTAGTCGCCGGGATAGCAGGGTGCTCAGGCCCGTAAGCCTGCTCGTACTGGACGGGTTCGTCCAAGGCTCCAGAGAAGTCCCATCCGGTCCAGGAGCAGTCATTCAAGGAAATGCACATAAGTGCAGACCGAAGGCGAAGCGACCAGATAGTGTAGTTCCCTGTCCCTGTAAGGACGGGAAGCTGCCCGCTAGGGGTTTGAACAAAGCCCTGCGGAGCAGGGGCCGGTTTAGACATATCTAAGAATAGGGTAAACATGCGTTAGCATCATGTAGGACTGCAGTGCGTGATGCACGCGTCGCAACATGGGGCAGACTCAGGGATCAAATGGACCAAAGGGCCACCGTCTCCCAGGTTGCGTACGACCGTAGCCTCCTACACTCTACCAGCGTTGCAGAACGCGGTCTGAGTGAGCGGCGGTCGGGGCCCATAACCTGTTAAGACGAGTACACCACGGTAGCTCTACGCTAGTGGCGGAGGGGAATCGTACTCACTGGGTTTGTTGAGATGGTAGTTATAGACCGTAGCTAGAGGATATCTTAGAGGTATGATGGGCGAATAGAAGACTGAATTGTCTAAGGAATGTACGCATACTACATAGGTCTTATATATCTAAAGTCTCTGGTCTGTGTGCCGTTCTACCTAATACAGGTGAGGTCTTATCTGCCAGTAGCATATACAGAGCATACTGCGTACATTGTTCTATCGTAATAGACCATGACCAGCAACCTAGAGTGCGGTCTAGTACATTGTCCGTTATCTCTCTTCAAGAGTGAAGTACTCAAGAACCCGTTTCAGCTATAAATAGACTGAACCAACGTAGTGGTACGGATCGAGATTCAACAAGTAGTTGTACCGCCCTTCTGGTAGTCGGTTATTCACTCCGCATGGAACCTTCTAGTACATGCGTCGTACACAGTATGCTCCAATTATGCTACTGGTAGTTAGACCTCACCCGTATAAGGGTTTAGAGTGCACAGACCAGGGATATTAGTACCGTTATAAGGGTTTAGAGTGCACAGACCAGGGATATTAGTATATATACCCTATGTAGCATTGTAGTATGTAGACCCCTTCGGGTATGCCTTCTGGCATAAGACACTATGTCTTCTCTCCTCTATGCTAGCTTCTCTAAGCATCGCTTCCCCTCTCCTCAAGACTCTCTGAGTATGCTGGTATAAGCAGGACTATGTCCGCTACCACGCGCCTCTCCTACTGGACCGTCTCCCGGATGAATACGACTACCCTCCACCGCTGACGCCTACACGCTTAGGTAGTGTGAACTTATATTGGGATGTCTACTCGTTCTCTCAACAGAAAGTGGCGGACTTTTTACCACAAGAAAGTCTCACCAGGCTTGCGCCTGTGAAGCTTTATTTATGTCCTATAGTGAAGATCAACACTCTTTTTGATATATACAACTCTGATATAACTTCGGTGTTAGGGTCGTGAGAATATGAGGTCCTTGGAATTGCTTTCCAAAACCCGCAAATGTATCAAAAGTCAAGCCTGTGTGTGCAATACAGTGAACCTCAAGCGTCCTTTAAGATTGTGGCCACTTCAAAGAACTTTCCCATAATCCACTGGCAGTTCAATTTGTCCTTGGTAAAGATAGGCTCCAACAGACTGTATTGATACATACGGATGTTCAATGAATTTGGACTCAGGATCTGATGCAAGGTGACTTAAACCTTGTTTCAACACATCTTGCATAAGCTCCCTTGTTTAGGTTCGGAAAATGGGAAAGGACATATCAAGGTTTCCCTTGCCTCTTGATAACCTGTAATTGGTCATCCAAAAGCCTCTTAGGTACCATCTAGACCTTGAAGGTTAAAGCCAGGCTCCTATTTCTGGTACTCCCCTACTGGTGCCTCCCTTTTCTATCGAGAATCCAAACAACCTGCACTCAGCGGCCCATGAGTTTCACCACCTCAGGCCAACATCCCACCAGGACGTTAGTTCATAAAAGCTTATTCGTCCCGTGACCACTAGCATACCAGGGGTTGGGGACCGCGGGTAAATGCGGCCAATGGTGCCTAAGCAAAAATCACCCAAACTACATAACAAGGCAGGGAGCTCGACTGAAAGGATGGAAGAATTCCCTTGTGGTACATGGAGGTTAAACCTTTGGAAAAGGGGCTTTACCCTTCAAATAAACCCCCTGCAATATTTGGTATAAGGGTTGAAAGGTTCCTGCGCAATTGGTTGGGATGATAGGTAGGCAAAACCCTTTTTACAAGTCACCTACAGCTAGAGTAATGACTTTTTTGGTTTCCAATTTTTAGACAAAATCATGGCAGAGCTATAATTTTTTTTCATGTAAGCTCGAAGAAATGGTTCTTTGCCCTGTTAAGACTGGAATTTACAAATACTCATTAAGTTTGATTCCCTCCTAGGCATACTCTCTATCAAATTCTGACACACTGATGCAGGAATTTTGCCCCATTCTATATCCACCCTTTCTCTGAGTTCAGTTATGCTGGAAGGGTAGTTTTCATACTCTTCTAGCCTGTTTTTGACATAAGTCCAGAGCTGTTCAATGGGATTAAGGTCTGGGGACTGTGGTGGCCACTCCATAACCTTTAAACCACTGTTTTCAAGCCACTTTTTTGCTTTTTTGCTTGTGTGTTTGGGGTTATTGTCCTGTTGGAAAAGGACTTGCCACTTCTTCTTCCTGTATTTCTTGAGACTTTGGTAAAGTTTGTCATCCAAAATGCAAACATAAAGGTCACCATCCATGGTACCTTCAATGTAGTGTATATGGCCAGGCCCCTGCCATAGCATGCACCCCCATATCATGTAAGAACCTCCTCCAAACTTGACAGTTCCATTCACCAGCCTGTCACTAAGCCCCTCTCCTGCTGTTTTCCACACCCAATGCCTTCCATCTGACCCCATCCAATTGATTTTAGTCTCATCTGTCCAAACTACCTGCTTCCAGTCCTCCACAGTCCAGTTTGCATATGTTTTTGCAAACACCAGCCTCTTTTGCTTGTGAACCCTAGTGAGTAAAGGCCATTTTCTCTTCACTACAGCCTTCATCCCTGCCCTTTTAAGTGTCCTTCGAATTGTTTTGGATGAAACAGGTTGGTTGGTAACATTTTGGAGGGCCTTTGTGACCTGAGAGGCATTATCAGCCTTGCAAGAGGTGAGAAGTTGAATGGCATATTTGGTATCAGAGGGGGAAAGCTTGCTTGGATGGCCACCAGTGGATTTGGAAATTGTTGGCCTATGTTTAGAGCGAACTCTAGAGATAGTACTGAGGGAATAACCAGTAGTGGAAGCAATTTGGGTAGCAGTATGTCCTTTGTCAAGGAGAAAAAGGATATGATCAATCTGAGAAGAAGAGAGAGGTTTCATGTCAACAGAAGATAAGTTATTGGGTTACTTTGGCCTGGAGAAGTAAGCTTTCATCTTTATACACAATCTACTCTCATCATATGATTTTATTTGAATTTGTTTGAGAGCAGTAAACAGAGTTATGTGCCTGGAGAAGATGAGGGACAAAACCCTTCCAATGCACTCATAATATTCAATAATTCATATCTCCATAGAAACAAAGTATAATATTAAATGCTTAAACATATTTGTAGATAAGAAGCATGACTACCTTCATTTAAAATTTGAAATGAATTGGCTTAGTGGTTGCTGAGTTATTTGAGATTTCATGAAAAAGTCAAAATCATTGGAAGGGTTTTGTCCCTTACTGTAGTGGTTTTGCGGGACACGTTCAATATTCAGCCTTCGCAGATAAGGCAGGTTGTTGTATGGCAGGTCATGTGCCGATGATTCCATCATTGTGCTGATTTCGTCACCCCAACCATTCTATGATCCGTCACTGATCTGCCATCTATATAGAGGGGAATAATATCATTATAGAGGGGGATGATGGTGTGTTTGGGGTCCTTGCTTACAAATTTTAGTCAGCATTGGTAATCCTGTGCTACTTTTGCACAGCCTTAGTCAGAATTGGTCAGCTTTGACTAAGCAAAAGTTGTTCCCTTCTACTCCTTCAAACGTTTTCGCATCAAACACTGCCACCGCATCAAACACTGCCACCCTTTTCACATCAAACACTGCCACCTCAGTGCTTTGGGAGACTAACACTCAGTCCATGACAATATTCAACACTCCACCTGGTGTAAAAATTATAAAACATCCCCGGAATGACAGAGAATGACTTAGACTACAGTCTTTATATAATTTCCTTAGTCAGACAACAGTCCATACTAAAAAAATGAGTCAATACTGAATAAATGACTCAATGGCTGTTTCTATGACTCACTACTCACTAATGCTGTGAATCTAGCTTATTAATTTTCACTGCCTGTGTTATGTGCGTTACCTTACTTCGCAACCGGGCCCGGATCGTCTCCACTCAGGGAGAGGTTCAACGCTATAGCCCAGGAGTATTTGACAAGTCTCAATGACTTCGGTGCAGGCTTCGGATTGCTCCCTCGAGTAGAAGCTCGCGCTTGCCTGAGAAGTCCGAGTTAAGTGTCACTGCAGTCCCCAAGGTTGTTAGCCTTGTAGCAGACGAGCGAAGATAAGGAAGCTTGTTACTAGAATAACCTGAAGTAATACAAAGTACTACTTAAGGTTTATATACTAGCTACGAATAGGAGATGAGAGATTACGTAGTAAGTAGATATGAGTCAATGAGAACTACTACGGGTTAATTGGTAATCTAAGGAATCATAGGGATAGGTGAAATGAATAGAAGAACGAGTACGAGTCATAAGAAGATGGAGTCAGGTAAAGAGAAGTACGATGATGGGAAAGATGAAGGTGAAACAGGAACATGATTCAGAACGAATCATAAGAAGCAAAGGTAGAAGTACATGTGATAAATAAATAAAGAACGGACCGGGGTATACAAGAAGAATGGAAAGTTCATACGGAAGGTTAATACGTTAATGCGGAGAGTCCGGGGGTGTGGTAAGTTGGTAACATTAGCCCGTCTCTAGGTAAATTACTCCGAAATTTACGCGGATAGGACTGAGTAGTCCAAAGATACTCCGTCATCGTAATATTCGTTGTCGAAGGCATCACGGGGATTTTCCAGGACTTGTTCTTGGAAACGTTGTTTCATATTTTCCACAGCTTGAATGTGGTCGACGTATTTTGGACAATCTTCTGGCTTATGTTTCGGGTTGAGAGTTTCGCAGAGTCGGCAGAAGTATTGGGGGCAAGTCCAGCGGTAATGGCCAGGGCGGGTTTTTCGACAGATGGGGCAAGTGGTATGGGCACAATCACTGGTCCAGTGACCTACGGCAGGGAGATGGAGTTTGGCACATTTTTCACAAAAGGCCTTCGGGTCGAAATTCAGATTGTTCATAGCTCGGGGTTGGGTTGGGGTTCCTCCTCGTCCTGAGTTAGGATTGAGGGGTTTTCGAATAGGCTTCGGAGGTTTAGAAGTTGATCCAGTTGGCCCATTAAGTTGTGTATGGCTGTTTCGAATCGTTCGGGTGGGATTTGTCTGTCTGGATGGGAGAGATGTGGATGGGGAAGGTACATGCAGTTTGGGGGAGGGTTCTCTCGTGGGGGAATCGGCTCGTTGGTGTGGTCTGACCTTAGAAGGGCCAGTTCGCTGGTTGGGTGGGATAGGCTTAACGCTATGCTCGTTGAGGTAGCAGGCGTAAGCCTGAGGTAATCCAAGGCTTCGTGATGCCTGGATAAATAGGGCCGCTCGATCGGTAGCGTGCTCATAATCCCGAGAAAGATGTTCGAGCTGTGAAATGGCGTCGCAGATAAAGCGCCAGTGATTTCGCTGATTGGCATTATGTAGATATTTGGTGCGGAAGCGAGTTCGATGGCCTCCCTTGAGGACCATCGTGCGGAGGGATCCCTCAGATGAGAAATCAGTTCTAGCCCATAACTCCATGGGCGAAGGTCTATCGTTCGCAGAGGTGGGCTCGGGGGAGAAGCTGCTTCGCCTGTCGGGGTCTCGGTCGGATGGGTTGGCTGCGATGTAACCCGCGGCCGAGTGTTCAGTGGGGTGTAATTCGTCCCAGGCTGACCTGGGGGGTTTCAGATTGACGGTGGTAGTTGTAGGGGACTTTGGAGAGGGGCCGGCGGCGGAGGGGGGAATGTGTCATTGGTCGAGGACAGGAAGCTCTGCCCTAATAGATTTTGGGATCCCAGCTCGCTCCGAGGGGAGTGTTGGGGTGGGGTTGTCAGCCCGGATTGGGTAGACGTACTTTGGCTTTGGCGACCAGAGGAGTCGCTGTGGGGTTGATTTCGTATCGTAGGTGGCGGTATGGGGAGTGGCTCCGGCGACAACGCTGGAGAAAGAGACTGGCGGGTCTCTTGGCTCGGGGTTGTTGGGTGGGTTTGGTACGTCTGGCTGCTGGGGACGAAGTTGGGATACAGCGGAGCTGCTTCCCATTCTTGTTGGGTAGGTAAGTCTATCCCAGGGGGTACTGGGAGATGATTCGGTGGAGGGGGGAATGTAGACGCAATCTGGGCCGATGAAAACGTCGACCCAGAATTGTTTGTTCTGGTCTGCGAATTGTTGGAGCTCGTCTTTGGTGAAGACGGCATTCGGGAGGGTGATAATGGGCTTTTCGAGCAGTTTGTTAATTTGGACGGTGGGGAGAATTGGGGTTTCGTGGCCCACAGGTGTGACGGTGGGAGGGTAGGATATAGGAATATGAGGGGAGGAGGGGAGAGAATGGGCCTTTCTGATTGGGGAATTGTTCTTTGTAGAAAAGGAAGAGATTGAAGAGAGGGAAGGAGAGGGGGATGAGGCTACGATGGCCGCTTTCTTTCCCTTCTTATAGTTCTTCTGGGTTGGTGCCATTGGTAGTTTGGTTTGTGGAAGTGTTGTTAAGGAATGATGGAGAAGTTGGGTGAATCCTGGATTATTTATATCTTTTAGGTGGGATGGGAATTAGGTAGTGTTCTCGTTGGTATTTTCGTAACAGTTCTTGGGCATGTGGTAAGAACTGTGCTTCGTTTTCCCAAGAGTTTTCCTCGTGGCTGTAACCTTTCCACTTGATGTAGTATTCCCTTTGTTTATTCTTGGTTCTATAGTTCAAGATGCCTTCAATTTCGTATTCTTCTTCTCCTTCTATTACATATGTCAGGGAGAGGTGGTTGTGGGTTTGATCCATGGGTATTGTTTTCGGTGTATTCGGAGAGAAGGGTAGCGTGGAATACGTTGTGAATTTTCCATGTTTCAGGTAGTTTCAGTTGGTAGGAGAGCGGCGATAAGACTTCTTTGATAGTGAACAGTCCAAGGCGTTTTGGCGCGATCTTGTTTGATTTGAATGGGAGTTTCAGGTTTCTCCGTTCAAGCCACACTTTTTGTCCTAGGGTGAAGGGTTTGAATTTTGCTTTGATTCGTTGTTCCATGCGTTCCATAGCTAGTTTGTGGGCAGCAATTGCTTCTCTTCGTGCATGGTCTAGGAGTTCTATTCGTTCTTCAGTAGTGGCGAAGTTTGATTCCTCCAGAATGGTGGGTATTCCATGGGGTTTTGTTCCATACATGAGTTCAAAAGGGGTTTGTTTCCGGTCAGAGTGTGTTCGTGAATTATGGGAGAATTCGAGGATTGGGAGTGCTTTAGACCAGGAGGAGGGATTTCCTGTACAGTAGATAGATAGGTACGCTGCAATTTCCTGATTGAATCGTTCTGTTGTTCCATCCGATTGAGGATGGTAGGCTGATGAGAATGATTGGGTGATTCCAAGTCGTTTCATGAGAGCTTGACTGGAGTTTGCTCGGAATCTGGGGTCACGGTCGGAGATTATCTTGTCCAGTAGTCCGAATCTGGTGTAGACCTTGTCTATAATTATATCGGCAATTCCTTTGGCGGTGATTTCCTTTGTACAAGGAGTAAGAATTACCCCCTTCGTACAGTAAGGGACAAAACCGTTCCAATGTTTTGAACTTCTCAGAAGATCAGCTCATATCTCAAGGACTACTGTGGCTGTGCACTTCCTAATTTAATTGTAGATAGTCCAGTATCTTATCTAATCATATGCAAAGTATGATTATGTAATCCTTTGTTTTAGGGGAGTTATTAATTAATTAATATTTTAAGTGCATTGGAACAGTTTTGTCCCTCTTGAAATTTATATACAAAATGGGTATTCTAGTACCTGGTATAAGCTCCCTTGGCCTGTAAAACTGCCTGGACCCTCCTAGGCATACTCTCTATCAGATTCTGACACACTTCTGGTTCTATGTCATCCCACTCCTTTTGTATCCTCTCCCATAGGGTATTCATGCTATCAGGAGGAGTATCATACTCTCCCAGCTTATTCTTGAGGTGAGTCCAGAGATGTTCAATGGGATTAAGGTCTGGAGACTGTGGGGGCCATACCATAACCTCCAATTCAGACTCATCTAGCCAGTTTGTAGCCTTTTTGCTCTTGTGTTTGGGGTCATTGTCCTGTTGGAAGACCATATCCTCCTCATTCTTCCCATACCACCTGATGCTCCTCTTTAGTTCATCCCCCAAAATTTGAACATAAAGGTCAGCATCCATCTTCCCTTCAATTTTAGTGGCAAACCCCACTCCATCCCACAGCATACAACCCCAGATCATCACATTTCCTCCACCAAACTTGACTGTTCCCTCAACCAATCTATCATTCAGCCCCTCTCCTGCCTTTTTCCATACCCAAACCCTTCCATCTGATCCAAACCGATTGATTTTGGACTCATCTGTCCAAATAACCCTCTTCCAGTCCTCCAGGGTCCAGTTAACATGTGCTTCTGCCCACTCCAACCTTTTCCTCCTATGGACAGCAGTAAGTTTAGGTCATTTCCGCTTGACTACAGCCTTCATTCCAGCTCCTCTGAGTGCCCTGCGCACTGTTTTGGTGGATACAGGCTGGGCAATAACATTTTGAAGTGATTTGGTGACTTGGGAGGCATTGTCAGCCTTGCGAGAGGTGATGAGGCGAACAGAATAGTGGATATCAGAGGGAGAAAGTTTAGATGGGCGGCCACCAACAGATTTGGAAAGTGTTGATCTATGTTTGGAGCGAATCCTAGAAATAGTACTGACTCCCAGACCAGTAATAGAAGCAATATGATGAGCAGATTTCCCTTGGTCCAGGTAAGAGAGGACTCTATTGGTCTGAGTAGAGGAAAGAGAGCGCATATAGTTGTAAAGGTATAGTGGGGGAGTTAATTTGCACCTGAGAATAAGCACATCCATTTATACATCACCCTACATGGTCACATGATTTTATTTGTATTTATTTGATTGCAATAAATGAAGTCATGTGCTCAGAATTTGAGAGGGACAAAACTGTTCCAATGTACTTAAAATATTAATTAATTAATAACTCCCCCAAAACAAAGGATTACATAATCATACTTTGCATATGATTAGATAAGATACTGGACTATCTACAATTAAATTAGGAAGTGCACAGCCACAGTAGTCCTTGAGTTATGAGCTGATCTTCTGAAAAGTTCAAAACATTGGAACGGTTTTGTCCCTTACTGTAAGTCCATGGTCCACTATGGACAGAATTGAGTCGAATCTGTGGGATTTTGGCAAATCGGTCAGTAGATCCATAGTGATATGGGCGAATGGTCTAGTAGATATTGGTGGTGGTATTGGTTGCAACGAAGGGTGGGAAGGATTTCGGTTAATTTTAAATTGTTGGCATTCGCTGCATCCTTTAACGTAATTCCGTACGAAGGTACTCATTCCTGGCCAATATACTTCAGCTTTAGCGAGGCGATAAGTTTCTTGTTCTCCAGGGTGTCCGACCGAAGGATGGTCGTGGTATTATTGGATGACACGTCGGCGGAGTTCCATGTCTTCTGGGATGATGACCTTTCCTTCGAATGTCATAAGATGTCCATGTGGCCTGGGAATCATCCCGTATTTCGGATTTATTGCTTCTGGTGATTCTGATAGAAGTCGTTTCATGGCTTCCATGGTGATTTCGTCATATTTCGATGATTTTACGATGTCATTCTGTAATTCCTGATCAACCATGGAGATGAACAGTTCGTCTGGTAATACAGTGATTTCCCTGAGGAATACTTCCTCAGGTAAGACAATAACATTTTCGTTGTCATTGTCATCATCTGGGGTGTGATCTGGTCGACGTGAGAGGGCATCGGCAGCAGGTATTTTGGTTCCTGGGACGTGTTCAATTGCGAAGTCGAAGTGTGAGAGGAAACCAAGCCATCGAGCTTGTCTTCTGGAGATATTTTGGGGTTTTCTCCAAAAGGTGAGGTTCTTGTGATCAGTTCGTATTGTTACGCGATGTTGGGCTCCTTCTAGGTAATGTCTCCATTCTTCTAGTGCCGTGATTATGGCAAGGAGTTCCCTGTCGTGTATTTCGTAGTTTCGTTGGGTAGGGTTGAATGCTTTGGATAGGAAAGCTACTGGGTGGTAGTTTCCGTTCATGTCTTGCTGTGATAAGACTGCTCCTAAGGCATATTTTGAGGCATCGGTCTTGATAAAGAAGGGTTTTGTTTGGTCTGGCATCAGCAAAACGGGTTTCTTCATGAATTCGGTTTTTAGTTGGTTGAAGGCTTCGTTTGCTTTGTGTTCCCATTCGAATTTCTTTGTTTTGGATAGAAGAGCATTAAGCGGTCGAGAGATGTCGGCATAACGATGTATAAATTTTCGGTAGAAGTTACAGAATCCCATGAATTTTCTGACATCGTGGGTAGTGCAGGGTAAGGGCCATTCTTCTATTCCACGGAGTTTGGTGTTGTCCATTTCGATCTTGTCGGGGGAGATTATCATGCCGAGATATTCTAGATGGGTTTTATCGAATTCGCATTTTTCTAGTTTCAGGTATAGATCGTTGTCTTTCAAGATCTGAAATGCTTCCAAAGTAAGGCGATCCATTTCTTCCTGAGTTTTTGCATAGATGAGGATGTCGTCCATATAGATTATAATTCCTCCTTTATCTAGCATTTTTGCGAATATGGTGTCCATCATCTTTTGGAAGGTGGCTGGGGAGTTGCACATTCCAAAGAACATGACGTTTGGTTCGTAAAGTCCGATTGGAGTTTTGAATGCGGCTTTCCATTGGTCTCCTTCTCGAATACAGATGTTGTTGTATCCGAGTCGGACGTCCATTTTCGTGAATAGTTTTGCTCCTTGAAGTTTGTCCATAATTGTCGTTATCATAGGAATAGGGTACGCATTCTTCTTGGTATGTTTATTTAGATAACGGTAATCTTGACATGGCCGAAGTTTCCTATCTTTCTTTCCTACGAAGAAAAAGGATGAGGCCATGGGAGATTCAGATTCTTGGATGTATCTTTTTCGGAGATTTTCGTTTATGAATTTCTTGAGTTCTTCGGTTTCAAGGGGTGATAAGGGGTACGTTTTCCCTAGTTCTGGTTTGAAGGTATCCAAGAGTTCGATTTTATGGTCGTATGGCCTGGGAGGGGGGAATCGCTCAGATTTCTTCGTGTCGAAGAGTGAAGCGAATTTCCTATATTTCCTGGGTATCTTTGTATTGGTTTTTGGGGTTGACTTTTGTGCGAGGCTTGTGGCTTGGGTGATCTTCGTATTGATTTCGAGTTCATGTGGAGTTTGAGTGATTTCGTAGAGTTCGTGTTCTAAATGGAATTCATCGAAATCAATGTTTTCCAAGTAGAGTTTGAGTTCATCGATAGAGAGTTCAGGTTCTTCCGAATGGATGATCGCTTCGAAGACTTTTACAGCCAGTGGGTCAAAGTCTTCGTCTAGGTAGGTGTAACGTTCGGCATCATTCATTCCATGGATGTCTAAGGCGATTTCATTGATAGTGGCAGGTCCGTTTGTGGATTTTACGATTAAGGGTATGATGTTGTCGTTGTTTCGCCATTTGAACTCTTGAGTAGTCCAATTTATGTCTGGGTTTGTTTGTTGTAGCCACAGGTATCCTAGGATTAGATCTTTGGATCCTATTCCTGAGACATAGGCTTCGAATTGGCATTGTTTTCCATCAATTAAGGCGTTCAATTCAACGCTTTCATAGATTGATCCATTTTCATTGGAAGTTCCATCCGCATTGGATACTTTGATAGGATGTTTGATAGGGCGTGTTCATAGTCCATAGGTGTTTATAAAATTCGAGGAGATGAAGTTTCCTTGGGCTCCAGAGTCAATTAGAGCGGTGACTGGGATATTTCGTAAATGGTTCTGATTGAGTTTGATAGGGAGAAAGATTGATGCTTTGTTGTCCGAGGTAGGGAGTTTTATTAGATTGATTTGTGGGTCACCCAGCGATTCCTTTACAGGATCGGGTGACGCCTTCAAAAATCCCCAAAGGGCTTGAGCATTGGGTCAGAGATATATGCTTCTCTGAATTCCATTCTTTCGTCCGTTGGAAGTTCTCTGATCATTGCTTGGATATCGAGTGCAGAGATCTTTCGGGTTTGATTAGGAGCAGCACCGGAGTAATTCCTGGAAGCTTGAGGTTGTGAGGGTTGTGTATAACGGGGTGGTTGCATGAATCTTCTTTGTGGTGGGTGGGGTCGTCTAGGAGGTGGTTTTTCTCTGGACAAGTTTGGGTCAGGATTTGGACAGTTGCTGATAAGGTGTCCAAATTTTCCGCAACCTATGCATTTCCCAGCTTTGTAGCGAGCAACTTGCTCAGCAGTAAATACAGCGTTTAGTTGTAATTCGGGGTCATCCAAGTCGTAGCTTTCATGAGTGTAGTCTTGCTCTGCGGGATATAGTTCTTCGTCTTCGTAAGGTGGTTCATAGGGGTCCTGAAGTTCTGCCTGTATTTCATGTATGGTTCGTGCAGGTTGGCGATTTGGTTGAAAACGAGTGTGGTAGGTTGGTTGGAAACGGGGTGGTTGGTAGGGAGTTGGGTTTCGAGAAAAGTTTCTAGGCCACATTGCGTCAGCTTGACGATTGACTGAGTCTCGTTGTACTGCATCGGTATACCATTCAGCAATGGTTTCAGGTGGTCCTTCTTTTCTAGTCCATACTTCTCTTGCGAGATTAGGATTGAGTCCTTGTTTATATTGTTCAATTAATGCTTCATTGTCTTGAATTCCTCCAATAGATGCGAGGCGTTGGAAATCAAGATTGAAGTCTGCTGCTGAGGACTTATTTTGCTTCAATTTGTACCATTGTCTTCGTGCAGTGATTTGTTCATCTACTGGAGTGAAGTGTTTCAAGATTTCAATCTCGAATTCTTCGAAGGTAGAGTATCTCCAAGGGATGGGTTTTCCACGGGCATCGGTAATTCGGCTTTTGTAATATTGTTCAGACCAAGATCCGGCTTTCCCTTCAACCATAAGGCTGAGGACGAATCTGATCTGTCGCTGGTCATCCGTAAATGCTCTAGGGTTCATTTCGAGATAGTTTTTGACTAGCATCCACCAAGTTTTAAATCGGGGGTTTGTTCTGTCGAAGTTCGGGGGCTTTTGTCCGATTTCTTTTGAATTTCCATCGTTTCCTACAAATTGAATGGCTGGAGTACGATGTCTTCGTCAACCTCCTCCTTCTCTTCCAATGGAGAAAGAGGACGGAGTGAATGAACCATGGCTGGAGTTTCGTGAAGAGGGAGGGGAGGGAGAGGGCGCTCTTCCTTGTCGACCTCTACGGGGAGGATCTTCTCCAGGTGTTCTTCGTTGTCCAATTCCGAAGATGGGAGTTGTAGCTCCTGATCGGGGTGGTGGTTGGTCGGTTGGTTCATTATTTGTTTCAGTTTGCGTTTGAGTGGAAGTAGCCATGCCTTCGATTTCTGGATGAATTGGTTCTTGTGATTCAAAACCCGGGATATCTGGGTATTCGAGGGTGTCTGGAGTGTATATAAGATGGGTTCCTTCTCGATTGAGGATGTCTTGGAAGTCAGATGGATGTTCGGGCAGCTGATGGAACGTCTCGTTGTCTTCGTTGTCTTCAAGGACGGATGGTAAGATGTGGGGGTTTTCGATTCCGAATTGGGAAGGGGATACGGCTCTGGATGGTGTCTGTGGTGGTGACTCTTGAGGTGGACCTTGCTCGGGCGAATCGGGTCGAAAATAGTCGAATTTGCCACTTTGTCTTGGTTTCGGTGGTTCAGGCTCAGTGGATTTTCTAGTAGGTGCTGGTAATTCTTGTAGTAGTTTCGGTTTCTGTGATCTAGTGCGTGGGGTATGATAAATCCTTTCTAAGAATGGTGCAGAAGGTCCTTCTGGTTGATGAGTTTGTTTAGGCGGGGGAGTAGTAGGAGACTCGAATGAGTGTTGGGTTGGTGTATGGAATGATCGTTCTGGAGATGAGGAAGGAGGGTGTAAGGGACGTTTCCCTTTTCGCGACGTGGTGAAGAAAGACAGATAGCAGTAGCCAGGCCCGCTCTTCTCAACGCTACTTGGCGGAGGACAGATAAACAAGTCAGTGGACCCGAAGTTCCACTCTTCTTAACCCTATTACCGGGAAGGCTTCTCAACGTCAACTGGACAGAGGGATAGTCGGCAGAAGCTGGCCGTAAGAGACTGGAGTCGTATAGAAACGAGAGAAGGGAGGGGAGGTTATTCTTATGTTACATGCGTTACCTTACTTCACAACCGGGCCCGGATCGTCTCCACTCAGGGAGAGGTTCAACGCTATAGCCCAGGAGTATTTGACAAGTCTCAATGACTTCGGTGCAGGCTTCGGATTGCTCCCTCGAGTAGAAGCTCGCGCTTGCCTGAGAAGTCCGAGTTAAGTGTCACTGCAGTCCCCAAGGTTGTTAGCCTTGTAGCAGACGAGCGAAGATAAGGAAGCTTGTTACTAGAATAACCTGAAGTAATACAAAGTACTACTTAAGGTTTATATACTAGCTACGAATAGGAGATGAGAGATTACGTAGTAAGTAGATATGAGTCAATGAGAACTACTACGGGTTAATTGGTAATCTAAGGAATCATAGGGATAGGTGAAATGAATAGAAGAACGAGTACGAGTCATAAGAAGATGGAGTCAGGTAAAGAGAAGTACGATGATGGGAAAGATGAAGGTGAAACAGGAACATGATTCAGAACGAATCATAAGAAGCAAAGGTAGAAGTACATGTGATAAATAAATAAAGAACGGACCGGGGTATACAAGAAGAATGGAAAGTTCATACGGAAGGTTAATACGTTAATGCGGAGAGTCCGGGGGTGTGGTAAGTTGGTAACAGCATGGATGAGGCAGGGGATACCAAGATGTTTGTGGTAGAACTCCTGGACTAGTTCTGGGGCATGGACTCTATTGGCTAGCTTCTACAGGTTGTGTTCCATTCCAAAGCCTTTCCACTTGATGAGATATTGAAGTCATCTTCAGTGGATGTGGCTGTTAAGGACTTCTTCAACCTCCCATTTCTCTTCTTCATTGACAATGATGGAATTGGGTGGGGGTTTTGTGTGGCAGTTCTTGATTGGATCAGGTAGTGTGGATATGAGTTTGATGACATTGAAAACTAGATGGAGGCATTGTATGGAGTAAAGGAGGCAGAGACAGTAGGCATTAGCATTGATCTGCTTGTCTATAACATATAGTCTGAGGCACTGGTGGGAAAGTTTCCTCAATAGGCAGGTAGTCTGGATGTTATCTACTTCAAGGTAAACTTTGTTGCCTGGCTTGTATGCAGGTATAGGTGTACATTATTGGTTATAGTAGCAGGTCATGTCATCTTTTGCCTTGACTAGTGTGGATTTGGCTTTCTCTAGTGTTAACTCCATTCACTTCATAAACTTGTTAACTGATTCAATCTTTGAGGGTGGCTGATGCAGCTCAAATCCCATGCACAGGTGATGTCCAGTGTCTAAGAGAAAGGGGGAGTGTTGGGTGGAAGCATGGATGTGGTTGTTGTGTTGGAATTCTACAAGTGGGAGGAGGTCATGCCAGTTGTTCTGTCATTTATTTACAAAGAGGTGGAAGTACTGATCAAGTTCCTGGTTTACCTGCTCTGTCTGTCCATCCATCTGTAGATGCCAGGTAGTTGAGGCAGCCATCTTGATCCCTAAGAGTTGGTAAAGCTCTTTCATGAACATAGTGATGAATTGTGGTCCATGATCTAAAACGACAGCATTGGGGAGTCCATGGAGTTTCCAGACATTGTGGAGGAAGAGCTACACTGTGCCTTCAGCCAAGACAGTGGTGTGGGTTGGGATGAAGTGGGCTCATTTAGAGACAGAGTTCACCACTGTCATGACAGTGTTGTAGCCTGTGGATTTCAGGAGTTCAACTACAAAATCTATACTGAGTGTATCCCAGCAGGCTTCAGGAATGGGGAGTAGGTGGAGTTTTCCTTGCAGTGGACAGCAGATGGGCTTGGTACACATGTAGAGATTACAGGTAGAAATATACTGACCAATATATCAAGCTATCTGGGGCCACCAGTAGTTACAGGAGATGAGTTCTAGCATTTTCCATTATCCAGTGTGTCCTGCAATCTTCATGTCATGGTGGAGAGCCACTATCCTCCACCTAAGATCAGAGCCCATTGAGACATAGATCTTTCCTTGAAACAGGAGTAGACCATCCTGCTCTGCCCATTCTGCACTCCTTATAGTCTTGGTCAATGACTGCCTGAGTTTCCATGTGGCTTTAGCAACTGCCTCCTCTTGTTCACCCATGTAGTTTCCAGAGCAGATATCCTTCAACAGAAGCTGCTCCTCTCCTTCCATTGAGATTCTTTCAAGTGCATAGATAGTGAAGAGGCCATTCAGGAGAAGAGTAATGTTCTTGTTGTCATGGGCTTCTGTGCCATGGTCAGCTCTGTGGGACAGTGCATCAGGTTTCCCCATAGTGCAGCCAGAATAGTGGTACAAGCAGAAATCAAAGCAGGAGAGTATAAGAGACCAGCAGGCTTGGCAATGGTTGAGTTTCTTGGTGGACATAAAGTACTCTAGGTTTTTGTGGTCTGTCTAGATCTCAATTTGGTGATGCGTGCCCTTGAGGAAGTGTCTTCACTTCTCTAGTACATGGATGATCACCAGTATTTCCTTGTTATAGATCTTATAATTCCATTCAACTACTGTGAGGGACTTTGAGTAGAACACCACTGGGTGCTATTGGTCTGAGTCTGCCACTTTCTGAAAGAGAACTGTATCTGTTGCAAAATCTGAGCTATCTACCTCAACACAGAAGGGAGCAAAGTCATCAGGTAAGAAGAGCACAGGAAAGGAGGTGACTGCATCCTTGAGTGCCTAGAAAGCCACTTCTTCTGCAGTGTCCCATTTCCACTTGGTATCTGCCTTAGTAAGGTCAAAGAGTGGGTAGGCTATATAGGAGAAGTTACAGATGAAGTAGTAGTAGAAATTGACAAATCCCAGAAATACCTGTGTTTGCCCCATATCGGCTGGAGCAGGCCAGTCTCATACTCCTGTGACTTTGATTGGGTCCATCTCCATATTATTCTCTGATATGATGAGACCAAGGTACTCAATGCAGGTCTTCTCGAACTTGCACTTTTTAGGCTTGAGAAAAAGCTGGTGCTATTCAAAAATTTGCAGGACCCAGTGGGTAACCTCCTGGTATTCTTCAACAGTCTTGGTGAAGATCAGTATGTCATCCATATACACCATAACAATGCCCTCCATGATAAACTCATGGAAGATGTCATTCATTATGGTCTGGAAGATGGCAGGGCTGTTAGTGAGGCCAAAGAATATGACAAGTAGCTCAAATAGCCTGCAATTTGTCCAGAATGCAGCTTTCCACTCATTACCCAGCTTAATCTGCATATTGTTGAATCCTCAGTGAACATCCAGTTTAGTAAAGTACTTAGCCCTGCGAAGTTGTACAATGAGTTTGAATATGAGTGGGAGGAGGTACTTCATTGAGAGCACAGTAGTTCTGGATGAGGTGGAGGGATCCATCTTTCTTTTTGATGAAGAAGACGGGCAAGGCCATGGGGGATTTGGAGGGGCAGATGCGACTAGACAAGAGGTTCTTCTGGATGAACTTGTCCAGCTGCAGCTGCTCAGTGGGTGAAAGCAGATATACTTTGTAGCCCTTTGGGTTAGCACCTGGGATGAGCTCAATCATGTGATTCCATAGTTGATGCTTAGGTAGTGTATCAAAGAACTTTTTGGCAAACACAGCTTCAAAGTCATGAAGGTAGGAAAGAATGATGTCTCCAAACCTGGTAGGTGAGTCAGATGACTGCAAATTGCAGTGGAAGGCCTCTACTAGCCATTGGGATGTGGTACCTATTGCACAGATCTCTTCTGGATATGGAAGGAGGTTGATAGTAAAGATGCGGTCATTGTCCTCATAGAGATCAGTAGGAGTAGGTAGCTCAGCAGGTGAATCATCCTCTTCTTCTACTTCTTCTACACAGACAGGGAAGGAGCCCAAGGTGCAGGCATAGATGCAGCAGGTTTGGAGACAATGGACATGGGCCTTAGCTTTAGCTTCAACCTTGCACTTTTCACACTTGGATGGGCATTGGGACATTTTGACTTCACCTATCTGCTAGTTAATGTTGGGGTTATGTTGTTTGAGCCAAGTGTATCCAAGAAGCAAGTCTTGGTGGCCAAGTTCAGTGACTGTGAGCAGGGAGCATTCCAAGTGGTTGTGGTAGTAAAGGATGATGTTTACAACTTCTGTTATCTGACCAGCCTCATTTTCCAATCCATCAACATTATAGACTGTGAGCAGGTGAGAGAGTGTACAGGTGTTGAGTTTGTTGGTCCACATGTAATTTCTGTCAATAAAAGAGCTGGTTGTGCCACTATCCACAAGAGCATATATGCTATAGCATTCCACTGTGTCTATGGTCTCCAGTTCTACTTGAAGCATAAGTGAGGTCCTGCATTGGTCTAGTGCAGCTATAACAGGTTTGATTGGGAAGTGTTTTTTCCATTTAGGACAGTGAGGCATTGAGGTTTTCTGTGGTGTGGCTTTCAGTTCAGGTGTGGGTGAGGGTAAGGAGTTGTCTATTTGCTCTAAGGGTAGCACACTGAACCTATTTACACTTTGCAGCAAGAGTACACTTTCCACTTGCTGCTCTACAGAAAATCTGCTTCTTCTACCTTTTCAGCCACTTGAGCCAAATCTGCTGCTTCTTTCATGTCCTTCTTGGCTAGGAGTTTCATTAGGAGGTTATCCTCCTCCTCTGCAGTCAGGTAGTGGATGTCATGTCTGAGAGGGCATTCAGATTTGACATGCCCAACCTTCTTGCAGTAGTGGCAGGTGGGCAGGAGTGGAGCAGGTTTGTGAGACATGTCTACCTCCATGGGTGTAGGGGTGCTGAGAGACAGTGTGGGTTGAATGGGTGGAGGCAGAGCAGTGACCAGTGGGAGTGGAAGGGAATAGAGGGGTTTTGGTTTCAAGAATGTCAGGTCAGAGTAGGTAATGGCCTGGAAGGCATTATTGGCAGCCCTCACCTGGTTAATGTGTTGGGCTGCAGTATACCAACCTTCTACATCATTGTCCCAGAGACATTCTGAGACTATGGTGGCTACCACATTCTGGATTGTCAGCCAAAGTCCATGGCAGAATTTGATGACCACCATCTTTGGGTCAGTGTACCCTAAGTCTGAAATGAGATTGTGGAAGTTGTCAAGGTAGTCATCAACATTTCAGTTGCCCTGGTGGTACCCTGTGCCCTTTAGGACATTGACTGCAGTAGCTTCTGCATCCACAAGAAAGAAGTGTTTATGGAACTCAGTGGAAAAGTCTTCCCAACCAAGAAAGCAGGTTTGTCCTGGGTATTGCTCTTCCCAATATATTATATTCTCAGCCCACTTAGCTGCACAGCTGCTTTTCATATATAATAATGCCCACAGGATCTGGGTGTCTTTGTCCTTGAACTGATCCTTGCACAACCAAAGGTAGATGTAGCAAGAGTTGAGGAATACATGTCCTCTGGAGCAGTCTCTGTCAAAGTCAGATGGAGTGGCTACCTTGGTCTGGATGGATGTGGGGCATGGCTGAGGTGTAGGAGCAGGCATATAGTCAGTGGAGAATTGTGGAGCATGGGGGGCAGGGGCATTTGCAGCAGCCACTGTACTGATTTGACCTTGTAGAGAGGAGAGTGTTTCATATACTCTCGGTTCAGATGCCACCTGATGATTTATCATCTCCTGCAGGCTATTCTGCAGCTGTGCAAGTATTTGTTTCAAGAGGGACATGTTCTGCACTAGCTGCAGTTGAACCTGCTATAGTTGCAGCTGGGGCTTGTCCAACATGGGAGACAGGTCAGGCAAATAGAGATGGGGTTAGCTAATGGAGGGTATTTAAGGGGAACTCCTTGGAGTTGTTCCCAGTGGGTGACCAGGTCTCTCATGAGATCCAATTCTTCTGTAAGGACAACCTGCAATCTGAGTGGCTTGGGGATGCAAGGCTCTCATGAGTCGGATGAAGCAGACAAGTAGGTATATTATAGTGAGATTGACTTTGTCCTAAGTCAACCCAATATCTACAGGCAGTTGTGATATCAAAGGGGACTCCTTCTTGAAGGCTTAAGAATATCAAAGTACTATAACTACTTTGTATATTCTTATGTCTAAGATCAGAGGTCTTTATCCTTCAATAAATAACTCTTATAACGTCTTATAAAGTAAGCTTAATAGTTCAGAGGTAACTTCTTAGGTTCAGATTATAAGAGAGTGTTAAGAGTTATAGATTCAGTCTCTATCTAACCAAGTAAAAACGATGCTGTCTACTGGTCAAGTTGAAGGATTTATATACTACAGCAGTGTACTACTGTATTATACTGTATTAATATGTTACTTGTCTAAATATGGTATATAAAAGTCATATGACTTCAAAGTGGTACTGTTATGACCTTAGTCTGAGTAAACCTCAGGTTGCAACTTAGGCTAAGACTTGAGGGCAAGTAAGGGGAGAGAACTAGGTAGTTAAGTGTACCGAATACAGGAGTATGTATGTATGCTTAAATATGGTAGACATCCAGTTGAATGGATGGAGGTAACTATATGAAACATCTGACAATAATGGTGTAGTAGTCTTATGAGTCAATACTCAGAGATCGCTGGTACTGGAATAGATGGAACAGATATCGGATATATCAGAATGAAGATAAACATGGGGTGGACACGAATAGATGAAAGTTCACAACAATACCCCCCAGTTAGGCTTCATGTCTCAGGAAGCTCATTGAAGTCTCCATTCACCACAGCAGCTATGAGTGCTTTCTTGGTGGCAGCAATGAGGAATTTTCCATCATTGGATTGTGCTAAGAAGATGGGTGAGTGGCTTCATCTATCTTGTCAGATAGGGACTGGGATGCCATTGAATGGGAAATTGGTGGTGGTGGAACTGTCCCAGTAGTTCTTGACTATCGAATTCTAATAGTGCTGGTCCTTTTCTTGTCCTGGTAGTACAGTGCGGAATCTTGTGGACAGGAGAAAAACTGATATGAGCTGTGGCAGTGTGATGGTTTTTATGAAGTGGCAGAGGGCATTAACCTCCTCTTTCATAGAGACAGTGGTTTCTTCATCCATAGGAGTGTTGGTGTGGAGTGGTGGCATGGAGTTGACTGTATCATGCAATTCAGAGAGGGTAATATGAATCCTGTTGACTAGGGTGTTGATGTTGGGGTCCTTATTTGACTTGTCTCTCCCGAGTAGCTTCATAGCTATGTTGGCAAGCTCAAGGAATATGTTGGCGATGTTGAGGTGGTTGAAGACCTCAAGACCCAGGTCAATTCGGCTTTGGAGTCCCTAGACATGATCTTGTTCGCTAGGGGTGAGGGTGGATTGGTCTAATGCTCGGAAGATGGCAGAAATGTGTTGGTTGGTGGAGGAGGATACATTGGTGAATCCTGTATACATGTCAGCAAAGGTGATACAGGTGATAGTGAAGGTAATGTGTCGGTTCACCACTAGTTGTTTGTTTTGGGCAGTGATGTTGTTATGACCTTAGTCAGTTTAGACCTCAGGTTGCAGCTCTGGCTAAGTCTTGAGGGTGAGTAAGGGAAAGAGAACAGAAGATGGTTAAGCGTACCGAATACAACAGGGTGTATGTATGCTTAAATACATCTAGAGCTATCCGGTTGAACGGATGGAGTAACTACATGAAACGTCCAGTCAAGGCGTGGTAGTTGGTATGAGTCATATCATCAGAGAACGCTGGACTAGAATAACTGAAACAGGTACGCAGATAGTTAGGAATGTAGAATAGCACGGAACTCGTTATGATCGGTGGAAACTCATAACAGATGTTTTCTATTTTGCTGTTGGTTGCCTTGTCGATGTCCTTGAGTAGGGCTTCGAGGAGGCCTTGTGCTGGGGATGGTGTTTTGGTGAGGTTGAAGTGAGTTCCTTGGGGAGCCAGTGCTCTGCTGTTGCCTGGTTCTGGGAATGGTAGGGATGAAATTCTGGTAGGGGTGGGGTGTACAAGGGAGTTGATAGTGATACAGTTGGGTTGGGAGGCAGGCATGTTTGTTTAGTTTTTTTGTCTGGGTTGTTTGTTCAATGCTTTTTTGTGTTTTCTGTCCCCTCTTTTATGGGTATCCTCCAGATGCCTTTTTAGGTAGTCTCATATAGTGTCTTTTGCATTCTCCAAGTTGGACTCTGCTATCCATGTATCTTCTTCATTGCTATACCCCTTCCAGTGGACTAGGAATTGATATCCCCTTCTCTGTTTCCTTTGTCTGTGGATTTCTTCTACTTCATACTCTTCTTCATTGTTTATGATCACTGGGGTGGATGCCGGTGGCTGTTTTTGGCTCAGGAACTCGGCCTGATGTGCTGGTGTCAGAAGTTGTTTGTTGAACATATTATGGATAGCCCATCCATCTGGTAGTGTTAGCCAGTATGCCACTTCTCCTATCTTCTCCTTAATGAGGAAGGTCTATACTGTTTTTGGCCTAGCTTCTTTGATGCTTGATTGGTATAGATGTTTGTGTTTTCCAGCCACACTGCATCACCTATTTGGTACGTTTTGGTATGGGTCTTGTTGCGGTCATATTGCTGTTTCATCTTTTCTTGGTATGCACATAGTGCTGATAAGGCGTTGTCTCAGGTGGTCTGAAGTTCTTTTAGGAAATCTGTGGCCACCAGATTGTTTGTTGTTAGTTCATTTTTTCCTTTCCATGGGTTTCTTCCATAGTTTAGGAAGAATGGTGTCACCTGTGTCCCTCCATGTTGTTTGTCGTTATACTGAAATTCTGCAATGGGGAGCCATTCTGCCCAGTCGTCCTGGTTGTAATTGCAGTATAAGCGGATGTACATTTCTACTTCTTTGTTGATGCATTCTGTCTGTCTGTCCGTTTGTGGGTGGTATGCTGTTGATAGGTTTTGTTCTATGCTGAGTCCTTTGAATAGTTCTTTAGTGAATTCTGATGTGAACTGAGGTCCTCGGTCACTGAGTACTTTCCTCAGTAGTCTGTGTAGCTTCCATATCTCATCTTGATATATCTTTGCAATATCTTTGGATGAAATGTCCATGGTAGTCGCTGTGAGCCATATCATTTTTGTGAAGCAATCTATGATGACCAGTATTGTGTCTTTTCCTTTTGACTCCAGTAGTGGCCCAATCATATCGATGCTAATTTCTTCCCAAGGTCCATTCGGGACTGGAAGGGGGTGTAGTGGCGATTTGAGCGGTGTTGTCCTTGTTTTGTTCTTCTGGCAGGCTTGGCATCCTCAGATGTATCTTTTTATGTCTTTTCACATTGTTGGCCACCAGTAATCGTGGCTGATTAGTTCCATCATCCTGTGTTGGCCTGGGTGTTCTGTGTCTGGGATATTGTGATATTGTGTTAGGATTTCTTCTCGTAACCTTTGGTCAGGTGGAACATATGTGCTGTTTTGTTTGTAGACTACTTTATGGTGTTCAACAAGTTGGGAATCTTGTTTTTTCAGTTTGGTCAGGACCATTGTCTCTTGTTGGGTTCATTTCGAATTTTTTCTAAGAGGTCCGGCTCAATGAACAGTTTTGCTCATAGGAGTATCATGCTGTCTGTGCTGTTGGTCTGTAGCCAGCTTTCCCAGATCATGGTAACTAATTTATCTTCTTGCCCTTCCAGTATTTGATGGATTTGGGATAGTAGGTTGGCTTTTGTGTTTATTTTTCCAGGTACATGTCATAGTACGAAATCGTAGTCTTGTAGTCACAGGTACCATTGTGCTTGTTGTCCATTCAGTTTCTGTGGTTCCCAATAGTATTTCAGATTTTCATGATCAGTCCAGATTTCAAACTTTTCTTTGGTGTTGAGGAGGTAATGTCTCCATTCTTTCAAGGCATGAATGATTGCTAGTAATTCTTTGTCATATATTTCATAGTTTCGTTCAGCTAGTGATAATGTTCATGAAGTGAAGGTGATGGGGTGCCATTTGTCTTCTTGCTGTTGTGTTACGATCAGGTTACACAGGATATCAGCCAAAGGTTAGCCGCTAGGTGACATCAGGTGAGAACATATGGAACGGGTAAATTCGGACAAGTACGAGATTTGGACTCAGCAGCTTCAACATATGTGTTGCACCTTCCTGCTGTCATTGAAGTCCATATTTCAGGAGGGAGTAGGGTCAGAGTGTCAGAGGAACAAAGACAGAGAGGAACAGGATCAGAGGGCATAATTGTGGTTGATAATCAGACTAAGGATTTACAAGCATGGGGACTAGGTTTATATACTAGTCTGAAAAGCAGGAAGTACAAAAGTAATGGTGAACAAAGAATGGACAGCCACCAAGGACAGCCATCTAACAAGACACTGGGATCAAGTTCTAACTATAAGGCGATAGCAGAGAAGTTGAAGGGAATAGAAATTAAGATGGAAAACAGGATATTGGACTGACTGACAGAAAGAATGAAGAGCACCCAATGCAGCCGGACTAAGGTAACAATGACTACAAGCGGGGGAAGCAGGTGAGAGTGGGTGAACGTGTGCAGGTCATGACATGTTGTGACAGTATGCCTCCTAGTGCATAATCTGATACATCAACTTCTACCCTGAATTGACCTTGTCTTTGCAGTAGTGTCAGGATGGGTTCTTCAGTGATATATTTCTTGAGTTGGTTGAAGGCAGTCTGATGTTCTTCAGTCCATCCCCATGTAGCTACCCCTTTGAGCTTGTTCAGTGGTCCTGCAATTTTGCTGAAGTCCTTGATGAAGTGTTAGTAATAGTTGGTGAAACCCAGGAATCTTTCTACTCCTTTGGTATTTTTTGGCTCAGGCCATTCCCATACTGATTTCACTTTTTCTTCTTCCATCTCGATTCGCCCATGCCCCACTTTAACTCCTAGCATTGAAATCTCTTCTGCATCAAAGATGCATTTAGTCCGTTTGAAGCACAGGTTATATTGGGCGGCTCATTCTAGGAACTGTACTGTTCGTTCCTTCAGCTGTTCTTTGTTGTCACCTGGGATAGCAAAGTCATCCATATAGTTCATGATATCCCTATTTTGCAGTAGGTCTTGGAAGATGCTTGTCATCATTCTGGAGAAAGTTCCTGGTGAGTTACTTAGGCCAAAATATATGACTGTTGGTTCAAAAAGTCCTTCATTGGTAAGGAAAGCTGCCTTCCATTCATCTCCTTCTTTGATCCTGACATTGTTGTATCCCCAGATGATGTTGAGTTTATTGAAATATTTTGCTTTTCTGAGTTTGTCAATTACCTTGCTGATTCTTGGTAGTAGTGTTTTATCTTTGACCACTACATTGTTCAATCGTCTGTAGTCTTGAATTAGTCTCTTGGACCTGTCTTTCTTTGGAGTAAAGAATGTCAGTGCTGTGTATGGGGATTTCAATGGTTGTATTCGTCCTGATTCTAGGTTTTCTTTGATGAATGCCTTAAGTTCATCCTGTTCTTTAACCGTCATGTTATATGTCCCCATACTTATTTCTTTTGGGGCATCCTTGGTTAGGATTATCTTGTGGTCCTATTCAGTTCATTCTGGGAGCTTGTTGAACATTGTCTTGTTGAATAGGTGTGTGAATGGTTGTACATAGTCTGGTAGGTCTTCCAGCTTGGTTGAGTCTGGTTCATCTTCTTCTTTCCATAGATCTTCTATAGTGGCCATACTTCGTATTTTTCCTGTAATAGGTATATTCTGATGGGGGAATTGACATTCTGGCAGGCATCAGGTGAGTTTGATTTGTCTGTTTTCCCAATCCACTTCTGGGTTGTGTTTAACTAGCCAGTCATGTCCTAGAAAGATTTCTGCCCTGTCCTGTCGGAACCTGGAAGCACTGCAAGATCTTATCCAGGTATTTCACCTGTTGGATGAAGATTTGACGCTTGGAGCGATTCCTCGAGATTTTCATCCCAAGAAATTCTTCACAGGGACCGTGGTCTCTGCATTCCCACTTTTTGGTGAACTTTCCCTTCAACTCTTTGAGGAGGGGGGAGTCTTTCTTTCCCAAGAAATTCACGTCATCAACGTAGACAATGGCTACTACAAGCTCTTTCGTCTTTGGATGTCTGTGAAAGTACACAGCGTAGTCGGATTTGCAGCGGGTAAATCCCAGCTCAATCATCGATTGATGCAATTCTTTCCACCACTGGCGACCGGCTTGTTTAAGGCCGTAAATCGCTCGTTTAAGTCTCCATACTTTTCCTTCCTGCCCGGGAAGTCGAAACCCTTCGGGCTGTTCCATGTATATTTCCTCGTCCAGTTTGCCATATAAATAGGCGGTTTTTACGTCAACGCTATGCATATCCCAATCATGGATTGCAGTGAGTGCGAAGCTTACGCGCACAGACTCGTAGCGGACAACTGGTGAGAAAAGCTCATTGTAGTCGATGTCTTCAATCTGCGAGAACCCTTTCGCAACTAAGCGAGCTCGCAGGTGGCCGTCAGACTTTTCGAGAAATACCCAACGGTTTTTAACCGTCCTCCTTCCTTTCGGAAGATCTACAAGTTCGTATACCCCACGTTTTTTCAACGCTTCGAGTTCCTCGATACACGCAGCCATCCATTTTGCCTTGATAGGCTCAGGAAGCTTGAGCATGTCACGGAAAGTTTCAGGCTCTCCGTGTGTGGTATTATGTACCGTCTGTATCAAGAAATCGATCAATTTTACTCCTCCCTCAGCGACAAGCCTTTCAATGTCCATGTCATTTACATCGTGAGATGTTGGATCATTGTTTTCAGGCATAGGCGGCAGTTCCGGACGTGGAGGGAGCTGAAATGGAGGCATATCAAAGGGTTGTGGCGGGTACCGCTCAGCACGAACTCTTTGCCTCACATATTCAGGATGATTAGTCCTTGCTCTTCGCTCACGAATAATCTCATCCGGAGGGGCATTGGCGCGTACGCGCTGCCTTTGCCTCTGCTGCTCTTGTCGGTAAGTCCGATCTATTTCTCTTTCAATCGAAATTGGATGCCTATTTTCTCCATATGTATTACCTGGTCTGACAGGAGGCCTGCCCTGTCGTTCAGAACGACATGGCTCTACCTGATCAGAACCAACAGCGCGACGTTTGGGGACGGGAATTGGGAATTCTTCGTTCTTGGTATTCCATACATCTCTGTCCACATGCCAATTATCACGTACATCAGGCTCCTCCTCAACGGTCGTTCCACGCGAAGGTGGCGACTCAGGTGGGGGAATCCAAGGTGGCATATTGCCAGGTGATGGCCGTCGTGAATTGATGCTGTCTGGCAGAGTAGAATCTCGCCGGGGTAAAGGAGGTATAGGCGGAGAATATTTCGGTTTGAATGGCGGAGAAACTGGGGGTAATGAAACTGGGTGATCAGGTGGAGGTGGAACAATTCCAGCGTCATCCGAAGATGGCGGAATAGGTGGTTCATTCTCTAATCCTGGTCTAGGCAGGTTTCTCTCTCCTCCGTGATTAGGCCGGTTACTGCTATCCGGCACTGAATCGGGGCATTTAGGGAAATATCCCTCGTCGAACAAGGCGTTTGGTGATATAAAAATCACGTTGCCTGCCGTGTGCCGCATAAAGATGTAGTTTTTACTGCCTTTATATCCAAGAAAGATCATAATCTCGGATTTTGTGGACAATTTGTTTGGGCGGATCTCATCGGGTAGATATACGTACACGCCGCATCCAAACACACGAATATGGGACAAATTTGGCTTTTCCCTCGAATAACACTCAAAAGGTGTCTTCCACTGCAGACGCTGGACTGGTGTGCGATTATATAAATGCACAGCTGTGTTCAACGCAAATTCCCACCACGAGTCAGGTAGACATGCCTGTAGCCTTATAGCTTGGGCTTTCTCATGTAGGGTGCGGTTCAGTCTCTCTGCTCTTCCATTTTGCTGATGCGCATATGGAGCAGTGGTCTCGTGGGTAATTCCACGCGCCGCGAGTCCTGCCAATAACCTTTCATTGACATATTCTCCTCCGTTATCAGTGCGAAGTCTTTTAACTCGCATTCCGGAGAGGTTCTCTAACGCGCTGATTAGCTGAATAAGCTTTTCAGGAGCCTCGGACTTCTTTCGAAGGAGGACTACGTGTGCGTGAGAAGAAAAGTCATCAAGGAATGTCATTGCCCATTTATATTTATGGTAGCTAATGACGGGCAGTTCCAGCAAGTCTGAGTGACATAGCTCAAAGACTGTGGTGGCTCGCTTGGGATTAATCGGGAAGGGGTTATTATGCATTTTCCCCTTGGCACAGCCGTCGCAAATGCCTTTCCGAGTAGATGGTGCGGGAATCGACGCGATGCCCTCTATGTGCTTTGGAAGCTCAGAGAGTGTGCGATCCGAAGGATGTCCCATTCGATGATGCCAATCGATATAATCAAGTTGGTGTAATGTCAACGCGACTGGTTTCTCCTTGCTATTTTGCAAGACATACGTGTGCACCGTATGTACGTTGTTTTTAAACAAACGATGAGGCCAGGCGGACAATACAGCTCGTCCTGATTTATCACGGATGGTGGTCCCTTTCACGGTTGCCTCAAGAACATAGCCGTTCCTAAGAATCTGGCCTGAGGACATTAACCGTTCTGTGATTTCTTTGATGTAAAAGACCGGCGCAATACACGAAGTAGCGCTCTTGGACTTTCCCATGTCTGTCACGTCATGCTGGAAAATCACAGACCCTCGTCCTGTCATTTCGTAAATCCGGTTGCCAGCGGCTTGTATAAGCCCGAAATGGCCCATCTTAACCTCTGCGAAATCAGAGAAATAACTGGTGACATGGTATGATGCTCCAGAATCTAGGAGCCAGTCTGCGTTATTCACAGAATGTTTATTCCCTTCTTCTCGACACTTTTGGCACTGAGACAAATCACAGATGTGATATGTGATGATCTGATTAAGATCCTCGTGCTCTTCGTGGAGTTCTGACCTTAACTTGTCTGAATACTCGTGATTATTCACGGTATATGTAGCGTTTATCTGACTTTCCAGCTTAGTCACACTAGCGGAATAAACAGAAGGGGAAGCGCCTTGGGCGCGCTTCCAGCATACATTGCAGTTTAGAAAGTCTGTACAGCGGTGTCTACGACGAGTCCCTACAGGAGGTGGATGACGTGCTACATCTGCATAGGTGCCCCGCTCTCTTCAGCGGCCACCTCGTCGTCCCAACTCAACCTTGGAATCTCCAGGGCGTCCCGCTCCGAGGCGGATAGGCCCTGCGTCTGTATTGTTCCGTCCTATCCGTTGATGGGGCTGCACATCCTCTTCTGCGTCAGAACAAGAATAATAGTCAGTAGAAGGTACTGACCCACACCCTCCGTCGGAACCGTAGTCGGTGTCCGAGTCGTTGTCATCTAGGACCGACTCGAGGACGGACTTGATCTCCTTCGGTGCCTGCTTCTTCTTGAGCGGCTTGGGTTTCTTGATAATCGCCGGCCTGTTATACACTGGGGCCGGCCACGTGATCTCGTCTTCCTCCCTCGTGACGGTGGATGGAGTATTCTCGACATCCATTGCGTCAAAACGCTTCCACATCTCCTCCGAACTCTCGCCCGACGAAGAAGTTGATTTGAGATGTTCGTCCCACTTCTTCAGTGCGGTAACCTTGGCTTTCACCGAAGGTTTGCAATGAGCTTTGGGCTCGGGCGCAGTGATGCGTGCAGCGAGCGGAGTGGCATTGCTGCCAGTGGCAGCGGAGTTAGAGGCAACGGGAGGTATCTTGGCTCGACGCGTTGCTTCTACGAGGGAACAAGTGGATGGTGGCGGCACGGTTTGTGCCTGTGACACGAAATCCACATCCTGAATATAACCGGAAGAGGTGGCGGCATTGCCTTGTGCACCTCCCTCCTTTCCCTTTCCTTTTCCCTTTCCTCGGGGGTGCCATCGGCGTTTCTTCTCGCCATCGCCTTCTCCTCAATGCTTTAGCTTGCTCTTGGCTTGGGGTCTGTGGTTTTATAACCGAGCTCTGACTTACTCTACATCCGTGCAGCTCAAATACTGTCAAGTGTAGGGCGTTCACTGCCTCTGGTTGAGGTACGTAATGATCATAAGGCCGTGTCAACAGTCTAGATGGTTCAGGGAGGAGCGTCGAGCCGACTCAAATCGGTTGGAGGCATGGGGAATTATGTCTTCTCGGGCGATACACTTCCTGGTGCAGATCCGGATTTGGCTCTTCATTTAGTGCAGACATCGCAGGGGTAAATGTCTTTAGTCAATAACTCTTGCTAGCTGTCCTGGATTGTTTGCCCTAAGTAGCAGTAGGGCTTCCAGAATCTTAGCATCGTTGGAGGTTGCCTCATACCTAAGGGTCGATCAGAGTTTTGGCCATACCACACTGCGCATCTATGTTCAGGAATTGAGCTGGTGTGCGGGATGCGGGAGTCATTGCTTGTACAGTCAGGGGCCCCATAACTTCGTATTGGAGAGTTCTCACTCCAAATGTCCCATCCGGCCAGGAGCATTTAAGGTCGCAATAAGTGTTCAGGCAATTGACCAGTTTGTTCCGTCCTGTAAGCAGGAAGCTGCCCTAGGGGTTGACAAAGCCTGCGTAATCCGTTTGGAATATAAGATGGGTAAACAGTTAGCTCATGTAGTATTCATCGTGTGAGTTGAAGTGGGGCACATATGTCAAATTCATTGGCCACGTTCCAGTTCGTACGATGTTCCCTTACTCACAAGCGTGTTAAGGTGTTGATGACGTGTGGGCCCAACTTTAAGAGATACACCTGTAGCTGCTAGTGTTGTGTGATGTCCTCGCTCAAGATGAGCGAGCTCCAGCAGATCTTCGGACAGCTTGACGCCATGGATAGTGGCATCGCTCCAGAGATCGAGACGATGGTCCTCCTCCACTCCCTCCACCCGTCTTTGAGCCATGTAGCTCAGACACTCCTCACCTCGAACACGTCGCTCCATGAGCTGATGTGGGACAAGGCCCGAAGTGGCATTATTGCCGCTTACGCCTCCAACCAGACCGCCCACGCGCAACGAGCGCGCTTTACTCCACGACAAGGAGGTGGGCAGCAGCAGCAGCAGCGACAGCAGCAAGGCGGACAGCGACCGCAAGGTCAGCAGCAGCCTTCGGGGTCTAAAAAACCCCAGCAGCCCCAGCAGCAGCAGCAGCAGAAGCCATCTGGAGGAGAAGGCGACGGCGAGAAGAAACGCCGATGGCGCCCCCAAGGAAAAGGAAAGGGAAAGGGAAAGGAGGGAGGTGCGCAAGGCAATGCCGCCACCTCTTCCAGTTATATCCAGGACGTGGATTTCGTGTCGCAGGCACAAACTGTGCCGCCACCATCCACCCGTTCCCTCGTAGAAGCAACGCGTCGAGCCAAAGAACCTCCCGTTGCATCTAACTCTGCTGCCACCGGCAGCAATGCCACTCCGCTCGCGTCGCGCATTACTGCGCCCGAGCCCGAAGTTCGTCGCAAACCTTCAGTGAAAGCCAAGGTTACCGCCTTGAAGAATTGGGACAAACGTCTCGATTCAATTTCATCATCGGGCGAGAGTTTGGAGGAGATGTGGAAGCGATTTGACGAAATGGATGTGGATCATAAACCATCCACCGTCACGAGGGAGGAAGACGAGATTGCGTGGCCGGCACCTGTGTATAACAAGCCGGCGATTATCAAGAAACCCAAGCCGCTCAAGAAGAAGCAGGCACCGAAGGAGATCGAGTCTGTCCTCGAGTCGGTCTTAGATGACAACGACTCGGACACTGACTACGGTTCCGACGGAGGGTGTGGGTCAGTACCTTCAACTGACTACTATTCTTGTTCTGACGCAGAGGATGATGTGCAGCCCCATCAACGGATGGGACGGAACGATACAGACACAGGGTCTGTCCGCCTCGGAGCAGGACGCCCTGGAGATTCCGAGGTTGAGTTGGGACGACCAGGTGGCCGCCGAAGAGAGCGGGGCACCTATGCAGATGTAGCACGTCGTCCACCTCCTGTAGGGACTCATCGTAGACACCACTGTACAGACTTCGTAAACTGCAATGTATGCTGGAAGCGCGCCCAAGGCGCTTCCCCTTCTGCTTATTCCGCTAGTATCACTAAGCTGGAAAGTAAGATGAACGCTACATATACCGTGAATAATCACGAGTATTCAGACAAGTTAAGGTCAGAACTCCACGAAGAGCACGAGGATCTTAATCAGATCATTACATATCACATCTGTGATTTGTCTCAGTGCCAAAAGTGTCGAGAAGAAGGGAATAAACATTCTGTGAATAACGCAGACTGGCTCCTTGATTCTGGAGCATCGTACCATGTCACCGGTTATCTCTCTGATTTCGCAGAGGTTAAGATGGGCCATTTTGGGCTTATACAAGCCGCTGGCAACCGGATTTATGAAATAACAGGACGAGGGTCTGTGATTTTCCAGCATGACGTGTCAGACAAGGGAAAGTCCAAGAGTGCTACTTCATGTATTGCGCCAGTCTTTTACATCAAAGAAATCACAGAACGGTTAATGTCCTCAGGCCAGATTCTTCGGAACGGCTATGTTTTAGAAGCAACCGTTAAAGGGACCACCATCCGTGATAAATCAGGACGAGCTGTATTGTCCGCCTGGCCTCATTGTTTGTTCAAAAACAACGTACATACGGTGCACACGTATGTCTTGCAAAATAGCAAGGAGAAACCAGTCGCGTTGACTTTACACCAACTTGATTACATTGATTGGCATCGTCGAATGGGACATCCTTCGGATCGCGCGCTCTCCGAGCTTCCAAAGCACATAGAGGGCATCGCGTCGATTCCCGCGCCATCTACTCGGAAAGGCATTTGCGACGGCTGTGCCAAGGGGAAAATGCATAATAACCCCTTCCCGATTAACTCCAAGCGAGCCACCGCAGTCTTTGAGCTATGTCACTCAGACTTGCTGGAACTGCCCGTCATTAGTTACCATAAATATAAATGGGCAATGACGTTCCTTGATGACTTCTCTTCTCACGCGCATGTAGTCCTCCTTCGAAAGAAGTCTGAGGCTTCTGAGAAGCTTATTCAGCTAATCAGCGCGTTAGAGAACCTCTCCGGGATGCGAGTCAAACGACTTCGCACCGACAATGGAGGAGAATATGTCAATGAAAGGTTACTGGCAGGACTCGCAGTGCGTGGAATTACCCATGAGACCACTGCTCCCTATGCACATCAGCAGAATGGGAGAGCAGAGCGACTGAACCGCACCCTACATGAGAAAGCCCAAGCTATAAGGCTACAGGCATGTCTACCTGACTCGTGGTGGGAATTTGCATTGAATACAGCTGTGCATTTATACAATCGCACGCCAGTCCAGCGTCTGCAGTGGAAGACACCTTTTGAGTGTTATTCGAGGGAAAAACCAAATTTGTCCCATATCCGTGTGTTTGGATGCGGCGCGTATGTATATCTACCCGATGAGATCTGCCCAAACAAATTGTCCGCAAAATCCAAGATTATGATCTTTCTTGGATATAAAGGCAGTAAAAACTACGTCTTTATGCGGCACACGGCAGGCAACGTGATTTTTATATCACCAAACGCCTTGTTCGACGAGGGATATTTCCCTAAATGCCCCGATTCAGTGCCGGATAGCAGTAACCGGCCTAATCACGGAGGAGAGAGAAATCTGCCTAGACCAGGATTAGAGAATGAACCACCTATTCCGCCATCTTCGGATGACGCTGGAATTGTTCCACCTCCACCTGATCAGCCAGTGAAGTTACCCCCAGTTTCTCCACCATCTAAACCAAAATATTCTCCGCCAATACCTCCTTTACCCCGGCGAGATTCTATTCTGCCAGACAGCATTGATTCACGACGGCCATCACCTGGCAATACGCCACCTTGGGTTCCCCCACCTGAGTCGCCACCCTCGCGTGGAACGACCGTTGAGGAGGAGCCTGATGTACGTGATAATTGGCATGTGGACAGAGATGTATGGGACACCGAGAACGAGGAGTTCCCAATCCCTGTTCCCAAATGTCGAGCTGTTGGTTCTGATCAGGTAGAGCCGCGTCGTTCTGAACGACAAGGCAGGCCTCCTGTCAGACCAGGTAACACATACGGAGAAAATAGGCGTCCAATTTCGATTGAAAGAGAAATAGATCGGACTCACCGACAAGAGCAGCAGAGGCAAAGGCAGCGCGTACGCGCCAATGCCCCTTCGGACGAAGAAATTCGTGAGCGAAGAGCAAGGACTAACCATCCTGAATATGTGAGGCAAAGAGTTCGTGCTGAGCGGTACCCGCCACGACCCTTTGATTTACCTCCATTTCAGCTCCCTCCACGTCCGGAACTGCCACCAATGCCTGAAACCAATGATCCAACATCTCACGATGTAAATGACATGGACATTGAAAGGCTTGTCGCTGAGGGAGGAGTAAAATTGATCGATTTCTTGATACAGACGGTACACAATACCGCACACGGAGAGCCTGAAACTTTCCGTGACATGCTTAAGCTTCCTGAGCCCATCAAGGCAAAATGGATGGCTGCGTGTATCGAGGAACTCGAAGCGTTGAAAAAACGCGGAGTATACGAACTAGTAGATCTTCCGAAAGGAAGGAGGACGGTTAAAAACCGTTGGGTATTTCTCGAGAAGTCTGATGGCCGCCTGCGAGCTCGCCTAGTCGCGAAGGGTTTCTCGCAGATTGAAGGCATCGACTATAACGAGCTTTTCTCACCAGTTGTCCGCTACGAGTCCGCGCGCGTAAGCTTTGCACTCGCCGCAATCCATGATTGGGATATGCATAGCGTTGACGTAAAAACAGCCTACTTATATGGCAAACTGGACGAGGAAATATATATGGAACAGCCCGAAGGGTTTCGACTTCCTGGGCAGGAAGGGAAGGTATGGAGACTCAGACGAGCGATTTATGGCCTTAAACAAGCCGGTCGCCAGTGGTGGAAAGAATTGCATCAATCTATGATTGAGCTGGGATTTACCCGCTGCAAATCCGACTATGCTGTATACTTTCACCGACATCCGAAAACAAAAGAGCTTGTAGTAGCCATTGTCTACGTTGATGACGTGAATTTCTTGGGAAAGAAAGACTCCCCCCTCCTCAAAGAGTTGAAGGGAAAGTTCACGAAAAAGTGGGAATGCAGAGATCACGGTCCCTGTGAAGAATTCCTTGGGATGAAAATCTCGAGGAATCGCTCCAAGAGTCAAATCTTCATCCAACAGGTGAAATACCTGGATAAGATCTTGCAGCGCTTCCAGGTTCCGCAGTCCGCCGCGGCTAAAACACCATTACCTGCCGGCTTCCAGTTTGTAACAAACAAGGAAACTGCATCACACCCCTTCCGTCAAAAGTACCAACAATTGGTTGGATCTTTAATGTACTTGATGATCGGTACTAGGCCCGACATAGCCTTTGCTGTAGTTAAGCTGGCACAACATGCCGCTAACCCCGCTCCTGAGCACTATCGCGCTGGAATTCATGTACTAAAGTACTTGTCTATGACAAGGAACTATGCATTGAAATATGAAGGCAATACTGGGAAATCCGCGGTGACGCTGGAATGTCTTAGTGACTCGGACTGGGCTCAAGATACAGAAACCCGCCAATCTGTTTCGGGAAACGTTTGTATGATCGCGTCCGGTGCTGTAACCTGGACTTCGCGGCGACAAAAGACGGTTTCACTATCGTCCACTGAGGCGGAATACAAAGAACTGTCTGACGCTTCACGACAAGTGAAATGGCTGTCACAGCTTCTGGAGGAGCTCAAGATCGAGCACCCAACTCCTATTCTCTATGGTGACAACGATGGGTCCAAATTCTGGACTGAAAATCCCATTGTTGAAAAACGATCGAAGCACGTGGATATTCATTACCACTATGTGCGAGAATTAGTCGAGGAGGGTATTATTGTCATTGGTGATGTGTCTTCACAAGACAATCCCGCCGATATCTTTACAAAGAATCTTGGCATAACCAAAATAAATCTCTTCCGCCCAGAACTAGGATTGATTTTCGGTTCCGATATCGAAGCATGGGATAAAGCCGCTCGATCGATGAAACGTTAATCTCCCTCCTTCAAGTGAGGAGGAGTGTTGAATCTCGATCCGTACCACTACGTTGGTTCAGTCTATTCATAGCTGAAACGGGTTCTTGAGTACTTCACTCTTGAAGAGAGATAACGAACAATGTACTAGACCGCACTCTAGGTTGCTGGTCATGGTCTATTAAATAGAACAATGTACGCAGTATGCTCTGTATATGCTACTGGCAGATAAGACCTCACCTGTATTAGGTAGAACGGCGCACAGACCAGAGACATTAGATATATAAGACCTATGTAGTATGCGTATATTCTTTAGACAATCCAGTCTATCTTCTGCCCAACATTCCTCTAAGATATCCACTAGCTACGGTCTATAATCAATACCTCAACAAACCCAGTGAGTACGACTACCCTCCGCCACTAGCCTATGCTATCGTGGTGTACTCGTCTTAACAGCTACCTCCATCTGTTCAACAAGATGTCTGCTGTATTTAAGTGCACATACATACTCAGGTATTTGGTATGCTTAACCACCTCTAGTTCTCTTCCCCTTACTCACCCTCAAGTCTTAGCCTAAGTTGCAACCTAAGGTTTACTCAGACTAAGGTTGTGTTACTTCATATTTCAATGCATAGTTCCTTGTCATAGACAAGTACTTTAATACATGAATTCCAGCGTGATAATGCTCGGAGTGTGTGGGTACAAGATGTTAGTTTGGTCCGTGTTGTTTCAATCGTCGTTTGTGACTTTGTGACATCCTTGAGGAGGGCTCGAAGGTCCTTGGCTGGGGACGGGGGTTGCGAGGTTGTAATGGGTGCCTTGGCTTGGGAGTGGCTATTGCCGGTTTAGGGAGGGACGAGGAGATTGTGCAATTTGGAAGAGGATTGATAGAATCGGTGGTTGGGAGGACATGTTTGCATACTTTGTCTGAGGTTTGATTGACGATGTTTTTCTGGTTTCTTGCCCCCCTTTGATAGGTATCCTCCGGCCCATTTGTGGTATTCGCTATCGTGTCTTGGTTTTGCAAATTTGAATCCTGCCACGTATCTTCTTCATTGCTGTAACCTTTCCATGGGACTATCCCCTCTTTAGTCGTTTTCCTGCGGACTTCTTCTCTTCGTATTCATATCGTTGTTGAGATCATTGGTTCGGGGCTGGTGCTTCTTCTGGATGGGAAGATGCTTTGACCGCGTTACAGTGTTTTTAAACCATATGAGGCCTCCTTTGGTATCGCCAGCCGATACGCCGCTTCTCCTATTTTTTCCTTAATTCGGAAAGGCCCTGCTTTTTTGGCCTAGTCTGGGATAGCCATTGGACTGGATATAGTGTTTTCTAGCCATACTTCATCGTTGATCTGTATGTCCTTTGTTCATCTGCGTATCATGTGTCCGTTCACTTTTCTGGTATGATCGTAGTGCGGAAGGCTTGTCTCTTGCAATTTTTGGGGTTGTTTAGGAATCCAGCTAGGATGTTCGTCTTCCGCTTTATTTCTTTCCAGGGGTGTCTTCCGTAGTTCAGGTAGAACGGTGTCATCTGAGTCCGGTGTGCTTCTTGTCGTTGTACTGGAATTCAGCCATGGGTAGCCTTTCGCCCAGTCATTTTGTCGTAGTTACAGTATATCCTCAGGTATGTTTCGACTTTCTGTTAATCTTATGCTGTCCGTCATTTGTGGGTGATAGGCCTTGATAGGTTTCGTTCTATCCCTAGTCCTTTGAACAGTTCGCCGGTGAATTCGGACGCAAACTGTGGTCCTCGGTCACTGAGGACTTTCCTCGGTATTCCGTGAGCTTCTATTTCATTGGTAATGCTGTGCTAGTTCTTTTGAGGAAGCATCCGTCCTTGTCTATGAGTCGTATCATTTTTGAGAACCGGAGACAATGACTAGGATGGCGTCCTTTCTTGTGATTCAGGTAGTGGCCCAATGAGGTCTGCACTTCTTCCAGGACCATCGGGGGTGGGAAGCGGGTGTAGAGGTGTCTTTAGAGGTGTCTTGCGTGGCTTATTCATTACAATTTTGGCATCCTCTGATGTACCTTTGAATGTCCGTTCGGATTGCCGGCCACCAGTAATCTCTGGTACCAACTCGGTCATTCGGTGTTGTCCCGGGTGTCCTGCTCAGGGAGTTGGGTACTGATGTAGTATTTCTTCTCTGAGTTTGGTTCGGGTGGTACATTATGCTGGCATTTTTGTAGATTGCCCGTCGACTCGGTGATGTCAGGGTCTTGGTTGTGTATTTTTTGATGATGGATTCTCACCTTTGTTCGCCTTATTTTCCTTGAGGGTGGGTCGAGCTTGGCGTAATGCCATGGTTTTATTGGTGCTGCAAGCCTTGCGGCCGCTGTCTACCATACCAGCGTAAGCGCTGCAAATGCGGCGGCCCATTTGCCTTAGCGTGGCATAAAGCGCTTATAGCGCATGAGCTATCCGTAGAAAGAATAAAGCGGTGGTCGAATAGACGTGGAAGGGTAAAGCATTGAAGCCTGAAGTGAAGGAACAAACGGCGGACTTCTCAAAGATATTATTTATATCCCAGCTTTATTTAATTAAGCGGGCCTTAGCGGCTTATATCTGCCAGCTTAAGTGGGTCAAATAGCTCAGGTATATGCTCGTGGTGTGTTATTTTACTCAAGGCGGGACTTGCCCAATCGACTTGAAACACAAGAACACAAGGCTTATAATTCGCCTGACACTGCGGTATTTATTGCGGTCACAAAGACCAGCTAATTTACCAGCAAAGTGGAGCGTAGTGCTCAGCGTAAATGATACATCATATAGTAAATTACTGAGGCGGATCTGAAGAGAATCCCAAAAAGCCCAAAGCATCGTCATCGATCAGAGAGAGAATACCAGAACAGAGGTGGAGCAACCAGAGCGGAACAGTTCTGCTGCAACCCAGAATGGGGAGCGGACCTAAAGCGGTCGAACCAGACCGGAGATGACGGTTTGCCAGATCAAAAACCAAGAACGGGTAACAATGTGTCAGCATCATGTAGGACTGCTGTGCGTAGTGCACGCGTTCACAACATGGGTCAGACAGGGTATCAAGTAGACCAAAGGCACTACTGTCTCCCAGGTTGAAAGCGACCGTAGCCTCCTCAAACTCTACCAGCGTGCTAACGCGGTCCGAGTGAGCGGCGGTCAGGGCCCATAACCTGTTGAGAGAATAAGTAGACATCCCAATATAATTCACACTACCTAAGCGTGTAGGTGTCAGCGGTGGAGGGTAGTCGTATTCATCCGGGAGACGGTCCAGTAGGAGAGGCGTATGGTAGTGGACAGAGTCCTGCTTATACCAGCGTACTCAGAGAGTCTTGAGGAGAAGGGAAGCGATGCTTAGAGAAGCTAGCGTAGAGCAGAGAAGACATAGTGTCTTATGCCAAAAGGCATACCCAAAGGGATCTCCAAAGGGATCTACATACTACAATGCTACATAAGGGTATATATACTAATATCCCTGGTCTGTGCACTCTAAACCCTTATACGGGTGAGGTCTAACTACCAGTAGCATAATTGGAGCATACTGTGTACGACGCATGTACTAGAAGGTTCCATGCGGAGGGTATAACCGACTACCTAAAGGGCGGTACAACTACTGCGTATGTAGTCCGTGATGGTCTGTTATTATCGACCCTCTGAAGGTGAAATACTCGAACCCCGTTTCAGCTATAAATAGACTGAACCAACGTAGTGGTACGGAGCGAGATTCAACAACTTGCAAGAGGTCACCAAACATGAGGAGCAGGGAGAGAATTTGGAAGGTTGTTCTGCAGATCAAGGAAGCTCTAGCATCCACCTCTGCTTCCATGCTTTTGGCAGTGGCTTAGTAGATATGTATGTTGAGGATGAACCTACATGCTTAATGTTAGACAGCTGAGAAAGTATGAGCCATTGTCTATCTTTACTTCGGAATTGTCACAAGGATAGTGTTTGAGTCCCACAGTTCGATCATGACATCCTTTTTGTAATGAGTCTCCGGGCTACCATACTGGGATGGGATCCATACACATGAGGCTGAAGGCTTTACATCTTTTCTCAGGATGAGTTACCAAATAAGGAAATCGATAAGATCATAACTTTTGATATGACGTTTTGGTCTCCTTCCCTGAACATTTTGAACGGTTGAACGGTTGAATGTTGAACCATGATGCCGAGAACAACGTATTCGTCTCCTGTTCTCACCATCGCTGGTTCAGATTGTAGTGGTGGCGCAGGAATCCAAGTAAGATTTCCGCTCGCACCTTCTCCCCAAAAGCCGGACTCAAACTCCTCATTTATTGGCTGTAGGCAGATCTAAAAACGTTTTGCGCGTATGGTTGCTACGGTGCAAGCGTCATCACGGCGCTCACCGCGCAGAACACGACCGGGGTCGAAGGTGTTCATCCTACCCCACCTTCATTCATCGAGAAACAGGTTCGTTGCCACTTCACGTGTAAGATGTTGGTAAGATTGATAGGCGAGATAGATTCAATTGGTGTTATCGGACATAGACTTTAAGGCTATTAAAACTGGGATGCTATTCGACGCCGAGAACACACGAGCCGTTGTACGTGGTATCAAGAAACATTACTCAGCCTCGACGCCTTCGTCGAATAAACCACCGATCATTTGTGATCCGGTTTGTGTCTCGACGTCGGGACATACCCTTCTGCATCCCGATGCACTGGATGTCCTCATCAACGAATTCTTTCCTCTCACAACACTCATAACCCCGAACAAATCCGAAGCGGAACTTCTTCTCTCTCAACGTGGTCTCCCCACTAAGATCAACACCCTAAAAGATATGATCTCAGCTGCAAATCGTATGATCCTCGCATTCGCACCTCATGCTGTTCTAATGAAAGGCGGGCATATAACAACGACACCGAGAGACATCAATAAAATGGCTGAAGCGAGGCCGCACGCGCGTGTGGTGCGACATGGGCTGCTGGAGGAGAATATGGAGATTTTGTTGACTGGTGGGCAGGCGCGAGATGATGTCAATTTTGACCCGTGCTTAGTTGTGGATGTGCTTCAAGAAAGAGGAGGGGAGACGACACTTTTCGTGAGGCCAAGGGTGGAGTCGACGAACACGCACGGGACCGGATGCACACTTAGTGCAGCTATCGCTTGTGAGCTTACTCAAGGAAAATCGTGTATGCGTATATTTCCATTTCTCGAGGATTAGAGCGCTGATTGTGATCCTAACCCAGTGGTGGATGCTGTTGAAAGTGCTACTGTTTATACGTACTTGGGCATCGAAATGTCTGAGCCAATTGGCCATGGCCACGGTCCACTCAATCACCTACATTCAATGAATAGCCTCCCGATACCGAAGTATATTTTCAATCTGCCTCACTGGGTCCGGAGCGCTGAGGCTAACCCTTTTATAGACCAACAAAGTCCAATCCTTACCCACTTACGCACTACTTCATCAAAAGCACGGCAACAGCCTGGAAGGCATATGTTCAACATGATTTTGTTAAACAGCTAGGCATGGCGACTCTGTCACAAGCTGCATTTCTACATTTCATTGAGTACGATCCTTTCAGTTGATCTATACGTTCGATACTCACAAACGGGTCCTTAGACAGGATTATCATTATCTGAAGTACTATGCCCGCGCACATGGGTAAGCGCGTTTTTCGTTCGAAAGATTAACCGACTGGGTAAACTGGTACCAAAGCCTCCTAGCTGCTAAATCAACGACCTTTACCGGGATAAGCTCGGCGACTCAAACCGTGTTGAACATCCTTCGCGAAACTAAAACACACCAAGCATTTTGTCACTCATTTGGCGTTACCCAAGAAGAATTGGAGTCAACCCCTGAGACGGCGGCCACGACAGCATACGGGGCATACCTTATCGACACTGGCGTTCAAGGTTTGTTATTTTCCTGTCCTCTCGTCCGGGGGTGTTAAGACATTCTAATGATAGGCGATGAGACGAGACTGTTGATGGCACTACTCGCTTGTTTACTGGGCTATGGGGAGGTTGGACTATGGTTGAAGAAAGAGGCCGCCAAAGAAAGATCTTGGGTTGTGTACGAGGGGAATCCGTATAAACAGTGGATGGACGATTATTCTAGTCCGGAATACCAACAGGCCGTAAGGCTGGGATTAGGTGAGCCAACTCAAGCGGGGGCCTAACGGAGGCTCTGATCGACGTTGATTATAGATGTGATCGAGGCACGGGCTATGGCTGATCCACCATCAGTGGCCAGACTTGATGAATGGAGGAACGTGTGGGAGAGATGTACTCTGTTAGAAAAAGAATTCTGGGATTCTGCAATGGCACATGCGTAGGGAAGGGATGATGTTAACAGAGTTAGACTATAATACACGTTACGAGGGGAAACGGTCGTTACAACAAAGTGAGTAGCAGCTGGTGAATTGGAGGTACCTCGGGTTATAGGAGTCGTATTTTGGTACAGACAAGGCGTTGACATTTTAATAAGCTAAGCTTAGTGGCGGCCCCACGAAGGAAGAGTGGCGCTCGCAGTGTTGGTAATGACGCCCATGTAGGCGATTCCTTATGTACCAGCGGTGGTTGTGAATTGCAGTATATACCCTCGAAGCCATGAAAGAAACGGCACGGGGCGAACCCATGGACGAACAGGCACGGAGGGTGCTGGCTGCGGAAACCGTTGAGATCAAGTTCAAACCGCGGGAGCGAGACGGTGATCGTTCTGAGGGCGAGGACCTAGGGCCCTCACGTGCGTAATACTTTCATCTCAAATAATTGGAAAGTCAAGGAATAGAAAGGTTCCCTTTGGGGGAGGAGTTCCACTCTGGATTATGAGATATAGCGGTAACGTAGTGATATAGTTGTTCACCCTGGAGGTGACAGAGGGGTGGGGCGGCGGTTCGACGAATAGGGTAACTTAGGTTGTGGCTGCACCTGTCATGAGGCTTCGAGCTTCAAGCCCGAGTCCGGGAGAAGGGAGACAGCGAATGTGGGCCAAGAGAGTGACATCATCGGATCAAACGTCATAAAGTGCGCCAAGTGAAAGTGAGAACGGCGAATGCGGACAAGAATAAGGGATGGGTATGCAACTTTAAGAGAGACTGTGAGGCGCTGAAACTGGGTATCCAATTGTTACTGTAGGTATCGAGCCAATACTGGTTCAACTAAATGTATACTATAATGAGGTCCAGTGTGTTACGGTTATCTACCAAATCCAATCCAAACTACGGCAAGGTAAGTTAGTTAGGTGATGATGCAGTTAGGGCAAAAAGATAAAATATCTGAAATGCGAACGAGTATCGAATGTTTAGTTTAGTGAGACAAGATATCCAGAAATTAAATGAGTGTGTAGCTACGGAGCAAAGAATTTGAATTAAGGGAGAATATTGGTACCGAGAGCGGGTGGAATGGAAATCTTCTCGAATAAGGATGGGTCCGAAACGAATGGTGTGGCAATCTGTACAAAGCACGCACTGGATTTGTCAAGGAATAAGCGGATCGGCGACGGATCGTTGGATGGTCGGGGTGACGGAATCTTTGGAGGACCCACAAATTGGTGTAGGACACGGATCGGGTGCCGTTCTGCAGTCTCCACAATAAGATCCAGGCAAGGATACATTAATCAATTCCTTTGGTCTTTAGCGTTCTCGCCGTCATCATCATCGTCCTTATCGTCGCCGTTGTCGCCCTCATCGTCATCTTCGTCGTCGGATCGGTCGTCGTCAGCAACATGGGTGGTAATAGCTCTGTTCAAACATCAGCCATAGTCGAGAGTAGCATTGCGAGACACAACACACACCTCCAAAGGATTCGCATTATAAGGAAATACCAGAAGAGGTTAAGAAGTTGGAGAAGGACGAGTGGTGCAAAGAGTTGGTATTTCATCCATGAAACTAGGTACACGCCTTCAGACCAGACCCAGCGTTTGGAACTTTCACTGCGTAAAACCGTCAGCAATTGGGTAAATAGAAGGAGGAGATGTCTACGTACGGAATGAGGTCGTACTCGGTCCAGACTGACCAGAGCATGACAAGGTTCAAGTAATGACGGAAATATCTATTTATAGCACGCGTTAGAAAATAGAGCTCGTTCCTTTTAATATAGAGGAAGGGTACACTCACGACCAAACGCCAATAAAGAACACGAGTGAGACCACTTTGGCTCTGTCCCATTGAATGTAGTTCAGGATTTTTGAAAGCGCGAGGAAAGTGTCTGGAATATCCATGCTCATGAAGACGGCGTTTCCAAATAGAGTGTGATTGATGAGGTAGCTCCCACTAAGCGACGGGTGTGAGTTTTGTCGGTAGCGAGATCATGAGTCTTTGAGAGACATACTTCACGAGGTAAAGAGTGACTATATGGTGGGCAACGAGCTCGTAATAATCCTTGCGGGGTTTTTCGAGACCAAGGACGAGGACGATGAATTGTTGGCACCAGTATGAAGATTGCATGAGGTAATAGCGTTTGAGCTCGGGTTTCATGTCCCATTGCGGGTAGTCTGGGGGGGTTGGATGAGGGGCATGAAGTGAAGGGGTGGGGTAGTACTGACCAATCCAGAAAGCTTCTGTGCGATACCAATACGTCGGAAGCTGGGTCATAATGCGCTAATTGGGACGAAGTTGAAAATCGAAAGACTGCGAAAGATCTATTTTGTCAGACTCACGTAACCCCAGAGACCGAAGCAGCCAAAGTAGACAAGAGCATATCCCTGCTCGCAAAATCTATCAATCTTAGCTGGCTTCTTCAACCCAAAGTATCTGGCGAGGGGCTGGAAAACATGAACAGAAAGGGACTGGCGAATGAAGGACCAGAAAATAATATAGTAGGCTATGAAGACGAGGTCCCACCAAACCTTCGCATAGCGGGGGTCGTCCGGGGAAGATGTTGGAACATGGCCGGAGATAAGGAAAACATTGGCGAATGGATTGGAGGCACTGGGGGAGATGTACGGTCCAAGTAACTCCCAGTTGGTATAGAAAACCAGGGGTACGAGGAGGAGCTTGAGCGCAGAAGATGGCTGAACTGCCCACCGGAGAAGGGATGGGACACGTTGGCTAGAGGTATGAGAACGTTGAGTCAAGACGCATGAATGGGGATAAGGAAGGACGCACAACTGGGGCAGGGACGGACCAGTGAGGGGGTGCGTTGGGTTGTCCCTAAAATAACATGTATGATGTCAGACAGAAGCAGGAAGACCTCAGGGTTACCCAGAGTGCGTACTTGTTAGCTGACATTGTTGTAGCGGAATGGGCACGGACAGCAGCAAAACAAGTGAGGTAGAGCGGACCAGGTTCAGAAGGTGCGCCCAGGTACTTTCTGCGGCAACTGAAATTTGAATGTTCATAACGGCGTACTGCGGCCAAGCCGAGGTGGTTTTGCCTGGGCGCTCTGCGGCTTGAGGTTGCTCGCGTTCTCACGTGATGCCCTTCTATCGTTCGAGGGCGTATTGAGTCTATGCACGTCCCTTAACAAGCTAAGCTTGGTGGTTTCGCGAAGGGGCGGTGTATAAGTAAGCACGATTTATTTACCGTGTAGACTTTAGTTCTAGACTACGTCCACCGCGTCTCAGCAGTAGGTTTGCTTGCTGTAGGATAGAAATGAAATGCAGAGCTCATCATCACCCTCATCATCATCCTCATCATCATTATCACCACCATCATCATTAAAAATAACCACGTGATCAATAAAAAACCAGGGGGTCCATTGTGGTACGTTTTGAAGAAAGTGGAACCACAGATATATGCGTAACATTATCTATTATTGGTCCGCCTCCTGACAAACTTTCGTATATCCGTCCCGACACCCCACCAAGGACGACTCGGAGTCCCTTCGTCATCGATACTTCTGATTTGTTTGTGTTCTTACTGGTCCACCAACCGGCCAACGTCGATCTTTTTGTAAAAGCTTGTAGGATATTATATGCCGTAACAGCATCGTCGAGGTCGAGGTCAAGCTGTGAGAGGAACACAGGGGTTATTATGTCCTCGGTCCTCGCAGGAGTAGAAAAAAAAACCCGTTGTACAACAGCACTTGTACCACTCTATATCCCGTGATATGACAGTAAAATTTTAATCAGTGGTATAATCGCCCATCCTGAGAATGAGATCCAGGCAAGGATGTGTTAATCAATTTTTTTTCTCATCGACCTCGTCGTCCTCATCATCGTCACTCCCATCACCGTCGTCATCGTCGTCACCACCCTCATCATCTACGTCACCCTCATCTTCGTCGTCGGATCGGTCGTCGTCGGCAACGCGCGTGGTAATCGCTCTGTTCAAGCATCAGCCACGGCTGAGAGTATCATAGCGAGACACCAACGTACCTCCAAAGGATTCGCAATATAAGATAGTACCAAAAGAGGTTAAGAAGCTGTAAAAGGAAGAGCGGTGCGAAGACTTGGTATTTCATCCACGAGAGTAGATACACGCCTTCAGACCAGACCCAACGTTTGGAACTTTCTCTATGTTAAACCATCAGCAACTAGTGACTGGGAAAAGAGGATATAGACGTACGGAATGAGGTCGTATTCGTTCCAGACTGACCAGAGTATGACGAGGTTCAAGTAATGACGGAAATATCTGTTTATTATACGCGTTAGATATACATCTCGTGGCTTTTAAGTAGGGGGAAGGTGCTCACGACCAAACGCCGATAAAAAATAGGAGCGCGACCACTTTGGCTCTATCCCATTGGATGTAGTTCAGGATTTTCGAAAGCGCTAGGAAAGTGTCTGGAATATCCATGCTCATAAAAACGGCGTTTCCGATTAGACTGAGATTGATGAGGTAACTCCAACTATGAACAAGTATAAGTTTACTGGCGGTGAGATCACAAATCTTGACAGACATACCCCACAAGCCAGAGAGTGATAATATGGTGAGCAACAAGCTCGTAATAATCTTTACGGGGTTTTTCGAGACCAAGGACGAGGACGATGAGTTGTTGGCACCAGTATGAGGATTGCATGAGGTAGTAACGTTTGAGCCCGGGTTTCATGTCCCAGTGCGGGTAATCTGGAGGATAGGTGAGGGGCATGAAAAGGAAAGGGTAGGACAGTCCTGACCGATCCAGAAAGCTTCTGTGCGATACCAATATATCGGAAGCTGGGTCATAATATGCTAATAATGGAGCGGCCTTGAGAATCGAAGGTTGAATGATTTTTTGTAAGACTCACGTATCCCCAAAGACCGGAGCAGCCAAAGTAGACAAGAGCATATCCCTGCTCACAGAATCTATCAATCTTAGCTGGCCTCCTCAACCCAAAATATCTGGCCAGTGGCTGAAAAACATAGATAGAGAGGGACTGGCGAATGAAGGACCAGAAAATGATATGATAAACTATGAAGGCAAGGTCCCACCAATCTTTCGAATAACGGGGGTCGTCCGGGGAAGACGTTGGAATACGGCCGGAGAGAAGGAAGATGTGGACAAAGGGATTGGAGACACCAGCGGAGAAATACGGTGCGAGTAATTCCCAGTTGGTAGAGAAAACAAGGGGTACAAGGAGGAGCTTGAACGCAGAAGATGGCTGAACTGCCCATCGGAGGAAAGATGGGGCATGCTGACTAGGGGTATGAGAAAGAGCCCCATGCTTTGGGCCGTTGGGGCCAAGCGAGCCGAAACCAAGTGGGCTGAAGGGGTGTTAAGCCAAGACGTATCAAGGGGGACAAGGAAGAACGCACGTCTGGGGCAGAAAAGGACCAGTGAGGTGGTGTATTGGATCATCGCTGAGATAACAAGTCAGACAGTGGTGGAAGAACTCAGGGTACACAAAGCACGCACTCGCTGGCTGACATTTGTCGCGAGATGGGACCGTAAACTTTTTCTTCTTAAGCAGCGGGGAAGTCAGGCACAGACGGCTACAAGTCGGATTCAAAACCCAAGCACGTATTGCGGCAGCTGGAATTTCATGATAATGATGGACTGCGGCCAACGACAACCTGCGCTACCAGAGGCTGTCAGGAAGTCAACCTCACGCGCAAAACCGAGGAGTTTTCATTGGGTGCACCGTGCACTTGCGGTTGTTCCCACTTAAATTTTGGGTCTCGGCTGCTCACGTGATACGTGCGCTGCTCCAGTGCTCCCACCGCCCCATCTCTACCAACCCACCATAAGTGGATGGAAGGTCCAGACGAGACCTGAAAATTATATATAGCGTAAGTTATGGTGGTCCAAAACCTAGTCGTAGAACACATGGTATCATAGCGCGTCGGGGGTCTCCTCGAATTTAGGTACCCGAATATCTGTCCCTTCTTCCTTTGGCATGACCTCCAGCCGTGCCAGAGATTCTTGGTCAACTGGTGGATTTGGGAACTTGACCTCCTCTCCCGCCTCGAACTCGACTTTGATCTTCGATCTTCGATGACGAGTCCTGCTTCGAGAGGACCACGGTTTTGCGTTTGGTTGTTTTTACAGCCTTTTGAGCGCTCGGACAAAGTCCTTTCGTTGAGAGTTCACACAGGTCGCAACGAGGACCAACAGGAAGGCAGATAACCTAACATTCAACTTCATAAGATAACAGTAATTTTAAAGAGGTTTACTTGCCTGACCGAAACCAACGAGCAAATGGTTGATTTCCCGATGGAATTCTGTGGGAAGCCAGGATTGTAGGTTCAGCCTGGACTGACGTCAGAATTTCAACAGTAACTTGAAGAACCAAAGGCGCCTGACCGTGTTTCTTCTGGTGTTTTCGTCGTTTTCTTGTGCCATCCTAGACGGTTCGTGATACGGTGGACATGAACATCGACTCCAATGCCATGGTTCCTGAAACGAGTTGATAAATCCCACTCAAGCAGACGCGGACCGGGACATACAGGTTCCAAGCTACCTGTAGCGTCAAGAAGGCCATTTTGGGTCCTACCCCAGGTAACGAACAGAGCTCGTCCACCGTCTTCGGTACATCGGAATCGAAGTTGTCACTAAGTGTCTGAGCAGTTTTTTTGAGATATCTTCAGGAGCAATGTGAGGAGAGAGGCTATTTAAGATATAACGAAGACACCTACCCAGTCTTGCGCCTCCAGAAGCCAACCTTGTTGATCGCTCCCGCAATGGTAGACTCATCGGCAGCAATGATAGCGCCAACTGACAAGGCTCCACCAACAGCAGCTCTGAGATTTGTAATAGCAGCATCAGTAACTTCATCCTTAGTTTGCGAAGAGAGCATGAGAGACACGAGCGTAGCGAATCTTCTGTTCTTGGTCCAACATGAGCTTCATATAATCCCATAAAACAAGAGATGAACGGCACCTTGGGATCACTCTCCTTGTACTGCGCCTGGTCGCAACCCATAGTATCCACAGGAGCAGCAATACGCGATCTCATCTCTTTAATGGTATCATACACCTCTCTCCAGTTCGCTGGCGCCGGGTGAGGTGAGGCCAGAGCTTGCGGTACAGGCTTAGGCTTCTTAGGCGATGCAGCTGGTCTAACCACCTTAATCACCTTTCTGGGCGACGAAGCGTCGAATTTCTGACGTTCCTCCGGCCGGGTTTCTGGAGCGGATAATCCAGAGGCTCCGGTATCAGGTGCCTTCTTGGGCTTGGTCCGTTTTGTTCGTCGTTCGGCTGCTGGTGACGGCGCAGAGGATGTGGACGGACCTTCGATATCCCCTGGCTCGCATATCGTGACAGAGACGTTATATGGGCTTGGTCGCGTTTTGAAGCTCATAGAGCGCGTCGTCGCCCTTATGCCCCAAGTACTGTTGCTGCCCATGTGCGCCGGGGAAAACGAGAGCAAGATTGCCAATATGCGAAGTCTAAATTCGCCATTTGATGTGTGGTTACGTGAAGGCTCGGTCTATTTATAAGCTGTGAACAATCCGATCCCCACGCATTGTCTTACGACATTCGGCGCTTATGTGACATATACTCTTCCCTACCTTCTGATATCCCACTACGCCGGAAGGCTCTTAATCGGGCTGAAGACCTGAGGGCGATATGGCGGAAAGACGCCCTGCATTTACTAGATTTGGGACGCATGACGGCGGGTTGAACGGACAGAAACAGCTTAAGCCATCTAAAGCAGCGCTTCTACTCAAGAGAACAGAGGACCGGAGGGCTGCCAATAAGAAGAGGAAGGAGAGAGCGGAAATATTGAACGCAGAGGTCTATGGCGTTATACATGTGGTTGAACAGAATCTCACCCAAAAGTTGCGTCCTTGCAGGGCAACAACCACTTCGACAGGGAACTTTATGTGGAGGCTGTCGCCAAATACACAGAAGCTGCCAAGGTCTATGGACTGAAGCCAGATTTTATGGCCAATCTGGCGGTTGCTTACCTACGCCTTTTAACCAGTGTGTTCCTGAACCTATTCTTTTTGTTTCGTTCATCCCAGCCTAACGATTTCCAGATACGAACTCGCAGAATGGGCCTGCGATTGTGCTCTTCTTCAGTCACCGCGCTTCGCCGAAGCTCGCTCCCGCAAGGCAATAGCTCGTAAAGGCCAAGGCATGTTCAAAGGTGCTCAACTTGGTACATAATTCCCTAAGCATGCTCTTGCAGTTCATGGCTGATCTCAGTTTATTCCAGACCTCAAGTTCGTCCTCAAACACCACCCTGGAACTACAATCATAAAAGTGCTGGATGAACTGTTTATAGTCGGGGAGGAGCGAAGGAAACATGGAGACGGTCAACGGCCTGAGCCGGCATACAACGAAGCGTTTCCGCCTTTTCATGCTGAAGAATGGGACCCACCGTTGGACTCCGATTCCGAAGACGTAAGGCACGCTGGGAACAACAAGCCTTGTAGATTTTATAACGACCACGGATGCGGGAAGGGTATTCTATGCGAGTATAGTCACGCTCCCGATGATAAGAGTGTACGCGATGATCTGTACGTCCTATACATCCCTTATTGCAGATCGTGCCCTCATAGGCACCTAGAGGACAGAACGTATGCTTGGAGTTCCTAGTTGGAGGTTGCAAGTTTGGCGACAAGTGTATGTATTCGCACTCGAAGGACCACCTTCCTCAAGGCTGGTGGAGCACACCAAAACAGGTCGAAGAAGCGAAGAGACTCCGTGCTGCTCTCGATGATCCTGAAACCGACCACCACCAAATTATCGAAACTCTGGAGAATACAACGGCGTATGGACGCTTGAAGAAATATCAAGATTATCTGGAAGATCTTAAACTCTACAGTGCCTTCCGCCCTGATGTCCTAATGTCCAGAGTCAAGTATAAAGCTCCAAAAATTTCGATGGAACCCCTCCCAAAGGACCCGGGCCGCTTCGTCCTTATCCTTTATCTCGAAGCGGCAGATAAATTTGACAGCGACCATGGTCACCTTTTGAAAGCCTTGAGGGCTGAAGTCAAAGTAGGTCTACGCGAAAAACGCGACGCAAGTCTCAACGTACCTCGAGGCTCCTGAGCTGGCCGGTATTGTCGTTGGAGATGCTGGCATCGCCAAATCAAATGATGTTTCCCAACTTGTGGACTACGCCACATCCGGCGGATCAGTTGTATTTTGTGGCTTATTCCCCACCTTCATTTTGGAAACAGAATTCAGTCGCCTCTTTTCACAACATTTTGGTCTGCTATGGGAATACGGGTCTTATTTCAACAGAACTTCCACAAGAATACAGGAAACGATATTGGGAAGCGGAACCCTTCTCTTGCCCCGGTGTATAGTATGAAGGCGATACACGCCCGGGGTGTCGCGCCTGAATCTGCTATTTACAAGGCGAATCCACTATTCAACACGGGATCTAGCGACCTCGATGGGTCGCCTGCGGTATCGACACGTGTTGGCAGAGGTTTCGTCAGCTTTTTGGGTGATGTCAATGCTGAAGAAGCATCAACCAAAACCATCCTGGCTATGCTTGGTCTTCTTGATTCTCCGCTACCACCGGGTCCCGTTGTCCCAGAGGTTGGGAGGAGCGAGAAGTCCTCTCAGGCTGCAGGGAAGGAGTCGGGGTCTCCGCACTCCGGGCAATTTATCATGCAGTTATCTTTCTTTGCCGATGAGATCTCCGACCAGTGCACCAAGCTGCATATCCGAGCCATGAAGACGAAGGTGGAGGTAAAGAAAGCAACCACAGAAGCCCGGGCTCTGACATTGCTATCCTCCCCACGTCTCTCGGGCGTCTACGTCACAGACCATGCGCTGACCGACCGGCAGTATAAGCCCTTCCTGTCGAAGCTGGTATTCTACGTCGAGAGCGGAGGTTGTTTAGTCTTTGGCGGAATGTTCAGCAGTTACGTGAAATTTCCGCACATCGGGCCCTTGCTCGCGGAGTTTGGCCTGGATTGGAAGGTTGGAGACTACAGCAAAGATACCCTCGAACTGAACCGCGGCTGTAACAAAATCACTGATGAGAACGCATTCCTCTCCCTCAGATATTCAACTGAAAGCCCTCCTCTTAGAGGGAGTCGAACCCCACAACATGATCTACCGTCAAGCACGCACTACCCACGCTCCCCAGACACCCATCGCTTTCGGTCATACCAAAGGAGGAAGCGTAGGCTACATTGGAGACGTCAGCGGAGATGCCTGTACAACACCTATCTTACTCGCGATGTTCAATCTCTTCAAACACCCTGGCCCTCTCACACCACCCGATCCACATAAATTCGTCATACTCCTCGTGCACTCCGATATCATAGGCGTGTACGAAGGAACACCCCTTTTCAAGCAGCTGATAGAGAAACATGTGGAAATTATTACAGACGAAAAATTCTCTGACTCCAGGCCTGCGGACCTACTTTCTTCGCCTGACCTGCTCGGTATCCTCGTCCTGGACGATATGTTCCTGATGCCCAAACGCAAGTGGCTCAGCCACAAAGTCGCCGCGTACACGTGGTCAGGCGGCACCATGATCTTTTGTGGTGACTTTGGTGTTATGACACCTCCAGATCAGTTCGAACGGTTCGTGGCCGACGACCTGTGTCTTCCTTGGAAGTTGTCCCCCGTGATGACGCTATCAGCGAAATTAAACAAGGAGAACGTGTTTGTGAAGCTTCTACCAGATGGAGTGAAGCAAGAGAGTGTACGCTATGAAGGGGCGTTTGTGCGTGGTGTCGATGGTGATGTAGCCATTTACAGGAGTGAGCTGGAACCTGGATCGGAGAGTCCTGCCTATGTTCCTGTGGCATACAGTGCTGTTGGGAAGGGTCATGTTGCGTATTTTGGACACGACGAAATTGGGGAATTAGACACGAATATGATCTTAGCAATGCTAGGGCCAGTTTCACCACCCAAGTCCCCTCCCCACACCCTAATGACACAACCGAAAACAAGGGTTTGAATAGCCTTGAATTCAAATGTCTACATTTGTAGCGCCTGTTATTGTCACCATCCTGTAGTTCTAGCGGTACTCTGTCGCCGATGTATAATTGCTAGAGTTGTAGTTGTAGAGTACACTGGGCATTTACATACAAGATAATAGAATAATGCGAGGGCACGAGGTCTTTTGGTATCAGTATCAAGATATTGGTGGAGGGGTATACACAAATGCTAGGGAGTAGGTTGTGAGTTTGAGTGGGAGGGTCACCAAATACCGGTCCTCCTGCGTCTTGAGATAGAAAGCATATTCGTTAAGGTTTTACTAGAGCTGCTAGACTCAGGGTTGTGGGATCGTTTGAGGTCCTGGGCATTCTCAATGTCCTGGGAGGGGCGATTAAAAATGGTATACCACGAAAATTGAATCGTAGATCGCTTACCAAAAGTGGCCGTTCGACAACGAGCGAGTCATCGGAATTCTGGACCGTTGTTTTGGGGGTTTTCGTAAGCTTGACGAGTGCCCGAAGTTTGGTTTTCATTAGTCCGAGCTGTATATAAATAGCGTCAATGGGGAAAATTTTGTGCGACTGCTAAAAATGACCAAGACCTGTTTATCGCGCTCTTGGATTTCAAACTTGAGATTTTCTATCTCTTTGTCCTTGGTGATGATTTCCTCTTGCTTTTTGCGAAGTGAACAGGGTGAGGCGGCGATTAGTGCCTTGCTCAGAATTTCTTTTCTGCTTCTCGTGGGCGAGTTCGTCTCGTGTCATTGTCAAGCTGACTTCACGTTCCATAACTGTCCGATTCAATTTGTCTATTTCCGTCGATAGAGTATCCTTTGATTTCAGCTGGGAATGGACATTCTTGAACACACCCCAATGCTAAGTATCTGCTTTAGCTGAACCAGTGCTTAACGTTAACCCAAGTCCGGAACGTATGAAACTCTCTCCAGAAAATTATGCGTGGCCCCTCCCCTCTCCCAACTTCCAGTAGTAGTAGTCCTTGTGGTGCCTAATTGCAAATATGTTGGGTTGTGAGTCGGACCGAGTTTCGGGCGCTTCATTGGGCGAAAGTGACATCACCGTGGTGACGAGCAGGCCACAGGCTGTCACGCCATTCTCGGTCACGGGAACACGGCTTGTCCTGTCCTTTCCTCGATTCGCGGATGTGCGACCGTAGATACAAATTTATGCATGATGCGTTCTTTCTGGAGCTTTGATTTTCCAAGTTGACGAGGCACACGCAGCTTTGATACAAGTGCCTTCTCTTATATTGGGAATTTCTTTAAACAAGAGTTGACGCATTAGCTCTCATGCTCTTGAGTGCAGGTTGCATTCGATTACCCGGTGGTTTAGAGCTTCATTCACATGAACTCTGACAAGATTGGGCCTATTCGGATGCCCCCAGTATTTAGTCTTCCCGAGGATCTGCGGGATAGCGACGAAAGATGAGCGCATACCCCCATTCCGTATGCCAGTGTTTTAGGCGCCTATCACCTTCTCTTTTTTTAGGTGAATGAGTAGCGGTGATTGCGATCTAAAAGACGACAATGCCGCGTGAGTTGCGATCGAGTTGTGATTGGGCCGCTTGTTGGACCTGGGCCTTTGAACCTTATGTCGCTTTCAGGGCAACATCAAGAGGTAACATATTCTCTTTTTTTGCGCTAGCACCGGGTTGAGGAACGTAATTAATCCCTGAGTCTGACATATGAGAAGGTATTTTTGAGGACACCATATGAACATCCCCACCCAAGTTTAACTTATCCTATAAGCGGAAAAGTTCTAACCCATTTTAGGGGCCAGTCCGCACACCAACATCCCCAGCAGGTATCCTATTCTCGTTCTGTTTGATAAAAAACAGCGATTAGTGAGGCTGACCCGGTTCTGTTCCCACCGCATTCATACGCTGGATTTTCTTTTTTTGTCCCAGAAGGCCATCCCGACGCGGGACTGGCACAGTCGAAACAGCATAAAATTGCGACGGCCAAGCCACCTGGTTCCTCAGCTACCCTCCTTTGCTCATACCCCTCGTTTGCTTTCGGCTATACCAGCGTCACTGTGCTTTGCAGGAATGTTTCATAAACTACAGCTCAGATTTCTCGTGCTCATGAGCATGACCGTCGCATTTGCGACGCGACTTGGCCCAGTTGGCACGCTCACCGTCGCCAACCAGAATATTTCACCTGATGGTTTCACCCGAGCGTATGTATTTTACCCCCGTCTCAGATAGTACGCTCAGGGACATTGTAAATAGAGCTTCGCTCGTCAATAGTATCCATCCCGGACCTTTGATCACAGCCATAAAGGTTTGTTTGCGAATTCCTGCCCCTCTCGCACTATTAATCCCCGTTTCTTGTTTAGGGCGACCAATTCAAGCTAAACGTCGTTAACCAATTAACAGATAGCGCGCAACTGCTCGGCACCAGCATCGTATGTCGAGTTCATATCCGAACAGACACTGGTGCTGATGTTCTATTTTTAGCACTGGCACGGTTTGTTTCAGAAGAGCACCAACTTTATGGACGGTGTTGTCGGTGTAAACCAGTGCCCAATTGCTCCCAAGAATTCGTTCCAGTACACCTTCGACTCAAGAAATCAGACCGGGACATACTGGTATCACTCGCATTTTGGTGAGTTAAAAATACCTTTTGACATGTTCGAGTGATCTCAATGAGCTTAAGGGGTGCAATATTGTGATGGGGTCCGCGGCCCGATTGTCATCTATGACCCCTCCGATCCCCTCAGGTCCCTGTATGATGGTAGGTGATATCCATCGACTATTGTCCCAACGCACGAGCTTATTTCCTCCATAGTTGATGATGGTGGGTACATGTCCATATCGCAGTGCAAGTCTCGTCAACTTAGGTTTCCCTACAGAATCAACCGTAATCACCTTATCAGAATGGTAAAACCCTATATCCTTACCTCGGAGTGAAGCAATAACTAAACTCATCTTGTCACAGGTATCATCAGATTGCACCCGATATCACCGGCATTCCAATGGCAGATAGTACGCTAATCAACGGAAAAGGCCGATTCATCGGAGGCCCCAACGCTGGATTGGCCGTTGTTGGGGTCGAGCAGGGAAGACGCTACCGTTTCCGCTTAGTCTCGATCTCTTGCGATCCAAACTTCACCTTTTCCATAGATAATCACGACGTCACTATCATCGAGGTAGAGGGGACACCGGTTATGCCCTATACTGTTAACAGCATTCAGATTCTTGCCGGTAAGTAGCCACTACCGGACGGCTATAACGTGTATCTCTGATAGACGGGAATAGGACAACGTTACTCCTTTGTTCTGAATGCTATTCAGCCTATCAACAACTACTGGATTCGCGCCCTGCCCAATTCCGGTAAAGGTGGTCTGAACTCAACCTTTGCGAACGGCGTCAATTCCGCGATCCTCAGATATAAGGGTGCTTCTGCTTCGGAACCGACTTCGAAGCAACAGACGACGCAAAGGAAGCTCGTCGAGACCAATTTACACCCACTCATACCTGGACCTGAGCTTGGAAGGCCGGTACCTGACGGTGCCGACGTTACATTCAATCTTACCCTCGGCTTCGACAATACTACGTTCCGCTTCAACATCAATGGTACCATTTTCCAACCCCCCTCGGTCCCGGTCTTGCTTCAGATCATGAGCGGCGCTCGAACTGCACAGGAGCTTCTTCCGAAAGGATCTGTGTACACATTGGAAAGGAACAAGGTTGTTCAAGTCAATTTCCCAAGCGGTCTCATCGGAGGGCCCCACCCGTTCCATTTGCACGGTGTAAGTTAGCTGTCAAGCAATTATATCACGGTATTCACGTGCTGATATTCATCGTCGTAGCATGTTTTCAGCGTTATCCGAAGTGCAGATACTGGTCGTTATAGTTTCAGCAATCCCGTTATCCGGGACGTCGTCAATATTGGCGAAAATCAAGGAGATTTCGTTGCTATCCGTTTCAGAACTGATAACCCCGGCCCATGGATTCTCCACTGGTGAGTCCCTACAAATCCACCAAATGTGTTGAAATCTTATCATTGATGCCGCTCACTTCAGTCACATTGATTTTCATCTTGACGAGTATGTTCATCTAGGTTATTCCTTATTTGAGCTAATTTGATGGTCGTCTTAGAGGCCTCGCGATTGTGTTTGCCGAAGACCCCGATGGTACGGTTGCTGCTAACCCCAACCTTCCCGGTACGTGACGATGGTATATGTGTGGTGTTTCACTAATAAAGATCTCCAGAGGACTGGAAACAACTGTGCCCTATCTGGGATGGTCAGTCCGAGGTAGTCAAGGATGTGAAAGTCTCCAATGTTTCACCAGCCTAGAATCTGTAATATCATTCTTATTTTCATAGAAACCCTTCCTGAGCTCTTATACAAAGTTATTGCTATGTTGTTTCATTGATTAGGAATTGAATCCATGTGCCTGAGACCCCAAGTACCCTAACTTGAAGCCGATGGACTGTGAAAGTGCCTCAAAAAGTCTCCTTGCTTTGTGATGATGAGTCTCATATATCACTGGTGTGAGAGCAGGCACCATTGGCTTTGGCTCTGACACAGATATTGCCAACCTCAGCAGATCTGGTAGAAGCTAATTTTTGTAAAGCATCTTTCCTAGGCTCACACAAATGTCTGTTATGACCTTAGTCTGGCTGAACCTCAGGTTGCAACTTGGGGTAAGACTTGAGGGCAAGTAAGGGGAGAGGAACTATAGGTAGTTAAGCATACCAAATACAAGGGGGTGTATGTATGCTTAAATACAGGAAAGGCCATCTAGTTGAATAGATGGAGATACTACATGAAACATCCAATCACTATGGCATGGTAGTATGTGAGTCAGTACTTCAGAGATTGCTGACACTAGAATAGCTGAAACAGGTACATAGTAGGTGCAGAGATAGGAAGTGGCATGACAATGCAATGGAAACAGTGGAATTCACAACATTACCCCTGTGGAATCTTGATCTGTACCACTACATTGGTTCAGTCTATTGATAGCTGAAATGGCTTCTTGAGTACTTCACTCTTAAAGAGAGATAACAGACTATGGACACAGTACTAGACTGCACTCTAGGTTGCTGGCTACATAGTCTATTAGATACATGTGTAGTATGCATTATGCTCTGTATATGCTACTGGCAGATAAGACCTCACCTGAATAGGTAGAACAGCGCACAGACCAGGGACTTAGTGTATATAAACCTTATGTAGTATGTGTATGTCCTTTAGACAATTAAGTCTTTCTTTCATCCTACCTCTAAGATATCCACTAGCAACTGTCTATAATCAACATCTCAACAATTCCAGTGAGTATGACTACCCTCCACTACTAGCACATGGCTACTGTAGTATACTCATCTCAACAACCCCCCAATTAAGCTTCATGCCTCAGGAAGCTCATCGAAGTCTCCATGGACTACTGCTGCAGTAAGTGCCTTCTTGGTAGCACCAATGAGATATTTTCCACTGTTGGATTGTGTGAAGAAGATGGGTAAGTGGCTTTGGCCATCTTGGTGGATAGGGACTGGGACTCCTTCATATGGGAACTTGGTGACTGTGGAGTTCTCCCAATAGTTTTTGACTATCAAGTTCCAGTAGTGTGGGTTGCATTCTTGGCTGAGTAGTACAGCATGGTAGCAGATGGACAGCTGAAAAACTGAAACAATTTGGGGCAGGATGATAGTTTTGATGAAATGTCATAGGGCATTGACTTTCTCTTTCATTGAGACTGTGGTTTCTTTGTCTATGGAGGTACCAGCTTGGACATTAGGGATGGGTGGGGGCCCTGACAGTGTCATGCAGTTCCTTGAGGGTGTTGAGAGAACAAGTAGACATCCCAATACTTGTTGAGAGAACGAGTAGACATTCCAATATAAGTTCACACTACCTAAGCGTGTAGGCGTCAGCGGTGGAGGGTAGTTGTATTCATCTGGGAGACGGTCCAGTAGGAGAGGTGCATGGTAGCGGACATAGTCCTGCTTATACCAGCATACTCAGAGAGTCTTGAGGAGAGGGGAAGCGATGCTTAGTGAAGCTAGCATAGAGAAGGGAAGACATAGTGTCTTACACCAAAGGGCGTAGCCAAAGGGCATACATACTACAATGCTACATAAGGGTATATATACTAATATCCCTGGTCTGTGCACTCTAAACCCTTATACGGGTGAGGTCTAACTACCAGTAGCATAATTGGAGCATACTGTGTACGACGCATGTACTAGAAGGTTCCATGCAGAGTGAATAACTGACTACCAGAAGGGCAGTACAACTACTGCGTATGTAGTCCGTGATGGTCTGTTATTATCGACCCTCTGAAGGTGAAATACTCGAACCCCGTTTCAGCTATAAATAGACTGAACCAACGTAGTGGTATGGAGCGAGATTCAACACTCCTCCTCACTTGAAGGGGGGAAGATTAATGCTTCAATAATCTAGCGGTATTGAAACCAGACTTAGACATTGGAATCTTCAACAAAAGAGTGGCAGAGCCGAACGTCAAATGTCGGAGTCATCAACAATCATGCGGATTTAACCAGCTTTTGAAGGTTGGAAAAGAATTCCTGTAGCGGAGAGGAATTGATGCTAGCGTTTGCTATGATGGCCATAAAGGACGCAACGACAATTGCTTTTGAGCTATCAAATGTCCTTTAACTCAACTTTTAACTCCTGCGACTAACTCGCTGTGACTTTCGTCTAAGAGTAAGGAGTAGGAAAGCCTAAGAAGGCTCCTCCAGAAATTGTAAACAGCAATTCTTTCGAAGCGTTCAACAAGTCTGTTTTTCTGCGTAGGTGCGAAATACAAAAACCATTTTTGCTTATTCAGCATGCGATTATTGTGAGATCAGGAAAGCGGCAATCTTAAGCCAGCGTAATCAAGGCCGTCACTTTGCGGTTATGTAGATCAATCAACCGTGGCAGTCACTTGAGCTGGCGAAGCAATGATGCTACAAGCCTTGTTCTGATTTTACTCAAACAAATTCCAAATTAATGGATTCGCAAATGGAAGTGGTCTCATGCAATTTTCCTCCATGCAAAAGGCATTGCGGCCGATGCAGATTAAGGATTCAGTCCCAAGGAATGCATACACACTTTTTGTTATTTCCCATCAACTCCAAAAAGGAGGGAGGAACGATTAAGTCCCTTATTTGTTTTTCCATATTACTCCGAAGAGGTGGAAGGATCTTGAAGTTGACCCTATATATTTTTCCAGACTCTCAAATTGAGGCAGATGGATAAATTCCATGTAGATGTTTTACCGTAGACTTACAAAGAGGCGGAAGGTTACATTCAAAACCTATGAAGTTTTTCCTCAATCTTGTAAAAGAGAGAAAGGATCATTAGACCTTATCTTATTTTTATCTTGCGAAAGGAATAAGTTCCTGCCATATTTTTACAGTCGACTCTTGAATGAGTATGAAGGAATATGTTCCTGATTTATTTTATCCAACAACTCGTGAGAGGTGGAAAGGTAAAAGCGTAAACCTCATAATATTTTCTCCTACAGCTCGTTAGAGGAGGAAGGAATAATTTCCTAATGTTATTTTTGCCTAAGACGCTCGTCTTGAGATGTCGGCGGGGATAACTCCCCATTTGTTTTATCAGCAACTCGCGAGAGGTGATAGGAACAATTGAAAGTCCTATGAATATATTTTTCCAGCGACTGTGGCAGAAAGGAATATTTCTAAACCTAATATTTTTGTCCAAGCATCTTCGTAGGAAGGCGGAAAGGAATATCATATCCTTTGTATTTTCCCAATCAACTCCGAAGAGGAGGGCTCGCAATGACATAGGAATCGGTATCATGTTGCGGCAATCGCTCAAGCCAGCTAGTTGCAAGGCCGTTAGACTTTATTGCCAAAGCGAGGTTGACGAAGTGGTTTTGGAAAATGCGGATACAATCCAGTGTAATCGCATGAAGGCGGATTGACCATTGGTCGTGGGTAATGGTTAACAGAATGCCTATCACCCCTTGAAAGTCCTTGAATTCGATCCAAACAGGGTCCATGTTCTGAGTATTCCAATCCATGAAGTGTTTTCACCCAAAGTCTTGTCCTTATGTACACTGTTACGCGATATGTGATACACGAGATTGACGTCTAAGTCAAACCTGTGAGGCAGTTGTATACTTATAAAAGGATTTTCTCAAGCTTAAGGATTAAGTGTTCACTGTTTGGATTTATTCTTAGATCAGAAGGCTTGCTTCAAAGATGAAGTAAATGTGAAATAACTTAAGTGGCGTGATGCTAGGTTAGAATAAGGGTGTTAATTAAATTGATTTCTACCAAGAGAAATGATGCTGCTACGCAAGTTAAGGTTAAAGTACAGCGTGTCTTGAATCTGTATTCTACTACTGCTAATAGGATAAAAGATAAATTCAAATGGTACACTTGATATTATAGGGTCTATTCTGTTATTAAGTTCTAGGCAAGTTGACATTCTAGCAAGACATTTGATGATGTTCAGTAAATACTCATATTCATAAACTATGGATAATTTTGTGAAACGTCACAAGGCAGATTGTCTTGTCCCCTAATATTGGAGGGGTCGTCATCAATGCTGTTTCTTCCCATGGACGTTTGCTCGGAGAGATAGTGGCATGGTTAAGTGTGTCTTGACTGTTTTGACTTCCAAGCCCTGGGTTATTTTTTATGCCTTTGGTTGGTCACACCATACGTCCCGGATACTGTATCAACATGTGCCTGGTATCCCAAGCGGGGCGATGGTATTGCGGAGGATGTCTGTATTTTGGTCTGAGGTAATAAATGCGGTAACATCCGTGTTCAGTGAGGGTTTGTGTAAATTTAAGCCTCCGAGGTGCAAGCCCTCACCACTGTTCATTCAGGCTATCCGGGGCGCAGGAAGTTCATACGGAATTGCAACTGCTATCGAATTCAGGACGCATCAAGTTCCCTCGTCCGGCCTTGTTTTCACATACACATGGTTATTGAATGTATCGGACGCTACGAGCGCCTTGGATGACTTTCAGACTTTCGTCCAGTCCGATATACCTGCAGAACTCGGCCCCATGTTGTTTTTCCTTCCGGGGGCACCCAAAGGGCACGTCCTATTCGGTCTGACTGGTGGATGGTATGGTGAAGTACAACGACTAAATGCCACCTTGGACCCCTTTCTCGATAAGATGCCGCCCCCGGCGAATGTGATCCATCAAGGTGGAACATTTATTGAAAGTTTGCAATACCTTGGTGGTGGTTTTACTGCGAACCTCAACACCAGTCTCGCTCCCGATACCCATGACACATTTTACGCCAAATCGATTATGACACCAGAAGATAAGACGGTATCAAGAAAGGCCTGGGAAGCGTTAATGTCTTTCCTCGCGTATGAAGGAAATGCAACGACTGTGGTGGGTGCTCATGGTCCCGTGTTTGGATAACGTAGTGATCTCTTCGATTCCGCACAGGTTTGGGCGGTTGAAGTTGAAGTATGGGGTGGAGCGAATTCTGCGGTTAGCGCTGTGCCCTTGAGTGACACTGCTTTCGCACATCGGGGGTCGCTATTCACGTTCCAACTTTATGTGTCGTCGGCCAACCGCGAACCTCCCTACCCGAAAGAAGGATTTGAGTTTGCACACGGTATCTCGCCATAATTTTGGCAAACTCCGGTTGCCCTACTGACTGGGGTATTCACTAGGCATGGCGGACAGCATAATTAACAATAATCCGCCGGAGTGGAATTATGGGTACGCTCCAGCGCCCAGTTTTTGTTATTATGGCAGGTGTTGATCACTCATAGGACATATACCAATTATATTGATGATCGTCTCCCGGACTGTACGTGGTAGCTATGAGTTGATGAACTAGGATTTGAATCTTATCACACATCACAGGGCAGAGAAGATACTACGGTAGTCACTACCACAAGCTTCAGGTCGTCAAATGAACCGTGGACCCATCGAACGTTTTTTCCTTCCCGACGTCGATTGAGCTCCCTGGTTAAGAGTCGGGTTTGACACTGTCTATATGTCCTACCAATTGAATATATGTCTTTTGCTCCTCGGTTCTTGGATTCCCGTACCAACTTTACCGTTCCTCGGATACCGGGAGGGAAAGGATGGGGTCCTACACGGCAAACGCGAGGGCGAGACGTGGTGGCGAGTGGGAGAGCGGTGCTGTACTTTATCATTCATATTAAAGATGAGCGGGTTCGCGTGAGGGAGAACTGCGTCCGCTGCTCGCCCAATTGGTCCGTGGCGGAGTGTGGGGTGACAGGTGAATGGAGCTAAGGAATTGGATGGAGGTGGTGGAAAGGAACTATTCCCGCGGTGACCTAGGGGCCGGAGTCATGCTGAGCCATTGAGTCTTAACCGTGAAATTGGCAGCATTTACCAGGAAAATTAATACGCCATTTGTTACTTGTCCTTTGGTACCCTTTTTGTTCCTGGAGCGTATTGACATCGCTCCCTCGAGTCCATGGCAGTTCCTACCCCAGCCATGAATCGTCTTACAGGTCGACTCTGAATGAGTATGAAGGAATATGTTCCTGATTTATTTTATCCAACAACTCGTGAGAGGTGGAAAGGTAAAAGCGTAAACCTCATAATATTTTCTCCTACAGCTCGTTAGAGGAGGAAGGAATAATTTCCTAATGTTATTTTTGCCTAAGACGCTCGTCTTGAGATGTCGGCGGGGATAACTCCCCATTTGTTTTATCAGCAACTCGCGAGAGGTGATAGGAACAATTGAAAGTCCTATGAATATATTTTTCCAGCGACTGTGGCAGAAAGGAATATTTTCTAAACCTAATATTTTTGTCCAAGCATCTTCGTAGGAAGGCGGAAAGGAATATCATATCCTTTGTATTTTCCCAATCAACTCTAAATCCAGCTCAATCAAGGATTGAAGATTCCTTCCACATAACACGTATAGTGCTCGTCTGGTGTCATTCAAACTCTCTTCTTATCTGGTAAGCCGAAGCCCGTCAGATTATTCCAGTGTATCTTCTCATCCAGTCTGCAAAAGCAGTTTTGTCATCAACGCTAAGCATTTCTCACATGCGCGGATAACTGGAGAATTAAATCACAAAAGCGATGCCTTCAACTTAATGAAGTTCCTTTGCTGTGAAGCGCAGGATAAGGCGGTCATTGGATTTGGAGTAAGAATACTGTATCCATTGTTCTCCTCCATGCTTTTCAGCATGTTAAGTTTCCTAACACATGTTACTCAATCATATTGCTTTTTAGGGCTTAGAGAGTGTTTATCATGTTACAAACCACCGTGGCACACATCAATTAAGACGGACCGGCAAAGTGTAGCCATTGAAAGCTTTAATCGTATGCGGTTATTCACCGGCGATTAAGAACTTGTTTTACTGTACTCCTCCCTCAGCGACGAGTGTTTTCGATTTAAATGTCAACATGCATTGTTAATGGCGGATCATTATTGATGCAATTCCAGAAATAAAAGAATTTTCTCGCAAGTTTGTTAAGCTATGCGAGGCGGAAGCTCATATGGAGGTATAACCATCACATATTTTTTAGGATGATTTATCCGAGCTGTTGCGCTTTTCTGGTAGATGCTAGCGTGAACGCGTAGCAAGTCTTATGCTTGTCTAACTCTAGTCGGTGAGTCCAAACGAGTTCTTCTTGAAATTGAACACCTAATCCATTATAGTCTTCCTGTAGGTGACCCGCGTAATGAACAGTGCGGTCTTTCCTAGTCAGGTTCAATTGTGCAATGCGTATTAACCAGCATTTTATTCTATAACTCCTCCACAATGGTCGTTCCACCTAAGTGGCGACACAGAAGTGTGGTGTGTCAAAAGCGGTAGATATCCTGTAAAGGATGTGCATATTATGCATCAAATTGGCGATTATGTCAGCGTAAGACATAGGATATGGTTGGCGGAGATTTCTCGAATGGAAATGGAAAGGAATCAGGAGGTGATCATGGAGTGTAATGGAATATATCCTGCGACATCTAAAGATGGCGGATAAAGAAATTGCTATCTCTTGCTTCGTGCAGGTTTTGCTCTCTTCTTTGCAAATGAACTGGTTACTGCTATCCAGTTGCTGAATCATGACATTTAAGGGTATATTCCCTCATCAAGTAAGGCATCCGAAATATGGATTGTTCGTAGAACGTTAAGCCTTTCTGTGTGCCACTTGAACTTGAAAGTTCTCATTGATCAAACGATCGAGGTATGTTACATCTCGAATAAGCGATCATGTTTGGGTGGTCATCATGTTAACTGATGCGCTGCAAAGCCAAACCCACAGTACAGAACCAATTTAATGGTTTATCCCTTGATTTACACAATAAAGTGTCTTCCACTATAAACGCTTGGACTGGCATGTTATGCTCTAGTCAACGCTTAAACTTCCACTGAGACGGGTAAGACTTTTCCGTTGCCATAAAGCTTTTAGGCTCTCAAAGTGTAGTGCAGATCAGTCTTTCTACATCAACCGTTGCGAAAGCATTGGGAGTAGGGGGTTTTAAGTGGGTTATTCATGCCACGAATATTTGCTATTGCTCTCATTTAGACAAACTCTCCTCCATAATCAGTTGCGACATTGGCCGTTGTCAGCTATACTGTAGAGGTTTCTCTAATGAATCTTAGAGCCTCATAACTTCTTTCGAAGGAGGACAACTATCATCATGAGATGAGAAGTCATAGAGTAGCGTCGTAATAGACGACTAGCAATTTCATCAAGTCCGAGTATTACGCTCAAGGACGAGGATATTCATATAAAGAATTCTGGATAAAGGTACTGATGCAATTTCCCTTGTGAAATAATCCAAAGTGGCGATGAAATAATGCAATCATCTCGACAAGTCGTAAAAGATGAGTGGGGAAGGCATAATCATGGGAAGTTCTGTTCGATGATGTCAAACGATATAGTCTAGTAGGCGTAATGTTCAACTACCATTCATCTCCTTGCTTGTAATCGCAAGTTCGTGTACAACGATGAGATTGGGTGAACGAAAACAGCTCTGCGTGACTTATTGCAAAGGCGGTGACCTTCAACAATTGCCTCAAAAGCATTATGCTTGAGGACATACGTTATAAGATTTTCTCGATATAGATCGGCCGCACACTAATGTGGCGCTACAAATCTTTATCCCTTATGTCATAGACTAATGCTGGAATTTAAAAGCAGTTCAGATACTTGTCGTTCCTGTAGGATTCCAGTTTCTTGCCTCAAGCCTAATATAAAGCGGCGAGGTCTAAGAATTAAAGCTGGTGACATAGTACTGAAGCTCAACTGTTATATGTTGGGAGCTATTCTGCTAATTCCTAGACGTGTCATAATTTCCTTTCTTTCTAATGATGCGATTCACGAGATCCTGCAAAGGATATTCTTCTCAAGTGAATAGAGCAACATGCTCCCACTATCATCTTCATATAACCTGTAAGGATTTCTCACTTGTTGCGTAGAAAAGGATTTATAGCCAGCGCTTACATCTCACGCGGCACACCGTTATTCGTAGCATTTATCAAGGAGTATGAAGTCGAAAGTACTACTGTATATCCTTCCATTGGTATCAAGGTCAGCGACATTCAGAGATGGCAACACAAGAACTCCTCCGGCACCAAGCTCCGTAAAGAGCGGTCTAAAGGATTTCTTAAGGAATTCATTGGCGTATTGCATCGTATGGTGCTATACACATCCTCTTTCTCAATTATAGTTGCTAAATGGTGCGCTCAAGTCCTAATCGTGGATGGCGACTTCCATAAAGTCAAACTTCCTTAAAGCAATCATTGTATTCCTGTAGTTGGCAGACAAAGCATTTTTAATGTGCTCGTCCATGCTCTGACTTAAAACAGGTCTTCAAACTTGGGCGCGTGGACATGCGCTTAACACAAGTGAAGCAACGTTGATGCTAGAAGCAAGGCGCGATATATAGTGACACGGCTCCTCTATAAGAGAAATAGTATATGGCGGCAATCGCTTGAGCCAGCGGCATATTTAAACTATATTCTGAAGTATTTCCTGAAACGACATAATGGCGGTATTACCAGCTCATTATCCTTCTCCCCTTATTTCCCAGCTGCAAGGACGCGATTAGCGTTCTTCTCCTTGCTATCTTCTTTGGATATTTTTGCGAATGCTGCAAGTGCAGCGGCTCACTGCCTTAGCGTGGCATAAAGCGCTTAAAAGCGCATGAGCTATCCGTAGAAAGAGTAAAGCGGTAGTCAAATAGACGTGGAAGGGGTAGAGCGTTGAAGCCTGAAGTAAAGGAACGAATGGCGGACTTCTCAAAGATATTTTGCCTGGGTCCTCAAAGTGGATAACAGCGCCTACGTGGTTGCAAACAGCTTCGAATTCATCTTTAGAAAATCCCAGGAGGTTAGCGCTGAATGCTGCGCCTAAATTCTCATATCGACACATGATCGCGAGTAGTAAGTAGACGGATGGAAAAAAAATTGTGGGAACGCGCTGCAAGATCAAGACGTAGAATGCATCCAACTCGGCAAACGGTGCATCGGTACTGCTACCGGCGCGTGAGCGACGTTTCAAAATGACGTCGATAATGGCACACAAACGCTTCTGAGGCTCGACTTGATCTGGGCGACCCACGAAACCGGATGACCGTTGTTGCATGGATGAATGACCCATCAGCAGCACCAACGACTGTCCTCATATCTTCAGCGGAGGGCCACAGAATCTGCGTTGAACTATTGTAGCGCTTCAGAATGTTGTCGAATCCATTCCTGAGATATAGCTCAATCTCTCCGTCAGCGTCGCTCGAGATTGGGAGCATCACCCTGTGGCAATGGGGAGCTATGTCAGTTCTCAAGAACATGGCCTTGAGATGAGGCTCTGGGCGGCTGAAAAAAGCCCTGCGCAAGGGAATGACGCCATCGGACTCGTTGCGGCAACAATACGGATGATCTCACATTGGGCGTCCGCCCCTTCACATTCGGAGAGCCCATCAACGAACACCTGGACCCTCCTCCTAATCCCCTTTCCATTTTCCTCTAGCTCCCTCAGCGGTTCGTCAATCAGATATTGGAATTGGAACTGCATTGCCTTGTCAACAAGGGTCTTGTCATGGAGGATCCTCTTGTCGACAAGGTCACGGTAAGCGGGATGGACAGTGGAGAGTGGGTATGCAATGGAAGGGAAGAACCTCTCCGCTTTGCGTTGCCCACGGACTGAGAAGAAGAAAGCTGCACCGAGTGTTCCTATTTTCTGGAGTTTCTCAGCGCAAGTCTGAGCAACAGCAGATTTACCGACTCCAGCTGGACCGCTCATCCAGTACATAGGGGGAGGAGTGCTGCCGAGGGAAGGGGAAGCCCAGTGAACGATATCTTCGATGTATTGTTCTCGTGTTCCAGGGAAACATCGAAGGGGGTATGAACGAGTGGAAGAATCATGTGCGGCTTCGAGAGTAGATGCTTCACGTAGGATATCAATGCCTACTCTGGTGTTAGTTCAACAGCCCACCCATGTTGATCAAACTTACCAGTTGGGCCACTCAGGTAATTGTTCTTGGTGATAACTGTTGTCGCTGCTGTAGGCTGGCCACAGTTGATCTCAAACCCCTGAGAATTGGTGAACAGCGACATCAAATGAACCTGGCGGTTGTGAGGACGGGGCGAGTGAAGGAGGGATACGTGAGTCTTAAGTTGGTCGTGGGTAAGGAGGACCAAGATACTGTAAGTGAGAAACGGACCAACCCAGGGTCACCAGTCACGCGGAGCTTGAACGCGAAGTTGAGTATTTAAAATTCAACCCGCTCCGTTCATCTGGCGCCGAGTGGATCAGGTTTAAATTAAGCGAGTCGCCATGTTCCCCCTTGACTCCCTTCAAGTGTAGGAATGCAGGAATTAGCGACATTAATGTTACAAACTTGATTAAATTGCTGGACTTGTAGCAAGTACAGACAGGTCCTCTGAAATAGAGCTTTACTGGCGTTAATGAAATGCGTAATTTCTCTCCGCAACTATGAGATTTAGAGTTGAAAATAACACCTGTGCCGCCCCCAAAATCATTAAGATCATATGGATCTGGTTCACCTTCGAGTTACGGCATCGATTTCCCTCCAGCAGTGGAGGAGTGTTCGTTGAAGGGAAGGGTTTGACGGGTCATGAGAAATATAACCGCCAGCGTAAGCGTCTTCTGCGATTAGAACGTCAGCTGTTCTCCAATCAACAGGTGCGAGGGGGTAATTCCTGGGCGGAGGTGAGATAAGCGCTATTGAAGGCATCATACTTACTTCGAAGAATACAGAACCGAAGAGGGTTCCGAATGGATTTGCTGCAAGGTAGTTAGAAAAAGGTCTGTTTATACGGGGCGAGAGGGCGTTTACAGCCGTGATTTCGTGGAGTTCGCGCTGGAGCTGAAGACAAAAATCATCCAAATCTATAAAGCAGTGTCTCAGCTTCCAGGTCCCAGGATTCTGTATTAAGTTGTGCTCACTCAAGTCGTTGTGGTCATAGTCAAACGGGTTTTCGCTAATAATGAACCAGTTACGTATGAGGGCTCCGGTTAGGAAAGAACGACCTACATCTCTTCTCCGATCTCCATAAAGCCCACAAGCATGAACGTGAAGAATGCGACAGCCGGTATTGTCAGGTAACCGAATTGGTCGTAAAGCTGAAACTAGGTATAAAGGGATAAATTAATCGGCAATCCTCGCGACGAATTTTAACCTCTTACTGGGAGGAACAAAAGGTATAGCCTTGCCAGTGAACTGCGTTTAGGACTGAAGAATTGGTTGGTAACAGGTGAAGGCATACCATATGCACATGCGGACATGAACCTGATATGTGAAAGGTAGGGGTGTATTCGTCAGACGCTCAAGCTGCGCGGTAATGTCTTGCAGGCTCAAAATATAGTTGGAGATGCTGCTCTCAATGGCGGGTGCAGGCATCAGCTCTTTTTCGTAGAGGTCTGTAGAGGGTGTTTAGGTCCGGTGCGATCCAGAGGAACAGAGCGACGGCGTACATGACAGATAGCTAAAAGTCGATCAGGTGAATATCGAGGGAGAGTGGGAAGGGGTACACACCCAGACAACACCAATGAAATCTGTAGTGGAACACTGCTCTCGACAGTAATATACGGGTTTCGTTTCCTCCTCTTTGTTGATACCTTCTCTTCGAAGTCCCGTGTTGCGAGCCTCCGAATACTACGGCCTATGAAGGCCATAAACCGCCATAATGGGAATACGTCTCGAATTCGCTCGGGTGGAGGGTTTGCTGCGGGTTTGAGGTGCTCCGGACCCTCAACGTGAGGAAGAGTCTGGTGATATGTTGTCTGATCTGGATCGGGGTGCTTACGGCAAGCCTCAGGGTCTTCGTCCTTGGGGTTGGCGTGGAAGTGGGTTTGGAGTGATTCGGCACTGGATGACGGTGAAGGGAACATTTCTTTGAGGATACTGGAGGACGCCTTCGGATTGACGAGTGTACGGCTGTGAAACCGAACGCGCCTGGTTCCGGGAGCTGGAATGGTTTTCGCAGGTTTGCTTTCTTCGTCGGACCCAAAGTCGATATCTGAGAAATATGATTGATCTCGATTGATTGGCTGGTAATTGCACTCGGAAGGGCCTGACTTCTGTTGGGGAGGAAACCGGAAGAATTGATGGGACAGGTTGTCGGAGTCGCTCGTGCTACCGAGCAGCGTTGGTCCTGGGCTTGGACAACGTTCATGGTCTAGAATGCTGTTGGAGCTACCGGGTTCGTTGACGGTGGGACTACGAGCAGCTGGGGAAGTATCGCTGTTGTTTGATCGTGGAGAGGAAGTCCTTCTCGGACCAGGATCTCGGAGCACCTCTAAATCGGACTCCACGTCCGTGGTGGAATCTTCTCCCGAGTGCGAGGCACTGCGCTTACGTCTTGAGATTGATGGTCTTGATCGGTGGGCGGTTAATCGAGGGGGCGTGGATTCGGCGAGGAGCGTAGTCGAGGAAGAGTGGAAATCAAGTTTGTACCAGTATGGATGATCGGGAGTGAAATTCGAGAAAGCTGGAAGCCAGCAAACAAGGGGGAAGAGATCTTCATAATCGATGCCCTTTTCGTCTCGGACGAAGTGCTGTAAAAATTGTTGACTGCGGGAAGAATGAGAAAAAAGGGTTGTATGTCATACTTTGATTGAGACAACAAGAGCTTGTATCTGGGAAAGTATGTAAGGTAGAAGCCACACGAAGACGCTTTGGACATACGAGGTTGATGATGGACTTCTTCTCCAAGATTCCCTTTATCTCGTTATTCTCTCCTTTATCATTCATTCCCCGGATATTGGGAATGTGTACAGGGAGGTGATGGTAATACAGCTGGATTGAGAGGTGGGCATATTTGCTCAGCTGGTTAAGTTGCTATGTAGTTTTCTGGGATTTCTGGGATTTCTGCCCCCCTTTTTATGGGTATCCTCCAGATGCCTGTTTAGGTAGTCCTGTATTGCTTCTTTTGCATTTCCTAGATTGGATTCTGTGGTCCACATATCTTCTTCATTACTATAGCCTTTCTAGTGTACTAGGAATTGATAACTCCATCTGTGCTTTCGTTATCCTTAGATCTTGTCTACTTTATATTCTTCCTCATTGTTGATGATGACCAGGTCTGGTGCTGGTGCTTCCCTTTGGCTTGGGAACTCTGCTTGGTATGCCAGTGTCAGGAGTTGCTCATTGAAAACATCATGGATGGCCCATCTGTCTGGCAGACCAAGCTGATATACAGCATCCCCTATCTTTTCCTTGATAAGGAAAGGTCCATACTGCTTTTGGCCTAGCTTCTTTGATGTCTGATTGGTATGGATGTTTGTGTTTTCTAGCCACACTTCATCACTGATTTGGTATGTTCTGATGTGGAGCTTGCTGTTGTCATGCTGTTGTTTCATCTTTTCCTGATACAGTCATAGTGCTGCCAAGGTGTTAACTCAGGCATTCTGTAGGTGTTTCAGGAATTCTGTGGCTATGGGATTGTTTGTTGTCTCACCATTCTTCCCCTTCCAAGGATGCCTTCCATAGTTGAGGAAGAATGGTGTTTCTCCTGTTCCCCCATGTTGTTTGTCATTATAGTGGAATTCTGCTATTAGCAGCCAGTCAGCCCAGTCATTCTGGTCATAATTGCAGTACAGGTGGATGTAGGTTTCCACTTCTCTGTTGATGTGTTCAGTTTGCCCATTGGTCTGTGGGTGATATGCTGTTAACAGATTGTGCTCTATACTAAGCCCCTTGAACAGCTCCTTTGTGAATTCTGATGCAAACTGGGGTCCATGGTTGCTGAGTACTTTCCTCAGCAGTCCATGTAACTTCCATATTTCATCTCAATAGATCTGTATAACATCTTTAGATGTAACATCTGTTATTGTTGCTATGTGTTATAATGAGATTGACTTTGTCCTAAGTCAACCTGATATCTACAGGCAGTTGTGATATCAAAGGGGACTCCTTCTCAAAGGCTTAAGAATATCAAAGTATTACAACTACTTTGGATATTCTTATGTCTTAGATCAGAGGTCTTGTCCTTCAATAGATAACTCTTATAACATCTTATAAAGTAAACTTAATAGTTCAGAGGTAATGTCTTAGGTTCAGATTATAAGAGAGTGTTAAGAGAGTTATAGATTGAGTCTCTACCTAACCAAGTAGAAATGATGCTGTCTACTGGTCAAGTTGAAGGGTTTATATACTACAGCAGTGTGCTACTGTATTGTACTGTATTGATATGTTACTTGTCTAGATATGGTATATAAAAGTAGTACAACTTCAAAGTGGTACAACTTTGAATTATTATATAAGTTGTTCTATTTATGTGTATTAAGTTCTAGGCATAGTCTAGGTACATTCTAGTCTAAGAGCATTCTAGAACTTGTATTATCTAAGTAAATACTCATATTCATAACACTATGAGTCATATCATTTTTGTGAAACAGTCAACAATGACTAGTATTGTGTCTTTTTCCCCTAATATTGGTAGGGGTCTGATCATGTCAATGCTGATTTCTTCCCATGGGCCATTTGGTACTGGGAGAGGGTGTAGTGGCAACTTGAGCAGTGTTGTTCTTGGTTTGTTTCTTTGACATGTCTGACAGCCCTGGGTGTATCTTTTTATGTCCTTTTGTATGGTCAGCTACCAATAATTGTGGGTGATTAGTTCTATCATCCTATGTTGCCCTGGGTATCCCACATTAGGGGCATTGTGGTATTGCTGGAGGATTTCTTCCTGTAGTTTTGGGTCTGGAGGTACATATGTGCTATTCCCTTTATATACCACTCCATTGTCTTCAGTGAGGTTTGACCCATCTTTTCATAGTTCGGTGATAACTGGTGTTTCTCTCTAGGGTTTCCCTTGTATCTTTTCTAGGAATGTTGGCTCCAGGAATAGTTCAGCCCACAATAGTATTGTGTCATCAGTACTTTCTGATTGCAGCCAGCTTTCTTTGATCATAGTGACTAGCTTGTCTTCAGTCACTTCTGGTACTTGGTGTATGCAGGATAATAAGTCAGCCTTCATATTGGTTTTTTCAGGCACATGTCATAGGATGAAGTCATAGTCCTGTAATTGTAGGTACTACTGGGCCTGTTGTCCATTTAGTTTCTGTGGCTCCCTGTAGTATTTTAAGTTTTCATGGTCTGTCCAGATCTCAAACTTTTCTTCAGCATCTAACAAGTAGTGTTTCCATTCTTTTAGGGCATGCATGATTTAGATTTCTAAGTACGAAAGCGCCCTTTAAAAATTCTCAAATGCAAAATTCGACAGTGTTCAATGAGGGGTTGGAGAACTGAAAATTGGGATTATCAAAATCTTCGTACGGGAAGACGTTACGCCGTCCGGATGGCGCTATCCCTAGTGCACCATTCAACAGGTATTGCATTCCATAGCAAAAAAAGGTCTAAAGTTCAATTTTAGTGAAGAGGAATATAAGGTAGAGGAGATCCGAGGATGACAAAAACAGGGATGGGGCTATCAATTCCTAGTATACTGGAAAGGATATAGCAATGAAGATGATACGTGGACAGCAGAGTCAAACCTGACAAATGCTCAAGATGCAATAGCAGATTACCTAAAGAGGCATCCAGAGGATACCCATAAAAAGAGGGGCAGAAAAACCAAAAAATCATCACCCAACTAAAGAAACTAGCCAGACATGCCTTCCTTCCAAGCCAACTGTGTTACCATCTGCTCCCTCGTCCACCCCAATCTAACCACAATCTCATCTGTCCCCCTCCCAGAACCAGGCAACAGCCAAGTACCTGTGCTCCAAGGCACTTGCTATAACCTCACCACTACACCATTCCTAGTACAGGGACTTCTTGAATCCCTACTAAAAGATGTTGACAAAGCCACCAATAGTGAAATAGAAACCATTACCGCCCAAAACAAGTGATTAGTCATCAACTGACATATTGCCCTTGCCACCATATGCATTACCTTCACTAACATGTATGCAGGGTTCGCCAACACATCCTCATCCACCAATCAGCATATCCCCACCATCTTCTGAGCCCTAGACCAATCCACACTCACACCCAGTAAACAAGACCATGTCCACAGCCTCCACAACCACATCAACCTTGGACTTGAGGTATTCAAACACCTTGATATTGCTGATATATTCCTAGAACTTGCCAATGTAGCCATGAACCTACTTAGACACGACAAGACTACCAAAGATCCAGAGATTGATGCCCTCATCAACAGGATTCATAGTATCCTCTCTGAATTACACAGTATGATCAACCCCATGCCACCGACCTGAGCCGACACACCCATGGACGAAGAAACTACTATCTCCATAAAAGAAGAAGTCAACTCCCTCTGCCATTTTATAAAAACCATTACTCTACCACAACTTGTATCAGTTTTTCTCCCACCTGCAAGGTTCCACACTGTATTACCAGGCCAAGAAAAGGACCAATACTATTGGAGGACAATAGTCAAGAGTTATTGGGACAACTCTAAAGCCACTTACCCATCTTCTTCACGTGTTCAAATGATGGAAAGTATCTCATTGGGGCAACCAAGAAAGCCCTCGCCTCTGCCATAGTCAATGGCGACTTTGATGAAGCTTCCTGAGACATGAAGCCTAATCAGGGGGTATTGTTATGGTTTTTCCACTGATCAAGTCATACTCTGTCATCATCTGCATCCCTGTCTACTAATACATCTGTCTCAGCTATTCCTGTTAAGTGATCTCTGTCTCTGACTCATGTTAACTACTATGCCAGCCTGATTAGACATTTCATGTAGTTACTCCATCCATTCAACTGGATGTCTTCCTCTATTTAAGCATACATACATCTACTGTATTCAGTATGCTTAACCACCTTTGTTCTCTTGCCTTACTCGCCCTCAAGACTTAGCCCAAGCTGCAACCTGAGGTCTTAACAGACTAAGATTGTAACAAAATAGAAGGTTAATTTGTTTAAGGAGGAGTAAGGTTAGTCCACAGTTAAGTTTGTAACATTAGTCCATCTTTAGGTAAATTACTCTGAAATTTGTACAGACAGACAGGAGAAGTCAAGAGAGATACCATCATTGTAATCTTCATCATCAAAGGCATTGTGTGGGTTAGAGTAGACAGGTAGTTGGTAGTACTCCTTCATTTGGTTTATAGCTTTCTATATGTTCGGAGTAGTAAGGGCAATGTTTGGGTTTGTACTAGAGGTTCTGAGTTTTGCAAATTCAGCAGAAATATTGGGGACAGGACCACTATGCCATGTTCTTACTCAAGAAGAATTGTTACAACCTTAGTCTGAGTAAATCTCAGGTTGCAACTTAGGCTAAGACTTGAGGGCAAGTAAGGGGAGGAGAACAGAGGTGGTTAAGTGTACTGAATACAGGAGCATGTATGTATGCTTAAATACAGCAGACATCCGGTTGAACGGATGGAGGTAGCTACATGGAATGTCCGATGACAATGGCACAGTAGTTACTGTGAGTCAATACTCGGAGATCGCTGGACAGAAATAAGTGAAACAGATGTACTGGTGGTGTAGAAATGCAGACAAGCACAGAGTACGATATGATCAGTGGAAATCCATAACAATACCCCCCAATTTGGCTTCATGCCTCAGGAAGCTTCGTCAAAGTCACCATTGACTACAGCGGAGGCGAGGGCTTTCTTGGTGGTGCCAATGAGGTACTTTCCATTATTTGAACATGTGAAGAAGACAGGCAAGTGGCTTCGACCGTCCTAATGGATAGGAACTGGGACACCATTGAATGGGAAGTCAGTTGTGGTGGAGTTGTCCCAATAGTTCTTAACTATCATTTTCCAGTAGTGTTGGTCCTTTTCTTGTCCTGGTAACACAGTGCGGAATCTTGCAGGAGGGAGAAAAACCGATACAAGCTGTGGTGGTATGATGGTTTTTATGAAATGACGGAGGATATTGACTTCTTCTTTCATAGAGACTGTGGTTTTTTTGTTCATGGGGGTGTCAGTGTGGGTTGGTGGCATGGGGTTAACAGTGTCATGCAGTTCGGAGAGGGTGATGTGAATCCTGTCAACCAGGGTGTTGATGTCGGGATCCTCATTCGACTTGTCTCTCCCAAGTAACTTCATGGCTATGTCGGCAAGCTCAAGGAATATGTTAGTGATGTCGAGGTGGTTGAAGACCTCAAGGCCCAAGTCAATTCAGCTTTGGAGTTCTTGGATACAGTCTTGTTCGTTGGGGGTGAGGGTGGACTAGTCTAGTGCTTGGAAGATGGCTGGGATGTGCTGGTTGGTGGAGGAGGAAGCATTAGTGAATCTGGCATACATGTCGGCAAAGGTGATGCAGGCAGTGGCGAGGGTGATGTGTCAGTTCACCACTAGTCATTTGTTCTGGATGGTGATGTTTTCAATTTCACTGTTGGTCACCTTGTTGTTGTGAATTTTCACCGGTCATATCACATTCTCTATATTCATCTACATTCCTACCTCCTATGTACTTATTTCGTCTATTCCTGTCTGTGCGATCCCCGAGCTCTGACTCATAACTACTACACCATAGACATCGGACATTTCATGTAGTTATCTCCATCCATTCAACTGGATGGCCCTTCTGTATTTAAGCGTACATACATGCTCCTGTATTTGGTATGCTTAACCACCTAGTTTCTCTCCCCTTATTCGCCCTCAAGTCTTAGCCTAAGTTGCAACCTGAGGTTTACTCAGACTAAGGTCGTAACATTTGGTTAAGCATCCCCACCTCACCTTGCAAGGAGTAGGCTGAAACAGGCCTGAACAGAAGCAACCTAGGAGCTAGTATATGAGCTTGAACCCAGACGAATATAGAGAACCAAACCTCGAAGTCACTGACAATGAATCAGAAACATCAGACGAAGAAGAAACAGGGAACCCTGAAGTACCTGAAGAAATATATGACGAACCCGGAGCAAACCCAGCAGAAGAAGAAGTGTTATCAGAACTTCTAAACAAACTCAACCTAGCAGAGGAAGAGATAGCACATCAGGAGAAATCAGATGAATCAAGCTTGGATGAAACAGAATCAGAAACCGACTCCAATATGACCGACAACGCAGTAGTACCCACGACAATGTCCAGTGGGAAAGGCCTAGTACCAGACCCAGGATTCTTCGATGGCACCTGCACCAAATTTGACGACTGGTGGAGAGCAATGACACTCTTCATGAAATTCAACAAGATAGTCTTGGCAGATGATAAAGCCATAGCCGTCTTAGCTAGACTGCGAGGAGGAACTACAGGAGCATATGCAGCCATGAGAGCACCAGCTATCCTAGAATCTGAGGATTCAGTGGACTGGAAGGTCTTCTCCGAAGAATTTAGAAGAACCTTCTCAGACAATGCCTCAAACAGCAAAGCCGAATGGCAAATCGAAAAATTCAAACAAGGAAACTGAAACACCACTGACTACTTGATCGAATTCAAGGTGCTAAAAAGCAAGGCCAAGACTGACAGCAAGCACGCTATATTCCTACTTAGAAAGAATGCCCGATAAGACATCATACATACGATCACAGGCTATCCACCCTCAGCTAGGCCAGACACATATGCAGAATAGAAAGAAGCCATATTGTCCGTTGGACAAGGATATGAGGCATCTGAATACCGAGGAGACAGAAAAACGAACACTGGCACCACTTATGGGGGAATGGGTGAACCCATGGAGATAGGAAGCAGGTGTCACGTCTTCAACAACAAAGGAGAACCCAAGTGCTACAACTGTGGCATTTTTGGCCACATCGCCAAAGATTGCAAAAAACCCAAGGGGTTAATATGCTACAACTGCAGAAAAAAGGGGCACATAGCCAAAGCCTGTACTGCACCCAAGAAAATCCAAGTCCGAGGAGTAGAGGAAGCTACCAATGAAGAAGGAAAGGATTTTTCCGAAGACTCCAAGTAGGCACTACCTCGAGAGTCAAAAAGCTTGTATTTAGGATATTAGACAAATTCTACACGATTCCTCAGAGAAGAAAGCGTGAATTGAATCTAAAAGGAAAAATACAAACAGTGGGAAAGGAGATAGCAGTCAACACCATCGTAGACTCAGGGTGCACAACCAGCAGCATCAGCAAAAAACTAGTAGATGAAGAAGGACTCTCTACCTGGAAATTGGAATGACAAATTGTGGTACTAAATGCAGACGGAATGCCCAACCAAGGTGGAAAAGTAACAGAGACCATGACAATCAACATTGACATCCAGGGACATAAAGAACAAATCGAGGCCTCAGTCATACAACTACAAGACAGAGCGGAAATCTTTCTAGGACATGATTGGCTGGTCAAACATAACCCAGAGGTAGACTGGAACAACGGAGAAATCAAGTTCACCCAGTGTCCACCAGACTGCCAATTTCCCCATCAGAACATCGCAATCACTGAAAAACTGCGAAGCATAACAGCCACAGAAGACCTATGGGAAGAAGAAGACAAGCCAGACCCAACTAAACTGGAAGACCTACCAGACTACGTACAACCATTCACGCACTTATTCAACAAGACGATGTTCGACAAGCTTCCAGAACGAACTGAGTGGGACCACGAGATAGTCCTAACAGAAGACACCCCAAAAGAAATAAGTGCGGGAACATATAACATGACGGTTAAAGAACAGGACAAACTCAAGTCATTCATTAAGGAAAACCTAGAATCGGGATGAATACGACCGTCGAAATCCCCATATGCAGTGCCAACATTCTTCATCCTGAAGAAAGACAGGTCCAAAAGACTGATCCAGGACTATAGATGGCTAAACAATGTGGTTGTCAAAGATAAAACACCATTGCCAAGAATTGGCGAAGTAATTGACAAACTTGGAAAAGCCAAATGCTTCAACAAGCTAGACATCATCTGGGGATACAACAATGTCAGGATCAAAGAGGGAGATGAATGGAAGGCGGCCTTCCTCACCAATGAAGGACTCTTTGAACCTACGGTCATGTACTTTGGTCTAAGCAACTTGCCAGGGATGTTCTCCAGAATGATGACAAGCATCTTCCGCGACCTCTTACAAAACGGAGACATTGTAAACTATATGGATGACTTTGCCATCCCGGGAGACACTAAGGAGCAACTAAAGAAATGGACAGTACAATTCCTGGAACGAGCAGCCCAGTATAATCTATGCTTCAAACGAACCAAGTGCATTTTTAATGTAGAAGAAATCCCCATGCTAGGAGTTAAAGTAGGACATGGATGAATTGAAATGGAAGAAGACAAAGTAAAATCGGTACGAGAATGGCCTGAACCCAAAAACACCAAGAGAGTAGAGAGGTTCCTGGGGTTTGCAAACTATTATCGATGCTTCATCAAAAACTTTAGCATGATTGTGGGACCCCTAAACAAGCTCAAAGGAGCAGCCACATGGGAATGGACGCAAGAGCACCAGGACTCATTCAATCAACTCAAGAAATGCATCACCGAGGAACCAGTCCTGACACTACCACAAAGGCATGGCCAATTCAGAGTAGAAGTTGATGCATCAGATTATGCATTAGGGGGGGTACTCTCACAACTACAAGAAGAAAAATGGCATCCCATCGCCTTCACATCACGAACCCTGTCACTGGCAGAATGGAACTATGAAATATATGACAAGGAACTGCTGGCCATTGTCCATGCCCTAAAAGAATGGAGACATTATTTCCTGGACACCGAAGAATGATTCGAAATCTGGACAGACCATGAAAATCTGAAGTATTACTGAGAACCACAAAAACTAAACGGGTGACAAGCATGGTGGTATCTGCGACTACAAGACTACGACTTCACACTATGACATGTACCAGGGAAAACAAACACGAAAGCCGACCTTCTATCCCGCATCCACCAAATGCCAGAAGAACAAGAAGATAAACTAGTCACCATGATTCGAGAAAGCTGGCTACAGATGGAAGGCACAGACAGCACAGTACTCCTAAGAGCAGAACTATTCATTGAGCCAAACTTCCTAGAGCGAATTCGAAACTGGACCCAGCGGGAAACAGTAGTCTTAACTGAGCTGAAGAAGTAAGGGTCCCAACTCACCGAGGACAGTGGAATAATCTACAAGCAGGATAGTGCATACGTTCCACCCGATCAGAAACTACGAGAGGAAGTCCTAATACAGTATCATGATGCCCCAGATGCAGGACACCCAGGACAACACAGGATGACGGAATTAATCAGCTGAGACTACTGGTGGCCATCAATACGAAAAGACATCAAGAAGTATATCCGGGGGTGTCAAGCCTGTCAAAGAGCCAAGTCTAGAATGACACTGCTCAAATCGCCACTACATCCCCTTCCGATACCAAATGGGCCCTGGGAGGAGATTAGTATCGACATGATCGGACCACTGCCAGAGTCTAAAGGAAAAGACACAATACTAGTCATTGTGGATCACTTCACAAAAATGATATGACTCTCAGCGACAACCACGGATGCATCGTCTAAAGACATTGCAAGGATATACCGGGACAAAATATGGAAGCTACATGGACTGCTGAGGAAAGTGCTTAGTGACCGAAGACCTCAATTCGCATCAGAATTCACCAAGGAGCTGTTCAAAGGGCTTGGCATCAAATGAAATCTATCAACTGCGTATTACCTGCGAACAAATGGTCAAACCGAATGCATCAACAGAGAAGTAGAGACCTATATCCACCTGTACTGCAACTACGACCAGGATGACTGGGCGGAGTGGCTCCCCATTGCAGAATTCCAGTACAATGACAAACGACACAGGGGAACACAAGAAACACCATTTTTCCTAAATTATGGAAGGAATCCATGGAAAGGCAAAAACGAGCCAATAATAAACAACCCTGTCGCCACAGCATTCCTGGAACAACTACAGCGCGCCCGAGACAATGCCTCATCAGCACTATGGACATATCAAGAAAAGATGAAACAGCAACACAACCACAGCAGAACCCACACCAGCATTTACCAAACAGGAGATAAAGTATGGTTAGAAAACACCAATATCCATACCAATCAATCATCAAAGAAGCTAGGCCAAAAACGGTATGGACCTTTCCTTATTAAGGAGAAAATAGGAGAAGCAGCATATCAGCTGAAACTGCCAGATGGATGGGCCATCCATGATGTGTTCAACGAACAGCTCCTGACACCAGCACACCAGGCAGGGTTCCTGAGTCAAAAACAGCCATCAGTGCCTGACCCGGTGATCATCAACAATGAAGAAGAATATGAAGTAGACGAGATCCGCGGATGACGAAAGTGAGAAAGGGGCTATCAATTCCTGGTCCACTGGAAGGGGTACAGCAATGAAGAAGATATGTGGACAGTGGAGTCTAACCTGGAAAATGCTAAAGACGCCATAAGAGACTACCTGAAAAGGCATCCAGAGGATACCCATAAAAGAGGGGGCAGAAAACACAAAAAAGCAGCAAACAAGCAACCTAGACAAAGGAACTAAACAGACATGCCTGCCTCCCAATCCAACCGCATCGCTATCAACTCCCTTGTGTTACGACCTTAGTCGGTTTAGACCTCAGGTTGCAGCTCTGGCTAAGTCTTGAGGGCGAGTAAGGGAAAGAGAACAGAAGGTGGTTAAGCGTACCGAATACAGTAGGGTGTATGTACGCTTAAATATGTCTAGAGCTATCCGGTTGAACGGATGGAGTAACTACATGAAACGTCTGGTCAAGGCGTGGTAGTTTGGTACGAGTCATATCTTCGGGGAACGCTGGACTAGAATAACTGAAACAGGTACGCAGATAGTTAGGAATGTAGAATAGCACGGAACTCGTTATGATCGGTAGAAACTCATAACAATACCCTCTGATTAGACTTCATGCCTCAGGAAGTTCGTCGAACTCTCCATTGACTACAGCTGCGGTGAGGGCTTTCTTGGTGGCCCCGATGAGGTACTTTCCTTTGTTGGAGCGTGCGAAGAAGACGGGCAAGTGGCTGCGGCCATCTTGACAGATAGGGACTGGGACTCCGTTGAAGGGGAACTCGGTGGTGGTGGAGTTGTCCCAGTAGCTCTTGACTATCGCTTTCCAGTAATGTTGGTCCTTTTCTTGGCCTGGTAGTACACTGCGGAATCTTGCTGGTGGGAGAAAAACCGATATGATCTGTGGTGGGGTGATGGTCTTTATGAATCGTCGGAGTGCATTGACTTCCTCCTTCATTGAGACGGTGGTTTCTTCGTCCATGGGCGTGTCTGCTCGTTTGGTTGGTGGGGAACGGATGGTGGTGTGTAGGTCGGCGAGAGTGATTCCGATGCGTGTAACGAGTTGATCGATGTCTGGGTCTTCTGTGGTCTTGTCGCGTCCTAGTAAGTTCATAGCGACGTCTGCGAGTTCCAGGAAGATGTCGGCGATATCGAGGTGGTTGAATACCTCTAGAGCGAGGTCAACACGGTTTTGAAGGCTGTGAACTCGATTTTGTTCGCTAGGTGTGAGGGTGGATAATTCTAGCGCGCGGAAGATGGCGGAGATGTGTTGGCTTGTGGAGGACGATGCATTGGCGAATCCGGCGTACATGTCCACGAAGGTGATGCAAGCGGTGGCGAGGGTGATATGGCGGTTTACTGCGAGTCGTTTGTTTTGGGCCGTGATTGTTTCTACTTCGTCGTTTGTGGCTTTGTTGACATCTTTGAGGAGGGCTTCGAGGAGTCCTTGTGCTGGGGACGGGGTGGTTGCGAGGTTGTAACGGGTGCCTTGGGGTGCGGGTGCTTGGCTATTGCCTGGTTTTGGGAGAGGGACTGAGGAGATTGTGGTCGGGTTGGGGTGGACGAGGGAGTTGATAGAGATGCGGTTGGCTTGGGAGGACATGTTTGGCTAGTATCTTTGTCTGGGGTTTGACTTGACTGATGTTTTTCTGGATTTCTTGCCCCCCTTTTTATAGGTATCCTCCGGATGCCTTTTGTGGTACTCCACTATCGCGTCTTGGGCGTTTTGTAAGTTTGACTCCGCTGTCCACGTATCTTCTTCGTTGCTATATCCTTTCCAGTGTATGAGGAATTGATATCCCCTTCCTTTTCATCGTTTTCCTCGGACTTCTTCTACTTCGTATTCTTCCTCGTTGTTGATGATCATTGGTTCGGGCGCTGGTGCCTCTTTCTGGATGTGGAATGATGTCTTTTGTGCCGGCGTTAGCAGCTGTTCGTTAAACACATCATGGATGGTCCATCCTTCTGGTATCGCCAGCCGATATGCTGCTTCCCCTATTTTTTCCTTAATTCGGAAAGGCCCATACCTTTTTTGGCCTAGTTTCTTTGATGACTGATTGGTATGGATGTTGGTGTTTTCTAGCCATACTTCATCGTTGATCTGATATGTCCTTGTGTTCATCTTGCTGTTATCGTGTGTTCGTTTCATCTTTTCTTGGTATGATCGTAGTGCGGAAGTGGCATTGTCTCTTGCATTCTGGAGTTGTTTTAGGAACTCTGTGCTGCTAGGGTTGTTCGTTGTTCCGCTTTCCTTTCCTTTCCAGGGGTGTCTTCCGTAGTTCAGGTAGAACGGTGTCATCTGAGTGCCGGTGTGTTTCTTGTCGTTGTATTGGAATTCGGCCATGGACAGCCATTTCGCCCAGTCGTTTTGGTCGTAGTTACAGTATATCCTCAGGTATGTTTCGACTTCTCTGTTGATCCTTTCTGTTTGTCCATCGGTCTGTGGGTGATAGGCCGTTGATAGGTTTCGTTCTATCCCTAGTCCTTTGAATAGTTTGCCGGTGAATTCGGACGCAAACTGTGGTCCTCGGTCACTGAGGACTTTCCTCGGCATTCCATGTAGCTTCCATATTTCATCTCGGTAGTGCTGTGCTAGTTCTTTTGAGGAAACATCTGTCCTTGTCGCTATGAGTCGTATCATTTTTGAGAACCGGTCGACAATGACTAGGATAGCGTCTTTTCCTTCTGATTCGGGCAGTGGTCCAATGAGGTCGATGCTCACTTCTTCCCATGGACCGTCGGGGATGGGAAGCGGGTGTAGGGGTGTCTTTAGAGGTGTCTTGCGTGGCTTATTTCGTTGACAACTTTGGCATCCTCTGATATACTTTTGGACGTCTGTTCGGATTGCCGGCCACCAGTAATCTCTGGTCACCAACTCGGTCATTCGGTGTTGTCCTGGGTGTCCTGCGTCAGGGGCGTCATGGTACTGGTGTAGTATTTCTTCTCTGAGCGTCGGTTCGGGTGGTACATATATGCTGGCATTTTTGTAGACTATCCCATCGTGTTCGGTAATGTCAGGGTCTTGGTCGCGTATTTTTTGGATGATGGCCGTTTCTCGTCCTTTGTTCGCCTTGATTCGTTCCTTGAGGGTGGGCTCCATAAACAATTCGGCGCGGAGTAGGATGGTCCCTTCTAATGGTTCGTCGTCCTTTTCGTTTGTTAGCCAGGTGTCTCGAATCATGGTAACTAGCTTTTCTTCTTCCTGTTCTGGCTCTTGGTAGATTCGAGAGAGGAGGTCCGCTTTCGTGTTTGTTTTTCCCGGTACGTGACGCAGTGTGAAGTCATAGTCTTGTAACCGTAGGTACCATCTCGCTTGTCGGCCGTTTAGTTTTTGGGGTTCTCTGTAGTATTTCAGGTTTTCATGGTCAGTCCAGATTTCGAATTTTTCTTCTGCGTCTAGTAGGTAGTGCCGCCATTCTTTTAGTGCATGCATGATGGCCAACAGCTCTTTGTCATAGATTTCATAATTTCATTCTGCTGGTGATAGTGTGCGGGACGTGAATGCGATTGGGTGCCATTTCGAATTTTGTTCTTGTGAGAGTACTCCCCCTAGTGCGTAGTTTGATGCATCGACTTCTACTCGGAATTGACCTTTTCTCTGAGGTAGTGTTAAGGTAGGTTCTTCTGTGATTCGTTGCTTTAGTTCGTCGAATGCCGATTGTTGTTCCTCTTTCCATTCCCACTCCTCTGATCCCTTCAGTTTGTTCAATGGGGCCGCTATCTTGCTGAAGTTCTTTATAAATCAGCGGTAGTAGTTGGCAAACCCAAGGAATCTTTCTACTCCTTTTTTGTTGTGTGGTTGGGGCCATTCTCGTACCGATTTTACCTTCTCAGCCTCCATTTCAATGCGCCCGTGTCCTACTGTCACTCCTAGCATTGGGATTTCTTCGGCGTTGAAGATGCATTTGGATCGTTTGAAGCACAGGTTGTGTTCGGCTGCTCTTTCTAGGAATCGGATGGTTCGTTCTCGTAGTTGCTCTTTGGTGTCTCCTGGGATTGTGAAGTCGTCCATATAGTTCACTATGTCTCCGTCGCGTAGCAGGTCTCGGAAGATGCTCGCCATCATTCTTGAGAACGTCCCAGGTGAATTACTAAGACTGAAAAACATTACCGTAGGTTCGAATAGTCCTTTGTTGGTTAGGAAGGCTGCTTTCCACTCGTCTCCTTCCTTGATTCGGACGTTGTTGTAACCCCAAATGATGTCCAGTTTGTTGAAATATTTAGCTTTCCCTAATTTGTCAATGACTTCTCCGATTCGAGGCAGCGGTGTTTTATCCTTGATGACCACGTTATTCAGTCGTCGGTAATCTTGAATGAGTCGTTTTGAGCCATCCTTTTTCGGGATGAAAAAGGTGGGCGCAGCATATGGTGATTTCGATGGTCGTATTCGTCCTGACTCGAGGTTTTCTTTAACAAATGTCTTGAGCTCGTCCTGTTCCTTGATTGTCATGTTGTAAGTTCCTGCATTGATTTCTTTGGGTGCGTCTTCTGTTAGGACTATCTCGTGGTCCCATTCTGTTCGTTCAGGTAACTTGTCGAATGTAGTTTTGTTGAACAAATGTGTGAATGGTCGTACGTAGTCTGGCAGGTCTGATGGTTCGGTGGGGTCGGGCTCTTCTTCCTCTTCCCATATATCCTCGGTGGTGGTCATGCTTCGGATTTTGTCTGTTACCTGAATGTTTTGGTGTGGGACCCTGCAGTCCTTTGGGCATCGATTGAACTTTATTTCTCCTGTTCGCCAGTTGACTTCCGGGTTGTGTTTGGTGAGCCAGTCGTGTCCTAGGAATACTTCCGCTCTGTCTTGGAGTTGCACGACCGACGCTTCGATTGTCTCTTTGTGTCCTTCAATTTCCATGTGTATAGTTGCTTTTTCCGTGACCTTTCCTCCTTGGTTTGCCGTGCCGTCCGCGTTAAGTACCATGATTTCTTGTCCTAATTTTTCAGTGGGGATTTTTTCTTCGTCTACCAGTCTTTTGCTGATGCTGCTGGTGGTGCATCCCGAGTCGACTATGGTGTTCACTGTTATTCTTTTTGTCGGGGTTTGGATTTTTCCTTTTAGGTTTAGTTCGCACTTTCGTTTCTGAGGAATCGTGTAGTATTCTTCTGATATCCTAGATACAAGTTTCTTGACTCTCGAGGTAGCGCCTACTCAGAGTCTCCGGAAAAATCCTGGTGTTCCTCTGGCTTTGCTTCGTCCATTGCTCGGATCTGTACTTTCTTTGGTGCGGTGCATGCTTTAGCTATGTGCCCGATTTTGCCGCAGTTGTAGCATGTTAACCCTTTGGGTTTCTTGCAGTCTTTGGACATGTGTCCGAATATCCCGCAGTTGTAGCATTTGGGTTCCCCTTTTGCGTTGAACACATGTCGCCTGCTTCCTATCTCCATGGGTTCTCCCATTCCTCCATAAGTAGTTCCCGAGTTAGTTTTCTTATCTCCTCGGTATTTGGATGCTTCGTATCCTTGTCCGACGGCTAGTATGGCCTCCTTCCATTCGGGGTAGGTATCGGGTCGCGCGGCTGGAGGGTAGCCTGTGATGGTGTGGATAATATCTTGTCGGGCGTTTTTTCGCAACAGGAACATGGCATGTCGGTTGTCAGTTTTTGCCTTGTTTTTCAGTACCTTGAATTCGATGAGGTAGTCGGCCGTGTTCCTATTCCCCTGTTTGAATTTCTCGATCTGCCATTCTGCCTTCGCGTTCATGGCATCGTCTGAGAAAGTTCGTTTGAATTCTTCTGCGAAGACCTTCCAGTCTACAGAGTCTTCTCCCTCCAGGATTTGTAGTACTTTCATTGCTGCGTATGCTCCTGCTGTTCCTCCCCTCAGTCTGGCCAAGACTGCTATGGCTTTGTCGTCTGCCATGCTGACTTTGTTGAATTTCATGAAGAGTGTCATGGCTCTCCACCAGTCGTCGAATTTGGTTCGTGTTCCATCGAAGAATCCTGGGTCGGGCACAAGTCCCTTTGTGCTAGGTGCTGTGGTGGGTGCGGTATTGTCTGTCATTTCTGAGTCTCCTGATTCTGATTCTGTTTCGGTGTCTTGGTTCTCCTGTTGTCCTAACTGTTCTTCTGCTATGTCAAGTTCGTCGAAGAGTTCTGATATAACTGCTTCTACTCTTGTTGAGTTTATTCCTTGTGTGGTTTCTCCGGGTTCGTTGCTTGTTACAACCGTTTCTGGTGCAGGTACTTCGGGGTTCTCTGCTTCTTCGTCTGATGACTCAGTTTCGCTTTCTGTTTCAAGCTCGTCGTCTGTAACTTCAAGCTGTGGTTCTCTGTATTCGTCAGGGTTCGAGCTCATATAATGGCTCCTGGGTTCGTCGTGGTTCGAGTCTTTTCCAACTCTGTTTCTTGCAAGGTGAGGTGGTGACGCTTAACCAAATGTTACGACCTTAGTCGGTTTAGACCTCAGGTTGCAGCTCTGGCTAAGTCTTGAGGGCGAGTAAGGGAAAGAGAACAGAAGGTGGTTAAGCGTACCGAATACAGTAGGGTGTATGTACGCTTAAATATGTCTAGAGCTATCCGGTTGAACGGATGGAGTAACTACATGAAACGTCTGGTCAAGGCGTGGTAGTTTGGTATGAGTCATATCTTCAGGGAATGCTGGACTAGAATAACTGAAACAGGTACGCAGATAGTTAGGAATGTAGAATAGCACGGAACTCGTTATGATCGGTAGAAACTCATAACACCTTGTCCATCCCACACCCACCAGAATCTCCTCTCTTCCATTCCCCAAGCCAGGCAACAGCCGAGCACCTGCCCCCCAGGGAACTCGTTTCAATCTCGCTAAGACACCATCCCCTGTACAAGGACTCCTTGAAGCCTTGCTCAAAGATGTCGACAAGGCAACCAACAGCGAAATCGAGAACATTACCACCCAGAACAAACAATTGGTAGTAAACTGACACATTACCCTCGCCACCATGTGTATCACCTTTGCTGATATGTATGCCAGATTCACCAACGCCTCCTCCTCCACCAACCAGCATATTCCTGCCATCTTCCAAGCACTAGACCAGTCCACCCTCACCCCTAACGAAAAAGATCACGTCCAAGGACTCCAAAGCCGAATCAATTTGGGCCTTGAGGTCTTCAATCACTTTGACATCACCAACATATTCCTAGAGCTCGCCAACATAGCCATGAAGTTACTCGGAAGAGACAAGTCAAATGAAGACCCCGACATCAATACCTTGGTTGATAGAATCCATATTACCCTGTCCGAACTACATGACACCGTCAACCCCACACCACTGACCTGCGCTGATACCCCTATGGACAAGGAAGCCACGGTTTCAATGAAAGAAGAAGTCAATGCCCTCCGTCACTTCATTAAAACCATCACACTGCCACAACTCATATCAGTTTTTCTCCTGCCCACAAGATTCCGCACTGTGTTGCCAGGACAAGAAAAGGACCAACATTATTGGAGCTTGATAGTCAAGAGCTACTGGGACAGCTCCACCACCACCGACTTCCCATACAACGGTGTCCCAGTCCCTATCCGACAAGACAGGCAAAGCCACTCACCTGTCTTCTTAGCGCACTCCAACAAAGGAAAGTTTCTCATTGCCGCCACTAAAAAAGCACTTGCTACCACAGTCATAAATGGAGACTTCGATGAGCTTCCTGAGGCATGAAGCCTAATTGGGGGGTATTGTTGTGAATTTTCACCAGTCATATCACATTCTCTATATTCGTCTACATTCCTACCTCCTATGTACCTGTTTTGTCTATTCCTGTCTGCGCGATCCCTGAGCTCTGACTTATAACTACTACACCATAGACATTGGACGTTTCATGTAGTTATCTCCATCCATTCAACTGGATGGCCCTTCTGTATTTAAGCGTACATACATGCTCCTGTATTCGGTATGCTTAACCACCTAGTTTCTCTCCCCTTATTTGCCCTCAAGTCTTAGCCTAAGTTGCAACCTGAGGTTTACTCAGACTAAGGTCGTAACACTTGTCAACATCCTTAAGTAGAGCTTCGAGGAGGCCTTGTGCTGGGGATGGTGTTTTAGTGAGGTTGAAGTGGGTTCCTTGGGAAGCCAGTGCTCTGCTGCTGCCTGGTTCTGGGAATGGCAGGGATGAGATTCTGGTGGGAGTGGGGTGAACGAGGGAGTCAATAGCAATGCGGTTGGGTTGGGAGGCAGGCATGCTTGTTTAGTTTCTTTGTTGGATTTGCTTGTTCAATGCTTTTTTGTGTTTTCTGCCCCTCTTTTATGGGTATCCTCTGGATGCCTTTTTAGGTAGTCTCATATGGCATCTTTTGTGTTCTCCAAATCAGACTCTGCTGTTCACATATCTTCTTCATTGCTATACCCTTTCCAGTGAACTAGGAATTGATATCCCCTTCCCTGTTTCCTTCGTCTGCAGATTTCTTCCACTTCGTATTCTTCTTCATTGTTTATGATCATGGGAGTGGGCACCAGTGGCTGTTTTTGACTTGGAAACTCAGCTGTAAGGGCAACCCACAGTCTGAGCAGCTCAGAGATGTGAGGCTCTCATGAAGCGGGCAAGTGGGTAACTGCGGGGGAATCCTTAGTTGTATTACAAACATGTGTATGGACTACATACCTGTGGGGGAATCCTTAGAGAATCAGATAAGGGTCCCCTGCAGGTGTACAGGTTAATATATACTACTCTTCTGTCCATTGTCCTATTGTTTCATTATGTATGTAAGTCTGTCATTGTCCTTTGGGATCTCCAGTTGTTACTCATGTCCACGCGGCTGAGCACAGATGAGAGTGTGGGGTTGTGGGGCAGTCCAGGGGGACCATTGGGGGTTGCCCTGACATCCACCCCCCCTCTGAAATTGCAGCGTCTCAGTGTATGGTGTTGGATTGGTTGGAAAGGAAGTGAGCTGAAAGTAAGTGCACAGTAAAGAGGCAGAAATAGAATACTAAATGTGATATGGATGTACAGCTTAGATTAAGCTGACAGAATAGATTTTTAAAGATTTCTGCACAAGACAAGTTTGTGGGGAGGCAATCTGACAATATAAGGGACAATGTCACAAAATAACATGAAACAACGATGTATAGAGAACACCAGAATAACTAGCTACCTTTGCTAAGAAGAGTAAAGCCAAGTTACACTTGTAAAAAGTGCAACTTGTGTCCCATATCTAAGAAGTTAACAAGACACAGAACCTCAGGTACTCCCTAAGATTCACCCTTATCAAATCAATGACCAGAAGCACACTGTCCTACACTTGTGATACTCCAAGTACCAGGGTGTAGCAATGCAATATGCTCTTAATCTAAGCTCACTTCACAAGTAAGCCGAGGTCTTCTTCTTAGATTACAAAGGTCTCAACCTTAGCTCAAGTCACTTAATCCAGTTAATCTCAAAAGAACTTATTACTTTGCTTCACTCAGGCACAATAGATCACTTTTTACTGTGCTCTGAAGGCTGGGCAATGGCTAGTAGGTTCCTTGCCATGTCCGACACCTCAGAGGGGGTTTATATATTATTTGGGTGCTTGTTATGACAAGATAATGATTACATGACTAGGAACATATTATCAAGCAAGGTACAAACCGGTAGATTAGATCGCGTGCCAAGAGAGCCGCAACCTGTTAGATTAGTGAAACATTGGAAATACAGAAGGATTCCAGGTATCCATTTGTTCTGGGCTGTGTTTTAGCCCATTCTCTGGGTCTGCATTCTTCTCTAAATATGTAGAACATCTAAGATTTTGGACATCATGTGAACTGTTCTCCTATGTGTTCCCATGGATTGTACGCAAATGCGTCCATATGCATCATTAGTGCTGAGTGATGTTTGTTAATCTAACAACAGTGGCATTTCCTTGTGAGCACACCGATCATCCTTTTAGATTAAGCATGTCGGACTTATTTCCTGAGTCTAGGCTCATTGGAGGGGTCCTGTAGCTCTGTATAGACACATTGGAATGGTTTTACTGCCTGGTCTGGCCAGAATCATGACTGGTCATATGGTACACTGTTAGGATTGCTTTTTGTTAAGCACAGTGGTCATCCCATAGCCACTGCTATCTGTCATCAATGGCCATAGTGTTCTACAGTGATTGAGTACTCTTTTATTATACTGTTGGGCTCTTAGATTAGGTCGTACTACTACAGGAAGGTTCGATGCAATCGTTAGATTAGGCTTGTATGCCTTAGATTAGTGATTTTCATGTGTGAAAACAGCTTTGCCATTACAACAAGCAACCACTGACTTTGTGTCCTGTTATGGCAGGAATTCTCGACTCTCTCACCGAGTGTTATGAGTTTTCACCAATCATAACACGTTCCGTGCCATTCTACATTCCTAACTATCTGCATACCTGTTTCAGTCCAGCGCCCTCCGAAGATATGACTCGTACCAACTACCACACCTTGTGTCATGACCCACGCACGTTCGCCCGCTCTCACCCGCTTCTCCTGCTCATAGTCATCATTACCTTAGTCCGGCTGCATTGGGTTGCTGTTCATTCTTTCTGTCAGTCAGTCCGATATCCTGTTTTCTATATTAATCTCTATCCCCTTCAACTTCTCCACTATCGCCTTATAGTTAAAACTTGATTCTGGTGTCTTGTTAGGCGGCCGCCCTCGGCGGCCGTCCATTCTTCGTTCACCATTACTTTCGTACTTCCCGCTTTTCAGACTAGTATATAAACCTAGTCCCCACACTTGTAAATCCTTAGTCTGATTATCGACCACGATTATGCCCTCTGATTCTGTTCCTCTCTGTCTCTGTTCCTCCAACCCTCTGACCCCACTCCCTCCTGAAATACGGACTTCGACGACAGCAGGAAGGCGCAACACATACGTTGAAGCCACTGAGTCCAAATCTCGTACTCGTCTGAATTCACCCGCTCCGTACGTTCTCACCCGACGTCACCTGGCGGCTAACCTCAGCCGATATCCCGTGTAACCCGATCGTAACAGTATAATCAGACTCTACTCCTCTGTCGTTCCTTTGTCCCCTCACCACTGATTACTATGCCTACCATGACCACCAGGTCACAAACCGCTTCCAAAGCCCGGAAGGTTTCTGTTGCCAGAAGCCAGAAGGCCACCACACCACTTTCCTATGTCACCCCTCAACGCAAAGCTTCTCCTGTAGTAGCACTCCAAAGAACCCCCGTCGAAGAGGTCTTGCAGGAAGGGCCCGATCCCGATCATGAAAATGAGGAGAACTGGTTACCCGACCAAGGTGAGAACCAAAATCAGGACCCTTTCGACGAGGGACCCCCAGATCCTGGTGATGGTGACGATGGTGGTGATGATGGTGAAGCCCCTCCTGACAGTAACACCGGTGATGGCGGTGCCCCAAATCCACAATACTGAGGATTGACAATGGTGGATGCCATTGCACTTTTGGCTGACAAGTTAGACGATCGGGCCCGTTCTCAGCTGCCCCAAGTACCCCGAACCCCCCGCACCAAGGCCCGTGAACCTAACACGTTCAGTGGTGCTAACCCCGAGGAACTCCATCAGTTCCTGTTCCAATGTCGGCTCTACTTTCGCTCCAACCCCTCACTCTTCCCGACTGACAATAATAAGGTGAACTTCACACTCACCTACTTGACTGATACTGCTCTCCAATGGTTCGAAACAGCTATCGACCAAGAGGAGACTCTTGGCACTGTCCACCCGTGGACCTCCAACTGGGACCTTTTTGTCCTAGAGCTGAAAACCAATTTCGGGATTGCAGACCCGCGCAGTGAATCCGCCGAGCTCCTAGACAACCTTCGGATGAAACACTCCGACAAAATCACCAACTACAACGTCGAGTTCATGCGGCTGTCGTCACAGCTCAATTGGAATGATGAGGTGCTCTGCCACCGATACTACAAAGGGCTCCCGGATCGTCTCCAGGACTCCCTGTCCAGTCGCCCCACTGGTAAGCCCACCACCTTCATCCTAATGTGGGAGATTACTCTCCTCTTCGATAACCATTATTGGGAGCGTCAGCGTGAAAAGACTCGGGCAAAGTCGGCCGCCAAAACAGCGTCCACTTCTATCAGCAGGAGGCCTGGCCAGAACCCATCCTCTTCCACCAACAACACCTACAACACCAGCAGCACCAGCAACAAGCCCAACAACACCAGCAACAAGGGCAACAACTCTAAACCCCTGACATCCACTGCTACCCCCTCTTCCGCCTCAAAGTCCACTTCGTCGGCGAAGCCTGATTTGACTGACAAGCTCGGCAAGGACAGCAAGCTGACCACCGATGAGCGTAAACGGTGCTTGGACAACAACCTCTGTCTGTTCTGCAGAAACGCAGGACACAAGGTGAGTGAGTGCAGGAAGAAAGCTGCCTCGGCCGTGAAGGCTGTGGCCCGACTCGCTGAGGCGGTCGATAGGAACTCTGATAAGAGTTCGGGAAACTAAGTAGCGGTCCTCGAGACTCTGCACTAGCTGAGGACCACGTTGTACTCACTTGTGCCACAGAGTGTTTCCAACTCAACACATCCACTCTTTCTGATCCCAACTCCTTTCAACTATCTATCTCCTCCTCGCTCATCCGCTCCCCCTCCGATACCCATTTCAAGGCCCTCATTGATAGTGGCTCTACACACTGCTTCGTGGATATTGACTTTATCCGCTCTCATGACCTCCCGACCTTGCCCATTCCTCCTGTTGAGCTCCGTCTTTTTGACGGTTCTTCTAGTGCCTTTATTACTGAACTTGTGAAAATCCCTGTCACCTTTGGCTGTGGTGAATCTATGACTCTGGACTTCTTTGTCACTCGACTCGACTCTTCTTGCTCTATGGTTCTGGGATATAACTGGCTCACCCGCTACAATCCGTTGATTGACTGGGCCTTGGGCAGTATTACTTTCCAACCACCACAGCTCGAAATTCCTGTCACTCCTCCCTGTGTTGCGACTGCCACTGCTGCGTCCACACATTCCTTGGTGCCCATTTCGGCCACACCCACTCCCATAGATCCACAGTCCTCTCTGCCCTCTGGCTCCACGCGTCCCCACATTTCCCTGGTGAACGTTGTTGCATTCCTGTGCGCCACGCGCATTCCTGGTTCAGTTCAATTCAGTCTTAACCTCAACAACCCGTCGATGTCAGCCGCTTCAGCCGCCATCAATGAGGAACCCGATGATTGGTCTAACATCCCCGAAGCATATCGCGAGTTTGCCGACGTTTTCAGTAAAGCAAAGGCCGACATACTTGCCGAACATAGACCCTATGACCTCCAAATCAATCTGGAAGAAGGTGGCCAACCTCCCGTTGGTACCATCTACTCTCTGTCCCAGACTAAACTGGAGGCCCTCCATGAATTCATAGAGGAAAACCTTGCCATTGGCTTCATCCGCCCTTCCAACTCCCCTCATGGAGCTCCAGTCCTTTTTGTCAAGAAGAAGGATGGCTCCCTCCGACTCTGTGTCGACTTCCGAGGTCTCAACTGTATCACGAAGAAGGATCGCTATCCTCTTCCGCTCATATCTGACCTACTCGACTCTCCACGCAAAGCCCGCATTTACACCAAGATCGACCTCTGCCATATCCAACGCTCAGATTATTGTCGAGACCGACGCATCTGACTACGCGCTAGCAGCCATCCTCTCCATCATTACCGAGGATGGTGAAGTTCACCCCATGGCATTCTACTCCCACACCTTCAGTCTGGCCGAGCTGAATTATGATACCCACGACAAGGAACTCCTGGCTATATTTGAAGCTTTCAGGATTTGGCGGCACTACTTCAAAGGTGCCCCTCTTGCGATCGATGTTGTTACTGATCACAAGAATCTAGAATACTTCTGTACCACGAAAATCCTCACCCGCCGACAAGCCCACTAGTCCAAGTTCCTCTCCCAGTTCAACCTCATGATTCGCTTTCGCCCTGGCCGACTGGGGACAAAACCCGATGCTCTTACTAGATGATGGGACGTCTACCCTAAAGGGGGGAATAATGACTACGCTACAGTCAATCCTCACAACTTCAGACCCGTCTTTACTCATGAACAGCTTTCAGCCTCTGTCCGTGCTACATACCTATATGCCCCTTCCCTTCGCGCAGCCACAATCATTGACCTTGATCAACTCCACTCTGATATCCTCTCAGCTCTCCCGCTTGACCCGTCCACAGCCGCTCACATAGCTAAACCAGAAGGACGATGGTCTGTCGACTCGGCTGGTTTTCTCCACCTTGATGACAGGATCTACGTCCCTGATGCTAACAAGTTATGACTTCAAGTCTTACAGTACAAACATGATCACATCCTCTCTGGCCACTTTGGTCAGAACAAGACTCTCGAACTCGTCCGCAGAGACTACACTTGGCCCGACATCCGGTCGGCTGTCAAGGACTTCTGTAAGTCATGCGTCACTTGTATGCGATCTAAACTGCAGCGCCACAGGCCATACGGACTTCTCAAGCAACTCCCCATCCCTGAACAACCCTGGAACTCTATCTCTATGGACTTCATTGAGAAGCTCCCTACCTCCTCCGAGTTCGATACTATCCTCGTTATCATCGACAGACTCACCAAACAATCCCTGTTCATTCCTACCCACAACACGATCACATTGGCCGAGTTGGCCCGACTATTCGTCATTCATGTATTCTCGAAGCACAGTGTTCCCAAACACGTCACGTCCGATCATGGTTCTGAGTTCATCTCGCACTTCTTCCGGTCGCTTGGAAAAGCACTGGACATGAAGTTGCATTTCACTTCGGGTTACCACCTGGAAGGCAACAGACAGACCGAACGGACCAACCAGACCCTCGAGCAATACATTTGTGTCTACTGCAATTATCAGCAGGACAACTGGGCAGAATTACTTCCACTAGCTGAGTTCGCTTACAACAATGCTCCTAGTGCCACGACTGGTGTTTCCCCATTCTTCGCTAACAAGGGTTATCACCCAAACATCACAGTATACCCCAAGAGAGATTTAGCTTCTAGACAGGCCCGACAATTCGTTGTCGACCTCGACGAACTCCACGACATGCTAAAGGCTGAGATCAAGCTTGCTCAAGGATGTTATCAGACATCTGCTGACGCTCACCGACTTCCTTCGCCCGACTTCACTATCGGTCAGAAAGTCTTTGTCAAGGCCAAGTTCTTCCGCATGACTCGGCCATCCAAAAAGCTCTCTGAGAAGTATCTCGGTCCTTACGAGATTATAGCACAACCCGGTTCTGTTTCATTCACTCTCAGACTCCCTGACTCACTTCGTGCTGTTCACCCAGTGTTCCATGTCTCTATGCTAGAACCTACCACACCCAACACCTTCGACGGCCGCTCTGAGCCGCCTCCCCTGCCTGTCGCGGTTGAAGGTGAACCAGAGTACGAAATTGCTCACATCGTTGACTTGAAAATCGACCACCGTCGAGCTTGCAAGCTTTTGTACAAAGTTATCTGGTTAGGTTATGAAGACACTGAAGAAGAGTTTTCCTGGTTACCTGCTACTGAGCTAGCACATGCGGCTGAACTTCTTGCAGACTTTCATTCCTCTTATCCTTCTAAGCCTGGACCTTTGAACCCTCTATGATTTTTTTTCCTTACTTAAATTTCTTTCACACTTCATTCACACAGACAAATCAGTTTATTGCACATTATCAACTATCAACAATTATGTAATGTCCAAAATATGAGGAGAAGACGGCCGCGGATCACTGGGCAGTTTCACCCAACTCAGCCGCTTCCTCTACTTCTTCCTCCTTTTCCTCTTCACTCTTGTTTCCATTGTCTTCCTCCATCTCCATTACTACCTCCATTTCCTCCTGGGTTTCACCCAGCGTGCGGGCCTCCTCGTTGTCATCCTCATTGTCATCATCATCGTCAGCCAGCCCCAGGGCATCCATCACCTGCTGAACCATCAGTCCAATGCTGCACTGATACCTGCCGTTCTTGATGACTGCGGCCTCAACATTCCTCCCGAGCTCATTCGCCCGCTCCAGCCGCAGCAACTGCTCCTCTCCAACCTCAATCAGCCTATCCGTCCTCACCCCCTGATCCTCCATAATGGACGCGATCCGCTCCAGGATATCGTTTTGGTGAGTAAGGAGAGCCGCAAGTTGATCATTGCTGACCCGAGATACTTGAGTGGCGACAGTGATTGGCCGATGACAGGCGGATGGAAGGCAACAAGCCTTCTTCGACAGTGAACATTCGAGGCACTTGGTGACCTCGCAACTAGAATGGCCATTAGCACAATCACTGGGAAGCTAAGTGCCACTTACCTTGACGTCGACTCCCTGATTGTGCAAGGATCGCCATTGTCGAGACATCGCTTGCACTTATTATGGCCACCCATCTTGACCTTCTTTCCGTCGACTGCAGGTGGCTCGTCCTCACCCGATTCCCTCCAGTCTGGGTCTGGCTTGCCCCCGAAATCCAACTCTTCATCGACGCATCTCCTTTTCAATGATGGCGGTGCCTTCCCAACCCACTCCTTCGTGATCCTCCATTGACATCGCTTCTCAGCCGTTATCTTCTTATCCGCTTCATCAGCGGCCTTATGCTTTCCTTCGTGTCTGCTCGCCCGCACCAACTCCTCATGTTGCTCCTCCTCCCGTGCCACTCGTTCCTCACGTTCCTTCCTCTCCCACTCCTCTTGCTCCTCTTGCTCCTTCTTTTCCCGTGCTTCTCGTTCCACCCATTCTTGCCTCTCTTGCTCCTCGTTCTCCTCCAATTCGTGCAGCTCGCGTTCGGCCTGCCGTTCCGCCTCCTCCTGTCTTTCCAGTTCGAGTCGCTTGCGTTCACACATGGCCTCTAACTCGGCCCGTTTCTCTGCAGCAGTTTTCTTGGTAGGGCTAGACATGGTAGTGGTCGAGGTGGTGGTGGTTAGAGAAGAGAATGGGACTGTAAAATTTCCAAGGTGACGAAATTTACATGCACCATCAAAAGTCTAATTGGAGATTCCCACGGTCCAATTTCACGGCCTCAAGGGCTCGGCCCTAATGGGGGGATACTGTCATGACCTGCGCACGTTCGCCCGCTCTCACCTGCTTCCCCCGCTCGTAGTCATCGTTACCTTAGTCCGGCTGCATTGGGTTGCTGTTCATTCTTTCTGTCAGTCGGTCCGATATCCTGTTTTCTATATTAATCTCTATCCCCTTCAACTTCTCCACTATCACCTTATAGTTAAAACTTGATTCTGGTGTCTTGTTAGGCGGCCGCCCTCGGCGGCCGTCCATTCTTCGTTCACCATTACTTTCGTACTTCCCGCTTTTCAGACTAGTATATAAACCTAGTCCCCACACTTGTAAATCCTTAGTCTGATTATCGACCACGATTACGCCCTCTGATTCTGTTCCTCTCTGTCTCTGTTCCTCCGACCCTCTGACCCCACTCCCTCCTGAAATATGGACTTCGACGACAGCAGGAAGGCGCAACACATACGTTGAAGCCACTGAGTCCAAATCTCGTACTTGTCTGAATTCACCCGCTCCGTACGTTCTCACCCGACGTCACCTGGCGGCTAACCTCAGCTGATATCCCGTGTAACCCGATCGTAACACCTTGACCAGACGTTTCATGTAGTTACTCCATCCGTTCAACCGGATAGCCTTAGACATATTTAAGCGTATATACACCCTGCTGTATTTGGTACGCTTAACCACCTTCTGTTCTCTTCCCCTTACTCACCCTCAAGACTTAGCCAGAGCTGCAACCTGAGGTCTAAACCGACTAAGGTCGTAACATTTGGTTAAGCGTCACCACCTCACCTTGCAAGAAATAGAGTTGGAAAAGACTCGAACCACGACAAACCCAGGAGCCATTATATGAGCTCGAACCCCAACGAATACAGAGAACCCCAGCTCAAAGTCACGGACAACGAGCTCGAAACAGACAGCGAAACCGACTCATCAGATGAAGAAGCAAAGAACCCCGAAGTACCTGCAATGGTTGTAACAAACAATGAACCCGGAGACATCACACAAGGAGTAAACCCAACAGGAGTAGAAGCAGTTATATCAGAACTCTTCAACGAACTCGACATAGCAGAAGAACAGTTAGGACAACCGGAGAACCAAGACACCGAAACAGAAACAGAATCAGGAAATTCAGAAATGACGGACAATACTGCACCCACCACAGCACCTAGCACAAAGGGACTCATACCCGACCCAGGGTTCTTCGATGGAACCCGAACTAAATTCGACGACTGGTGGAGAGCCATGACACTCTTCATGAAATTTAACAAAGTCGCCACGGCAGACGACAAAGCCATAGCAGTCTTAGCCGGACTGAGGGGAGGAACAGCAGGAGCATATGCAGCAATGAAAGCACCACAAATTCTGGAAGGAGAAGACTCCATGGACTGGAAAGTCTTTGCCGAAGAATTCAAATGAACCTTTTTGGACGATGCCATGAACACAAAGGCGGAATGGCAGATCGAAAAATTCAAACAAGGAAATAGGAACACAGCCGACTACCTCATTGAATTTGAAGTACTCAAAAATAAGGCAAAAACTGACAACCGACATGCCATGTTCTTGCTGCGAAAAAACGCCTGACAAGATATTATCCATACCACCACAGGCTACCCTCCAGCCGCTCGACCTGACATGTACCCAGAATGGAAGGAGGCCATATTAGCAGTCGGACAGGGATATGAGGCATCTGAATACCGAGGAGATAAGAAGACTAACTCGGAAACCACTTATGGAGGAATGGGAGAACCCATGGAGATAGGAAGCAGGTGACACATATTCAATGCAAAAGGGGAACCTAAGTGCTATAACTGCGGAATATTCGGACACATGCCCAAAGGACTGCAAATTCCCGCACCAGAACATCCAGGTAACAGACAGGATCTGAAGCATGGCCACCACTGAAGACATATGGGAAGAAGAAGAAGAACCCGACCCCACCGAGCCATCAGACCTACCAGACTATGTCCGACCATTCACACATCTATTCAATAAAACCACATTTGACAAACTACCCAAACGAACGGAATGGGACCATGAGATAATCCTAACAGAAGACACACCCAAAGAAATCAATGCAGGAACTTACAACATGATGATCAAGGAACAAGATGAACTCAAAGCATTTGTTAAAGAAAACCTCGAGTCAGGACAAATACGACCGTCGAAGTCACCATACACCGCACCCACCTTTTTCATCCCCAAAAAGGATGGCTCAAAACGACTCATTCAAGACTACCGACGGTTGAATAACGTAGTTGTTAAAGACAAAACACCGCTACCTCGAATTGGAGAAGTCATTGACAAATTAGGAAAAGCCAAATACTTCAACAAACTAGACATCATTTGGGGCTACAACAACGTCCGCATCAAAGAAGGAGATGAGTGGAAAGCAGCCTTCCTAACCAATGAAGGACTATTCGAACCCACGGTCATGTTCTTTGGTCTTAGCAATTCACCAGGAATGTTCTCAAGAATGATGGCAAGCATCTTTCGAGACCTGTTACGCAACAGAGATATAGTAAACTACATGGACGACTTTGCAATCCCAGGCGACACCAAAGAACAACTGTGAGAACGAATGATCCGATTCCTAGAAAGAGCGGCCGAGCACAACCTATGCTTCAAACGATCCAAATGCATTTTCAACGCCGAAGAAATCCCAATGCTAGGAGTAACAGTAGGATACGGACGCATCAAAATGGAGGCCAAAAAAGTAAAATCGGTACGAGAATGGCCCCAACCACACAACAAAAAAGAAATAGAAAGATTCCTCGGTTTCGCCAACTACTACCGCTGATTTATAAAAAACTTCAGCAAGATAGCAGCCCCATTGAACAAACTAAAAGGATCAGAAGAGTGGGAATGGAGAGAAGAACAACAATCTGCATTCGATGAACTAAAACAATGAATCACAGAAGAACCCACCCTAACACTGCCCCAAAGACAAGGTCAATTCCGAGTAGAAGTCGATGCATCGAACTACGCATTAGGGGGAGTACTCTCACAAGAACAAAATTCAAAATGGCACCCAATCGCATTCACATCCCATACACTATCACTGGCGGAACAAAATTATGAAATCTATGACAAGGAGTTGCTGGCCATCATGCACGCATTAAAAGAATGGTGACACTACCTACTGGATGCAGAAGAGAAATTCGAAATCTGGACTAACCACAAGAACCTGAAATACTATAGGGAGCCCCAAAAACTAAACAGCCAACAAGCAAGATGGTACCTACGGCTACAAGATTACGATTTCATACTGCGCCACATACCAGGAAAAATGAATACAAAAGTGGACCTTCTCTCCAGAATCTACCAAGAACCAGACCAAGAAGAAGAAAAACTAGTCACCATGATCCGAGATGCCTGGTGAATGGGCAAAAAGGACGACGAACCATGGGAAGAAACCATCCTACTCCATGCCGAACTATTTATGGAACCAACCTTCAAAGAACGAATCAAGGAGAACAAAAGAAGAGAAACTGCCATCACCAAGAAAATATGCGACCAAGACCCTGACATCACCAAACACGACAGAATAATCTACAAAAATACCAGCATATACGTACCACCTGAACCGGCACTCAGAGAGGAAATACTACACCAATACCACGATGCTCCTGACGTAGGACACCCGGGACAACACCAAATGATCGAGTTGGTGACCAGAGATTACTGGTGGCCGGCAATCCGAACAGACGTTCAAAAGTACATCAGAGGTTGCCAGAGTTGCCAATGAAATAAGCCACGCAAGACACCTCTGAAGATGCCTCTACACCCGCTCCCCATCCCCAACGGTCCATGGGAAGAAGTAAGCATCGACCTCATTGGGCCACTGCCCAAATCAGAGGGAAAGGACACCATCCTAGTCATTGTCGATCGATTCTCAAAAATGATACGACTCATAGTGACAAGAACGGATGTTTCCTCAAAAAAACTAGCACAACACTACTGGGACGAAATATGGAAGCTACACGGAATGCTGAGGAAAGTCCTTAGTGACCGAGGACCACAGTTTGCATCCAAATTCACCGGCGAACTATTCAAAGGACTAGGGATAGAACGAAACCTGTCAACGGCCTACCACCCACAAACCGACGGACAAACAGAAAGGATCAACAGAGAGGTCAAAACATACTTGAGGATATACTGCAACTACAACCAAAACGACTGGACAAAATGGCTACCCATGGCCGAATTCCAATACAACGACAAGAAACACAGCGGCACACAGGCGACACCATTCTACCTAAACTACGGCAGACACCCCTGGAAAGGAAAGGAAAACAGAACGACGAACAACCCTAGCAGTACGGAGTTCCTAAAACAGCTCCAAAACGCAAGAAATAACGCCGCTTCCGCCCTACGATCATATCAAGAAAAGATGAAACAGACACATGATAACAGCAAAATGAACACGAGGACATACCAGATCAACGATGAGGTATGGTTAGAAAACACCAACATCCATACCAATCAGCCATCAAAGAAGCTAGGCCAGAAAAGGTATGGACCTTTCCGAATTAAGGAAAAAATAGGAGAAGCGGCATATCGGCTAGCGATACCAGAAGGATGGGCCATCCACGATGTATTCAACGAACAGTTGTTAACCCCGACACAGAAAGCATCATTCCACATCCAGAAAGAAGCACTAGCGCCCGAGCCAATGATCATCAACAACGAAGAGGAGTATGAAGTAGAAGAAGTCTGAGGGAAACGATGAAAAGGAAGGGGATATCAATTCCTTATACACTGGAAAGAATACAGCAACGAAGAAGATACATGGACAGCGGAGTCCAATTTGCAAAATGCCCGAGATGCAATAGCGGAGTACCACAAAAGGCATCTGGAGGATACCTATAAAAAGGGGAGCAAGAAATCCAGAAAGCCATCAACCAAGTCAACCCCCAGACAGAAATACTAGCCAAACATGTCCTCCCAAGCCAACCGCATCTCTATCAACTCCCTCATCCACCCCAACCCGACCACAATCTCCTCAGTCCCCCTCCCAAAACCAGGCAACAGCCACGCGCCCGCACCCCAAGGTACCCGTTATAACCTTGCAACCACCCCGTCCCCTGCACAAGGACTCCTCAAGGCCCTCCTCAAAGATGTCAACAAAGCCACAAATGACGAAGTGGAAACAATCACGGCCCAAAACAAACAACTCGCAGTAAACCGTCACATCACCCTCGCCACCGCTTGCATCACCTTCGCAGACATGTACGCTGGGTTTGCCAACGCATCATCCTCCACAAGCCAGCATATCCCCGCCATCTTCCACGCATTAGAACTATCCACCCTTATACCCAGTGAACAAAACTGGGTTCACAGTCTTCAGAGTCGTGTTGACCTTGCTCTAGAGGTATTCAACCACCTCGATATCGCTGACATCTTCTTAGAACTCGCAGACATCGCTATGAACTTACTAGGACGTGACAAAACCACAGAAGATCCAGACATCGATCAACTCGTTACACGCATCGGAATCACTCTCGCCGACCTACACACCACCATCCGTTCCCCACCAGCCAAATGAGCAGACATGCCCATGGACGAAGAAACCACCGTCTCAATGAAGGAGGAAGTCAACGCACTCCGACGATTCATAAAGACCATCACTCCACCACAGATCGTATCAGTTTTTCTCCCACCAACAAGATTCCGCACTGTACTACCAGGCCAAGAAAAGGACCAACATTATTGGAAAGCAATAGTCAAGAGTTACTGGGACAACTCAACCGTCACCGAGTTCCCCTTCAACGGAGTCCCAGTCCCTATCCATCAAGATGGCCGCAGCCACTTGCCCGTCTTCTTCGCATGCTCCAACGAAGGGAAGTACCTCATCGGAGCCACCAAGAAAGCCCTCGCCGCAGCCGTAGTAAATGGAGAGTTCAACGAACTTCCTGAGGCATGAAGTCTAATTGGAGGGTATTGTTATGAGTTTTCACCGATCATAACACGTTCCGTGCCATTCTACATTCCTAACTATCTGCGTACCTGTTTCAGTCCAGCGCCCTCCGAAGATATGACTCGTACCAACTACCACGCCTTGACCGGATGTTTCATGTAGTTACTCCATCTATTCAACTGGATAGCCTTAGACATATTTAAGCGTACATACACCCTGCTGTATTTGGTACGCTTAACCACCTTCTGTTCTCTTCCCCTTACTCGCCCTCAAGACTTAGCCAGAGCTGCAACCTGAGGTCTAAACTGACTAAGGTTGTAACATTGGCATTTATTGTATCATCAGAGAAGGTCTTTCAGAACTCCTCAGCAGATTCCTTCCAGTCAACAGTGTCTTCTCCATCTAAAATTTGTAGTGCTTTTATAGTGGTGAAGGCTTCTGCAGTTTCTCCTCTGAGTCTAGCTAGAACAGCTATAGCTTTATCATTTGCAGCAGTGATCTTGTTGAATTTCATGAAGAGCATTATGGCTCTTTACCAATCTTCAAATTTGGTTCTAGTACCATTGAAGAACCCTGGGTCTGGTATAAGGCTTTTTCCATTGGGTCCTAAGACAAGTGTAGTATTTGTATCAGCAAGCATGTTAGGTTCTGGGTTCTCTAGTTCTTCTTCAATTAAATCAAGCTCATTAAGTAGTTTAGACAGTCTGTTTTTGTTGGCTAGGGATTCTTCTGTAGGGTTCACAACCTGGGAGTTGTCTGGGAGTTTATTATCTGGGTTTACAACTGGTTCTTCATTTGTTTCATCTAAGCTAGAACTCTTGACCTGTTCTTCATCTATTATCTCATCATCTGTTTCTTTGACTTGTTCAACCTGTTCATCATCTATTGAATTTTCTTCAAGCTGTGGTTCTCTGTACTGTAGTTTATTGTGGTTCAACCTCATATACTAGCTCCTAGCCTACAAGGTGAGGTGGGGATGCTTAACCAAATGTTATGACCTTTATGAGTTGGTAACTCAGGTTGTAGCTTAGATGGCAAGACTTGAGAGTATATAAGGGGAAAAGTACAAGATAGTTAAGTGTACAGAATACAGGTGGTAGTAGGTATGCTTATATACTAAGGGATCATCTGGTTGAACAGATGGAGGTGCAGATGAACATCCAGGTAATACAGCACACTAATATATGAGTCATAGAATAGAGATCACTGGGCAGGATTAGGTGTGAAACAGTTATGCAAGGAAGCAAGGTAGAACAAAGTAATGACACATGGAGGTGAAGACATGGATATGATGAAACCACAACAGAAGCTGGGTCAAAATATGCTAATAATGGAGCAGCTTTGAGAATTAAAGGCTGAATGATCCTGATAGTTGTTACGACCTTAGTCTGATAAGACCTCAGGTTGCTACTTAGGCTAAGTCTTGAGGGCGAGTAAGGGGAAAGAACCAGGTAGTTAAGCATACTGAATACAGGAGTATGTACAGTAAGGGACAAAACCGTTCCAATGTTTTGAACTTTTCAGAAGATCAGCTCATAACTCAAGGACTACTGTGGCTGTGCACTTCCTAATTTAATTGTAGATAGTCCAGTATCTTATCTAATCATATGCAAAGTATGATTATGTAATCCTTTGTTTTGGGGGAGTTATTAATTAATTAATATTTTAAGTACATTGGAACAGTTTTGTCCCTCTCAAATTCTGAGCACATGACTTCGTTTATTGCAATCAAATAAATACAAATAAAATCATGTGACCATGTAGGGTGATGTATAAATGGATGTGCTTATTCTCAGGTGCAAATTAACTCCCCCACTATACCTTTACAACTATATGCGCTCTCTTTCCTCTACTCAGACCAATAGAGTCCTCTCTTACCTGGACCAAGGGAAATCTGCTCATCATATTGCTTCTATTACTGGTCTGGGAGTCAGTACTATTTCTAGGATTCGCTCCAAACATAGATCAACACTTTCCAAATCTGTTGGTGGCCGCCCATCTAAACTTTCTCCCTCTGATATCCACTATTCTGTTCGCCTCATCACCTCTTGCAAGGCTGACAATGCCTCCCAAGTCACCAAATCACTTCAAAATGTTATTGCCCAGCCTGTATCCACCAAAACAGTGCACAGGGCACTCAGAGGAGCTGGAATGAAGGCTGTAGTCAAGTGGAAACGACCTAAACTTACTGCTGTCCATAGGAGGAAAAGGTTGGAGTGGGCAGAAGCACATGTTAACTGGACCCTGGAGGACTGGAAGAGGGTTATTTGGACAGATGAGTCCAAAATCAATCGGTTTGGATCAGATGGAAGGGTTTGGGTATGGAAAAAGGCAGGAGAGGGGCTGAATGATAGATTGGTTGAGGGAACAGTCAAGTTTGGTGGAGGAAATGTGATGATCTGGGGTTGTATGCTGTGGGATGGAGTGGGGTTTGCCACTAAAATTGAAGGGAAGATGGATGCTGACCTTTATGTTCAAATTTTGGGGGATGAACTAAAGAGGAGCATCAGGTGGTATGGGAAGAATGAGGAGGATATGGTCTTCCAACAGGACAATGACCCCAAACACAAGAGCAAAAAGGCTACAAACTGGCTAGATGAGTCTGAATTGGAGGTTATGGTATGGCCCCCACAGTCTCCAGACCTTAATCCCATTGAACATCTCTGGACTCACCTCAAGAATAAGCTGGGAGAGTATGATACTCCTCCTGATAGCATGAATACCCTATGGGAGAGGATACAAAAGGAGTGGGATGACATAGAACCAGAAGTGTGTCAGAATCTGATAGAGAGTATGCCTAGGAGGGTCCAGGCAGTTTTACAGGCCAAGGGAGCTTATACCAGGTACTAGAATACCCATTTTGTATATAAATTTCAAGAGGGACAAAACTGTTCCAATGCACTTAAAATATTAATTAATTAATAACTCCCCTAAAACAAAGGATTACATAATCATACTTTGCATATGATTAGATAAGATACTGGACTATCTACAATTAAATTAGGAAGTGCACAGCCACAGTAGTCCTTGAGATATGAGCTGATCTTCTGAGAAGTTCAAAACATTGGAACGGTTTTGTCCCTTACTGTATGACAAAGAATTACTGGCCATTGTCCACACCTTGAAGGAATGGAGACACTACCTTTTAGATGCTGAAGAATGATTCGAAATCTGGACCGACCACGAAAACCTCAAGTACTACCAGGAGCCACAAAAACTAAATGGACGACAAGCACAGTGGTATCTGCAGCTACAAGACTATGATTTCACACTACGACATGTGCCAGGAAAGACAAACACAAAAGCCGACTTGTTATCTCAAATCCATCAAATGCCAGAAGAACAAGAAAGCAAGCTGGTCACTATGATCCAAGAAAGCTGGTTACAAATGGAAGGTGCAGACAACACAGTACTTTTATGAGCGGAATTGTTCATTGAACTGAACTTCCTCGGACAGATTCGAAGTCAAACCCGACAAGAAACAACAGTCTTAGCTGAGCTAAAGAAACAAGGATCGCAGCTTGCCGAAGAAAATGGAATTGTCTACAAGCAAAACAGCGCGTATGTCCTACCTGACCAGAAGTTACGAGAAAAGATCCTAGTGCAGTACTATGACATACCGGACGCAGGGCACCTAGGACAGCATAGGATAACAAAACTAATCAGCCAGGACTATTGGTAGCCATCAATATGAAAGAATGTAAAAAGATATATCCAAGGATGCCAAGCCTGTCAAAGGAACAAGACAAGAACGATGCTGCTCAAATCGCCACTACATCCCCTCCCAATACCAAATGGACCTTGGGAGGAAATCAGCATTGATATGATCGGGCCACTGCCAGAATCAAAAGGAAAAGATGCAGTATTAGTCATTGTGGACCGTTTCACGAAAATGATATGACTCTCAGCGACAACTATGGATGTGTCATCCAAAGACGTCACAAGGATATACCGAGATGAAATATGGAAGCTACATGGATTGCCGAGGAAAGTGCTTAGTGACCGAGGACCTCAATTCACATCTGAATTCACCAAGGAGCTGTTCAAGGGACTCGGCATCAAATGAAACCTATCAACGGCATATCATCCCCAAATGGATGGGCAAACCGAACGTATCAATAGAGAAGTGGAGACCTATATCCGCATGTACTGCAACTATGACCAAGACGACTGGGTGGAGTGGCTCCCCATCACAGAGTTCCAGTACAATGACAAGCAGCATGGAGGAACACAAGAAACACCATTCTTCCTAAACTACAGAAGGAATCCATGGAAAGGCAAAAACGAGCTAATAACGAACAATCCTGCCATCACAGTGTTCCTAGAACAATTACAGTGTGCCCGAGACAATGCCTCATCAGCACTATGGACATACCAAGAAAAGATGAAACAACAACATGACCACAGCAGAACCCATGCTAACACATATCAAACAGGGGATAAAGTATGGCTAGAGAACACCAATATCCATACCAATCAATCATCAAAGAAGCTAGGCCAAAAGCAGTATGGGCCTTTCCTTATTAAGGAAAAGATAGGAGAAGCAGCGTATCGGCTGATACTACCGGATGGATGGGCCATCCATGATGTATTCAACAAACAGCTCCTATCGCCAGTGCACGAGGCAGAGTTCCCGAGTCAACAGCTGCCCTCACCACCTGATTCAGTGATCATCAACAATGAAGAGGAATATGAAGTAGAAGAGATCTGCGGATGATGAAAATGAGGAAGGGAATATCAATTCCTGGTCCACTGGAAAGGATATAGTAACGAGAAAGATACATGGACAGCGGAGTCCAGCCTAGAAAACGCAAAAGACACCATAAGGGATTACCAAAAGAGGCATCCAGAGGATACCCATAAAAGAGGGGGTAGGAAACACAAAAAAGCATCACACAAGCAACCCAGACAAAGCAATTAAACAAACATGTCTGCTTCCCAACCCAACCGCATTGCCATCGACTCCCTCGTCCACCCCACTCCCACCAGAATCTCCTCCCTTCCATTCCCCAAACCAGGCAGCAGCCGAGCACCTGCTCCCCAAGGAACCCGCTATAACCTTGCAAAGACACCATCCCCAGCACAAGGCCTCCTTGAAGCCCTACTCAAGGATGTCAACAAAGCAACCAACAGTGAAATTGAGAACATCTCCACTCAAAACCAACGACTAGTTGTAAACCGACACATCACCCTTGCTACAGCATGCATCACCTTTGCCGACATGTACACAGGGTTCACCAACGCATCGTCTTCCACCAACCAACACATTCCCGCCATCTTCCGAGCCCTAGATCAGTCCACCTTTACCCCCATGGATGAAGAAGTCACGGTCTCCATGAAGGAGGAAGTCAACGCCCTCCGACACTTCATAAAAACCATCACCCCACTGCAACTCACATCGGTTTTTCTCCCTCCCACAAGATTCCACACTGTACTACCCAGACAAGAGAAAGACCAATGTTACTGGAAATCGATAGTCAAGAACTACTGGGAGAGCTCCACCACCACCGAGTTCCCATTCAATGGCATCCCAGTCCCTATCCGTCAAGACAGTCGCAGCCACTTGCCAGTTTTCTTCGCAAAATCCAACAGTGGAGAATTCCTCATCACGTCCACCAAGAAGGCACTTGCCGCTGCCGTGGTAAACGGAGACTTTGACGAAGCTTCCTGAGGCATGAAGCCTGACCGGAGGGTATTGTTGTGAACATTTGTCTATTTTCATGCCAGCTCCGCACTTATCTGCATTCCCCCCCGTCGTGTGCCTGTTTCAGTTATTCCTGTCTGCGCGATCTCCAAGTCCTGACTCATAACTACCATGCCATAGTCATCGGACGTTTCATGTAGTTATCTCCATCCATTCAACTGGATGCTCCCTTCTGTATTTAAGCGTACATACAGTAAGGGACAAAACCGTTCCAATGTTTTGAACTTCTCAGAAGATCAGCTCATATCTCAAGGACTACTGTGGCTGTGCACTTCCTAATTTAATTGTAGATAGTCCAGTATCTTATCTAATCATATGCAAAGTATGATTATGTAATCCTTTGTTTTAGGGGAGTTATTAATTAATTAATATTTTAAGTGCATTGGAACAGTTTTGTCCCTCTTGAAATTTATATACAAAATGGGTATTCTAGTACCTGGTATAAGCTCCCTTGGCCTGTAAAACTGCCTGGACCCTCCTAGGCATACTCTCTATCAGATTCTGACACACTTCTGGTTCTATGTCATCCCACTCCTTTTGTATCCTCTCCCATAGGGTATTCATGCTATCAGGAGGAGTATCATACTCTCCCAGCTTATTCTTGAGGTGAGTCCAGAGATGTTCAATGGGATTAAGGTCTGGAGACTGTGGGGGCCATACCATAACCTCCAATTCAGACTCATCTAGCCAGTTTGTAGCCTTTTTGCTCTTGTGTTTGGGGTCATTGTCCTGTTGGAAGACCATATCCTCCTCATTCTTCCCATACCACCTGATGCTCCTCTTTAGTTCATCCCCCAAAATTTGAACATAAAGGTCAGCATCCATCTTCCCTTCAATTTTAGTGGCAAACCCCACTCCATCCCACAGCATACAACCCCAGATCATCACATTTCCTCCACCAAACTTGACTGTTCCCTCAACCAATCTATCATTCAGCCCCTCTCCTGCCTTTTTCCATACCCAAACCCTTCCATCTGATCCAAACCGATTGATTTTGGACTCATCTGTCCAAATAACCCTCTTCCAGTCCTCCAGGGTCCAGTTAACATGTGCTTCTGCCCACTCCAACCTTTTCCTCCTATGGACAGCAGTAAGTTTAGGTCGTTTCCACTTGACTACAGCCTTCATTCCAGCTCCTCTGAGTGCCCTGTGCACTGTTTTGGTGGATACAGGCTGGGCAATAACATTTTGAAGTGATTTGGTGACTTGGGAGGCATTGTCAGCCTTGCAAGAGGTGATGAGGCGAACAGAATAGTGGATATCAGAGGGAGAAAGTTTAGATGGGCGGCCACCAACAGATTTGGAAAGTGTTGATCTATGTTTGGAGCGAATCCTAGAAATAGTACTGACTCCCAGACCAGTAATAGAAGCAATATGATGAGCAGATTTCCCTTGGTCCAGGTAAGAGAGGACTCTATTGGTCTGAGTAGAGGAAAGAGAGCGCATATAGTTGTAAAGGTATAGTGGGGGAGTTAATTTGCACCTGAGAATAAGCACATCCATTTATACATCACCCTACATGGTCACATGATTTTATTTGTATTTATTTGATTGCAATAAACGAAGTCATGTGCTCAGAATTTGAGAGGGACAAAACTGTTCCAATGTACTTAAAATATTAATTAATTAATAACTCCCCCAAAACAAAGGATTACATAATCATACTTTGCATATGATTAGATAAGATACTGGACTATCTACAATTAAATTAGGAAGTGCACAGCCACAGTAGTCCTTGAGTTATGAGCTGATCTTCTGAAAAGTTCAAAACATTGGAACGGTTTTGTCCCTTACTGTATATTTCATAATTTTGTTCCGCTGGTGACAGGGTTCGCGATGTGAAGGCGACGGGGTGCCATTTATCTTCTTGTAACTGTGAGAGTACTCCTCCTAGTGCATAGTCTGATGCATCAACTTCTACTCTGAACTGGCCATGTCTTTGTGGCAATGTCAGGACGGGTTCTTCAGTAATGTGCTTCTTGAGTTGGTTAAAAGAGTTCTGATGTTCTTGCGTCCATTCCCATGTGGCTGCTCCTTTGAGTTTGTTTAAGGGTCCTGCAATTGTACTGAAGTTCTTGATGAAACGATGATAGTAGTTTGCGAAACCCAGGAACCTTTCAACCCCTTTGGTGTTCTTGGGTTTGGGCCATTCCCATACTGATTTTACTTTGTCCTTTTCCATTTCGATTCGTCCATGTCCCACTCAGACTCCTAGCATTGGGATTTCTTCTGCATCAAAGATGCACTTGGTTCGCTTGAAGCATAGATTGTATTGGGCTGCTCATTCCAAAAATCGCACCATTCATTCTTTTAGCTGTTCCCTAGTGTCCCCTGGGATGGCAAAGTCGTCCATGTAGTTTACGATGTCTCCGTTTTGTAAAAGGTCGCGGAAGATGCTTGTCATCATTCTGGAGAATGTTCCTGGCAAGTTGCTTAGGCCAAAATACATGACCATCGGCTCGAAGAGTCCTTCATTGGTGAGGAAGGCAGCTTTCCATTTGTCTCCCTCTTTGATCCTGACATTGTTATATCCCCAGATGATATCCAATTTGTTGAAGTATTTTGCTTTCCCAAGCTTATCAATTACTTCTCCGATTCTTGGCAATGGAGTTTTGTCCTTGACGACCACGTTGTTTAGACGTCTATAGTTCTGGATTAACCTTTTGGACCTGTCTTTCTTTGGGATGAAGAATGTTGGTGCTGCATATAGGGATTTCGACGGTCGTATTCATCCCGATTCTAGGTTTTCCTTGATAAATGACTTGAGTTCGTCCTGTTCTTTAACCGTCATGTTGTATGTTCCCACACTTATTTCCTTTGGGGCGTCTTCTATTAGGACTATCTCATGGTCCCATTCAGTTCATTCCGGGAGCTTATCGAACGTCGTCTTGTTAAATAAGTGTATGAATGGTTGTACGTAGTCGGGCAGGTCCTCCAGCTTGGTCGGGTCTGGTTCATCTTCTTCTTCCCATAAGTCTTCCTTGGTGACTGTACTTTGTATTCTTTCGGTGATAGGGATATCCTGGTGGGGGAATTTGCAGCCTGGTGGACATCGAGTGAACTTCACTTTTCCGTTGTCCCAATCTATTTCCAGGTTGTGTTTGACTAGCCAATTGTGTCCTAGGAAGACTTCTGCTCTGTCTTGTAGTTGCACGACTGAGGTTTCGATTTGTTCTTTATGTCCTTGGATATCGATGTTGATTGTGGCGGTCTCTGTTACTCTACCGCCTTGGTTAGGCGTTCCATCCGCGTTTAATACCAAAACTTGTTGTTCCAATTTCCGGGTAGGGAGTCCTTCTTTATCCACCAGCTTTTTGCTGATGCTGCTGGTTGTGCATCCTGAGTCTATGATGGTGTCAATTGTTATCTCCTTTTTTGTTGTTTGTATTTTTCCTTTTAGGTTTAGTTCGCGCTTTCTTCTCTGAGGAATTGTGTAGAATTTGTTTGATATCCTAGGTACAAGTTTTTTGACTCTCAAGGTAGCGCCTACTCGGAGTCTTCGGAAAAATCCTTCCCTTCCTCGTTGGTGACCTCTTCCACTCCCCGGACTTGGATCTTCTTTGGTGCAGTGAAGGCTTTGGCTATGTGTCCCTTTTTTCTGCAGTTGTAGCAAATTAGCCCCTTGGGTTTTTTGCAATCCTTGGCGATGTGGCCAAAAATGCCACAGTTGTAGCACTTGGGTTCTCCTTTGTCGTTGAAGATATGACGCCTGCTTCCAATCTCCATGGGCTTACCCATTCCCCCATAAGTAGTACCAGTGTTCGTTTTCCTGTCTCCTCGGTATTCAGATGCCTCGTATCCTTGTCCGATGGACAATATGGCTTCTTTCCATTCTGCATATGTGTCTGGCCTAGCCAAGGGTGGATAGCCTGTGATCGTGTATATGATGTCTTGTCGGGCATTCTTTCTGAGTAGGAACATAGCGTGTTTGCTGTCAGTCTTGGCCTTGCTTTTTAGCACCTCGAATTTGATCAAGTAGTCGGCGGTGTTTCAGTTTCCTTGTTTGAATTTTTCGATTTGCCATTCAGCCTTGCTGTTTGAGGCGTCGTCTGAGAAGGTTCTTCTAAATTCTTCGGAGAAGACCTTCCAGTCCACTAAATCTTCAGATTCTAGGATGGCTGGTGCTCTCATAGCCGCGTATGCTCCTGTGGTTCCTCCTCGCAATCTGGCTAAAACTGCTATGGCTTTGTCGTCTGCTGAGACTATCTTGTTGAATTTCATGAAGAGCGTCATTGCCCTCCACCAGTCATCGAACTTGGTGCAGGTGCCATTGAAAAATCCCGGGTCTGGCACTAGGCCTTTCCCACTGGGCATTGCTGCGGATACTACTGCATTATCAGTCATATCGGAGTCAGTTTCTGATTCTGTTTTGTCTAAACTTGATTCATCTGATTTCTTCTGGTGTACTATCTCTTCCTCTGCTAGGTTGAGTTTGTTTAGAAGTTCTGATAACACTTCTTCTTCTGCTGGGTTTGCTCTGGGTTCATCGTGTGTTTCTTCAGGTACTTCAGGATTCCCTGTTTCTTCTTTGTCTGATGTTTCTGATTTGTCATCAGTGACTTCGAGGTTTGGTTCTCTGTATTCGTCCAGGTTCGAGCTCATATACTAGCTCCTGGGTTGCTTCTGTTCAGGCCTATTTCAGCCTACTCCTTGCAAGGTGAGGTGGAGATGCTTAACCAAATATTACGACCTTAGTCTGATAAGACCTCAGGTTGCTACTTAGGCTAATGTTGAGAGAACGAGTAGACATCCCAATATAAGTTCACACTACCTAAGCGTGTAGGCGTCAGCGGTGGAGGGTAGTCGTATTCATCCGGGAGACGGTCCAGTAGGAGAGGCGCATGGTAGCAGACAGAGTCCTGCTTATACCAGCGTACTCAGAGAGTCTTGAAGAGAAGGGAAGCGATGCTTAGAGAAGCTAGCGTAGAGGAGAGAAGACATAGTGTCTTACGCCAAAGGGCGTATCCAAAAGGATTACATACAGGGAAACTACATAGGCATTATATACTATTAGTCCCTGGTCTGTGCACTCTAAACCCTTATACGGGTGAGGTCTAACTACCAGTAGCATAATGTGTGCATACTGTGCATGTCCGCATGTACTAGAAGGTTCCATGCGTAGTATCTACCTGCTACCTACAGTGCGGTATCCTACATGCGTAGTCCATAATAGTGTCCGTTATTATCGACCCTCTGAAGGTGAAATACTCGAACCCCGTTTCAGCTATAAATAGACTGAACCAACGTAGTGGTACGGAGCGAGATTCAACACTCCTCCTCACTTGAAGGGGGGAAGATTAACGCTTCAATAATCTAGCGGTATTGAAACCAAAGCTTAGACATTGGAATCTTCAACAAAAGAGCGGCAGTGCCGAACATCAAATGTCGGAGTCATCAACGATCATGCGGAATTAACCAGCTTTTGAAAGTTGGAAAAGCATTCTTGTAGCGGAGAGGAATTGATGCTAGCGTTTGCTATGATGGCCATAAAGGACGCAACGACAATTGCAGCTATCAAATATCCTTTGACTCAACTTTTAAACTCCCGCGACTAACTCGCTGCGACTTTCGTCTAAGAGTAAGGAGTAGGAAAGCCTAGAAGGGCTCCTCCAGAAATTGTAAACGGCAATTCTTTCGAAGCGTTCAACAAGTCTGTTTTTCCGCGTAGGTGCGAAATACAAAAACCATTTTTGCTTATTCAGCATGCGATTATTGTGAGATCAGGAAAGCGGCAATATTGAGCCAGCGTAACCAAGGCCGTCACTTTGCGGTTATGTAGGTCAATCAGCCGCGGCAGTCCTGTGAGCCGGCGAAGCAATGATGCTACAAGCCTTGTTCTGATTTTGACTCGAACAAATTCCAAATTAATGGATTCGCAAATGGAAGTGGTCTCATGCAATTTTCCTCCATGCAAAAGGCATTTCGGCCGATGCGGATTAAGGATTCAGTCCCAAGGAATGCATACACACTTTTTGTTATTTCCCATCAACTCCGAAAAGGAGGGAGGAACGATTAAGTCCCATATTTGTTTTTCCATACAACTCCGGAGAGGTGGAAGGATCTTGGAGTTGACCCTGCATATTTTTCCGGACTCTCAAATTGAGGCGGATGGATAAATTCCATGTAGATGTTTTACCGGAGACTCTCGAAGAGGCGGAAGGTTACATTCAAAACCTATGAAGTTTTTCCTCAATCTTGTAAAAGAGAGAAAGGATCGTTAAACCCTATCTTATTTTTGTCTTGCGAAAGGAATAAGTTCCTATCATATTTTTACAGTCGACTCTTGATCGAGTATGAAGGAATATGTTCCTGACTTATTTTATCCAACAACTCGTAAGAGGTGGAAAGGTAAAAGTGTAAACCTTATAATATTTTCTCCTACAGCTCGTTAGAGGAGGAAGGAATAATTTCCTAATGTTATTTTTGCCTAGGACGCTCGTCTTGAGACGTCAGCGGGGATAACTCCCCAGTTGTTTTATCAGCGACTCGCGAGAGGTGATAGGAACAATTGAAAGTCCTATGAATATATTTTTCCAGCGACTGTGGCGGAAAGGAATATTTCTGAACCTAATATTTTTATCCAAGCGTCTTCGTATGAAGGCGGAAAGGAATATCATATCCTTTGTATTTTCCCCATCAACTCCGAAGAGGAGGGCTCACGATGACGTAGGAATCGGTATCATGTTGCGGCAGTCGCTCGAGCCAGCTAGTTACATCGCATTGCGGCAGTCACTCGAGCCAGCGTAGTTGCGGATTCGTTAGACTTTATGGTCAAAGCGAGGTCGACGAAGTGGTTTCGGAAAATGCGGATAAAATCCAGCGTAATCGCATGAAGGCGGATTAAAATCCAGCTCAATCAAGGATTAAAGATCCCTTCCACATAACACGTATAGTGCTCGTCTGGTGTCATTCAAACTCTCTTCTTATCTGGTAAGCCGAAGCTCGTCAGATTATTCCAGTGTATTTTCTCATCCAGTCTGCAAAAGCAGTTTTGTCATCAACGCTAAGCATTTCTCACATGCGCGGATAACTGGAGAATTGAATCACAAAAGCGATACCTTCAACTTAATGAAGTTCCTTTGCTGTTAAGCGCAGGATAAGGCGGTCATCGGATTTGGAGTAAGAATACTGTATCCGTTGTTCTTCTCCATGCTTTTCAGCATGTTAAGTTTCCTAATACATGTTACTCAATCGTATCGCTTTTTAGGGCTTAGAGAGTGTTTATCATGTTACGAACCACCGCGGCGCACATCAATTAAGACGGACCGGCGAAGTGTAGCTATTGAAAGCTTTAATCGTATGCGGTTATTCACCAGCGATTAAGAACTTGTTTTACTGTACTCCTCCCTCAGCGACGAGTGTTTTTCGATTTAAATGTCAACGCGCATTGTTAATGGCGGATCATTATCGATGCAATTCCAGAAATAAAAAGAATTTTCTCGCAAGTTTGTTAAGCTATGCGAGGCGAAAGCTCATATGGAGGTGTAACCATCTCATTTTTTTAGGATGATATATCCGAGCTGTTGCGCTTTTCTGGTAGACGCTAGCGTGAACGCGTAGCAAGTCTTATGCTTGTCCAACTCTAGTCGGTGAGTCCAAACGAGTTCTTCTTAGAAATTGAACGCCTAATCCATCATAGTCTACCTGTGGGTGACCCGCGTAATGAACAGTGCGGTCTTTTCCTAGTCAGGTTCAATTGTGCAATGCGTTTCAACCAGCGTTTCTAAGGCCGTCACTTTTTACGGTTATGTAGATCAATTAGCTGCGGCAGTCACTTGAGCCGGCGTAGCAATGATACTACAAGCCTTTAAAGCGGTAGAAATCCTGTAAAGGATGCGCATGTTTTGCATCAAATTGGCGAATATGTCAGCGTAAGACATAGGATATGGTGGGCGGAGATTTCTTGAATGGAAATGGAAAGGAATCAGGAGGTGATCGTGGAGTATAATGGAATATATCCTGCGACATCCAAAGATGGCGGATAAAGAAAGTGCTATCTCTTGCTTCATGCAGGTTTTGCTCTCTTCTTTGCAAATGAACTGGTTTTACTGCTATCCAGTTGCTGAATCGTAACGTTTAAGGGTATATTCCCTCATCGAGTAAGGCATCCAAATGTGGATTGTTCGTAGAACGTTAAGCCTTTCTGTGTGCCGCTTGAACTCGAAAGTTCTTGTTAATTAGACGATCGAGGTATGTTACATCCCGAATAAGCGATCATGTTTGGGCGGTCATCATGTTAACTGATGCGCCGCGAAGCCAAACCCACAGTACAGAACCAAATTAATGGTTTATCCCTTGATTTACACAATTAAGTGTCTTCCACTATAAACGCTTGGACTGGCGTGTTACGCTCTAGTCAACGCTTAAACTATCACTGAGACGGGTAAGACTTTCCCGTTGCCATAAAGCTTTTAGGCTCTCAAAGTGTAGTGCGAATCAGTCTTTCTACATCAACCGTTGCGAAAGCATTGGGAGTAGGAGGTTTAAGTGGGTTATTCATGCCACGAATGTTTGCTATTGCTCTCGTTTAGACAAACTCTCCTCCATAATCAGTTGCGACATTGGCCATTGTCAGTTATACTGTAGAGGTTTCTCTAATGAATCTTAGAGCCTCATAACTTCTTTCGAAGGAGGACAACTATCATCATGAGATGAGAAGTCATAGAGTAGCGTCGTAATAGACGACTAGCAATTCCATCAAGTCCGAGTATTACGCTCAAGGACGAGGATATTCGTATAAAGAATTCTGGATAAAGGTACTGATGCAATTTCCCTTGTGAAATAATCCAGAGTGGCAATGAAATAATGCAATCATCTCGACAAGTCGTAAGAGACGAGTGGAGAAGGCATAATCATGGGAAGTTCTGTTCGATGATGTCAAACGATATAGTCTAGTAGGCGTAATGTTCAACAACCATTCATCTCCTTGCTTGTAATCGCAAGTTCGTGTACAACGATGAGATTGGGTGAACTAATACAGCTCTGCATGACTTATTGCAAAGGTGGTGACCTTCAACGATTGCCTCAAAAGCATTACACTCGAGGACATACGTTATAAGATTTTCTCGATATAGATCGGCCGCACACTAATGTGGCGCTACAAATCTTTATCCCTAATGTCATAGACTAATGCTGGAATGTAAAAAGCAGTTCAGACTTGTCGTTCCCGTAGGATTCCAGTTTCTTGCCTCAAGCCTAATGTAAAGTGGCGAGGTCTAAGAATTAATTCTGGTGACATAGTGCTGAAGCTCAACCGTTATACGTTGGGAGCTATTCTGCTAATTCCTAGACGTGTCGTAATTTCCTTTCTTTGTAATGATGCGATTCACGAGATCCTCGAAAGGATATTCTTCTCTAGTGAATAGAGCGACTTGCTCCCGCTATCATCTTCATATAACCCGCAAGGATTTCTCACTTGTTGCATAGAAAAGGATTTATAGCCAGCGCTTACATCTCACGCGGCACACCATTATTCGTAGCATTTATCAAGGAGTATGAAGTCGAAAGTACTACCGTATATCCATCCATTGGTATCAAGGTCAGCGACATCCGAAGATGGCGACACAAGAACTCCTCCGGCGCCAAGCTCCATAAAGAGCGGTCTAAAGGATTTCTTAAGGAATTCGTCGGCGCGTTGCATCGTATGGTGCTAAACACATCCTCTTTCTCAATTATAGTTGCTAAATGGTGCGCTCAAGTCCTAATCTTGGACGGCGGCTTCCATGAAGTCAAACTTCTTTAAAGCAATCATTGTTATTCCTGTAGTTGGCGGACAAAGCATTTTAATGTGCTCGTCCATGCTCTGACTTAAAACAGGTCTTCAAACTTGGGCGCGTGGACATGCGCTTAACACAAGTGAAGGAACGTTGATGCTAGAAGCAGGGCGCGATCTTATAGCGACGCAGCTCCTCTATAAGAGAAATAGTATATGGCGGCAATCGCTCGAGCCAGCGGCATATTTAAACTATATTCTGAAGTATTTCCTGAAACGACATAATGGCGGTATTACCAGCTCATTATCCTTCTCCCCTTGTTTCCCAGCTGCAAGGACGCGATTAGCGTTCTTCTCCTTGCTGTCTTCTTTGGATATTTTTGCGAATGCTGCAAGTGCTGCTGCAATTTAAGTGCTGCAAATGCGGCGGCCCACTGTCTTAGCGTGGCATAAAGCGCTTATAGCGCATGAGCTATCCGTGGAAAGAGTAAAGCGGTAGTCGAATAGACGTGGAAAGGGTAAAGCGTTGAAGCCTAAAATGAAGGAACAAACGGCGGACTTCTCAAAGATATTTTCTATATCCCAGCTTTATTTGATTAAGCGGGCCTTAGCGGCTTATAGCTGCCGGCTTAAGTGAGTCAAATAGCTCAGGTATATGCTCGTGGTGTGTTATTCTACTCAAGGCGGGGCTTGCCCAATCGACTTGAAACACAAGAACACAAGGCTTATAATTTGCCTGACACTGCGGTATTATTGCGGTCACAAAGACCAGCTAATTTACCAGCAAAGCGGAGCGTAGTGCTCAGCATAGATGATACATCATATAGTAAATTACTGAGGCGGATCTGAAGGGAATCCCAGAAAGCCCAAAGCGTCGTCGTCGATCAGAGAGAGAATACCAGAAAAGAGGTGGAGCAACCAGAGCGGAACAGTTCTGCTGCAACCCAAAATGGGGAGCGGACCTAAAGCGGTCGAACTAGACCGGAGATGACGGTTTGCCAGATCAAAAACCAAGAACGGGTAACAACGTGTCAGCATCATGTAGGACTGCTGTGCGTAGTGCACGCGTTCACAACATGGGTCAGACAGGGTATCAAGTGGACCAAAGGCACCACTGTCTCCCAGGTTGAAAGCGACCGTAGCCTCCTCAAACTCTACCAGCGTGCTAACGCGGTCCGAGTGAGCGGCGGTCGGGGCCCATAACCTGTTGAGAGAACGAGTAGACATCCCAATATAAGTTCACACTACCTAAGCGTGTAGGCGTCAGCGGTGGAGGGTAGTCGTATTCATCCGGGAGACGGTCCAGTAGGAGAGGCGCATGGTAGCGGACAGAGTCCTGCTTATACCAGCGTACTCAGAGAGTCTTGAAGAGAAGGGAAGCGATGCTTAGAGAAGCTAGCGTAGAGGAGAGAAGACATAGTGTCTTACGCCAAAGGGCGTATCCAAAAGGATTACATACAGGGAAACTACATAGGCATTATATACTATTAGTCCCTGGTCTGTGCACTCTAAACCCTTATACGGGTGAGGTCTAACTACCAGTAGCATAATGTGTGCATACTGTGCATGTCCGCATGTACTAGAAGGTTCCATGCGTAGTATCTACCTGCTACCTACAGTGCGGTATCCTACATGCGTAGTCCATAATAGTGTCCGTTATTATCGACCCTCTGAAGGTGAAATACTCGAACCCCGTTTCAGCTATAAATAGACTGAACCAACGTAGTGGTACGGAGCGAGATTCAACAGCTAAGTCTTGAGGGCGAGTAAGGGGAAAGAACCAGGTGGTTAAGCATACCGAATACAGGAGTATGTATGTATGCTTAAATACAGAAGGGAGCATCCAGTTGAATGGATGGAGATAACTACATGAAATGTCCGATGACTATGGCATGGTAGTTATGAGTCAGGACTCAGAGATCACGCAGACAGGAATAACTGAAACAGGCACATGATGAGGGGGAATGCAGATAAGTGCGGAGCTGGCATGAAAATAGACAAATGTTCACAACAATAGTGTTGCCACAGGCTTGGCTTAAAGCTGTGAGCCAGCCAAGCTGAGCTAACAAAATTTTTGGCTCATGGCTTGATGGCAATTAGCTCAGCTCCAAAGCCACTCAAGTCATGGCTCAGCTGGCTCGAGCTGGTAATAAAACTAGCTATTTTGGGTCAAAATAAAACAGTAGATTCTGAGACCAAAGCCATGATATTATTCAGTTAAATACATATAGTATGAAAATGTTACATCCCTACAACTAGTGGTAGTAATTTTTGTGCAGCCTAATCAGCCACAACACAGGTAATCAAGCATTGGCTGATGATACACTTACATCTCAGTGGTCACGTGTCACATGCTTGACTTTGTTTGGCACGTGCACCATGTTGTGGATAGCTATCAGGTCATACTGGTTCCCAGTGGTTGCCCACCCATACACTGACGTAAGGCATGTAATGCCTTGTGAGCCTGTGCGTCCGTAGGTGGACACACCATCATGGTCAAGCTCACAAGAGCCCCTGGGGGGACCCACTCAGGCAGAAACCATAATGACCCCTGGGTCCATCTCCTCAGCCTCCAGTGCCCAATCACAGTAATACCATGTATTTATCTTCATATTTGATCCCAGTACATTGTGAATTGTCCTCAAATTTCGGTCAACTATATAGGGTAATATAGAATATGTGGCTAGCCATGGCTCTTGGCTAGCCGAGGTGAGCCGAGCCGACCTTTCGGCTCCTTGATGGCTTCTGAACTATGAAGCCAAGCTGTGCCTAAGCTGAGCCGAGCTGAGCCGAGCTGAGCCACAGTAACACTACTCAAAGACCGGAGCAGTCAAAGTAGACAAGAGCATATCCCTGCTCACAGAATCTATCAAAATCTTAGCTGGCCTCCTTAGCCCAAAATATCTGGCCAGCGGCTGGAAAACATAGATAGAGGGACTGGCGAATGAAGGACCAGAAGTTGATATATTAGGCTATGAAGGCAAGGTCCCACCAATCTTTCGAATAGCGGGGGTCGTCCGGGGAAGACGTTGGAATACGGCCGGAGAGAAGGAAGATGTGGACAAAGGGATTGGAGACACCAGCGGAGAAATACGGTGCGAGTAATTCCCAGTTGGTATAGAAAACAAGGGGTACGAGGAGGAGCTTGAACGCAGAAGATGGCTGAACTGCCCATTGGAGGAAAGATGGGGCATGCTGACTAGGGGTATGAGAACGAGCCCCATGTTTTGAGCCGTTGGGGCCAAGCGGGCCGAAACCAAGTGGGCTGAAGGGAGGTTAAGCCAAGACGTATCAAGGGTGGCAAGGAGGAACGCACGTCTGGGGCAGAAAAGGACCAGTGAGGTGGTGTGTTGGATCGTCGCTGAGATAACATATCAAACAGTGGCGGGGAGAACTCAGAGTACACAAAGCACGCACTCGCTGGTTGACATGGTTGTCGCGGAATGGGACCGTAAACTTTTTCTTCTTAAGCAGCGGGGAAGTCAGGCACAGACGGCTACAAGTCGAATTCAGAACCCGGGCGCGTACTGCGGCAACTGAAATTTCATGATGATGGACTGCGGCCAACGACAACCTGCGCTGCCAGAGGCTGTCAGGAAGTCAACCTCACGCGCAAAACCGAGGAGTTTTATTGGGCACTTGCTGGTTGTTCCTATCTGGGGTCGCTCGGCCTGCTCACGTGCCGCATGCGCTGCGCCCATCATTATCTTGGATTCGCCATTGCATGGATGGTCCAGACGAGACCTGGAAAATATGTATAACGTAAGTTATGGTGGTCCAAAACCTAGTCGTAGAACACATGGTATTATAGCGCGTCGGGGGTCTCCTCGAATTTGGGAACCTGAGTATCTGTCTCCTCTTCCTTTGGCATGACCTCCGGCAGTGCCAGAGATTCTTGGTCAATCGGTCCATTTGAGAACTTGACCTCCTCTCCCGCCTCGAGCTCGACTTTGATCTTCGATGACGAGTCCTGCTTCGAGAGGACCACGGTTTTGCGTTTGGTTGTTTTTACAGCCTTTTGAGCGCTCGGACAAAGTCCTTTCGTTGAGAGTTCACACAGGTCGCAACGAGGACCAACAGGAAGGCAGATAACCTAACATTCAACTTCAATAGATAACAGTAATTTTAAAGAGGTTTACTTGCCTGACCGAAACCAACGAGCAAATGGTTGATTTCCCGATGGAATTCTGTGAGAAGCCAGGATTGTAGGTTCAGCCTGGACTGACGTCAGAATTTCAACAGTAACTTGAAGAACCAAAGGCGCCTGACCGTGTTTCTTCTGGTGTTTTCGTCGTTTTCTTGTGCCATCCTAGACGGTTCGTGATACGGTGTACATGAACATCGACTCCAATGCCATGGTTCCTGAAACAAGTTGATAAATCCCACTCAAGCAGACGCGGACCGGGATATACAGGTTCCAAGCTACCTGTAGCGTCAAGAAGGCCATTTTGGGTCCTACCCCAGGTAACGAACAGAGCTCGTCCACCGTCTTCGGTACATCGGAATCGAAGTTGTCACCAAGTATCTGAGCAGTTTTTTTGAGATATCTTCAGGAGCAATGTGAGGAGAGAGGCTATTTAAGATATAACGAAGACACCTACCCAGTCTTGCGCCTCCAGAAGCCAACCTTGTTGATCGCTCCCGCAATGGTAGACTCATCGGCAGCAATGATAGCGCCAACTGACAAGGCTCCACCAACAGCAGCTCTGAGATTTGTAATAGCAGCATCAGTAACTTCATCCTTAGTTTGCGAAGAGAGCATGAGAGACACGAGCGTAGCGAATCTTCTGTTCTTGGTCCAACATGAGCTTCATATAATCCCATAAAACAAGAGATGAACGGCACCTTGGGATCACTCTCCTTGTACTGCGCCTGGTCGCAACCCATAGTATCCACAGGAGCAGCAATACGCGATCTCATCTCTTTAATGGTATCATACGCCTGTCTCCAATTCTCCGGCTCTGGGTGAGGTGAAGCCAAAGCTTGTGGTATATGTTTAGGCTTCTTAGGCGATGCAGCTGGTCTAACCACCTTAACCACCTTTCTGGGCGACGAAGCGTCGAATTTCTGACGTTCCTCCGGTAGGGGTCCTAAAGTGGATGATGCGGAGGCCTCGATATCAGGTTCTCTCTTGGGTTTGATCCGTTTCGTTCGTCGTTCGGCTGCTAGTGACGGTGCGGAGAATGGGCTTTCTATATCCTCTGGCTCGTATATCGTGACAGAGACGTTATATGGGCTTGGTCGCGTCTTGAAGCTCATAGAGCGCGTCGTCGCCCTTATGCCCCGAGTACTATTGCTACCCATGTGCGTCGCAGGGAAAGCTGAAGAAAGATTGCCCAACATGCAAAGTCTAAACTCACTCATTGATGTGCGGACACGTGCAAGCACTTCTATTTATATTTTACGAACCATCCGATCCCCACACATTGCCTTGCGACACTCGGCGCTTATGTGACATATACTCTTCCCTACCTTCTGATATCCCACTACACCGGAGGCTCTTAATCGGGCTGAAGACCTGAGGGCGATATGGCGGAAAAACGCCCTGCATTTACTGGATTTGGGGCTCACGACGGTGGGTTGAATGGGCAGCAAAAGCTCAAGCCATCTAAAGCAGCGCTTCTACGCATGAGAACGGAAGACCGGAAAGCTGCCAATGAGAGGAGGAAGGAGAGAGCAGAAAAATTGAATGCAGAGGTCTGTGGTGTTATTCATATGCTTGAGTAGAACCTCACCCAAAAGTTGCGCCTTCACAGGGCAACGACCACTTCAACCAAGGACGTTACGTTGAGGCCATTGCCAAATACACCGAAGCTGCTAAGATCTACATACTCAAGCCGGCTTTTATGATTAATCTGGCGGCTACGTATCTCCGCCTCAACCAGTATGTTCCCTATTCTTCTGGTTTCGTTAATCCCCGCCTACCGTTTTCAGGTACGAACTCGCGGAATGGGCCTGTGACTGTGCCCTCCTTCAGTCACCGCGCTTTGCCGAAGCCCGTTTCTGGAGGGCAGTAGCTCGTAAAGGCCAGGGCATGTTCAAAGGCGCTGAACTTGGTACATGAATTTCCAATCATGCTCTTGCAGTTCACGACTGATTCCTAACTTATCCTAGACCTTGGGTTCGTCCTCAAGCACCACCCTGGAACAAAAAAAGCGCAAGATGAACTTTCCAAAGTCCAAGAGGAGAGAAGTAAACGTGGAGATGGTCAGCGGTCCGAGCCGACATACAACGAAGAGTTTCCGCCCTTCGACGCTGAAGAGTGGGACCCACCGTTGGACTCCGATTCCGAGGATGTACGGCACACGGGAAACAACAAGCCTTGTAAATTTTATAACCACTACGGATGCGGGAAGAGTGTTCTATGTCAACATAGTCATGCTCCTGATGACAGGAGTGTACGCGATGACATGTACGTCCTGTATATCCCGTATCACAGTCCGTGTCCTCATAAATACCCAGAGGGCAGAACGTATGTTTAGAGTTCCTACTTGGAAGTTGCAAGTTTGACGAGTGCGTGTATTCGCATTCGAAGGACTACCTTCCTCAAGGCTGGTGGAGCACACCAAAACAGGTCGAAGAAGCGAAGAGACTCCGTGCTGCTCTCGATGATCCTGAAACAGACAATTCCCCTGTTATCGAAACACTGGAAAATACAACGGCATATGGACGCTTGAAGAAATATCAAGATTATCTGGAAGATCTCAAACTCTACAGCGCTTTCCGCCCTGATATCCTAATGTCCAGAGTCAAGGACAAAGCTCCCAAACTTTCGATGGAACCCCTCCCAAAGGACCCGGGCCGCTTCGTCCTTATCCTTTGTCTCGAAGCGGCAGATAAATTTGACAGCACCCACGGTCACCTTTTGAAAGCCTTGAGGGCTGAAGTCAAAGTAGTCTACGCGAAAAACGCGACGCAAGTCTCAACATACCTTGAGGCTCCCGAGCTGGCCGGTGTTATCGTTGGAGATGCTGGCATCGCCAAATCAAATGATGTTTCCCAACTTGTGGACTACGCCACATCCGGCGGATCAGTTGTATTTTGTGGCTTATTCCCTACCTTCATTTTGGAAACAGAGTTCAGTCGCCTCTTTTCACAACATTTTGGTCTGCCATGGGAATACGGGTCTTATTTTCAACAGAACTTCCACAAGAATACAGGGAACGACATTGGGAAACGGAACCCTTCTCTCGCTCCGGTGTATAGCATGAAGGCGGTACACGCCCGGGGTGTCGCGCCTGAATCTGCTATTTACAAGACGAACCCACCATTCAATACGGGGTCTAGCGACCCCGATGAGTCGCCAGCGGTATCGACACGTGTGGGCCGTGGCTTCGTTAACTTCTTGGGTGATGTCAATGCTGAAGAAGCATCAACCAAAACCATCCTGGCTATGCTTGGTCTTCTTGATTCTCCGCTACCACCGGGTCCCGTTGTCCCAGAGGTTGGGAGGAGCGAGAAGTCCTCTCAGGCTGCAGGGAAGGAGTCGGGGTCTCCGCACTCCGGGCAATTTATCATGCAGTTATCTCTCTTTGCCGATGAGGTCTTCGATCAGTGCACCAAGCTGCACATCCAAGCCATGGAGACGAAGGTGGAGGTAAAGAAAGCAACCACAGAAGCCCGGGCTCTGACATTGCTATCCTCCCCACGTCTCTCGGGCGTCTACGTCACAGACCATGCGCTGACCGATCGGCAATATAAGCCCCTCCTGTCGAAGCTGGCATTCTACGTCGAGAGCGGAGGTTGTTTGGTCTTTGGCGGAATGTTCAGCAGTTACGCGAAATTCCCGCACATCGCGCCCTTACTCGCGGAGTTTGGCCTGGATTGGAAGGTTGGAGACTACAGCAAAGATACCCTCGAACTGAACCGCGGCTCTAACAAAATCGCTGACGAGAACGCATTCCTCCCCTCAGAAATTCAACTGAAAGCCCTCCCCCTAGAGGGAGTCGAACCCCACAACATGATCTACCGTCAAGCACGCACTACCCACGCTCCCCAGACACCCATCGCTTTCGGTCATACCAAAGGAGGAAGCGTAGGCTACATTGGAGACGTCAGCGGAGATGCCTGTACAACACCCATCTTACTCGCGATGTTCAATCTCTTCAAACACCCTGGCCCTCTCACACCACCCGATCCACATAAATTCGTCATACTCCTCGTGCACTCCGATATCATAGACGGGTACGAAGAAACACCCCTTTTCAAGCAGCTGAAAGAGAAACATGTGGAAATTATTACAGACGAAAAATTCTCCGACTCCAGGCTTGCGGACCTACTTTCTTCGCCTGATCTGCTCGGTATCCTCGTCCTGGACGATATGTTCCTGATGCCCAAACGCAAGTGGCTCAGCCACAAAGTCGCCGCGTACACGTGGTCAGGCGGCACCATGATCTTTTGTGGTGACTTTGGTGTTATGACACCTCCAGATCAGTTCGAACGGTTCGTGGCCGACGACCTGTGCCTTCCTTGGAAGTTGTCCCCCGTGATGACGCTATCAGCGAAATTAAACAAGGAGAACGTGTTTGTGAAGCTTCTACCAGATGGAGTGAAGCAAGAGAGTGTACGCTATGAAGGGGCGTTTGTGCGTGGTGTCGATGGTGATGTAGCCATTTACAGGAGTGAGCTGGAACCTGGATCGGAGAGTCCTGCCTATGTTCCTGTGGCATACAGTGCTGTTGGGAAGGGTCATGTTGCGTATTTTGGACACGACGAAATTGGGGAATTAGACACGAATATGATCTTAGCAATGCTAGGGCCAGTTTCACCACCCAAGTCCCCTCCCCACACCCTAATGACACAACCGAAAACAAGGGTTTGAATAGCCTTGAATTCAAATGTCTACATTTGTTGCGCCTGTTATTGTCACCATCCTGTAGTTCTAGCGGTACTCTGTCGCCGATGTATAATTGCTAGAGTTGTAGTTGTAGAGTACAATGGGCATTTACATACAAGATAATAGAATAATGCGAGGGCACGAGGTCTTTTGGTATCAGTATCAAGATATTGGTGGAGGGGTATACACAAATGCTAGGGAGTAGGTTGTGAGTTTGAGTGGGAGGGTCACCAAACACCGGTCCTCCTGCGTCTTGAGATAGAAAGCATATTCGTTAAGGTTTTACTAGAGCTGCTAGACTCAGGGTTGTGGGATCGTTTGAAATCCTGGGCATTCTCAATGTCCTGGGAGGGGCGATTAAAAATGGTATACCACGAAAATTGAATCGTAGATCGCTTACCAAAAGTGGCCGTTCGACAACGAGCGAGTCATCGGAATTCTGGACCGTTGTTTTGGGGGTTTTCGTAAGCTTGACGAGTGCCCGAAGTTTGGTTTTCATTAGTCCGAGCTGTATATAAATAGCGTCAATGGGGAAAATTTTGTGCGACTGCAAAAATGACCAAGACCTGTTTATCGCGCTCTTGGATTTCAGACTTGAGATTTCCTATCTCTTTGTGCTTAGCGGTGATTTCCTCTTGCTTTTTGCGAAGTGAACGGGTGAGGCGGCGGTTGGTGTCTTGCTCAGAATCTCTTTTCTGTTTCTCGTGGGCGAGTTCGTCTCGTGTCATTGTCAAGCTGACTTCACGCTCCATAATTGTCCGATTCAATTTGTCTATTTCCGTCGATAGAGTATCTTTTGATTTCAGTTGGGAATGGACATTCTTGAGTTGCCGGCGAAGAACTCCATTCTCCTCACGAGCACGTTCTAGATCGGATACCAAAGGTGCAACGCGTTCCTCAAGTCGACGCGCCGCATCAAGGAGTGCCACCTGCGTGGGACAGAAACCAAAGGACAATGTCCAGTTGGGTCAACCGTTATGTATTGGAAAAAGAGGTGCAGATACACACCGCCCTACGGTCACCAATGGATACGTCCGGATCGTCCACAAGCCCTTTGATTATGTCACTGGCCTTTTGAACGAAGACCGCTGGGGTATCCTGGTCAATGCTGTCCAAGTGTTGTAAGATGCGACTGGACTTGTCCGGGTCTGGAAAGCTGAGGTATATCCGGAAGGGAGATCGAGATCCCCATTCACTGCGACAGGCCGCGCATTTTCGTTCTCTACTTAGCTGAAAGATACAGTCTTCACAGAAAACGTGTCCTGATACAGAATGGAGATGAAACCGTCAGTGGACCCGAAGTAAACGACCCTTTGTTGAACGATGCGCACCACAATGCTGGGCTAGGAATCTCTCACATGTATAAGACTGGTGGCAGATGGTACACAGAAGTTCAGACATGGAAATGGTGTGCAATGCGTGTTTTGGGCGTCAAAGATTTTCAGAAACTGGAACGTTGCAAAGTTGTCAGTCCACACGATCAAACTCAGGTTTGGGGAGAGCAGCTTTGAATCACATGACTCTAGATAAACGGCTAATTCCCAGCCCTGACCTAAATCGAGAGTGACCCGACCACAACGACATGAGCTCGCAGTCTCTGTCGTTAAAATTCCCTGGCACCCATTCAATGCGAACCTACACGACCTGTCTCCTATTAGCGTGCCTCTTGGACAAGATCTTGATTCATGAGCCCAAGACGCCATTTATCCGTTTTTATTCACTCGAGTGCGAAAACCCTGTCGCCGAAATAGAATTTGGGGGATTGCCTGTGTTTTCTGCACTATACCATCTGGGTTATACCATCCGGGCGCAATCCTGTCGCCACCCCTATAAACCAGACAAATATTCTTGGTGCTTCATGGTCGACTGTTCCCTACCACTCGTTTTCATCTATCCGTCTCCTGGAGGGAATTTCTCGAGTACTTCCTGTCATGCCTTCAAAATCTAAATACAAGCTATCGGATCGTCAGCTCACGGAAGAGGAAAAGGCCGCGCTGCGATATACCTGCAGGATATGCTCGGCGCCCTTTATCGAGTTCGAGTCACTTATTAGGCACTCGACCAAACAACATGGGCCGGATATTGAGTATGCATTCTTCGAATCTACCATACAGGCCTTGACCGTAGTCCAGGCACTTTTGCTCTTATGCTCAATACGGTATTTGCAAGTATACGGAACGGAGTGTAAACAACATGAAGGTACACACCAACACACAGTATGTTTCTCAACTCGCCCTCACGTACAGTAGAAGGTCTGAGATGGTTATTCTAGCACGGGCAATAAGCCCCACCGTTGTCTTAAGCCTGGGTGCTCATGGAAGTTTGGCGACCCATCCTCACTGAATCGACACCTCAAAACTCACGTAAGGATCTAATCAGAAAGCTCTGTATATGGACTCACGAAGCGCAGAACAACTCTAAAAACGGGGGCGGCTCAGCCCCCACCCCAACAGATAACTCTTCCACTCCCTCCTCAAACGATCCTGCGGGTCGTATATTCCACCATCGCGTGCTCACCGTTGATCACGCACCGAAGCCGACGCGTCAAGAAATTCACTTTTTACCACCCGCGACGCCCCACTCATCTTATACCTCATCCGCTCAACCTGGGCCTCCCTTTAGCCAATCCTGGACTGAGAATTTCGAACCGACCTATCGCAGCATGGGCGCAGGAGGAAGATCTCAGGCCCCACCCTTTGACCGTACTTCCTCCCTCGACCCAGGCCCTTCTCTCAACGCTGCGCGTCGCGTCCACCCCCAGAACTTTGTGGCCGACCTTCCCCCATCCAGCCATCACACGGATCGCATTAGTGTATATCTGATGGAAGGTACTAATCCAGACATCTGGCGATATGCAACGATGTTTTAGGGAGCGTCATTGGTTCAACCAAGCAAGCGCAAAAGGCTTACTTCATAAGCAATAAGCAAGGGAACTTTTATTATCACGCTGCATTGAACCGACAATACCACCCCAGTAACGATAGATCCGCAGTCGTTTTTACCTTAATCTTGTCTAGAAATCTCTCCTATAACCGAGCTTTATTCCTTTAGTCTTGCTGCAATTTCCAGCGGCTTACTTGAATACCATACTCAAATGCGAGTCTCCTATTCCCAGATGGCGGGGGCTTCGTTTTTAACCCCACGTAAGCACTAAATACCAAGCAGGAAGCTGACGTTAAGATCGTAGGCATAATATAGAAGTTAACTGCATAGAAACCTCACGTACTGGCGGAGAACCTGTACCCCTAATGGTTTGAAGTAGCCGCGGCAGGAAGCACTGGGAAGGAGCCTACTGAATAGAATTGACCAAAAGTTGCTATCACGACCAAAAGGTGATCCTGGTCATTCCTATTCGAAACCCTTGCACACCTCGGTCATTGGCGCCAAGAACGGTACTGCTACACCCTCTTCCTTCACCTCCGTCTTATTTCATGATGTAAATACTTTTCAACAGATATCAGACCTTCACATAAAATAACAAGGGAAGAAGGTTGCGCGAGCCTTGTACATCCCAAGGAGTTTCTTTCTTCTGCCGAAACATCATAAACTCTGCGAAACACCAACTCGTTGCCAAGTAAAGCCAGCAGAATAAGTTATTCCATTACTTCTCCATCGCCCTCGTTGTTTTCTGGATTAATCGCCGGTACAGCCTCTCTCTTGCCGCTTTGAGTACTCAATACCCTAGAATGTCGGGTGGGTGACTCAATCTTGTGGCCACTTTTGCCCATATGGTACCAAAAAATCGGTTCTTACACAAAAGGTAATTCATCTCAGGCGAATCCGCGGTGTATGTTGTGCTGAAAGAATGCATGGCTCAGACACAGGCAGCGCCGATCGATACTGAATTTTAGTCTTTTCTCCACAAGTTCTTCCGTTTGGCCTCATGTTCTATTGCATTTGAGCCTGATTACACTGGACGAATAACAGATACCAGACAAGTAGGCAGACCTATTTCCCGCCGCCCGTCATTAAGTGTGGTAAGTCGAAGTACGCTTCTTCGATGTGATACGCCCCTGACAGGTTGCACCTTTCGACTCAGATATCTAACGTGAAACCAAGCACCGACACCCAGGTCGGAGGGAATCGCGCCAGTTCTTATTTGTGTCCTCCTTGTACCACAACGCGGTAAGACACACTCCCCTGGCATAATAAACACTCCTGACATCTTGTACCTTTGTTATTAGGCATCAAATACGAAAACAAGTTTCATCTCCACAATACGGGCCTAAAAATTTCCCGAACGCGATGCTGGAGCAAATAAGGCCCGAGACTCAACAAATAACGGCGCGAGAAGCCCAACGCCTCCGCAGACTGAACGACCGACATGCTGCGACGGCTGTCTTACCCCACGAAGTCTTTGCGGCTATATTTAAATATGCCTGTGAGGGCGTGAACGCCTTCCCACTCGTCCTCGGCGGTGTTTCCGCCCAATGGCGAAGCGTCGCTTGGTCAACTCCTCAGCTTTGGACCTCCCTTTCCGTGTCCATAATCACGAATGACGATATCTGCTTGCCCTCTCAGCGATACGATATCCTCCGCTTGTACTTCACAAACTTGCAAGCTCTCTCACTATCGCTTGAGCTTTGTGATAAGGATGAGTGGCCCAAGTTACCGGACGAGTCGCTTTTCTGGCGTCAACCTGCCATTCCCTTCCGAGAGTTTTTTGACTTCGTCTTTCGGGTGAACCCGCATCAACTTCGAGGCATCGTATTGAAATTGGGCATGGATTGGTGGTGGAACTTTTGTAACAGCTTCCAGCCGAGCCTCCTTACTAGGCTTGAGTTTATTGATATCGACTGGTATTCGGGAGCTTTTATGTCCGACACGAACCCTTCTTTCGCGATCCCTTCGTTGACTAAAGTCTCTTTTTCGGAAGACGAGCCCTCTGATGGGTACTTTTCGTCGTTGCGGCTCCCATAGATCCAACTCACGTCCCTTGAATTACGGGGACTTGTTATGAACGAATGCTTCGAGTTGCTTATGAACACATCCCCGAGTTTGAAAGTGTTCCGCTGTGTCCCTGACCCAAGCTCCGAGCCTTTTCTTGCCTCCCGTTACCCCGACACGACCCTATACAATCTGGAGACGCTAGATTGGTGCTTCTGCGTTGATGAAGACGACTGGACAAAATTCTTGTTGACCCCTATGCGATTTCCATCCCTGCGTCGCCTGTACTGTCGAGGGGCGTCTCGCCTACGCCAGGATCTCTGGTACCTCTTGGATGATTTTATTCAAGATTTGCCACGTTTAATCACCTTTGGGAGCGGTCCCGCCCTGCAACAGGACTTAGGACCATCAGATTGTTGGACTAATGGTAGCGGAAAAGGCAGCTCAAGTTATATCTCCTGCCCTTGGACCGTTTTCACATTGTCCGGATTACAGGAGCTACAGCTCAACGGGCTCAGTGCTCTGATCCTGGAGTTTTTCTTTGCGAGGCCCACCATGTGGGGCGGGCCTGATTTTAAGGCGGCTTTACCACAGCTGAAGGTACTTGAAGTAGGCTGTAAAGAGAATCTTTTCGAGCCTGAGGTATTCTCGGCATTTGTCAAAATGCTCCGCTCGAGGTGGGACGCCGGGGATGTTAGTTCAAGGAGATATGTGCGGTTGAGGAGCATACGTTTAAAGGAGATCTGCTCTCTTGAAGAACATTCTCGAGGCAATGAGTCCTCGATGCGTGTTCTCGAAGGGCTCATAAATGGAGGTTTAGAAGTTATATTAGAATCGAAATTTTAGACACGCTATCTTACCCAATGGACTGGTATTTTCCAGTCCCTCGCTTTAAATACAAATATTGAAAGTGGCAGAGCAAGTTGTGAGAAGGGATGTTCCCATCTATTCAAGTTCCATTCGGCGTAGAAAAAATTCTAATCTTGTCGCGGTTCTGAGTAGCTGGACCAAAGTGTCGCAAACCATAAAAAAAGTGATTGTGTGTGATGAGGACAGTACAAGGTCTGATGAATCTCAGTAGTACAAATACTGTATGTGGATGCGAAACACAAGGAGGGTACCATGAGTACATCTGGTATTCAGCCGACACATAATGATTAGTGAGATCTAGTTTTCCCCTGAGTATCGGAATTTTAGATTTTCATTTTCATCGTCAAAACGAGCTGTCGATATGTCATTGATGTCATCCTCCGCCTTCCTTACGTATCCAGGACCCTGGTAAGGTACGCTTGGAAGTACCCGAAAGTTCTCAGAGTTGGACGCAGTCGAATGCAACCTGGTGTGGAGATCGGACGGCACCTGACACTGAAAAATGTCATGTATGTGTCCTCCCCCCACCACTCCACTTCACCGACGACGCCTTCACTTCCGAGAACAATGACCAAGACACCGACCCCGAAAATCCCATTTCCGAGCCATCCAAAGTCCGGATCATACACGATTTCCTAATTCGGAAGTCCCGACCACGGAAGCTCCAACCTCCGAACTCCACCTCGCCTGCCCGTACTTCTCATTTCCGACTCTAAAAACCTACGGACCGCTTTCCTATTCACTTTTAAGCTTTTTCCTACACTCCTCATAATTTCGAATCTCATATAATAAGTTTCCGGCCCGTTTTTATCCCCACTCAGTATGTTTCCTGTGTTTCTTTCTCTAAAATTTACATTCTACCCCTTGTAATACACGCGCACAGACAAACTCTGTGTCTATAAAACCTGTATACTACATGGTAGTCAGGTAGCTACGAATTTCCCAGTCTCCGATCTCTTTTCTCTTTCTGATCTCGTCTCGACGCCCGAATCGCCACGCAATCGTAAATGCTACCTCCCGAACGTTCGGTAATCACTCTCGACACCTTTCCGGACCATTTTCTCATCGTTCCGAGCCTTCGGAACAAAATTATCTTCCGTTCCGCCGCCTCACATTCCTCTTGATCTTCACCCCTACCCCTTTCTTTCCAATTATTCCCTCGGTCGAGAACAACGTTGAACGGACGCCAACGTGCTTGTGCACCTAGCCGTAGCCACCCTCTTCACTGGGAAGCAGCTCCAGGCTCAAAACAGTCTTTTGGGCTGGGGTTGGGCATTGATATTGAGGGGGCATTGGGTAATATTGGGTGTGACGGGGCACAGACCGTTACTTTCATATCAATCCTTTCTCAGCTTTTTTCATCCACCAACAAACGACAAAGCGCGCCCTCTCCTGGCATGTCAGATACTCCTGACAGGCTACGCCCTTGATATCAGACATCAAACACAGAGGCGAGCAGCGAGCTTCATTTTTTCGAAGCAAATCTGAATAAATTTCCTAGACGCGACGCTGGAGTACTTTATGCCCGAGTCCAACTACTAACGGTATTCAAAGCCCAACGTCTCCGTAAGCTAAACGGTGTCCAAGCTGTGACAGCTACCCTGCACTCCGAAGTCCTTACGGCCATATTAAAGTACGCTTGTGCTGGTGTGAATACTTTCCCTCTCGTCCTCAGCGGTGTTTGCGCCCATTGGCGGAACATTGCTTGGTCAACACCTCAACTCTGGACCTCCCTTCACGTTTCTATAATTACGGATGACGAAGATGATGGCTTGCCCTCCCGGTGCTACGATATCCTCACCTTGTAATTTGCAAACCCGCAAGCTCTCACATTATTGCTGCGGCTACGTGACATGGATCGTGGTTCAGGGGGAAACAAATCATTAATACGCGGGCCTTTCATTCCTTGCCAGGAGTTTTTCGACTTAATTTTTTTGGTCAACCCCCATAAGTTACGTGGCTTCATATTCCACGAGTGTAGCCCGAGGTGGTGGCCCATTTTTTTGTGGCAACTTCCATTCAAACCTCCTTATGAGCCTTACTTTTGCTGAGCTTGGATGGCATTCGGCGCCTGACCCCCTGGCTCCTTTTTCCGTACATCTCCCGGATGATGCCTCACTTTCTGAATCGGATGATGCCTCGCTTTTCGAACGTTTCTCGGCTGACGTTCCGCTTTCCGACCGGCTACAACTCCCATGGACCCAACTCACATCTCTCATGTTATTTGCTCTTCCCATCGACGACTGCCTAAAGCTGCTTGTGGACACGTGCCCTCATTCAAAGGAATTCCACTGTGTCCGACCTGGGCGAAGTCCTGAACCCTTTTCCATCCTCAACTTCCCCAACACTACGGTGTACAACCTCGAGACGCTGGAGTGGTACTTTGACGACAGCAGCTGGACGCAACTCCTGTTGACCTCTATGCAGTTTCCATCCCTCAGCCACCTTCATTGTCGAGAGATGGACGGTGTCAGTCCGGATTTCTGGGTGCTCATGAATAAATTTACTCAAAACCTGCCTCACTTGATCTCCTTTGGGAGCAGTATCCTTTTAATGCACCACAGAGAACTGGATTATCAGGATTACGGTACTGAAGAAGATAGCTCAAATGATGACCATCCCCCCTTCACTTTGCCCAGGTTACATGGGTTACAGATGCTGTCGCTCGGCGTAAACAAGTATTGGGACCTGGATTTCATCTTTAACAAGCTCAACATTCAGAGTCGGTCTAACTGGGGCGAGCGGGTTTTACCACAGTTGCAGGTACTTGAAGTTTGTTTTGCTTATTCTAGCGGGTGGCGACTGTTTATTGCTGTCGTATTCTCGGCGTTCATCAGAATGCTTCGTTCGAGATGGGACGGTGGTGATAATCGATGGGAAGGGTGCACGAAGCTGAAATGTGTGCGTTTGATAGGGATCCTTTCTCTTAAAGAAGCGTATTCTCTAGAAACTGAGTCACAGATGCGTGATCTCCCAGGGCTCATGGACGAAGGCTTGGAGGTTGTCTTAGTGTCAGAAATCTACAAGTGTAGGTATATGCACACTAGTAGAGCATCGTTCCGTCGGTCAAGCTCCCCTGTAAACTACTTTTCTCCAGTCCATTGTCACCCGATATAGATATTGAGGGCGGTAGCCCAAGCAGCAAAAAGGGTTAGAAGTAACATAAAGGTGTTTCTGGTGCTTCTAGGAATTGGGAACTGTGGATGCGCATTCGGGTTCCAATGCTGTTTGATCTCAGGCCTCCTTCAAACGCCCCATTCCTACCTCGCCCTCACCACTCGCAGTCACCTTCTTATCCAGGTCCAGCCCCTAAGGCTCGTTCCAACCTTTTCCGGCCAAATCTTGTGATAAATTTGGAATGCCGTTCCGTTGTATGGTATCGCACATCGAAGGCGTCTGCTTTTGATTACCAGACAACGACCTTTACCATTCCTTGACCAATCTTTCACTTATCGAAGAATCTCCGAGTCTCCAGGTCCGTCTCTCCCTACTACAACTTCCGTACTCACAGCTCACCAATCTAAAAATGGTACGAGACCCAGTGGGTGACCACCCGGATCTCCTTCTGAACCTATGCCCTGATTTAAAGGAGTTCGGTCGCATGGAAGTCAAACCAAGCAACACATTCATTTGGAAATGGTCACAGGTAAAGACCTAGTGTGACAGGGCACACCCACGAGCTCGGACTGCCCAGTCCCTTTTTGATTTTTTTTTGATACTACGACGCAGTAAGGTGTTCTCGTCCCGGTATACCAAACACTCTTGGCAGCTTACACCTTTGTTATTAGGCATCAAATATGAAAGCAAGATTCGTTTCTACGAGGCAAGCCGAACTAGATTTCCCGTACGTGATGCTAGAGCAAGTGGGGCCTAAGGTCCAACGATCAACGGCGCTAGAAGTCCAACTTCGCCGCGAACTGAATGACCGACAGGCTGCGACAGCTGTTTTCCCCCCTGAAGTCCTTGCAGCTATATTTAAATATGCGTGTGGGGGTGTGCCTTCCCACTCGTCCTCGGCGGTGTTTCCACCCAATGGCGAAACATTGCCCGGTCAACTCCTCAGCTTCGGACCTCCCTTCACATTTCCGTCGTCATGGATGATGGCGCGGGCGGGGATGGCTTGCCTTCCCGGTGCCATGATATCCTCAAGTTGTACGTCGCAAACTTACAAGCTCTCTCGTTGACACTTGAACTCTATGACCTGAGTATCTGGAGAGGCCGCTACCAGTCATTACTGCGTGGACCTTTCATTCCTCCCCAAGAATTTTCGACTTGATCTTTCGGGTCAATCCACATAAGCTAGGAGGCTTCAACTTCCAGGAGTTTGGCCCGGAATGGTGGGGCGTTCTTTGTGACAGCTTTGAGCCAAGCCTTGTTACGAAGCTTACTTTTATTGCTCTTGACTGGTATTCAGAATCTTATCCCATCGCGGACATCCCCTTTCCATCCCCTTCCTTAACTGAAGTCTCGTTTTCTAACTACTAGTACTCCCACAATGGACATTTTCCACCGTTACAATTGCCATGGGCTCGACTTACGTGCCTCAGGTTATCGAGCATTCCTGTGGATGAATGCTTAGAGCTGCTTGTGAACACATGTTCTGGTTTAAAGGAAATCCATTGCAAATACCCCGATCGGGGTTCCAAAATTTCCCGCCTCCGGTTACCCCAACACCACCCTCCGCAATTTGGAAACACTGGACTGGTACTTTAACAACGACCACTGGACGCGGTTCCTGTTGTCCTCCTTGCACTTTTCATCCTTACACAACCTTTATTGTCGGAGGATGTATGGACTCAAACAGGATGTATGGACTCAAACAGGATGTCTGGCAGCTCATAAATAAGTTTATCCAGAAGACGCCACGCTTAACCACCCTTGAAAGTGATCGCATCGCGTTTGTTCCCCACCGAGGTTCAGAATGCCATATCGCCCGAGCCACAGCAGTCCCGAATATAGTTTAAACGACAATCAATACCACCACGGCTTCTTCACCTTGTCCAAGTTGCAGGAGCTGCATTTTCATGCACGTGGTGCTCGGGAGTATGAGTTGTTATTTACTCAGCTCAATATACGTCGTTGGCCTGGTTCTGGGGAGCCGGTTTTGCCACAGTTGCAGGTACTTGGGATTGTTTCTGGAATGGACCTGTTTAAACCTGCGGTATTCTTGGCATTTGTTGAAATGCTTTGTTCGAGATAGGATGGTGCAGACAGTCGATATGTGCGGTTGCGGTGCGTACGTTTGGGGGTCAAATCCCTCGAAAGATCTCCAGAAAATGATTCTCAGATGTGCATTCTTGATAGACTCATGAACGAAGGCTTAGAGGTTCTGTGTGTATAGTAAACCGAATTTACACTGTCGATTGACTTGTTCTAGGGTTTAGAAAGGTTGGATTATAAGGACCAATATATCTCTAGAAATCCATCACTGTCGGACACCGCTACAATAGCTTATACCACGGACGGTGATCCAGAGCCCAAACTCAAAATGGCCTAAGGCCGGGCTCCAGGATTACAAGGAAAGACAAATGTGACAGGGTGTGCATGGGATTACGTCTTTTGACTCGACCAACTTTACATTTAATCCGGAGTGAATAGTTTCAATCCTTTCTTGGGTTTCTTGCTACCACAACACAGTAAGGCGCATCCTCTCCTGGCATGGGAAGTGCTTCTGACAGACTACATCTTTGAAATTAAGCATCTAACACGAAGCAAACTCCTTTCTTTCAAGGCAACCTCTGGGACACAGAAATCCCGAGGGTCAACCATCAATGGCGCGAGAGGTCCGACATCCCTACGGGCTAAGCGGGCCACAAGCTGCGACAGCTAACCTCCCCTACGAAATCTTTACGACCATATTTCAACACGTTTGTGATGATGCGAGCACCTTTCCGCTCGTCCTCGGTGGTGTTTGTGCCAATTGGCGGAGCATTGTTTGGTCAATTCCTCGGCTCTGGGCCTCTCTTCATGTTTCCATAATCATGGATGGGAACAATGTGGAAAATGAAGTCTTGCCATCCAGGCGCTACGAGATCCTCCACTTGTACATCGCAAACCTGCGAGGTCTTTTACTGTCACTTGAGCTACGTGATATGGATATCTGGGGCTGGGGACGATCATTACATCATGGACCTTTTATTCCCTACCGGAAGTTTTTTGACCTGATCTTTCGGGTCAACCCACATAAGCTAGGGAGTTTCAATTTCCAGGAGTTTAGCCAGAAGTGGTATGATATTTTTTGTGACAGTTTCGAGCCAAGCCTCTTAACGAGTCTTGCATCCATCGATCTTAAGTGGTTTTCACCATTTCGTCCCCCCACCTTAAATGTTCCCCTTTACATCCTTCCTATCCCTTCCTTGACTAAAGTCACGCTTTCTGATCGAGGTTCTATTGGACTCCTTTCATTCCTACAACTCCCTTGGGCCTCACTCACGTCCCTTGAGTTATGGCTTCTTCCCGTAGATGAATGTGTGGGGTTGCTACTGAACGAATGCCCTCGCTTGAAGGAATTTCGCTATGCCTACCCTAAATGTCGTGGTCGCGGGCCTGTCTCCGTGTCCGGATACCCTGATACAACCGTGCGCAACCTAGAGATACTGGATTGGCGCTTTCAAAACAATAGTTGGACGCGATTCCTGTTGACCTCCGTGCAGTTTTCATCCCTTCGCCGCCTTTATTGCCGAGAGATGCTTAACCTTAGCCGGGATCTCCGTCAGCTTGTGAGGAAGTTTATTCAAGGCTCACCGCATACAACTCTCCTTCTTGGCGATAACTTCCCGCTTAGCCTAGAGGGCTTTGACACTTCAGATAGTGATCAAGAGGGGGATCCTACAGAAGAATAGATGAGTGTATTGACCTCTGTATGATGCATTTCCCGATGGGGAGCTGTTTGAGGATATGAGATACGAAGAGATGGGAGGGGGAAGAAAATAAAGTAATTAATTTAGCTGAGTCCCTGCGCACGCCGTATGCAGTTGTGTGCTCTATGCTGGAATACTATCGAACTTAGAAAGATCCTGTCTGGCTCGTAGCATTCTTGGCATCTGTTGAATTGCGCCGTTTGAGAGGGGACGGGCTTATGCGCGGTTGAAGGTGTCGGGAGCAGCGAAGAAACACCGCCTCACTTTTCCAAAGTAGGGGCACTGAAAAAATATCTTCAACGTGAAAGTGAGGTAGACCCCGCCACAAACAGACTTGAACCAAGTCGCAAGCCTTTTTCCATCCTCAGCTACCCCAACACCATCGTGCGCAATTTAGAGACGCTAGGGTAGTAATTTGATGGCAACAGTGTGGACGCAGTTCCTATTGATCTCCCTGCACTTCCCATCCCTCCGCCACCTTCATTGTCGAGAGATGACCGACGCCAACCTGGATTTCTGGGTACTCACGAACGAGTTTACTGAAGATTTACCGCCCTTGACCCCCTTTGGGAGCGGTATTGTCCCACGGGCTGCAGCGGGAAGGAAGACAAAAGTAATAATCAAATCCCTTGTGTGACCTTCACATTGCTTACCTCTGTTACGGGGGTACAGGTGCTATCGCTCGTCGTAAATGGATATCGGGCCCCGGAATTCATCGTTACCAAGCTCAACATGCAGAGTAAATTTAACCCTGTAGAACAGGTTTTACCACATTTGCAGGTAATCGGAGTTTGCTTTGATTATCACAGCAGGGGGAAAATTTTTGTACCCGCGGTCTTCACGGCATTTGTTGAAGCGCTTCGCTCGAGACGGGACGGTGAAGACACCAAATGCGAAGGGTGCAAAAGGCTGAGGCTTGTGCATTTAGTGGGTATCTTTTCGCTGAAGAAGGGCATTCTCGAGAAACCGAGTCCCATATGCACGTCCTTGAAAGGCTCGTGGGTGAAGACTTAGAGGTTGTGCTGGTGCCGGAGATTTACGAATGTAAATCTATTCCCACTCGTAAATCGCTCCGCCGATTGACCACCATTGTTTTCTATTCCATTACCATCCAATAAGATTTTGTGGGCAGTAGCCCAAGCGGCAGATATGGAAACCGTGGATGCACCTCCAGATCCCAACGCAGTTTGCCCAGCCAAACATCCTATATTAATGTCTTCCCCACTGCACCACTTTGTTATCCGAGTTCAACCCCTTAAGCTCGTTCGAGTTCTCGTAACTGTAGTAGTAGCTTTGTTGCCCCAGAAATCGAGCCGGATTCAGACGTATAGGTAGATGGTGTCACCAGCAATGTGGAGGTGAATTCGAGGAAAAGCTGGTGATATAAAGAATCGTACGCCTTATCCTCATCCGAGTCGAGAACCGAAGGTATACTGCCATGATCCGGCGTGGCGGCACCCACTGTGATCTACATTGTATACCTCGAATCCCTGTAAGGTTGACTTAGAAGTACCTAAAATATTCCCGAAAACCGTCGCTGCCAGATGCACGTAATAGCCGAATTTGCCCTCTCAAAAAACGACTCAGAACTCCGGGAAAATCGCCTGAGGCCTCGGGGGATCACAAATGTGACAGGGCACGCACGAGATTACGTCTGACTTGGGTAGCTTTTCATCTGGGCCGGAGCAAATCGCTTCAGTTCTTTCTTGTTTTCCTTTTGCCACAACACAGTAACTTGTAAGACGAACCTTCTCCTGGCACGCCAAATGTTTCTGACAGGCTTCACCTTTGTCATTAGGCATCAAACACGAAGCGAACTCCATTCTCTCAAGACAGTTTCAAACAGAAATCTTAGGCACGGAGCTGGGGCATATGGATTCCGAGGGTCAACAATTAACGGCACGAGAGGTCCTACTCCTCCGCACGATGTGCAGCCCACAAGACGAGGCAGCCAACCTGCCCTACGAAGTGCTTACAGCCATATTTCAACATGCCTGTGATGATACGAACGCCTTTCCACTCGTCCTTGGTGGCGTTTGTGCTGGTTGGCGGAACATCGTTTGGTCAACCCCTCAGTTTTGGACCTCTCTCCATGTTTCCATAGTCATGGATGAAGACAATGAAGGCAATGAGATCTTGCCATCACGATGCTACGAGATCCTTCGCTTGTACTTCACGAACTTGCGGGGCTCTTTGCTGTCGCTTGAGCTACGCGATATGAATGTCTGGGTCCCAAGATGCAGGTCGTTACTGCGGGGGCCTTTCATTCCCTACAGGGAGTTTTTTGACTTGATCTTTCAGGTCAACCCACATAAGCTAGGAGGTTTCCAATTCCAGGAGGTTAGCCCGGAATGGTGGGATATTCTTTATGGCAGCTTCGAGCCAGGTCTCTTAACGAGGCTTGCATTCGTCGACCTTGAATGGTATTCATCATTTCGTCCCCCCATCTCAACCGCTCCCTTTGACATTCTTCCCATCCCTTCCTTGACCAAAGTCACGCTTTCCGACCGCGGCCTTGTTGGACTCTTTTCGTTCCTACGATTTCCATGGGACCAACTCACGTCCCTCGAGTTATGGTGTTGTCCTGTGGATGAATGTTTAGAGCTGTTAATGAACAAATGCCCCCGCTTGAGAGAATTCCGCAGTGCCCACCCCGAAGGCAGTTTTAAGCCTTTCTCCATATCCAATTACCCTGATACGACCGTACGCAATCTGGAGACGCTGGATTGGTGCTTTCAAGACAATAGTTGGACGCGGTTCCTGTTGACTTCCGTGCAATTTCCATCTCTTCGCTGCCTTTATGATCGTGAGGAGTCCAGGTACAGCCCAGATCTCCGTCGGCTCGTGGACAAGTTTATTCAAGACTCGCTACATTTAACCATTTTTCTGGATGACTCCTTCCCGCTTGACCTGAAGGGCTTGAGCACCTCAGATAATAATAAAGAGGGAGGCTCTGCGTAGGAATAGGCAAGCGCATCAACGTCTGATGCCTTTCCCGATTAGGGTGGAATTGCTTGAAAATATATGGTATCCGTATGAAGAGAAGGAGGGGGGAGAGAGAAAGTGAGGATGTTAGATGAGCTGATTTCCTGTACACACCGAATAAAGTTGTGACTCGTAATGTCAGTTCTGGAGAGAGCCTGTTTGGATCCGTAGTACTCTTCGTTTGAGATGGGATGGGGTTACGAGCGGTTGAGGTGTGTATGTCCAACAGGGATTGGTACTCTTGGCGAATTTTCTCGAGACAACAAATTCCAGTTGCGCGTTCTCGAAAGACTCATGAGGAAGGGCTCAAGGGTTTTGATAGTATCGGAACCCTGTTGTGTAGATTGACTGACCCGCCCTCTAATTGCCACCTTTTCAGGTTTTTGCCCGTTGATACAAACGCTGAAAATGGTATCGCGGACAGCCAAGAAACAGTGTCCTATCATTTGAACAGGGACACTGGAAGGATATCTCCAATGTGAGAGCGACACCAATCTTGCCATATAAACCAGTCAACTTAATTGGATAGGGCGTGCTACAGGAAGTCTTGTTGTCGGATATGGGGAGAATACAAAAGGTTAATAAAAACTGGATGGTACCCTATAACTATCATGTGCCCCTCACGCAATTCCACAAACCTTCTATCCTCTGGGATGCGAAGCACGACCACAGGTTGAATAATTAGGGTAAGTAACACAAGTAAAAGAAGCAAGGTAAAACACACATCGTAGACGTTCCTATGTCCCGAAAAAGAAAAAAAAGTGTTTCACCCATAAACAACCAATCCAATTACTCCACGTTCATCAAATAACTAGCTTGTGGAATTGGGAACCATGGATGCACATTCGGATCCCAACGCAGTTTGATCCCAGCCAAATGTCCCATTCCCGCCTCTCCTCGATCACTCACAACCACTTTCTTATCTGGGACCACCCCTTTGAGCTCGTTTTCGGGTGTGCGTTCTTGTCCGTTTAATGTGGTCGTAGTAGTAGCATTCGTCGTCCTAGAAATCGAGCTGGATCCAGACGTAGACGTAGATGGTATTATTGGCGAGGGTACTGAAGATGGTGATGAAAGAGGCAGCGGAAGCAGTTGTGGTCCTAAAAGTGGAGGTGAATGCGAGGAATTGGGCGGCAATGTCACAGTTAGGCCTTCGGCGATGTCGATCAGCCTTTTAACGAACTACATATTTGTCACGGAAAGTCAGTCCTACGAAATGGGTGGGCAGGAGGCAAAGGTTGCTTACCTGTCTTCTCTCATCGACCCATGCATCCGCCCAACTCCCGAACTGAGGTTCGGCTTTAACACTACGGCCCTTATGATCGTCATCATCGCTACTCTGCCCTGTCCCCAGCAAGTCCCCCAATAAAGCAACTGCAAGTTCCACTCCTTCCTTTGGAGACGCACTTGGGTCCTACACAACCACGAGGAAGAGGTCAGAAAATCTGCATAACCTAGGCATACCTTATTTGGTCTAACACACCTTCAGAACAGCCAAACATGCGCGCATAAAGCTTGGAAGGTCCGGATGCGCAATGGGCTCGGTCTCGAATCTCTCATAGTCAGGCTTAAACGCCCATTTGTATCTTCGGAAAAAGTTTGGTCTCGTCCTGTTCCAGTTAAACGAGAGTAGCGGAATCGTCATCTGTATCTCAAGATCAGCAATGATCGAGGGGAGAGTTACGGCGTATGTAAGGCGGCGTACGACAAAGAGCGAGGCACAGAGGGACTGAAGCGCCGTTGCGATCTGTTGGTTGAACAGCATTTCGCGGAATGCTGGTGTATCTGGAAACCCTGTCAGACAAGTTGTTTTCCAAGGAGGTAGTGACATTACGTACCTTGAGGTACGACGGGCAATAAATCCTCATAACATTGCAGCTCAGTCTCAAACACCTGCGTAAGGTACCAATACGCGACCGTCCTCTCCTCAGGCGCGTATAATTCCAACTGGAACCCCGAAAACACGATTTCGCGTATGGAGGATAATCGCCATAGTAGAACGACTCGATGGAGGACGGAGAATATGTTTCCCTGTAGGAGGTCCTACCAGTGCAATATTGAGCTTTAGGTAGGACGAGACATAATGGGTGGGCTTACGGAAACATCGACTTTCGACATCATCTCCATTAACATATCGTACAAGTGATGCCAGCCTACCAGCGTCTTCATCAGGTGCCTCCTTCGCCTAGGCGGATTACTCCAATTTCCTCTGATATGAGGGATAAGTAACTGTGAACAAAACGCGTGTCAGTATAACCCGCCTTAACTCGCGGAATAAGGTAGCACTTTATAAATATCACGTTCCAATGCTTCAAGGAGTGGCTTTGGACCTCTCGCCCATCGTTGACTTATTTGAGAACTGAGAAAGGACCACTTAAAGCCGACCGTCTCGTAGAAAAACTTGTCGACCATCCAGACGAAGGGGTAGCTGTCGAATACCAACAAACCGTCGTAGAAAGCAGACTATATACAAAGGCAAGCGACCAGCGTCAATTGGGGTAAGGGAAGGATAGAAAGTTCACACCTGTGTTAATGATCGAATATAAGGTTGTTGTATGGGTAGTTTTGCAGTCCAGACTCGAAGGGATCCTACAACCTACGGAGAGTTCAAACACGATGTATATCTGATAGTGAGGAAATATACCTTCCAAGTAGATAGACTGTGGGCTGCCGCCAATCTACTGGTTTCCTTCAGTCGTTCAAAGAATGTATCAAAAGCATTCCAAGTCTCGTCGCGGGTACTAATGGGTAATACGCGTATTGGAACAACTGTGCTGAGTCTTTTTGAGACGTATGGATCGAAAGCGAGGCGTGCGACCGAGTTTTGGGGTATGTCCGGAAATAGCTGCGAGCGTAACTTTTTGAGGAAATCTTGACAGATCGTGATATAACTCTTAAATTGTGCGGGTGATCGGTGTACATTAGTATCCAGAAATTGCAAGAAGGTCTAAGGTTGTTCAACATTGTATACGGCCTGCGGGAATAGTCGGGCAACGGCTCACTTTGCGAAGTTGTAATCGCGATATTAGAGGATCTTTCCATTGATAGGGTACTGAAACACAAACATTAGTTAGGTGTGGCAATTCAAAAGTTGGACAGCACCTTTTGGGGAGTCAGAAATCCATACGGACGCTTCTTCCAACATCGAGGTGACCACACGGACAGGTGTTCCTTCGAGCAGATAAATCTCACACTTATCGCTCTGCCAGTCCTCTGTCTAATGTGGATCGTGATTGGGGCTGATGATCAGATGAGGGTTCAGCGTACGTCTTGGACCGCGCCCTTGGACAACTCTCTCCATGTCAAGTCACAACACTTGAGCAAGCCGGCCACAGCTGCCCTCAAAACAATAGTGATATACTCTGGCGGCCGATTCTGGTCATTGGAATAAAAAAACGGAGGTGGGACAACGTCTGGATCGATAGTGTCCAGGTAGTGGATATAAAGGAATGTCAAGACCGTGTGTGACATAAAATTCCCGTTGTGCCATTCCATCTGCGTTCGTTCGTTAATGGTCAATATTGTCAAGGTACGAACGCGGAGATACGGACCTCGTATGAAAACGACCTATCGATAATCCAACATAATTCCTCTGGCAGCAAGGGCGCGAGGGGATTGAAGGCAGGCTTAGGATCTCCTGGTGGAATATATCCGCTGTCAAGGCGAGGTTCGCCAATCTGACCAAGAGTTGAGCGCTGTATGGTTGCTGCAGCTACATAGTCACCTCGAATGCGGACATGGCATCCTGAAGCGAGAAGCCCTCCGTGAACAACATCTGCTCTGCATCCAAATCTAGAAACGACGTCAGTCCAATGTGTTTAAAATTATTGAATATCTTACCCGTAGCAGCACCCTCAAAGATGTTTCTGACATCGCGAAAGTCAAAAGCTGCGCCTGGAAGTTCAGAGGGAGGAATAATGTCCATGGGGTGGTAGTGGTATGACGGCCGTTGGAAACAAATGGTAAGCGGTGGCTGTGCTCAAAATGTTTTCTCGTCTTCTGTTCACTTCTCCACGAATACTTGGTCGACGCTCACTACATTCCAAGCGTGTCGTTCTCTCGGGGATCCAGCCAACTGGCGTTCCACATGTGAGCGCAGTGTTTTACCTTGAAAAATTTCTGACGCTATTGAGTTAGTTAGGCAATTACTTGGGCGCCCTGGCTAACTGGGCTAAGCTGCAGAAAACAGCAGATGCTCAGGATGATCTACTGTTTATGATTGTTGGATGGCACGCCCTAACACTACCCCAGGATCCCAAAGAGCTTGCCGCGTCGCGCTGGGATATGCTTGCCACTCTTCTCGCTGTCGGACTCGACCCGAAGCGGTCCATTATCTTCCACCAAGATCAGGTACGTCTACTCCTTCGTTCTCCGCACAAATAATATCTCATAACGCGCCTCAGAACCAGGACCATGTAGAGCTAGCATGGGTACTTAATTGCATAACTCCTGTGGGGAGACTGCGCCGAATGACGACTTGGAAATCACGGATAGCAACTTCACGAAATGCCGACGAGTCTGATGTCGACGAGTCCCTCCTCAATGCCGGTTTGTTAACTTATCCAGTGTTACAAATCGCAGACATCTTGGCCTATCGGTATATTTTCCAATATGCTTTGCCCCCTTGCTTCCTATTAAAATCTCGTGTAGGGCAACCCATGTTCCCGTTGGCGACGACCAAACTCAACACCTCGAATTATCCCGCGACGTGGCAGACTCATTCAACCGAACATACAAGCCTAAAAGGCCGCTCTTTCCGCTCCCAATCCAAGTTCAGAGTACGTTCTCTATACTTTGCAATCTACAAATAATCAAATTAATGATTTCCAGCGGAATCACGGCGTATCCTCTCTCTCAAAGACCCATCCACCAAAATGTCCAAATCCGCACCCGACATTCAATCCCGTATCCTCCTCACTGATACTCCCGCACAAATCAAATCGAAAATCCGGGGCGCAGTAACCGATTCCGTCCGTGGCATCACTTACGATCCCGTAAACCGCCCTGGCACCGCCAACCTCCTCACAATTCTTGCTGCATGTAACGAGGAAGATGTACGATCCGTCACGAGTCGGTACGAGAGCAAAGGGCACGGCGATCTAAAAGCAGACGTCACTGAGGCCGTCATCGAACTTTTGCGCGTACCACAAGTTGAATTTGAACGACTTCGGGAAGAGAGGGTGTATCTTGTTCAGGTAGCTGAAGAGGGTGCACGAAAAGCAAAGGAGATGTCGAACGAGACTATGCGTCACGTCCGAGAACGATTGGGACTTTGCTGATCGACCTCGATGGTATTACGGATATGTGCTGTCGTACTAAGGGAATAGAGCATTGATACCTACAGCCTCTTTCCTCCTTGAATTCTTCAGACCAGCTTACAAGCCTAGCTCGTTTGCAGATTCCAGACTTAACCGAAGATTCTAGCAAAACTGCAGTTCGGAGCTGTCACGACGCAAGATATACGTATGATTCAGCCAACTCTCCATCAATCGTGTGTTGCAGTCCAAACATCATTAGCCCTTTTCTGTACTTTCTATGCCAATATACCTGATTCAAAAGCTGTTCACCGGCGTGTTCCCGTAAACGGTGCTGCGCCCGTCTGAATCACGTTTTCTATTTATAACTCAACTGACTCGTCCACCGTCTTCGATTGTCTTCCAGACCACTCTCACTAGCCATAACCACACAATCTCGATCCGCGGCGCGCGTTCAATGACATCCCCAAACCATTGTTATCCCGGAAACTCCTGGAAGGTATAGATGTCCTTTCCCCTTTCGCACTGAAATCCAAAGTCCGCTTGGAAACCGAACCTGCGCGACTCGAGATCCCACCACCAGGTCCCATCCCCGTCTACCTTTTTGCCCCTCATTTCCCCGAGTCATCTATCCTCAAGGTGTATCCTGTTCTGACTCGGGAACTCGGTGACACATCTCAACTCCCCGATGTACCTTCTCACTTCCCTCGTTTCAGATGCTGTATCTCGTTAGGCTCCGCTTTATTCCAGAAGGTGACCCCAACATCTTGTTCGTGCATCTGTTATATAAACCACCCGTCGTTTTAATCCCCCAGAATCCAAGTCATTCCCGTCTCGCTGCCTGGTCACCGACAACTAGTACTATCGTCGCGCCCTCGCTGTCCCGCGGTCAACGATCTGCCAGCTTGACGCTGCGCCACCGCGGTTGACCGAACTCCTCGCCTAGACGAACGAGCGAGTCGAGTCCACGGAATCCCTCTCGTCGCCCCCGAACTAGGGGGCTTACAACTCTCTCAACAGACACTGCGGCTGGCGGGTCCCAGAGCGATATAACACAGAAGGGGGGCAAAAGGGCAGAAGCAACGCCGCCACCCCTACCGCTACCACTACCGCCGCCGCCACTACCACCACCACCACCAGCAACCCCCCCCCCCCCCCGCTACCACCACCATGAAGACTATGATCGCCTTCGTGGTTCCGATCGTAATCGCGTCCCCCAGACCGATTACGATCGGAACTACGAAGCCGATTATAACCTTCATTGTCGTTCCTGGGGCCCCGTATTTATTCCGCGAATCCGTCGAATACATACCCGACGGCCCGACAAAGTTGCTAGCTCATCGCGCCGCGCTACCCCCCTAGCGCGGCGCCGCGTTATACGACCTCTCCACCACCTCCATGGTGTCCACCCAGTTCTGCCGGTGAGTGTTTACTCACATATTCTGCGCTATTATTTTAATAATGGCTATTCTTTGTAGTTCTGGGTGTGATGGTGATACTACCCCCACCCGGCTCCCCGGAGGGTGGGTACTCTCTTTTATTGATTTATGGATGTTATATTGATGTTTTCTCTAGGGCTGGGTGTGATGTTGATACTAAAATACAAAAAAAATTAAAATAAATACAAAATACTTTTTTTTCACTACAGTAGACTTGTCTGCTAAATTAAGTACATTTTGCATGTAAGATACCCTCCCGCCCTTATGTCTCTTAAGGACTTGATGTACAAATTTCAACAATATTTAAAACAATATAGTGCAAATCATTTATTCAGTTCCTAACCAAGTGTGAACCAAAAATTGAATAAACTGAATCTTTAATCTTGGAAAATTCCCAAGAAATCCACTCTCCTTACCCTCCTCTTCTTCTAAATCCCCTATCAGAAATCAATCTAATCTAATCTATTTTTGGACCTTCTAGGAGGTTGTAGAACAATGAAGACCACAAAAAAAAATCACACAACATGCCATCATATTTCAGCCAAAACATGAGGCATTTGAGGCCGTGCCCGTGCCTTCACATGTATCAAACTTCTCAATGCCCAAAAGCCTTGACATGAGATAGGAGGCAATACCGTTCACGCGCCGAGCGCAGCACAGTATTTGTGCCCCATAACCTGAGTCACTGGAATGTGGTGATATTACCAATCTTCAATGCAATGTGCTTCTATGTGGATTCAGAAGCCAGTGTTTCCACTGCTGATGCGGCGGACGAGGCACTAACGAGATCTTAGACTCAAAATACCACAGGTGACTGGGAGTTAGCACAGCACAATTTTTTCTCATTTTCAGTTGAGAGTCGGAGTAAGTACAGGAGTGGAATTCGTGTATGTACCACAGAGAGCAGATCAAAAGTATATCAAAAGCAGAGTCAAAACAAGAGAGCAAAGCGACAAATTCAAACGAGTAGGCAAGCGCGGATACAATGAAAGCAGGAACAAAGCATCATGAAATCATAACATCATTATGTAGGGAGTCCAGGTGTACATGGAATCAACCCGCGTGTTGAGTATTGGCACCCGGACCGGCATGGAAGCGGATAAGTGCCGCGACGAATAGGGCGGCGATGTACTCAAGATCACCATCCCGTAATATGAAGCCTCCGATCCCAGCTTCAATATCAATGTCTGTTGTGTTACCATCAGACCAGATCCTGATATTGAAAAACGCGAGGATGCCAATGACGAAGGTGTGGGGCCTTGGAGCCGCATTAACGGCTTGAATATGGGCGGGGGTGGGATCCTGATGAACGGCGCGGACGATTTCCTCAACACTAGGCAGACTGCCCATTTGGATGTACTGGCTCCATAAAGCCGGGTTCTGCGCGAACCTGTGGAAGGCGTGGCTGATTTCGGGATCGTCGTGGTCGACATGGTGGATCAAAGCAATGACCAGGGTGGCGGTGGTAGTGATCACGGAGGTAACAAAATCACCCATGGTCCCATCGTCGTCACCGAGGGAAGGGAAAGGAAGGGAAGCGGGGGGGAAATGCCCAGTCCTGGCGAAACTGGAGGAGATGTCCCGTAAGACACCCGGGCTGAGGAGGGAGTCCGAGTGACTATACAAGACGCCCACCAGGACGTGGCAGATGAGCTGGTGGACGTACGTATGTTCATCCCGGGTGATGACTCCCGCGTCGAAATGGCGTAAAGTTCCGAGCGAGGAGAGTGCATCTGTAACAATGCTTTCAAGCCCAGTCCACCCATGGGCACGGGTGGCGGACAGCAGCATTGCGCGTGCATCGTCAAAAGTCGACGCCTGGTTGGCACGAGCGAACTCGGTGCCGGAGGTGATGGAGAGCTCGTAGATTGAGCGTACAGCGGACCAAAAGTCTGCCATAAGATGGATCCTAGTAGGAAGTTGTGAAAACACAATAGCCAGGACTACGTAGGTGACATACGAAAATTCTCGAGGGATAGCGTCGGGATTGTCGCCAGCGTTGAAGAAAGGCGGGGGACGCATCCTCCGACCGGCGGAGGCACCGCCCGCCGTAAAGTAAAACCCAATGATGACGCCAGTCACCACAAAGGGAACGAGTGTTTCGAAGCTTGTGTCCATAGCCTTGTTGTTTGCGGGAACCGCGAGGGGAGCTGGGACTAAAAGAAAGCGGCTTATAAAGGGCTTCGTGTCTCGACTGGGTATACCCCAAGGGACTGGAGGCTTCGAATGACTTGGGCGGAGCTCGATGACCTGGAACGAGGCCAGTTACGTCCAATTCCAAACCAGCGGCTTGCGAACTGTCTGGGGCGATATAGTATTCTAGGATACCAAACGAAAACAAGCCTGCCGAGAGGATTTCACCCAAAAATGGGTGTTAATGTCACGGTCTGAGGATGTGCGAATAGGGGGTGAGGGCCTTGGCAGTCCTTAGTCGCAATACATGGGCGAATAAGAGTTGGAGGGCCGTAAAGGGTAGATCAGTCCAACCAATCTATCTGGAAGTTTCTTCATCAGCGGTAAAGTCACAAGTCACGGAGACGTTTTGACGCACTCAATTCAAGCAGACACCCAGGTAGTGAGCAATTTCTTAACGAAGGAATTGTGCGCGAAGCAAAGCAGAACAAGGGAATCATTTCCGCATTTGGAGAAAAGAAACTGGATGTCAAAATATGTACTTTGACTGGATCAGGGCTAGTATAAGGCGGGCGTCGTTTGAGGTGCGAAATAACGGGTAGATCATAGCAATCTCCATCACGGTACTTGTCCACGAATCACCTTCAAAGAGAATGGAAGGTCCAGGTATCTGGCGGGTTTGAAGAGAGGCCGCGCAGGTGACGTTTATAAGTTCGTGAGAGGAGTCATCGCCGCGCCAGAGTATGTTTGAAGAGCAGAAATTTTTTTGTCGAGGTGCTAGAGGATTCGCTGATGGTGGATCAGGTTCAAGATGAGGACAAATCGCGAGCCAGCTTGATGACGTGGACGGCCCGCCAACCGGTGCCGCAAACGCGAATCATGTCGGCCGAAGACGGATTTTGCATTTCCAACACAATTGTCAGCTCACTAGTACTCAAGTACTCACTCTCGACATTCTGTGCTAACTATAATTTATTGTGATTTTCCTACTCACTCAAACGCATTGACAATATGGCTTCTGTGAAGATCGCCACCCTCGTCATCCGGGTGAGCAATCCCTCGTATCATCATACGCTTTCACGAAAGTCGGAACTGAAATAAAAGGGTCATTTCTTTCTTTCTTTCGGTCTTCAAACATGCAAATTCAATGACCCTCTCTATTACTTGGACTTGGACCTATTTCAATCCCTTTCGCTTGCTAGACAGTCGCCCGACCCATAGCCTCGAGAATCAAGACGCAGGCAAGGGAGTAAGCCCTAAATTAACTTGATTGAGAAAACTCAAGCCTAAACTGTCACGCAGACATGAACGCTTCCGCGAGTTTTGTATAGGCCTTGCACAACGCTTGCACCGTACCGAAATCAACCTCCGGACCAACATCCTAGGAGAGCCTCCTCGTCAAATCCGACCACTGTCAGAAACACGGTATGTACCTCGTTAAACATCAACGGACGTATACCAATGGTATGGGGTAGGGCAGTTGAGAATGGTGCGAACTTCCTCGCCGAGGGCTTTCTGTTCACCGTTGCCGTCTCGATAATTGTCGGCGAAACCTGGCGGTCCTCTCGCTCACAAGCAAAACGGAGAGATACAGTAGACGATCGGTTAGAAGACCTCAGTCAACAAGTAACGGAGCTAACCGAAAAGGTGGATAGTTTGGGGCGGAGGTGGGGCGACGAGATTGTGGGAATCAGAGAAAGGTGAATACCCTTCCCGCTTTTCAAGTAGTCTTGCCGCTGACCTTGTGTATAGGAACGAGGAATTGACAAGGGTGCTTGAACGCATCATATGGATTGGACTTCGAGGTGGATGGACAGACGTTCATAACGATAGTTGGCAGCAAGAGCTCACTTCAATCGCACGTACCCCTTTGGCGATCGAACAGGCTAAATCCAACGACGCGCGGAATTCTGATACAAACTCGTGATATTTTCGCGTCCTTTCCCAGTGCGTACGTTTAATATAATAGTGAACGAGTCCATGTGTTGACCACTGGTTTTCAGGACTCTTACTTAAACACCACTACTCGAACTAGACGGAGCTAACAGTATTCCAAGGGTCGATTCTCACCACTCCGAACAGCATAACTATAAAATGTTCTAATAGTGCCTCCTCAACCCCCATCCGTTACCCGTCACTGCTTTCGTGCATTAGGAGACAATGTCGATACGTAACCCTGCGAGTGGACATTCCAAACATACCCCGCGATCTCTTTACGCCTAATTGCTTACATCACTCGAATGATATACAATTTTTTGGACTTGACTATATAACCGTTCAGTTGGGCTTACCCATGAGCTCACCAACTCATCATACAAATCATGACACCCGAGGTCTGCGGCCTGAGGGTCAGTCTACGTTTCCTCTTCCCCTTTCTCTTCGCAGCCCATTATGTTCTGGTGAATTCCATCCGAACACTCCGCTACACCCTAAATTTCCGCTTTTGATCTGACCCACGCATGGCTAGCGAGTGGTGCTTTGACTGAAACTAACGAATTCGTGTCAAACTGCTCCCAACGGAAGGCTCACAAGTACTCATAGCCACCCAGTTCCCAAGTGCCAACCTCAGGGATAAACTCCCGCTGAGTCACACTTCTCCGAATCTCCACAAGACACCAATATCATACCGGAAAAAGTTGAACACTTAAAGGGAAAAAAACATCACGGATGCGAGGAGTGCTCCCTACCAGGGTCGAACTGGTGATCTCCGGATTAAATGACTAGACAGTCACTCATATTGAATATGAGACCGGCGCTCTAACCAACTGAGCCAAGGAAGCTTATAAGGCAAGCTACCTATGTACACTATCATATTGATTGAGGGAAATCTCGCTTGTTCACACATTCACGGCACGAAGGATTAGGGTCGATTACAAGGGGAAGAAATATGTGCGTGAGGTTACTCACACCTTTACAAGTGGTTCGTGTTCCGGGATGCACGAGTGGCGAATGTCCAGTGACAGGTGCTACAGAGGGGGGAAGCTGCCCCAGCCTCAAGACTTAACTGAAGTCACCGAAGGCCCTCCTTTCTTTCCTGAATCCTATCTCAATATCTAAGATAGGATCAGGTCCATTGAATTAATCCGGAAACATAGACTAAGCACAACAATACCTTTTTAACTTTAAGCAAAATCAGTTGTTTGTATTTACGCAGTACTTGGGGCACAAATGCGAAGTGATGACCCTTGCACTGAGTCCCCTTGCCTTTGCCGTATGCCTCTCAGAGGATACCCTGCTGGTGCAAGACCACATCACATTCAGTGCATTATTCCACTATTTTAGCCAATAGGACCTAGTAATCATGAATACCAGACGACCGCCCGAATCAACAAGATGTAAACACAACAGGGTTTCACGAACTTCGGCATTTCAACACATTGTGTATTCAGACCCTAACCTTCACTCTGCGTTGCGTTGCGCCACGCAGGCTCCCCGGTGGGACTAGCCAACGGAACTAGTCCCAACATTGCCAACACCAGCTTCGTATCTGACTCACCAATCTCGTTGTGTCCGAAAAATCCGACATGACCGTTCCCAACGGCCGTATACGCCACAGGCACATAGGCAGGCTCTGGTCCGGGCCCGCGCTCACTGCTGTAAACAACTGCATCCTGGTCAACGTCATACAGAAATGACCCCTCATAGTACATGCTCTCCTGCTTTATAGCCTGTGGTAGGCGCCTCACCAACTCGTTCCCTTGGTTTAACTCCACAGGTAATTCCGTCACAGAAGAGATCTGCCAAGGCAGACAGAAACTGTCGGTCATGAAACGTTCAAAATCATGCGGAGGCGTCATGGTACCAGAATCACCACAAAAGATGAGTGTACCACCTGACCACGCATATGCAGCAATTTCGTGATTGAACCATCTGCGTTCTGGGAGCGAGATATCATCCAGGGCGAGCACACCGAGCAGGTCAGGAGAGGAAAGCAGATTCACCAGCCTAGGATCAGAGAGTTGGTCATCTGTGATAATCTCTACCCGCGTCTCTTTCAGTTGTTTGAATAATGGCGTTTGTTCATACTCGTCAATGAAGCCTAAGCGCACGAGGGCTATGACAAACTTAAGGGAATCAGGCTTTTTTAGGGGGCGAGGGTATTTGAGGAGGTCGAACATCGCGAGCAGGATGGGCGTTGTGCAGGCATCTGGGTCGATGTCTCCTATATAGCCTACGTGCCCTTCCCCAACGTCGCCGAAAGCGACAGGGGTTTGGGGATCGCCAAAGACATGCGGCAGATAGTATACCATGTTATATGGTTTGACTCCCCCAAGGAAGACGGCGTTGATAGATATTTTTTTGGGAAGGAATGGGTTCCGGTCGACGATCTTGCTGTATTCGTAATTTAATTCAAGAGTCTCATTGGTATAGGCGACAGCTTTCCAGTCCAAACCAAATTCTGCGAACAGAGGTGCAAACTGGGGGAACTTCGCAAAACAACCGAATGTTCCGCCAAAGACTACGCAACCTCCATCCTCAACGTAGGAGGCGAGTTTTTTCAAAAGGGGCTTGTATTTCTGGTCGGTCAGTGCACAATCGGTGACATAGACACCTGCAAGGTCCGAAGAGGATAAGAGTGCTAAAGCCTGGCTTTCCGTGGCCGCCTTCCGTACTCCCATTCTCGTCCTGATTGCTTGGATCGGTGCTGTGGTATAACGATCGGAGAGCTCGCTATCGTGAAGGGATAGATGCATGATGAAACGTCGAGTTTGAGATGATGCCGTCTTTTGAGGATCATTTGCGGTGGAAGGGGTACCGGGCTTGGGTGCTGATGGTTGTGTGGGATGGGCTCCTTTCGCCTCATTTTTGCTCTTTTTCTGTTTCTTCTTTCCTTCACTCTCTGTTTTTTCGGTCTTTGGAGGAGCAGGGTCAGGAGGTAGCGAAGAATCCAGGATGCCAAGCATTGCTAGAGTGGTCTTTGTAGATTCATCTTCCGCATTGACGTCACCCAAAAAGCTGACGATACCCTTGCCAACGCGAGTTGATACTGCAGGTGACTCATCAAAGTCGGTAACGGGAGCGGAGGGAAACACGTGGGACCGGGTGCGGGATGACTGGTTCGCCTTGTAGACAGCAGATTCGGGCGTTATCCCTTGGACGTGTAACGCTTTCATGCTGTACGACGGCTCAAGGGAAGGGTTCTTTTTGACGATGTCGCTCCCCGCGTTCTTGTAGAAAGTTGTTCGGAAGTAAGACCCATATTTCCACTGTAATCCAAAATGTTGCGAGAAGAAGCGACTAAAATCCGTGCCGGAAATGAAAGAAGGGAACAAGCCGGCAAATACGACTGACCCGCCGTTCCGGGCGTAGTCCACGAGTTGGGAGAACAGTGCCCAAATTAGAGAGGTCCGTAATCCCAGCGTCCCCAACGATAACACCGGCTAACTCTGGGGCCTCAAGGTACGTCGATGCTTGTGTTGCGTTCTTTGCGTAGACAATCTTGAGTTTGGTTTTCAGCATCTTCAAAAGATGGCTATTGACACTACTGAAGGTTTCCGGGTCCCGGAGACAAAGGATAAGGACAAAGCGACTGGGGTCCTTCTGAGGGGTTTCAGCAGGGTGTTTTTAGGGTTTTGTCCTTGATTCTAGACGTGAGGACATCGGAACGCAAGGCGCTGTAGATTTTAAAATCTTCTTGGTAGTCTTGAGATTTCTTCGTGCGTCCATACGCCGTCGTGTTCTCCAGAGTTTCAATGGTGTGATGGTCCTCGGTTTCAGCATCGTCAAGGGCGGCACGGAGCCTCCTCGCTCCTTCGACTTGCTTCGGCGTGCTCCACCAACCTTGAGGGAGGTAGTCCTCCGAATGTAAATACGAACACCTGGTGCCAAACTTGCAGTCTCCAAGCAGGAAGTGCAAACATACGTTTTGTCCTCTATGCACTCGTAAGAACAGAAAATGAGATAAACAAGAATAAGACACACAGATCGTCGCGGACACTCTTATCATCAGGAGCGTGGCTATACTCGCATAGAGAACCTTTACCGCAGCCGCCGCGATTATAGAACCTACAAGGCCTTTCATTCCCCGTATGCTTCACGTCCTCAGAATCAGAATCCAGCGGTGGGTCCCACTCATCAGCATCGACAGGTGGAAGCGTTTCATTATATGTCGGCTCGGGCCTCTGACCATCTCCATGCTTCTTTCTCTCCTCCTGGACTTTCGACAATTCGTTTTGCGCTTCCGTAATCTCGGGGTGATGTTCGATGACAGCAATGAGATCTTGATTGTGTGAAATTAGTCGTGAAAACGGGAGAGTATGCCTGAAAGATTATGTACCGAGCTCGGCACCTTTGAACATGCCCTGACCTTTGCGAGCCATTGCCCTGCGGAAACGAGCTTTTGCGAAGCGTGGGGAGTGAAGAAGGGTACAATCGCAGGCCCATTCTGCTAGTTCGTACCTGGAAATTAGTGGGTTAGGTTAAGTGAACGAGGAGGGGGCAAAATCAAGACGCACTGCTCAAGCTTGAGATACGCAGCCGCCAGGTTGGCCATGATGATCGGTCTGAGTCCGTTGATTTTGACGGCTTCATTGTACTTCGCGATGGCCTCCACATAGCGTCCCTGTCTGAAATGGGTAGTTGCCCTGCAGGTAAACAACTTCGAGTGAGAAAATATATGCATCATGAAAGACCCCACGAGACCTCTTCCTTCGACTTTTCTGCTTGGCCTTTCCTCCTCTCGTTAGCAGCTTTCCGGTCCTCCGCCCTCTTGACCAGCAGCACCGCTGTCGGCGGTTTGGGCTGCTTTTGTCCGCCGGACTTGGCCCCGTGCGCTTTAGATCCAGTAAATCCAGTGTACTTCTCAACCATAATGACACCACTAGTTTCGATCCTCTCCAAAAACAAGCGTGATGGGTTATTGAAAGTAGGAAATGAGGATAAATCATGGAAAACACGCGCCGTGCATGGTGTCTGCCTGGGACACCACGTGATCGTATTCTTAATGAATTTTGAGAGAGGCGTGTGTGTCATTCTCAAGAGTCTGGACCAGATAAAGGGCAAGAGACTTCTGCGGAGCTGCAGCAAATCATGTATTATTCTGTCCCTAATGCGGAGATACCACAATAGCACTTGTAACGCTAATCAAAATAGTGAACCTTCAACGATACTGATCGACATTTTCCCTGGAGGCGTCTGAACAACCGAAAAAAGTAATATCAGAAAAGGGACCACGTACTTGTATCGACCCGCAAAGTTACCAGGTGGGCTATATCTGCAAACAATATATTTCGAGGGTTGTTGGAAGATCGTTCCACCACGACAGTTAGCGATGGCGCAGGCGACTTGTCGACTGCTCTTCCAGACAACCTGTGTAAAGTGGCCTGTTCCTGTGGAGAAGCCTGGGCGGTTATCTGGAGAAACTGCGTCAACTCCGCAATACAGTTAACAGTCAGATTTAACACGTACAATCGTACTTGGCTGCGACACAAAATTTAGTCAGAACGGAAAATAAGGTAAGGTCGTCACACTCACAAGCTTCGTCCATCCAGGACTTCAACCCATTAGAGAATCCATAAGCATTCCCCGTACCAGCAGCCTAAACTCGCCATCAATTCCCTACGATCCCAAAAATTGCAACGAATTGCAACAAACCAAGTTTTCTCCATAAGCTCCCTTACCATTAATGTGCTCGAACTTGCATTGATTGGCCCATTGCTGGGTTCCAGTATACAATGCATCACTCCAGCTCAAAGGCGGAGCACCATAGTGCGCTCGATATGCATTATGTTGTCTGACGACCTCGGTCTTCCAGTCAGCCACCATAGCTTCCGTCGCACGGCTGTCGAGCTCCGTGTCGAAAATATCCCAGTCGTACTCTACAACGGCGTCTGGGGTGTTATCTTGAGGTGTAAAGACAATTTGTCCGGATTCTGGGAGGCTGGAATGATCGGCAGCTGCACTTGACAGTGTGATGGTGGGATCGTCACGGTAGGACTCAGGAGCAGGAAGGGCTTGAGTATAAACAGCAAGGAAAAGAGTGAAAAAAAGAGTGTTCTGGAGGTGCATGACTGAGTAAAGATGGATGTGTGATTGGAGCGTTATGCGTCTCTCGAATTTATATGTTTGTCCAATATACAACTTCCCGGTTCCTGGTTTGTTTCAGCCGCATTGGGAGATATGGTGAAAGGGAATGTGGAGGCAGACCCTTTGCGATTTGCGATCGGGGCAACCTGCCTCCGAGCATTGATTTGCAACAATAACTGAACACCAGCGGTGATTTGACTCAAAAAGCTCTAGGATTTACGTGGCTGACTTTCCAGCGGGAGGTTCGGGTATCTCGCAGCCACTCTAAACGGGGAACCTGGAGAAAACGACACACCGGAAGGAAGTCGTCTATCGTACTGGAGCGTATTGGCGGTACTTCTTACAAAACCATCTATACCATCCCCGCGTTCCTACTTATCATTAACAAATGATCAACAAAACCGATCGCGGGGTTGACGTACAGTAAGTAATGAAACTCGCGTGGGCGGCACACCCAACTACAGCTCATCGCGTTTTGGTCTTTGCCGCGCCTCTGGTACAACATCAATCCGCACGACACCTTCCCGGGCTCTTACAGCGCTCAAGACTTCTTCGTGAATACGTTCCCAGTCAGGCTTGGGAATGCTGTACAGCTGTACATCAGGTAGAGCGCCCACTGGTCCTTGATAAGCCAGTGATGAATGTGACCCAGCAAGACTTGCTGGCACAGAAAAGTATGTAGATCCAGGAGCAAGAGTCACAGCGATGTACGTATTAGCATTGTGGTCAAGAGCTTGCGGCATTGGTCGTCGAGAGGTTGGTGGTCACGGAGAGTGAGATAGCTTGTGATTGATCGATTATTAATTATTGTTCGTTTTGATAGACTGGTTTATTTTTAGCCCGTTCTAACATAACCCCGTCTTGCAGTGTCCTCCCGCCCGTCTCCCTCGCAACCTCTTATAGTTTTCCTCTACCATGTCCTCACATGAACCCACCCATACTGTCTCCCTCGCAGCCCAAGTTGGTGGCCATATCGGAGTCCTCACCACTGAAAACGGCGAACTCCTGATCAAACCCGCTCTTCCACACGAACTCGAGTTTTACCAAAAACTCCAATCTGAAGAGGCGTTCGCAACACTCAGACCTTACGTTCCTCGTTTTATCGGGACGTTGAAGTTGGAGGGAGAGGTGGATCAGAATAAGTCACAGGATGAAGGCATCGCACTTAAGCCGTTCTCTGACAAGAAAGATAAGTACTTATTTCCCATCTTTTCCACGTCCCTTGGCTGACGATAATTCGTAAATACAGTCTATAGTACTCGAAAACATCTCCTACCCTTTCATCAAACCCAATATCCTGGATGTGAAACTGGGAACTAAACTCTACGACGACGAAGCTCCACCCGAGAAAGTCGCTCGCATGATAGAAACTGCGCGCAAAACTACATCGCTCGAAACTGGTGTTCGCCTCACAGGTTTCCAGGTATCACAAAGATCAACCGTTCAATTCTCTTCGCTAACGTTTCTCCAGGTTTACGATAATGTCACCGGAAAACCGGTCAACACATCCAAGGCATACGGCAAGTCGATCAAACCTGCAGATCTGCCAGAAGGCATGGTCAAGTTCTTCCCTGTCGGAACACCAGTTACCGGGCCATCGGCTGCGAGCTCCTCAAGTGGCCTTCCACCAACTACTCTACGTCCTATTGTAGAAGCTATCCGAAGAGCAGTTCAGGAGATCCGCAATGTTTTAGCAAATGTTGAACTGCGTATGGTCGGGGGAAGTTTATTGATTGTCTATGAGGCAGACTGGAATCGGGCTGAGGAGGGTTTGAAACGATTGGATTGCGACGATGACGATGACGATGACTGATGATGAGGAGGAGGAGGAGGAAGGGGAAGGAGAAGGAGAAGGAGAGAATGAGAACGGGGAAGAGGAGGAGGGAAAGAAGAAAGTGGGACCTCCATTTGTCGTCAAATTGATCGACTTTGCACACACCAAAGCCACCCCAGGGCAAGGTCCTGATGAGGGTGTTCTATTGGGAGTTGATACAGTGCTCAAACTTTTGGATGGTCATTTAGAACAGTTGGCTAGGTTGTAAGTAAGTAACGGTAATATAATAATAATATTTACATTTATATTGAATGGGGAACAAAAGGTTTGAGCGGGGCGCGAGCCATTGCGCGACTGACGACATGCCCTGATCTCCTAAGACTAACTCGGCAAGTCCTGCAGGTTGCGGAATTATCTTCCCTGGCCTGTCAAGGTCAAATTATTCCAAGTCCGGATCACTCCTTACGGAACGAGGGACTGTGGAAACCAAGTTTTCTGGAGGGGACAGTCTTGAACCAGCGCACTGATGGCTTAACCCGCTGAGAGGAACCCCGCTCATTCCGGATTGGGCCACAACAGCCGTTAGTCTACGAGACCATTGCAAGTGTGAGTTAACATTGTGATTGTAATCGATGTTTGGCAAGGTACACACATCCCAATTTCGGCCAGTGCTTCCCTCCTTTGAACACAACCATGACCTCTTCAGATCCACTCAACGAACTACGGCAAGCTATCCCTACCAAAGCTACTATCACATATTCCAATGCTCAAGGTCCTTGTACATCACTCGCAACTGCCACCCACATTGTCCTTCCCTCTGGCAGCATCCCCAAGTCGGCTACGACCCGATACCGGAGAGCTGGGACGTCAGGATCCTCACCACAAGATTTCTACACCATCGAGGCTCTTTACCTCGCGTGGCTACTACGGGATGCGGCTGGCGCAGAGTACATGAAACAGACGCGAGAGAATGGGCTGACTGTGGGCTTCGTCAGCGTCACAGAGAGGAAGACTCTGGTGGATTGGCTGGAGGGACGTATACCTGACCATGATTGCATCGGGCCCGCAACTGAAGGTGTGGTTATTCAATCCTGTCATTGCGGATGTGTGTTTATATTGTGTTAGTGGAATCAACGACCCCGCCTGGGACACCACCACGAAGCGCTCGTTCAATCCTTCAAACTCCTCAAAAATTTGCTACTACTGCCGAACCCTCATCGTCTCCTACAAAAAAGCGTTATGTAACAGACACACATGACGCTGATGTTGTGAAGAAAATTAAACAGACTGAGGTGGAGTTGAGGGACAGAAATACTGTGCTACGAGGAAACAAGCCAAATGTGAGTATGGGTCAATATTCGACGCAACTGAATTCCCCCGCTTAGTTAGTACATCGTCAGAATTTCTCTGCTGTTCGCGCGACGTACGCGGACAAGCTGAAAAGGCTGAGAGAAGCCAGTCGTTCTGGTGTTCCTCAGCCCGTTGCCACACCAGGTGCGTCCTTGCTCGTGCTGGGTTGGACCAGCAGGTCTCTGACTTCCTTTACCTCAAGACGCGAAGCTCCAAGCGAAGAAAGCTCGTGAGTTGCTCACACTTCCACATTTAAAACCTCACTTATCCTTATCTTCCTACCCACAGGCAATTTCCAACCCATCATCATCATTTCATCCTCCCCCACCGCCCTTGTTACCATGCACAACGTCAAGCGTTTCCTACAAGAAGCCACGTACGCTTCCACTCCATTCCCGTTCATTTCATAACCGACACGACCCCCCTTGCAGATTCGAGCACTCTCAAGAGGCTCGCGCACGAGCCGCAGCAGAAGGCAATACCAGACCCGAAGACCTCATCCCCATTTACAGACGACGAACACACATCGATTCAAGTGGAAAAGAAACTGAGACGCAAGCGAAGTACTTTGTCGTCGACAGTGTCGAAGCTCTGGCCAAATTCGGTACAGATGCCTGGGATCGTGTTGTTTGTGTGATGACTACAGGTCAGGCGTGGCAGTTTAGGCCGTATAAATGGAGTGAGCCCCGGCAATTGTTCCATCATGGTATGCGTCTGCGCATTTTCGGTGCGGTTCCTGATGCTGATGACTCTTGATGTATCAGTGAAAGGTATCTACGTCTCGTGGTCTAACGACCCTCCAAACCTGAAGATCCAGGACTGGAACGTGACGGAGTTGAAGGTATGGTTGACTCATGCTCCTTGGCTATGCTACCCAGTGAGCTAACTTTGTTCAAAGATCGATCCTCACCGGCGACACGTCGACAAAGCCGTTGTAGCTCAATTCTGGAAAACTCTTGATGCCTGGATTTTGGCGAACAAGCCCTGGTTGATGAAGGCATAGACTATACGAACCCCGTCTATTTCTTCGTCGCATACCTGTACCCAGAGGGCTGTTGATTGCACTGTGCCTACATAAGACAACTCTTTGGTAGAGAAAAACGGATCAAGGGTATTTCCCTGTTTGCAGGGGTCCAGGAGTATTTACCGCGAGCCTTCTGTGATGGGTGCGAGATATGGAGTATACTGTAGCTTTGTATCTACCGGCGAATCCGAGACTCAGTGTACCGTAGAAAGAACTATGGAAGTAGCGCGGCTGTGCTGAACAGTAGCCTCTACGTCCCGAATGTGGCGGCCCAGCCCAATTTGTACTACAAGCAACAAGGGCGCAGTAACCTTGGGTCAAAATTAGTCCGCCTTCACATTGGGAATGGGTTGTAGGAGAGATAACTAACCACGATATGGCTTATCCCTAGATGGAGGAAAAATGGTGGAGACCTGAAACTAGTATTATAGGTCGTCGGATGAGCGCGAGGTCGTGGCAAGATAGGGGTGGAACACTGACCAACCGGAGGATCTGGTCTATTAGAATATACAAAGAATAAATAGCCCCGGATTCGATTCTGTCGAGCACGTCCTAAGGTTGGTTGTTATGACATATAGCATCACGTCTGCAATACGTACACGATTGCCACGGCAGAATAGTACTTGCGTGCTAGGGCTGGCCCGAGGATCCTGCGTGCTTTCCGAGCCATCCACCAGATGCGACCAGCTAGATACAGTGAGTGCAACTTGAGTCTGGTGTTTGTGTCCCACGATTGCAGTCGGGAGCTCACCAGTGAGAGCAGTTACTAAAATGTTGAGGGCTAAGGCGAACCACAGATAGTTAGACTTTCGTTCGGTTATCGGCACGCCTGGACGAAATATGCAAAAGGTGACGTAAACTAGAAGATACAAGTACTGATGGGAGATTGCTAAGTGGTGCGGACACAGAGGAACTCACTGCTGGCTGCTACTAAGCCGATACTCGGCAGTAGGATTACGCGCACTGAGCGGGACCATGCGGCGTAGCATCGAGATATCTGGGCTTCAAGTGTGAGATTTTCTTATTCAATGACGAGGCTGAAGTGCTCACGAGCAATACATCCGCAATCACGCTAGTTCCGTCAGTGATATTGTTCAAGTAATTTGGGAGAGGATTTACTTGGTGTAGGCACAGAGGATCTGTTTCGTCTGTGACAAATGCTCGGGAGGGCGTACGCCCGAAAGAAGAAGGCCGAAGAGTAGGTACATGCTCACGGAGGTGTTGATGGTTGTAAGGATGAACATCACCACGGTGGAGGCAAGAAGCCGCCATCTTATACGCGCTTTGCTCTTATGCACGAGGACGAACACTGCGAGAGCAAAGAGCATGAGGTTAACTCCTAAGTAATACGTTCGTGTCAGCTACCAGAGTGGATTGATATCGAGCAGGAGTTACCATATAGGAAGACTTCAAACTGAAAAGAAGACCCTCAGATTGTTGTTGTCTGTACAACTCGCCAAAGGAATTGTTGCTCACCATAAATCCGCCAACAAAATCGGGGAAAGTCACCGGACTGTGCGGTGGGACGTGGGCCAGGTCTTTGATGGATTGTGCATGCGCTCCAATGGCAGGAGTTGGCGACATTCTTGTCGTTATTGCAACTTCAACTCTCTGACCCAGATTCAGAGAGCAGAGAAAAGAGCTTGGAAGAGGCTTCGTTCAAAAAGCAGGTGTGAGATCATGTTGTAAGATTCAGGGATTGCGGAGTTGACCAAAAGTAATTTCTTGAATCCCAACGATGGGTAAATTCTGGCTTGTCCTCTGTCGATGATGACGTGATGCCGGCAAGGACAATATACAGTCAACTCTGTCTTAACCCATAGCACTTTGTTGGATTATTCTATTTGGCAATCTAGTTCCGCACAAGTCTATTTGGGAACTCGGTTCTCGCAACCCTGATGCGTGACGCCAAGCGTGATGCCAAGGCTGATTGGTGGGTGTTGCAAAGAGGGGAGTTGCACTTGTTTCCTATCAGATAACCACAGTATAATACATCAAAAAAAATAGGATATATTCAGGAGGTTGAAGGATATAGACATAGGAATCTAGTGATGTAGAATATTATGGAGTGACAAAGTCTCAGTGGCCTCCTTCACTACCCAGGCTAAGTCACCATCAGTTTGGGCGCTTAACCATATAGGGCAAAAATATCGTCTAAATACAGCTAAGCACCTCAGCTGATAATTTGGTCTCCTTCTGTGGCAGTATTGTGACGATTGAGGGTAGCTCCTGTCACACTTGGTCTGCGGAGTCATTCCCACACATGTTCGACCCATATTGGGCCAAGTACCTAAAAACAAGTGCGAAACAGGGTTGCCAAATAGAATAATCCCTCTTTGTTCTCTCTCAGGGCTATGGGGTATGACAGATTATGTGTTGTGAAAACATTCCATAATCCCGAAAAATAAAATAAAAATTAATATTTTATTGAGTAATATACCAATAAAATGATGAACTGCACAACCTACAAGGCTGTTTGTTTCGGAGTAAAATAATCTTCCCATGGGGTCCTTTTTCAACGTAGTCGCCCGCTCCAAGTGAACCGCTCGGTTGAAAGAAGCTGGGGGACGCTTCATCCCACAGGAAAATGATTAACTGATCATTATGAGGTATTACTGAGTTGTCATTGACATTGTCGTTGCGGTCGCTGTCGTCACCACCACCGGTGATCCCATCAATCCCTTCCGCAGCACATGCTTCCATAACAGCCTTGAAATTGCCTCCTCTGTCATTTCTTTCATTGGGCATTGCTCATCGGGAGGATTGAGGAGTGAATCGTCACACAATTCACCTTCTGGTTATTGAGTTTTGCTACATAATAAGGTTACACAGGGACTACTCGGGCCGAGGAATTACCAGATATGGCCATGGGCGCTATGGGTTTTTGCTTCCAGAAACCTATGGGTTAAGGGTTTTCACAGAGTTATGGGTTATGGGTCGAAAATGCCTGCGAACCGACTTCGTTCCCAGAAATTTCTATGGGCTACGACAGAGTATGGGTTGTTACAACTATAGACTTTTTGAGCTCCGCCTATTCTTCATAGCATACTTGCATCCAAAGGGTTGTTGATTGCACTGTGCCTACATAAGACAACTCGTTGGTAGAGAAAAACGGATCAAGGGTATTTCCCTGTTTGCAGGGGTCCAAGGGTATTCACTGCGAGCCTTCTGTGATGAGTGCGGGATATGGGGTATACTGTAGCTTTGCACTTCTACTGGCGAATCCGAGACTCAATGTATCGTAGAAAGAACTATTGAAGTTCCATAGCTGCGCTGAATAGTAGCTTCTACATCCAGAATATGGCGGCCCAGTCCAATTTGTACCACGAGCAACAATGGAGCAGTAACCTTGGGTCAAAATCAGTCCGCGTTCGTGGCGGGGGAATTGAGTTGCAAAAGAGATAACTAACCACAACATGACATATCCCTAGGTGGAGGAAAAATGGTGGAGACTTGAACTAATATTATAGGTCATCAGATGAGCGTGAGGTTGTGGTAAGATGAGAGCGGAACACTCACTAATTGGGAGATCTGGTCTATTAGAATATACAAAGAATAAATAGCTCCGGATTCGATTCTGTCAAGCACCTTCAACTCGGATGCTATAGCACATAGCATGTCCATGATACCCACACGATTGCCACGGCAGAATAATACCTGCGTGTTAGGGCAGGTCCGAGGATTCTGTTTGCTCTACGAATCGTCCACCAGATGCGACCAGCTAGATATCGTGAGTGCAACTTAAATCTGAATGCCTTGTATCGTACGATTGCGGAGGAGAGCTCACCAGTAAGGGCAGTTACTGAGATGTTGATGGATAAGGCGAACCATAGATAGTTATACTTTCGTTGAGTTATCAGCGCGCCTGGACGAAATATGCCAAAGGTCCCGTATACTGGAAGACGAATTAAGTACTGGAGATTGTTAAGTGGTACGGATACAGAGACGCTCACTGCTGCCTGCTACTAAGCCGATACTCGGCAGCGCGATTACACGGACTGAGCGGTCCCATGCGGCGTAGCATCGAGATATCTAGGCTTCAGGTTTGGGACCTCTTGTTCCATGGATAGGCTGAGGCTGAAGTGCTCACGAGCAATATATCCGCAATCACGCTAGTTCCGGTCAATGATATCAATGATACTGTTCAGTAATTTAGGAGAAGAATTACTTGGTGTAGACACAGAGGACCTGTTTTGTCTGTGCCAACGACTCGGGAGGGCGTACGCCCGAAAGAAGAAGGCCAAAGAACAGGTACATGCTCACGGAGGTGTTGATAGTTGTGAGGATGAACATCGCCACGGTGGAGGCAAGAAGCCGCCATCTTATATGCGTTTTGCCTTTGCGCACAAGGACGAACACGGCGAGGGCAAAGAGCATGATGTTAACCCCTAAGTAATACGTTCGTGTCAGCTATCAGATTGGGATTGGTATCGCGGATTGTGAACAGGAGTTACCATACAGAAAGACCTCGAACTGAAAAGGGGACCGACCAGATTGTCAGATTGTTGTTGTCTGTGCAATTCAACAAAAGAATTGTTGCTCACCATAAATCCGCCAACCAACTCGGGGAAAGTCACTGGACTACGTGGTGGGACGCGGGCCCGGTCATGGTCGGATTGTACATGCGTTCCAATGGCAGAAGTTGACATTCTCGTCGTTATTGCACCTTCGGGTCCCAGACCTAGAGAGTAGTAGGGAGGAAAGCTCGAGAGAGGCTTTGGTCGAAAAGCAGGTGTGAGATCATGTTGTAAGCTTAAGATTCATACTTCAGCTTCAGGCCTTCAGGGACCGCGAAGTTGACGGAAAGTAATTTCATGAATTCCAAGAATGGGTACCTCTGTTGACGATGACCCGATGACGGCAAGGACGACAGATTTGAATGATATTTGAGGGGTTCGGTCGCCTTGTGCGGGGCCCGAAATTTAATTGATGACCTCAAAGCCTGAAGGGGTTTTCAATGTCCGACTTGCCAAAAGCAGACGCTGGTGGCGTTGTTTTTCTCTTCAGACGCATCTCAGTCAAATTACAATCCTCGCCGCCTCTCATTTCTACGGCTGATTGTGCCAAAAAGGTGCTGAAAACGATTCTTTATGTGGCCATCTTAGCGCTCAACCTTTCATGGTTAGCGGTCCCAGAAGGTTTCTGTCCTGGGGACCAGAGCCGGTAGTCCGCACACCTCACCTTGTCTCTTTGCCCTCCCAATACATGCTTTTTCTCATTTTCGATCTTGTGATCTTCTGAGACGCCACGTGAATCTCTTATGTTCGAACTTCGCAACTACCAATCGCTATTCTCTCACTTTCTCTCTCCTCCGCCATCTCCGACTTTCTTGGTTATAGTCTACCTGAGCAATGGCGGCGGTTCCAGGCCCAGATAACGAAAAAGAACGATACACACTCATGGTCCCTCCAAATCCTGAGCTTGCGCCAATCAACCCCAACGCCCAGCAAGAATTACCAACAGTGCGCATACATTGACATCTTTGGAGGGCCCACACCCCAAAAACCTGTTAATTGCAGAATCCCCTACGCATCGCCGAGATGGCGATCGAAATCCAGCTCGAAAAACTTCGCGTCGCAGAGGCCATCAATGCGCGGGACGCCCTCGTGTACAAGTTATCCGATGCCTATACCTCAATTCGCGAGAAAACCGAACTTATCGAACGCCTGCAAAAAGCCCTTAACTTAGCCATAAGCAACTGCAACAGCGACTCAAATGGGACTGGGACTCCCTCTTCACCTGGATCTCAGCAGGGAACGGAGACCGCTGATCTCCGAGCTGAAGTCGCCGAACTCGAGGGGCTGATACAAGATCTTCGTATTTGTTCGAAGGATGTTGCGGGTCCGCCGCCGAAGTACGAGGAGGAAGAAGAGAAGGTGTATATGCTCTTTCAGCTTGATATATGCGCATCTTGACGCATCGTTTCTAAAACCAGAGCGCGCCTCACGAGGCACATCTCATTATGACCGTTCCCGGGGGACGGACAGTGTCGGTAGCTACTTCCCCGATTGCAGGAAATGTCCCAGTGTTTTCAACTATCCCCCGCGTGGAAAGGGTGAGCGAAAATGTTTGGGTATTCCGGCGGAAAGAGCTGGGTTGCCAACATGCGCATATAGTCGGTTCAGACACCGGGCTTGGGGACACCAGAAGAGGTGGTCGCTGCTCGCTGTGCTATACTGGAATCTATCCCATTACCCAGCAATCCGCCCGATGATACGTTAAAACCAATTATGTTGCCACCCGCTTGCACTCTACACGATTTTTTGAATTTCGTTTCCGGAGTACATCTTCTATGCCATATCATAGACATCCTGCTGACTTTTTTTGTTAGAATCTCCGCAACGCGTACGCAGCTTCCCGTCCAGGGCTTAGGGCTGACGCGAATAGGGCCTCCTAGTCTAGGAAATTATCGCGCATTACAAAGCTTGACGACAAAATGGTGCCCGAACCGCGAGGAGCACGGGTATTTCTACAGTCCTCTCTTCAAATGCAGTACCAATCCTCGAGTAAATACTGCCCATCGGTGGCAAGCCGTAGACGTTATCGCTCGCATGAAACATCCCACAGGTGCCTTCTACTCCCATGGCGGCTCCACACTGATACATTGGCGTAGAATGTTTCTATAATCGTGGAGGGGTTTGGTACTACGCCGGTTCATATCAAGCGTTCCGGTTGGAAGATCTGACTGTTAAGGAATGGACAGAATTACCTCCAGAAGTATGTCACTCGCATTGACGCATTTTGTTACTGAACTCTTTTAACAGACATCTAACTATCTCGTCAAGGAAACCATATCCGGACGCAAGAACGTTTCCCCTCAAAATATCTACGAAGTCGGTCAACTTTATTCCGCTGGGGCATTAAAGATCGCCTGTGTCGGTCTCCAATGTGTCGGTTTTGACCAAGACATTTATAAATCCATCCTCGAGCATGCTGCGACGTATACTCAAGCAAAGTGGAATACAACCGCCTCCCCTGGGTCGATTTCAGCAGCAATTAATAACGCTAACAAGGCCAGCCCGGGCTCTGGAACTGGCGGTGCTCCTGGAAGCGTCAACAAATCTGGTTCGGGTGCTCTTGTCAAGTCGACTTCTACTGGTATGTCTACGGCTGTCTCCTCCACACATTTGGGTTCGGCGAACGCGGGATACGGGGCTGTTGCTGCCGGGCTTGGACTTGGAAATGGCGCGGCTAGGAATGTGACTCTTTTGACTCAGGCAAACAATCTGGCCAAGATATCACATAATGGAATGAGACCTTGATGAACCCTTGCGATTGCGGATTGTTGGGAGACGCGCGGCTTTCTTTCTTATTGTTCAGTCTGTGATAAGAATCAAATTATTCAAAAGGATTTTGAGTTGGACAACTCGTCGTTATTCAGTTTTTTCTTTCTCCCTCAGATCGTCACTGCGGCGGTACTTGCCGTTCAATTGAATACAATTACGTGTAGCGTTGAAACGTTGATCAACATCATACATTCAACAATTGTCGATCCATCAACAGGAATTACAGAAGACTTACGCACCCGTTCTCCCAACCCCTCCCGTTGTCAAGCTCCCGATCCCCTTTCGTTCCATTTATTTGACCCGAATCCGTTTTGGAATTGAAGACCCGCCCCAACTAAGGTCTCCCAACGTATTATGAGAGTGCGTAGGGAAGAAAGATGATAACCTAGTATATCTAAAAACTCAGTTGATTTATCGTCGTTCACATATTCAAAGCCGTAAAGGGAACGGAGCATCAAACCTTGGGGGCGTCCGCAGAAACAAACGTGAGGACGAACTCGTCTCATTCGACAAGCCCAGTTACCCATTTCTCAAACGAATTGTGCGGAATTGCGTGCTCGAAGTACGTCCAGTTTTCAAAGAAATATGATACACAATGAATCTGGCCAAAAAAGACAAAAAACATAGACGAAGTACAGAAGTCCCACGAAGGAAAAAGCAGCCTAGCTGTCGTGCATTCGCGCATCGTGCATCATGCATCATGCGTCATGTACGACGGCTGAGCCATTTGCGCATGGTCACTCATGCACTACCTCGCTGAGTTTCACCAACCTCCACCCCTCCCATCCCAATCTTCCACCAATTCTCTCACCAGCCACAACTTCCCACTTCGATTCCTGACACTCTTCCAAGATGGTGGCACATATAATAGCCGCGGCAACCGGCGCCCACGATGCCGCGACGCAACGCAACGAACCATATCCAAAGACAAACCCCAGCGCCCCCTTCATGTGCGGATCCGACGTTTGATGACGCCGCGGGTTGAAGATGTGGGCATCGTGACCCCAAACTGCCGGAGTTTGCAAGACAGACTCAATGTCCGCCACTTCCCGGGTCGGAGCATCCACTCGAACGTCCTTTCCGGTAATCCATGCGCGAAAATAACCAAACAACGTAAATGGGTTACTCGGAACAACGTTTGGTTTCTGGTTACGAAGGCGGGAGATATGTTTCACTGGGGGATGGAGCCGCACTACCTCCCCGACGAAATCCTTCACGCTGAATCCTTGACTCCCAGCGGCGCCAAATTTTTGGGCAGTCAACAGTTCAGTCCGTAGGAGTTCGCGAAAAGCGGCACTATATTCTTCTGCTTCCAGGGTGCGGGCGATAGTTGTGGCACAGACTCGCCACATGGTTTCCCAGGTGGGTACCACAAAATCAATAGGATTATCGAAACCAGCATCGAGGGGTAAAAGGCGGCGTAGGTGATAATGGAGAGATCGGGAAAGGTAGGGTGGTGGAGGAACATCCTTTTTGGAGAGGGTCCAGAGATCGTTGATCAACGAAGTCACCCGCGCAAGGGACACGATGTCCAAGTCCTCTGAGTCCTTTCCGGTATTCAAGAATCCGGCCAAAATCGTTCTCAGAACTATGATCTGTATGAAATTGTCGAAGGGGATATCATGAGTTCCTCCCTTTGGTGCGATTAAACTTGGATATTCGGCCAGCGTACAGCGCACAGCGCCTCCGCAAATGTCACGGAATCTCGCCCATCCACTTGCTTGGACGTCTTTGAGAAGTCCTCGGGCACACTTGACAAACTCTGTATGTACGTGCGGATCGGGATTGACGAAGGTGTTGGTTAGTCCCAATGCCCCTGCCAAGCGAACGTTGGCCTCGGCTCGCTCCCTCAGAAGCTCTACGCGGGAGAGACCTGGAGGAGCCAGGCAGGTTCGGATGGAATCAAGAGTTGAGTGAACGAAGGAAGATGGACGCTGACGTGAACGACGTTTGTCGCATAGCGCAACATATAGAGAAGGTAAGGGTCTCGTAGATGTTAATATCACAGCAAAAATGATGAAGAATAAAAGCTCTCGTGCACAAGGCATTTTGCTCTGAACTCGAAAGCTTGCCATTTGAATCACCAAACGGCACGGTCCTTTTATCATGAGACGGCCTTCTCGTATGAGTCGTAGGGTTCATCATTTCCGTAGACAACGTGCGGATGTGAGTTTAAGGCCCTTCCAGCCGGCATGGATTGAGGCAGTGTTTCGATGCATCTGATGTTCTTTGAGAGCAGCGCAGTCCGCAGGAAATCCAAGGGAATCCCAGATACGAATAGAACCAAGTGATTTGTCTAAGCGGGGTCGAGTCATGAGCGGCATCGAATAGCATTTACTCCATTCAGTCGCGATGAATTGCGATATTGCTCAACTTTGAGGTAGGTGTCTATTATGACGAAGGCCCCACAGGCAACCAAATTAATGGTAATGAACACACGAGGAGGGGTTAGGAAGCAATCCTAGGGGGAGCAAAGACGTCCTACACGCCATCTCCTGTCTGCGCTGTTCTGAAGGTTCTAGAAGGTACTTTGAGTCAAGATCTTTGCCAGGTGAACAGCCACCCTGTCACCAAAAACATAGCCACGGCGCTCAAAGTCCTAAAATAGAAGTCAGGTGGAATTGCAATGGTCTATTAACGGCATCTTTGTGGGCGTGGTGAGCATTTCGACTTGGGAACGAGGCATCGATCCAACGCCGCGTATGCCTTTTGCTATCACGAGGTGAGGTTGTTTCATCAAAGACGGATGTGAACGTTCATCACCGTAATCGAATTTCGTTCTATATATGGATTCTGGGGCACCGTTTGAGGTGGGTGACGGGTAGCAGTGAGAACCGAAGTTAAGTACGCACACGCAAGGAAGAGATGTGACGTCGAGGGGCTATACTACGGTTCACGCACGCCCAAGTCCTAGCTTGAACCTGTATTGCCTCGGGTCTACCAGAAAGTGCATTTGAGGGTCAACAACGCTATGATGGCATGGCAGTGGTGCTCACTGTTAACAGTTAACAGGGTGGGGTGGGTTCGTGTAAGATGGCAAAGGAACGTGAGAATGCTGGACCGTTCAGGAATGAAGTTCAACACCGCCGAACGAGATCGGCCGAAAGCTGTGCATTGGTTATCTATTTGATAAGCGATGAAGAAATGCAGAGTTGAATATTGAATATTTCATCCGTCGTCACCAGCCTTATGTAACTTATCATTTTCAAAAGTGTATTCTTCAATAATACAGGATATTCTACACTTTCCGAAGTCGGTATGATTCATGACCTAGGCCATATTGACTCGTCGACACAGTGTATTTGAATACTTCATATTATACTACTCGATCCTTGTGCGACTTAGCCTTGGTTTCCCTGGCCCTACTCCCCTCTGCTTCGTTCTCGAACTAAACTCACGTTCCCCTCCACGACGACCAGATCGAATGATGATTTTGTCTCAGCCCACTTCATTCTCGCAAGGAACAAGATCCCCGTTATGAATTCATTAACTTTCCACATGCGAAAGCCCCGAGGTGGAACGAGCCTGTGGTGATAATGGGTTGCTGGACCAAGTTTTTTTGAAAGCTTCTGAGAGATTGTGCCCCAGCTTTGTATGGTGGGAAAGTATAACCCTAAAGAAGTCGACGAACGTGCTCTAAGCAAATAGGGGACCAGACAATTGAAACTAGTTCGTGCCGGAATTAAGGTCTTGTTAAAGCAGCGCTGGCTGGCTGAACAGGTGGCCTTTACGAAAAAAGCCAGCCCAAGGAAATCAGATTCTGTCAAGACCTCGAGTCTCCCGTCGCTGAAGCTAATTAGACCAGGATTAGGCGGTCTTTCACTTGATAACCTTGTCACTGCGGGACGATTTAGAATTCATCATCTAGAGCTAAAGTCCGGGTCCTGAAGGTAACCCCAGCTGTCTATACTTAACCTCAACGCCAATCCACTTTACCAGTGTCGGGAATTCAGATCATTACCCCGAAATCAGTCGCGCAAATAGTAAGGACAAATTACCGGACCTGCTACGAACGCATTGTGGGGGAATAACGGACTGACAGACCAAACATAGGCAGGCTGATTAGCCGCGAAACGGAAACATAGGAGCCGGGATGCACCAAAATCAAGAAGGAAAATCCCGGCTCACTACCCGCGGTGAATGAAGACCTACTGACTGTATCAGCGTGTAGGAGGGTCCTAGGCCTGTAAGTCAGATGCATCAAGAAAGTCATGGGGGACTAATGCACAAATACCCTTCGACGGCTGATGCCCCCCAGTGAGAGACGCGTGGGGTCTAGCCGAATAATCCGAACCCCTAACCCCAAGTTAATGGTATGAGCACTACGAGGAGGGGTTAGGAAGCCGATCTTGCGGGGGCAAAGATGTACTAAGTACATGCCATCTCCTGCCCGTGCCGTTCTGAAAGTTCGAGAAAGTACTTTGAGTCAAGACCCCTGCCAGGTGAACGGCAAGCCATGTCACCAGAAGGCAGGGACATCCATAGCCATGGTGTTCGAAGGTCCTAAAACTAGAAGGCACGAGGTGAAATGTATTGGGCCATTCACGCTATAACAGCATCTTTGTGGGCGTCGCGAGCTTGTATGACATTTCGACTTGGGAACGAGGCATCGATCCAACGCCACATAGGGCTTTTGCTATCACGAGATAGGGGTTGCTTCATCAAAGATGGATGTGAACGTTCACCACTGTGATCAAATTTCGCTCTATGGGTTCTGGAGTACCTCGAGGTGGGTAACAGGCAGCAGTAAGAACCGAAAGCTAAGCACACGCACGCCGGGAAGAGATGTGACGTCGAGGGGCTATACTACGGTTGATGTGCGCCCGAGTCCTAGCTCCAGCCTATATTGCCTCGGGTCCATCAGAAAGTCTCGCTTAGGTTTACACAAAACCAGAGCAACTGAACGGCCAACGACGCTATGACAGTGTGGCAGGGGTGTTAGCAGGGTGGGGCAGGTTCATGTAAGGTGGCAAGGAACTTATGTGAGAATGCTGGACTAGTTCTGGAATGAAACGTTCAACATACCTATTTGACAGGCAATTAAGAAATGCAGAGTTGATCATCATCAGTTGTCACGGGCCTTATGTACTGATTATAGATTTGAAGAAAGGTTGAGGAAGCGAAGGGTGTTGCGAACGCACAGTTCGAGTCTGGATCAGAGCAGAAAACCTCAGGCGAGCTGCCTCCGAAGTTCCCACACGGCTCCCAGCTATCTGCATCAAAGGCTCTTGTGAGAGAGGTTTGGAGTTATACCTGGTTTTACAGTTCTTTTAACTGGTTGAGAACGGTGGCTGTAGCCGTGAACCGTACCAGTTATTCTTAGTTTGTAACCCCCCACCACCGCATCGCAGTGGTCTCTGTTCAATAAACGTTTACCTGCCACAGGCATCCGTGCCCTCAAAAACCCAACAAGGCTATCCCAACGTACCATTTAAGCATTGTTTCATGATATGCTACTCGATTTTTGCACGACCTAGCCTTAGTTCCGCTAGCACTACTCACCTCTGTGCGGCCCCGTTTCCAGACTAGACTCACATTTCTCTCCACGACAGCTCGATTGAATGACGATCTTGTCTCACGCCACTCCATTCTCGCAAGAAATTCTCGCAAGAAATGAGATCCCCGTTATGAATTGAGTAACCGTTTCTTTCCACATGCGAAAAGCTCCGAAGTGGAATGAGCCGGTGGTGATAGTGGGTTGCTAGACCAAGCTTTTTTGAAAGCTTCTGAGATTGTGCCCGAGCTTTGTGTAACGGAAAGGTAGAACCACAAAGAAGCTAGTGAGCGTGCCCTAGACGAAAAGGGGAACAGACAATCGAAATTGGTTCGTGCCGGGATCGAGGTCCAATTGAAGCAACACTGGATAAATGGTTCTTGCGAAAAAAGAGCAGCCCGAGGAAATCAGAACCCGTCAAGACCTCGAGCTCCCGTTGCCAAAGCCGATTAGACCAGGAATAAGTGGTCTTTCACTTGATAACCTTGTCACTGTAGGACATTTTAGAAGTTCTGGTCCTTTAGAGTTAAAGTTTGGGTCCTGGAGATGACTCCGGTTGTCTACGTTTATGCCAACACTAATGATTCCCTTTACCACTGTCGGGATGTTCAGATCATTACTCCACAAAATCAGCTGCACAAGTGCAAGAACAAACACCAGACCTGCTGCAAACACATTGTGGCCGCAAGCCTTTCATGAAAGAAGCAGCGGACCATCGCCGCGTACCTGTATAGTGGCCGTGGTTCTGGTAAGGTTCGTGAGCTGGACCACATCTATGCCCCATAACATGGAATAGAATACTCCTTTCAAAAGCTTTTGCCACCCCAAAAAATGGTATTAAAAGCTGCCGAGCTTTAACCCAACGTACCTCCATCCTACCACCCCTTGATCATGGAACTTAAATCGGGAATCTACATCATCAGGTGCTTGGGCACCGAGAGCCACATCGGCAGGAATGACGTTGATTTGTCCATGTCGCCCAAACCCATCGTCACCCTTCCCCAGGGCGTCGACCCTCCACGTTTCATCGTCGAGAGGTTGCCGGTTCCCACACCCGAAGCCAACTACACCATTCGGGCCGAAGGTGGACTTATCGCCGAAGAGGATAAGCTCTTATGGGCTTTCCTTGCCCACGAAACGGCTCCCCCCACTAAAGTGTGGCTCATCAACCCACAAGAGCAATACGGCAAGAATATCTACACGTAAGTCTTACTTTAATTTTGTGCATCTGCGGGTTTGATTATTGACTTCATTTGGAACCTCAGTGTCGAGAAACCAGACCACTCTGCGGGTTGGGTTGTACCTGACGAGAAACCAGAGACTCAGGTGAGGAGTGACAGAGAACCTTCCATGCCTTCACCGCACCTTATTACCGATTACCAGGTCGCTGTCCTCCCACTTATAGTTCACCCAACAGACCCTCCCCAATTCCTCCCTCGGGCCCTTTTTGAATTTGTTAGGATTGACCGTGATTAAAATGGAGCTTGAGTATACCCTTGTGTACTTGTATTTGATAGGAAGCGTTGGAGGAATGACATGACATGTTGCCTAACCTAGCCATGGCTTCCAGATTCATTGCCATTATCTTGGCGCCCTGGGTGCATGGAGGAAAAAACAGACTAACGGACCAAATATAAGCAGGTTGATAGCTGCGAGAAGACAAAAAAATAGGAGCTGGGGAAGTACCGCGATCAACAAGGAAATCCCAGCTCACGACACGTGGTGAATGAAGACAACAGCTATACCAGCATGTAGAGAAGGTTAGAGGCCTGTAGGTTAGCTGCATCAAGGAAGTTCTGGGCGACCAATGCACAAATGGCCCCCCACCCCTTCGATGGTTGATGTTCCACGATGAGAAATGCCTGGAGTGTGGCCAAATTCAGACGGAGCTGTTTGTATGGTAGAAAGTTATCACCCCAAAGAAGCCAATGAATGTGCTCTAGACGGGTGGAGAGATAGATATGCGAAGTTGGCCCGTGCCGGGATCAAGGCCCTGTTAAAGCAACACTGGGCAAACGGTGCTTGTGCAAAGGGGCAGTCTTAGGAAGTCTTGGATCCTGCCATAGCCCTGCGCCTCCCATCGCTGAAGCTGATTAAACTAGGCTGCAATAGTCGCTTGGTTACCTTGTCACCGGAGAATAATTCAAAGCCTCTGGTCCTCTGAGGTTTAAGTTTGGACTTTGAAAGTGGTCCCGGTTGTCTATTTTTACATCAACGCCAATCCTTTACCACCGTCGGAAGATCCTGATCATTACCCCAAGATCAGCCGCGCAAGTGTAAGAATAGATCCCGGACCTGCTACAAACGCATTGTGGCCGCAGGCCTTTCACGAAAGAAGCTGGACCATGATTGCGTCCCGATGTAGTGGTGTGGTGGATCACATCTAGGCCTTGTAAAGTGGGATCTGATGCTCCTTTCAGAAGTCTTTGCGGCTTTGCTACCCCCAAAAATGGATTGAAAAGCTGTCCAGCATTGCCTCAAGGTACTCTCATCCCACCATTCCTTGATCATGGCCTTTGAATCGGGTACCTACATCACCAGCTGCAGGGGCACCCGAGAGTTACATCGGCAGGGGTGAATTTGAGGATGCGTCCCGATTGCCCAAACTCATTGTTGCCCTTCCCAGGGCGTCGAAGCTCCGCGTTTCACCATCGAGAAGTCGCCCACATCCTCAGGCTCCTACATCAATCGCGCCGAGGGAAAACTTGTCGGCGAGGAGGATAACCTCTTGTGGGCTTTCCTCATCTCCGAAACGACTCCCTCCACTACGACGTGGCTCATAAATCCACAAGTGCAACACGGCCAGAACATCTATGCCTTACTTCAATTTGGTGCATCTGCGGATTGTATACTTTATTTACTCGGAACCTTAGTGTTGAGAAACCAGATTACTCCGCGGGCTGGATTGTTCCTGACAAGAAACCAGAGACTCAGGTGAGGGGGGACAGAGAATCTTTACATGTCTTCAGCACATCTTATCACGACTGTCAGGTCGCTGTCTTGCCACTTATAGTTCAACCGTCCGAGCCTCCACAATTCCTCCCTGAGACCCTTTTTGAATTCGTTGGGATTAACCGTGATCGGTCCCCCTGTCCCATAAAATGAAGCTTGAGTATAACACCTGTGTAATTGTAGTTGATAAGAAGCGTTGAAGGAACAATATGACATGTCGCCCAACCTAGTCATTGCCATTCATTGTCACGTCCCGATACCTTGGCGACAATGGAGGAAGTGACGGACTAACAGACCAAACATAGGCAGGGTTGATTAGCCGCGAACAGGAGAAATAGGAGCTGGGAAAGCACTGCAATCAAGAGGAAAATCCTGGCTTACTACCCGTGGTGAATGAAGACCACCAGCTATACCGGTGTGCGAAGAGGGCTCGGGGCCTGTCGGTCAGATGCATCAAGGAAGTCGTGGGGGACCAAACACAAACGTCCCCCACCCCTTCGACGACTGATGCCCAGTGAGAATGCGCGGACTCTAGCAGAATTCAGACGGAGCTATTTTAGGTATCGTCCCAAAAAGTGTACACTTTACGGACTTCAGGCGAAGCCTCCAGAGGTCACATTAGCGGAGCAATACTAACTTGTCTGATCCCGTTTTATCTCATAGTGCGAAAGGAAACCACATGGATTGGAACGGAAACAGCAATCAGCATCACTACTATCCTGCCCAGTTCAGGTCCTCTCACCACTCCTGCTCGTCACTGCGGCCCTTTCCACAACGCTGGACACTGCTACCGTGTAAAAACATCCAATGTTGACAATAGTAAGCCACACACCAGAAATTTGCGCTTTCAGCTGTGAATGCAGCAAATTCGGGGCACTAGTACGGGCAAATGACGTAAGTCAACACTTGTTACGTCGAGGTTGGCCTCCCGCAAGGTTCGCATACAGGGTTTGAGTGAGCTTTAGTACCCAAACACCGCGGGATAAGTGAACGTGTGATTGATGGGGGTCAAACCTGAGGCCTGAAGAATGATAGCCTGGGGGCATGGTGGAAGGCTTTCAATGAAGATGGTTTCGATTGTAGCCCACGAACTTGTAATTTCCGGCGTCCAGGGTTAAGGGTTGCTTGTCTCGGGTCCATTAGAAGATTCCGTTCGGGGTTACGCAAGACCTGAGCATCTGAGGGCCAATAACGCCATGGTGATATAGCAGGGGGTGGCAATGGGATAGGGACAGTTCATGTAAGATGGGAAAGGAACTTAGAAATGCTAGACTGTTCTAAGGCGGGGTTCACCGAGCGAGATCCACGCTGTGGTCGAAAGCTTGCATTGGTTATCTGTTTGATAAGAAGCGAACGTGTGTTGAGTAGAGTGCGGGAGTCTAGATACCTATTAGATTATAGTTATTACCCAAATTACCCAGGAAGCAGAATACATCTAGTCGAGGGGCCATAACCACGTCCATGCTAACCACTGCGACTGCCGACCTTCAAACTCGGCGAGTCCACATACTTTTTCAACAACGTCGACAAATCCGGCGGTTGCTCCCAACGCCTCGTCATCCGCGCAGCTTCGTTCTGACCGGTATAATCAATTCTCGGTTGGGGTTGTTGATCACTCGGAGGTCGTACTGTGATGGGAGCTGGCGACAGCGCATCCATGATTTTCGAACCTACAGGCGACTGCGACGGGTGTCTGCGCTGGGTAACTTGCTGTCCCCACCGTCTCGCAACATCCTTCTTGCCTATCTGCTGCAATCCCCAATCCATCACGACCTCCACGCGATGTTTCAAATCCTCTGTCTTCTCTCGGTCGGGGTATACCACCACATTCCTGAAATGCATCCACATATACAGAACGAGGACTTTGTGGAAGCTCTCGAGTAACGACAGGACGGAGTCCTTCACCTCAGACAACCTTCCCTTTCCCTCCTCCTCCCCTTCCTCCTTGAGTTTGTTCACCTTCGCGTCTTTGCCATCTGACGCTCAACGTACCCAAGCGCATCATAAAACCCACTCTGCAGCACCCTCTCAATCCCAACACACATCTCATCCCTCTGCATCTTCACCATCTCCTCTGCAGCCTTCACCACAACCTCATCCCTCCACGCCACAGGACTAACCATCAAAGACCGTTTCTCACCCCACGTTAACCGGCCTTTACTCTTCTCATCTACCCATTCACACACCTCCGCCACGCGACTCTGTACAGAGTACTTATACACTCTCGGAAGTGCGGCTACGTACACATGTGCCATTTGTACTGTTTCGAGTGATGTGGAAGGAGGGAGTGCGGTTACCACTCTCGAGAATGTATCTGTCGTCGCACCGATGTGGGCATGGGTGAGTATGGGTGTGGATGGATGGGAGAGGGCTGTGCGGAGGTATGGGAGGTCTTTAGAGTGGAGAGTTGTTGTGTATCCGCCTGGTGTTTCGCCAGTGAGGGTGTGTCCGTAGCGTCCGGCTCTGCCTGCGATTTGTTTTGTTTGGGAGATGGAGAGTGGGATTATGCGATTTGAGCCGTCTGTTTTGGCTACTGCGTCGAATATGATACGTCGAATTTTTCTATGTAGTAATGAGTGAGTATGTGTAAGGGGAGAGGCAGAAGGAGACGGCGTACAAGTTTAATCCCATACCAATCGCATCACTCCCAATAATCACATCATACCCAGAATTAGGATCGTTAAACAACGCAGCCTGCTCACTCCGAATCTCAGGTGGCAACTTGCCATACACCACCGCACACCTCAACCCACTCCCCCTCTCAATCTCCTCCTTAATCTCAAAAATCCTCGTCCTACTAAACGCAACCACACAATCCCCCTTCATAATCCCACCATCACCACGACGATTATAACTCCCACCCAAACTCGTCTCCTCCACACTCAACGGGGTAAGCCTCTCATACCTCCTCACCTCCAACTCATCCCCCGTCTCCTCCAACAAAGCCCTCACAACCCCAATAGCACTCTCCTCCCCACACAAATGGATCTCACTCGCACACAACCCTAATACAGCTGAAGTCCAACCGAATCCACGTTGGGGGTCTCCGATCATTTGAATTTCGTCGACGACTGCAACGTCGTATTGGGCTCGGAAGGAGAGCATTTCGATTGTGCAGGCGAGGAGACCTGCGGATTCGGAGACGATTTTTTTTTCTTCGCCGGTGATCATGTTAGTTTGGCGGGCGTAGGAGGGGTTGTGCAGTTTTTTGGCTTGGGGGGCTATGGGTTGGTCTTTGAGTGATGTGTTTGTGGTTGCAATTGCACTTGTAGTCGTAGGAGGAGTGTCAGCGTTGGGTGGAGGTTGGTCGACTCCTAAAGGGACGATCTGTCCCAAATTGAGACGTTCCCAAATTTCATGTGCGAGTAAACGTAAAGGTCCAGCATAAACACCCGTCTTCGCAGCAGCGAGAGCTCTCAAAGCATGATGCGTCTTCCCACTATTCGTAGGACCAACATGCATAATAAACTTGCGTTGTAATTTCCGCGCGTAGGGGTACTCCTCTGCCGGTCGTCGTTGACACACTTCAGCCAAATGACGTATCGCCGCAAGTGTATTCGGGTTGATTTTGCCTTGAGAAGCAAGTTCATCGAGTATAGCAGAATCTTCGTTGTTGCGACACCACGAGAAGAAAATATTGCTGAATATGATTTCTGCTTCGACTTGGCGTGTCATGGGTTTCGTGGATGCATAATCGGCAAACCGCGAGAGTTGGTATCTGGCTTGGTTCGTTGGTGTGGTGAAAAATCCTGATAGACCGGTTTTGGCATAGACGGCGAGGATGGGTTGGATGTCTTCCGATGCGAATCCGAAGCGCTGGAAACGCTGGAGGGTACGAAAGCTTTTACTCCATTGTTGAATAGAAGATTCAAAATAAGCACTGCACGTCTCTGGAGTGAGAGTCTCCGGCGGCGCAGCCTTGGCTTTGCTCGGCGATGGTTCTGCGAACGGAGAGGAGACTCGGCGGACACGGCTGAGGTGAGAGGGGAAGGTGGTGGTGGGTTTGTTGAAGGAGGCGTGTGGTTGTCGCGGTTTGTCACGGTCGCTCCAGGAAGACTTTGTCGCAGCCGCACTACGAAAGCGTTTGGAAGTGTGCTTGAACATGTTCTGTGGCCGTCTTGCATCGAGCACAGGCAGTAGAAAGATTTTTGAGCATTGGGCCGGTGACCAGTCCGTCCCAAAAGCAAAATAATTTACTTTCGTCATAATTTGAGTTCTGTATTTGTCTGTATTTGGCTCCGTCATTATTTTTCGTTCCGAAGTTGTGACCAAGTGTTCTTCCCCAAGCCATGAACGCGTTACCGTGGCTCAACGCAACAGGCAAACGCCTATTCGCACTCAACCAAGCCCGCGCTGCTATATTCCAGACCGCGTTCAACCCTACAAATGTACGCACTGGTGCCAAGTACCTCCGGCGACGTCTACGAGGGCCCTCCATGATCAACTACTACCCGCCTACCATTGACATGGCGCGCATCGTGCGGAGATATCCTGAGCTAGAGATGGTCAATGATGAAGAGCAGACGAGGCTTGAGGATATAGAAATTAGGAAGAAGAGAGGCAAGGGTGCACCGAAAAAGGCCAAGTCTGCAGGTGAGTTGTCTTCCCCCTTTCTTTATAATTCCACCGCGAATTTCTGACGTGTTGGTTGTAGGCGAGTCGCGCAGAGCTGGCAAGAAGCGGTGATACACTATTCATACGATATAATCATAATTTATATATACTGCTACGAGCACCCATTCATGGTGACCTCCACCATATCACTCATGTCCTCATCATCATCATCCTGCACAATAGTATCCGGCTCAATAACAAAACCTCCCCCAAATCCACTCAGAAAATCCATAGTCCGTTCAAACAATGCATCAAACTCATCCAACAGCCCAAGACGCTCCAACATTGCTGCAACGTCCTGCTCACCCCCAACAACATTAGCGGCAGCACTCGTGTTCCCTCCACCCTGACTTAACCACTCCTCTAGATTCGCAATACTCGTCACGAGTAAACTCCTTAACCTCGTCACGTCCGTTTGACTCATTGGCGTGCTCTTCGGTATGTCGTGAGCTTCATGCGCACGTTTGCTGTTCTCCCCTGGCGCCTCTCCGTTTTCTTCGCTGCTACTTGCCTCTCCAACTTCCAGAATCAGATCCACACCCTCTCCGACTTCAGGATCCCATACTTGCGACTGTAACACCGCCAACCAGGCCTGATCCAAATCGTCCAACCAGTCCAACAACTCTCGTAGTGCCGACGTATAATCCCTCGGTTCCTCATCTCATCCCTCTACTCCTCCATTCCCATTTTGGCCCCGGTTGTTCTCTACCTGTGATGATGATGTCTCACTCACCTCATTATCTCGAGCCCGAGGTAGCGCGTTGGTGGTAGCGGTGGCACTCGAACGTGAAGGTGGTGACAGCGTATACCCTACAATCGCACCCAACACATCCCCCGTCAACCTCAACATATACTGCGTCCTCAACGCCGTCGATGGATCCACAGGTGGAATTTGCAAGTATAAACGCTAAAAGTTTTCGAGCGAAGGTTATGTATTTGTGTAATGTCGGAACTGTAGTTGAGGGTGATGTCCTGCATTTGGTCAGTATGTGGAGATTGAGTGGATAATAAGTTAGCGAGGAATTGAGGAATTGATTGGTTTACTCACCGTTTTTTGTATCCGCGTGTGAGTTGGAGGAATTGGTCGTCCAGGTACGCGACGAGTCGGCGTTCCTGTTTGGGTGTTAATGGTTTTGTGCGGAGGTGTGATAGTTGAGTTGGTGTTGACATCTTTTCAGTCGAAGATATTGGGCGTGTTTTTCCGAGGTGTTGATGGTAGAAGGGAGATGAGGTAATTTATTTGACATTCCCTTAGTGTACCAAACATCCCTATCCTGACAATGCAAACCCAACTGAACTTACCAATTCTACACCGTTAGAACTTGGAGTACTACCCGCCGTCAACCTAATGTTCATAAGTGCATTCCTTGTTACCCTGTAAAGATATGGTAAGCGCCAGGGCACGGCGGGTGAAGCTACATTCAAGAGCCGTCGCCAGGTGGTGATAGGACTGCATTTGTAGGAGTTGTTGTTGGGTTCGTAGAGTTCAAGTTGGACATTGAAACATTAATGATTCGAGGCAGGGCATCCCATTGACACCCCTGCTATATTACTATGGCGTTATTGGCCCCCAGATGCTCAGGCCTTGCATAATGTCCCCGGACGGAATCTCCTAATGGACCCGAGACAAGTAACCCTTATCCCTGGACGCCGGAAATTACAAGTTCGTAGGCTACAATCGAGACTATCTTCACTGAAGGCTTTCCACCACGTCCCTCAGGCTATCATTCCTCAAGCCTCAGGCTCCAGACCTCAGGTTCAACCCCCTACCAATCACACAAATCATTCATTTATCCTGTGATGTTTGTGTATTACAGATCACTCAAAGCCCACCTCGACAAGTATTGACATATGTCATTTGCCTGTACTAGTCCTCGGATCAGTTGTATTCACAGTTGAAAGCGCAAATTTTTGGAGTGCGGTTTACCATTGTCAATACGTGGATGCTCTCACACTACAGTGTCCAGCGTTGTGGAAAAGGTCACGGTGACGAAACAGGAGTGGTGAGGGAACCTGAACCGTGCAAAATAGTTGTAATGCGTTGCTGATTCCGTTCTAATCCAAATGGTTCCTTTCGCATTATGAGATATTGGATGTTCAAACAGATTCAGACGATGTGACCTCTGGATGCCTCGTTTCAAGTCCAGTAAAACGTTACCACCTTGGGAATTCATTCAGCTGAACCGTAGAATGGCACCGTCTGAGTCCCGCTAGATTCCGCACGCTTCTCACTAGGTATCGAGCATCTACATCAGCCATCGAAGGGGTGGGGGGCTATTTGTGTTTACTCCCCCATGACCTCCCCAATGCATCTGACCTACAGGCCCTAAGCCCTTTTTGCACACCGGGATGGCTGGTGGTCTTCATTCGCCCTGGGTATTGAGCCGGGATTTTCTTCTTGATTGTAGTGCTTCTCCAACTCCTATTTTTCCTTCTCGCGGCTAATCAACCCGCCTATTTTTGGTACGTTAGTCCGTTATTTCCTCCATGCAACCAGAGTATTGGTCAGACCTGACAATGAATGGCCATGACTAGGTTGGGTGACAGGTCATATTGTTCTTTCAAAGCTACATATCAACTACAAGTACACAGGTGTTACACTCAAGCTTCATCCTATGGGACACAGGTTCAGTCACGATCAATCCTAACAAATTCAAAAAGGGCCTCGGGGGGGTATTTAGGGGGTTCGGACGGTTGAATTATAAGCGGGATAACAGCGACCTGGCAATCGGTAATAGGTGTGGTGAAGACATGGAAAGGTTCTCTGTCCGCCCTCACCTGGGTGTCTGGTTTCTTGTCAGGAACAAACCAACCTGCAGACCTGTCTGGTTTCTCAACACTAAGATCCCGAATAAAGTCAGTAATCAACCCGCCGATGCATCAAAGTAAAGCGAGACTTGCGTGTAGATGTTCTTGCCGTACTGCTCTTGTAAATTGATGAGCCACACTTTAGTGGGGGGAGCCGTTTCTTGGGCGAGGAAAGCCCACAAGAGCTTATTCTCTTCGACAACAAGTCCTCCTTCAGCCCGAATGATGTAGTTGGCTTCGGGTGTGGGAACCGGCAACCTCTCGACGATGAAACGTGGAGGGTCGACGCCCTGGGGAAGGGTGATGATCGGTTTGGGCAACAAGGACATATCCTCATTTTTACCCCTGCCTATATAGCTGTCGGTGCGCCTGGAACTGATGATGTAGATACCCGATTTAAGTTCCATGATCGAGGAGTGGTGGGATGGAAGTACGCTGAGGTGAAGCTCGACAGCTTTTTATACCGTTTTTTGGGGTGGCAAAGGCTTTTGAAAGGAGCATTTCGATTCCACGTTATGGGGCATAGATGCGGTCCAGCTCACGAATCTTATCAAAACCACGGCCACTATATCGGTATGCGGCGATGGTACGCTGCTTCTTTCATGAAAGGCTTGCGGCCACAAGTGTTTGTAGTGGGTCTGGTATCTGTTCTTACGCTTGCCGCAGCTGATTTTGGGGTAATGATCTGGGCTCCCCCACAATGATAAAGGGGATCATTGGTGTTGATGTAAATATAGACAACCGGGTTCATCTCCAGGACCCAAACTTTAACTCCAAAGGACCAGAATTTCTAAACTGACCTCCAGGGACAAGGTTTATCAAGTGAAAGACCGCTCATTCCCGTCCCAATCGGCTTTGGCAACGGGGGGCTCGAGGTCTTGACGAGCTCTGATCTCCTCGGGCTGCTTTTTTCGCAAGAACTACATGCCTGGCGCAGCTTTAATTGGACCTCGATTCCGGCATGAACTAATTTCGATTGTCTGTTCTCCTTTTCGTCCAGAGCACGTTCATGGGCTTGTTTAGGGTTCTACCTTTCTGTCAGACAAAGTTGGGGGTCAATCTCAGAAGCTTTCAAAAAGGCTTCGTCTAACAACCCACTATCCCACCGGCTCATCCCAGTCCGGAGCTTTTCGCATGTGGAAAGAAATAGTTAATCAATTCAGGACGGGGATTTCGCTTCTTGCAGGAATGAAGTGGCGTGAGACAAAAAGCACCATTCAAGTCGTGGAAACGTGCAGCGCTTATCTTAAGTCTTCTGTTCAACAATGGAGTAAAAGCTTTCGTACCCTCCAGCGTTTCTAGCGCTTCGGATTCACATCGGAAGACATCCAACCCACCCTCGCTGCCTATGCCAAAACCGGCCTATCAGGGTTCCTTCCACACCAACGAACCAAGCCAGATACCAACTCTCGCGGTTTGCCGATTGTGCATCTACGAAACCCATGACGCGCCAAGTCGAAGCGGAAATCATATTCAGCAGTATTTTCTTCTCGTGGTGTCGCAACACTGAAGATTCTGCTATACTAGACGAACTTGCTTCTTAAGGCAAAATCAACCCGAATACACTCGCGGCGGTGCGGCATTTAGCCGAAGTGTGTCAACGACGACCAGCGGAGGAGTAGTACCCCTACGCGCGGAAATTACAACGCAAGTTTATTATGCATGTTGGTCCTACGAATAGTGGGAAGACGCATCATGCTTTGAGAGCTCTCGCTGCTGCGAAGACGGGTGTTTATGCTGGACCTTTACGTTTACTCGCGCATGAAATTTGGGAACGTCTCAATTTGGGACAGATCGTCCCTTTAGGAGTCGACCAACATCCACCCAACGCCGACACTCCTCTTCCTACGACTACGAGTGCAATTGCAACCACAAACACATCACTCAAAGACCAACCCATAGCCCCCAAAGCCAAAAAACTGCACAACTCCTCCTACGCCCGCCAAACTAACATGATCACCGGCGAAGAAAAAAAAATCGTCTCCGAATCCGCAGGTCTCCTCGCCTGCACAATCGAAATGCTCTCCTTCCGAGCCCAATACGACGTTGCAGTCGTCGACGAAATTCAAATGATCGGAGACCCCCAACGTGGATTCGGTTGGACTTCGGCTGTATTAGGGTTGTGTGCGAGTGAGATCCATTTGTGTGGGGAGGAGAGTGCTATTGGGGTTGTGAGGGCTTTGTTGGAGGAGACGGGGGATGAGTTGGAGGTGAGGAGGTATGAGAGGCTTACCCCGTTGAGTGTGGAGGAGACGAGTTTGGGTGGGAGTTATAATCGTCGTGGTGGTGGTGGTGGTGGTGGGATTATGAAAGGGGGATTGTGTGGTTGCGTTTAGTAGGACGAGGATTTTTGAGATTAAGGAGGAGATTGAGAGGGGGAGTGGGTTAAGGTGTGCGGTTGTGTATGGGAAATTGCCCCCTGAGATTCGGAGTGAGCAGGCTGCGTTGTTTAACGATCCTAATTCTGGGTATGATGTGATTATTGGGAGTGATGCGATTGGTATGGGATTAAACTTGTACGCCGTCTCCTTCTGCCTCTCCCCTTACACATACTCACTCATTACTACATAGAAAAATTCGACGTATCATATTCGACGCAGTAGCCAAAACAGACGGCTCAAATCGCATAATCCCACTCTCCATCTCCCAAACAAAACAAATCGCAGGCAGAGCCGGACGCTACGGACACACCCTCACTGGCGAAACACCAGGCGGATACACAACAACTCTCCATTCCAAAGACCTCCCATACCTCCGCACAGCCCTCTCCCATCCATCCACACCCATACTCACCCATGCCCACATCGGTGCGACGACAGATACATTCTCGAGAGTGGTAACCGCACTCCCTCCTTCCACATCACTCGAAACAGTGCAAATGGCACATGTGTACGTAGCCGCACTTCCGAGAGTGTATAAGTACTCTGTACAGAGTCGCGTGGCGGAGGTGTGTGAATGGGTAGATGAAAAGAGTAAAGGACGATTAACGTGGTGTAAGGAACGGTCTTTAATGGTGAGTCCTGTGGCGTGGAGGGATGAGGTTGTGGTGAAGGCTGCAGAGGAGATGGTGAAGATGCAGAGGGATGAGATGTGTGTTGGGATTGAGAGGGTGCTGCAGAGTGGGTTTTATGATGCGCTTGGGTACGTTGAGCGTCAGATGGCAAAGACGAGGTGATCAAGGCGGAAGGGGAGGAGGAGGGAAAGGGAAGGTTGTCGAGGTGAAGGACTCCGTCCTGTCGTTACTGGAGAGCTTTCCACAAAGTCCTCGTTTTGTATATGTGGATGCATTTCAGGAATGTGGTGGTATACCCTGATCGAGAGAAGACAGAGGATTTGAAACATCGTGTGGAGGTTGTGATGAGTTGGGCGTTGTAGCAGATAGGCAAGAAGGATGTTGCGAAACGGTGGGGACAGCAAGTTACCCTGCGTAGACACCCGTCGCAGTCGCCTTGTAGGTTCGAAAATCATGGATGCGCTGCCGCCAGCGCCCATGACTGGCACGGCCCCCCGAATGATCAGCAACCACAGCTGAGGATTGATTATACCGGTCAGAGCGAGGTTGCACGAACGACGAGGCGGTGGGAGCAACCGCCGGATCTATCGACGTTTGAAGAAGTATGTGGACTCGCCGAGTTTGAAGGTTGGCAGTCGCAGTGGTTATTACGTGGTCATGGCCCCTCCACTAAATGTATTTTACTCTCTGGGTAATTTGGGTAATAACTATAAATTATCTAGACTCTTACACTCTACTCAACACACGCTCACTTCTTTTCAAACAGACAACCAATGCACAGTTTTCCACCACAGCGTCGATCTCGTTCGGCGGACTCCGTTCAGTAGCATTCCCGCGTTCCTTTGCCATCTTACATGAACTGTCCCTGCGTTGGGATTTGTGTCATCACGACAGACTATTAAAACTCAAATTTTTGGTTTGTTGGCCCACCAAAGTCACGCTTGCGTCCGGCATAGCCAAAATGCGCCGTTAAGTCTCTCCTGGTCATTTTGTAATACGGAACCACTTACATTCACGTTACGTGGGTGAACAAAAATATACGGCACAAGTTCCACTGCAATCACTGGAATTCGGGGTCGAGCTCATCATACATCGGGCATAGACTTTTCCAGTCTTGTGGGTGGATCTGGGACTGGGGCCTCCCGACGTTCTCCTCGAGTGCCTCAGCGAACGCGACTGCGAGACCGGCTTCAAGATGCCAATTGATGTGACAATGTAAGAACCAGGCTCCTGGGTTATCGGTGACTAGGCAAAAAAAGTTAATACTACATTAAAGGAGATGGAGTATAAAAAGAACGTACAGAAGCGGAAGGTCGTGTTGCCACCATTGATGGGGTACACATCGCGACGGAGCGGACTTTACGTGCGCAAGTCAGCGTCATCATCACAGCCGTAACATCCAATTTTCTGTGCAGAGAAAACTTACTTCTTGAAGTTTGAGTTCACGTCATTGGATGGTAAGACGGCATCGAAGGCATGACCATGCACTGAGGAATTAATTCCGATTAATCTACATCCTGAACAACAGCAAACACACGAAAGCGAACTTACAATGGAAAGGATGGGCGCCAGTACCTAGGGATAGTCACCTGGATCAACTGAATTCCTCGGAGCAACGAAGACCTGCTCAGACGGGAGGAGATCCTGTGGCTTCTTAGCTCCGCTCAAAATTTGAAGGAGGACGGGAATAGTGGGTGAGATGTAGGAGACACCGTTGATATCGAAGAAGGGCGGGTTGGGCTGAGCAATGTTGAGGATGATGGCTGAGAACAGAGAAAAGAGACATTGAGTCAGAATTTTGGCGAAATAACACTCGTGAGGATATGCTAAGACTCACGGACGTCGGGGGGTCCATCACCGAGCTTGCCTGGGTGCTCAGAAGCGATCGGCTAGTAATTCCAAGTCAACTACCCCGAGGAACACGTAACCCTTTTGATAGATACTTACGTGCATCTGCTGGTCGAGCAACTTGGGGCCACCAGGGTTAGGCGTAGTAGGTTCAACATGGCGAGCACCCTTGTAGCGTAAGATAGCGAGAGTGAGGTTCGGGTTGACTAAAAACGAGCAGGTCAACACCAGAATCCTCCTCAAACAGAATTAAACCCCAAGAAAGACATAGTTCGGGTTGTTCGCGGGGTTTCCACCAGTGGGAGGAGCATGGATCCAGTAATTGTTGATCGGCTGGTTAGCGTGGAGAATGGCAGAGACACGTTGAGTAGTGTAGACATCGATGTTCTGGACAGTGACTGGGTCGTGTTCGATACCATCAGGCTCCATAAAGGTAATGTTGTGGTTATCGATGGAGAAGGTGAAGAATGGAGGGCAAGCCGTAGCGAAGATACGGAGCCTGTAGCGTTTGCCACATTCGACGTTGATAACAGTGGATGGAACTATGCGCGAGGCATAAATGGGCCGATATATTTTGGCAGGAAGGGATTCTTACCAAGAGGTCCGCCCTTGAAGCGGCCCTTGCCGTTGATGAGACCAGAATCCGCACACCGATCAAGTTTCATTAGCAGTCGTCCTGAAAGCATGGTTATAGAACTTACGGGACAATACCACTAGAGAAGAATTGGTTAGTTCTACGGGGAGCAAGAACGTGGTACCAGTCAGAGAGGGTGATAATAGTGTTCTCATCATCAACATCATAGAGGTGCTTCAGGGGGTCATGGGGATCTGCACAAAGGCATTAAACGCTATTCCGAATTACACGGAAATTACTGAAGCGTACCGTATACGACGAAGATACCACGAAGACCGTCGTAGTATTGGGTCGACAAGTGAGAGTGGTACCAGAAGCTGTTAGTGGAATGAGATTTCTTTCTTCTGTTGGCGTTACAATCGCACGTACTTTCTGGTTTGGCCAGCAGTGCTGAATTCATAAACGAACGTAGTGTTCGGAGGAATAAGCCACTGGTTGACGAAGGCCGGGCCGTCCATGTCCGAAGTCCTGGCCTGGAAGAAACCGTGTCAGTGCTAAAAAAGAAAGTTAGCTGCGAGATACCTAAAGGTACGCCATTGAACTTGCAGTGGAGGCCCTACGCCTCATGAGAGGGCTCATCAGCTTATTGTGAGTGGGGATGACAACACGGTCTCCTTTCCGAACACGAATGGCCGGTCCAGGGTAACCACCATTGACCAAGACAGCACTGCGCAAGCCCCTGGTTAGTCCCAAGTAAATGTCAAGGACATAACGCTTACTCCCGTTCGAACCCATCAGGGGCAATCCTCTTGTTGTCGATAGTAAAATCGAAGTGACGAACTGCTGCAAACGCGTTCGGGACCAATGCCGCCAAGACGGCAAATGCTGAAGAGAGCTTCATCTTGCAAAGATCGCAAAAAAGTGCCCTGAAACCTGGAAGGGTGGAATCTTAACGTTTAAATAACGGATTTTTCGATCTATTTCCGCGTCCCGTGTCTTTCGACCACGCAATTCGAGAACTGTGGGCCTTAGTGTGATTGAAGAGTGCTAGCATTTTCGCACAAACGAGAATACCCGGAACATGATCCCAGGTTGCTTTGAAGAAGGGTTAGAGACAATTTCGCATTTGATGCTGAAGCACTGACCAACAAGCTGCCAGCTTGTGAATAGAAGCCATAAATACCAAGATTACCCACTTGTGGGCATTAATGTCCTCGAAAGTACCTCTAGTGCTTGTTCCCCATAATCCCCACCAGTCAGCAACGAGACGTTTACTACTAGCAGAAGACTGAGCATGGGGAGGTCACTCAGGTTGTCTCTTGGTTGAGGAAAACTTCTTTCCATGTTTGGGGTTGGCTCCACGACGAACCTATCTTCGAGGACTCGACTCCACACGGAACAAAATTTAGTCGGGAAATTCCTTGTCGTCTTTCGACGAAGCATCGCCGCAGGCAACCCTATCTCGAAACGAAAATGCGGTCCTCGATCGACCTACCTCGGTACTGTCGACCAAGGAGTCTGCTGAAGCCACCTGTTGAAAACATGCCTTGGCCGGGATTACTGAGTGGACGAGATCGAACTATTTGGGGTGTGAGGGACCTCTGTGATGGCCAATGGGTGCGTTGTGACTGGGTCCCAGACGATGTTCCCACAAATGCCCGGTGAACAGATCTCTCGACTTCCGGAATCTGTGACGCATCATTCCCGCCCACAAGCCACGAACCCAAGCTCATATGCGGTATTTGGATATGCTCACAGCACAAAGAGTCTTGGTGCAGTCCCCACTAGCACTTTTATACCATCCAACCAGGCTTTCCCTAAAAGACGCAACCCACTATCCTGGATCCGCTCTCACTGCTGTCAGCAAGTGCCGAAGTAGCTTTCCGAAATTAGGAACTACCTACCATGCTCATCTCTGGTGAGTGCGTTGACCCAGCCTCATGGTACCCTGAGGCGCCGGCGATGACCCGGGCGGCCACGAGACAACAAGCTCAGGTCACAGGCCCCGGCAACTACACCACAGATTGCTTCAAGAATTTAAACCCATGCTAGAATGGAAAGAGTCCAGGGTCTCTTCAACGCAGTGTTAATCGCAACTACGACCTTAACATAAACCGAAAACCCCCAGTAACCACATCGTATGCTCACCACACTTCTTATACTTCTCGGCGCAACAGATTAACATCTATTGGTAACACCAGAAGAAAGCAAAGAAGTAAGTAATATACAAGCATTCCGATAACCAGGAGTTTGGGTACTGGGGTGAATACAGAGAAAACGAATCAGTGGCACCGGAAACATATAGAGTCTGGAAGCTTCCCTCCCTCAAGGCCTTAAGCGTAGGAGAAGGATTAGTTTCTAATACAATTAAACGCCGCACATATCGTTTGACAACCACTTCCTTCGCCAGAAATCCGCGTATGGAAAATCAATACCTTGACGATTTGTCACTCCGAGGAAGATTCAGGAGTGTTGAGGGCAATTGCAATAAGTGGACAATCAGAGTTTCATTCGGTGCAATGCTATTCAAACGGATCCCCAGACATATTCCACCAATTTTGTGATCACAGCCACCACGGACAAGAGGTTTAGTCGAGATCGGAATAGTCCTGGATAACCCACACTTGACTCTCATCCCCCGGTCTATACGGTTCAAGGACAACCTAGACCAAGACGTATGTTAACACATTCGCGGACCTTCAGAGTCATTCTCATGACGCACCTTGGCATAGGCTTCGCCACCCGTCCAGACCAGATTTCGGTCGGCTTCTAAATGAATACTGTAATATATTCTAAGGTCAGTGCTCTCAAATCCTAAGATAAAGGGATATACACTGTTGTTCTGTTTGCTTCCACCCAATCGAGGAACCAACGGAAGGAATCTTCACCAATACCCGTCCCATCAATCAACTGGGCGTAAATACCATATCCATCGGGTTCATAGTACACTCCTATGAGGGCTCCCCGGGTGAAAAGGAAAGTGCTGCCGTCGGACCTGTGGTCCATATGCCAGCTGTCCTTTAACATGCCGGCCTTTGGTAAACTGAGGATTGGTTTTGGATTGAGAGAAAGGTCCTCAACAACGTTCCTCCTTGCATAAAGCCCCGAATAGCGGTTCTGAATGACGGAGTGTTTTAAAGGCATCGTGCCGGGGGAGAGGTTGCTCGCTAATGCGGGGGGTGGGTTGAGCCCTGCATCTTTTATACGCGTCTATTCGAAAGTGCAGATGGCCCAGGGTTCCAGCCGCCACCCAGCACCTCCTGAGACGAGGATGGCGAGAGAGCCTCTAATTGAAGCGTTCTAATCATTAATAGCCATTAGTTATACACTCGAATGGGTATCTCTGATTAAGTTAACATCAAATAATGCAGAGGGCCTCCGAACCCGGAGCTCTCGAAGAAGATTACTGACCCTCAAAGCGATGCCAACGACTAACTGAATCAGAGATGGGGAACACCACTGTACAAAGAATCGGTGTCTGCATCGCCCTAGCTCTACCATATGGGCCAGAGATCCACACAGAGTGGGCCCGGATGAATCAAGTATGCCGTAGCAAGTGGAGCCTGTGGGTATCCACCCACTATCGATTTACTTCCGCCCTGCCATGGGCACAACTCCCATGGTGACTATCAAGACACAGAGTATGGCGTTTGCAAGTCAGACCTCAAAATCAAAGGTTGCACACCGTGAATGAAGGGTGGGCGCGATGTCATGTTCCTGCAGGCAGTCTTATGTGGATGGTGATGCTCGGGGGAGCGTTAGGGGCTTGATCGACGATCCTCCGGAACTCCTCAGTGGAGGGTGACCTTGCGGATCATCTCAAAACAGCTGGAGCTCAGCGTTCAAAACTCCAACGTACAACCCTCGGGGTAGGTGTGTTGCCCGAGAGCGCCGTGTAGATGCAGGGGATTAGTTCCAAAGCAACCTGTTTGGGATGTCATGGTTTGCCAAATAGCCCCCAACCCCGGCCAGCATTGATGCGCAATATTGACGGTGGTGACCCACGTAGCAACCTCACCCCGCTATCCATGGACAGGACGAAAGAGGTGACGACTTGAAGTGGGTACATCGACCCACGCATTGTTTCAACCGTCGCACATGCCCGGTCCGCGGGCCACACAAGGAAGTATTCGGCAGACCAGGATTTATTTCACAGCGTTTGGTGGTCACACGTAACTGCATACTGAGCCCTCTCCCTTGCCAAATTATTGCACATACGGCTTCATGGACGAGTCGGCCAATCTTCCACCTCGTTAGGACGTCCCCAACACGTCTCTAGTTCGTACGAGTTGATCAAATTATTACGAGCTCACCCCGGATCTATCTATTCTTCCAAGTACAGGCACATGGAAATTATTTGAGTATTCATCACAAAAAGCGAGATATCCTGCCTTTCCTCCTCAACCCATCCAATCCTTTTATAAAGATTAATTGCTGCTCCCTGGGCGTTTGATGTCGACAAGTGGATCGAAGGTAAGCCATGACTCTTTGCATGAGCTACCACAGCGTGAACGATCCTCATGGCTATGCCTCGGCGGAGGTGCTGACCTGAAACCACCATGTGTCGAAGCTCGCCGACGCTTTTACCCTCCTTCTGCACAATGTCTACCCCAGACCATGCCTTAATATCGGAAGGGGAGAGAGGCATCAAGGACGTACCGATACTACCACAACCAGCAAGTTCCCTTTCCCCGCTGACTTTGTGCCTCCCCTCGGCTACCCAGAAAGCCCTTGGACCTGAAGGTGTTAAACAAGCCTCCACCTCATCGCTATTGCCGCAAGAAACGAGCTTATAGTGTTCCCGGATGTCGTTGAGATCATCTTGTAAACTTTTCTTCGTGAACTTCAATAACAGATAGAAAATGAATCCCATTTGTAGCAAGACTGTCCCTGCAGCTGTTGAAAATATAATTGTCCCAAGGGTTGCATATCTTGGCCATATGACCGCCCCGAATAGAGACGTCAGGCATAACGCTCGGGTGATAGGTGACTTCACAACAATCTTGAGCAGTGGTCGGAGAGGTGAATGAGCTATCGCACAGGTGTGAGACTTAAAATCACAAATAAAACACACCCTAGCTTACAATGCCAGAACATAGCGTTTTCAAACAGTATATGTACTTGTTGCTTATCTGCATCTTGGTATATCCGGAGGTGGTATTCGAATTCAGACTGTTGTGGTCTTTGCGAAGTTGAAGCGGCTTTGAAAGACATAGGAAGTGGTCGGATGTCCTGCTAATTGTGATAGGGCAGGGGCACCTTACATCGGTATCCGGTCCAGCGATCTATATAAATTCGGGTAATAATATACCAGTAGGGGTCCCGAAACTGATACCAGCCTCCATCGAACACGGCATGAGCGACATCCCGCACATCAAGGCTCGCACCCTCGTGGACAGCGGTGAACTTAATACTTAATCACCATACACGATTAACTGGACATCGTCTAAAATATTTACCAAGCCAGGTTGCCAGACCACACTATGGCCAGGGTGTTAGGGGCGCACGTTCATAGTATCTTCGGGCGGCACCTGGCGGTGTAAACGCCGAATCACCCGCCCCCACCCCCCACCCCCACTTCCCTGGTAACACTGTTCACCTCCGTCAATGCCGGAAATCTTCGGCCCGACGAAGGCTTGTAGTACCTTTTACCAAGCCCCGGATAAAACACCACCGGAAATCAAAATGATGTTCGATCATCATCCCAACCTTGGGTGCATCGCACTCGCCCTCCACTCCGTCCCATCATGCCTCTTGTTTTCGAGATCTCCTTTTTCTGTTCAATTTCTCGAGTTATTTTGCGATTGTGTTGCGACACTCATATGCGGGAATTTGGGATAATTCCTCAGTGTGATGCATTACAATTAAGTTCCAGGTCAACTGCCGGTGAAAAGTTCAAATTAGTATTCGAGGGTGTCGTTCCAACTACAAGTATACAGCGTTAGCCGCCCTTGGTCCACTCACGTGTACACCTCAGGCTTATTTGAGTATAAATAGCGTCTTTCCGTGTCGACAGGATTAGGAAATGGTGGGAGATGGTGTAAAGTACCATCTGCGTGTGTTAGGGTTTGTGGCTTGGGCATACATCAATCTATTCATTTTCGGCATTGTAGAAACTTGGAGGATAGATCATATCACACTCCCAGTGTGACTGGCTGATTGTGATACGCTGGATGGTAATACCGAGACGCAACTACAAAAGCAATTGGCAAAAGTGAAGGACAGATGTCTGTGGAAACGTACTCGAAGGAACTGAGCCAGACTTGACAGCCCACCCTCAAGAATCATGAGCGACGAGGAAGGATCAAGGTGCCCCCCGGCTTCAAGAAGTGCCACATCTTGACCCAGGTTCTGAACTTCAGTGGAAGGTATCACCAGAGTAGTTGAGATAGAGATCGGCTACAACCAAATTATTAGTCGCCATCCTGGATTCAGCAAATGGTGAAAATGACCTACCGACACGGTCGTGTAAGAAGCAATTTCACGGAATTTCTGCGTGACTGAGGATGAGTGTGGGCGATTCGAGGTCCAGCGTTTCAGCGAACCTCAACCCAACATCCAGTATACCAGAACCTAGTTTTTGGCGTAGAGGCTGGAACAATGAGGTTGAATGTAATCTCAACTATACCGAGTGGTACTTGCGCAGGATACATCATGATAACAAGGGGTCTGGGTGAAATGATTGGGAATACCAGTTGTACACCTGAAGCGAAGGAGGGAGGTGGGCGAAAGGAGGAAGTAAATAGAGAGATCCTCGAAGATTATGTAGCCGTAGAGAACCCCACAAAGTACCACGGGAAACGAACTAACATGGCGCAAACACGCCAGCGCTGGGTTTTTGAGCTTGACTGTCTTAAGTGAGCGGGCTAAATTGAATCTCGGCTTGGATCGATCTGGTTCCCGGGTTGTTTCATGACCTTGGTGGCAAGTACCGTATTCAGAGTCCGACTGCTAATGTTTGCATAAATAAAGGGTCCTGAGGTGTGGGCCACGTCCAGCATCAATAAGTCTTGTCTCATATGCTCTTCGGCGGGGGTTACAGTTTACGGCATAGGCGCTCGTAGATGACTGGGGATCGGAAAGACCTGAAAAAAATCCCTGAGCTGAGTTGGAGTGGGTTGGATGGACCCTGTGACTTTCAAGGGAAGTGGTGCGGTTGTATGATGAAAACCAGGGGGGTGCATCATAGAAGGCACACACCTTTTTGCTTTATGGTCTGTCTGAATTTGCGCATCCCATCCAGTGACCTTCTGGGGGGTTGAGCGCAACAAGAACCCGGTGTGGGATACAAATCCTCGATTTATAATGTCGGGAGGCGAACGGTGCCAGAGTCAAATCAATGAGCCTTAGAAAATTAATATTTCTGGAAATGGTTCTCTTTCCCCGATCCCTGAACAATTTTACTTTGGTTCATTGACACTTTAAGTAGTGGCTAAGTTATAGAATGTGGTCTGTTTGGACCAACGTTGTGCAATTACCTGTGATGAGGTTGGGCTGTGTCTTGGATCTGCGTGTCCGAGATGTGGTTCGGCTGATTGCCTGGTCACCAAAATAGTCTGATTATTTCTAACGAATTATGTCTTGGGTGACGCCTGAACGTCCAGACCATAGCAATCGGTTCGTTTGGGCCGAGGGCACAAAATCCCAAATTAATCGGCGTGAATCATCGTGAAGTAGAACCTAGAGCTTGCCGTGTGAAGGAAAATTCCGCGGCTCTTTAAGTGTCCAAGCATTCGCATTAAATTGGATCCAAGCTACTGTAGGTGTGCATCCTGGTATGATGAAGTGGCCACCCTCTCCCGCCAATAAGATTATTTGCCGGGGTGAGCATGCCGTTTGTGGAAGCGGACGATTGCCTCGGTACTACTGAATTAGGCAAGCGACTGTTGATGTTGCTCAGTCAATGAATCCTAGCCAGGTGATCAATAGACCACATTCAAGCTCAAGCCTCGCCCACTCCCAGCAGATCCCGAAACCATGGACCCGCCGCAAGTGGACGTTGTTCTTTTCGTTACTCGTTAAAACGCGCCAGGGTGAGGCACTGCCCCCGGTCTATGGGTATGCCAATATTACTGGATGCTCGATTAGTAGTAAAAGTGTCCTGCCAGTACTTACATGGACATCACGGAGGTAGAAGTCCTCAGCGCGCATCGAAGGGGCTCCATCCTGCTGTGTTTGTAACGGAAGGTGAAGGGCAGCTTAGCTGCAAAAAAGATGCGGTTCCCACCCTGTCTTCGCGCCTCACCATCACAAGTTGATCAGGATACTTCCTGGTCCGTGCTAGCTGTTACACTGACAACCAAGCGAAAAAGCTTGTCTCGCCTATTTTTGGTTCATAGGACCTTACAAGTAGTTTGGCTTAGCAACCCGCTGAGGAGCACGACTCCTTGCGTCAAACAACCCGTTGAACTTGATGCCTATTTTGGGACAATAGTAAAGGGAGAGTTCGTTAATACCCAATTCAGGAATATCAGTGGGTCCCTCTGATAGGTCGATCGCTATGAGTCTCCGAATAGTGAACCTTGCCGACGAGACGCAATCCTAGGATCATACTGAACATATACTTTCAACGTCGATGTTTCCTGTTCCAAATAGTACTCTCGCCCAACGGTATCGGGTCGCAGTGAGACGAGAAGGACCTGTTGATGACATTTTCAAACTGATGTTGAAACAAGAAAACGCCGAAATATGTAGAGTGTACAATAGAGCGGAAAGCTCTGAATCTGACCTGCGGTGTGGGTCCCGAATATTTCTAAATGTAGGAATGATCTCAGCTGTATGTCCAAGAGGAGCAATATTACACTACGAGCCTTAGGACCTGGGGAGACGCTCAGAGCAAGAAACCTATATATCGCTCTGGAAACATTTGCCCATGGAATAACTTCAGAATACTTCAACTTCCATTCGATATCTATCGTCCTCACTTTTATATTCTATTTTCTATTAATGTGCTCGTTCCTCGCGTATAGATGCCCCAACCATGGAAAATGGCTTCGTCTCTTGGGGGTATGTGACATAGCGAGAGGCCAGCGGAAACTGCCGCAGTGTACCTCGTTCTATAACAACGCCCTGCCAGTCGAGGACCATCTGTGTCCTTTCTGCGAGCCGCAACCAACGGAGTACGCAAACCACTTTTATCATTCTTATTTTTCGAGTTTTCTGACTGCGCATACCGCATCCAGCCCATCTCTCACTCATTATACCGCGACCGAGGGAACATCCCGTATCACTATTTTCGTAACAACGGACTGTGTTATCGCGTAACTGCCTCGCTAGTGGCCTCGCCCCCCGCTTCAATCAAGGTGCCTGGCAGAAACGCCAGATCGTTGACCAATAACGACTACTGTATATCCTTATAATTTCCGGCACGACATCATTCCACGTTAATCGATGATCTCCTAATGCACCAAACTGTAGCAAGTAATAACCTCTTGTGCTCAACACGATTCGGGCTGCGACAGTGCCGCCCCTCCGTATCACTATTGTTTCCCATCACTATTCCTTGTCGCCATCCACTCCCTACGCGCTACATCCTCATTGGTGTTATATATATACATTATCATAATATCCCCTAATATCCCTAAATTATTACTGTCTTGTGTAATCTTGATGCCAATCTCGATCAATTCGGGTTGATGATGAATCAGGGTCCGGTTACACACCTGCAATGCGTCTTCGAAAGGTGTCCTTAAGTATCAGGATAGTTATTAATAGGGCGCGCAGCACAATGAGGTGCAACCGCTTTCCTTCAGTCTGTCAGCGACGATATGCAGCTCCCGGTTGTAGTTGAAGGGTCTCTCTCCGCACCTTCCTGAATGGAGGGAGCGACGCGCTTGAAGGAAGCACCTCGCGTGAAGCCAGACCGTTTCATAAAAAAGTTAATCGCTCATTGGGCTCCCCAAAATGCACCTGACGCGAGGTGGCTTCCATTGCCATTCAACACCCTTGCTTATCCAAAACGATGGGATTGATCCCTGGCCCAGGCCTTAAGTATGGTGGTTCCTCATCAACATAGGTACTGGCCCGTGGCCTAGGGAACTTAGAAAAATGGATCCGGAGGGAGGATCTGAATTGACTTTGAACGTGAGCTTCTATCCCGGGAGGGCTGAAAGGAACAAAAGAAAAGGGACAACGGGACGACCGCCTGTTTGGTGTTTGACAAACAACCCTAGGCCTAAATAAGGCGGGGTCAGGACGACCATGGAACCGATAACAGGTGGAGGCTGCGCACACAAAGGCGCTATGTGAATCATGTCTCTCTTCCGAATGGACCTCACGACCCGGCGACGCTGCAGGGTTTTGTACGTCGTCCTGTTTAAACCGCGTCAGCCAGCATTGGAACCTAAAATTTCTGGTTCTTTTTTCGAAGTGACACTGGCCCAATAAAAAGATTGTCGCCAGGCCCACCCTTGAAAAAAACCACAGGAATGCATAACCAAACTTTCTTTTCCTCTGGGCAACTTTTGCCACCGTTGCTCATTTTCGCCCGGTACTAGGGGGCTGTGCTGTCAATAAACTTGATGAATGTAGGGAAGTGATTACGAGGCGCGTTTGGGGTATAGCGGATGACACGCAGGAACTCTAGGAGGGAGGTTTCTTGAAACAGGACATGGTGGGTAGCATGTCTGAGTGGTCGTGCAACGTACTTTGAAAAGCTGGGGCAGGGGTAAAAAGCAAAGTGGGTATTTGGGGGCAAATATTTCGTCGGTGGGAATGGTGATTTAGGTGGGTCCGGAAGGTGTTGTCGATGAGTTCAAATTTAGGTTGGTGTTCGCAGAGCGTTTTTGCATGCATTCGGACTGGATAGAGGTGGAACACAGGGGCACACGAGCGAGTGGAGCACAACGAATATATATTGCAATTCCGGCATAAGGGATGGATATAAGGCATCGGTCGTATTTACCATTTTGGGGCGGAACTCTTAGGTATCCCGTCGTCAATTTATACCTTGTCCGTTGGCTGACAAAAATTTCAAAGTTTGGCGGAAGCCGTGATACCGGCCGAGTTGTATCTTGCTCCCCCATCGAGGATGGTATGCGTTCCAGTGACATGAGCCGAAGCCGGAGAAGCTAAGAAAATTGCTAAACCGGCAGCGTCCTCTGCCCGACCGAAACGGCCAGTAGGTTGGATGGATTCAAAAACCTCTTCGCCGGCAGTACGGAGGCCAAAAGCAGTCATTTTACTTGGGAAGAGGCTAGGCTAGGGTTGAGCATACCGATATATCTATGTCAAACGAAACATACCCAGGAAGGATAGCGTTGACTCTAAGAATATCCAACATAAGGGACGGATTTATGTACCGTGAAGGAAGCACGAACGTACGTGATGCAACTGGGTGCTAGTTTGAGGGCAAGAGCTGAAGTAAGGTGATTCACTGTTTTAAGTTAAGTAAGGGTCGTCTCGGTGATGAAGACTGGGACGGTCACCAGCTGCTTTGCTTGGTTGGTCTGAGTGGGATAGGGTGAGGACGAAAAAGTGTGGTGACGTGAAACACATAAATCACGCACAGCTCCAAGTTCCATTGCCAGCATCACTTAGAGGACTTTCGCAAGCAGGATCCACGGAAGAAGCTGAGGATATGTTGATGACTCGACCGGGGTCGACATTCGTTGCATCCTTCGCAAGGAGGTCGGTCAAGCTGGCGAACAGGTGAGTTGGGATAGGTGCCGTTTGAAATTGAAATTGGCAAATTTACCCAGCAGTCACTGGAAAAGGAAATATGAGCACGAGAAGGATTTGAATCATTCATTTCGGAAATTACCCACTGTAGAAGATACTCTTGACGTTCACGTTGAATATATTGTCCCACCCCTTCTCCTCGGGGAAGTCATTAAATGGTCCTCCCCATGTAGCCCCAGAGTTGTTAATCAGAACGTGAAGCTTAGTCTCCCGCTTCCGAAACTCTCGAATCAGGGCATCACAACCGGCTTTTGACTAGAAAGAATTGTTCAGTGGCCGGATCGAGATATTCCGAAGTAAAGTACGTACTCCAACATTAGCAACGATATAGTCAACCTTCCCATTTGCGACTTTTTTGATGTCGGTAACGGCCTACATGAGGAACAGAGTTCAACGTCCAACGAAGGATAAAATTACAAGAATGAACCTCTTGGAGTTGCTTCTCCTTCCTGGCGGCAATATACACGTTCGCACCATTTCGGGCGAAACCTGTCGCCATCATCTTCCCTATTCCAGAGCCTCCGCCGGTCACAAGAACTGAATGCAATCAGACCAAGAGCTGGTAGTTCGGGTAATGTTCGTGTACTGACCCGTCTTTCCCCTGACATTGAAGAGGGACGTTATGGAGAGATCTAGAGAATTGTTAGAGCCAGGGCACGGTAACCGGCAGCTTGCATACCAGAGGCCATAGTTTTAATCGGAAAAGGGAGATGAGTGTGTCGGTGACGCATTCGACCGGCTAATTCACAACTGTTCTGACGCCGTAACACGTGACACCCCGTTCGAAAATGCATAACGTCAATGGAGGAACTTATCTAATGCCCATGTACAAGATGCGTGATGAATGCCGTGTCCACAATTACCCTAATATATATAATTAATGCCATTATCTTCTCTTAGATGCCCTCTCCGCGGCGTGGCGGCATTTGCGAGCTGCCTGCTGTACTGCGCGTATCCACCCCAGGGTGTCCTTGACCGATGTCCCTTTCAATGTGATAGAATCCCCTCCCCGCGGGTACGGCTGGTTAATCTGGAAGGCGATATCGTCTCGTCCGCTGGGTAGCTCCTTTACTTGAGTTTGTGCAAGGGGGATAGGCTGTTCATCAAGATTTAAAGGCGTTCATAACAATGAATGGATTGACTGACCATCCGATACAGTGTCTTCATCGCCTCGTCTGTTAATACTAAGATGTCGCTGCATAGGAATGCATATATCCTCCGCCCGCTCTTCGATTTGATAAGTAAGCCCTTCTTTCAAGAGTTTACGGGCACCCATATGCCTTGTTGGTGCGGTCAGATCAAGTCGTCTTTTCTAATTGTGAGTTCCTCCTGAAATAATAGGATTCTGACGACGCACCCTTGGCCAATCCAAAGATTTTTGGAGATCATTTTCAACTTTTCCTGTCCTTCCTGATCGCGTATCGTCTCGTTGATATGCTCTAATATTTTCTCAGCTTTATCCTGCGACATCTTCACAGCTTGATCCTCCCCGCCCGCGTCGGTATAGTGAAGTATCTATCATTTGTCAGGGGTAGTATAATGGGCGATAACATGTAAAATGTCGTTACCTGTCTGATGAGTAAGGGATATCGTGTTACGCGTTGCACTAACCAAGCATATCAGCAACAAAATATGGAGGAACGCTAAAGTGACTCACTTGGAGCAAGCAAATAACTAGATAGGTCGAGGTTCCTTACAGATGGTTCTGAGTCCCTTATTCGCTATTCGGAAAGATAAGCGGAACGTCTTTCCGTTGTGAGGAGATCACTGACCTGCAAATGATTCGCAAGTTCGGGGTTGGTATCCCGGAGTGATTTCAGAACCTTAATCGCCGTTGACTGATTTACACAATACTCCTATATGAATAGCGCGGTCGTCGTGAGTGTGGTGAGCTGATGGAATGAGGGACGTACGAGATAGACGCTCATATTTGGTATATGCTTCAGGAGTATGTCGCCTACGCCGTCGATGTACAACCGGCACTCCTTCTGTCTCTCTTCCAATGAACTCACAAAGGCCGTGTTGACCAGCAGGATATCTTCAATATTAGCGAAGATAACAGTAATCTCCTTTCGGGACAAGAGAGGCAGCATGCTGGAATAAAAAACCTAAAAATCCGAAATGAGCATCCGTCCACATGTTCTACAGTTCTATACGACGAACCTCCACAATCAATTGCAAATCACGAACATATGCCACCTCAGTATTGATTAGCTCAAAAATCGCCTACAAGGTGGAGGGAGTCAAAATTACGGGTCAAAAGCAGCCTGCAAGTACTTGCCTCCTGTCTTTTCCTCTCACGTGTTGGTATGCCTTCTAGCGCCGTCTTGTCGATCAGGCTGGCCCAAGACTAGTACACGCAAAATCAATCAACAAGTTTAGGTCCACTGCAATAGGAACTCACCGAACCAAACGCTGGGGACTCAGACCTTGACTCCCCAGCGCCACTCGACGCACCGTCTCCCTCTCCACTTCCACTTATCGGAATAGGCCCCGAAATCACTAATTTTCTTCCTGAACCACCGCCCTCCTCCGGAGTTGCGGACCGACCCACACCCAGAAGCTGCAAAAACTGGCTATATTTACTTCCACTACTGGTCGGTGTTCCATTCCCTGGCTCATCATTTTTCCCTTGGCCAGGAGTGTGTGGCCCGTGGAAATGTGATGAGAGGCTACTCAATGAATGACGTCGATGGCCCGAGGAGTTCTCCGATTCCTTTCCGGTTGGTGACGAAGGAGGGTTTGAGCTCGCATCCGTTGATGCCGCGGAAATGACTGATAGCCGATTTCCGTTGTGATTCCCGCCAAGGTTCGCGTTCCTAAACGACTCGTAGCGCTCGAATGCGTCATCCAACTGTCTCGCGTGTTCATCAGGATCAAAACTCCGATTAGGTGAAGGTGGTGGCGATGTTGAGACGTGATTGGGCGGAAGTGGTGGTAGATCCTTCGTGGAGCTGGTGGTTGACGCGGATAGCTTGCTGTCTTTACGACGTGGGGGCCTTGGGGGCGCAGTGGCTGAACCAGAATTGGCGGCCATGAAGGCAGGCGTGGCGGTGTTGGGGGGATCCGGAACGGTGTCGGCAACTCCAGGCTGTATGGAGGATGAGAATGTAATGGGTATAGCAGGTGGTGCCCTCCTCTTCTTCTCCTTTTCATGTCCACTCAGAGTTACACCACCTGTTCCAATGGTTGCCTCTGAAACCTCCCTTGTCTTACCTCTCAGAGTCCCCGTCTTCTTCAATGACCTCGCTCTAACTAAGGCCGCTGGTGGTTTGACGGACCCATCGACTTGGCACGATTAGACCTGCAGCCTCCAAAACCATCCGCCTCTCCCTATCTCGTGCCTCTTTCTCTTCCTTCGTCTCTTCGTCATCGTCACTTTCCTCAAATGACAGGTAATCCGAGCCGGAGTCCGAGTCAGAATCCAAGTCCGAATCTGCTTCCATGGCAGATTTCGAAACTGGTTCAGGGAGGGAAAGGTGGCTGACGTTCCGGGAGTCAGAATGTTGAGTCGTGCTTATGGATGATGTGGAAGGAGATGTTAGTGGGTGAATGGCAGAGCCTAAGGTGGATAGATCTATGATCCCTGAAGTATTTGTTTTCTGCTGGTCTAGGTCTGTACGTATATATTAACGTCAGAAGATAACACCCAAGTCAGTTATCACATAAGGGGCGCAAAAGCAAATACCGAAAGCGGTTGGTGACCGTCATTGGTGGTGATGAAAGATCGCCCATTGAAGATTTGAATAAACCAGTTCCATTTCCATTGGTAGAGTCAACGTGGTATCACGAAATTTTTCAAGAATTTGTATCATATCGGCGTTGAGTGTGTACATGTCAAAATAGAGCAAAAGAATCATTCAGCCTATCCTCGCCAAACGACCAAAGAACAGAAAAGAAAGGAAGGGACGGATGGTGGAGGGGAACGGATAAAATATGATAAGAAATGGGAGCACTCAATGAAAAAGAAAGCCACTAACCCTCGACCTCTTCCAGGTAACTCGCCGGAACGATATAAACCAACCCATCCTTCTCAGTCTTCCACCATTCGTCTTCACTCTTGTCTACGATCGAAAGCACATCACCTTCGTTAAAGCTTAATTCATCAGGGTTACCACCCGCGTAATCGTATAATGCCTTCGCTTTAGCTGTCATGGAGGGCGCGAGAGGGAATGTGGAAGTCAGTAAAGTCGTCAAGGGATTCGGCAGGATAGGAGGCCGTTGGCAGAGGAGGTAGTAACGAGATGAACAAGACTCACAAGATCTTATGATCTCTATATAAGTTTTAGGGTACAAGCCACTCTTGCCCGTGTTTACGTTCTTTCCATACCACCAGTCACCGCCGGATTTAGAAGGGTTGGCGATTATAATGACATTCTCAGTAAACGCTAAAAAGGTCCCATCAAAATCTGATGCCTAAAAGTGATGGCGTGGGGTTTAACGTACAGAGGTCATCTGGCCCGTCTCCTTCGAATGCATACAGGGATCGCGCACGATGTTCTATTAGCAAGTCACATCATTATCTAATCCAGATTCGACGTAGCACAAACTCACCAGTTGATTTATCGATATCAGCCATCAAATCCGGACCAGCATCCATGGCGGGCTCGTCGACCTGGATAGCAGGAATAGGCGCAGACGCGGCCTGAGGCGGTGCCGAAGGAACGTGATAGTAGTCATCCTCTTCATCGACCTCAGCCGTACCAGGCAAAGTATCAAACTGTGGAATCCCGACATCACCCGCACGAGAAGCGAACCAGTCAACGGACTGCCTATGATCAACCTTCGGTTGTGCAGGTTCAGCAGCCTGTGGTTCGGGGATATACTGAGGCTCAGCAGCAAGAGGGGGAGAAGCCGATCGAGCTGCAGCGTTAATATGAGCGGGCGGTGCTGCATCACCGAGAACTTTGCCTGAAACCGGAGGTCCACTCTTGTCAACGGTCTTCGTAGGCTTCAACCTCGCACCACCCTGAATTGATTTCATTAATGCGCCGACATCTCCCGGGCCGGAGGCGATGGGTGCGGAGGGTGCAGGCGGTGCGGGAGGTGCAGCAGGCGCAGGAGGTGCGACCGGGGCAGCGGGTGCTGGTGGTGGTGGTGGAGGAGCTGGTGCGGGAGGAACAGGCGCAGACTGTAGGAGGTGCGGAGGCAGGGAGCCGGTGAAGATGGAGCGGATTCACGAGTACTCGTCGGGCCAGCCGATTGTGGCCTTCCAAACAACTGTTTTGCGATATCTGCCCTTTTCTCTCTAGACTTGGTATACTCATCCTCACTGCTGTCATCGTCCTCTTCCTTCTCATTGACATCGCCCCAGTCATCATCATCATCATAGGAAGCTGTGTGATAGGAAGTCTTGATGGCAGGAGGAGCTGGGCTCTTGGATGGTGGGGGAGGGGTAAAGCTTGGCACCTTGGTAGGTATGGCTGGGGACGTAGCAGCAGGCTTGGCCCAAGGATTCGTACTGGCACTCCCATTTGAAGCAGCAGCAGGCGGCGTGACACCACCACCCTCCTTAAGCAAACGACTGAAAGGGTTTGTAGATTTTTCAGGTGCAGCCGCCGGAGTGGTAGCAGGAGAAGAGACGGCTGGCGCAGGAGGTGCAGGTGCAGGCGGAGCCACAGGTGCAGCAGGAGCCTGAACAGGGGGCGGGGAGGGAGCCTTGGGGGGTGCAGTTTGTCTGGCCTTCAAAGCTTGCAACTTCGCTTGATAACGTTCCTCTTCCTGACGCGCTCTATCTTCCTCTTCCTCAAGCTGACGAAGACGAGCAGCACGTTCTTCCCGTTGTTTCCTGATGACTTCTTCTCTTGCGCGGAGCTTTTCTTCCTCCGGATCAATTTCAGGCACACGAGGAGCCGCGGGAGGTGCGGGTGCAGGGGGGGCTGGGGGAGCAGGAGCAGGAGGGGCAGGAGACGCAGAAAATGCAACTGGTGCTCTGGGAGCCGGAGGAGCTGGTGCAGCACCCCTTCGGACAGGCGGTGGTGGTGCAGGTGCACGTTTTGGCGGCGCGGGAGCTGCTTTGGGAGTAGGCGCAGGTGGTGGTACCGTCGCAGTAGCAGCAGGAGTCGGGGCTGGAGCAGGAGTAGATCCCCTCGCAGCCTTTTCACTCTCCAACCTCTCGCGACGCAGCCGTTCTCTCTCCTCGGCTTGTTTTTCCGCCGCTTTTGCTTTTTCTTCTGCTTCCTTCTTCTCCTGCTGCAGACGATCTTCGACTTCGGTATCTAGACCAGGTGACGGTGATGTAGGAGTAGGCGCAACACCAAGGGCGGCCATACGAGCTTGAATACGACGTTGTGCCTCAGCTTTCATATAAGCCTGGCGTTCCTCGGCCGTCATGTTTTTGAGATTCGGTGCAGGTGAAGCAGATGGTTTGACAGGTGCTGCTGGGGTGGAGAGTGCTGCTGGTGAACGAGCTTGAACGGGAGGACTGCGAGCACGTTCAGCTTCCTTTTCGCGTGCACGTTCGCTTTCACGTTCCCTCTCTCGCTCTCTGTCGTCTCGATTCCTATCCCGACTCCTGTCCCTGTCGTCGTAACGATCGCGAGAACGCTCACGACGCGAAGACCTATCATCACGTTCATAACCTCTCGAATAAGGTCGGTCGTAATCATCATCATATCGTCTCGACGAGTACGAATCCTCCCTAGCGTCAAATCTTCCAAACCTCTCATTAGCTCTATCACGGTCCCTCGCCCACTGGCGTTTTTCCATCTCCTTCCTCTCATCCCGGGCCTTAATCTTCCTCTCCACCTCCGGAATACGCTCATGCATAAGACTAAGCAACTCGCGTTCCAACTTCCTCCTTTCTTGATCCTTAGCAGCTGTCCTCGGGCCACGAGAAACATAATCCAAGTCATCTTGGACGCGTCGAATCCTATACCGCAGGTCATCCATCTCCCGGTCCAAAGCCTCATCTTCCGCAGTCCGCGCAGCATCAGTCTCAGCTTGCCTATCGAGCATCTTGGCCGTATTCTCAAGTTGCCGCTTCATCTCCGTCAGATCGGACGCTGGACTATCATCTTCGCGTCTGGATCTGACGTCATCGCGGTTAACATGGCGGCTACGCGGTTTATAAATCCCAGAAGGTTCTTCATCTGTATGTTTGTAGATCGTTGCGTCACGGCCGGATTCCAGGGAAGGAGAGGAGCCGGTGAATGAACGGTTTTTGAGACGGGAAACCGGGGCGTCGAGGTTTGATGGCGAACGGGACCTTGATTCGTTTTTGAGGAGATCTTTGAGCATGTCGACTGAACTGTCGAGATCGCGAGCGGAGGGGGGGATGAGTTCGTCAGGTAGTGTGTCCGGAATTGGCATCCCATTGAGACCTTGCCAAAACGTCAGTCAATAAATTAATGAGTTTAGGAGAAAAGGGACGTACGTCGGTATATTAATCCCATAGCAACATGGAACTCAGCGATATTCAATTTACCACGATCATCTCTGTCAGCGAGGGTCCTAACATTCATCAGATCGTACAATGTCGAATCACTTGAAAGAAAAAAAAAAGACTACGTACCAAATACGAGCCAACTCCTCCTTCGGAAGACCACTCGTCCCAAATACATCCAGCGCAACAGATCCACTGATAAAACCAGTATTTTGAGTATCCCAAGCACGGAAGAGACCGTTATACTGTTTCTTCTCAGCCTTCGTGAGGGCCCACGGAAGCTGCTGCGTAGCATTGCCTTGTTGTGTTTGGTTATGCTGGACGAAGGATTGCTGGAGATTGGACTGCTGAGGAGCTAATTGGGGTACACCACCCGCAGTATAGGGTGCAGACGTATTCATAGGCATGAACGTGTTGGTCATCATACGTAACCTTGGATCAACGATCCCGGTTGGTTGCGCAATGAGAGGAGCCGTGCCAGGAAAGCCTGTAGGTTGTGGTGCGAGCCCTCCACCGAACCCAGAAGGAGAGGCCGACAGTAATCGATTGGGCTGCGGAGGGGGAGCATTGAGGAAGGAGTGTGTTTGGGTGGTCCTCTGGACGAATTGCGATGGAACTGGGGGTACAGGGGGCACTGGAGGAATGGGAGAAGGTTGTTGTTGCTGCTGCTGCTGAAAATTGGTCCCTGGAAAACCAGTGGCTTGCGGTTGTAGAAAGGCCGGACCACCACCCGGAAAGCCCGTCTGCTGCGGCTGCTGGAATTGCGGGGGACGTTGACCGGGGAAACCGGTCTGTTGCGGAACTAGGCCTCCTCCGAAATTCTGCGGTTGTTGGAACTGGGGCTGTTGTTGAAACTGAGGCTGCTGCTGCTGCTGGGGCTGCTGCTGAAACTGGTTTGGCTGCTGAAACTGGTTTGGTTGTTGGAATTGGTTTGGCTGTTGGAACTGGGGATTAGCTCCAGGATATCCAGTTTGCATAGTGTACTGGAAACCAGGCTGGCCCTGGCCCCATTGCGCCATTGTGGTATGAGTGCAAGATGATGCAGTGTCCGTCCAGCAAATACGAGAAATTAAACTATTATTTTTACTTATTTAGCACTTAGCTAAGTCTCCGGGAAATTCCGTATGTGACTCCAATCACCAATGGAATCTGGAACTTCTCGACTTCGTACGTCCGAGCCTCGCACAGTGGGACAGCGCTCGCATTCAAGTCATGATGCATCAATTGTTCGTTCGTGGTCGGTCCAAAACTAGCGGCTAGGGCGGAGGCATACAGGGCGGACACAATTGTCATGAGATATGCCGACGATCCACGGCTGGCCAAACGGGTTGTCGAGCCGGAGTAAACTAATTCAGGCTATGCCCTCACCTGGCCGCTGCCTAGCCACTACTTATGTCCAGGAGATCCCGTGGGCTCGGATGTGACAGGCTCATTCCATGGGCGTCTCTTCTTTTTGCAGATATATATATACCCCAGGATATATCCAGACACCACATTCTGAATGATCCCAGCTCTGGCCTCTCCCCAGACTACGCCACTCCCTCCCATAAAATCCATCAGGCACCTTCTGGTCCTCTAATCATGACCTGGCTCCCCACCCCCACACAGACTACTCCCAAACGTGTTCTCCTTGAAGAAGCAGAAACACGCCTTGCTGCAGAGCTCTCCGCTATCCGTTCACAGATGAACGAACTCGCCCCGGTCGGTATCTTACCGACTGAGATCCTCGAACAGATCTTCACCATCTGTGTTTCATGGCTTTACTCTCCCAAGAAGCCTAAACATCGTCTTGCATGGTCACAAGTGTGCCGCCAATGGCGGGCGATCTCCTTTAACTCGCCACGTCTATGGCAGTGCATCGATCTCACAGACCCACGTTTCGCACACGAGTTCCTCGTGCGCTCCAAAACTGCACCCATATCCATCTTTTCCCCATCGCCACTCAAAGTCTGTAACGAAGACCTTCGCATCCATGCAAACCGACTGCGCTCTATCGATGTCTTCCTATTCCCTGACGACATGCTTGACCTCTTCACCAAAATCGGCCCCAACCTCTCGTCATTGGCCTCCCTTTCACTAAAAATCCCCCCTGTCTCCTCCACATTCATCCTCGAGACATCCTATACCCTCCGTCCGCCAACTTTCCCTCGACTGCGTTGCTGTCCGGTGGGACGCCCTCTCAGATCTCACCCACCTCACCCTACATGGGCTCTGCCCCAAATTTTCACCTTCCGTCACTCAGATACACGAGATTTTCTCCAAGTCACCCATGCTGGAATACGTCCGCTTGGACAGTATCAGACCAGAGAATCTCGATACCCCCAATTGGATCCTCCACTTGCCCCATCTACACGAATTCATCATCTCAGCCAAAGCCCCTATTATCACCGCGATCCTATCACGGATGTCACTTGCTCCTATAACTCGCCTCCAGCTTTCCTGCGCCTCATTTGACGACCTTCGCACCTTTTTCCCTCGTGGTTTACCTTTTCAAGTACCTGTTAACCATCTGCAGATCGAGGGCCTCCGGTTTGCACGCCATGCCTCACGCTTCCTCCGCCCAAGTGCTCGACCCTGGTCAGAAGACTCACAAGACATGCAATTTGTACTTGATTCTGTCTCATGCATTGCTACTCCGTTCCTATGCTCCCTTCCCGTCATTTTCAACCTCTCCCAAATCACATTCCTTGAATTCAATACAGGCGTCCTTCTCGACCTCTCCCTCTCCTCACTCTCATCCTTCCTAGTCCACACCTTACAACGTCCACACCCTCCGCATCGCATTCAACGTCCTCCAAGACCTCCTCAACCTCCTCACACACCCCCATCATTCCGACCAACAAAAAACTCCAACCCTCCTCCTCCCCAACCTCTCCCTCATCTCATTCAGCAAACCAGGAGATCTCTGGTGGCACTTTAGCGAACACTGGCTCCGCTCCATCACTCATTGCGCTAAAAGTCGGAAAGCACAAGGCTTTCCATTACAGACCCTGGAGTTTATCAAATGCCACGGCGCGACGCCTGGCGGTGGTGCCCTGGCCGAACTGCAACAAGTAGTGCCGGAGATTGTTATCAGCGAGCCGTTTGAGCCTCGGAGACCTTCGAATGCGTCGTTGTTTACGGGTTCGTTTTGAAACTTTAAAAATTTGCGTCCGCCGCGCACGGACGGGGTTTGGTTGGACGGAGAGGGGGGGAGCAGTACGGGCGGAAGCGGCACATACATACACACACACCCTGGTCTGTGATTGAGGTATTTTTTTTCTTCTTTTGAGATATGCTTGGGCTGTCCTGGGACTTTTTCCTTTTTCTTTTTTTCTTGATTTGGTTACCCACTCACTGGTGTCATTGGGCAAAAAAGGCTATAAGGGCCAATGGGTATTTTGGGTAGTTTTGTACACGCTTTTGTATTATAGTCATGATGATGATGAATGGAGATGGCCATGACGATTTTGCCATGATCAATGATCGAACGCGTTCCCTACTTACCTTTCAGTGTGTTGCATGGACATGTCCCAAGCACGTACCCGTAGCCTAAACTCAAGTATGGAAGCACACGAAACTGTTCCTGTCCGGGTGTAGCCGCTGAATTATTGTGGTGCAACAAATCTGGGTTTCCATCATTCACAAACACTCACCTACAATTGAGTCACTGAAACCTTCTTACTTATTATTATGTTCGTACGTTTTTTTCGAGCGCACGTCGGACTCAGTCCGCATGTTATGTCAGTGACGGGGGGATAATAAAAGGGTTGGCTTATGATGGGCTCCATGGTTCTTGGCACCATGAAGTAAAAATCACCACGACCACCGCACAACCGTCCGAACATCGCTCCGTACACAAGTACAAGCTCACTCACTCACTTTTAGCAAGTAAACATGTAAACGCCAAGAAAGAAATAAAGAAGTCGCGTGTGAACGGGCTGCCTTATCTCCCAGCTGCTGGCCAAATTCTGATAAGGATGTCCTCATGTCGGACTAGTAACTACTATTATCTTCACCCTAATACTATCCAAGATCGCCTATCAACTTTTAGCGCACACTATCGACTCAGCCTTACTACAATAAAACATCTCCCTCCGAACATCTCATGACCTATATCATTATCAATCAAGCCACCGCTTAGGTCTAAGTTTGTCCTCACCCCTCACTGATCACTTATCTCGCCGCCGCGGCTTATTACCACAGGTCCGCAGTTGGGAAGAGCCACGGATCTGTCTGGGCGCGAAAGTGGCATATCGCAATGACCTCACATCATATGAAAGTAAATAGCACATAGGGAGATAGCCCAAACCTCGGCCGTGCCATAACCTCACCACTCCCGGACGAGAGAAGTCTGTGCGTAAAACTAAGCGGTGTTCTCGGACGGTCGAAGCAGTGCAGCGTGTACTTATCCTTTATTATGTAATTGTTTAACATTAATTAATACCCCTGGAATCGATGCCAGATCTTAGTACACGGTCGGGGTAAGTGCATACTAAGTACCTGAGATGCCAGCCTCGCGCCAGCCACACGCGTCGGAACGGAAAAGGGGAGTTCGGACTCCGACCGTTCATTCGCCTGTTCAACAACACCATGGCTTCGAAATCCCTCACCTCAGCTTCCATTGATCTCAGCGAAATTTGAGCACCTGATTGGTTATAGTGATCTTCTTCGCCATCCGAGCCATGCCACAGCCTTGGGAACACCGGTCCTTCTTCCCTTTTGTAATATATAGGTTCGAGAAGTCCTGAGTGCGACCCTCGGGCGGGTTTCAATAGAATCGCCAAAACTGAGTTTTTGGTTCCCTGGGTACTATCGTGGCGAACTGAGGCTTCAGAGAGCGTGCTATCGCTCGCACGAGACTAGAACTGCCGAGAGGGTCATAGAATTGGGAGTATATGTCGATTCCTCAACACGTACGACTCAATGATTCAAACATCTTCAGAATTGGTAACTTGTCAGCGACAACAGATGGAAAATTCCAATATAGTTCTCACCGTGTCCCATCAACAAAAGAGAAGCTTCATCTGGTGTTTTGGAAGGCTGCACGCTCCACATGGACCATTACGGTCGAATTCATCAAGTTAACTAGGCCCAAAGAGGTGGTCTCCACAACTCATGGGTTCATGTCTCCAACCCGTTCTCGGAAACCAAAAATAGCACAACCGAAATGATCGCCTACGTACGAGATCAGGACTTAGAATCTGCCGGAAGGTCTGACACACATATGGTGGATCGGATAAATGAAACGTAATTATCGAACGATATGGAATGCGAGACCTGGTGTGAACACCCTTACAACATGTGTATGGGGGTATACAGGGCAAAGTACAAATGAAACGACAATCAACGCGCGGCGAACGTCAACCTAGCTTCGAAGGAGAAGTCCAGCATCTGTTTCACCCATTCAGGCGCAAGGTCCCATAATCGTCGGCATCCTCTTCAATAGCCTTAAAATATTCGGCAGCATCGGATGGGTGCAACACCTTTGTGGGTGCAGCACGGATCTTGAGAAGCAATGGGTTGGGGGGTTCAATAGGGTTACCTTCTTCATCTGAAGTGTGGAATTCAACCTCCTTCATGTGTTTCCCATTGAGCAGTGCCGTATCGGAGACCCTACAAGCTCGGTACTTGTTTGGGTAGCCCGGCCACTGGGGCGGTATCAACCTCAAGAGAATTGCTGTCAGCCGCAAACGTACAGGCTCTTTGTCGAGATACGAGAGAAAACTATTGAAGTCTTGACGGTGGTCACGTGTCAGGTAGATGCAATTGGTGGGAGTGTTGATTGCTGAACCAACTAGCGCCCTGAAATTGACGCCTGTTCAGGCACGAAGCATGTCCCAGGTAATTCCCGCTTCTGTCTGCAACCCATCATCAGGCAAGATCCCAACCTTACAGGGGTAACATACTTTTTTCCTTTCATCGAATTTGTTGAGCGAGAGAGGAAAAATGTAGCTTGCTTGCATACTGTCGAAATGCGCTTCAGATGGGAACAACCGCGCGCGAACCGCGGGATCTATCTTCGAAAAGTACATTCTATCATAGTCCCCTGAGATTGCGCAGCGGTGTCGTTCCCTCTCTGAAACCTGTCTTGCATGAGCACATTAAGACAGCACACCAAGGCCGTATACTCACAAGCTTTTGTTCTTTCCTGGTTGCGCTCCCAATTATCATAGATATTCCATCCAGGGTTGGTGCTTGGGTAAGGGCCCGGATTCAGGCCTCCTAACCACTACCATCACTTGTGAGTGGTCAGGAACCAGCGAACACCGAACCAGACAGAAAACTCACTCTTAGTGTAGGGATAGCGCTCCCACGCGTCTGCTACCAGGACCACCTCCTGGAGCCCCTTTTCTTGTGCTAACTGAATTACGATAGCGACATAGCGTTTGCCATCGTCACATGGAGCATGCTCTAACATACCAAGTAGAAGAAGGTCAAGATGTCCTTGTTTACTGGCTTTGCGCAGGTGCTGAGCGTTTTCCTCAACGATACCCTTCGCAGCATGAACTAATACCTTAACACCTTCCCGATAATTAAAACGCTCGTGGTGCTCTGCGGACTTGGTAAGCGTAATTAGGAAGGTTGGACTTCCGGACGGAAAAGGTTCGAGGGACATGGTTGAGGAACGTTGAACGTTGAAACCATGAAAGGCCCCTATCCTGAAGGTCAAACCAGTCTGAGTGACGTCACATAATGATGGTTTACCGGAATCACATTCTCGGTCCGTCTGGAGTAATTAACAGTTTAAGGTCAGCACAGGTCCGGTTAGCAGGTAACCTGACTGAAAATCGACATTTTTCTTTGAATTGCCAGAACCGACAGTGCGGGTACCCTTGATGAATAAACTCCCCTCCGTGATCCGGCCCCCTCCCTCAAGATCTCGGAGAGCGTCTAGTGTTGTGTACCCAGGCACAAAATAACATTCACCATCGGTCTTCCTCTGGCTGATTGTTGAGGGCGAGTTGTGAGCTGAGAATGAGGAAGTACAGAATCCTTGGCGTTTATAACTTCTCTCAACACCGAATTCAGCACAACAAATGAGAAATTCCATTGTGAAGTTCCCACAGTATCCCATCACAAGAGCTAAGAACCTTGGTCGAGACCGTTTAAAAGGCTGTAGGTCTGCATGGACTACTATGGTTGAATTCATTATCCGGGCTTAAAGGGTGATATCCACGGGGTACGGACTCAAGTCGTCGGACTGCCCTCGGAAACCAAAAATAGCGCGATTGAAATCGCAAGATCAAAATCAACGCCCCTCGGAATGTTGATGCAAATGGCCAGATCGACAAACCATGTCTCCAGCAGCTTCTAGTTATCATGATTGTTGGATATTGTGGAGAATTTTGAGATTTTGTGTCTGGAATTTACACGACCTCTTCTCACCAGCGTTGGAGCGTCGGACTGCGAGGAGAGTGATAAACTGTATCAAGGGACCGGGGCACTGGAATAATATTAGATAACGATCTGAGTAGTCGCTGGAGATTATCAGTTTCAGATCTCTCCAGTGCCGAATGTACTAGGGTAAAATAAACATAGTTGCTTGTCGAGTCACTGAGATTTGAGGCTAGAATGGTCGGCGCCGATCAGGCTCCAATAATGAGGGGCAGAGACCCGAAAATCCCCGCGGTATCCCCAGAATGTCTGAGCCGTTTCATTTATCATACAGAACGGGAGTCACTGGGTGTGTGACGAAGACGGCCGCCTTTGGGAGAGAGAAGATTGTCTGGCGAAGCGGACAGCATGGGGATTGCCCGAGATGCCTATGAGATACTTAAATTAATAGTTAGCTACGCAAATATATTAATAAAAGAAATCAGCCACATTAATGCCTTCGCATATTGAAATTGAATATCTGAGGATATTGAAGGATTTATTAGATGTCCCACACACCTCTTGCGAGTCCACAATGTTAAAACATGACTGGTGACCCGTGCCCTGAGAGCCAACCTGCTTTATCTGGACCAGTGCGCCAACCGCCTGTGATGCATGTGATGGCTAAGCTTATCACCACAATAGGCGTTCATCTTGCAAGCATTGATGGCACTCTCCACCGAGAACATCCCGCAGGAAATTGTGGATGAAATCATCCAACGTGCAGAGAAAGACCCCAGTACTCTCTGTAACCTCTGCCTTGTGTCCACATCTTTCCTTCCCCAAGCTCGGCGAGTCTTATATCACGATATCAACATTTGTAGTGATGATCATGATGCCCCTGTATACTCTGGCTGGGTTGTTAACGTCGAAAGAGCCATCAAGTTTCTCGAAACCATAACCACACACAACAGCGCACTCGCAACACATGTCCAAAGGCTATATCACCACTGCGACAATTCTGACCTGCATTATTGGGACCTCATGAAACGGAGCCTCCGGCTGACGGTCAACCTCCGCAGCCTCATTCTTACGGACATCCCCTTGTCAACTTCGGATCTCTTTGGGGGCTGCACGTTCCGACTTAGGGTTTTCGAATGCGATGCAACGTGCGATGATAGCAAAACGCGCCACGAGATAACCCAATTCCTCTCGCAACAAGCCGACCTCAAGTCGCTCGACATTTGCGGATACACTGGCCCCGACGAGTCGTTTCTCCGGCCTCACCTTCCTAGATTAGAGGCACTAATAGGAGATAGTTGCACTATCGAAAACCTCCTTCCTCGCCAACCCCTTGTCACCAAATTGACTTGGATACTGCACCTTCCCGATGGTATCTCCGAACCACCAGCACCCCATGCGATTGCCTCTTCGCTCTCAAAAATTCATGTCTTCTCTCTGGGCGGGTATTTTTGGCGCCCTGACATTAGCCTCTTCCTTCCCTACTTATCATCAGTTCAAGTCCTCCGTCTCATCGGGGAGGCATCCAATGTGAGTATTCTAATTCTACCCGCCTCACACTAATTTGATTTAATCTCCCCAGCTCCCTCTTCATGACGAATTTGCCCTCATACCCGGTCTTCCCAAACTCCGGATCTTCATCTGGAGTGCAGGATTTCCCCCAGTGGATTGGAGTTTTTTCGAAAATAGAATGGATAGGCACAGCCAGTCCGAGTTCGTCAAGAAGTTATTCGAAAGATCCACAGTCCTGGAAAGGGTATATATTCATACATTACCATCAATAACTGGAATGTCCGTTCCGCCTCGCCCAAAGTTCGATTTTCCCTGCTATCTTTGTTGGGAACGGAGCAAGACTGAGCCCAATAGTCGTTGGTTTTCAGGGTGCCGTGGTGGACCACGGTGTTGTTTCTTGGTACCGTTAGGAGTTTTGTACGACGCGAAGCTCACGGACTGAAGGTCATCGTGCGTGAACGGATCTTCATCCTTGTTTCGCTGTTCAATATTAATCCTCGTCCCTGTAGGAGTGAATTTCGCTCCCCATTTTAATTCCTCTGTTCTTGCATCGACTGTCCTCGAATTCTGAACATTTTATCATTGTATTGATTCCATTGCGAGATTGTGTCATCGCTCATTTTCAGAACTTGTCACCATATGTATTTGTGATGTTTGCACCGTCCCCGGAGTCGCTCGGCGTATCCGTAGAGCCACTCACTATATCTGCAAGTCGCTAGTGGGCATCAAAAGAAACTGAGTACGAGAAAGCACCTTCACCAAGCGTCTTACCTCTCAAGAGGCTCCTTTGATTGCACTGTCGGGATCATGGTATATACTCGGATCTTTGCCCGCCCTGTGGGGTGATATGACAATTCTTCGCGTAGTTATTAGAGTAAACTACGATTATATGGAACGAGGTATCTCGTTTTAGGAGCGGTCGACACCCTGCGGACGAGCGATGCATACAGCAAACGTGCGCGGTTGACGGAAACTTCCATTGTTGGTAAGACGTACACTGGGTGTACAGAAGTGAACGAACGGGCGATAATTTAAGAGTGACACCAGCCTCAGAATATCATTTTAAGCTCAGGCAAAAGTTCGGATGACTGTATGTGCTTCAACACCATAAACGCTCATCCCTTTCTACAAAACAGTCAGGAATATGAACAAAATACTGCTCGCAACGGACAGGGAACGCACCTTCCTAGGACAATTTAGTGTAATCCGATTGCAGCCCCATACCTTGACCTCTTCCAGCATTCTACAGCCACCTGTTCTAACGACATCCGCGTCCGTGGGATCTTCACCAGGTTTCCTGTTGGCCATATCAACGGGGACACCATCCACCCATGCCTTCACAACAAAATCCGACATCTCCCTCACCCATCCAACGTCCACTTTCCTTAACCGGGGCGTCATGACCGCCATCTTGGTTAGTGCCGCCTCCCCAAGTCCTTTCCATCCGTTTATGTTCAACACTTCCAACCTTTCTCCTGAGTGTGCAAGGATAGCTTCAAGAGACCTATCCGCCGGTGCATGGTTTCTCGACAGGTCTACATGCGCGAGTGGTGGGTTGTTTGTCCAAGATTCGAACAATTCTGCCACACCTTTGTCCGTAAGTTCGGGGAGACCGTTGAGGACGAGGGTATCAATAGACGTCGCATGAGGGAGGAGACCCTCGCTAAGGAATGTGTCTGTAAGGAGGATATGGTTCGATACGTTGAGGTGTGTGAGCCCGCCCCCGATTGCGGCGAGGAGGTCGATCATCGCTTCTTCCCCGCATGATCCATCGGGGTCAGAGAGGTCGAGAAAGGTGAATCGGCTTGTGGTATCTTCGCCGAGCCTAGCCAATTCTTGTAGGAACTCGTCATTGAGTTTTCCGACTTCTTTGAGCCGCAGGGCATGTAAATTAGGTCCGCACGATGAAACGAGGGTTTGGAGGCACTCCAAGTCGAAACGGGGACTCTGTGTCACGAGGAATCTTTCAAGGTTCGGGTGGATAGTGAGGAACTTCTGCCATGCAGGTGGCTTCACGAGGAAAGGTCCGAGGAGCTCAATGCTAGTGAGGGCTGGAATGGATGTGCTCATGGCGTTGAACGCATCGTCGTTAATTTGACCACAGAAGTCCAGTCGGAGAGAGGTGAGGTTTGGATTGAGGTATGCGAGCGACGTAAAGGCGTCGGGTGGCAAGTCTAACATATAAATTCGCATATATTCTGAACACACGTTTCTGAAACGTACTCGTTGCATCATACAGAGTGAGGGTCGTGTTGGTTGTACTATAGAACAGTTGCACGTTTTCAGAAGTCCTGAGTGGGAGGTTACGGGTCGATAGTTCAACACACATAATGGTGACTTACAAGCTACGATTCTTGGACAACGCCTTCACGATAGCGTCAATATTTAGCGATCCAATGTCACCTAGGGAGTCGACATCATTGATGTACTTGGTAATGAGCTGTGAGGGAAGTCAAGATTTTGATATTTTAACAGGAATAAAGAGGCTTGCCTGGATACACAACGAAACAAGGCTCGGGAACCTCCTATCCTCAAAACTCAGGACCGTTCTTTTGTCCGCTTGGGCCCTTTTTCTTCCTAGGAGCTTGTGGCTTTTTGAAAGGGTCGATTCCTGAGGCCTGGGCACAAGGGTGGCACAGCCAACCAGGACCGGGCACAGCGGCCACAGTATAGACAGTCTAGTCACATACATGAATTCAGTGTCATTTAGCATATGTAGCCCGTAGGAGAAACGCACCACAGTGAATCTCTTTTCACACTTCACGCAGTTCTCAAAACTCCCTGGAGCAGGTCGCGGTCCTGTTCCAGCAACCGCCCCGCCGCGCGTGATCCTTGAAGGTGCGGTATATGCATCATCATCCTCGTTCATGTCATCATCACTATCTTTGACCCCGCGTTTCTTCTTCTCCTTGGCCTTGAGTTTAGCCTCAGCGGCCTTTGTGAGTTTGCGTTTCCTTCCAGTAGGCTGATTTTCTGGTTGACCCTGCTCTTTTTCACCTTCAGAATCGTCCAAATTATCTGACATATTGCCGGAATGCTGAATGCCAGATAGAGAAAGGTCAAAGGTCACCCTAAGTATTTGAAAGGCATAAGGAAACCCACACGGAGATTCGAGCGAGTCCTTGTCCTGGTCCTTCGGCCTTGGACTAGAGGCTCTGCCCCGGCGTTGTTATTATTTTGTTGATTAGAAGGTCCGGCTACGGGTTGCTCTTCGTTCTGTTGCTGGTTTCGGGCATTCTGGACTGCTGCTCGACGAGCAATGCTGGTGGCGTTGATGCCAGATTCCTGTTTAGATAGTTTCAGCAGCAATCCCGGGCAACAAAATTCGTAATCATACCCTCAGAAATTCTGTAAGAGCTGATGTCGGTCCACGAACATTATTGGGACGACTCATCGCGGAAGCGAAAAGTTAATTAAGGCGTTTGTGACAGAAACCCTGTGTGACTTCCTGGTGTTTCAATTTCCCACGAACTTTCGTATGGGCATGTAGGTTTGACCTGTTCCACAAACCAGCAGGGATTAGTTTATGATACTACTGAGGGAACAATTTTTGGTAAGGTATTTTTTTGCATGGATAACCGGTTGGAGGTTCTGAGTTCACACAAGTTCCTCAGCAGAGCTGAACTTGACTGGGTGTGACAAATCCAGTCATCGACTAAATAATGGCACCACTCTCGTCGAAACCATTAGACCCAAAGGGGTGATCTCCACAACTCATGGATCCCGGACTTCAGCATTACAATGCTTTCAGCCCCGTTCTTGGAAACCAAAAATAGTAACACTGAATCGATCGCCTATCTACGAGACCAGGACTTAGAATCCCCTGGAAGGTCGGACACAAATGGTGGATTGGCAACTTAAACTTAATTATCGTGTGCTATCAAGAACTTTGTGAGATTCTGTGTGTGAATATTCATGAGAGTCAACGATCAATGGGCAGCAACCATTAATCTCCTTCAAGAAGAAGTTCCTCATCGGTTTCACCACTCGGGTGCAAGGTCCCATAAATGTCGGCGTCTCTTTCAACAGCTCGAAAGTAATCGGCAGCACCGGATGCGTGCAATACCCTCGCAAATGCCGCGTGGGCTTTGAGGAACCGCGGATCGGGGGGGACAATGGGATTACCTTCTCCGTCGGAAGTGTGAAATTCAACCTCCTTCATGTCGTTCCCATTGAGCAGTACCGGATCGGAAACTGCACAGACTCGGTACTTGTTTTTGTAGTCTAGGTACTGGGGGGGGGGGTGTATCAACCTCAAGGCAAAAATCGCTGTCAGCCGCAAACTTACCGGCTCTTAGTCGAAATACAAGAGAAAACTCCCGAAGAGTTTATGGTAGTGATATGTCAGGTAGATGCAGTTGGCGGGAGTATTGATTGCTGAACCAACAAGTACTTTGAAATCAACGCCAGTCCAGGCACGAAGCATGTCCCAGGTAATTCCCGCTTCTGTCTGCAACCCATCATCAGGCAAGATCCCAACCTTACAGGGGTAACATACTTTTTTCCTTTCATCGAATTTGTTGAGCGAGAGAGGAAAAATGTAGCTTGCTTGCATACTGTCGAAATGCGCTTCAGATGGGAACAACCGCGCGCGAACGGCGGGATCTATCTTCGAAAAGTACATTCTATCATAGTCCCCTGAGATTGCGCAGCGGTGTCGTTCCCTCTCTGAAACCTGTCTTGCATGAGCACATTAAGACAGTACACCAAGGCCGTATACACACCAACTTTTGTTCCTTCCTGGTTGCGCTCCCAATTATCATAGATATTCCATCCAGGGTTGGCGCTTGGGTAAGGATGGGCTCGTATCCGGACCTCCTGACCGCTGCCATCACTTGTGGGTGGTCAGGAATCAGCGAACACCGAACCAGACAGAAAACCCACTCTTAGTGCAGAGGTAGCGCCCCCATGCGTCCGCCACCCGAACCACCTCCTTGGGCCCCTTTTCTTGCGCCAACTGAATGACGACGGCGGTATAGCGTTTGCCATCATCACAAGATGCATGCTTTAACATGGCAAGCAGGAGAAGATCAAGGCGGGCTCGTTTACTGGCTTTGCGCAAGTGCTCTGAGTATCCTTCCACGATTCTCTCTGCAGCACCGACTAATACGTTTGACATCTTTGTGACGATGGAAAACGCCGGTGGTACTCGTCGGACTTTGCAACAGTAGCTGGAAAGGTTGGAAATTCAGAGGGAGAAGGTTCAAGTGACATGGCTGAATGAAAGGTAAACAGTGAAAGACCCTTAACATCAAGAGGATCGTCATCCTCATCTGAGACACTTCAGGAGATTTTGTACCAAAGAAATCAAAAAGTGACACTCGTAGCCATTTCCGGACATACCCCAAAACTCGGTCACACACCTCGCTTTCGATCCATTCGTCTCAAAAAGACTTAGTACAGTTGTTCCAATGCGTATATTACCCATTGGCACCCACGGCGAGACTTGGGATGCTTTTGATACATTCTTTGAGCGCTGAAGTTGACCCACGAACATTATTGGGATGACTTATCGTGGAAGTGAAATGTTAATTAGTGCGTCTGTCACACGTCAGAGCGCTGTGTGAATAGCAAATTCCACCTGCTCCAGCAACCATATCCTGACGCAAGCCAAAGCACTCAGCAGAAGGTATCATTTTGAAACCAATTTGAGCAAAGGAATGGCAGATTGTAAGGTATTTTTTTGCATGACATCAGATCGAAATTCTAGATATGGCGAGCGGAGTTTTTCAAACTCTTCAGCGGGAACTTGGCCAGGAGAGGAAGATCCAGGCGTCTATTAATAATGGTTGCCTTGCAAGATAACCCTTAGTGCCCCCTTAAAGAGCCAAAATTCGCGGCCTAACTCTATTCAAAAAGGAAAAGTACAGCCTACATTGCTGCAACTATTAGTTTAGGTTTGCGTTGACTGCCTGGTCCATTAAGGCTTTCAAGAACATAACGATATCATTTCTTTGATTACTCCCAGACACTGTCTTTCAATCATCCCTGCCACCAGTTCTAGTGAGGACTCGTTCTGCTAAAAAAATCGTCTTTCCCACCCATGGATGCTTGACTCGATTATCTGATGTATACCATCAACACAGTGGGCCCTACCTTCCTTGTGCACTTCACAGGTTTAATGACATACAAAACAACCGCAATTACCCACAAAGTCCGGTACAGTATATGCACTTTTTGAGCTAAGGTGCAAAGAGGGGAACCACTTGAGCTGTGGTGTTCAAACGCTCGATGCTGACAGGTCATGAAACTGCCCACGCTATCTCTGGAGGTTCCCTTATGTTGACACTGAACAATAAATTCTTAAATGGTGTAAATAAGAAAGCTGCCCCCCCCCCCCTGAGATCCGGAGAACCCATTTATTATTATTATTATTATTAATATAGTGGTTATATTTCCTTGGCAACATCTTTGAGTCATACAGGAAAGATCAAAACATAGTGCATAATGGCGGGTGCAAAACCGGTTCACCTTGAATAAATCAAGAACGCACCTATCCTACACCGTAGTTCGTTTCATCGTCACCCACTAAGCAATTTATACGGTAACACATAGAATGTGTCATTCCCAAGGGATTTGTGTGCCAATATCGCGCATTGGCCTGCCGTCTGGGATCCCACCACCAAAGCGGTGGAGAAGCCGCCCAAAGTGAGGCAGTCCAGCAGTTCACTAAGCGGCTCTGGTTTCCCCCCAGTTGAAAAGGGTCGATTCGGATCCATCTGGAAACCAGATGCCTTCGTTAGCTTCTCGGTCATATAGATCACCTTAGAGGCACCCACTGTCTCAGTTAAACATTGGTCCGCATAGGCCTTGATCTCGACAATACGACCCTTATTGCCAGTACACCCGTCACCGTCATCAAAACATGAAACATTTATCTTAAATGATGTGGTAGCACGCTCGATCCAATCATCCCATTGATTTGTAATGTCAAGTTTTCGGAGAAGGCGTTCTTCTTGGAGTGCTGCATGTTCCTAGAAAAAGGAATGTTTCACCTTTAGCCTCCGAGAAACGCAAATCCAAACTCACGTTGCTGGTAAGCCAGTCCAGGAACGTGACAAATCGATAAGGGACACCAGTCGGCACATACCCATCCATGATGATACGGAAGTTAATTTTCCCAAGAACTTCAATAAGCTTTAAAGGGTATTGGCCCTTGGATAAATCAGCATAGTGTATTCCATAAGGACAGGACCCAGAAGGACATGGTAGGAGATGGTGGAACAGAGCTCGCCGAGCGTTTTCCCAAGCGTCACTCCTGAGTTCTTCATTGTTTTTGGGAGATGATGACCAAGAGAGTCGCATCTCGGAGACTCGAGGGATACCGTCGGCTATAACAAGGCCATCGTTTAGTGAAAAGGAAAACATGTACGGGAAATTTGAAACACACTTGCAGCATTTATCTCTTGCAATACCCGAAAGTGACATTGCCATAAATCCGCGATGGCCTCCTCCGGGCTGATCCAAAATCTCTCCGATGCCTCAGGATTAGCGAGGTAATTGGGAAAAGAGGGATGGAAAGGCCGGATTGGTGTCCAAACTGGCATTATCAGCTGCCGGAATGTCAAGAAGTGAGTGTAGCATCCGTAAGCAAGAATAGGCATCATGCTTTGTGATGTTGAGAATGTTGCAGAGGTACCAGAATGGAGTAGCATCCCGAGCCAATCCCCCAAAGCCCACCGGTAAAACAAGAAACCCAAGTATCCTCTTTGCAGTAAGGTAAGATTCTGATGGTATCCCACCCAATATTCGTGCATACACATTATGAACGGCTTCAAGAGGCTTAACGGGCTTTCCAGAAGCGGATGGGGTGGGGGTGATTGCGGAGAGGACGGCTTTGAATTGAGTCATGGGATTTGCAATATAGGGGTTAGCAATAAAATTCATAACTGCGTCTGCAAACAAGAAAAGGCCCGAGGCAGCCAGGAGGAGGCGGCTAAAGTCCCATGTGTTTGGCCAAGGCTGTTCCACCAGCTCCTCATAGTCAACCCGAATGTCGTTGAATCGATTTTCCATGAAAAATTTGACATCTGCGAGGGCGTCCGAGGATCCTACCGGAACGAATTGATTATGAATTCCCTCCCCCTGGTCCCGGCCTTCACCAAGGATTTTCACCAAGTGCGGCTCACGGCGGGCTGCGATGACCCAGACTAAGGGTGCCAACGGGTAATCCTGAATGAACTTGACGATGAGTTGAGCGACCCGTTTCTGTGTATCAATGGTGTGAAAGTGATCCAGACCATCAATAAAAATGGACAGAAGATGAGGGAGTGCAATCAGCTGTGCCTGGCCGAAAGGCTCTGCAATCAACACGTCGAACTGCCGCTCCATACTGGCGTCCACTAATGTCGGATCGCTGCCAATTCGCTCTTGTACATAAGCGAGATACGAGGGGAGTTTGGTAGCCAGTCGGTAGGAAACGGTGATCCAAAATCGCGGCGGGGTATCTTGCCCAGAAAGAGGGCTGGGCCAAGGCTGCAGAGTGTTGGAGCCCACTGGGGGGAAGAAAATCGAAGCACCCAGCCGGCTAGATTCTTCTTCACTCTCCGCAAGAGTCTGCATGATAGCGGATTTTCCAATGCCTGCGGGTCCAGAGAGCCATAACAACTTATGGCTTGACTTTAATTCACGTAGCCACGATTGAATCATCTTGATAAGTTTCAAACGGGTGCCACGATAACAACGCGGAGGGGGTGCACGAGTTGCAGAATGAAGCTCAACCCCGGGCATTGCACGGCCCTCTAACCAAATTAGATCTGGTATTTCCTTAGTTTAAATTGGTGGTTACGATAATGGAGCGTACTAATGGACGCTTGTTTGTTGATATGGATGTGTTCCGCCAATCAATGGATGGTTGACGGTAAAACCATATGCATAATTAAACCAACCACCGATACGATTGCGTATGTGTATAGCTTTCCAACACAGTTAGTGTAGACTAGACTGGAGAATACCTCGTACTCACTTGAATCCCCCCCCGGCGTGGCTGTCCGAGTTTGTGCCCCTGCTGTTGACCTATTTAAATCAGAAAGGTATAGACTGTTGTTTGGGTTACCTGTCGTATCACTAACAGAGTCTTCAAGGGAGGATGTCGCCGTCCCGAGCACTGGAGACCCAGCCGAAGTCGGCTGTGGTAGCATTGACGATGCAGATGAGGACCCTATTACCACAGTGATGTCGCTTTTGTTGATGGAGAGGGTATCTGACGATGGGCTCGAACTGATGACCTTGACGCCAGGTCCTGATAGTCAATGTAGTTGCGAAGTGAACTGAAGCGAGCTGGGGTGACACTTCGTTGTGACTTCGCAGCGCCGAAGTGTAACCAAGTGAAGTCTCGAAGTCTTATCGAAGTGTTCTGGCATCACCGGCAATACCCAACCAGTAGGAGCTGACTCCTCCATCTGCCATTCAACGCGCTAAGCTTTACTCAACTGTGTGAGATTGGAATCACCCGTGATGCCCTGGTTGATTGGATGTTGGGTACAGGTCCCTTGCTGGATTGGGCTCACAAGAATTAATCTGGCAGTATATTCCCAGATACCTTGGGCCTAACACACAAGGCAGGCTGGGGAGTACAGAGAACATCAGAGCTGTGCAAACAACGGTCAAAACTAATCGGAATGCTTAGTGATGCTGCTCTTCACATTTCTACCACCGGACTTCACCCTGTATGCACGATATATGATATGGGAAGAGTAATTATTAAGTCACCTATTAAATCACGGACCAATCAGAATCGGGAGCTAGTGCGCCAGAACACTTCTTGAGCGTGCCTCTCATCGACATCACACTGATTAAACCTGTGCTTGCTCCCTTGCTCCCCTAGGACAACCGAGCCAGTTTCCGCCTGCCATTAAGTACTTCCTCCATGGACACACTGCACCCATCGCAAGAGAATGAGGAAATGTCTTCATTGTCTTCTGCTATAGCACATTCATCCTCCCTGGTGAGTTCGGCTGTTTTGCACCCGCTGTGGGATCATTTGACCGATATCTAACATGGCTTTGGGCTAAACTCACGAAATATTCATGCGCGCTCTCATGGACAATTCAAGGTTCCTGCTGTTGGTGATCGTGTATCCTTCACATTAAGATCCGGTACGATACTTGCCTTTGCATCTTTGAGTTTACAATTGATGAACTTAGGCCAAATGGCTGGATACATCGCAACGATGTCCACGGAAGAGCAAGAGGCGTTTGACATAGAGGTGGCTCAGAGGCGGCTTAGGATGCGAAACGCAAAGCAAGCGGCAGACGCCAGGAATGTCGAATCCCAAGTAAGTCCTCCAAACTACCATTCCAGTGGAGCTACTCTTGGGTAGAATTACCCAAGTTTGGACGAGTCAGGGTTACATTTAACATTCCTGTAACTGTACCTCCTAAGTCATTTGCCAGCTTGTGGACTCCCTTCAAGTTGTGGGAGAGCAAAGGTGAGTGTTATCGAGCGAGATTTGGAGAGCGTTGTGCCTCAGTAACTCAGCACCCTTTTGGGAAGCTTTACCAGCAAACCTCCCTCCGCAGAAGCTCCGGAAGCTTCATTAGCCTCAAGGGCCTTCCAAATTTCAGAGGACTCACCTTCAGAGGCCTCCAGCAAGGTTCTTTTTTGGACCAACCAGGACCCAAGGGAGAGTGTGCTTTTCAACACTGCAGGTGTTCTTTACCGTTTTCAGGTTAGTTCTTTCCACACATCCCCTTCTTCAGGTTTTGATCTCTCGTGGGGGTTTAGACGACTGTTGCAGCAGACGGTCAGTGCACAACCATCCTTTGGCGTACCATTCGCCCGAAAAAGGAAGACAGAGTTGCAAGGTTAGAGTGGGCGATGAATGGCGGTCTCGGTCGGGTTGTAGTAGGGAAGGTCAGCTATTCCCTAACGTTCTCAATGGCTTCCAGTATACTTAGGGTTGCACAATTCAGAAAGCACTTCCGATGTCCGATTTGGTCCATCCTGACTCAAGCATTCCTAGTACGCGGCTTCCAACTGCTGGGCGATGCCTGTCCTTAACTCCATATATAACTAGGGCTCTCGCTCTTTCAGCGGGCCCGATGGCCTCCAATACCAGTGGCGTCCCAGTAAAAAAAATGCAGATATTCTTGTATGTCTGAATCGCAGTCACCTTTCTCTTGTGAATTGATTCTAAAACAGAGTTTTCCAACTGCGAGGTGGGAGTAGTAGTGCCATTATTGCATACTTCCACCCAACACTCCCAACGCGCTTCGTCGAAGGAGATGTCTATGGCGAGCTCCACTTGATCGGAACTGCAGGTTCTGGTATTGTAGTGAGTGCGTTACAAGCCTTGGATGAATGGAAGATCTGACTAGGTGGGAAGATGCATCCACCGATGATGGATAGAGTCATTCTCACTGCAATGTTATACCGGTTTTGTGTGGCTTGGAATTTGTAGGACTTTTGATGTTCCAGAGTTTCTGATGCACCCGCAATGCAATTGCTGTAGTTTAGAATCATACTGGATGTTGAACGACTACCTGCGGGGTTTGAGAAATCGAATGTGGATTCTGAGTGACTGAGCTGGACATTTCGGCCGAACAAGCTGCTGTTCAAACCGGTTCGTTCTGGTAGTAGATTATAAAACTCCTCTCATATGAAAATATTCCAACGTTTCTCAATCAGCGCCCCCTGAAAAATCAGCTCAGGAGTTGTAAGCCCTTCAATGTGAATGCACTCAGAGATTATCAACCCCCACCAACCCGGTCCCTCTGACACTGTCGGAAGTGTTTTCGTCACCTCAGTCGAGAACCAACAGCGCCATTCCCATGTGTTCCTTTGGACGCCTGCCCCTAAATTATCTTTCTATGTCCGTTCTTCATGACAGTATCAGCCTTTCAGATCTTGCCGTCTTTCTGTCAACTCGACAATCACCAACGAGTTATGACGTCAGGATAATAAGCGGTGTGTATGCGTGACAAATAACTCTGCGTGCGGTATACGTCCGGCATTAGCTCTAACGAAAATGAGAAATGCACTGGAAAACATGCGATTAACTAAACCGAAGCCACCAACCCTTCAAGGTCCAAGGCGGCTCCAAAAACTCATCCACATAAACGCACGTATAACAGCCATAAACCGATAATACCATCTGTTCATTCTAAACTATGTCCATGGGATAGCAGTCGTTCAGACGTATTTCGAGAACAAGAGCATCAACGACCGGATGATAATATGGCTGGAAACGAGTTTCGGACTGGCGGCAAGAATCTGATTAAACGCAACAAATCAGGTTCGCAAACAAAATGTAATGAAATGAAAAAGTTGGGGGGAGAAATGGACGAACCTTGGGTGCAAGACCTTTGAAGAACGCCGTAGGATCCTCAGCCTTAAGCATATCCTTCACAGCCCTAACGCAGGAAACCCTATGTTCGAATTTGGCACTCTGAATACACGTCTTGAGAGTATCGAGGGGCGCTGCGACGGTGATGGAAGCCACGGCACCTGCAACCCGACGCGGCAAAGTTCTGTGTCCAGGTTGCTTTAGAGTAGTTTTTCACGTGAGAGTGCATTCTTTCATCCACGCCGAGGAACTAAAGAGCTATACAAGAAGAAAGAAAGGAAGATAAGTCGATGCATGCGAGTGAGGAGGAAATCACAGGTTTTAGGAAAGACTTACAGCGAAGCTCCTGGGAGTACCTCAGGCCATAGTCCACCCCCCCAACCATGGTACAGCGTCGTACCCCCCTCCATAGAAGTACGGACGCACTCCTTTCGCGGAATGCCTCAGGGTTGACCGGGACCTACCGTCTGGTTTTAAACGCGCCTAGCGGAAGAAGCGCAACTTCTCGAATGCCAGTCAAACTACACAGCGTTGTTAGTACTCAACGGCGAAAGGAATTGAAGAGGAAACACCAACCTTCCAGTGGTAGCTTACATCAGGATGCTGAAGCTGTTCAGACACTTGGAGCAAAGGGATGTTGAGCGAGCGAGGAATATTGAATATTGAATGATGACGGGTTCTGCCGAGGTGGCTATATACGCATAGATTTGGACAACCTGAATGAGGCACCCTTCTGAGCGCCCGCTCATTTCCCTTGAGGGGGTCAATCGAGAGCAGTCCCATCTAGCCAAAAGTCGATGAGACAAGCCTCGACGAGTGAGAACTTCCGCCGGTAACTTGTCAATAATTTTCCTCCATTCCTCTGACCTACCCTCCCCCACTTTTGTCTGTTGCATGTTCACCGCTTCGGTCTGTTCGGTCAACCTCAGTTGCTGCGAAAATGCGTCGTCCAAAGCGGCCTCCCATGGTTCCCAGGCAGCGGAAAGTCTTTGCAAAGATTCCGATGGCAAAACACCTAATGCCCTTATCAACAAAGATATCACCCACGGAGGGAGTGTGGTCATTGACTGGGTTGGGTGGAAGACTCGAGAAATGCATCACGCTTTAAGCCGAAATTGTACAAGAGGGTCTATACCCCAGAAATACGGAATCAGATTGGATGGGTGAAGTACTTCACGAGTAAATGCAGGGCGGCCTTCAGGTGTGTTCAAAGAGGTTCGACGGAGAACTTGTAGCAAGGTCAAATTTAGGTAAACCGAAATGCTACCTGGACTATCGTTGTTGTTCCATTCCGTCAACCCCCTCCTCCCCATGCATTCACATTCCTTCATACCCGTTTCCCTTGCCTTGTTATTACATAGAGGTGAATTCAGGCAACTATCACATCACTCAGGTGTAAATCGTCCCTCTGTCCGAGAACGAGGCGCCTCACCTTCTGCTGTGTTACCCTTATGAATGGCGGTTCAAATTAGGTACCCCCGAGAATACAGACGGCCACCCAAGACATAGAATAGATGTGCTCACCCAACTCCTACTGATGGCAGCACCCGTCACTCATAAGCTGCCATAAGCACGGGAAGATGAATTGCGTCTTTTGTTGCTGTTCTGGGAGGTGTGGCGTTGCTGCTGCAGTTGACTCAGGGGCGCATTTACGGAACAGCAAGCTCAGGGACAGGTACTGGAGCACCGGAGGGATCTGGTGAAATTCAACACTGCAGGAACGCTTGCGAAACCAGAATCGCTATGTTACCTTTTTAAAATAAGCTGCCGTTTAAGGTGTGAACACGTCGGATGAAGGTCAATTTCTCTCAAACTGCTGATCCTCTATATCCGACACCAACAAACCAACGAGGACTTTGGGAATTGGGCTCCGCAAGGAACTTCTGACTTCGCCAAGAAATGTAGCACACAGTTCGTGGATGACAGCCTTAGACCACGGCGGGGGTGACGTCGAAAATCAGGAACATTTTGGAGCCAGCAGGAGAAGATATCCGACCCGAAAATGATAACCATTGAGGTGCCCCTTTTGAGCACAAGAAGTAACGAGCCATTCTAGCCAAGGTTTGAGCGCGAGCTCTGAGGGGATCACCCAACTGGGGTTACTGGGTTAACAGAACTTATTGCAGTACAAGAAGAGAACATTCATCATCGGCCATCTGTGGAAATACTTTCTGTAGGAAGTTCGGATGAATTTAACACTACTTTCTTGGGGCACCCCCGGACGTCTTTCCGGAACCAGCATTGGGTGCTTTCGAGTTTAAGCCTCCACCAGGGTTCACGACCCCACTATTGACATTCTTCGCAGCAGCAGATTGAGAGCGACTGGCGAAGGTGTTGGTACCTGTGGGTTGACCGGTCCTTGCCTGAGGGTGGGGGCACGATGTGGTGAGCGGTTCGGGTGTTGGTATTGAGGTCAAAACACGAACCTGCGTTGATTGAATCCTGGATGCATCAGAGGGCGTTATAGGATGTTTGCTCGACATGGTGTATAAGTGAAAGACTGGTGATTATGAGCGACTCAGGATGAAAGGAGGAGAGCTCAGGTACACAGGTACTCACGTTAGTGAAGTAGAGGAAATGGAGTTCTTACTCTCAAGCTCTTGAACTCGCAATAGGCCCCAGCCAGAATTTTATACCAGATACCTCGCCTTCGTTGCCCCACCGCGCGAAATATGCCATACGCCCATTAATAAGAAATGAGCTTCTCTGGTGGCCCAGATCAGCCATGAGGCCTGCGGCGGCATCTGCTCGGGTTGTCCCTGCGTTCGAGATGCGTAAAAGCTAAGGTTTACAGACAAATCAAAAACTTAATCATGGTGAGCTCGCGATAGAAGCCGATCTTTGTCCATGCTTTGTAACAAATAGGGAACTCTCTAAGTTCTTGGTCACCCAAAAAGTCTCTAAGCTCTTCCCCTTACACCAATCACGTCGTATGGACTTATCAGCAAACCCAGGCATGCACTATAATAGCTACGTCGAAAAAATATCTCCCACGAGCTTTTTCACGATCTTAGATCCGTCAAACCCATAATTTGCCCCTATCCAAAATGAAAAGTTACATCGTGACAACTATCAGTTTAGGTATGCGTTAGCTGTCTGGTCCCTGAATCCTTTCAAAAACCTAGTAAGATCAGTCCCCCGACCACCCCCAGACGCCGCCTTCCGATAGTCCCCACCGCCGCTTCCACCTGAAGCTTGTTCCGCCAAACACCTGTCTTTCCCATTCCCAGGCACTTGGCTTGGTTGATCCGACGCCGCCTCCGACGTGATGGCCCTAATCTTCCTGGCGTGACTTGCAGGTCCGAGAACATATAATGTAACAGTAATTATGTGTGCATCCCTGAACTCCTTCAGCGCCCTGACAGCAGTATTGTAGGTCACCACAATCGGCGCTTCTCTGCCTTCCTCCACACAGATTCTCTGAGCGAGGGCGCGAAGCGGAGGACCGTTCGAGCGAATATGTTCAAGAAAAGCTCGGTGTTGGCGGGGCATGTAACCACCCATACGTTCTCGGTAAGATCCCCCACCTCGTCCTGGCGTTGAGGGCACCGAGGGCATGATATCTACTTCGACCCCGAGATAGGCGTCCAGAGCCGGGATCAGAGACCTTTGACCTGCAGGTTGGCCCAGCAAGTCTCGACAACATCTCCTGCCAACCCTCGACTTCATCTCTTCCCCAAGGGTCACTATCTGCACCCCTAACCCAAGGCACGATATTCCGTAACTCGCTCCAAGTGAGGACCATCGGCAGGAATGGATGCCTCGTGGGTGGCCATCCTCAGTGATGTCAGGGCCCCACCACCCCAGAGTTCTACGTACATGTCGTTCAACCAGAACTCTTCTTCATGGGCGGTCCCAGTAAACGTGGTCTGGTATTGGAAGTTACCAGCCACTGGGCGAGCACTTTCCTTACATGGTTCCCGGGGGTTCCAATTATATATAGCGTGATCAGAATAGGTGGTAATTGACGGGTGCTGTAGTTGTTTAGACACCTGAAGCAGGGGGATAGAGAGCGGGCGAGGAATGATGATGGGTTCTGCGGGGGGGACAGTTTGTGCGTAGAATTGAAGAAGATAAGAGAGCACATGATGTGCCCTTCTGAGGGCCCGTTCATTTCCTTTGGGACCGTCAACTGAAAGTACTGCCATCTAGTCAAAGGTCAGCCGATCAATGAGATCAATCTAAACGTGGAAACTCCTGCTAGGTGGTACCTTGTCAACAGCTTTCCTCCACTCCCTTGACTTACTCTCCTCGACTTTTCCCTGCTGCATGTCCATCTCTTCAACTCGTTCCGCTAGCTTCAATTTTTGCGAAACCGCAGCATCCAAATTGGCCTCCCATGGTTCCCAAGCAGCGGGAAGCCTGCGGAGAGGTGGTTCTGCTGGCAAAAAGCCGGTACCCTTATCAATAAAGATACCATCCACAGGGGGCATGCACCCATTCATCGGGTTTGATAGACAGTCAGAGGGATGCATCACTCTTTGGGTTAGGGTCGTGCAAGAAATACTATGCCCCACAAATGTAACTGTGGGTTGAGATCAACGCAAAAATATTGGCTCCTTTGCTTAAGTACTTGAAGTAAATGCAGGGTGACCTTGGGGTGTGCTCAAACTCTCAGAGGTCCTGCGGTGGACTTACGGACAGGTCGAGTGCAGTTAGGCTGGAACACCGCCCAGATTATCGTCTTCGTTGTGTTCCTCCAGCTTTCCTGCATTCATAGGATACATCTTTCCAGGGCCCTTATGCCATTTTCCCTTGTTCCTTTTCGAAAAAAGCGTTGGATTCAAGTAACTCTCACACGCTCAGGCGTATGGTCACCCCCATTTCCATGACCGAGGCGTATAACCTTCTGCTGTGTCGCTATCATAGACAGGGACACCGGCTTGGTGATCGGTATTTACGTGAGTTATCCCGACACCAGCAACATAAGTTTGCAGATGAAAAGGCCCCGGTGGAGCAACTGAAGCTACGGGAGGAATCTAGGCTCATAATGACGCCTTCAATACCAAGCCCTCTCACCGACTTATGATCCAGTGTTATGTACACAAGCCCTTTCGTGAATAAAGCTTCCTCGCTCGGGTTTCGGGGCACTGCTGTAGGAGTTGAGGTAGTTGGGTATTCATCCAAGATCGGCGGCGGGTAAATTCAATCTTTTCAGGCCAGAACCCATCGGGCAACGGGATAAGGACGAGAAGGGGAAAATTCGGCGAGATACCCAGGGCGCCTCCGATGCTATGGCTTCGATAAACAAATGTGATGGAAACAGCGGCGAATGTCCAGACCCACAGACAAAGGCAGGCCACAGCGTCGGATGCACAAGAGCTATAAAGACCTATTTCATTAGAGTCTTTCACAGGACACACCTATGATTCCCGATGTGGCCAGCACGGAGGAGCGCCTTTCAGGACCTAACTTCGACAATTGCGCACACTCGAGGGAAACAAGGTATAGGAAGTGTGTCTTCATCTATTTATTTTCATCACACATACATCGGGAATCAACCTCGTTCCGTGCACTACTTATAAAAGCCATTCAGTTGGTGTGCCATTTCTTTTATTGCTTATGCAATTCGCCATAGCTTGGATGTCTTCATCGTTCCTGAAGACTGCCTAAACCCAATCTCGCGACTACTCCCGGGGATGCCTCAATCGTCCACTCCAAGATCAGTTCAGGAGTCATAAGCCCTTCAATGTTATCAAATTCTCCACTGAACCGGTCCTTCCAACGTTTCCCCGTGTTTTCCTTTCGGACGCCCGCGCCTAAAATATCTCTCCATGTCAAATTCTTCATGACAGTATCAATCTTTCAGATCCCACTGCCTTCTCATCAACTCGACAATTATCAACGGCTCATGACGTCAGGATAATGAGTGGTGTGTACGTGATAAATAACTCTGCGTGCGATATACGTGCGGGCATTACAACTCTGAACGAAGAAAAAACTCTAAAACATGTGATTAATTAAACCGAAGCCACCAGCCCTCACAGCGATAGGCGCCCCCAAAAACCTCGCACATAACGCACATATAACAGCAACAGCCTTAAGCCCATAATACCATCCACTTGTTCTAAATCATGTCCATGGGTCGTCGTCGTTTAGACGTATTTCGAGAAGAGGGGTATCAACGATTGGGCAACGGTATAACTGAAAACGAGTTTCGGTCCCACGACAAGAATCTAATCAAGTGCAGCAAATCAAGTTAATAATCAAGTGAGGTGAAGCGGAAGACATAAACGGACCTTAGGTGTAAGACCTTTGAAGAACGCCGTGGGGCCCTCATTCTTAAGCATATCCTTCACGACCTTAACGCCAGAGACCTTATGCTCGAAATTGGCGTTCTGAATACGTGTCTTGACGGTATCGAGCGGCGCTGCGACGGTGATGGAAGCCACGGCACCCGCAACCGATGCGGCAAAGTTTTGTGTCCAGGTTGCTTTAGAGTAGTCTTTCACGTGAAGAACGTATTCTTTCATCCATGCCGAAGCACCAAAGAGCTATAGGAAGGAAGAGGGAAGGCGATAAGTGGATTCATGTGAGTAAGGAGGAAATCACAAGTTTTTAAAAAAGACTTACAGCGAAGCTTCCGGGAGCGTTTCGAGCCATGGTCCATCCCCAACCACGGTACAGCGTCGTACCCTCCTCCATGAATATACGGATGACACCCCGACCACGGAAAGCCTCAGGGTTGACCTGGCGTTTGATTTTTAGCGCGTCCAGCGGAAGAAGCACAACTTCTCCGATGCCAGTCAAACTGTACAACATTGTGAACACTCCACATCAAAAGGGAACTGAAGAGGAGGACACCGACCTTCCAGCGGTAGCTTGCATCATCATCTTCCCCTTCCTCTCTCCAAAGGTATTCGTAAACTGGGGCTTGTAATGCTTGGAAATGACGTCGTTGAAGTATGGTTGACCACCAAACTTGTATATCCGTTGTGAGACTTTATAGCCTGCAGCATAGCCAAGACCGGGGAAGAGAGAGAGTAGCCTGGTGGTTAGTGGTGCAGTGGCCGAGTCCCGGAAGATGATGGAGGAGAGGTTCTGAATCGAGACCTACGGAACACAAACGTTTCAGACAGCATGAGAAATAACGAGGGGGATAAGAAATACCTTGCTCTTGTTACTCATAAGTCGTTTCGCAATGGTGTCGACGGGATGGAATATCAAGAGTTCGGCAACACCTGGGTGGTCGAGTTAATCCATACTCTGGGACTTCATCGGTAGAGGTTCGTACCAGAGGTACCTGAGCCCAGGATGCGGGCTGCACCAGAGTCTTTGCCGCTACCAGCTGGAGGGGACATGGCTAAAATAGAGGATGTGGGGACGAGGTAAAGGTGGGCTGCTGTGCGCTTTGGGCTGTAACACGCGCTAGAAATCGGAAAAACGGAATTTTGAATGGCGGTATAAACATGCACAAATAATGCGCGCTCGTTTTCGCTATTGGCTTTGTAATTTCTATCTATCAGACTATCACCCAACAAGCGTATAGACCAAGAATAAGAGGTAGATAATTAAAATATAAATGTAATAACTTTCTATCTCATCCGAGGCACATTTCCTCTGTAGAAAGTACGATCAGTAATTTGACCAGGCAAAAATTACGCAAAGGAATGGTACCCACCTGCTGACCATCGCGAGTTTGTGTTGTTCCACCTTCTTCTCCAGGACAGAACTCGAGCCTTGCAGCACACGAACACACTCCCTCGCAACACGCTCCCCACGCGTGTATCCAACTCTTGATTTGCTCGCATCCAAAATCCAATCAATAGCCTTCTTCGTCCTCTGCCTCTCATTCAGCGCAACAGGCTTTATAAGAACCTTTCCCCCAGATTTGTGACGCATAACCCTCACAGCAGGCGCAGCAAGCTCCACCGCCTGTCGTAGGATGGGCAAAGGGGAGACCTTGGTCAATGCGTGTATGTGCATCAGAACTTCGGCCGTAGATTTCTCGGCACGTGCACGGTGGCCCCGTTCCATCATCCGTGAAGCAAAGAACTCAAGTAGAGGGTCCTGTGCTGGAGGTACTTCAGCAGAGAGATAGAATGGTTTGGGTTTTGTGTCTGTTGCTGCTGGCGGCGTTGTTGACACCTCGGGTTGTGGCGTGGATGGCGTAGAACCGAAGTCGTGGAAGAGTTGATTCATAACCTCTTGGTTGGCCTCAGACGTGAATGAGCGGGAATGTAGAGAGAGTGAGCGGATCACGGCCGAGCGTAACGACGGCAGCATGTTGGTCAGAGCTGAAAGTGAGTGATGCGCTCCGCTGTTGTGACGCTCCTCGGAGGAACTACGGATCAAATTTGTTGTCACATTGAGCTGTGCTCCTCGTGACAAGAGCTTCGAAGCACTCTTATCGGAATGTAAAATGGAAACCTGAAGCCTATTTCCGTCAAAGTAAATAGCAGAGTCAGGACCCACTACCGGGTTTATCACTACAAGTCAGAGTAAGGTGGTGCTCCATTCAAAACGCATCAGTGCCGTTCGCGGCCAAACGCATCCACCGGTTCGCTCAGTGCATCCACAACATCAGAAATGGGTAATGGTCCTGAGCCTACGGGTGTTGATTTGCCAAACCGCTCCGAGACACCCGGAGTGCCATACTGGCCATCAGAGCGCCCACTGTCGTGCCAGTTAGACTTGCACGGTGGGCACCTATTTCGTAGACGGACACTTAACATAGTGCCGTGACTCTTAGATACATGAAGTTTTCGTGTATGACCCTGTTTTATGATATTGCTTAAGTACCATAGTCTCATTAGCTGAATACCTCAGTTCTCGTGCATATAACGAGTTACTGAGGTATGTTATCCTTTCTTCTGTAGCCAGACGCAAGCTCATTCTATCACCAGTTTATACAGGTGACTAATATACATAGTTCTCGTGCGTATAACGAATTACTGAGTTTATACAGTTTCTACAACGGGCAACTAGTATACAGAAACAAGCGACGAAGAATAATCATCAACACCTGCGTGTCGTATGGCTCGATTGCGAAACTCGAGCAAAACTATGCCGAGAAGCGGGGCTTGCTCAAGACATCTTCCGTTCAGTGACCCTCCAACTGCCTTCCCTGTCCTCCCTGAGTTTATGGCAGTAGATGAATGTCATTATAATCTCATCCAAGATGGGTTCGCAGCGAGGATCTATCTCGAGAGTTGCAGGTCTGCCTTTCCGGAGGGGCCCAAGCCCTGTTCGGTACTCCCTGAACTTGACCACTTGTACCTTACTCTCATCGTTTGTGACCATCTAGAGCGTGGTGAGAAACAGTACATACCATTTCGTCTGTACTTACGTCAACGTTGTAAGCCCCCAACTGCCAACGGTACTCTTTGCCATCAGAAGCTTTGAAGATTCGGTTCCTTTTAGGATAAACGAGTCAAGTCAATATGATATGGACGTGTTCTCAGCGCAGAAGCTACTCACATTCCGTACCACGCCCAACCCTCCTTCCGGAAATATTCGCTGGCTGGTACATCAAGCCCATCGTAGCGGAAATGCGTCGAATGGAAAGTGCGGAAATCAATTTGGGCGTAGAAAGCAAGGTGCCCTTCAAACGCAGGCAACCCACTCCCGCGTGGCTCTGCCTCATCCTCTAAATCCGAATCAGCGAAAGCCTCATCATCGGGGGAGATGGGTCGCCGGTTTCCGTCGTGTACAAGGTCATCCTTCTCAAAATCCGGGTCCTTGTCATGGATTGGCGATTTTGCTCTGGTCCTCAACTGCTCGGAGTCACCGTACCAGACACCATCGATGGTACCAACAGCCTTTCGAATGGTAGCAACGCCTGAGCCAAGCGCGTGTGGCTTGTCAACTCTGTACAGAAACCTTTAAGGTCCGTTTATGTCTTCCGCTTCACCTCACTTGATTATTAACTTGATTTGCTGCACTTGATTAGATTCTTGTCGTGGGACCGAAACTCGTTTTCAGTTATACCGTTGCCCAATCGTTGATACCCCTCTTCTCGAAATACGTCTAAACGACGACCACCCATGGACATGATTTAGAACAAGTAGATGGTATTATGGGCTTAAGGCTGTTGCTGTTATATGTGCGTTATGTGCGAGGTTTTTGGGGGCGCCTATCGCTGTGAGGGCTGGTGGCTTCGGTTTAATTAATCACGTGTTTTAGAGTTTTTTCTTCGTTCAGAGTTGTAATACCCGCACGTATATCGCACGCAGAGTTATTTACCACGTACACACCACTCATTATCCTGACGTCATGAGCCGTTGATGATTGTCGAGTTGATGAGAAAGCAGTGGGATCTGAAAGATTGATACTGTCATGAAGAATTTGACATGGAGAGATATTTTAGGCGCGGGCGTCGGAAAGGAAAACACGGGGAAACGTTGGAAGGACCGGCTCAGTGGAGAATTTGATAACATTGAAGGGCTTATGACTCCTGAACTGATCTTGGAGTGGACGATTGAGGCATCCCCGGGAGTAGTCGCGAGATTGGGTTTAGGCAGTCTTCAGGAACGATGAAGACATCCAAGCTATGGCGAATTGCATAAGCAATAAAAGAAATGGCACACCAACTGAATGGCTTTTATAAGTAGTGCACGGAACGACGTTGATTCCCGATGTATGTGTGATGAAAATAAATAGATGAAGACACACTTCCTATACCTTGTTTCCCTCGAGTGTGCGCAATTGTCGAAGTTAGGTCCTGAAAGGCGCTCCTCCGTGCTGGCCACATCGGGAATCATAGGTGTGTCCTGTGAAAGACTCTAATGAAATAGGTCTTTATAGCTCTTGTGCATCCGACGCTGTGGCCTGCCTTTGTCTGTGGGTCTGGATATTCGCTGCTGTTTCCATCACATTTGTTTATCGAAGCCATAGCATCGGAGGCGCCCTGGGTATCTCGCCGAATTTTCCTCTTCTCGTCCTTATTCCGTTGCCCGATGGGTTCTGGCCTGAAAAGATTGAATTTACCCGCCGCCGATCTTGGATGAATACCCAACTACCTCAACTCCTACAGCAGTGCCCCGAAACCCGAGCGAGGAAGCTTTATTCACGAAAGGGCTTGTGTACATAACACTGGATCATAAGTCGGTGAGAGGGCTTGGTATTGAAGGCGTCATTATGAGCCTAGATTCCTCCCGTAGCTTCAGTTGCTCCACCGGGGCCTTTTCATCTGCAAACTTATGTTGCTGGTGTCGGGATAACTCACGTAAATACCGATCACCAAGCCGGTGTCCCTGTCTATTATAGCGACACAGCAGAAGGTTATACGCCTCGGTCATGGAAATGGGGGTGACCATACGCCTGAGCGTGTGAGAGTTACTTGAATCCAACGCTTTTTTCGAAAAGGAACAAGGGAAAATGGCATAAGGGCCCTGGAAAGATGTATCCTATGAATGCAGGAAAGCTGGAGGAACACAACGAAGACGATAATCTGGGCGGTGTTCCAGCCTAACTGCACTCGACCTGTCCATAAGTCCACCGCAGGACCTCTGAGAGTTTGAGCACACCCCAAGGTCACCCTGCATTTACTTCAAGTACTTAAGCAAAGGAGCCAATATTTTTGCGTTCATCTCAACCCACAGTTACATTTGTGGGGCATAGTATTTCTTGCACGACCCTAACCCAAAGAGCGATGCATCCCTCTGACTGTCTATCAAACCCGATGAATGGGTGCATGCCCCCTGTGGATGGTATCTTTATTGATAAGGGTACCGGCTTTTTGCCAGCAGAACCACCTCTCCGCAGGCTTCCCGCTGCTTGGGAACCATGGGAGGCCAATTTGGATGCTGCGGTTTCGCAAAAATTGAAGCTAGCGGAACGAGTTGAAGAGATGGACATGCAGCAGGGAAAAGTCGAGGAGAGTAAGTCAAGGGAGTGGAGGAAAGCTGTTGACAAGGTACCACCTAGCAGGAGTTTCCACGTTTAGATTGATCTCATTGATCGGCTGACCTTTGACTAGATGGCAGTACTTTCAGTTGACGGTCCCAAAGGAAATGAACGGGCCCTCAGAAGGGCACATCATGTGCTCTCTTATCTTCTTCAATTCTACGCACAAACTGTCCCCCCCGCAGAACCCATCATCATTCCTCGCCCGCTCTCTATCCCCCTGCTTCAGGTGTCTAAACAACTACAGCACCCGTCAATTACCACCTATTCTGATCACGCTATATATAATTGGAACCCCCGGGAACCATGTAAGGAAAGTGCTCGCCCAGTGGCTGGTAACTTCCAATACCAGACCACGTTTACTGGGACCGCCCATGAAGAAGAGTTCTGGTTGAACGACATGTACGTAGAACTCTGGGGTGGTGGGGCCCTGACATCACTGAGGATGGCCACCCACGAGGCATCCATTCCTGCCGATGGTCCTCACTTGGAGCGAGTTACGGAATATCGTGCCTTGGGTTAGGGGTGCAGATAGTGACCCTTGGGGAAGAGATGAAGTCGAGGGTTGGCAGGAGATGTTGTCGAGACTTGCTGGGCCAACCTGCAGGTCAAAGGTCTCTGATCCCGGCTCTGGACGCCTATCTCGGGGTCGAAGTAGATATCATGCCCTCGGTGCCCTCAACGCCAGGACGAGGTGGGGGATCTTACCGAGAACGTATGGGTGGTTACATGCCCCGCCAACACCGAGCTTTTCTTGAACATATTCGCTCGAACGGTCCTCCGCTTCGCGCCCTCGCTCAGAGAATCTGTGTGGAGGAAGGCAGAGAAGCGCCGATTGTGGTGACCTACAATACTGCTGTCAGGGCGCTGAAGGAGTTCAGGGATGCACACATAATTACTGTTACATTATATGTTCTCGGACCTGCAAGTCACGCCAGGAAGATTAGGGCCATCACGTCGGAGGCGGCGTCGGATCAACCAAGCCAAGTGCCTGGGAATGGGAAAGACAGGTGTTTGGCGGAACAAGCTTCAGGTGGAAGCGGCGGTGGGGACTATCGGAAGGCGGCGTCTGGGGGTGGTCGGGGGACTGATCTTACTAGGTTTTTGAAAGGATTCAGGGACCAGACAGCTAACGCATACCTAAACTGATAGTTGTCACGATGTAACTTTTCATTTTGGATAGGGGCAAATTATGGGTTTGACGGATCTAAGATCGTGAAAAAGCTCGTGGGAGATATTTTTTCGACGTAGCTATTATAGTGCATGCCTGGGTTTGCTGATAAGTCCATACGACGTGATTGGTGTAAGGGGAAGAGCTTAGAGACTTTTTGGGTGACCAAGAACTTAGAGAGTTCCCTATTTGTTACAAAGCATGGACAAAGATCGGCTTCTATCGCGAGCTCACCATGATTAAGTTTTTGATTTGTCTGTAAACCTTAGCTTTTACGCATCTCGAACGCAGGGACAACCCGAGCAGATGCCGCCGCAGGCCTCATGGCTGATCTGGGCCACCAGAGAAGCTCATTTCTTATTAATGGGCGTATGGCATATTTCGCGCGGTGGGGCAACGAAGGCGAGGTATCTGGTATAAAATTCTGGCTGGGGCCTATTGCGAGTTCAAGAGCTTGAGAGTAAGAACTCCATTTCCTCTACTTCACTAACGTGAGTACCTGTGTACCTGAGCTCTCCTCCTTTCATCCTGAGTCGCTCATAATCACCAGTCTTTCACTTATACACCATGTCGAGCAAACATCCTATAACGCCCTCTGATGCATCCAGGATTCAATCAACGCAGGTTCGTGTTTTGACCTCAATACCAACACCCGAACCGCTCACCACATCGTGCCCCCACCCTCAGGCAAGGACCGGTCAACCCACAGGTACCAACACCTTCGCCAGTCGCTCTCAATCTGCTGCTGCGAAGAATGTCAATAGTGGGGTCGTGAACCCTGGTGGAGGCTTAAACTCGAAAGCACCCAATGCAGGCCATCCAAAAAAGAAATCACCCACTGAACTACAATGACGATGCCTGTGCTTCGACAATTCATTTCTCGGGTACCGGAGTCATCTGAGTAAGGCAGTCCTCCATTCAAACCGCATCGCCATTCGCGCCCAAACGCATCCACAAAGTCGCTCAGCGCATCTACAAAGTCACTCAGCGCATCCACAAAATCGCTCACCCCAGAAAATCCCCGAGCCTTACCCTTTTTGGGAACATCACCATCATCCAAAAAAATCGCGCACCCCCACTTTCTTACAAAGCCACCCATTGGCTTACGCAGCTTCGTACTCCTTCTGACTGGAGCTTTCGGGTATAAAAGGCTCCCCGAAGTGAGGTCGGGAATCATCCACCATTCCAACGCTTTTTCACTCATCCGACCCAATTTTACAACCTAACAAAGCTAAGATGGTGAGTCGTCATCCCTGCGGACATTTCGTGTGATAGCTGATCTCACCTATTAATCCCTGCATCAGTGCTCTACCGACGCCTCATCCTGCAAGTGCACCCCTACATGCAACTGCAGCAACAACACCTGCAACAGTGCCGTACCCCAGAACAGCAACGAGGGCTGCGGTTTGTCCTCCTGTTCCTGTGGTAGCGGGTGAGTCCTTGGCGTGGTTACAATATGAAGTTCACATTCACTAACGTCTCTCGTGTAGTTGTAAATGCCAGCCCGATTCTTGCAAGTGCTGAGCAAATGCCGGCTACTCATCATCGTACATGCGGCCCAGACCAAGCAGGAGATTGTGCAACTTAGTCGCTGAATTGATTTGGGAATTACACACCCGTACAATGTAATAACTGACTCGACAGCGTCTTATGACAGTAATATCTCGAATTATGTCTATCAAAGGCAGTCACGCCCACCAGCCCGGCCCGCTGAGAGCATACATACATACCGCGTCAGAGCAAGTTGAGAGTAAAATTCCGAGCGGAGGTCCGACATGATTCGGGACTGGCAGTCCCAAGCCAAATCACATCCTTTGCTTTCCATAAACGAGAAACTGCAGAATATGCAGAATTGCTAGCAAGGTCCTATAGGCCCTATATACAACGGAAAGATCAACCTCTGTGTTCTACTAAAGGTCTGAAAGCGACCTGTAAACTAATGTACTAATCACGGACACAAAACACTAAATCTCTAGGTACAGTCCGAGTAACGAGGTCTAACAACCAGAGCGGAACCAGCCGAATTGATGTCACAGGTATTGTAACAAGACAAAAATCCGCGAGCGTATGGAACAAGGTATCGTTAAAGTGGGCGAGCAATTATCCCCAGTCAGATTGCAAAGTCGAGAGGTGAATCAATCACCATGACTCCGGACTGATTCTGTTCTCGTGCAACTCCCTCCTGTGAGCGCCGCGTGAGCCCCACCTCAACCATGTGTGCCTATTTGGACGCCAAGGTGAGGGAAGATGAGGAGTAGAGGGAGAGTCAGAGTGAGGGGAAGGAGTGTTAGGAGCAGGTGCAGGTGCAGTAGTAGGTAAAATGGGAGGATTTCCGTGGGTAGTGTCGTTAGTGTTACTAGAACGTGGGGCGGTACTAACGTTAGGAGGCGGAGGATTATTGTTGGGGTTCGAGGATCCAGTGCTGGAAGAAGGCGGTCCTGCAAAGATATCGTTTTGAGCACCTGTTGAACATAGCCGACATCAGTTGTTGTCGCACATTCAGAACAGAGAAACAGCCTTACCATCGGCAAATCCAGTCTTCATGTTGTACCCAGGTGATTTTGGATTACCGGCAAGGTCCCGGCCATCGACGAAGATATTATTACCATCTTGTTGGTGCCAGTAGATCATCTGTTTTGCGCCCTTTGTGCATTTGTCAGGTTGACCCTCGCACCAGACCGGGGACTTTCCAGCAGCAACAGGAGTGGTGCTACGGACATTCGTGACTCGGCATCGGAAGCCTTGTTGGTACATGTTAGACTCCCCACAGCTACAGATGTTATTAGAGGTGGTCGAAAGTGGTAAAGAAAACTCAGCCTACCCATTGGGGACCTATCATCAACGGGAAGCGTATTGTGAGTTTCTGGTGAATACCTTTAGATAAATGTATAGGTAAACCTACCCAGCCCCACTACCGGAATATTAAGCTTACCCACTCACGAAGAACCTACTAAATTACGACTCACAGCACAAATACATCCTCCCTGCGGGCAAGCAGGCATAGCGGAGGGAACATCGTAGGTTGTGACACGCTTCCAAGGAGTGCTGAATATTATATTCCATGAACAAGGCACTGGAGGATAATCTCAGATACTCACTGGTACCGAACTGAGAAAACGACCAGGTTTTCAGCAGTAACTTTCGTAATATCGGACTAGTAGCGTGTCATCATCACGCGCCAAGACCAGGCACGAATAGAAATTTACCTGATAACTGATGGCGAAAGCGGTACCGGCTGCCATAGATTGATTCTGAGTGTGCACTGAACATATTTCGTTAGACTTTATAATCAACGATTAGAGGTCGCAAAAAAGGGAACAAACTATTTGGTGAGACGATGCACGATGGGACGTTCTGTTCATCGGTTCGGGAACGTGAGTGTTAATTAACGTTGATTGATTGGGGAAAACAGGTTGATTAACTCACATAGTTCTCCGGGTAGTGATTACCATCAGGCCAATCCGAGACATCTCGACCACCGTACGAAAGACTGGTCTTCGCCCGATTTGTAGCGAGCTCTACCTGAAATTGTCCGCCTGCGGGCCTAAAATCGCTTTGAGTACCAAAGATCAGCACCCGAAGCTTCACGCCACGTACAAGTCGAGGAATACACCTGGTGCCGGAGGGAATCCATCACACTGCAAAAGTTAGGCCACGGGGTGAGCTTAAGTCCTCAACATATGCAGTCTGAATGTTCTCACTCTGGTGATGTGCTGGACTACGAAAAAACTTGGTCAATGCCCCTGATTCCGCAAAATACCAGCTAAACTTACACCACCAGTCACGCTTCGGAAGCTGATATAACGGTTTGACAGGGGCATTATTATTCTGGTTGACGCGACCATCAACACCCTACGATCTCAACTAGAATCAGCAGCGTCTTATCGGTCCATAGGTTTGGCTCACATCTAGGCAATACATTGCTTGATGCCATGCCGCTATATGGGCACTGGCCAAACCCAGCAACAACGAGAAAGCGAGAGCGGAGAACATGGGGAAAAGAGAGAATAGAGAAAAGAGCGTGAGCGAGGGTTTAGTACCCTGTGGTAAAGAAGGCGAGAAGGAAATGACGGGGTGGAGTACTTACGAGCGGACGAGGGTAAGCATTAAAGCGAGGAGAGGATGACGCCCAAGGGACTGAAGTGTTAAGTTTACCACTTTAATGACCCTGCAACCCTGAGGCCTGAGTTTCGGTAATTCGTTTAAGTAGAGGAGAGGGCTCATCTGGACAGGGATGGATACCTCAGCCGATGATTGACTGGTTTCTCTCACCTTTCGCGGTTTATTCTTTCGACACGGGGATTATGTACCAGCTTCGCACACAGACCCTTCTGTTAATAGACATACCTATTGGCAACGCCTTTTTTTCTGCTCTTTTTCCTGTTAGCACCGGACGGCTTCTGGTGCGGACCAGAGAGATTGCCTTGTTCCACAGATGGCCGATGATGAATGTTCTCTTCTTGTACTGCAATAAGTTCTGTTAACCCAGTAACCCCAGTTGGGTGATTCCCTCAGAGCTCGCGCTCAAACCTTGGCTAGAATGGCTCGTTACTTCTTGTGCTCAAAAGGGGCACCTCAATGGTTATCATTTTCGGGTCAGATATCTTCTCCTGCTGGCTCCAAAATGTTCCTGATTTTCGACGTCACCCCCGCCGTGGTCTAAGGCTGTCATCCACGAACTGTGTGCTACATTTCTTGGCGAAGTCAGAAGTTCCTTGCGGAGCCCAATTCCCAAAGTCCTCGTTGGTTTGTTGGTGTCGGATATAGAGGATCAGCAGTTTGAGAGAAATTGACCTTCATCCGACGTGTTCACACCTTAAACGGCAGCTTATTTTAAAAAGGTAACATAGCGATTCTGGTTTCGCAAGCGTTCCTGCAGTGTTGAATTTCACCAGATCCCTCCGGTGCTCCAGTACCTGTCCCTGAGCTTGCTGTTCCGTAAATGCGCCCCTGAGTCAACTGCAGCAGCAACGCCACACCTCCCAGAACAGCAACAAAAGACGCAATTCATCTTCCCGTGCTTATGGCAGCTTATGAGTGACGGGTGCTGCCATCAGTAGGAGTTGGGTGAGCACATCTATTCTATGTCTTGGGTGGCCGTCTGTATTCTCGGGGGTACCTAATTTGAACCGCCATTCATAAGGGTAACACAGCAGAAGGTGAGGCGCCTCGTTCTCGGACAGAGGGACGATTTACACCTGAGTGATGTGATAGTTGCCTGAATTCACCTCTATGTAATAAGAAGGCAAGGGAAACGGGTATGAAGGAATGTGAATGCATGGGGAGGAGGGGGTTGACGGAATGGAACAACAACGATAGTCCAGGTAGCATTTCGGTTTACCTAAATTTGACCTTGCTACAAGTTCTCCGTCGAACCTCTTTGAACACAACTGAAGGCTGCCCTGCATTTACTCGTGAAGTACTTCACCCATCCAATCTGATTCCGTATTTCTGGGGTATAGACCCTCTTGTACAATTTCGGCTTAAAGCGTGATGCATTTCTCGAGTCTTCCACCCAACCCAGTCAATGACCACACTCCCTCCGTGGGTGATATCTTTGTTGATAAGGGCATTAGGTGTTTTGCCATCGGAATCTTTGCAAAGACTTTCCGCTGCCTGGGAACCATGGGAGGCCGCTTTGGACGACGCATTTTCGCAGCAACTGAGGTTGACCGAACAGACCGAAGCGGTGAACATGCAACAGACAAAAGTGGGGGAGGGTAGGTCAGAGGAATGGAGGAAAATTATTGACAAGTTACCGGCGGAAGTTCTCACTCGTCGAGGCTTGTCTCATCGACTTTTGGCTAGATGGGACTGCTCTCGATTGACCCCCTCAAGGGAAATGAGCGGGCGCTCAGAAGGGTGCCTCATTCAGGTTGTCCAAATCTATGCGTATATAGCCACCTCGGCAGAACCCGTCATCATTCAATATTCAATATTCCTCGCTCGCTCAACATCCCTTTGCTCCAAGTGTCTGAACAGCTTCAGCATCCTGATGTAAGCTACCGCTGGAAGGTTGGTGTTTCCTCTTCAATTCCTTTCGCCGTTGAGTACTAACAACGCTGTGTAGTTTGACTGGCATTCGAGAAGTTGCGCTTCTTCCGCTAGGCGCGTTTAAAACCAGACGGTAGGTCCCGGTCAACCCTGAGGCATTCCGCGAAAGGAGTGCGTCCGTACTTTTATGGAGGGGGGTACGACGCTGTACCATGGTTGGGGGGGTGGACTATGGCCTGAGATACTCCCAGGAGCTTCGCTGTAAGTCTTTCCTAAAACCTGTGATTTCCTCCTCACTCGCATGCATCGACTTGTCTTCCTTTCTTTCTTCTTGTATAGCTCTTTGGTTCCTCGGCGTGGACGAAAGAATGCACTCTCACGTGAAAAACTACTCTAAAGCAACCTGGACACAGAACTTTGCCGCGTCGGGTTGCAGGTGCCGTGGCTTCCATCACCGTCGCAGCGCCGCTCGATACTCTCAAGACGTGTATTCAGAGTGCCAAATTCGAACATAGGGTTTCCTGCGTTAGGGCTGTGAAGGATATGCTTAAGACTGAGGATCCTACGGCGTTCTTCAAAGGTCTTACACCCAAGGTTCGTCCATTTCTCCCCCCAACTTTTTCATTTCATTACATTTTGTTTGCGAACCTGATTTGTTGCGTTTAATTAGATTCTTGCCGCCAGTCCGAAACTCGTTTCCAGCCATATTATCATCCGGTCGTTGATGCTCTTGTTCTCGAAATACGTCTGAACGACTGCTATCCCATGGACATAGTTTAGAATGAACAGATGGTATTATCGGTTTATGGCTGTTATACGTGCGTTTATGTGGATGAGTTTTTGGAGCCGCCTTGGACCTTGAAGGGTTGGTGGCTTCGGTTTAGTTAATCGCATGTTTTCCAGTGCATTTCTCATTTTCGTTAGAGTTAATGCCGCACGTATAGCGCACGCAGAGTTATTTGTCACGCATACACACCGCTTATTATCCTGACGTCATAACTCGTTGGTGATTGTCGAGTTGACTGAAAGACGGCAAGATCTGAAACGCTGATACTGTCATGAAGAACGGACATAGAAAGATAATTTAGGCGCAGGCGTCCAAAGGAACACATGGGAATGGCGCTGTTGGTTCTCGACTGGGGTGACGAAAACACTTCCGACAGTGTCAGAGGGACCGGGTTGGTGGGGGTTGATAATCTCTGAGTACATTCACATTGAAGGGCTTACAACTCCTGAGCTGATTTTTCAGGGGGCGCTGATTGAGAAACGTTGGAATATTTTCATATGAGAGGAGTTTTATAATCTACTACCAGAACGAACCGGTTTGAACAGCAGCTTGTTCGGCCGAAATGTCCGGCTCAGTCACTCAGAATCCACATTCGATTTCTCAAACCCCGCAGGTAGTTGTTCAACATCCAGTATGATTCTAAACTACAGCAATTGCATTGCGGGTGCATCAGAAACTCTGGGTGATAGTGTGAAGATGTTGAGTTCCAGTGGTATCGTGAATTACAGTGAAATACCATAATCTTATGGGTGCACGTGACCGGGGGTACCTCGTTGTCTGTCTCAGTTTTCAACCTCCCGCCTCACCCTTGGAAACCTCCACACTATACAATCAGTTGTGCAAGTGGCGACATAAGGGACTGGGGAGACCTTAGCTTAGCGTTGGGGTGGAGTCCCGTCCATCGCAGCCAAGGCTCGTCACTTAACATTGTCCCAGCCAGGGAGGGAAGCCCTTTGGGCTTTCGCCCATTAGCACTTACACAACCTTCGATAGCTAGTTTCGTCCGTTGAGAGCCTACCACATGAGAATATGTTGGGAATAAGATTCCGAGCGGACGCCCGAAACAGTTCCACGCCCAAATCACGTCCCTTACCCTCCACAAGTGAGAAACCGCAGGGAATGTGCGATTGCTAGCAAGGTCTCATGTACGACAGAAGGGTCAACCTTTGTGTTCTACTAAAAACCTAAAAGCAACCTAGAAACCGGTGGTACGAATGAAACATAGATAACAAAATCTCCGATCCTAATCATTAGGTCCAGCCCGTTCGATACCACAGGCATCATAAGACAGAGATCCGCGAGCGTATGGGATGGGGTATCGTTAGGGTGGGCGCATAACCGTTCCCAGGCAGATTGCGTGTAGAATGATGAATCAATCACCATGACTTTGGACCGAGTCTATTCTTGTGCAACGCCCTCTTGTGGACGTTGCGTGGGCCCAACCGAGTCAACTTGCCTTTCTTTGAACGGCAAAGTGGAGGAGAAGAAGGAGTAGCGGGAGCGCTAGATTGAGGAGCAGGAGTGTTGGGCTGAGGAGCAGGTGCAGTAGGTTGGGGAGTTGCTAAAGAAACCGGAGCGACGACACTGGTATTCGAGGGTAAAGGCGCCGAGACAGGAAGTGAATAGAGAGGATTCCCGGAGTTAGTATTGTTAGTGCTACCAGAGGGTGGAGCGGTACCACCGCTAGGGGGTGTGGGATTGGTGTCTGAGTCCGAGGATCCAGCATTGGAAGAAGGCGGTCCTGCAAAGATATCGTTCTGAGCGCCTGCCGAACATAATCGGCGTCAGTTGTTGTCGCACACTCAGAACGGAAAAGCGGTCCTACCATCGGTGAATCCAGTCTTCATGTTGTATCCAGGGGATTTCTGATCACCGGCAAGGTCCCAGCCATCGACGAAGATATTATTACCATCTTGTTGGTGCCAGTAGATCATCTGTTTCGCGCCCTTTGTGCATTTGTCGGGTTGACCTTCGCACCAGACCGGGGGCTTCCCAGCAGCGACAGGAGTGGTGCTCCGGGCTTTCGTGACGCGGCACCGGAAGGGTTGGTGGTACATGTTGGGTTCTCCACAACTGTAGATGGTATTCTAAGTAGACGAAAGTGATGAAGAAAACCCAGCTTACCCATTAGGGACCTATCATGAATGATATAACGTCTGGTGAGCCTCTGGTGAATATTCTCACTAAATGTACAGGCAAACCTACCCAACCCCACTACCGAAATGTTAAGCTTATTCGCTCCCGAGGAAGTTGATAAATCATGACTCACAGCACAAATGCACCCTCCCTGCGGGCAGGCAGGCATAGCGGAGGGAACATCGTAGATTGTGACACGCTTCCAAGGAGTGCTGGATATCGCATTTCATTTACTCGAAACTGGGGGATAGCTTTGAATACTCACTGGTACCGAACTGAGAAAACGACCAGGTTTTCAGCAGTAACTTTCGTAATATCGGACTAGTGAGTGCCATCAGCACATGTATGTACCAAGGCCAGGCACAAATAGAAATTTACCTGATAACTGATGGCGAAAGCGGTACCGGCCGCCATAGATTGATTCTGAGCATGCACTGAATACATTTCATTGGATTTTTATAATCAGCGATCAGAGTTGGGAAGATAACAAACCATTTGGTGAGATGATGCATGACGGGACATTCTATTCATCAATTTGGGGCGTGAGCACTAATAGATTGGCGAGCATAGGATGATTAGCTCACGTAGTTATCTGGATAATGGTTGCCATCAGGCCAATCCGACATATCTCGACCACTGTATGAAAGACTGGTCTTCGCTCGATTGGAAGCAATCTCGATCTGGAATTGTCCGCCTGCAGGCCTAAACCACCCTGAGCACCAGAAACAAGGACCCAGAACCTCATGTTACGCACAAGTCGAGGAACACGCCTGGCGCCGGAGGGAATTGATCACACTGCAAAGTTAGGCCACGAGGTTAACTTGAGTTCTGAACGTGTGTAGTATGTGGTCTCAATGTCCTTACTTTGTTAACGTGGTGGACTATGAAAAAATTTGGTCAGTGCCCATGATTTCGTACAACATAGACCAGGCTTACACCACCAGTCACGCTTCGGAAGCTGATACAGCGGTTTGACAGGAGCCGCACTATTCAGGTCGATATGACCATCAACGCCCTACAATGTTGGCTGCAGTTAGCAGCGCCCCGTTGGTTCATGGGCTCGGCTCACATCTAGGCAATACATTGCTGAATGCCATGCCGCTAAGTGGGCATTGGCCAAACCCAACAACGAGAAAGCGAGAACGGAGAACATCGGGAAAGGAGAGAATGGAGAAAAGAGCGCAAGTGAGGGTTTGGTGCCCTGCGGTAAAGAGGACGATAAAGGAGAAGAGACGGGAATGAGTGCGAGCGGACGTGGGTAAGTATAAAAGCGAGGAGGGGATGACGCCCAAGGGACTGACGTGATAATTCTTGCCGCCCAATGACCCTGCAATCCTGAGTGTCGGTAATACATTTAGAAGAGAGCGCTCATCTGGGCAGAAGTGGGTACCTCAAGGCCTCACATGGTGGTTGACCTGTCCCTCTCACCTTTCACGGTTTAATCTTTAGCAGGGGCATTACCAGCTTCACCCACAGGCCCTTCCGTTAACGTATATTTGCCTGTTGGCAACGCCTTTGTTCTGCTCCTTTTCCTGCCCTAGTGTAGGATAGCTTCTAATGCGGACCGGCGAGGGGTCATCGATCATCTCGAGTTGACGTAACTGGGCGTAACCAATGGCAACAGAGTGGCCCTCCTCGCGCTCCCCGTTGCATTTTTCCAAAGGCAAAACTTTTGCTTCCATCGCCTTCAATCAACCTTCATGATGAAATTAACCTGAAAATTATTACATGCCAGGGTGCCTCGCAACAGTGTTGGGCAAGCTATTTTGACGAACCACGCAACCAGGTTAAAGTTATCGAATTTTTCACTAGTTACAGTTTGATAGGACCACTAACCAACTTTGCCATACTACATATGCTGGGAAAGTGGAGAGTTGCGAACGCACAAATACCAGGGTTCGAGTCGGGATCAGGGCAGAAAACCTCAGGTAAGCCACCGTCGAAGTTCCCATACCGTTTCCAGCCGCCAAAGGCTCCTGTGAGAAAAGTTTTGGGTTATAACCGGTTGGGAACTGTGGCCGTAATCGCTAGCCAGACCAGTTACTCCTGGTTCGTGACCCCTCACCACTCCCTCACGACGGTCTCTGTCCAATAAATAATTCACGCTTTACCTGTAGGCACCCGCGCCCTCACAAAACCCAAAAGGCTACATACCATTTATGCCGGTGAAGCACGTGTGCTACTCGATTTCTGTAAGGCTCAACCTCCGTTTCCCCAGCCCTACTCCTCTCCGCGCGGCCCCGTTTTCGAACTAAACTCACGTTCCCCTCCACGACGACCAGATCGAATGATAATTTTGTCTCACGCCACTTCATTTCCGCAAGAAATGAGATACCCGTTATGAATTGGCTAACTGTTCCTCTCCACATGCGAAAAGCTCCGAAGTGGAATGAGCCGGTGGTGAGAGCGGGTTGCTAGATCAAGCTTTTTTGAAAGCTTCTGAGATTGTGCCCTGGCTTTGTGGAGCGGAAGGGTATTACGAGGAAGCTGACAAACGTGCTCTAAGCAAATAAGGGACCGGACAGTTGAAATTGGTTGGTGCCAGAATCGAGGTCCCGTTGAAGCAACGCCGGACAAATGGTTCTTACAAAAAAAGCAGCCCAAATAAATTCGATCCTGCCAAGGCCTCGAGCCTCCCGTCGTTGAAGCCGCCAGCGATTAGACCAGGATTAGGCGGTCTTACACTCGATAACCTTGTCACTGCAGGACGATTTAGAAGTTTCGATCCTTAAGAGTTAACCTTTGGGTCCTGGAGATGACCCCAGTTATGTATGTTTATATCAATACCGATCCCTTGATATTACGTGCGCCACAGGTCCCTAGTTGAATGGCCCTAACCTCCTATAACGAAGGCGCCACGAAGCCCGGCAAGGCAAACAAAGTGCTGCATGGACTTGTATTCAAGTCGGGGCAATGTCATTCCGAGGAATAACCGCCAATCAGCGACAAAGCCAAGTGACTGGTTGAGACCACCTTGACCGGTAACGTTCCTAGGATTACCCACAAGGAGTCGGTCTAACGTGAAAAATCTCGCCCTCCATGGCGACCACCAAACTCGTGATCCAGTAGACTGTTACCGAAATTGCTATGCCTTCTTCGGAGAACATTTAAACAGATCCAATTACCGTCATCTCCGACGCATTAGGGAAAACCTTACCATGTCTTCAAATTGATCTCAGACTTGGCCAGCTGACAGGATATATTTGATAGTCGTTCTGCGAGGTGGCTATACGGTATTCGACAACCTGAATGAGACCCTTCCGGCGCCCGTCTTCCTTGAGGGGGTTTACAGAGTGTCCCACAGCCAAAGCGAGACAGCCCACGGTGAAACTTCACCATAACTTGTCATAATTTCTCAATCTGACCTACCCTCCACCCCTTGACGTTCATGTTCACCGCTTCGGTCTTTCGGTCACCTCAGTTGCTGCAAACCATATCTTAAGTGTTCCTGAAGATTTATGAATATCTTGGACTGCAAAAGCGGGTCCCCTAGACGTTGGGTTGAAATGCGTTCAATCAGTGAAGCCAGCCGGAGGCCTGAAGCAGCCGATATATCTTCGTCCCTTTCGCCCGTGGTTGCCAAAACTGAATTTACCGCCCCAGCTTGGTAACTCAACAACTACTCCTGAAGTCGAAACCAGGAGAGCTTTTCCAAAGGGCTTGTCGTAGTGGTCAAAGTGAGAGTGGGAAAGCGCATTACCTAGAATTCCCCCTATTAGATGATACGGAGCTTTTCACGACACTTTGTCTTCAGTAGCGTTATACGATCACCAGCCGGTCCTACTATAGCGCCGCAGAAGGTTCCACCCTTGGTCATGAAGGCGTACCTCGCTGCACTGAAAAACTGAATCAGCCTCTCGTAAGATAAGGAAATGACAAGGGCCAAATTGAGTGGATAGCGGAAATGGGGAAACAAGAACGAATCTGGGGTTCAGACGACCCACTGACCAGCCATAAGCACCCAGCCAGTGAGTTAGACTCAAGTACCCTGCATGATTAAGCCTGAATAAGCAGATTTGGAGTCACCAAGGGCACAGTAATCCATTTGTCGGGGGTCAACGAGAACCCAATAGCCAAGATCATGGTAACTCAACCGCGTCAGGCTCCTGGAAAATTTTATAAACCGGCTGCCCAACCCACTTTTCGAGGCTTCCCGCATGGTCGTGGACACTAGGATGCTAGGTCTTCACTAACAGCCAGATGTCGAGGCTCACGAACTGTAAATCCGAAGTCAAACGGATGAACCTTTCGACAAGGACACCAGGAGGTGGTCTTATTAGTTCGATAATGGGAACACCGCTTTGCGTATTTAAAGAGGTCCAAGGACATTACGGAACAGATTGGACATCAATCCCGAGTAGCAAGTAGTCATAGCTGCTAAACCTCCGGACCTGGCCGCAATTCCCCCGCTCAGGTTATGCACTGTTCATTTACCCGTCATATTACTCAACATGTTGCCTCGCCCATTAAGTAGAGTATCCCAATCACACACGTTTTAATCGCTCGAGAGTCGGTTGCCCATGTAACACTCGGGTGCAGGCTCAATGAGTATCCCCAAATCATTCGCCACGTCCTACTGACAAACGATATGGCATCGTCGAAATTCGTACCCTGAGACAATGAGTCTTGTTGGATCGGGAATGAGGCATTGCTGCCAGTCGTAGATTCGGAACGCCAGTGCAGGTAAGACGATGTCCTGAATTCACAGGAAGCATGGAAATCGAATGTTTTGTTAAAAAGTGCCTCAATTTGACACGTGGTAGAATTCCTCCAACGGTCTCAATGAAAACGAAAAAGACTTGGAATGGGTCCCAATACATCCTGCAGCCTGAGCCACGGCTGATACGCTTACAGTGTGTTTCGAAATAGGCATTGGAGGCGGTAGGTTCGCCAAAAGTAACCTGAAAAAACCTTTCAGGAAGAAAGGTTCACCAAGGTTTGGGCCTTGATTCCTGAGGATGACAACCGAACATAGGACAACTCCAAGGTTTGGAAAGTACAAGGTATAGCTAGTCGGATTTCCATTTATTTCACTACTGGGAAGCTGACCTTTACTGACAATTTAGTTAACTAATGGAAAACGGGCTTGAAGGAATCTGCTAATTGCTCACTCGAAAGGTGACCCAAGTACCATCATCCCGGAGCCCATCGTCGACCCTTCACGGTTATCGAAGCCCCTCAATTACCCCTCGAACGTATATAGTACCCGGTCTTAGGACATGCTGCCAATTGCGGTAACTTCCAACAGCAGTTCATACTCAGAGTCTGCCTTATACGTTGAACGGCTGGAGCCTGAACTACTTCATCGGCTACAAGGGCACCGAGGGCTACATCGGCAGGCCTGCACTTGAGGATGCGTCCCCCGCGCCAAGTCACGCCGTGTCACACATCATGTGGTGACCGGTGTTGCGCATGAATCCCACCTTACCACCCGCGTAAAGAGGGTTGAGGCCTGTAGGTCAGATGCATCAAGGAAGTCGTGGGGGACTAATGTATAAATAACCCCCCAGCCCTTCGATGGCTGATCTCAATGAGAACGCGTGGAGTCTAGCCGAATTCAGAACTGGTTTCTTGTGAAAGAAGCCAATGCACTTTCTCTAGGCGGATACATGGGCAAACAGATAATGGAAGTTGATCCGTGCCGGAATCAAGGTCCCATTGCAGCAACACTGGACAAATGGTTCTTACGCAAAAAAGTCGTTCTAGGAAGTCTTGAAGCTGATTAATTTAGACAGTCCTTCGTTTGGTTACCTTGTCATTGGCTCTGGACATTTGAAGGTTAGGATGGGTTCTGAAAACGATTCCAAGTTGTCTATGTTTACATCAACACCAATCCCCTTCATCACTGCGGGAAAATCCTGATCATCACCCCAAGATCAGCGGCACAGATGTAGGAATAAATCCAAGACCCGCTATAAGCGCATTGTGGCCGCAGCCCCCCTCATGGAAGGAGCTGGACCATCGTCGCACCCCGGTATAGTGGCCATGATTTTGATACGGTTCGTATGTTAGACCACATCTTGTAACATGGAATTGAATACTCCTTCCGAAAGTCTTTGCCACCCCAAAAAACGGTATAAAGAGCTGTCGAGTTTTGCCTCAACATACTCTCATCCCATCATTCCTTGATCATGGCTCTTGAATCGGGTATCTACATCATCAGCTGCAGGGGCTCCGAGAGCTACATCGGCAGGAATACAATTGAGGATAAGTCCCTGTTGCCCAAACGCATCGTCAGCCTCCCCAAGGGCGTCGAAGCTCCACGTTTCATCGTCGAGAAGTCGCGCACATCCGAGGACTGCTATATCATCCGAGCCATGGAGGGTCTCGTCGCCGAGAAGGATGGCCTCTTGTGGGCTTTCCTCATCCACGAAATGGCACCTCCCACAACGACGTGGCTCATCAACCCACAACCGCAACATGGTCAGAATGTCTATATGCAAGTTTTAATTTTTTGATACATTTGTAGATTGTGTGCTTACTTGATTCGGAATTTTAGTGTCGAGAAACCAAACCGCTCTGCGGGCTGGACTGTTCCTGATAAAAAACCAGAGACTCAGGTGAGAACGGACAGAGAAAAATTCCACGTCCTCGGCTCATCGTTCATTAACAGGTCGCTGTCAAGCCACTTCCAGCTACAAAGTCCCACAGCCGAAAGAACTCGAGCTGAATCACGTTACAACATTCCCAGCACTCCCAGGTAAGAACCCATGTAACAGTGAAAGGTTTGAAGCTAGGTAATTGCAGGAGTCGTTGGGACTAATCATAAGGTGTGGTCCGTAGGTATGAGAAATCGCTAGACTCACATAGAACCATATGAAATGCGATTTTAGTTGTGGGCAAACTACTTACTTGGTCGGTGTAACCTGAGGGTTGACCAACGCTGGTCAATGACCGATTGTAGCAGAACTGGAATTCAGGTTGACCTCCAACAAGGCACATCTGATTAAGCGATTATTTTGCTGGTCACTGAACGTCGACAATGTCGCCGCAGATCCGAAGGTCAAACTCACCAATTATTAACCAAGCTAAGACACTTCCTGGCCTCCTCTGGAATGGCTGTCATTCAAGTTCCTACACCAGGCGACGCTAATCAGATCGCAACATAGGTTATAGTCGGTTGAACATCCAACTCATGCATTCCCAGGTATTTGATACGAAGCGTTGAAAGAACAATATGACATGTCGCCCATCCGGGTCATGGCCCCAATCATTGTCACGTCTCAGCACCCTGACGTCGTGGAGGATATAATGAACGAGCAGACCAAACATATGTAGGCTAATTAGCCGCGAAAAAGAAAAGTAGGAGCCGGGAAACCACCCCGGTCAAACAGAATATTCCCAGCTCACTTCCCAAGGTAAGTGAAGACCGCCAGCTGTACCAGTGTGTAAAGAGGGTTTGAAGCCTATAGGTCAGATGCATCAAGGAAGTCGTGGGGGACTAATGCATAAATAGGTGCTCACTCCTTCGATGGCTGATGATCGAAGAGCGCCTAGACTGGCGACCCCGCAGATAACCCGAATTGTCAATTATCATGCCTATCGCAATTTATTAAACCCGAAGCTTTGAAACTACCCACCTCACACGCCGCAACTCCTGCATGGAAGTGTGCTAGGTCAATTTACCATTGCTGTCTCGACACATCCACCCACGACTCGGCTAGCACTCACGGATCGGGCCAATGCATAGGCTTTATAGTATAGGGCCGAAAACACCTCCGAAGAGTCATTGCCATTCCTCAGCGTCGTACACCACCGCCTCTGCACTCTCGGACAGCCCATCCTTGAACAATGGTCCTTGAATCGGGCGTCTACATTATCAGTTGCAGGAGCACTGAAAGCTACATCGGCAGGAGCGCTGTGGCAGATAACACCCTACTGGCCAGGCTCATTGTTAGCCTTCCCAAAGGTGTTGGAGCCCCCCACTTTATCGTCGAGAAGTCGTCCCAGCATAAGGGTTGCTACACCATCCGGACTGTTGAGGGACTCGTCGCCGAGAGGGAAAGCCTTCTGTGGGCTTTCCTTATCTATAACCCACCTCCTCCGACTAGTATGTGGCTTGTCAATCCGCAGACTCGGTATGGCCAGAATACCTACACGCAAGTTTTATTTCATTCTCAGGGCACCCATATTCTGTACGCTGAGTTGTTCTAACTTTAGCGTCGAGAAGCCGAACCAGTCCGCATGCTGGGTTCTTCCAGACAAAAGGCCAGAGACACAGGTGAGGAGGGACGGGTACAACTTCCTCATGTCTCCACGATGCTCATCATTGGCTCCTTCCAGGTCGTTGTTAAGCCGCTTCCAGCTCTAGAGTCCCTACCTTTCCAACACTTTCCCCGAGGCCCTTTTTGAATTCACTAGGATTGATCGCGATTAATCCTATGGCCCATAACGTGATGCGCTAAGGCGTAACATTCCCTGCACTCATGTCTGAGGTGAAACGATAAACAAGTAATTCAACACCCCCGCTAATCCTGTATTGTCCGTGAACTCATTATTATGTCCTGACGTATTGGCACCAACATGCGGTACATAAAGAAGGCTACGTCTTAACCATGTCAGAATGGGCGGGCAAGAATTGTTGAATTAAAAAATAAAAGCCGGGAGAAAATCATTCGCCATTTCGCCGCCTGAACGGCCCTAATGCAAAGATCTTAGGAAGGTCCCTGAAGAAGTCCTTCCTCATCTGCCTCATGATCTCAACGTACGCACTCTGACAAGGGGAACATAGTATATTCCCAAAGGTTCCCGTTCCCCAGCTTGCGTGTTCCTTCAAAACCTCCAAAATATCCCTCCGCATCGTCACCTCTTCTAGCACCTCAGCCCAACGCATATGTATACGTTGACTACACACGAACCCTCGCTTACTGGTGCCCGAGTGACAGATCCAGGTCCTAAACTCACTCCTTGCATACCGGGCGACCCACTTTGCCATTTCCTCCCTTCCTGAAGCGAGTGCCGCGAGGTCTTGACGGTCAAGGAGGTCCGTCATCGCCTGGATTTCATCTGCGTTTCCCTTTTCGCCCTCGTTGCCTACGTTATCCCCAGTACGTTTGGGGTAAGTCTGAATTGTAGAGTAATACGCGAGGGGCAGGACATCAGGCAAGTCCGCAACTCGGGCCATGCGGATTGCAGCAGCGGGATCAAAGCGTGGCGTGTTGCCGAACATTTCGCGTTTCTTCTCTGTTGTGTCCCAATCTTCGAGAGTGCGTGGCCATGATGACGAAAGTTGGTGAATGATTTCATCTCGCAGGGCATCGGCCTCATATTTGAGCGCAAATGACAGGACGCCAACCATCTCAGCTGTGGACTGGAGAGACGACTGCGTGAGCCATGCCTTCAGTGGACTTGAACTGTGCATGGATCATTTCAGGACAAACATCTGACGATAGGACCGGAACCACATACAGGGGCTCATATATTACTCTCAAGAATGCCCTCACGATAGCCGGGTCATCCTGCAGGTCTACTCTTGGTACTCCTTCATACGTCTCCTGATCCTGGGGATGTGGAATGTCGAGCATATCCCGGAATATAGAACAGTGTTTCGCTAGAAGTGATTGATGGACCCGGAAACAGATCGTCCCGGCAACTAGCACAACACTCCCATCCTGGAAGTAGATATGCCTATCCTTATGAAGAACAAGAGTAGGATTTGTTATGGTTTGACGATAAGCCAAAGGGGGGTAGGTTGATGAGTGTTGGGTATCGGACGGGTAGGGCAGATTCGTGGTATGGAGCGAATCATGACGTAGGAACTGGGCCGAGGTTATAGGGTCGTTTGGCAAACCTGGTTCGTTGTGTGGCATAGCCATTTTCCAAGCTGAAGTGGTTCTTCGGGCTACTGGATTTTATCGGCAAGGGCTTGAGAGAAGATGTGACTTCTGTAAGAAACTGTGGTTAGAGTGGTGGTCCCCCAACTGTGTGGATACGCCGGGGAGGGGTTATTCGACGGCACGACCTTAGTATGGTCGAATACAACTGAGCCCAGAAGTCTACGCCAGGTGTGGATGAAAGAAGTAGGTTACTCGAGAGGGTCTACTTAGGTGCACTAGGCGAAATGGTGGTGATTATACAAGCAATCAAGCAAAAGAAAGATCATCTGGGGAGATCAAAACGCTTGGTTTGTCCATGAACGATGCTTCGACATGGTGTCCCGGCTGTCCAGACATTACATAACACGCTCCCCCGGGTGGTCGTAGTGCCCGGGCTGCAAGCGTGTATAATACGATTGGAAGTGGCAGGAGCTAAACATACGGAGAAAAGATCACGACTTCATTACCATCAGGTTCCATGTCCACCAATTGACAACGCAACGTTACTTACAACCATGACGATGTGAGTAGATAATTTGGGCTTCAGGGCTTCATTGACATGTATCTCCCAGGGCAGCCAGGTCTTCGATGGTTGAGGCATTCGTTAGCACTACCTGGGCTCCTGTCGAGATTTGAGAACCAAATTCTGACCATGTTTCAAGCGGCGCCTGCACAATAATTTTTGTATATCACAACACTAGCCTCAGCACCGCGAGGGAGGACCTGGTAGCACAGGTACTCTTCGCAGAACGTGCCGAAGTGGGCAGGGGAAAGGTAAAACGAAGTTACCACAGGTCTAATGAAGCTCGGCAGTCGTGCCAGGACCAGTTCGGATCGGTATGAAATCTCCGGCGCAACCACGTCCGCGGTCATTATGCATATCCGGTCATATGTCTCGATACACGGGTTACGAACAAACGGTCCAAGGGGTAAAAGGGTACAGGGAGGCGTATATGAGAAATACGCATATACCATAACTTGACATTGCTTGTGATATAATACATAGGCCGCTCCCGTCGGTTAATAAATTTAATATTCCACCAGCGGAATGACCTTGCCTTAAATACAGTTCAGAATTGGAAACAGAATTGAATAAGACGGACTCACCAACGTCGGAGTAGCGCGACTTCTTTTTCCTCCTGCCTAGCAACTCGATTTCTCCGCTGTCGAAGAATGAATATCCGGCTGTGGACATGCTCATGAGTACAAAATCTTGATAGGATCGAAGAAAGGCCTGGCGCGGCTTCGGTCGAGAATATGACCCATGGCAGGGTTTGGTCCACCCAAAGACGTTCCACGTGTATGAGTTCAAGAAGCAGTCAAGAATAACTAGAAAAGCATGACGGGAAGCATCGAAGCAACACTGATATCGAGAATGTTCCATACCCTGGGCCCGGAAGCCGCCGAGGGTTTGAATCGAGTGATAGTAAGAATTTAGAAACAGGACACGCACGCATGGGTATTTCTTCATCCAAATTTTCGGAATCCTCGTAATATGCCATGCCGTGGATCGGTCTTCCTGTCTTTGTATCCCTTAGGATACCTAAGTGATCAATGAATGGTTCAGGGCGAGCGTTGGCAGCTTTGTGTAACTGAATGATGATCCTCTGGATATCGTATAAATATCCTTGGAGAGTATCGAGGAATCTGCGAGTTTGCAAATGCTTGGACGAGGCGCAACTAACATGATAGCATGAGTAAATTGATCCCAGGATGCGGAGGAAATCACAAAGCTTACATAGAGATACCGTCTTCTTTAATAATATACCCAATACCATAACCATCCGCAGCCACGGGTCCAAATCCGAATAGTCTCAAGGCCGGATTTCCACAGTTCGAGGTGCTCAGGATAGAAGTACTCAAGAGCGAATAACCGGGGTCTGTGAAGATGCCTGGAAGCCTAGGCTTAGACCCCCGTAGTTTATTGTCAGAGTGAGGTGCCGACGAGACGGACTGAGGAGGTGACGCTGGGGGTGATGAAGCCGGTGAGGCTGGATCGCTCCGCGGGTTCAGGTCATCGCCCTCGGCTTCACGTTGGAGAAGACAGTAAAGTGCGTAAAGGTGCCGATCTTGTCCAAGCCCTTGAGCACATTCCCTGGTGAGCTTTGCGTGGCGTTCACAGGCTTTGCGAAGAGCGTTCAATTTTTCATGGGGCGTTGCTTCTGAGTAGAAGGTCTAAAATAGGGTGGGTATGAGATACTGTTGACCGTTCCGGTACCATAGCAAGTGTACCTTGGTAAAATGGACGCTCTCGGGTTGAACCGATCTGATTGCCTCAGTCCGTCCATGCAAGAACGCTTTAGTCATCGCTGGTTCATAGACACATTCAGTGCGGCCTACCAAGTGGTCAACTTTTCGGCATGACTGATACCAAATTGGGATTACTTACCATACAATCCGAAGTGCGCAGCCTGGAATGCTGCTTGGACAAAAGCGTCGGGACTGAATCCATGGCTTGTAATGAAATTTTTCCCATATCCCTTGAACTCAAGAGCCTGGCAATCGTTTTGGCAAATAAGATCACTGATTCTGGTCTCCGCAAACCGGACTCCCGCACGAAGCTCAGGTGTAAGTTTCCACTCAAGTTTCTTTGGGGTTGTATCAATTCGTTCCAAAGGCGGTGTGGGGGGCTCTGTTATGAATTCAGTTGATGATGAATGCCATGCTTAAGATAAGCCATACTCTGCGAGTTGCGGGGAGGCTTGTAGGATTTCGCATACGGAGATAAAGGGGCGTGGAATAGAGTTGGCGCAGAGGGGTTTATAGAACGTGCGAGTAACATAAGGCCCTCCGTAAAGATGTCCGCAGCGAACCTAATGCGTGCATCAGTTTCCAGAACCAAAATCATATGATGTGGAAAAAAGCCGGACCTTAAGACCGTATGGCCGTCAACACCTGTATGCTCGAAATTAATTCCGGCAGCACCGTCAGCACAGACGATGATTTGGAGCTACCACAGAGAAGGTATGAGATGATCGCACCATTCCGAGCACTGCAGAAACCCACCTTGTCGTACCACCGGTTTGTGCAGGTTCCTACTTGCTCACCCCCTTGCAAATTGTAAGTTCCACAAAGGAAATTGGAACACAGATCCGCAAGATTCTCCGGTGTGGTATCGTCGAGGCAAACAACAAACAACGCTCTGTCAATGATTTGAAGGCAACTGGCATTGTTGCGATCTTTTTGTAGCATGCCTCGCAGACTAGACCAGATCTTCCTGTTCTCCGTTGAAAGGACACCAATTGCCTTGCGTGCCACTTCCGAACGATCGAGGGTATCGGCATCAGAAATAATGGCTTGGAGGTTACGTAGGAGTTCACGTTCCGTAAGGAGGGGAAGGTTGTCCTCATCCAAAACATCAAACCAGTCTAATCCTCTTCAGCTCATGATAACAGTAACGGGTAATGAATACTTACAAAATTGACCCCTCCGGAGGACTACGATGTGTTTTGAATCCGGGTAAACCTCCATTCTGCAGCCTCTCTAGAAAACGATAGGGGCAGTATGACGTCAGCGATCAATGAGCCACATGGTCAGAGAGATCGAGCCAACGGACGTCAGTTGGAATTCGGGCCGTGCCAAACAGGCGAGTGTACTGGTCCATATCAAGCGGTGTGCCGCGAACTGTGTCGGGTTCGAGGATACCGTTGCGGAGGTCATGAATAAAACCAAGGGAAGAGACAATCAGCGATGCTGCCCGGGGGAGCTGAGAGCCGCGATCTGGGGTAGGGTCATTCCTATGTCCTTCATGAATGAAAGGGTCTAGATTCAAAGGTGGTAGCGAACGTACTCGAGGACAAAGAATGGGTTCAGAGCGAGGACGACCGGATCGCTGTGGGACAGGTAGGATTCGTACCAGAACTCCTCAATGTAACTATACAACGGGTGATGAACATGCGATCGCAGTTCGATGAGGGTTGAACACCCAGCACTCACCTGGCTTTGTCCTTTGCCCATTCAATCAACTTCTGGTGTATCCTTGGGCCCTCTCCTTCAAGAAATTCTTGTACAGCAGCTTTTGTTGCTTCGTGCTCTCGTTTGTCCTGGAGAGCCTCGAGAGCCTTGAGGTATCGTTTGCAGGTATCCTCGAGCGAAGGTATCGGGAGTTTGGGTAGCTGATCCTGGAATGCAAACGTCCTGCCGGAGGCCTTATCCTTGACAAACCTGGTAGCAGTAGCGTTGCCCGATATAGCAGAGAGCATGGTATAGAAAGAAGGGGATAGAAACGGAATAAGCTTTATGATCGTCGGGCTACACCCATAAGTAATCACTTACAAAGTGGAGTCGTTCATGGTAGGACCCAGGCGATCAGCGGGGGGACGTAGGGGCACGAAGAAAGGAGGGAGAGATAAGCCTTATGTGATATTTGAAATTTGAATTGTGATGTTGTGGCTGTTCTGGGCTTACTTCGCGAGGGGCACCTTCCCTGCCCATCCTCGCCTACGGCCCCTTCCGTCGTCTTGCGGCGATTGAGCGACCTCCTGGCTCGTTTCATCTTGCTCAGCCAATGATCCGAGTGAGCCATATATATACATGTATATTTACGTGTTTTTCCGTCTACGTCCGCATTATCAATAGTCTACACTGGGATTATCTGCACCAAGACCGGCTGACAGTTGGTGGAAATGTAGTGCGGATGTCCAGTCACGGGTGAATACACCAAATCAAGCCTATTGTTTGCCGTCAAGTTCGTACAAAGCGAAAATGCATCAGCCTTGCCACCAAATGCAAGTAGCGCTGGGCTGCCAATTGGCCCGGATACATCATTCTGAGTAGAACTCACGTCATTAATTTCTTAGCCTTGTTATCTTTAGAAGCACCCACCATGGCACAATACGCCTGAACGCCCGGAAAGGCCGGCACGGACGCGACGAAGTTGGGCGACTCGCCGTCACCCGGAGCAGTCGATGACATAAGCTGCCCAATGATGTTGTTGGATTGCGGCAGGACAACAGAATTATGCATCAAAAACGTCGGCCACTCTGAACAACACGTCTGACAAGCCTAAAAGATGTCCAGCCCCAGCGTTGACCCGAGAACAAGAGGCACTTACTGCGAGGACCGTCCATACAACGTTTTTCGCCATTTCAACGACAATTGGCTTCAGTTTAACGTCGCTTGGCCCGCCGCTTGGCGGGTTCTTGAATTGTGCTTGCAATGTGAACGGTTGATCCACCTCCGTACCAATACATTGAGCTGGGCCACCTGTAGCATTAGCGAAGTGGTAAATTGCAAGGCGATTTCGCATTTCCACAATACTGGGCGACATCAGCATCACAGATTTGCCGACAGTCATTGTCCGAGACGCGTTGCGTCGATGGTCGGATTGCATTATCGCACCCTATGTGAGGTCGAATCTTAGCGTTGAAAGAACAGCTGAAAATCATAGACCTACAACACTCTCGACCCGTCTCTATACCCGCAAAGGCGTAGCCAAGGGATTGGCAAGCAGCCGCGCATGTCGAAGCAGTGACGCCCAACGGTACATTTACTGGATTAATCAAAGTCCTCGCGGACACCGAATCCCTATTATAAATCAGCGCACGTCCTACGAGAAATACAACCGTGACACACGTATAGCAACCTTGGTACAGCCATGACCCATCGTTAATGCTTTGAACGATTTGCGGAGCAGGTTTCCCATTCGTAAAAATATTCAGCCTGTTTCCCCCACCACAAAGTTCGGTTGTGTTCCCGCTACACGCCACATTACAATCTTTCTCAGCCGCCTGAGCACCCGGGACCTGGATGGTGGAGTCGCAGTCTATATGTATTTGTAAATGACGCGTCCGATGCATGCAAAACTGACATACAGCATTCCTGTGGTGCGGTCAGTAAGTCGTCCACCTGGTTAAAAACAAGTACGTACGCCTACACGCATTTTTGTAGAAATTAACCAAACCAATCATTATTCCGCGTCGTTTGGTACGCGAAGAATATAATACGTACGGCCAAATTCAACACCGGCGAAGATGTAGCCCTTGGGATTGCAAAAGCTCATGCAACTCTCAATGGTCATATTATTGTCCGAATTGGTCATAGCAGCGGCTAGCGTCCTGGAGGTAGAAATATCGGTGAAACAACCTTTGTAAGTCCATGGAGGAGGTAGTGGAGGTATGATTGGCGTAACAGCTTGGACGAGAACCTATGGAAAGAAGGAAAAATTCAGGGCAACTGAGCGACGGGACTACAAGTGCCGGTATCCAGGGTCCGACTCACCGTCCTGCCACCAAGGCTCAACATACCAACTACGATTGAAATAGTCAGGATCAGCGGGTCCGAAATCTTAATCAACATTCTAGTCTCTGTGTGAAGGTTGAAGGTGGGGAAGACTGTCTGGACGTCTCGCAATATATACCACTCTTTCCTACCCAACCTTCTCTCTGGGAACATCAAGCGCCACCTCCGTTCTATACGAGCGTGAAAGCACGTCCGAACACCTCTTGCCCCTCATTCGACGCGAATTTATCAATCAAATGTCTCCGTGGACGGACGCCATCAGCAATTTCATCAAGTTCATTCGATGTGGGTGACAGTCAAGGCACGCACGAGCTTCTCGCCTCAGTTCTTCTCATTGCGAGTTGGTGCACCTAATGGTACCTGGCCAAGCATATTTCAAAGAAATGGAATCTCTGTTCTACATTTAATAGACCATGAGATATTCCGAAAAATGTTAGTACTTGCCGGTGAATTTTCCTCAATTATGAAATCTTCCTCCTTCCTCGCTGAGATCAGCTCCCACAGTCCTGTCAGAACTCAGGACCAAAATAACATTCCTATTAAGTTTATATGAGCAAAGAACTTCTTCATGCGGTTTTCAGGAACCTTAAAGCCGTTACCGATCAGGATTGTATTCGCTCCATTGGTGGGCCTTGTCCTTGAAGTATTTTTAGAGCTTCGAGAGTCCCGGGCCCCCCTTTTCTTTTTCATTGACGGGGGATGTCATCGACGCAGGTTGTTCGTTTCGCCCTCGAGTGTGAGATGAACCAGACACATAGAATGGCCTAGGTGACAAATGCTGGGAAGATTTCCACTGATTTCCATCTCTCAGGCAACGTCGGACTTCCCCAGGCTCTAAGTTGCTCCTTGCCTGCCAACTCTCGTTCCGCGCACTGTGAGCTTCGTAGATGGAAAACTCTCGACCATGCGTTTCGTGCAGAGCGCAATTCTATTTCCCATTCCCTGTCCAGTACTTCCACGACAATGTCGTCGACGTTTTGGAACCCCTCGGCAACGAGGGGTCAAACAAGACTTAAGCTCGGGTAGTGAGCCCCAATTGTGAAAACCAGAGATTGTATTCAAATAACACCAACAACGGAGGACTTCAATCATATCCAGGTTGTAAAGAATTAACTGATGTCGTTGTTTACTACAAGGTCCCGTGGTAATAGTGGTCACTTTGTGCCACTGGCGACGTTTGTTTTTCGAAACGCGAGCTCAATTTTCCGAAAATACGATGTTGTTTCTCGTAAGGCACCGGCAGTACCGTTCAGGGCCACACCATCGATATGTATACGGATAGCTGGGCACCGGTGGGTATCTAATTAGTAGCCCAGATTTTTGATCCCCAAGACTTCTTGAGAGGATATATGGATGGGAATGGTTTCTTAGGGATAGGTAGTGAGCTCAGGTAAACTGCACTATCCCGTTTACCAAGTTCAAGTGTAATCATCCAGGTCTGAATCAGTAATCGTTGCGATGGTAACTTATTATCATCTTTAAGTGTCCACCGATAATTCTTCTTGTTCCCAAGCTCTTCCCCATGATCCTGTCACTACCTGGTCAACTCCTAGTTAGGCTATTTTTGTCAGACCTTTATCACCCACAGCCGAGCCGTTGATGGCAAAATGTTAATACATCATTTCACGTCATGTACACTCTCCCAGCTTCCATGAATGCCAAGGATGTCACCTCGACACTAGAAGAGACTAGCGGCGTCCGTCCGCCGTGTTGGTAACACCACGCCGGCGGGTTTTTTACCTAAGAAACATCAACTCCTCTTCTGGTCTGTCTTCCCCCTCGGTCGATAAGTGTGAACTAGCGGACTCCTATTATTCCACGATGAAAGTATATAATGTTACTCTTGCTTGTGTAGTTGAGAATTCCAAAGACCAACTGTTCCACCTAGATGATGTACTGTCGTTCGTTGGCATTCTACATCTCCCTCTTCGTAGTTTTTCTTTCAGCCACGAAATATGCTCAAGGCCGACGAGATGAACCCAGTTCTCCCGCGGCTCCAGCTGCAACAAAGGCGCCAACAGCGGCGCTTCCCAATACAATAACGGATGGGAATTTAACGTTTGTTAAAGACTCTGGAATTTGTGAAACGACACCCGGCGTACATCAAGTATCAGGCTACATCAACGTATCCCCAGGCACGTATCTGGTATGTTTGTGACTCGAAATTATGGATAGAAGTATGCACTGACCATTGGCGCGTTTCCATAGTGGTTTTGGTTCTTTGAGGCGCGAACGAGCGCAGCAACTGCACCATTGACCCTTTGGTGAGTATTTGGAAGCAAGGTGGAAAGGAGTGAGAGAACGGCAGGGTTAATAACTTGGCAGGATGAATGGCGGACCAGGATGTTCGTCTATGCTTGGACTGTTTCAAGGTATTTTCCCAACTAAATCTCCTTCGATAATGGATGTTGAGACGGACTGATGGAATACAGAGAATGGACCGTGCCAAGTAGATGCTAGCGGACTAACGACTACACTTAATCCATACAGGTCCGTCTCCTTTCTGACTCCCGTTCCATGAGCGGGGACTCCTAGGACTTATTGACAGTTTATCCTGGGTTGTGATAACGATAGCTGGAATAATGTCACGAATAGTGAGTCTTCCGTGCTTCTGGGTTCATAGGTCGCGTCGCGTTTAATTAAAATGGATGATCGTTGCTTCTTTCACCAGTGTTATATATAGATGGACCGGTTGGGACTGGATTCTCCTATGGTGCGGATACCAAAAGCACGGTGCAAGGGTTCGCAGAGCAGACGTGGGTAGCGCTGCAGATGTTGCTTGGAAGCAAAGAGTTTTCCAGTTTCAGGAATAGAAGGTTGTGATGCCTCTCTACTGCTCTATTATGGAACAATTTCATGGCTGACGGAGTTGAAGGCTTATCTTCGCAACGGAGAGTTTTGGAGCACGACTTGGTCCAGCGATGATCAGGTACTTCAATGGCCAAAACACGAGGATCGATAAGGGCGAGATAGGGGGGTACAAGGTGTCCTTCAGTTCGATATTGATAAACGAGTACGTCCGAGAAGCATTCGAATTTTCATGTGGCGCTAGTTGACACATTGACTGACAGTGGAAAACACGACCCACTGACGCAGATGAACTCCTTGATTAAGTTCACAACACGTGCTCCCAGTTATGGGAGACTCCAGAATGGAACGGTGGTAAACAGGATGAAGGCTGCTATGGAGATGCCTGGTGGATGTCGCGATTTGCTGCAAAAATGTGCGCTTGCAGGAACTTCGACCGAAGGAAATGCCATGTGTAGCAGTGCTTGGGTTTTCTGCGTACGTGTGCTTAAGTTTGCGTCGTAAGGATGCCGGCTGACTTTTTTTGTTCAAGCAAAATCACATTCTGTCACCTGCAATCGGCAATCTTTCGGATACCGACTTGTCTAGACACAATACTGACCCGCCTTTTCCACCGCCCTACTACCTGCAGTATATTCGTTCTCCAGAAGTAATGTCAAAAATTGGGGCGAGAAGCAAATATGACCAGTGCAGTGATCCGGTCAAAGCTGCGTTCAGTGCATCTGGAGAAATTGGAAGGTCCGGTTTAGGCGACCTCGCAGAACTAGCGAATGCGAAGTTCTCGATCTTGATTTGGGTAAGTCCATGGTGGATGACATCAAGAGGACCGTCTAAAAGGAAGAATTCTTAATTCAAACAGGCTGGTGATTACGATATCAAGTGCGTGGCTTGGGTTTGTTCATAGGTAGAAGGTTCGTTGACAGCATCATAGATGCAACTGGGTCGGAATACACAATTCCATGGTGGCCATGGATTGGTACGGTAACCGAATGCTGAACACGACGAGGTATTCCACCCTTATGGTGGATAATTACGCAGTTGCTCAGGTGAAGGTGGTCAACAACCTGTCGTTTGTGTGAGTGTCTGAAGCATTTGCTGTGCATTATTCCTAAAATTCCTGCATAGGAGAGTATTCAAGCCGGCCATGCATTGGTAAGTTGTTGGGCACTGCGTTTGCATCAACCGTTGACTTCGGACGTTCTCGTGGCAGCCTGCGTATCAGCCAAAAGCGGCGCTGCAAATTTTTCGAGAATTTGTCGAGGCAGGGAGCCTGTTTAGTCTGATGGACCAGAAACCGCACCAGCCAGGGATGAAGAACGGAGGTGTAGAAAGGGTGAAGGACGGGTTGCTGGTGATGTTAATGTTAGGGGCTATCGCCGTGGCTATGCTGTAAACACATATGCAAATAGACAGAAAATGGAGAAATGTGCGAAATTATTTTAATTTCACACTTTGATCAGCTGTTCGAAGCATTAACTTGCTTCGTCTCCTTCACCCCCGTCCTTGTCCTAGGAAATGACCGCCCAACCTTCTCAGCAGTACGCATGTAAGAATCTGCACACCACCATCAGAATATCTTCTAATTCTTGTCGCTGCAGTCCGTGCCCAGAAGGCACTTGGTCTAGTCAATGGCAGCCCCGACTACGCCTCAATCTCTGCCTTCACAGCTCCAGACGTTCCAGCGCGCATGTACACTTACAGTGCGGACGGTCGTCTCTATGCATATGCTCTGCCGACGGTGTAAGTCGTTGATCCCTCAACTTCCTCGTTGATTCCTCGTGGACCGATCGGGCGATTATCACCGTTCATCTCTCGTCACACGAGTTCGCTATATATCTCTCGCTAACTGGCTGTCTTGCAGGGTGCGGGTTTTCCAGGCCGAAGGTGCCCAGTTGCTCCAGGAGCTTCCTCTGGCCAACATCGTGGAGGTGAAATTTTCTCCCCGTGGCACCTATCTCTCCACCTGGGAACGTCCAGGTATGACTTTCCTTGACCGCATAGGTGACCCAACTCATACTTTCCGCAGCTAAACTTGAGGACGGCGCTCAGCATAAAAATCTCCGCGTTTGGTCCGCCTCCACCGGCCAGGAGCTCATAGCTTTCACTCAAAAGTCACAGGAGGGTTGGGACCTCCAGTATACAATCTCCGAGTCCCATGCCATCCGATTGGTCGGTCCTGAGGTCCAGGTCTTTAAACCGGCAGAATGGTCCAAGGGTGTTGTGGATAAATTGAGGGTTGAAGGGGCAACCAGCGTCTCACTGAGCCCTGGACTGAATCCCTCCATCGCCGTATTTGTTGCGGAGAAAAAGGTATGTGCATTGACCGTCGCAACTTTGATCTTTCCGCTGATCTAGACACCAGGGGCAACCCGCGAGCATCAAGATCTATAACCTTCTCGGACTCGGCGGAACACCCACATGCCAGAAGACTTTCTTTAAGGCAGATCGGGCTCAAATCAAGTGGAACACGCTCGGCACTCAGGTCCTAGTGCTGACGCAGACCGAAGTCGATAACTCAAATAAGAGTTATTACGGCGAGACGGGAATGTACCTTCTCAGCGCTGCTGGCAATTTCGACTGCAGGGTAACTCTAGACAAGGAAGGCCCCATCCACGACTTCACCTGGAGTCCCAACTCGAAGGAATTCGGCGTTGTATATGGATGTACGTCTATCAGACCCTCTCCTCTATGCCCCTCGCTGATTTTTCTCTAGACATACCCTCCAAGACAATGATATTCGACCAACGGGTTCGCACCGTCCACGATTTCGGTTCTTCCCCACACAACTTCATCTCCTTCAACCCCCAAGGCCGTCTTATCCTCCTCGCAGGCTTCGGCAACCTTGCCGGCAAAATCGACGTCTTTGACCGTCGCACCCTGAATAAGATCGCTACCATCGATGCACCGAACACTTCACATTGTGAATGGTCACCGGATGGTCGATTCCTCCTTACCGCCACTCTTTCTCCTCGTCTACGTGTTGACAACGGTATCAAGATCTGGCATTGCACAGGACCCCTAATGCATGTCAAGATGGTTGATGAACTATATCAGACAGGTTGGAGACCTGCCCCAGTCGAAAGCGTCCCATTCCCTAATCAAATCCCACCTGCTCCCGAACCGAGCGAGAGCGTGAAGGAATGGGAGAAGACTCAGAAGAAACCTGTGACGGGTGCGAAGCCGGCTGGTGCTTATAGGCCACCTGGTGCGCGTGGCTTAGCTACACCCGCTATCTTCAAACGTGAAGATGAGGGCGGGTTACCCAGTCAGAACGGGAGTCCTGCTGGGAGTGGTGCTAATACCCCTGTGAGAGGGTATAGCAGGAGCCCCGCACCTGGTGCGCCGGGGTATGGACACTTCGCGAATGGAGATGGTGGTGGATATAGTAAGAGGTACGTACCTGGTGCTCCACCTGGTGCAAATGCGGGCGGGGAGAATGACAGGAGGGGTAACAAAAAGAAGAAAGGAGGCAAGAATAAGGATGGCGCTGGGGGTGGTGGTGAGGGTGCAGGCGCAGATGGCGCTCAGGCCAATGCAAATACCAATGGGGCGCCGAGGGGTAAGAGAGGTGGTCACCAGCAACAGCAGCAGCAGCCTCCTGCTGCAGCCCCTCCCGTTCCTGAACCCGTTGAACCCGCTTCACCCATTAGCCCAGGTACAGACGCGGCTTTAGACACCGCCGGGAAGAGGATTAGGAACCTAAACAAGAAGGTGCGTCATAACATTGTTTCTTTTTTTCACACAACACTTAGGACTAATGGTTTGTTAGTTAAAAGCTATTGAGGAATTGAAGGACAAGGCGAAGAGGGGTGAACGTCTGGAGACAACGCAATTCAAAAAGATGGAGGGCGAAGCAGCCATCAGGCAAGAGCTCGCCGAGTTGCAGAAGAATGCCCCTTCTGCCGCTTCGTGATGCGATCGTGAATCAAAACCCTTCCCCCGGTCGATCTGCAACATTGTTACTCCTTCGGAAGCCTTATCATGAAACTTGTTTCTATCACTTACGATACACCCACGTTGTAACACCACATCCACACCTACCCATTCCACGCTCCAAGTTCCCCTTGTTGACGATATCTTTCGGAGATTATTTTTCTGGATTATTGGTTTGTTTCTCAATACTTCCCTCCCTAGGTTCGTTTGTTTTCTGGGTTGGATCGGATCAGCTCGCTTCACGCTTTCGCTACATCGCATTCAGTAATATGTTTGCCCCTAGAGAGATTCAAAAACACGCATTATTACCGCATTTCTGCGTAACACAATACGAACGAGGATGTTGTACAGGATTTACGAGCTGATAATGAAGGTGCAAGCTACGTCTATCAAGGTCATCCCCAAGACGAAGTGCACAACAATTCCGAGACTACTCTATATATTGTAGATCGGTGACGTCGAACGTGGGTTCAACCCCGAAGACAATAAACACGGCATCAAAAAAAAAACACACATCCCACAGAGTCTACCCTTCGTTAAGGGTCCGTGACTGTGCTGAAGTGAGCCGATAAGTGAGGCCTCGAGGAATAGGTTTTACCCAATGAACTTACCGAGAGAGGAAGTTATGAGGTGTTATAATGCAGGTGACCAAGCCAAGCCAGCAGAGGCGTCGACAGAAGCTATCGCAATTTTCGAGCGTCAACGACCAAATAATAAGGACAAAAAACCAGACACCTACTTGGCGAGGAGATTCGCGTCAAAGCACGTCACACAATCAACTAGTTGGTCGATTGGGACCCAGGTCGAATCTTGATTGGCGGTGAGGAAAAGCCAGAACGAATCGGAATCCACCCCTGGCAACAATCCTACCTCAGAATATGTATTAATGGCGAACGAGGATTCAATGTTGTTGGCGTACCGAAATGACCAGAAATCCTGTCTGCTTGAAAGGAGTCCGAAGCAACTGAGTCCTGTAAATTAGATCTGCGTGAGTGATCCCGAATGTTCGCAAGCTGATACTTCACTTACCGAAACTGAAGAGTGGATGTTCCATTATCCAGGGAGTAGTGTAAGAGTCCCTGAAGTGGGCGATGCTCTTGACAATTCAGGCCAAGAAGCAACAGGGTGATTATCTTGATGGTTATCCTCCCGAGTACCCCGCCCAGGATGGCGCAGGTGGAAGGAAAGGAAAGGCACCTCCGAGTAACGCGCTGGTGACAGTAGCGGCAGTCCTCAAGTCTATCACTAGAGGAAAGGCAATTGAGTGGGAGAAGTCGAAAGGAATGAATGGGGAGCGCCTCGTCCATCGGTTGAGTGTCGCCATTAATACATGTGGTGACCAGATATTGTCGCCGAGTCTCGCTCTCAAAGAGTTTTCTCTCTTGATGGGATATGGTTGGGCAGGTGGTGAAAGATCTCCGTCTGCTGTCGCACAGGAATAGTGAAACTCAGGAACCTTCACGGGCTGGTTGCGAAAGTGGTGGCATTAGTCTTATTCCTAATTACAACAATCTGGTGCTACTCACTTCCCGAGTAAACCGTGGATGTCGATGAAAATAAAACTTGCGTTTAATCGCATGACCCAGGTGAACGGCCTAAGGATCCATCCTTGGACAAGGGTGACCAACCCTCGATCGAAGACGGATACTGTATACAAGAGCCACGTCTAAGTCGCAAGGGAGCGCTTTATGACGGTTAGACTCTGGATGGGGTGCATCTATTGATTGCACGTCGGCACGTGACATCTGCAGGGCAGGTGCGCACGGCGGGCTGCCGGGACGGGTTTCAGGGAACTTGTGATCGCCCTGCCTCCTGCTGGCGCTCAACAAGGAATCCCACCTGTCACCGAATCGTGCAATGCCTGTCCATTTTGCAATGAACTGACACTGCGAGATATGACCGCGTGCTGCCATTCAGCGCCCTGCTAGTCGTCGTGCCTATGAAGCTCAATGAACCCCTTAGGCGGAGGATCACCTGGGTAAGGTGATTAAACGTGTTATATTTTCATACACCCATGGTCTACTCGGGATGTACATAAACTATAACGATGTGTTGTACCGATCTCAGCGATCTGGTTACAGTATAGGTACCAGTAAAGGTTCTGGTTTCCGCATTCCGCGGCAGCCGAGAAGGACTTTCATCATCTGCCCTACCGTCCCATCCAGAGGTGAAGAATCACGCTCCTTGAGAACGGAATCAGCGACGATGTACAGTCATCATCTCTGTTAATGGGGCGCACTCAACCGAGGTCAAGGCTCTACCCATTTCCCTTCAACTTCCCGGTCCCAATGCCTGACGGTATGAGACGAGGGGAAGCCGTCACCTCACAAGTGTGCTACTCGCAGGGTGAATTCCTTTCCTTTCTCCGGCAGCCATCAAAAGGCGCTCAGGATACTCGGGCGAGGAGAACCACTAAGATGGTCACCCCGCAGCTCAGTGACAAACTGCCACGAGCGTCGCCCAGCTCAGGGACACAGACCTCCCCGGGCAATGCAGCACCCAATCTTGAAGCACAAGTGGTTCAAAAGAGAGGGGCGGCGACTTTTGGAAAAGGGACAGGTGGGAACCCTCACAAGAACAATCGCCAATGGGCACGACTGTACTCTCACTTGACAGAGGCAAAGGTTCCAAGGTGTTCCTGAGAAAGCAGGCAGGGTCATATACAATTATTGAACAAATACTGAAAAATAAGACAAAATGGAGAAACACACTGACAGATGGCAGGGTCACCAGATGATATCGATGATGGCTAATCTTGGCAAATTTGTAATGGGCCGAAATGCCTCTGCCGCAAGCCCTGCATATGTCTCCCACGAGGAAAGTATTCTCGGAGGACATCTCAGATTCCCATCTGTGCGTCTACAAGTACTGATCAAATTCAATTGTAAATAGTGATACATTCAACCTAGCAATGTGTTCTGGAGTCTTCAAGTAAGATACAAAAGGTTCTAGCCTAAAAGCTGTCGCAAATCATGGACGTCGATCACTGAGTCATTTAATCAGTTCTATCTTCCTTACGGTTTTGATGACCCTGAATCCTTTGGACTTGAGGGTTGCGGCGTGGAAGGCATCAGTCCAGCCTTCGGCACTCTCCACCGAGGACCAAACTTGAGCTCAAGGTAAAAGAATGGCAACGAAGTCAGAACAAATACCGCGAGGAGGACATATGTCCATCCTACTCCGATAGCATTTATGAGCGGCTGGATAATCGAGATGATGATAGCGCTAAACGTGCAGCGCACCAAGTTGCCCTTTTAGCCAAGTGAATGATCAGCTACCAGTTGAGTCGATAGAAAACATACGCATGCTGTCACTGCGGAACCTTGGCCCGGTGCGGAGTCGATCATAAGCGTAGTTGTTGCGTTCATGACCGCCATGCAGATGAGTCCCACTCAAAAAGGAATTGAAGGTGAGAATGAAGCACTCCTGAAAAACGAGGGGTTAGGTAAGGGGGACGTACTGACAACCTGGAACACAAGAGGCACTGCAAGGTGAACTCGTTTTTGCAAGCACCAACCATACCCTGCCGAACATCCTGCCAATAATACCACCAGTTCGGGTAGGTACTTAAGACGAGCCTACGTCCGAAAGGGTCATAAGACGTACAAGGAAGATAAACCAGATTAACACACCCGTTCGAGAGGAAAATCCCTGAGTTTGTCAACGTCTTTGACACCCTCAACTTCCAGCTGTTTTTCCAACTCCCCGTTCTGGGTTAACCTCTCATGAAACTCTTTCTTCTCAACCTGATATCTCCAGTCCAGTATTCGACCGACAACACCAGTGCCAAACACCATTCCACCTCCAATGGCAAGGAAACATAACCCGATACGAAATTCGTCGAGGAATGGATAGATCTCTTCGAACAGAGCGGATAAAGATGTCACGACACCGAAAAATATCGCAAACGAAGTCGCGTTGAGGACTAGCAATAAGAAGATATTGTATTGTGTGAAAAGGAGGAAGGGATTTAGGGTTTCTCTTGGGTTTTGGAGTATTTCCTGATGAAGGTGTGAGGACTTGAGGAGGTGTAAGTTTGCGCCCGAACGATACGAATAACGGGGGTATAGAGAATTTTGAGACCCGACTGCGTAGCAGTGTTGGCGGCTCGGCAGCGTTTCCGGAAAGAAACTATTTATATCATAAGATAAATATTGGTGTTATAAGAAGGGATCGTACACCACAAGCACCACAAGGCACGCCGAAACAGCAATGCATAAAAACCAAAAGATAGATCTGGAAACAACAAGAGTGTCCAACACTCCGACAACAGACAATGACCCATGCTACTGCTTACCTCCAACCCAGACCTTGAGTTAATGCACCACCAATAACGGGCCCAAGGGCGGGTCCAGCCTGAGTAGGCGATCAGTCATGCTGAATACAAGTCTATACCTCATACCCACCATTGGTCCGAGAGCGAAAACCCCATAGAAACCACCCCGTTCAGCAGGAGTGGATATGTCCGATATTACACCCGCACCTGGATAAGGAAGTTAATACGAAGAACATCATAGCGCGGCCAACCCACCTATAGCAAGCGTGCTGGCAGATCCGGCAGCCTGAATGCAGCGCAATACCATGAGGAGCCAATAGGCCGAAGTGGGGACAAGTGCCAGTCCAACACATGAGAGTGAGAGGATAAAAAGACAAGCGGCAGCTATCGGTCGGCGACCTAGGTTGTCTGACATGGTACCCCAAAACATGGGAGCTATAATTGGAAGATCTTCACCACCATGCGGGAAAATCGAGGCATCGAACTCACATGTTCCCTGAAGAACAACATAGACAGTTACCTGCGTGATATAATCAGTTCCTGTTTGCAATTGCAAAGAGTCGAGGGAGTGTGATTACAGTGAGGTTGATCAACTCAATCGGTTTGTGGAAAGCTCTGGCAATAGTTGGAATCGCAGGAAAGTAGATGTTGGCCGTGAGCGGACTAGAACCTAGAACCATCATTGCAGCTGAACAACGAACAAGACTGCTCTTACCTGAAAAAAGCAGCCAAAGCACTCAAGCTAACCACAAACCATTTTTCCTTCTTAGACAAACTGCTCCTCAGGTCGACTGGTTCATGAGCAGACTGTTGGTGTTGCGTCGGTAGGATGCGATGGAGTTTCCTCGAGAGAGGATTTTTCTGACATTGTTCACACTGTAAGGGAGGAGAGAAATCGAATCATGCCGGGACATTGGCCCATGGTACATAAATGAAAGCGGTGTGAACTTTTGGCCCTCCAGTACGTCTCGGGTGGCGCTCCGGTCTAAACTAAGATCACTTCCCGTTTTCGGGGCGGGGATATATACTCCCATGGGCCCATGTTGACGGCTCTTACCACGCCCTTTGAACCTGAGTGAGAGCCTGAGAGGTACGTCCGAGTTGGAGACAGCTCGCTAGCTCGATCCGAGTGACCCTGATACCTCATGAGAAAGGGGTTAGCAAGCCAGATTGGGTGTAATTTGCGATACGGATGCACGTCATTTTATGGATATGTGGGGTGTGAGACGGCAATTCCATATTCCGGTGAGCGAACTTGATAGGGACTATCTCCGGGCAGAGGCTGACTTTATTCGACTCTCGGCATTGTTAGGTCACGGCGTTGAAGGGGAGGACGGACAACCAAATGGCGAGCGGATTCCGGAGGTTTGCATAACTTCAGCGTTCACCTACCGGAGAGATAGATAAGCGCACCAGTGGAGGATCTGGAGATGTTACCCTGCGGGCACTGACAGGAGTGGTTGCCATGTAACCCTCCCCGCCGAACCATTCAAAATGAACGATAGATGGTGATGCCTTGGTTGGGGCACGGTAATGGGCCCCTCGTATTGCATTTTAATTATGAGGCTTTCACTTTGGGTGTCGAGGACGCTCACCAAAAACCTTTTTATAAGAATTAACCACATACCAGAAAAAATATTGAAGGGTCGTCCCCCCGGAAACGAGCTCATCAGACATGTATCCACACGTACTGAATGTAAATGTCTCTGCATATTCAACGTGCCCTCCAATTCACTGAGCCCCTTTCTTGACAGTTGCGGCACAGTGGCTGATAGAAATTTCCCGGCTCAACCACTGACAAACGTAAATCCACATTGCAACAAACTCCTTCCAGTCAAGACGAAATTCAACTTCATGATCCAGACTCTGGTGCAGTGTCCTTGGGCAGATTTGAGCAACAAGAATGAATCTATTGGATGTGCTATACATTATACGACAGATGGGATACAACGATCTCCGGGTTACTTATACTGTATCGGCCAGTGATCTTTGCTGGCGTAATCGGAGATAATCTTTAGTATACTTTGCCTCGAACCCTGCAGCCGAGAAACGGATGATGCTTGTTTACTGTCCTGTTCCCAAAAATTTTCCAGTGGGTGTAAGCAGTTTACTGGAAGATGCGTAATTTTGGGAATAAATATGTGTTTGTTTAATGGATATCCATCCAACACGCAAGTGCGGACTGTCCCTTACACGTTTCAGCAATGTTGAGTCCTTTGGTTGGTAAGCATTCCGAGAGGATTCATCATCCTTGATATAAGATCGGCGGTGCTCAGGGATACGGGGACATGCTGCGTTACAAATCCGCAACCTTCCCTCATGCCGACGTTCAATAGAGGGCGACGTCAGCTTCAGGTGCCCTGATATCCGACTGCATATATGACTTGCGGTGAACTGAACACCAATGTAAGATATCACCACTCCTCTCAGCGCTCCCTCCAATCTCTTGAGCAAGTTCCTGAATTCCATTCTTCAACCTCAGAATGTCCTTTGTCGCCGCCTCTTCGACTTCGGAAAAGTTACGACAGTCCCGAATTTGAGTATCCACCTCCGGATATATCGGGATGCGGATAAGCAAGAAGTACACGAACTATTTGAGAACGCCATGGTTTGGCATGGTAAGCAGCGGCATTTTTACTTGTGATTGGAAGTCTGACCTTTTGGTAATAGCTCATTCACCTATCCGGCCATTCCTAAAAGTTGTCGCGAAGTCCCCTGTCGCAAAAACACTGTATTTCATATTCGCACTCGGGATCCTCATATGGCCGAGTTATCCATCTCTTGGAATGACTCTGTGTGTGATGGCCACAGGAGCGTTCTTGCTCCAAATGGGTCTCATTTTCAACTTGATACTGAAGATGACAAGAAAAAACTTGCACGACGATCTCGGCGATATTCGGGGACACTATAAGTTGGTCTCAGACAGCAACCACGGTGCAGCGGACGGTGATTTAACGCCTTCGGGGCCTCAAGCTTTTTGGGTAGTTGAGGCGAGACATAAAGCCAGTGGGAAAAGGGAACTAGCCGGTTGTGGTGGTATAGGTAGGTTCAGGACATCCCTCTTGCCTGTATCAATGTTAAAACATGGTTCGGGTAGACGTCGTGCAGAAGGACGACAAATGTGATACCGAGCTTCGACGTATGGTAGTTTCGGGGCAGCATCTCCGTCGAGGGATAGCTGCTAGGATCGTTCAAGCCGCAATAGTTCACGCGAAGAGTCATCACCTGCCTTCGATCTACTTGTCGACGTCAAGCGTCCAGGAGGCAGCAATTCATCTGTATAAAAGATTTGGATGGGTTGAGGAGAAAAGACGACATATGTCGGCGTTCGGGGCGACTGGGCAAGTAGTGTGTATGCGCCTGCACTTGTTAGAGAAGAGTCAGAATGCCGAAATGTGACTTCACGATAGCTCATTACCTAGTATAACAATTTAGCATAGAGAGATGGAAAATAAATATTGAGACCCGTAGGTCTACCACTCCGGAAAAGCGTGTCATCCTTGTGCAGGGGCCATGCTAATCTTCTCTGTATCGTTCCAATTTTTTCGTAGTGTCACCCCGAAGGGGACATAAGTAATAGTCAGGCGTTCAGTGAGTAAGACTGAACTTGTGCATTTTGTTCAGTGGACGGGGTGCGAGTCACGTGGACATACCTGCTGGTACCCTGGTGCAAGGAGGACCCAGTATTTCTCTCAACTGCCTAAACTTAGGGCTGGGTCTGGTATTCACGCCCCAAATACCAGACTGCATTTCCAGGTGAATGAGATCAAGCAGTGCAGTGCAAATTATGAAGTTACAATTATTTCAAAGCAACCTGATTCCCTAACCACTCCATCAAAAACCCAGGATCAAACGTCCTCTCGAGCTCCTTGAGGGTTTCCACATTCTTCCGATTCGCCGCTCGAAAGAGAGGTTCGACCTCCTTCCACCTCTCAACATCGGTCTTAATCGGGTTTTCTACTTCACTTATTCTGAGTGAGTCAATGTTGCTACTGATTGTCTGTTCGTCTTCGTCCAGGTCCTCGACTTGTGATTGGAGGGCACCGCTTTCATGCAGTTCCTCCTGGACCATTAGGGCCTCTGCCTGATCTTCGAATTTGGGGTCACGTTCCCTTTCCCGATCATGGCCTGGGACTATCTAAGTCCGTTGGAGGGCGCTGGTCACGCTGGTCGGATAGAGCAGAGTCAACTTCCATCGCATGATCCTCTTGTTCGCTACTCCTGTTATCGTCGTGCCCTTCCCCCTTCTCATCGTCCTCAGGGTGAATACCGCGCATATCCTCATCTCGTGTCCCTTCTTCCTCGTCATAAATTTCAGTCGCAATCTCCTTCTCCACTTCCTCTCTCTCGGCATCTTGCTCGTCCCGTGGCTGCTCCTGCTCCTGCTGTTGCTGTTGCAACAAATCCCTTCTTGGAGATAACGCAATACTACTAACCCTGCGTTGCTCCCTCTCCAACGCCTCATCCTCCCTCCCCATCTTTGCCAATCTCGTATACTTCCCCGCCCTCGTCCCGGTCAAAGGCTCATACTCCAATTCCATCGCCTGCAGAGACATCTTGCATATCCACAGGTTTGATCTCCAAGCTCTTCATCCCCGCACCAATACTCGAGTGGCGTCTGCGACGCTTTGGCGACGACGATGGTCGGGAGGTATGTACCATCGAACCAGGAGTCGCCAGTACGGTAGGAGTCCTCGTTTTGGCCACCTGGAAAACGGATAGTACTGGACTTTGTCCCTGACTTGAGATCCTCGACGCGCCCTCGATCCACTCACTCATCTTCCGATCCGCACTGTCCCTCATCTCACTCAACGCATCTTTTAAAAGCCGTAAGTTCTTCAACTGGTTCCATAGCCTCTGGACTATGGCTTCTGTGAATCCGAACTGTTCCGAAAGCATCCGTATTGCTTGTTGGATACCCAATTGTTGGAATATCTGGTGATCTTCTTCGGAGATGACTTGAGGAGGCGCGGGATGTGTGCGACAGAGCACGGTGGGTGGTGGGCTGGTGCACGTTCTTGTTGCCGAGTTCTTGGCGGAAGTTGATAATACGTGAGTTGGATGGGTTGGTATTCGCGGATACAATAGATCGGGGAGTGGTATGGTCAGCAAGGTCACCAGTCGAGTGGCGTTTTTGAGCTGAAGCTTCGAGAGGTGTGGGTCGTAGGAAGATATCTGTCCGTCTTCGTTTTACTGGAGCAGTAACGTGGACGTCAGTATAGGAAAAGTCAACAATATTATATAGTCCCCCTACGTGTTGAAATTTGGCTGGGTGCGGGTCCTATTGAGGAACCTTGAGCAGCCGTCGCCTTGGATCGTAGTGGGCTTGTTGTGACTTGTCGAGAATCCGGCTCGTTTTCATGAATCATAGCAGAGAAAGGACCATCGGCCTCGGAATAAATATTGCGTTCATCGTCGTCTTCTCTGGCCTTGCCTTTCCCTTTGTCTCTGTGTCGTTGTTCAGCTACTACCCCATTAAGATAACCTCCCCTCGGTTTCCTGGGCTTAGCATTTGTCCCATTGAGTGTGCGTAGCTTCGACGTTGCACACCTCGAGGCGGCGGCCAAGGGGTATCGGTATCCTCGTCACCCTCCGTCGAGCTGCCCTCCAGATTCCTCACTCGCACCCCGATCAACCGGTTACCATAAGGGCCTTCCAAAAGCTTCGGGGGACTTTTCTCCACCGCCTTAGTTTTGGGTTGACTTTCTAGGTGGCGGCGATTGGTAGTCCTCGAAGGGATCGTCGTCCCACCGCGGACGGCGCGGTTTGTATTGAGAACTGAATGTAAAATCACTATGACTGCCGACGGCAAGGAATTTCGGTGGGGGTGGCTTTGGTAGAAATCGAGGAGAGGTTGGTTCCGGTTTAATGGCTGGTTTTGACTCAGGTGGTCTGGTGGTAGAATCGTCAGATTCAAGAGCAACTGGGTTTTTATCAGGATATGGACGTACGGAGTATTTAGAAGACCATTTGACACCAACTTTCCAATGGTAAGGGCAGTGCTTGTGCCTCCGTTGAGATGCACTTCCCCGGAATCTTCATCCTGAGTATCCTCACCATCCTCACCCTCATCCAATTGTTCACTATCCCCAACCACGGAAGTTTCGCTGATCCCCGTTCTCGTCTTCATCTGATCCCGGGAATACCTCACCACCATAATCCTCTGAGCCTGGTGGCGGACCCTCATCGCCTGAATCCTCTGCCTGGGACTCTTCTGCCTTGGCGCTCTCTGCTGGTGGTTTTTCGGGAATGGGTTCCTCTACGACCACGGGCTTTTTTCCCTCTACGACCAGCGGCCTTTTTCCCTCCACAACCACTGGCTTTTTTTCCTCCACAACCACCGGTTTTGTCTCCTCCGGATCATCACCTCGACTTGTACTTCCATTTGGAACGTGATCCCCTCTTAATGTCCAGTCAAGCTTCGCCCACTCGTGCTCTTGGCTATCACCTTCCGTCACCTTTGGACGCTTCGTCGGACGTTCGAGTCGACTGGGGGACGCTTGTGATATTGCGCCGGGCTTGGTATTTTGCAATTTCCTGGTCGAAGTGGTCTTGATTCGAGACGTAGCGATGTCGCCAAGAGTGCCAGGAATGCGTTTTACTCCACTTCCACTTTCCTTCAGCCTGACAGACCGATTAGTTAGGCTGTGATTAGGAAACGTTGTATGAGCTCACATTCTCTACAAGCTTTTTGTAAACCTGGTTCCCATTGCGACCTTTAATTTGGGGGTTATATGTTGCGAGGTACTTAACAAGGAGTTTATCTTCATTGTCCGTAAAGGGATTCCTTTGTCTGTGAAATAGCAGACGGGTTCATATAGATCCAGTAGTATGGTAATGAAAGCCACTCACGTCTGCGGTGGAAACAACTCTGACTGCTCTCCAAGATCTCTGTTCTGCTGTCTCTGGTACCTGACAATTCGTTCAGTCAAATTCCTCTTTGTTCGCCTGATAGTGGTCACGCCACGACTGCCACGAATGTGTACGTGCCCATGGCCACCTATCACGCTATCACAAAGACCCATGAGAAGTCAGCTTAACAAAGAAGATTCTTGCAACATACGTTTTCGACCAGTATTTGGTAAATTCGATTTCCTTGGCGACCAGCCGGCTGTGGTCGAGCCTCGGCGACGTATTTGATGAGATTTTCGTCCTCTTTAGCCGTGTATAAATTTCTCATGTCCTTCGTGAGCTTGAAAGAGACAAGGGACGGGGGCTATCCTAACATACGATTGGTGATGTTTGTTGGTGAACGCGTCTGACGCGCGAGTCCAATAATTCTCCAGGAACAGAATCGGATCACGTGAGTGGCTGATGATGATGGGGATGATGAACTCTGCATTTATATACCGCAACAAGCAAACCTACTGCTAAGATGCGGTGGACGTAGACTAGGCTAGCTAAGTAACTACCCCCCCTCGGCTGGGTAGAGTCTATATAGTAAATGCAGTCCTGAGTAATGGTGTGGAGATGTCTAGTAGAGGTTCACGTGAGTGGCAGTTCGATGACCCTTGCTGCAGTGCTGACCGGATTTACCTTGGATACCCTGGAATATTTACCTCTGATGAAGTCTACCCCACACGACTCGCCGTCTTCAGCACTTATGCACCCTTACTGAGGCACTAGAGGTCAGATTTAGCAGCATCCCGTGACCGGTTACTGATGATGGCGATCCCGGAATACGCTGAGTGGGAACAACAGGAGAATACGGACTCCAACGTGCGACAATGTTTCGATCCTTTCTGTTTTGGACCATAGATATTTTGCTCCCAAAATGGCTGGGCATCCTTTGATTTTGTGACAGAGAGCTGTTCTGGATAATCGGCATTTATGGGTTGAGAAACGCATTCGGGGTGGAAGAGCTTGCAACTACTGTGACTTGACCCCGGAAGACCTGATAGAAGGAACCCACTCTGCGGACACCCAGCTTATCACACGAAGTTCTACTGGCAGTCGATCCACCCTGTTGGGGCTTCTAATCCCAAGGCTGCCTATTTTCGTCTAGTTCCCACTTAGCCGCCATATAAACTACTACGAGTCTTGGGCTTGCTGCACTTCTATCGCCCACTATGATGTCTCTTGTGGACTCGAGCTTAGGCCTATCTTCTGTGCTCACACGGCTATCGTGTATCCTTGGGTTAACATATTGTGCATGGAATTATATCAAGGCAAAGAGGTCACCGGTGCGTAGGCGGTCTTGTTTAGATGATGCGTTCGTTCAATGGTTATTTGTAGCTGAACGCTATCCCCACCGTCGGGTACTCAGGAATTCTGACTTCCTACATCACGGCATTTAAATACATGCACCATGGTGCGGAAATGTTACAAGAAGGATATGACCGAGTACGCAACCCTTTCACCTACTTCCCTCGTTCTCTCACTCACAGTTCTCAATGACCCTCGTTAGTACCCTGGCCAAGCGTTCAAGGTGGCGAACAATCTCGAAATGGGTGGTCGTTCTCAATGGAAGGCAACACATGGAAGATATTCGTAAAGCTCCAGAGGATGTAATATCATTCAGACGGGCAGTTGCAGAGGTAACCAGACAACCAAGTCAATTACTACTCCAACTTCTAACTGATGGTGTTCAAGTTGACACAAAACAAATACACTCTGGGACGTCGTTTCGACGATGACCCATATCACATCGCGACCATCCGATCTCCCCTCACTCGCAACCTAGCCCACAGATTTGAAGATATCATGGACGAAATCGTTGAATCCTTCAAGGACTACGTCCCTCTTACAGAAGGTGCTTGTGTGATTTCGGATCTCGGCTGAACTATGCTGACAAACCTAGATTGGACCCCTGTGGCTGCATATGACACCGTTATGCATATCGTGTGCCGCACTAGCAATAGATACTTCGTTGGACTTCCTCTCTGCAAGTTCCGGTCCCGTGCTTCCAATCTACATTACGTCCTGATGAGCTTTGCTATAAATAGGTCGAGACCCTGGCTATCGTTCCCTCAACGAAACCTTCACCCGAGATGTTTCAATAAGTGCGAGAATAATCAATCGTTTCCCGGATTTCCTCAAACCGTGATTATCTCCTTCTCTCCCAAGTACCAAATTGACTCAAGCTGTATCATATAGTCTAGTGGGCCAATACATGACAACTGTACCGGGGGCCGTGAAACGCGCTCTTAGCTATTTAGGACCAACGTTGGAGGAAAGGCTCGCGCAAGAAAAGGAACATGGGAAAGAATGGGCCGAGAGACCAGTATGTACCTCGATCTTTGAGCGAGACAGGTCCCTCCGTTCTGAAGCCCAATTTAGAATGACCTGATTACTTGGTTACTTGAGAAAACGACACAAGATTACCACCGTACCGTTCGTGACCTGGTCTCACGTATTTTAACTGTCAATTTCGGTGCCATCCATACCAGTTCAATGGTCCGTCTTTTCTACATTAGCTCTCTTGTGTCTAAGCTCACGAAGTTATACCTTGTTAGGCTCTTACGCATTCACTTTATGATCTGGCCATCCACCCAGAATATGTAGAAGATATGCGTAAAGAAGCAGAAGCCGTCATTGAAAGAGAAGGGTGGACGAAGGGTTCTATGCAGAAGTTGCGTAGGATTGATAGTTTCTTGAAAGAGTCCCAGAGACTAAACAGCCTCGGTGGCAGTGAGTTCGTCCTTGCTCAAGCTTACAGTAACTGACTGACTTACCTTTTCCCAAGTGCTCATGAATCGAAAAACTCTCAAAGACTGGACACTCTCTGATGGTACACTTATTCCCGCTGGGACGTACTTCGGTATTGCAAGTGACGCGATGAACAAGGAAGAGGTAAGAGTTATCTCCCCATCGCAATACCTTGGTTATGAAACTGATGAAAATTTCCGTAACAGCGGTCATTCCCGGACGCGCACACTTTCAAAGGGTTTAGGTTCCTCGAATTGCGCGAAGGTGATGGCGAGCTCGACTCCATCAAGCACCAAATGGTCTTCATAAGTCCGAACCACGTCGTATTTGGCTACGGTCGTCATGCATGGTAAGTAGTCGATAGTCAATAGCACATGACGAACGCGCATTAAATTACCGCTCTTCTGCAGTCCTGGGCGATTTTTTGCCGTCAACGAGATCAAAGCGATGTTCGCCCATGTCCTGCTCAACTACGATGTCCAGTTGGAAGACGGGTCGATGGACCGTCCCGGAAACCGACACTTTGGACACTTGACGATGCCTAATATAGAGGCGAAGGTCATGTTCAGGAAGAGGCGTACTTGATAAGTTCAAAAACATGTATTTCTACTCCTTTCACCAACCTGTGTCCATCCGTTTCCTGTGAATGAAACGTGTGCCAGGAAGCCGGCCATCAATCGGTACCTGAGTTGTCGTATTTCGATGTCCGCGGTTGTAGAAGCCCTGGGGTTCCAGCATGTGAAAGCTTGGCCTCCTTCCACTAGCAAATTGCTCAAGCTTAGCGCTCAGTGGTAGATTTAGTGCAGTCTCGGTCACGTCGGACCAACTCCCTTCCTCTCGCGTCACCGATGTGTCAGGGCTGACCCCGCCTCCTGGCTCGCCCCAATTTTCTTAGTCACCCTCCGGTTTTAACAATCCAGGTACCGAACCCTCTTCTAGTCTTCCCCAAGAAACCCCTTCAAGAGTCACACTCCCTCATGCTGGACCATTCGATCCCCGACACTGTAATCGATAGCCAAACCTTCTCATCGGCTTGGGCGAGGAACTGCAAAACAACACTGCCCTATCTGAGGTAGGATTTATCGAGTATTGTCAACGGTTCAGCCGCTTAGTTTTTTATCGGTAAAAGCTTGCCCTTATAAGGTGAAGCCCCGTGAATCGTTAACAACACGACTCGCGGTACTGATCGGATCTCGATCGACGGGTGAATATTATATTTAGGTGGGGAGTTGCAGCATTTGCGAGAACCACTCTGGGATCATAGTATGGAGTGACAGGAATGCCGTCCATTTCGATACCATATATATTCCGCATTCCAAGCCTACCACGTTTCCATCGCTTACCATGGTGTCGCTCCTGGACCCGGGCTTAGAACTATCCTCTTCTCTCACACGTCTATCGTGTATCTTTGGTCTAATATATTGTACGTGGAGATATATTGAAGCAAAGAGATCACCGGTATGTGGATAGTCTGTTTGCATGATGCGTTCGTTCATTGGCCATCTGTAGTTGAACGCTATTCCTACTATCGGTTGCTCAGGAGTTCTGACCTCCTACATCACGGCATTCAAATTCAGACGCCATGGTGCGGAAATGTTACAAGAAGGATATGACCGAGTATGCCGTCCTCTTACCCCCCAATTTGTGGTCCTTACCGGTGTTGCTAGTACCCTTGCCAAGTATTCAAGGTAGCAACAATTTCAAAATGGGTGGTTGTGCTTAATGGAAAGCAACACATGGAAGACATTCGCAAGGCTCCCGAAGATGTGGTGTCCTTCAGTGAGGCCGTCGCGGAGGTACCCAAATGAACAAAGCCAATTGTTACAATGTTTTTTAACTGATAACATTGGAAGGTGGCACAAAGCCGATACACTCTGGGACGTCGTATCGATGACCGATATCACGTTGCGACCATACGATCGCCTCTCACTCGTAACCTGGCTTACAGATTTGAGGATATCAGAGATGAAATTGTTGTATCCTTCAGGGATTATGTCCCTCTTACGGAAGGTACTCGCCAATACTCAAATACGGTATCTTGATGCTGACATTTTCAGACTGGACTCCCGTCGCCGCATATGACACTATGATGCATATTATGTGCCGCACTAGCAATCGATATTTCGTCGGACTTCCCCTCTGCAAGTTCCTCCATCATGTTTCTAATCTACTTGATGTCCTGACACACCCCGCTATGAGTAGGTCGAGACCCTGGCTATTGCTCCCTCAACGAAAACTTCGCACAAGACGTTGCAATAAGCGCAAGCATAGTCAACTGTTTCCCTGGTTTCCTCAAACCGTGAAAGTTCCTTTCTCTCTTCTGGGGAGCCCCTGTTGATTCGAGGTGTTTGATATAGTCTCGTGGGTCGATACATGACAACTGTATCAAAGTCCGTGAAACGTGCTCTTGAATATCTCGGACCAATGCTGGAGGAAAGGCTCGCGCAGGAAAAGCAACACGGGGCCGACTGGGCTGAGAGACCGGTATGTACCTTATTTCTTGAGAGACAGATCTTCCGTTCTGAAGCCCAACCTAGAATGACCTTATTACTTGGTTACTTGGGACCGCAACGCAAGAGTACCACCGCACTGCCGGTGACCTGGCCTTACGTGTTTTGGCTGTCAACTTCGCGGCCATCCATACCAGTAATATGGTTTGTTCTTCTCTTGCATTTGTTACCGGAAGTCGAGCTCAGACAAGCCCGCGTTTACGTTTAGACGCTTACGCATGCGCTTTATGATCTGGCCGTCCACCCGGAATACGTGGAAGATATGCGTAAAGAAGCTGAAGTTATCATGGCCGAAGAAGGATGGACGAAGGGTGCTATACAGAAGTTGCGCAAGATTGATAGTTTCCTAAAGGAATCTCAGAGACTAAACAGTGGCGCGGGCCGTGAGTCTATTCTTATTTAAGCTGACAATAAATGACTTACTGATCTTCTCCGAGTACTCGTAACTCGAAAGACTCTCAAGGACTGGACACTCTCTGATGGTACACTCATTCCTGCCGGGACGTTCTTCGGCGTTGCCAATGATGCAATGAACAAGGAAGAGGTAGCTATATTTTTTTCTGCTTTGGTTTGAAGCGCTGATAAAATTCCAACAGATGACATTTCCGGACGCGCGCACTTTCAAAGGGTTCAGATTCGCTGAATTGCGCGAAGGCGATGGCGAGCTCGATTCCATCAAGCACCAGATGGTCTCCATAACCCCGGACCACGCAGTATTCGGCTACGGTCGCCACGCATGGTGAGTAGTCGTGATAGTCGATAGCACATCAGCTAGCACATGCATATTGAATACTGCTCTTCGACAGTCCTGGGCGAGTTTTCGCCATCAACGAGATCAAAGCGATGTTCGCACACATCCTCCTCAACTATGATGTTCAGTTGGAAAACGGATCGATGGACCGTCCTGAGAACTTCCACTTTGGACAGTTAATGACGCCTAATTTGAAGACAAAAGTTATGTTTAGGAAGAGGCGTACTTGATAAGTTCATATTGCTTTTTGATTGTCCGGTATGTAGGACAGTGTTATGTGCATTAATTACAGAGAGTTAGTAGAAGGCTCAGAAGGGCATGCCTTATCTTCAGCCCTCTCAACTTATGTGTTCAGACGGTTATTCGAGTTTTGAACGCATCGTTGGTGACGAACGAGAGTTGTTAGAGTGATTGCTCGCTTGCTGATCGCCCCACTGCAACTTTGCTCGTCTGTTTGGAATATAGTGTGTTACGAGAATTCAAGAAAATGTTGACACCGGGTCAACTCGTCTCCGAGCCTCGCGTTAACCTCCATAGGATATAATAATCACACTGACCGAACCGAAATTTGGAAGGTATGCGCTGCTTTTGTCGTAATTCTTCCGAAAAAAAACAAAGTTACAAGTTTCATTCTCCCCTTGGGTCGCCATAACTCATAGTATACTCATATATGCACTCAAATTAAGTTGACACCAACGTCATCCGCGCCGGTCTCGATGTAGGTGGTCGTCACTGTAAACATACCACTTACACTCAGACTTCGCCGATGGAGAACTTCTTTGATGCCGCCCTAACGTTTCGCAATGTGATTCTTTCATGAAACCCTACGGTGACGATTGGGGTGATTACTCGCAGTCTGTAGGCTGTGGTCGGGCCATTGCACCCCCAGCGCTTGATGGGAGGTGACGTCATGAGCGGGGTGGTGCTGTCAAGACCAGCTGGGATCCTTTAATTAAAACTCAGCGAGAGCATGAAACGATAAAACGATCTTCTCCTCTCTTAATTGCACCGTGCAGACTTATGTGTCGAGGGTGTTTACCATCCATGTCACCTCGTGGTTCGCTTCTCGACCTTGTGCACTCACGTAGCTTAATGTTGACATGTCAATTAGCAGGATAGGAGTCACTAGTCAAGAGCTACCCGCGATGTGGCATGTTGTGCGAGGTAGGGACTCGGAAAGACCGCATGCAGCTATACTAGTTGTTCCTTGAGTAGGAAAGTATCGGTTTACGACCGATCGGCGACGACCGGCTACGACGACGACCGGCAGTAATTTACTCAGCTTGAACCTCTCAATTTTCTATGGGACGAGTACCCGTAGGTACTGTGGAACATGATGCTGCCCTCAAAGTCACCCAATTTCAGTTTGATCTCAACGGGGATAACCCCCTTTCGTGTCTCGCAGGATCCTTCATCTCTACAGTTCGTTATGATCAAAACATAGCCCCCAGCCCCGCCAGCTCTCCGGTAAATATGTTCTCTCACGAAGCCCGAGACCGGGAGCTCGAGAAAAGGGTCTTTACGGGCACTGAGCAGGCGATGATGATGAGCTAAACCTTGCTCATTGATATTGAGTATCGAATTGCCATTTCATTGACTCACGTCACTGAGCCAGAGCCAATCTAACCGGGCATGCATACGTCACAGACTTCGACGTAAGCGCCATCCATCATATCAGGATAAGTATGATGACCCTCCTTGTTGATCTCGAGCACCCTAATTGTCACCCTCCCGGGTGTTCGTAGCGCACTGGCGAAGTGATCCGGAGTACTTCCGACTGTCTTCTTTACGCCGCCCGTGTACTTACCTGCTATGAGGATATCGTTTACCGCCGCTACGGCTCTGGAGTATCAATCGAGAATTTTACCGAGAGAGGATGTTCATCAAGATCCGTTAAGGTCGTCGTTCATCCATCCATCATTTGTTGTTTCTATTCCTGTTCTAATACGTCCTTCCCTTCCTCGGAATAGCTTAAAGAAACTTATTTTTGTGTGTGATCTTTGTAATCCTTCCATCAATTTATGCCAGATAGGTGTCAGCAGACCTTCGCTGACTTGGACATTGTGCCATGGTTGGTTCCCTGAAGTTTATTTCGTCAGGTTACTCCGCGTCACCAGACCTTTTCAACTGGAAGTTATCTGTTCAGTGTCATAAGTATTACACCTCCTCACAGAAGGTAGGAATATCCCATCATTTGAAATCTCCACCGCAACATATGCCTGAAGTGTAGGCGCGTGTGTATTCTCGATATCGATATTAGTAACCCCTTCTGTCCCAGCTTACTAAGGTATACGTTAGTAGCACCACACTATCCTTCAAGGAGCTAGCCTAGGAGAAACGTGTACATAGCAGCTATTGGAAAAGGAGCACCGAGTACATGAATGACGAAATTCGTCGAATACTGGCTGTACTATAAAAGATGGGGGGTACATAGGGTGTCCCAAAGCTGAAACATGGATCACACAGTAAAGTGGCAAGGTGATCAATCCCCACGTTCATCGCGGCGCTCGATGATTGAGAACCGAAACGTCGGCTCCGCCCTGTCCGGCAACACGTTGTCGTCCGACGGTCATGGATGATAGTAGTGACGACAAGAATTTGTACAAATCCCTGCTCATTACATGTACAAAGGATCAAAATCGGGGTTTTACGAGGAGGGGAGGAGCAGGGAAGGGATATGGTCGGACTCGGGTGGCTGGTTGGAAACTTTCCTTTTTCAATGATTGCTGTTCCGGGAATTTGGAAGGTGCCATTAAGGGGGATGTTTATGTGTAGGAACGGTCTAGAACAGAATTGGAGGCGATTGTCAATAATCATATAATCATAGCCCCCAGAGAGTAGCATGAGAACGAATGATGGAGGAACCTTTGAAAGGGACTTGGCGTGTCTCTTGTAGAGAGGAGATACTCCTAGCTACTAACAGGACTGTCTGTCTGTCTGGTGCTTAGTAACTAACAATTACATAGCAGACCACAGCTGTGGGGTTGTAGCGCTTGTGGGGGGCGAAAGTAGGAGGAACTGGAACGAGTCTCGGTGCGGCGATCGCCTTTTAGAAATGCGTCATGATGTGCTGACGTAAGAGTCAGAAGTGCCAGTATATGTATATGAGGTTGTTCTCAGAACTCGAAGTGTAAATCTGGTCCCAATGCAGCTCTATCTCGTCCAAAACGACCCTCTCGACACCCTGCTAGTCTCTGCAGACGGTGAACCCCTCTACTCCATACACACATCGGCAAGTCCCTCTTCCTCCGCAGACACCTCTCCTCTTTCCCCCTCATCGGGCCATTCAGCTTCATCCTCCACTGGCTTTCCTTGTGTGTCGGACGTGACCTCGGTCTCCTCGGCGTCTTCACACCCTTCCTCGCCCTCGTCATTTAAGCCCGTCAGACCTCCACTAACCCGTCACGTTCGCCGGATTTCCTCAAAATGTGCCGTCGCTATCTCCACAAAAACACCGCCAGCCCCCGGCGAACACTGATCCCACCAGTCCCATAAGCAGAACCCACTCCAATCCCCACCCATATGACCACAGCCAGTATCCAGACCCATCTTCTCCCCAGCCTTCTCCTGCACTTCCTCCCGCATTTCTTTCTGGGCATGTGCACAGACCATCCCTCATCTCCCCGTCTGCTGGCCCTAGTTCTTCCCCCAGTCCTGTCACACTTATTAAGCGCCTCGAGCGTTACAATTTCAGCCGAGGAAATGTTGAGACTGAGATAGGCAGGATCGATTATCGCGACGACGACACTGAGTCTGGCACACGGGTTCTGCTCTGTAACACAGGAACGGAGCTTTACGCGCCGGCTGCCCCTAAACCTAAAAGGCAGACTCGCACACCCAGTCCTCCTCCCCCCTCTTCTTCCTCCACAGCAGCAGCGCCGGAATCACAATCTCTGTCACGGAGGAACGACTCGGGTACTGCGCTTGATGCCTTCCGTGATTTTTGCCTCGAATCACAGAGGCGGAAGGCTAACACGCTGCTCCCTTCACCGGCACCGGCGCCCCCAGTTGATGAATTCCGTGATAATGACCAAGAGGAATTCATTCCGGACCCGTGCGTACCCCTTAATCCATTCACCCCCCCCCCCATCCCCCACTAACCTAACTCAATTGTTTTGGTAGGACATGGACGCTAAAAGACCCTGCTGACCGCCCATTTAAATGGCTGTCCTTAGCCTCATGTCCGGTACTCATCCACGATACCCAACCAACACCCACCCCAGTGGCGCGTTATCGCCCGGCAAAACTCGGCATCGTATCTCGAAGTCGTCGCGGGTTCTTGGAAATCTTACCTGCAGGATTGGATATGGAAGATTGGATCGTTGTCACGTTCGTGGCGTATTTTCGTATGAAATTGGGTGAGGATGCGTGTAGGAGCCGCGGACGACTGTGTGATCGTGATTATCATGGTCATGTTGTCCAGCAGGCTTCATCGGTATCGTCTATGGTTCCGGATAGGAGTGCGCAGTCTGTATCTGTGCCCGGAACGCCTTCTATGCTACGGCCACGGCACTATTCTCCTCACGGACTTCCACCCCCGCCTCCACCTCTAGCTTATCTCGGTGCGTTGAGAAGGAAAGGCAAAAACTATGATACTCCTCGACCAAACTGGTAGTCGAAGTTGTCCTTTGTTTTTTTTTGTTTTTGTTTTTTTTGCGTCCCACAGGCTGTTTTCCTTCCCCCCCCCCTCATGATTATGTACCCGAACCTTCATGACTTTCATAGACTCACATCATCACACACAAGACTTTACCACTACACGCATCTATATCTGTATTATTGTATGTATAGCCATCTGTGGTCCTGGTTGCATTGTCACAACATCTTGTCTTGGCAGCATGCGCATCTCGTTTACTCTACTTTGTTTGTATATTAATATCAGTATTTAGATGATTGGTTTCCTGGCTCTTAAAACGTTGTTTGTCGGACTTTGCGTGAACAACTTGTAGATGCGGAGAGGAATAAGCGCGCAAAGGAAAAGATGTTGATGAGCCATTCGGCACAAATGACCTCTCAAGACGAAATGTCTCACTCCTCAAACGATACTGATCAATCAAAATGTGCTACCCCCACCCTGCCATCGGGCGATGAGGGTTAACGTATACCGTACCCGGTTCCCCGAGCACTCATTGATAAGGATATTGCAACGGCCTTTGACCCCCAGCGGCAGATCCTTACGTACCTCTGGGCGTCTTTATTATCTCAATTACTTATAGCAACGTATTGAAAGGCTGTTACACTCTCGCGTTCCTTCTCTGGGATTCTGTAATGAGAATTTTTCCCTGTTGTGCGTGTTGAATTGCTGTTGGCTCTGCCACCCACTTATCCAGCTCAACCTCAGGATGAGCGAGAACGCCGTGTGCTCTGATCCCAGATTCGTGTGTCAAGTACTCCATCTTGAACAACAGAAACGACATAATTTTATCTTTGAAAATACATACTCACAAACCCCTCAACGTTCAATCCAGCATCCGTAATATAGCCTCCCAGAACCTGATCTGTTCCCGACCCTTCCTCTTCAGTACTTCCTTCAGTTCCGCCCATTTTTCCGGTGTTAAAGGTTCCGATCCACCATGGCCTCTGACTGCACTGGCGGAACTGGGGGTTTGTTGGTGGAATCGGTTCGACAACCGTCTCGTTGGGCGGCCTTCATTGTTTTGGGGGTGTAGCGGTGTGACTGGGTGGTTAGTTTGAAGCCTCAGTCGTAGTCTGAGGAGTATTGTTCATAGTTGAAGCAGCAAAAGCGGCCAATGACTCAGGGAGGATATCCCTGAGGATAGTCTCCAGTGACGGATCCATGTCTTGTTCTTCATCGTCGTCAACGTCCAGGGATGAAGTTGAAGAACTAGAAGCTGGTTCGTGGGTATAATCCAAGGCGTGTCTGTAGAATGTTTGTTGGTTGTTTTAAACAGGATACAGGCAAGTAGAGCGGACCCTGAGTTTCGATGAGCGCGGCGGTTCGCCGAGACCACTCTTGCCATGGGGTCGGTATTGAACATGTCGCCCGAATACATTCCATCGTTACTTGGCAGATTGGCTTCGTCCTCTTCAAGGGTGAGGTCGATGATTTCCGCATCTACAGGTTCGCTGCGTGAACAAATTAGTCCGGGCAATGCTTATAGCAGTCATCTGCTGGGATTCTTACCTCTTCAGTACTTTAGTCTTGGCCTGAGGGCGTCGAGTAGTTTTCGCTTTCATGGTGAAGTGGGAGAGGGCAGCTTACACGTTTACCAACGGTAGAGGTGATACTGGGTTTCTTTCCTTTTTTTCGGGATGTAGTTCTTCCTGTGGTAATGGATACTGATAAGCTCAAACTCAAATCACTTGGCGACAACGTCATACGCTATTTCGTGTTTTTTTTAGAGAATCTGGGAATGAGTAGCCAGGCTGGAGGCGATGCCTTCGGAGAGGAGGTATAGTAACATCAGTCCTTGGAGATCCACGACGGCCATCATACTTTTCTATTGCTCGAGGAAAACAAGAACACTAAGTATATCCCACACCGCCACAATGATTGAGCTTCGATTTTGGGGCGTTCGTTCCCCACCAGTGATTGACCCAATATATGCTTGTGCAACTTCGGAACCGGGGGTACCTCCATACTCGTCACCAACAGGAGCGCCGCAAGGGCGCGTTGGCGTCTCAGAACATACCCATATGGGTCTACAGATACTTATTGGTAACCCTGGTACCTTTTGTCTTTTTTTGTTACTTGATCGACAAGAAAAGAAAGGCTATCCGAGAGAATTATATTTTTAAGCAGGGCTGTGCATACTTACACTGTGGCCTCATTATTTACCCTCCGCGCCACAATGGAAGATAAATTGGATATATAACTCACCCGTTATGGTGCAATCGAGCTTGAAAATACCCCCTGCCGCGTTCTCAGTGGCGAGGATATCCGTTTCTCCTCCTCCCTTGATCTTCTCGCTGGCACGATGCATCTCTATCTCTCCTCCGCTTCTGCTCTCAATAGCATATATTTTACGGGGACAGGACACCCAGTCTTCAAAGTTGAAACGCCACATGTGTCCCTGGGAGAAACTCGAAGGACGATCATCTGGCACGCAGTCGATACCGTCGATGGTGTATGGCTTGGAGATGAAGAGAAGCCCTCTTACGAAGATCTGAGGGAAACCCTATCTACCTTTACCCGAACTCAGGAACCCTCACCAAACTCCATATCTCCTGAGTCTGGATTATCTTTCGAGGGACACTTTGCCCATTTGGCGCATATTGAGTATGCCACATTGAAATCTTCACGGATTCTCTACGCTGGTCGGGAGATGCGAGCCAACAAGGTGTTCAAAACCAAAGGGTGGTCGTGGTACAGTCTCTCAGGGTGCGTTGCCTCATTATCTTGGCCAGAGTTCGTGCTGTGATCTTAGGGGTCTTTCCTTTTCTATGTAGAAACAAGGTCTTTCGTGCGTCGGATGGATGCGAGTACCGTTGGGTCGTTGGTGCAAAATGCCAGATGGTGCGTTGTTAGAAGCTAGTCGTGGGCTTCGCGAACCCCCCCTCTGAACGGCAATGTATAGCTCGTTACCAATGACAACTCCAAGACAGTGGTTGCTCGGTTTCATTATCCCAAATATAGTTTCGTGATGAAGCGAGGTACACGACAGCCTTACTTGGAGATCTACCAGGAGGGAGAACATATTCTGAATGATATCCTTATCACCTTCGTATACTCCCGTAACACCGTAGAAAACTAGATAATAATTACTAAGGGACTAACGGCTTTTTTTTTTTGGGCAACGTCCGCAAATTTTATCTAGACGTAGACTTTTACGGGATACTTCTCTTCGTCGCTTGTTGTATTGGTTTTGTACATTATGCCCAAAGACGCAGGACCCTTCCTAATTACAAATTTCCATTTAGGTGGAATGATGATATATGATGGAGTCCAAAGACTGGGGCGCTTGGAGACTGGATGCTACGAGGGAGGTGAACCATTACAACTACACAACAACACAAATGGGGGTTACGAAACGCAGCAGCAGGTGATCATCTACTGCACCTGTGTTTGTGTCCTGCCTGAGGAACTGTCATCTGAGGTTTTTTCAAATCCGTAAAAGGACTGATGATGATCAACCAATTTCCTGAAGGACCTTGCTTGGCGTTGGCTGCCGGCAGGATTGCACAACAAATGTAGAGCAAGGATGCATTATAAAACGCCTCTAATTGATTGGAGGAACAAACCCAAAGCAATGCGACTCACCCTTTCTACTCGACAACCCAGGAACAGCGCGTACTCCACTGACACTGGCGAGATTTTATACAAAATCAATAAACCCCTCAAGCTTGGGTCTACGGTTGCTACCATCAGGAAGGCCGTTGGAACAATCAACGGTGTCTGGAGTGGTGACTCTGGGAACTCCAACGAAGGGGGGAATGGCCTCGTCCGCGATGATAACCGCTGGCGGTATATCCCTCTGGATGATGAAGCAGTGTCAAACGGGAGCGAAGTGCCTGTGTTCGAGGGGCACTTTGCCTTTTACGCTCAGATCGAGTTTCACAAGTTTCAATCGACGCGCTTCCACTACAACGGACTTGATGTACCGGTCAGTGAGTATTTCCGCAAGGAGGGTTGGTCATGTTTTGGAAGGTAGGTGGCGTTCCACGTTTAAAAAATGTTCAAAATATCGACGTGAACATTTGTTTCACGATTAAAAGAGATCGGGTCTTCAAGGCTTCCGATGGCAAAGAATATCGTTGGCGATTGCGTGCTCGATATCCTGACGTAGGTATGGATGGATGTTGTGTCTCGTTTCTCACAACACCCTAGATGATCGTAAATGACGAAAGCAGGACACAAATGGTCAAGTTCAGGGAGTACCGACCGGAGCTGGGAAGCCCGACCTGCAACTCTTGAGATAGACCCTCATTGTGAGCCCATCCAGGACGAGACTTATAATGACGTTCACATACTGCCACAGGAAAGACAGTAAGGACTAGTGGAGGAGGAGATAGTCTATCAGTTAAAACCCAAAAGTACCTCATGTGCATAGCCAGAAAGGCTGGGCGTCGGTCAAATCTCACAATGCCAGGTTAGTCTCGGCTGGAGGTGGAGGCGGCGGTGGAGGTACTATTCGCGATTAAGCCTGTGGTTGAGCACTGCCATATTGTCAAGCCGAGAACGTCAGTATCATCCGAGAAGTGCGATCAGATAATCAGAACGTGTTGATGCTATAAGGGTAGGAGGGTGTAAGCGAGGCGCGGCGCTGGATATATTGGTATGTTGTTGGGAAAAGGAAGCATGGGATCGAAAATGTCCGGGATCCCATGTGAGGTCGGAGAACTTTCCCGTGCCCAGCCTCGGATTTAGAGATTTAGAGGGTGGGTGTACGTCGGATATCGTTGCAACCCGTCGCACTCAGCAGACCCACCTTCACGCTCACATGGCATCCACCAATCCAAAGAAACGTGATTTCCGATCATTCGATAGCAGTAGAAACAGGAAAAAAAAACAAAATTTTGTGATAGATTGCAGCGGTAGTGAGCATCTCCAGCGCACGGAGATGAAACTGAGATGAAACTGCCACCCAAAGTTCCTGAAACCGCCGGGGGACTAACAACTTCATAGGTCACCAAGGCCGTTCTTGCCCGCCGCCGTCTGCCAGCAGATCGCAAGGTAAATTTAGAGCAAGGACTCAGTATAAAACATGGTGTATTGTGCATGAGACCACAACGCAGCTCATCCTTTCCACTCGCCACCCTAGAAACAGCACATACTCCACCGAGACTGGAGAGATTTTGTACAAAGTTGATAAACCGCTCAAGCTCAGGTCAAGTGTCGCCACGATTAGGAAGGCTGTTGTTACAGCCAATGGCATCTGGTATGGTGACTCCGAGCAGTGGAAGGCCAGAGCGAAATCGCCAGTCCATGACAAGGACTCCGATATAGGGAAGGACGACCTCGTACACAACGAAAGCCAACGACCCATCTCCCCGGATAATAAGGCTTTTGCTGGTTCGGACTCAGAGGATGATGCAGGGTTAAGTAGGAGTGGATTGCCTGTTTTTGAAGGGCACTTTGCTTTCTATGCTCAAGTCGACTTCCACACTTTCCAGTCGACACAATTCCGCTTCAATGGGTTGGATGTACCAGTCAGCGATTACTTTCGCAAGAAAGGTTGGACATGGTACGGAAGGTGAGTGACTCCGCGCTGGAGGAACTATCGGATAACTTGGGTGTCTATCCCGAAAGGGGCCGGGTCTTCAAAGCTTCTGATGGCAAAGAGTACTGTTGGCGAATGGGCGCTCGGCACCTTGATGTAAGTTTAAGTGCGGACGGATGGTATGTACTGCGTCTAACCATGCTCCAGATGGTCACAAACGACGAGAGTAGGGTTCAAGTGGTCAAGTTCAGGGAGTACCGGCCAGGGCTTGGGTTCTGGAAAGTCAGACTTGCGACTCTCGAGATAGATCCTCGCTGCGAGCCTACCCTGGACGAGTTTATAATGACATTCATTTACTGCCATAAGCTCAGGGAAGACAGGGAAGGGAGTTCAAAAGGAACAGCGGAGGCGATGGTGCTTGAGCAAGTTCCGCTTCCCGGCCTGGTTCGCTCGAGATTCGCAATTATCATACAGCACGAAGCTGGTGGTGATTGGATGACTTCCCGTAGGATTTAGAATTCTAAATGGACGTTATAAATGTGTCGGGGGGAATAAAATTCAATCACCGAACTAGAATACCAAACCGCAGCCAAATCTACGAAAAGGTACATGACATGACCACTCGTGACGGATAGACCCTAACTTCCTGATCCGGACCATCTATCCAACAGCCATGGATATTGACGACGACGCACTTGATGCTAGCGAACAGGACGAAATCCAGCAGCAATTCGAGCAACGGCTTCAGTGGATTGAGGAGGAGGAAGAGGAAATTTTGGCAGTCACAGCACTGGTTGCCTATGGACTTGAAGAAGCTCGTGAAAAACGCAGGGAACGACGTTTTCGGAGACGTTTATACCTCATCCGTGGAGATTTGCTGCCAAACCCTCGTCTTGATACACCATGGCAAACGCTATATTCACAACAAAATGATCGAGCATTCATCACCACCATGGGTTTTGATTCCGTGACGTTCGCATCCATTCTTGAGGCTGGTTTCGGCCTCTTTTGGACAAACACTCCAATTCTCCGACAAGATGTTGCGGCAACTGCAGAACCCCGCTCGAATAGAAGGTCCCTAGATGCTGCAGGAGCTCTTGGTTTAGTCTTGCATTATTTGAATTCTACGATGCATGATGCGAGCCTCTGTGAGATATTCGCCATTATACCAACCACCGTCTCCCGATATATATCTTTCTCACTTGGCATCCTTCTCCATACTTTACGCAAGATGCCTGATGCTCGGATCCGCTATCCCGTCAATGATGAATTTCAAGAACTCAATACCCTCATTGTGGCACGTCATCCCCTTCTAACAGGAGCATTTGGGAGCATGGACGGCCTAAACCTGCCTGTCCAAACATCCGTAGATCAGGAAATTGAGAATGCAACGTACAATGGGTGGTTGCACGAGCATTTCGTTAGTTCTGTTTTCGCTTTCGGCGCAGATGGTAAGAGTCTTTCTATTACCCTATTCTAAGTGTGTATAGCTAACAATGTTAAAGGCACAATTATTGCATGCAATCTCAATGCACCTGGGAGCTGGCATGACTCGCGGGTTGCACGACCAATTTATGAGAAACTTCGAAGTAAGACTCCCGAAGGCTTCTATCTTGTGACAGACACTGCATTCCCTCGTGGAACTGATCAGATTTCGGGGCGTATCCGCGCACCAATGAAAGACGGGGCGCGTTTACCAGAGGATCCTGCACTCAGAGATCATGTCATGCAGTTTGATCGGCAATTGCTGTCATTTCGACAAACAGCAGAGTGGGGGATGCGCACACTGCAAGGATCATTTGGTCGGCTTCGTGTTCCACTTCCAATCAACTACAGTGATATCCGGGGTGACATCCTCGAGGTCATTGCACGACTCTACAACCTTCGTGCAAGAAAAGTTGGGTATAATCAAATACGCACTGTTTACATGCCACTCTGGCAAACAGATGATGATTTTGGGCCTCAACTTGAGTCTATGTTATTTCGTGATCAACGTAGGAATGACCGAGTTAATCAATTTCATCTTGTAGTAAGTGAGGAATAAAATAACCTATTTATTTACATATAATGTAGTACTTTAAAATGTCCTAACTTACTCAATGTTGGTATCATTTCCATCCTCAACCTGAGAGTGGCGCATACGAGGTGGCAATGCCGAGGTACTTGCCAATGAGGGAACTTGGACCTTCGAAGCATTTGGAGTTGAGCGAACAGGAGAGTCATCAGGGACTGTATACCGGTGAGTTCCAGGACTATCATTGAAGCCATACATGTCATAACCATCTTCGGACTCACTGCCACCATACCATCGAGTTGCACAACCACCATCGGGATAAACAATGTCTTGACGATAGCGACGACGAGATGACTGGTGAGGGGTGGTTGGGAAGTTGCGAGGATCAGAGCGATCACGACCATGAAGAACCCCCAACAACTCGGCCTTGTCAGCACGACGTTCAGCCTCGTGGCAGCGTCGTACTGCATCCTGATAGCGCCAGTCAGCTTCGGTCAGCTGGGATGTCAATGAATCAAGGCGACGGTTTGCATCGTGAACCTGTGAGTTGAGTTGAGTGATTTGACTGCTTTGCAGGTATTGGATACTGAGTGCATCTTGTCGAGCTTGGCGTAACGAAGGATCGAGGGCAGTTGCAACAGAGTCAAGGAGTGCAGATGCTGTAGAACGAGTGGAGGTAGCCCGAGGTTGTGAGGGTGTGGTACGACGAGCGACAAAAGATGGTGCTTTCGGAGCCTTGGTGGATGCTAAGAGGTCCCCGGAAGAGGAATCAACTGAAGGGGGGATTTCGTTATCTTTGTCATCATCATCCAATCCCTCAACAGTATCATCTTGAATGACATCAACAATATCTTCATCATCCAGTTCACGAGAGCCTATTCTCTCGTTAATAGCATCCTCGATTGTGAAGGCACGGTTAATGTACGCTGGGCATTCTTCATTGCCTGTCGGTTTCGGTGTCCGCAAAATCTAAAAGCATTGTTAGGCACAGAATGGTGAAACAGACATAAGGGACATACCCCTTTCATCTTTGCCTCAAGGGATTTCCCTGAACGTGCAGGGCGATCAGCAGTCTCAGCCCGTTCATTGTAAATCCCCTCAACAACTAACCACCCCCTAGGACCAACAGGAAGAACCTCCGATGCAACATCAAGAAGTATATCAATATCAGCATCACTATAGTTGGGTGCCCCCATGGATCGGCCCTTCACTCGCCTCGTCTCAGCTACAGGAACACTGGATTGCGCCTTGTGCTTTCCTAAGATCTTGGGGGCCACATTAGCATTCTCCTTCCCTTTGGTTGATCAACGAGACCCTGCGACCTTTGGAGCCGGCCGCATACGCTGCAGCACCTTGTCGATGGAAGGGAGTTCATCATCAGAGGGACTCTGAGGTGAAATAGTGAGGGGGGGCATCAGATGTCCAGCAGAGGCATTCAACTGTCATGGTATACATATGAACATCATGAAAATTCATATAAACCCATACTTACGGGGGCCGGCTGTAAATATTGCATCCTAGCTGAGCCATATGTTGGAGTCTTGGTCATAATAGTCAGCAGTTGAATAGTTAAACAAAGTATAACCTACCAGGGATGGATAATATATCCCTCGGTGTGTAGTGTGGCCCACATTGGGGAAGGGTGCATGCTAAACCAAGTAAGTACATGAAGCTGAAGTTGGTTAACCCCAACGACGTACAAGAGGATGGCCTGGTGGTCCCCACTTCAGCGTAGAGGCCACGAATGGGCCCACTTGTCCACTTTCATGGGGTGCATCAACGACGTGGCCTCCATTAGTGCTTTCACCCTGATAGGTGCTCGGATTCGGCCCATCCAGAGTTGTGTTGACAACAGCTTGCCCGGGCTTGGCAGTCATATCAGGAGCGGAACCACTGGTAGCGGGGTTGATAGTAGGGACACCACCAGAGGAAGGGGACAGATCAGCGCCAACCACAGTAGGAGTAGACATCGTAGTTATATGCTAGTGAGGCTCAGCAAGTTTGGAGATGGGGGAAAGCAATGAAAGCTCACTGTTTTTAAATGTATTCCAATTTCCAATTGTGCACCAGTCACGGTACGTGTTTTGTTGACTGATAAACAGAGTGTTGGCGCGTTCACGCGACGTGTCGAGACACCCTATGGGTGAAAAGTGCATCTTGGAATAGCCTATCGACAGTATCCTGAATTTGTCATGAGAGCGACTGTGCGGCAGGCACCAGAATGCAGAGATACATACCCTTGTGAGCCCGGCAGTTTCTGCTCATCACAACATCACCTCAGAACATCATTCGAAATGACTTTAACATTGAAAACAACGAGCGGAGGGAGCAAAACGGATGAAGGAAGCAGATTGCAGGTGGGGTATCTCAATGACAGAGGTGCTATCGTGGCTCGATTGGGCTTCGGAGTTCAAAATAAGGGTTTTATAACACGCGTTTACAACTAGAAGAGGGTACCCGAGCCCTCTTCTAGATTAGAGTTTAGAAAGGGGGTGACTTTCAAGATCCGAAGGCAGATCACCCCAATTGGGCACTGGCACTGGCGGCATTCTAACATTTGTACATTTAGAAATAAAATCTAGAATTCTAAACGCTGCGGGAAGTTATCCATTATTCAGTTGGAATCTGTGACATCACACTAGATAATCAAACTCCAGCCTGTTGTGCCTCACCGATCACATGCCCCCCCTATATAATACTAGGCCGAATTCCGTGCCTTCGGCACAGGCGGTACTGTCCAACTTTCAAGTACAGTAAGGGACAAAACCGTTCCAATGTTTTGAACTTCTCAGAAGATCAGCTCATATCTCAAGGACTACTGTGGCTGTGCACTTCCTAATTTAATTGTAGATAGTCCAGTATCTTATCTAATCATATGCAAAGTATGATTATGTAATCCTTTGTTTTAGGGGAGTTATTAATTAATTAATATTTTAAGTGCATTGGAACAGTTTTGTCCCTCTTGAAATTTATATACAAAATGGGTATTCTAGTACCTGGTATAAGCTCCCTTGGCCTGTAAAACTGCCTGGACCCTCCTAGGCATACTCTCTATCAGATTCTGACACACTTCTGGTTCTATGTCATCCCACTCCTTTTGTATCCTCTCCCATAGGGTATTCATGCTATCAGGAGGAGTATCATACTCTCCCAGCTTATTCTTGAGGTGAGTCCAGAGATGTTCAATGGGATTAAGGTCTGGAGACTGTGGGGGCCATACCATAACCTCCAATTCAGACTCATCTAGCCAGTTTGTAGCCTTTTTGCTCTTGTGTTTGGGGTCATTGTCCTGTTGGAAGACCATATCCTCCTCATTCTTCCCATACCACCTGATGCTCCTCTTTAGTTCATCCCCCAAAATTTGAACATAAAGGTCAGCATCCATCTTCCCTTCAATTTTAGTGGCAAACCCCACTCCATCCCACAGCATACAACCCCAGATCATCACATTTCCTCCACCAAACTTGACTGTTCCCTCAACCAATCTATCATTCAGCCCCTCTCCTGCCTTTTTCCATACCCAAACCCTTCCATCTGATCCAAACCGATTGATTTTGGACTCATCTGTCCAAATAACCCTCTTCCAGTCCTCCAGGGTCCAGTTAACATGTGCTTCTGCCCACTCCAACCTTTTCCTCCTATGGACAGCAGTAAGTTTAGGTCATTTCCGCTTGACTACAGCCTTCATTCCAGCTCCTCTGAGTGCCCTGCGCACTGTTTTGGTGGATACAGGCTGGGCAATAACATTTTGAAGTGATTTGGTGACTTGGGAGGCATTGTCAGCCTTGCGAGAGGTGATGAGGCGAACAGAATAGTGGATATCAGAGGGAGAAAGTTTAGATGGGCGGCCACCAACAGATTTGGAAAGTGTTGATCTATGTTTGGAGCGAATCCTAGAAATAGTACTGACTCCCAGACCAGTAATAGAAGCAATATGATGAGCAGATTTCCCTTGGTCCAGGTAAGAGAGGACTCTATTGGTCTGAGTAGAGGAAAGAGAGCGCATATAGTTGTAAAGGTATAGTGGGGGAGTTAATTTGCACCTGAGAATAAGCACATCCATTTATACATCACCCTACATGGTCACATGATTTTATTTGTATTTATTTGATTGCAATAAACGAAGTCATGTGCTCAGAATTTGAGAGGGACAAAACTGTTCCAATGTACTTAAAATATTAATTAATTAATAACTCCCCCAAAACAAAGGATTACATAATCATACTTTGCATATGATTAGATAAGATACTGGACTATCTACAATTAAATTAGGAAGTGCACAGCCACAGTAGTCCTTGAGTTATGAGCTGATCTTCTGAAAAGTTCAAAACATTGGAACGGTTTTGTCCCTTACTGTATTTTTCTGACAATTACCTTATTTTCACATTTTTACTTATTTTCATTCAACATTTATCACAGTTCAATTTTTCTTATTTTCATTACATATAGCTGTCCATTTTTTATCTACAATTTTACAGTCTAAGTCCACCAAGTACTTCTTTGTATACTACATTCATAGTCTTTGTGTGTTCATTTTGCTCAGGCAACACCACCTTGATCCTTTCTCCTGATGTACACCGAGATAATGCCACATACAACTGCCCATGTGAAAACACTGAAGTCTGCAGATTAATCCCAACATGTTTTACTGACTGCCCTTGAGACTTGTTGATTGTCATTGCAAATGCAAGTCGAACAGGGAATTGTCTGCGCTTCAATGGGATTGGCAGTGTTTCAGCTGATGGCTGTAGTATGATCCTTGGAATCAGCACTGTACTTCCTGCATATCTCCTGTCTCCAGAAATGATCCTACACTCCAGTACCCTCCTCTTGATATCTGTCACCACCATTCTTGTTCCATTACACAGTCCCTTTGATGGGTCCAAGTTCCTCAGCAGCATTACTGGACAACCAATCTTCAACACCAACTTGGCCAAAGGCAGGCTGATATCCATTCATCACTTGGTCTGCCAGCTCTATAGAATCAGCACCCATAAGAATATGTGGGTTCCCTGGAAACTTCCCAAGAATGGTTTCATTGATGTCATCCACTTCATCATTTCTGGAAGAAAGTATTGTCCTGTCCAAGAAATATTGATCCCCTTTGTTGCCTTGTCCAATATCTGGATAAATTGACCCAATAAGACCATCCATATCTGCACAGCGCATTTGTGGAGGGATTTCAACTGTTTCTTCAGCATTGAAGTTTGTTCCTGCCCCAATTTCCAGTAACCATGCAGCATGACGATCACTTTCTGGTGTCCTATCCAATCTCATGTTTTGCACCAAGTAGTGGACTTCTGTGGCTCTCCAGAGCTCACTCCTGCACAGAGATGCTGCAATAATTTCCTGTCTTGACCCTCTTGGAACTACAGGAAGTGTTTGGCGAAAGTCACCTCCAAATACAACTGTAATTCCACCAAAGAATCTGTCATCTTGAAGCAAGTCCCTGAGACTCCTGTCAACAGATTTGATGCTATGTCTGTGTTGCATGGGTACTTCATCCCAGATAATGATTTTGGTTTTCTCCAGGACTCTATGCATCTGAGAATTGTGCTTGATAGATGCTACTGATGTTTCATCTGCAGGAATTGGTATCTTGAATCTTGAATGTGCAGTTCTTCCACCTTCAAGCAGTAGTGCAGCAATACCTGAGGAGGCAACACAAAGTGCTACATCACCTCTTGACCTGACAGCAGCAGCAAGAGTGTTACAGACAAAGGTTTTACCACCTCCACCTGCACTGTGAATAAAGATCATCTTGCCCAAGTTGTTGTTGACTGAATCAAGGGCAGCATTATAGACTGATCTTTGTTCAACATTGAATGATTGAGTATTTCTCTCAACCATACCTGCCAATGCTGTTGGATCATAGGCAAGCTCTTCTGCCAGCATGAAGTTCTGTGCAATATCCTCCCAATTCTCTTCTTCTCCTGGTCCCAGGGACAGCTGAGATAGCTCTGTCACGACGATCATCTGGGTCTGTCATTTGAAGACGTTGTAAACGCTCTTCTGCCCTGAGTTCTTGGCGGGTCCTCTCAGGAGTAGTGGGTGGAGATGGTGGTGGTGGTGGTGGTGGATCCCTAAGTAATAAGTTAGTAACAGAAAGAATATTTCAAATCATAGATAACTCACATTTTAAGCCAATTTATAGATAGGATATAGGTATAGAAGCAGTATAAGAGCCAAGAATGTAGTGGTAATGAGTAAAGTTTTGTTGAACTACACCCACCAGAGTCCACTCTTTATATACCATTCAGGCAGTGAAAATTAATAAGCTAGATTCACAGCATTAGTGAGTAGTGAGTCATAGAAACAGCCATTGAGTCATTTATTCAGTATTGACTCATTTTTTTAGTATGGACTGTTGTCTGACTAAGGAAATTATATAAAGACTGTAGTCTGAGTCATTCTCTGTCATTCCGGGGATGTTTTATAATTTTTACACCAGGTGGAGTGTTGAATATTGTCATGGACTGAGTGTTAGTCTCCCAAAGCACTGAGGTGGCAGTGTTTGATGCGAAAACGTTTGAAGGAGTAGAAGGGAACAACTTTTGCTTAGTCAAAGCTGACCAATTCTGACTAAGGCTGTGCAAAAGTAGCACAGGATTACCAATGCTGACTAAAATTTGTAAGCAAGGACCCCAAACACACCATCATCCCCCTCTATAATGATAATGATGATTGTAGTCTACATCGATTGTAGGCCGCTCGTTTACCTCCTCTAATGTCATGTATGCCGCCCTCAAATGAGTCCCTCCAACATATACTTCGTCGCTTGTTTCTGTAGTACACGAGTGTCCGTGGACTCAGGACCCTTACCCGTTCCTGATTCCTGGGCTCCAAGTTAGATGGGTGGTAGTGTGTTGACGTTCAAGAACCAAGGCGTTAAGTTATATTTTTCTTATTGTTTAAGGGAGGTGATCTGTTTACAACCGCGCAACAGCAAAAACAGGGCTTGCAAAAAGCACCGCAGTGATCTCTACGGCACCTAGGCCTGTGCTCTGGCTGTGTACTTGTCATCCATGGCTTTTCAATTCGCCCTGAGCTTTTCTGGCCCATTGAATCTTTGATCTACTTCTGCAGTCTCCCGCTACCACGCCCTCTCAATTTGCTTCTTTGTATTTCAGAAAAAAGCTCCTACTCAACCTTCGTAGTTAGAACTCAGAACGTCAGCCTAGTCTCTGTATCAGACAACATAACATGTTCGTGTTCACCTGGCGCACCACAATTTCTCAGCATTTTACTTTTTCTGGATGATGACTCCCATGACTCCGCAGAATTGATTTAACACTGTTAGAGGACGATAGAAGCAGGGACGGACGTCATTTTGTGGCAACTTTCGCAACCTCTTAACCTTTCCCGGGTGCTTCCTTTTGTTGTTTGCCAGTGCAGTCTCACTTCCGTCCCTGGTTGTCCGTGGACTCAGGACACTTACCGAACGCTGACTTTCAGGTGCCTTCTTGAGCGGTCTGCGAATCGCTCAAGCTCCGCCAACTATGGCTCCCAGAACAGGCATCCTCATTATCCCGGGAAGACAACAATGCTGAAACACAGCATGAAACAGGAGGAGGCTATAAACCGCAGCAGTGGCGAAGATCTATAGTGTATGGGGCCGTGCCCGGGAGACTTCCATCCGGAGCTCCAAAATCCGCCGAGAACTGACAATGATCTTCCATTTCCTAAAGCTGTTGTTGTTTGGCGCTGGGCGTTAGCAGGATTGCGGTGCAAGTTTAGAGCATGGATCCATTATAAAACACTTTCATCGGTGTGCAGAACTGAACCTGTAACAATGCGGCTCATTCTTTCCACTCGACACCCCAGGAATAGCACGTACTCCACTGAGACTGGAGAGCTTCTGTATAAAGTCGACAAGCCACACAAGCTCGGGTCAGGCGTCGCTACCATTAGAAAAGCGGTTGGTACGGTCAAGGGCGTCTGGCACGGTGACTCTGAGCAGGGGAAGGCCAGAGCGAAATCTCCGATTCACGACAAGGACTCCGATAAGGAGAAGGATGACCTCGTACACGACGGAAACCAGCGGCCCATGTCCCCTGATGACGAAGCCTTCGCAGACTCGGATTCAGAGGATAATACAGGGCCAAGCGGGAGTGGCTTGCCTGTATTTGAAGGGCACTTTGCTTTTTACGCTCAGGTCGAATTCCACACTTTTCAGTCGACGCGCTTCCGCTACAATGGGTTGGATGTACCAGTGAGCGATTATTTCCGCAAGGAAGGTTGGTCATGGTATGGAAGGTGAGTGGCTTCCGCGCTGAGAACACGTTCATATTATATTGACTTGAGCGTTTGTCCCAAAAGGGGACGGGTCTTCAAAGCTTCTGATGGCAAGGAGTATCGATGGCAGTTGCGCGCCGGCCACCTTGACGTAAGTATGGATGAATGATACATGTATTGTTTCTCACCACGTTCTACGTAGATGATCACAAATGATGGAAGTAAGACGCAAGTGGCTAAGTTCAGGGAGTACCGACCAGGGCTTGGGCCCTTCCTGAAAGGTAGACCTGCAACTCTCGAGATTGATCCTCGCTGCGAGCCCATCTTGGACGAGATTATAATGACGTTTATTTACTGCCAAAAGCTCAGGAAGGACAGGGAAAGGAGTCAACAGAGCAGTGGAGGAGGTGGGGGCCCTTGAACGGGACCTTATTCGCTACCGAGGTTATTGTTCCAATTTCGCAATAAGTCACGTGTCACGTAGAGCACCAGAAAACCACCAAGCGTTTCGAGAATTTCCGATTTATTAGCTCACTGATACCTTCCTACTCGTGTTGATTGAACTTGGATTGAAACTGCCCACGAAATAAAGCATATTTTGAGTGGATAGAGACTACCTGTGGAATGGAGAGCTCCGGTAATGTACCTGACACTAGGCAGGAGGAATGATTCTTTGACATAATGACAAGCTGAATCTTATGAAATCCTTGAGTCTGCACCCGGCATAAAAGCGGGCACAGGTGCGGCTTGTTTCAGGTCTAGTACCTTTCCCCCACTGAAAGTACTCTCGCCAGCCATGGCCGCCTTCGCCCCTGATAATATCTACACGATCAAAAACGTTCACTTTAACTCTTTCGCTGGTCGCAGGACTCACGAGGACCCGAGAGAGACCGAACAGCCTATCGTCGGCCTCCGCTTCGACTATGTAGCCCACAACAAGTTTATAATGCAGTACGTGGATGCCGGTACGAAGATCCGCATAACCATCGATGACGCACAAGTTGGGGAGCACGATAGACTGGTCTACTCATTTGTTGAGCCTGGGACCGAGGGCGACGATTGGCTCCTCGAAATTGCCAGGCACGACCCAGGTCGATACTTACACCGGTGCGTTATATATATTGATACTGAGGTTTCGTCGATTTACGCAAGCCCAACAAAGGATCTGTTTGGCGAGGAACCCGAACCTCGTCTGGACCCTCAATCTTCCCACAGAGCCGGCGAACCAGGTGAGTGCAGTGTATCCCATAGGTTAAATGCTTCCACTGATAAAATACATAGATTCATTTGGAAACCCGCGACGAAAATAATCCTCGTCAATTATGGGAACTCACAGAGGTTCCCTACTGGTGATTTCTTCACGAAGATACTTGCTGGTCCTGGTGTATATCTAATGTTGATAAATGCCCATGTAATATTGAAATTGATTGGCCAAATGTTGTGGAGTACCTGTCGTCTCACGGTTATCTTCCATTGTTGCCGCCATGACATGCGGTAAGCACAGCAATATCCAAGGGTAAATAATTTACCAGGTGCTTTTGGTGCACTGGGTCAGTCAACGAGACCAAAGATACCAACAGGCCGTTCGTGGAAAGGTGGCAGTCGCAATAACACGATTTCGTGCGGTAGAGGCCCTCGGTCCACTGTACCACCTCACGGAGAAACATGGATAAGACGGTCCTACAACATGCAATCAACGGGTACATTGAATATATCAAGTACACCTCTTCTTGAACATTACGTTGGCCTCTGTGTTCGGCATTGTCAGGGCACCGTAGTTGTGATTTTTAGGGTGATCCATTGATCCGTTTTCCAACTGGACATCATAGTTGAGGAGGGTGTGAGCGAATATCGCCTCGATCTCGTTGACAGCGAGGAATCGCCCAGGACTGCGGAGTGCTATTCAATATATGCGTGTGACATACTATCGACTCCTCACCACGCGTAGCGACCATAGCCGAAAACTACATGATTCAGGCTTATGAAGGCCATCTGGTGCTTAAAGGCATCGAGTTCGCCTTTGCCTTCACGCATCTCGACAAATTTGGACCCTTTGAAGGTGCACGCATCCGGAAATGTCATCTGTTGGGATATTATCAACGTTACAAACCAAGGCAGAGAAAAGGTATCGCTACAAGTTACCCCTTTCTTATTCATCGCATCACCGGCAATACCGAAGAACGTCCCAACAAGAATGAGTGTACCGTCAGAGAGTGTCCAGTCCTTAAGAGTTTTTCGACTCACGAGCACTTGAGACAAAGCAAGTCGGTTAATTATCGTTAGCTTGAGTAAGAATAAACTCACTGCCCTCGCCACTGTTTAGGGATTATTCTATTTGGCAACCTAGTTTCGCACAAGTCTATTTGGGAACCCGGTTCTCGCAATCCTGATGCGTGACGCCAAGCGTGATGCCAAGGCTGATCTGTGGGTGTTGCAAAGGGGGGAATTGCACTTGCTTCCTATCAGATAACCACAGTATAATACATCAAAAAAATAGGATAAATTCAGGAGGTTGAAGGATATAGACATAGGAATCTAGTGATGTAGAATATTATGAAGTGACAAAGTCCCAGTGGCCTCCCTCACCACCCAGGATAAGCCATCATCAGTTTGGGCGCTTAACCATATAGGGCAAAAATATCGTCTAAATACGGCTAAGCCACCTAAGAATACCAAATAACCGGTCTTATTAGAGGGGTATTACCATAGCTGGTACCCCTCTAATTAGAGCGATTTAGCCCTTTTCCCTCATAGGACAGAAATTGGGCCCAACTTAGTACGAAAAACTTGTACGAGAAAGTACTCCACTGAGCAGCTACTAGCTAAGCTCCCGGATGCCGTTGTCCATGACACCTAGGCTCCTCCCTCGTTGTTTCCTGCCATCACCCCGCCCTTCCCACACCTCCCCTGCTCACTGGCCCTGTTGTTGCTGCCGTTATTGCTGCCACTGCCACCCCACCAGTGTCCCCACCACCATCACTGCCCTATCACGACGGCACATCCCAATCCGGCTCACGGGATCATTTGTGGATGCCCCTGCCCAATTTTCCCGCACCCTTGTCAACACTGTCTTCAACGATGAGCTCGAGTATCCCTACCAAATCCCACTGATTTGGTGCAATTGATTTGATGTATTAGATGTATATAGTATGGGGTGTAGGATGTACAATAAAATAATTGATTAATCAGTGAAAATGAAGTGTTTTAAGTGCAGAAGTGTCATCACAAGAACCTTCTGCACAGGAATACACTGCCATGTTCTCACTGGATACTTGCCTGATTCTGGTAGCTATTTGTATAGGCTATCAGGATATACCAGACCGCCTTCCATGGGATAGGGTAGAGGAGTATAATGGCCATGATAGTGATGAAGCAATCTTTCTCAGTATTTCTGTCATACCTTTACAAAAAAATTATTCTCTACACCTCCCTTTGTATTATAATACAGTTAAACAGCTCCTATTGAGGGCAAAAAGCCATTTGTAGATATACTGAGGCATTGAAAAGATATGGGGAAAATAGTGCTGAAGGTGACATGAACATCAAAGATGAAGGTGTATCATGATCCTCACATTGATCTGTCATGAAATCCTGTCTTATTTCATCTATAACTCCTCAGAAACTCGGTCTATCTCTATGAGACTTATTGCATTTTACTCCTACCTAACCCACCTTTCTGGAAAGGTATTTATAATCAAAAGAGATAAAACATACAAGAAGATATAAGCGAAATACTGAGAAAATATGCCTCATTGTCATCATGGCCGTTGTACCTCTCCATGCTATTCTGTAGAAGGCAGTCTGGTATATCCTGATAGCCTATACAAATAGCTACCAGAATCAGGCAAGTATCCAGTGAGAACATGGCAGTGTATTCCTGTGCAGAAGGTTCTTGTGATGACACTTCTGCACTTAAAACACTTCATTTTCACTGATTAATCAATTATTTTATTGTACATCCTACACCCCATACTATATACATCTAATACATCAAATCAATTGCACCAAATCAGTGGGATTTGGTAGGGATACTCGAGCTCATCGTTGAAGACAGTGTTGACAAGGGTGCGGGAAAATTGGGCAGGGGCATCCACAAATGATCCCGTGAGCCGGATTGGGATGTGCCGTCGTGATAGGGCAGTGATGGTGGTGGGGACACTGGTGGGGTGGCAGTGGCAGCAATAACGGCAGCAACAACAGGGCCAGTGAGCAGGGGAGGTGTGGGAAGGGCGGGGTGATGGCAGGAAACAACGAGGGAGGAGCCTAGGTGTCATGGACAACGGCATCCGGGAGCTTAGCTAGTAGCTGCTCAGTGGAGTACTTTCTCGTACAAGTTTTTCGTACTAAGTTGGGCCCAATTTCTGTCCTATGAGGGAAAAGGGCTAAATCGCTCTAATTAGAGGGGTACCAGCTATGGTAATACCCCTCTAATAAGACCGGTTATTCGGTATTCTTAGGTGGGCTAAGCACCTCAGCTGGTGATTTGGTTTCCTTCTTTGGTAGTATTGTGACGACTGAGGGTGGCTCCTGTCACATTTGGTCTGCAGAGTCGTTCCCACACTGTTTGACCCATATTGGGCCAAGTACATAAAAACAAGTGCGAAACAGGGTTGCCAAATAGAATAATCCACTGTTTAGTCTCTGAGATTCCTTTAAGAAACTATTAATCTTATGCATTTTCTGCATAGCACCCTTCGTCCATCCTTCCTCGGCAACGATGACTTCGGCTTCCTTACGCATATCTTGTACATATTCCAGGTGGATGGCCAAGCCATAAAGCACATGCGTAACAGCCTAAATGTGATTACTTCTGTTGTAACGAGCGGCAGGGATCTAGAGTGAGATAATACACTCAGAATCGTAGAACGAGACTATAAATATATTAAGAAATACCTAGAGTGAGATAATACACTATAGGTCATATAAGTAAAGGTATAATGCAGTTAAGCATAATGTAACTCACCTCAGAATCGTAGAACGAGACTGAGGTGTACGAAAGTACAGTAAAGCTCGAAAATAGAGCGATTACATAATGGCTGATGTAATGAGTGGAACTGAAGAATAGTCCGAAGTAAGTCCTTACAAAGAGGGTATATGCACAACAACTTCAGTCCAACTCCAAGGATAAATAGCGAAAGGGCGAACCATTGTACTAGTATGGACGGCCACAAAATTGACAAGCAAAATACATAAGGCCGGATCGTGCGCATCACGATGATACCCCTGCGTTGCGGTTTCAAGCAACCAAGTAATAAGGTCATTCTGGGTGGGCGTTAAAACGAGGAACTAGCCGCCTAAATCATATAAATCAGGGCATATGCTGGTCTTTCGGCCCATTCGGGCCCGTGTCGCTTTTCCTGCGCGAGCCTTTCCTCCAAAGTCGGTCCAAGAACATCAAGAACCCGTTTGGCCGCCCTTGGTACAGTTGTCAGATACCGACCCACGAGACTATATCATACAATTTCAGTCAACGAGGCCAGGAGAGAGAGAGATGGGCATTCACTGTTTGAGAAAATCGGGGAAGCAGTTGATTATCCTTGCACCTGTGGCAACTTCGAGGGCGAAGGTTTCGTTGAGGGCACAATAGCCGCGGTCATGACCTATTTATAGCAAAGCGCATCAGGATGCTGAGCGAACCAAAACGCGGCACCGAAACTTGCAGAGGGGTCGTCCGACGAAGTATCTATTGCTAGTGCAGCGCACAATATGTATAAGAGTACCCCATGCGGTAAGAGGGACCCAATCTGAAATTGTCAGCATAGTTCAGCCAAGATTTGTTATCGTCCCTGAGCATAAGTGAGCACCCTCCGGGGGAGGGATATAATCCTTGAAAGATTCGGCAATTTCATCCATATTATCCTCGAATCTATAGGCCAAATTGCGAGTGAGGGATGAGCGTATGGTCGTATTATAGTGTCGGCCATCGTCGAAACGACGCCCCAGAGTGTATCTAGTTTGTGTTATCAGCACCATCAGTTGGAAGGTGTTGCTACAGTTGGCTTGTTCACCTCCGCAATGGCCTCCCTGATTGATAGCACATCCTCGGAAGCCTTGCGAATATCTTCCATGTGTTGCTTTCCACTAAGTACGACCATCCATTTCGAAATTGTCGCCACCTTAAAAGCTTGCCCAGGTTACTGGCAACGCCAGTCAGGACCATGAGTAGGAGAGGGGAGGGAATAGCGTACTCGGCCATATCCTTCTTGTAGCAGTTCTGTGCCATGCCCCATTCATTTAAATGTCGTGATGTAGGAGACCAAAACCCCTGAGTAACCGACGGTAGGATTAGCATTTAGCTACAAACGATCGATGGCTGAACATGTAATTCCAGGCGAAGGTCATTCGCATACGGGCGACCTTTTTGCTTCTATATGTCTCCATGCACAATATATTAGACCAAGGATACATGATAGATGAGTGAGGGTAGGGGATAGCTCTAAGCCGGGGCCCAGTAGCAAGATCAAAATCATGGTGGGGGATGGAAATGCGGTAGGCCTCCAGGTTCATGATGTGCCAGAACCCATGGTTTATATGGCACCAAAGTGGGGACCAGGTGGTGAGGAAAGTGAGCGTAACCTTGGGATGAGAAGCCCAGATACCTACGAATCTGCGGTTAATCGAACCTCATGCGATGGGTTTGGATGGTTTGATGTTCGTTGGTTTCTGACCTGCTCTCATAGACCGAGTGGTTGAAACTTTTGAGTCCCCGGCAGGTTTCTCAAAATACGCCAACCTGCAATGTTAGTTGTATCAGACAAACACACTCTTTCAAGATCTTACCTGCGGTACATGAAAGCTAGTTCCTTTTTTTTGGTGAAATTTCGAGTGCTTCGGCGTTCTACGAGTCATAGGGATGTTTGAAAGTATTGTCCCGCACGGGTCAAACCCACAGCCATGATCTCACGGTGTCGTCAGTTCATCAAACATATAGGTTTTCAGGGGGCACCTAGTAGCTGGCATCGGCAGCTGGTCATGCGGCGTTGCTCACTTGGTCTCCTAACAGAGAAAGTATTCATCAGTGCAAGTCCGTGATAGTGCAGGCAAGGGTTTGCCCAGTTCCCTTCCTGGTCGCTTCGTCGGTCTTCTAAATATCCCAAGTAGAGGGGTTCTATGTTTCTATGTTTGAGGGAGTTCTATTTGGCCATTACAAGTGAGGTTTTTTCTTGTGATCTTCAAGGTGAGAAACACATCCCAGATATTGACTAGCCCCCAAGTTCTCCAGCCCTTTCCATAATCTTCGAACCGGGAAACCTGTAGCATATTCGGTGAGCTCTGAAACCTTCAAGTTCAATCTTTGACCGTTCTTGCTTACCTCCTTGGGAATATCCGCGATGGATATGCAGCAGTTGTCGTGGTAGGTCTCAGGTTCAGTATGTCAGCTTAATCAACATTGCACCGTCGCCCTTGCCCACTGACGCGTCCTGGACGGTTTGCGATGACCCACCATACCTTTGCAAAGGCGCTCCCATCCACTATCCGCCAGGACCCTAGGGGATTGTTTATTTCACCTGGTCGGTTGACATCAGTGTCTCTGATTGAGGTTTGGAGCAACAATGCTGGTGGAAGGAAAACGCTGGGCCTGGGCTAATTTTAGACCGGGCGGGCGACAATTTTTTTGTTTTCATAAAATATACTGCAGCTTGACAAACCTGGTTTAGGTATATCTCCCACAGTCAAACAGTTAAAGAAACGCTCTTGTGTATCGTTGGTATCACGGGGAGGAATGTCCGTAAATACGAAGAAGACGAAAACACGATACGTAAAGCTGCCAAGAAGAGGTTTAGGGCAAGCAGGCTTCACCTGCGTCAATCAGAGGGCGGCTTCGGGACAGTGGAAAGAGTCGAGGGGTCCTAGTCATTTTTCTCTAGTTCCGTTCGTGTCGCCTACATAGACGTTGGGCGATATCAAGCTCTGCCTGTCAATTTAATGCTGTCCGGCGGTTCGTTAAGTGTTGAGTCATGGGGCCTTGAGGCTGCGTATCGCCGAGGCTAGCTATCACGCGAACGGGCGTTCCTCGCCTACGCACGTCCGACACAGTTGTTCTTGGTTTGCTTTCGGCAGCGGGCGTGTCGTAAGTTAGAAGGTGAACGATGAATCCTCAAAGCAGCGATCCCGAAAGTGCCATGGAAATTAGAGTGAAGAGAATAATATATTTGGATATGGAAAATTTGCCTATCTCCAGCTTTTCGTAAGTAACTCTGGATCCCCTGGACTGAGTCAGAGCGACGATCAGCAAAAGCTGTGCGGTTTTCGGCTTCAGGTCAGTCCCGATAAATTGAATGATAGGCGCCTTGTGGGTGTGTCTGGGATAGAGAGCTCCTGTGGAAAACAAAAAATCAAGATGCGCACGACATGGACGTTTTTATATAATGACATTCCAAGAAAACTTGGTCTAGCTAGCGTAAAGCACAAGGCATTGAAACAGTGATAGCTCGCATGCACAAGTGGTTTTTGATAAATGTCTCAGGAACGATTATTTGGTCATCACGCAGCAGATATTTTTGGATGGGAGTATTTTTATTAGATTTGTCAGGCCTTCAGGACTGCGCTTGAGGACGCTCATCTTTGTTCCTCTGTCACGGGTGAAATGCTTGAGTCATAACCAGGCCGAATTCAGGGAATGAAATCTGTTTCCTCCACGAATAAAAGGCCCGCGAGTGCTGCCTTTATCATCATTATCTCACCCACAAGTCTTCGTCATCTCTTCTACCATGAACTCACGGGTCACTCTCGTAAACGACTCACCGACCATGACATCCAAAGGTCAGGTTCGCCTGCTGTACAAGCGAATGGACCAACAAAATGCGGTTCTAGTGGAGGATAATTCTCCTAAATACTTCCTTGCAACGTCGGACGACAGTGTGAGCAAGGTGAAAATACGTGATGCTGCTCAGCAAACGGTCGCCGAGGTTAATCGCCGGGTGGTCCTTAGCGATACCTTGACGCTCACCAACAGGAATGGTGGTAAACCTATGAAAGCTACGGACGTCCTCAGAAAAGCTCCCTCTACGAGTGATGGGTAAGTCAGTTTGATGCATCGAGTGTAGTTATGATCGTGTTGATGCTATGGTCCCTTCAGTCAAACTTCAACAGCTCTACGCACGGAGGAGGGAACGTACTACTGGCGCAAGAAACGAGGCCACCACTGGGGGGTGAGTGGTTCCCGACACAGACGATACTACTGATGTTAACTTGGGATTGTAGTTATATGAGGATTCGTCGTCCACTCCAGTGGCTTGGACAGAAACCGTCCCGGGTTCTGCTCCCACATGGGTGCTAGTCCTAGAGAGCCACGTCTTGGGCGTGAAGGACTATGTTCTGATATCCTTGTTCTACCTGAAGGGTCAATCTGAAAGTGTGGATGGTTGGGAGCACGTCGACGGTCGTACCGCATGGCTGTGCACAAAGTAGTTTCTCTTAGGGCACCACCACGTTCCGGATGCCCATGTTCTATTATAGATACCCGCTCTTTTTAGCTAGGGAATACTGTAGCTTTTGTTAATTGTAAGCTATGTTTCCGTCGTCCGGTAAAATCTCTCTTTCTTATCTCACGTGTATGTATGTCATGGCGCAGCTTTCACCTGACTGTTTACCGTATCCCGTGTCACCAATCGAGTCTATGGCTTGTGGCATAATTGGATGATAAACGAGAAGTAATTCTTCAATCTTTCTCCGACACATCAAATACTGGATCCACTCATAGGGGGGGTCGTGACCCGTGACTTTGAAGGACGGTCAAGGGTGCGACATCTGCTCTCCATCCCTTCTTCCTCAACCTATACTACCTACTACCCAAAATGCCTTGGCCAGCGAAACTCCTCCTATCGTTCAAAGGTGTTCCCCCAAATCCCTCAGAATCTGATTATCAGGGACCGTTCAACGAACTCCTGAACACCCTATTCCCATCCGATAATGAATTCATTGTTGCACCTCAGTGTCTCCTTCCCCACGATAACGAGGCGGCCGACTTTATGTTCATGTTTGACGTCAAATTCAAGAATTGCCTAGTCTTTATCGTCGTGCTCACAAGACCTTCAGAATTAAACTCCCTTTTTTCTCGGGATTTGGTGGATCAACCAATGAGGAGACGCATCAGAGATTGCAGCGGTAAGTATTTGCAGCTTATGCCTAGGGAAACCAGACCAGTGCCCCGCTCCTGCCTTACACAATACAAATACAATAAACACTCAAACAATACTTACAGCCTAAATATACAATACCCTCAAACACATATAATCCCTCACCTTATTCCTCGTGACCCTAAGAGGGTAAACGACACCCTCGCGAGCGATGGTCATTAGACATATTGACGGAGGAGGGCGGGGCCGCGCTTCGTTGTTTGGCAGATGGGACCAAGGCAGAATGTGCAGCCCTGGATTAGAGTTTTCTTATTCTCCATCCACTTCGAAGGATGTCAATTGTCTTTTCATGGTCTCAGTATTTCCCCCTTTTTCCAGTTGGGGTAAATCACTAATCAAGTATTGCTGGTATTCTCAAAGTCAACCTGCAGTTGAATGCAGGTGAACCCTAAGTAATGTAAATCAATTGTCTCACGTACAGTAATAGGCGTGTCAGAGGCAAGAAGGGGGACGAGATTTAGCGTCCTCCAACTTTCTGTTCAAGTAGTCTGCGTCCCTGAGTTCCTATGCAACCTTATCACCCCTCCTATCGAATCAGCGTGAACTCACTTCTGACGTCAATATTGAACGGGGTTATACACGGATCAGGCGCCCTTGGCAAAGAGTGACTCACATGCGCAGCAGAAAGTTCGGTGAGTCAGAGCTCGAGGCCCGACAAAAGCGAAGGGAGTTGGTGGACTTCGGCCCCAGGTCAACACCGACAAATCGGGTGATAGGCATCTGGCGGACGTCACACACGTCTGAAGTACAAAACTCTCCTCGCGCGGAGAACCAGAACTCGAGATCCAGACTCCTTCCCAGTCCTGCGGGACGCTCTTAGATAATTGTTGTTCCGAAGTTTAACCGAAACTTCAACAACTTTTAACGCATCCCGCGGACTGGCACAACTTGTAAATTTGTGTTTATTTGACTAAGGCTTTGAAAGCACGTGATCGGACCAAACAGCCGCCTGAAGGCTATGGCTACGAAATACAATAACGTTGTAATTTGGCTGCAGGAAGATTGCTAGAAGGGGTGACCATCCTGATCACACTCAACAGATCTGACAAGTGCAAGGGGGAGTCAGCACAATGTGAAATCATCTCTCTCATCAAGTTCTCAATCATCACCAGTCAACCTGAGCCTCATGCCTTTTCCCATCAGGATGTCCAAATGAGCTTTCTGGGGGTAGGCATGTCTGTTGATTGTCCACTCTGTTGGGAATGTCGAGTGCACTAATCCCATTGCTCAGTGCTCTCCGAAAGCCCCACTCGGCCCTCAGAATTCCTCCACCTTGGCAGGCTCACTCTACATATCTCAGAGTCCCCCGTATCTCTTCTCTTGTCGTATTAATTCTCCATCCCGTTCCGGCTCTTCATTGTACTTGGAAGTATTGCAAACACATTAGCAGGTATCCTAATTGGGTAAAGGGCGCCCTTCACGCGGCTGTTTGGTCCGATCACGTGCTTTCAAAGCCTTAGTCAAATAAACACAAATTTACAAGTTGTGCCAGTCCGCGGGACGCGTTAAAAGTTGTTGAAGTTTCGGTTAAACTTCGGAACAACGATTATCTAAGAGCGCCCTGCAGGACTGGGAAGGAGTCTGCTCCAGATCGTGCTCTAGGTTAGATACTTCTCTAGTTGGTGATGAGCTTGACGGTCCGTAAACTTACTAGCTATGGTAAAGCCCAAGGCTGTAAACCGTTGATAGCTTCGTGTACACTGATAACTATCTCAGGAGTGGTAAGCTGGTCACCGCCACAGCAAGTATTTTCTGGTGAAGTATTTCTGTTAGATCTGTCAGAAGTACCCCCGAGATCACGAATCTCTACCTCTTGGTCACGGGCGAAATAGTTGCGTCACTACCAGGCCTATTCAAGGAATGAAATCCTGTTCCCCAACGAACAAAAGGCCCCAAAACGCTGCGCCGTCGTCTCACCTACGAGTCTTCGTCACCTCTTCTATCATGAACTCACAGGTCACTCTCATAAACAACTCACCACCCACACCATCAAAAGGTCAGGTCCGCCTGCTGTACAAGCGAAGGGACCAACAAAATGCAGCTTTGATGGAGGATGATTCTCCTAAATACTTCCTTGCGACGTTGGACGATGGCGTGAGCAAGGTGAAGATACGCGACGCTGCTCAGCAAACAGTTGCCGAGGTTAAGCGTCGGGTTGTCCTCAATGATACCTTGACGCTCGCCAAGGGTGGTAAGCCTATCAAAGTTACGGACGTCCTCAAGGAAGCTCCCTCCACGAATGATGGGTAAGTTGATTTTGTACATCACGTATAACCATGGTCGCGTTGATGCTACGACCCCTTCAGCCAAACATCAATGGCTCTGTACACGGAGGAAGGAACATACTATTGGCGCGAGAGACGAGGTCGTCACTAGGCAGTAGGTGGTTCCCGACACGGACGATACCACTGATGCTCATTTAAAAACATAGTTATATGAAGATTCGTCGTACACTCCAGTGGCTTGGACGGAAACCGTCCCGGGTTCGGCTCTCACATGGATGTTAATCCTCGAGGACCGCGCCTTGAGCACGACGGACTATATTCTGGCACCTTGTTTTATCTGAAGGGCCAATCTGAGAGCGTGGATGGTTGGGAGCATGTGGACGGTCGTACCGCATTGCTGTGCACAAAGTAGCTTGTTAACCTGCCCTCAGGATATTACCCAGATTCCGGATACCCGTAGTATAATCTAGATACATATTCTTTCCAGAGCTAGAGTACACTAAAATTTCGTTATTTGTAGCCTACGCCCCGCATAAATGTGTGTCGTCATCATCACCTTCATATGTTTGTCTACTACCTCCCATCACTGATCTTGTCTATGGAATTCGTACTTGGATAAAATGGTGTTTAGACGGTATGTTTGAAACTAGCTACGACCAATCAAAAATGTTAACCCGTCTTCGTCATGACATTATGATAGTATTGACGCTGTGCGTGCGACTTTCAGATCCTGGGAACATATGGTGTCGCGAGTGGCTGCACGAGGTTAGATTGCTGCACTCTCTATTATAACTCCATGGAAAAAAGTTGCGTAGTGCCAACCAGAAACAGTGATGGGTACAACCAAAGCCTTGGCGAGGTCGTCATCGAAAAGCACAGCTTGGAGCTCCGAATCGATTGCGAGTCCGAAAACCTCTGTCTCCTACGATGCTTTTGCTCAGCGCTCATTTCCCGTTTACCTAATCGAACGCTCATCTTGTTCGTGCGCTCTACGGTGCTGCACTCGACGTCCTACTATGCTAAAAAAGCGAAGAACCTTTCTTCTACGAAACGAAAATCTCGTTGCGGCTATTCCAAGGCGTCCGTTGCTGATTTGTTGGTGCTGATTTTACTAGATCGTGATGGAAGTTTGATGGGAACTTGAGCTCGATGTTGCTTCGACCACTCGTGGTGCGTGGGTACACCTTCATACACAAACTCGTAGCAAATCGGGGTCTTTGGTAATATGGAAACCCACTGCCAACCACTGTCTCTGGGTGACGGTTTCGGCTATTTTCGGCGAAATCTCTCCCCAACTGTGGAGGTTTGGAGTCTTTTCCATACAAGGTAAAATTTGTCGGCGAAAAGGAAAATATAAAAGCCCTCCCATCTCACTGGGTTTCCTCAGAGTGCCTGGTGCATCTTCTCTTACATTCTACAACAACTTCAAGGGCTGGTCCCGTTCTTTAGTCTCGCTCACTTTTTCACACAAATCTATCACTATGCAAATCAAACCTGGTTTTGTCCTTCTGGCAACTCTGGCCTCCGTCGGCACTGTATCTGCTCTCCCAGTTGTAAGTTTGTTGTTTCGCTTGCTTACCTACAGTTGCATGCTCACGGACCATGAAAGGATGGGGGAGCTATCGACATTGATGCTCGTCAAATTGGTCACGATGTTTCTGCCCCTCATGATCATGATGTTTCCGGCCCTCAAGGTCACGATTCTGCTGCCCCGCACGGTCATGATGTTTCTGGTCCCCATGGATTCAGCAAGCGACCTCGAGGACTCTACGAGGATTTCGACTCCCGGGAAGTCTCGGACGAGCTGGATGCTAGGGAATTTGGTGATCTAGAGGCTCGGGAGTTCGATGACCTCGATACTCGCGACTTTGGTGATCTAGAAATTCGGGATTTTGATGATTTCGAGGCCCGCGAGGTTGAAGACCTCGAGTTGCGTGAACCTTGGGGTCCTGGAGGGCACGGACAATGGGGTGGAGGAAGGGGTGGGAGAGGCAGAGGTAGGCCAGGAAGGGGTCCAGGCAGGCCCCACCCGCACCCGATGGGAAGGCCTGCGCGCCCTGGTGCTGGGCAGGTAAGCCATTCCTCATGACTTATTCACATAATAATGTTTGACCTGGACAATGTAGCCTCCCGCACCTCCTGCACCGGCACCGAGCACTGATGATACCCAGGCTCTCACCCGCCGTAGAGGAGGGAGGAGCAAGCCCAAGCCTGCACCAAAACCAGCACCGAAACCAGCGCCCAAACCCGCTCCGAAGCCTGCCCCTAAGCCAGCGCCAAAACCGAATCCTAAGCCTGCACCCAAGCCAAATCCCAAACCTGCACCCAAACCGGATCCAAAACCTGCACCAAAGCCTGGTCACAAGCCTGCACCAAAGCCTGATCACAAGCCTGCACCAAAACCTGATCACAAACCCGCGCCAAAGCCTGATCACAAGCCTGCACCAAAGCCTGATCACAAGCCTGCACCAAAGCCTGATCACAAGCCTGCACCAAAGCCTGATCACAAGCCTGCACCAAAGCCTGATCACAAACCCGCGCCAAAGCCTGATCACAAGCCTGCGCCAAAGCCTGATCACAAACCAGCTCCAAAACCTGATCACAAGCCTGAGGACCCCAAACCTACCAAACGTCCAGGCGTCAGCGTCCCGAGTATTGAAATAGTAAGTTCACATCGTTCATATTCGGATTCGGAACCCTTTACTGACCGACTGAAACCAGTCACCGGAAATTCCTATTCCACTTCCACCCCTCCCTCAGCCAGGTGCACCGGCCCCAGCACCTCCTACCAACGATACGGCCGTCCCCCCTCCCCCTCCTGCCTGAAGAAAGGGGAGAGAGACGGATGGTATGGTGATTGAAGTGATATAGGGCCCGGTTTCTGTCTAGTGTATTTGTATAGTAATAGTTTGTTGAAAATATATGAGCTAAAGCAGGCTAAATAATACTACATAAGGGTTCGGGGCGTGCAGAGGATCAACTATTCCACACTCCCTCGTGACTCCGCTGAAAGCTGACAGCTTTGAACACAACCGAGACACTCTGTGCTCGGTGGGCTATGCTTGGTGCATTCTATCCATTCATGCGCAATGTATGTTTGCTGTTCAAACTTTACCTCCCCAAGGACATGTTCTACGATTTCGCGACACTGGCTCCAGTCCAACGCACTGGGTCAATAGTCACACTCAACGACGTCAACTTCACCACAATCCCGCTCCACATCAGGAGCAGCGCCGTGCTACCTCTTCGCGTGGAATCGGCAGTGACAACCCCAGAGTCGGGGAAGGACTTTGAGTTCGTGGTTGCCCGGCCAGGACGGCAGCGCATTTGGCAAGCTTTACATCAATGATGGAGAGTTGATCGATCCATGACTGCTGTCAATATGTGTTTCAGATGTGGTAAATTGGACGTTAGGGGATCGTTTGGCTTTGCAGTTGGTGTGAAGGTTGCGCGTGTTCGTTTCCTTGATGTCCAAGGTACCCCGAAGAAGGTGGAGATTAATGGATGGAAGGTGAATGCTTCGGATGTTGCGTATGACACAACGAACAAGGTTTTGGACATTTGCGTCAATGTTGGTATCAAAAAGAATTTTTCGGTAGAATTTTCGTAGGCTGGTGCTCCCGTCCTTTTCCTCTGGAAATTTTTAGGTCGATGGATGATATTTTAATGTACAAGTACACGGTATTAGAGAACGGTGGACATCGGGATGGAGCAGTCGGATATCAAAATGGAACAGAGGGATTTCTTTCAGACGACATAGGCAGCTCCGCGACCGCCGACCATGTTTCCGGAATTGATACCGGTTCTGACCTTGTGTTCCACGATAAGGAACGATATAACCACCGCGTCTCGAATTACAATAGCCTCGCGTTCGAGAGCCAACCATGCTTGGATAATTGTTGGGACACCATCCACCACCCGCTTCTTCGATCTTTCGAACCAAGCAATAGGCCGTTCTGAATCAGCATCGCTGAAGAGCTAGAAGCGGCACAAATTACTAGTACGTTTCCACAATGAATGATATTCAAACAAGGACGCACTGCAAGCTGATCGACAACATTCTTTCTCCAATGATACAGCTGGCCGTCCTGCTCAAAGGAAATTGGGCTGATGAGATCAAAGTGAGTCATGTGAGCCTTCGCCGAGGGCGATTCAGACAAAATTTACAAGTCCTTGAAAGTCCCATATCCACGCAACCAGCTCTTGATCGTCTTCCTCTCCTGCCCTTGCAAAGTGATCCTATCAGGGAATATATCCCTTCGCTCGATCACAGCGATCGGTTCAGAATTAGATTGAGCACCGAATACGGAGCATTTAGCCAATGAGGCATTTGACTGGACCTTGTACAAGACTTCTCCCGGACCACCGAGGCGAGTCATGGTTGTTCGTTTGACGTTATCGGGATTGAGGAGCATGATGAGAGCTGGTTCGTTATCGACTGAGGGATTAACGAGGGTTATTTGGGAGCTCGACTCTTGAAGGAGGTCCATGACGGTTCCCCTGGTTGTGTGATGCTGTGGAGGTAGCAGAAAGGGGGGCGGGTCATCGACGACGGTAGTAATTGGTCATGTTGCCGTATTTGTCGGTTTGTCAGGTCACGTCCTGTTTGAACAGCGACCGGTGATCTCATTGTGCAGGGTAGTGCGATTTATCCAGGACCGCAGCAGGTAAAATTTCCGAATGAAGCGCTCGATCAAGAGGGGATTTTACTACCGCCAGATTAGCGGCTATTCCTTGTTGTCCTCGCGTCTGACACCAAACTCGAATAAATCTATTTTTGAGGCTATCCTGGGTGGTATAGATCCCCTGGGAGCACACTTTAGAGGGTGGGACTGAATTTGAAGATGGTCTAGGCGTCCAGCCCTCGCAAAAGAATCCGACTCTTGTGAGTGAGCAGGGCGTTCGAATACCCAAAGAGGTAAATGTCCTCTTAACAGGCCGCTGCCGCCACCCTGTTCTAGGTGTCTTACGGAACACGTAGAGTGAATCAAAAGACTGGGAAGCTGCTGTCCAAGAAGATTGGGTCAAGGAAAGCAACAGTCAGCCAACAGAGCATAGAGGCTTCGGCTATTGTGAACGGCGTTCTCATGAATATCGTGTTTAATAAGAATCTTTTACGCAGTCTACAAAGTCTTTCAACACTCATCAGCAACCAGCTCTTCACCCCTGACTGATGTACGATGAAAAATTTGCGCATCTCCAAGGCATTCGAATGTGTTTCACACCATTTCTCAGATATGTTATCTCCCCCGCTTTACGTCTATTTCCTTCCATCTACTCTTCCTCTTTGGATTTTCTGCTGCATTAGAAATGCGCGTCACTCACGCGTGCGAACTGCATTCGACCTCATGAACAGACTAACGACCATAAAAGACATTCTTGTTTCTTTTTTTTTTGAGCTTTTTTATAGTATATGAATACCGAATTATGGTGAACCATATAAGTATACGTTTGAAAGAGAAAGTGAGCCTATCAGAATGTAACTACGGGTGATACTGGGACGATATAAACGGCCACGCGACCGTCAGCCTGGGCCTTTCCCTTAATATCGGTTCTAAGTTTGCGCTCCACAATAAGGAAGGATACGACCACTGCATCCTGCATTATAACGGCCTCCTGTTCCAGGGCTAAACATGCTTGGACGATTTCTGTCACGCCATCCACCACTTGCTCCTTAGATCTTTCGAACCAGGCGACAGGATGCTCTGAATCAGCATCGTTGAATAGCTAGAAGTGAGAAATTGTGAGTTGATCTCCGCATTAAACGGAACACAAGTAGGTCCCTACCGCGAGTTGATCGGCAGAATTCCTTTTCCAATGATATAACCGGCCATCCTTCTCAAAAGAAATCGGGCTGTTAAAAAACATATGAGAGTTATGAGCCATTCCGCTTGGGCCCAACTCAGAAGTTTTTGAAAGTCCCATATCCACGCAACCAACTCTTGATCTTCTTCTTTTCCTGCCCTTCCAAAGTGATCCTATCGGGGGAGAAGTCCCTTCGCTCAATCAAGGCAATTGGCTCGGAATCAAGTTCAGACCGGAAGACAGAACACTTATGTAATGAAGCATCCGATTGGACCTTGTACAATAATTCTCCCTTGCCACCGAGACGAGTCATGGTTGTTTGTTTGACGTTATCAGGGTTGAGGAGAATAGCGAGAGCGGGCTCATGGTCGAATGAGGGATTAACGAGGGTTATTTTGGAGTTTGACTGTTGGAGGAGGCCCATGGTGTCTCTTCGTCGGTAGTAGAAGTGGGTATGCTACAGAACAGGGTGATAGTTGGCGATGCCACCGTACTTATTCGTTCGGACTACTTGGGCGGCTGTGCGAAGACCTTGATGTATCAAATACTATTACGCTTGGGAGGTATGTGCGATATCGTCCCCCGCAGGCAAAGGATTGATTTTGAGAACGGCAACACAGCCTTGTTATGGTGCTTCAGCATTTCATCCGGTCGTTCCGGGTACACACCCGGGTACGGGGGGCTCTGGCGCATGTGCATGAGGTCCGCGCCCAGGCGCCCAAGACAGAAGGGAGGGAGGAAACCAAGTGTCTTTCCCTTTCACAATCATCAAACAGTTGGCCTTGCAACACCTTTTACATCATTTAGAGCCGGATGTGAAACAAGTAAAACTAAAGAATAATCTCAACAGACAGTCGAACAGCGAGGACTCGCTGTGATCGGATGATTGAGGTTAGTTGCTCCATTCATCTCGTGCTTTACAAAGTGCCGTGTCCTGGTCCCCCTCTCACTACTCCACTTCGCCGACCAGACCGTTCATCTCCGAGAGCGATGACCAGGGATTCCGACCAACAATCCACTTTCGTTATGGCGTCCGAAAGACTCCGGATCATAGAGGATTTCCGCATTCGGAATCCCGAGCTGGGGATGACAATTGGTTCCCCTATGATATAGATTGTTAGTGTTTCCTACCCTATGACTAGGGGGTTGCTTGCATACAATCCCAAAAAACCGCAAGCACTACCCAGAACATCACATCGCACAATTTCGCGAGTCGGAATAGGCGGTTGTGGGAGAAAAGGAGGCCGATTTCGCGGAAGGGACATCCGCTGATAACAGGGCTGTGTTTGGGATGTATATTACCAAGGGGAATTCAAAGGAGTTCCGGAAAACTTTTCTCTGTGCCGAGGTATTTGAGGGCTTCCGTACACGAAAGAACTTCGGAACCTGTGCAAGGTTTTTTCTCCTTATGTGAAGAGGACAGCTTGCATTCGTGTCGTGAACCCTTCGACGCATTTCCGAATGCTCACAGCTTGGATTTGTTATCCGCATTTGAGTGGTCGACACCTATTGTGTAAGACAAATGAATTCCAGCGACCATTGTATCATTGTTGAAACACGGCCTTGTTGCCCCGAATTAGAAGTCAGGGTCGACCCGTTTGCGTGTGTATGTCCAGAACACGACGACCATTGTGGACACAGGTGGTGCCCTCCAGACAATGTGTCCGCGGCAAATTAAGGAAAAGAATATATATTGTTTCGTAAGAGGTTGGGTGTTCACACAAAATTTTGCGGACATGACTACCATCATCGATCTCCCCGAGAATGTTTTTTGCAGCATCTTTTCTTTTCTTAAGGTTGGTCAATTCAACACTTTGTTTTCGGTCGTCAAACTGACATATTCAACTACTAGCACGAACCAAACTTCGCTACTCTGCGCCTTGTGTGCAAGCATTTCGACCATTACGCATGCAAGTCGATGTTCGAGACGATCGTTGTGTACGGATCCTCTGGCGAACCGTCCAACGACCCTGTGAAATGGCTCACTCCAAAGAATGGATTGAAAACTTCGAGCGATGAGTGCGCACGACTCACTCACCTGCTCAATTGTTTGTATACCCAACGGTTACCCGTCGCCTTACGACGTGCGAGGCACCTGAAGGTCTTCGTCTCGGATTTGTTTAGGCTAAACGGACAGGGCCCCATGCGTTTGGCCAAATTCACCTCGTCGTTGGAGAGGGATGTGGGTAACGCTGTGCAACAATTGACTCTCACGCTCCCAGCAATTATTCGGACTCTTGTAAACTTAGAGAAAGCAACGTGAGTTCATTAGTGCCCTTGATTGGTTACCCACGTTCGGAGCTAATATCAGTAAAGATTATACCTTAGCAGTTACGAACCAGACAATTTCATCAAGAGCGTATCCAAGGCTCTTTTGGCGCTCCCTCTGCTAGATACCATCAACGTCAACTTTCTGGGCCCGAAAGCCTATCGTGCAGTCCCAATCATCAATGCGCAGTGCCTACGGACGATAAAGCTATCGTGGCCGCTTAGTGAGTCAGATCCTATACTTCCCCTTGGAAGTACCCAAGCATCTCTATACCACGCCATCCTTGGGCTCGGGGTCGGAGGATCGAACCTCAAGCGACTCGAGGTCTCCGCGAAGCATCCGCAACGACCCAGTTTCGGGCAATATAGGCTGCCGCCCCTCCCGCAAATTGAAGAATTGACGTTGAAGAACGTGCCGATCGCGCTTGATGAAGAGGCTATCCTCGGGATGACGCGTTTGCGTAGTCTGCGCCTGGGAGGCTTCGATTGCTTCAACTGCGATCCGTATGCTGCAGTTTGGTCGAGACTAAGGATTGCGGGGAGGAAGTTAAAGGCTGTTGGTGTTGATGTAGTTGGCCAGGCGTTGGTGAACTACCTTGCCTCGTACGAAGGATTGGAGGCTTTGGTATTAAAACTTGGGAAGGATGCCAACGATTATTGCGTCAAGGACCTTTGCGAGCGGGTTCTAGGATACCACACGCGAACATTGAAGCTCCTCCACATTGATTTGCACCATCATTCTGACTTTCGGATTACTTGGTTCTTCGAGTATTGGCCGCAATGGGTCCGGACGTTCTCGAATCTCAGGATTCTTAAAGCGACAACGTCGATGAATCTGATGTCCGTGTTCGACGCGAGTGTGTTCCTCGTAAGTGCTTTTTGCCATTTGATACGAAGTCGCCGGAAGACAGGACTTTTTCGCAGGACGAGATCATCGAGGCGGTCACCAGGATCCCAACGTTGCAAAAGTTAATTATTCGCCACATGCACGAAGACAATTGCAGGGCTGCTGAGAGTGTCTTCGCGAATTCTGTGACGGCGTATGCCGCAAAGGCTATCAGTAGGCCCCTTCCGATTGCACCATCATGCCTGGTGGTAGTGGAAAACTTCGAAAGATTGTTCCGTATCGTGCTGGACCGCGGAGAGGGATTATACGGGTCCCTTAAAATCACTGAACACGAGGGGTCACCACAAGGTGGGGGACTCAAAGATCGAATCAGAGCGGACAAGTTTGTTTCCCAGTAATGATATCGATGAGTGTCGTTTGTGCAGGGGAATCATTGCTGGTACTTAAATAATTGCGCGAAGAAGTTCTTCCATGAAAAATTCAGCAGTCAGGCGCCGCGAATTATGAGGCTGACCCGTTGAGAGCCGGGCGCCCATAAATTGAATACATATGTTTTGTTTAGATCAAAGGTTGTTGACAAATTATATCTGCCCCAAAGAAAATTTCTTTTCGGTGAGCACTGGACGCGAACCTGACAGGATCAAGTTCTCACGAGCTTAACTTTCAAATATCAGCATTCGACGGAACGAAATTGAAGAAATCCGTAAGTCGCCTGAGACGATCCTGAAGACTATTGATAGGCAGTTTGGACAACAGGCGCGTCGTCATCGGCCGTTATGGGCGCGTCATGATGGCGATAAGTTGGGAGAGAGCGTGGGGATGCCGCAAGGGTCGAAACTTTGGGGTTGGCTCTGCGTCATCTCTTCACACTCGTCGTCTCTTTCCCTCCTTCCACCATGTCGCCCGCTCTCCTCAACTCTGCCGTTTACGACCTTAACGACAGCGACCCGATTCTTCATTATGATGACGACCCGATACATTCTACTCATATTTGCATGAACTGTCGTCGAATTGAGTCAACGAACGACGTACGCCATACCTCTCCTTGTCTGAAGCCCCCTTTTGTTGACCCTTTTTCGCACAGAAATTGATTCCTTGTACCCAGTGCAAGGCCGTATTTTACTGCGACGTTGTTGTATGTCAAAGTTCAAGTTCTGTCTTGGTCAAGGAGCTAGCCGTCTGACCCGACATAGTGTTTTAACGAGAATTGGTTCAACGGGAGCAGGGGAGTTCCACCTCACAAAAATGTTTGCAAAGCTTTACAGGTACGTTTTCTTTCAGCCCTCGCCTTTTGGATGGTTCTGACCCAAAATAGCGGAGCCATAAAAAACGACCAGCGATGCAGGCCATTGCCAAACCGTTCCCGTGGATACGTCAAACGCAAGATGGGTCCTCTGTTGTCGATCGCTACCGTGCTTCTAGAGGGCTTTTCGGGTGCGGACCCAACTATGGCTGGTGGACAGAGGCACCATGCTCGTGCGAGGACGAGGTAGACTATATGTGGGGCATGCAATTACTGGAGGACAGTCACCTCGACGAGCGGTGCGGTTGGAAACTTCCTGAGGATGAAATTCCCTGGCTAGATTTTGATTCCACCCATATTCCACCGCCTTCTACCCCGCCCAACTTTGACCACACTTGGACTAGCTATTACAAATGGCGCGGTCTGCCCCTACGCTCACCTGCCGCCCTTCTCCTGCACTGGCCGTTATCCGTTTTTCGCCTTCTTCACCAACTACACTGTATACCATCCGGAGTTCCTTCGGAACGACGACGCCTGACTGTCCACCTTCTCGGTGTTGAACAAGAGCTTGACGTCCTCCCAATGTGCGTGAACCCAAAATTTATTCCGGTTCGTTCACTTAATCCCATATTTAGCTTCGGAGAACTGGCGCTATTGATCCCTAACACTGATATTGATCTTGTGATGTTTGGTCTTGGTGTCTTCCGTCTCCTCATTGATGCCCAAGAAGATGAGGAGTGTCTCGCCTCCCAACCATACGTGTATAGTTATACGGCCCCAGACATTTCTGGTGGGAGTACGATTCAAATCTCTCTGTCGGACTCTGGACCAATTTGGGGCGATCATGAGATCCATTCTTCATCCAACCGCCCCGATGCCATGATTGCGTTGAACGCTGACTTGGGCAGCTATGGCCCATGGCAGCTCGCACTGCTCGCATCCCGTGCTTACAACATCCCCTTTGCGGTCACCGAGCACCAGGAAGTGAATATCGATCTCAGCCTCACTGCATTGCAAAATCTACCACAAGCTCGCGCAACGATGTGGTCGCTGATAGATCTAGACGAAAAGGAAGAAAAAAGGATCAACAGGACAGCAAAGAAGAAATTCACTTGGGGACTGAATCCGTTCATGTGCCCGGGTCCCCGTCCACAAACTCTTGGTGGAGGCCCTATGACACCAAATGGTTTCGAATTCATTATTACGACTGGTGGGCCAGATGAGGATATTGACCCTGTCGTGGCAAAAAAAAATTCGTTGGACGACTACCTGAACATATATGCAGCATAACCTTCGAGGCTACATAATATATCTCAATGCATCCTACCATACCTGCACTTCTAGTTTACGGGATCTTTGCCCCACAGCGCAGAGTTACATTAGAGTTAACCCATTTTTAACTACATATGTACTCATTTGGACGGGACTGTGAATTATAGGAAGAAGCAAGAAGCTCCAAATGGCGCAATTGTCCAAACTGGGTACGCAGTGGCATGCTGGAGGTACAACCGCTCTTGCTCTTTTTGATACTCCTTATGGACTCGAGCTTCCATGATCGAGGCCGAAATGAATATGTATACCAACAATGTTTCTGTCATATCACCCATGACTTCTATGGAGACCAACCTGCCTGATGCGGTGGACTGAGCGAAGGAGGCGTAGGCTAGAATTGACGATATTCCCCTTTTGTCGTCAGTTACAGAATGAAGCTACAGCTTAGATTAGATATGTCAGCCTGAAAAGGGCCCAAAACATGTACCGTCATTGAGCGTTTGTCGGGAGGTATCTTCCAGAATAACCTCGCTCCTTTAGGTAATCCCAAACCTCCAGGGTTGGGAATATTCACCATCGATAATGAACCTATTGCTGCGCTACGATCAGCCATGTTTCGAAGCTCAATATGTTCGAGAGGAACATAAAACTCACCCCGAAACCCGGAATAAATGGCGCGTACGCCCAAACCAACCCACCTGAATCTTTTTAGACACATTTAACGCTGGGGAATGAAACGTAATGACATCTGTGAACAGGCGTCTTGGCTGTATCGTAGCCATTACCTCCAGCGTGTGGGCGTTTCGTAAACAGACGGGGGTGGAGCGGGTTGACTTCTGAGTAGAATGAAAACCGGAAAGATGGTAAACGGCGCGACGAGTGTCCGGATCGAGGATTGTCGTCGTATCCGCGATGAATCCGCGGGCAAACTCGTAGCGTCTCGCTTTCGATACCCCGTCTTGACACGTTTCAGGTGCAGAAGAGACAGACTCGGAGTCGGCGAGTGTAAGTTGGGAGGTCTTGGTTTCGGTTCTGGTGAGGAAGGATGTGGGCATTTTGCTAGCCTCTTGGTCTTTTGGAAAGAGCCCTGAGCTGCTTTGTGGTTATGTATGACCGGAGGATGGCAGAAGAATGATACTAGCGGCAGCATAATGGTTTAAAGAAAGAGAAAATGCAGCTGGGCGTGTCAGGATTGCTTCCCTTCCACACATAAGGCCTAAGCAGGAAAAGGCCATGGGCACAATGAAATTAGCGCACATCCTCCATGCAGCTTGTGGTGAATTCCCAGAGCGGAATGATTTGGGGTCCAAAAGGTAGGAAGTGGGTATAAGGAGAGGTGAGATTATTTGGGACGGAGCCGCATTACCAGACACCGTGAAAGGCCCAGAGGTGCTAGGCACTGGCTCTCACGTTAGTTGTTGAAGCACCGAAGTGCCACCGAAATCACGCCCAGCATGGATGTGTTTCCTAGGCTCCTCCTTCACTGACCAGCACCTTCCTGACATCACATTACGCTCGAAACCTTTGGATCCCTCAAACCGTACATACTGCGTACGTGAACAATATGAAGGCTAGCCAGCGTCTTGTTTGGATTTTGCATTACATACCAAGTTTGTGGGTCGGGACAGAACGGACGCCGGTATACATATGGATTAACAACACTGCCTTTCTATCAGGTACGTGTGGGCCCGTTCGCAAGGCACTTCTATGAATTCCCCTTGGTAACATACATCCCAAACACGGTCCTGTTATCAGCAGATGTCCCTTCTGCTATATTGGCCTCCTTTTCTCCCATCCTGAGCTGCTGTTCAAGAATGAGGAAAGTAGGAATGATGTAATCAATTATGTCCTCAAATTCTCTCCGAAAGACAAGAGCAAAAGTGGGAATAGGGTTTGAAACGCTCTCGCGATAGGCCACAGGGTGGCCTGGGTCCAGGATAGAGAATAGCTATGGAAGAGGAAATGAGGTGGTACCATGGAAACAAGAAATAGCACTTACAGCCAGGCGGTGGATTGGATGCACCCTCCAGTAGAAATCTCCTTTCTCCGTATTTATCATGTGGGCCTCGCTGTGGAAGATATTCAAAGGCTAAGTCATCGAAAAATGCGCGTGGATACTCACTACCCATCCTCTATCTTGTGCTGTCGCATAACATCTGCCAACTTCTGTGCCGCGCCTCCTTGGCGTTTAGCAAAGGTGATCTTGTCCGATAGGAAGGTTCTCTTCCGTACCGAAGCTATCTCGGCTTTAGTGACGGCGTCTATGACCTTCGTGTGTTGGGCGTGACGGTCAGTAGTTGACACTATGTATCGGATTTGGCCATCAATGAGGAGGTTAGCATTCAGTGTACTGTTTTTACTGAACACCAGGCGAACTGAGGAGGGGTTCGAACTGACAAGGGAATCCATGGGGACTCGGTGGTGATAATAGTTGGGGCACTTGGGGAAGTTACTGCCCCCCAGCCAAGCCAACCAAATACTGCTTCCACCTACGGGGCTGTGCTTCTTCAAGTCTCGCTGCTTCCCTCAGTCCATCAGTTCAACCCAAGGATCCGACTGCCCGGCTATGTAGCAGATTGCTTGAAGGTGCTAACCGACCCGCATGCCACTCAAGTCGGATGGAGGCAGTGGTTCACTGCTTCCCAGGCCGTCAAACGAATGTCTTGGAATTCTTAGCCTTCGGTAAGTTACCACGCGTTGATTCAAGGACGATCCGGGTTGTCTATTTCATCAGTGAGGAACTTCTCCAAGATTCGGTCAAGTTATTCTCGAGTTCTCGAACCCCCCTTCGTTTATTAAAGACGGGCTTGAACATGTCGGAAGCTGATTTAAATAATATTCCGGGTGGAGGTTTCAGTTCTTTGAAGGGGTAGTACATCCGCGTCCTCACGGGAATGGTAGTCGAGGTATACAAATAGCTATATAATTGGTGGACCATTTGTCTTCCTCAGTTGCTGCTCGAGCACAAGAAACATGGTAACAATGTAATCAGTGATCCCCTCATATCATTTACGAATGACAAGAACATAGGCGGGTGTCGGCTTGAAGATCGTTTCGCGATAAGCCACAAGGTAAGTAGGATCCGACGTAGGGACAAGCTATGGACTATCAATGAGTTCTGGTTCGTGGAATAGGAGCGCGCTGCGAATCCTTACGGCCAAAAGATGGACGGGGTCGATCTTCCAATAGAAGTCACCCTGCTCTGTGTATCATGTATACTGAACTACCAAAGGTTTGAATTTGTTGGATCCTATACAGTACACTCACTGTCCGCTGTCCGCTTCGTGTTTTTGCACCGCATCATTCAGGTTCTGTTGAGTCCCGCCATGATGATTGACAAAGGTGATCTTGTCAGGGTGAGATGTTCTTCGTCGGATCGAGGCCACACTCGGCCATAGTGATAGCATCTATGACCCTTGTGTGTTGGAACTGGCGATCGGTGGTAGATATTATGTATTGAGTTTGACCATCGACGAGGATGTTAGCATTCATTGTATTCCTTTTGTTGAATACCAGACGAGTGGTAAGGCAGTGGGAATTTACAGGAGTGGTCGTGGACTCCATGACGGTTGGCATTATTAGGGTAACGACGTGCATGGGGGGGGGGTCACCTTAAGTACGTCGACACGGCCCCAACGGTGTCCTTGCTCCCTCAGAAGCCTGTGTACCTTTATGTTTGTTGCTCGGACATTCTCATTTCCTTTGGTCTATTCCGAGGCCAACCGCGTGGCGGACCAATCGGGTACTGGGGCCCGCTCTGGTGCGTACCGGTGGAAAGTTCAGATGTAGTTTTTGAGGGGCGTATATACTAATGATAGGACTCACGGAGCGGTCCCTTGAGGCTTCACTAGACTCCATTGTTAGCCTGATCGTTTGGATTATTCCCAGCTAGCCTCACACCAGCCTAAGGCCGGATGATGCAAAAGTGGTTGCAAGGGCAAGTTTGATGGTTGCAAAAAAAAAGACATTTAATTTCTTCCTTTCTTTTTGCCTTCGCGCCTGTGTTCCAACTCATGTGCCAAGGAAGTTCCCCATATGTACTTGGGTATATACCCGGAACGACCGAATGCAATGTTGAAACACCATAACGAGGCTGTGTTGCCGTTCTCGAATTCAATCCTTGCGTCCGCGTGAATCGGTGTCACACATGCTTCTCAAGTAGATTGGTGTTTGACATATCAAGGCCTTCGCACAGCCGCCCAAGCGGTTCTGGGCGAACGAATAAGTACGGTGGCATTATCTATCACCATTTTCTGTAGCATACCTACTTCCACCACCGACGGATCTCATGGACGTCCTCCGACAATCAAGCTCCCAGATAACCCTTGTTAATCCATTGTTCGAGCATGAGCCCGCTCTCGTCATGCTCCTCAACCCTGACAATGTCAAACAAACAACCATGACTCGCCTCGGTGGCTCGGGAGAGGTGCTATACAAAGGTCCAATCTAATGCTTCATTAACCAAGTGTTCTATCTTCCGGCCTGAATTCGGCTCCGAGCCGATTGCTTCGATTGAGCGAAGGGATTTCTTCCCTGATAGGATCACTTTGGAAAGGCAGGAGAGGAAGACGATCAAGAGCTGGTTGCGTGGATATGGAACCTTCAAGGACTTGTGAGCTACGTCCAAGTGGACGGGCTCATAAATCTCACTTTGATCTTAACAGCCCAATTTCTTTTGAGAGGGACGGCCGATTATATCATTGGAAAAAGAACTTCGTCGATCAGCTTGCAGTGGGTCTCTATTTTTGATTCTGTTTATTGCGGTAGCCGGCTCACGATTTGTCACTTCTAGCTATTCAGCGATGCTGAATCAGAGCATCCTATTGCCTGGTTCGAGAGATCTAAGAAGCGGGTGGTGGATGGCGTGCCAGTGATCGTACAAGCATGGTTAGCTCTGGAACGGGAAGCCGTTGCGATTCAGGATACGGTGGTCATATCGTTTCTTGTTGTGGAGCACAAGCTTAGAACAGACATAAAGGCCCAGGGCCTGGTTGGCGGTCGCGGAGCCGCCTATGTCGTCTGAAGGAAATCCCCCTGTTCTATTTCGATGTCCATCGTTCTCTGGAACCATGTACTTGTACATCAAAATATCATCCATGGACACTAATAATGATTTCCAGAAGAAAAAGACAGAAGTACTAGCCTACGAAAATTCCACCGACAGATTCTTATTGAATGCAACATTAACATCAACGTCCAAAACCTTGTTCGTTGCATCATACGCAACGCCCGAAGCGTCCACGCTCCTCCCGTTAACCTTCGTCCTTCTTCGGAGCGCCTTGCACATTGAGGAAGCGAACACGAGCAACATTCACACCAACAGCAAAGCCAAACGATCCCCTAACGTCCAATTTACCACCTTTGAAGCTCATATTGACGACAGTCATCCGAGGTGGGTTGATCAACTCTCCATCATCGACGTATAGCTTGCCAGATGCGCTGCCGTCCTGGACCAGGGAGCAACCACAAACTCAAAGTCCTTCTTCCTCAACTCTGGGGTCGTCATTGCCGATTCCACGCGAAGAGGCAGGACAGTGCCACCCTTGATGTGAAGAGGAATTGTGGTGAAGTCGACGTCATTGAGCGTGACAATTGACCCGGCGCCTTGGACTGGAGCCAGCGTCGCGAAGTCGTAGAAAATGTCCTTGGGGAGGTAGATATCGACAGACGTAGAGTTCTCTTGGGTCACAGGCGAGACAAGGATGGAATCTCCAAAGAAGAATTGCAAATCGATAGGATAGGTATTTGCATCTTTCGGGTACTTGAACCAGAGAGGGTGAAGGACTGGAGTGCCATCAATGTGTGCTTGGTGGAAGGCGGTGTAAAGATAATCGAGGAGGCGGTAACTAAGCACGCGGTGAGTTTCCAAAATAAAAATTAAAAGAAACATGGCCTACCGGGTGTTGATAGCATTCCTGGCCGCTTGGGCGACATTATCCCAGCGATAAAATTCTTGACTAATGGAAGTGTCGGCATTATGCTGAAAACGTTATCAAAAGACCATCTTGGAGTTTAAGCAACAGACTTACATTGCGCATGAATGGGTAGAATGCACCAAGCATACCCCACCGGGCACAAAGTTTATCAGTTGTGTCCGCGGCTGTCAGTGCTATCAGCGGAGTCACTGGGGGCTATGCCGGAAGCATACTCACCGAAACCACAAATATCACTTCCGACCATCGGCACTTGGAATACCGTGGCAAAATTGAGCATCCCAGCAATGGAGAATCGGTAGTGCTCCCATAAGCTCATGTTGTCTCCGAGCCATTTCCCGACATGGGCACCAGCACCAGCAAACGTCGAGCGGGTGATGATAAGCGGTCGTTTTCCGGGACGGCGGGATACCATGGCCGTGCGGGTGGCAGTGGACATCATAGTACCATAAATATTGTGAACATTATACTCCTGTAGGCCATTGGCATGAACTGCATTTGTCTAGAGAAGACAAGTCAGTGCCTGCCTGTGTTGTGGTATAATTTGCGGATGACACTTACGAAAGCGGTCTTACTGGAGAGAGGTCCTGCGGCGTTATTGATAGCGTAAGGAGGATTCAGGACCGAGTCGTCACGTTTTCTGTGTTGGGATGCGGAGGTGTTCGCGAAAATTGGGGCATTGGGATCAGGAGGAGGGTTAGTTCTAGGTGGTGGGAGAGATTGTTCGATCGCTTGTTGGAAGGGATCGTCACACGGCAGGTTACAGAACTAAACAAAGAGGGAAAGAGTTAAGCGGTGAGGCACTGTCAGAAGTTTGACTTACGCTGGCAGGTTCATTCATATCGATCCATGCGCCGTCAATGTCAAGACCTTCGGTAGGGCTATAAAACTGTTGGAACTCATTGTTCCAGTACCTTCAAACATTGAGTTTGGTAGGGGTAAGTGGTGATTGTGCGACGCGTACTCGGTAATCCTCTCATTGAACCAATCTAAGATAACATCAGAAAGGGCTGGAAAGTTAATATAACCCACAATTACCCGGATATACAGTAACCCCTGGTAAGATATCAATATCAGCGTTAATCCAACAAAGCACACCTGACCATGTACTCATCGTACGCACCGGGCCAGACAAGTCCGAGGAAATCGCTACCATTTTCTGCTTTAAGGTATATGTCAAGATCTTTGCCACGGTGATATGGAGCGTAATCCTTGTCATCCGGTAGAAAAGCGACAGCAGGATCTGTCATCAGAACTATTTTGAAATGGGTGTGAACAAACATCAACAAGGGCTCAGGTGGTTACGTTATACGCACCGAAGCGTTGACCGTGAGTGTGGAGGTAAGCGACAATTTCACGCATTCTGTTCATGGGGAAATAGTGAGGATCAACAGTGAAAATACGCCGTCTATCCATATAGTCTCGAGTCGCTCATCAGGAAAACGGCACAAGATCCAGAGGAAAAACAGACTCACCAATATCCGTCCACATGGTCTCTAAAGGTATATCAGCGGCTGAATAATTGGTTATAACCCCTGCTACATCAACGAAAGTCTACAAGGCTGTTAGAAACGCGCTATGGGGAAACGAGATTCAGTTTGCACACCCTTGTAACCGAATCGGCACTGATGGAAGCCGAAAGACCAATAAGGCAGCTCCGCCGGTCGACCCACGACTTCAGAATACTGCCTAGCCACAGCCGTTGGGTCTATCTCACTCCCAGCCAAGAAATAGAAATCTAGAACACCGCCAATTGTATTGTATTCCAGGCTAGTTCCGCCGGCGTTAGAAAGCTTGATATCCATGCCATTGGAATTCAACAAAAAGACACCATGCTGTTCCAGTGGTTCGATGTTCGAAATAGATCGGGTGATTCCCATACAAATTTGTGCCAACTGGAATTCCAAACTGCATCACGAGACCATAAATGTGAGTGTGGTGTTTTCAGTGGAAAGATGAAAGGGGTTTGTATGCTCCCCAAGACCATAGATGTTGGCATTGTCGGGTAGTGCAGTCTTCACACGGAGATACTTGCGGCTCGAAGACTGATGGGGTGAGACGCGGTGGAAAACAACACTTCATGTGTAGAGGTCCTGTATATTGAGAAAGAAAATGGTGATGTGGTATAGTTGAACTGGATGACAGCCGAATGTGGAGATACGGAGTGACGTGAGCTCGGACGAGGAAAGACGGATTCGGGGACCTTCATAACGCGCCGATTTTGCAGTCAGTAATCTTCAAATGAATGCGCTCGTCTATGATTTGGTCAGCTGTGATCGTGTTGAGGACGGAAGAAACCTACGGGTCTCATAGGTCACGCTGAGGGAAAGTTTTTGTATGTCTTCGCCAAAGACGTTACATGCTTGACCCGCCAAAGTCAGGTCAGCGGTCAACCGTCCTCCGTTTGTTTTGACATTGGTAGCACGGTATCCGGGACACGCATCCAATTTGGCAGGGTCAACGTTAGCAGCAGAGACCAAAGCAGTTGAAAGTGCTAGGAGAGCCCAACGTTTGTTGAACCCGTTCAGCGAGTGCATAGTGGACCGTGGTGGGGACGAGGGAAGACGCATGGGCGTCTTATATGTAGTACTAAACCGCTTAATTTCGCGAATACATCAACTCCACGCATGGTCGATATCTTCTTTCAGGTCATTCAGGTCATTTGGTGCTAGTTCCTCGGGACGCCCGTTGCCGTTATTTGTGAACCCTCCCTGGACCAAACAAGCATACCCAAGAGACAAATGATTACTTAAGTCCCAGGTTGGAGCGACAAGTCGATTCCCTGCACTCCCAAAATACATATTTATGTAGCATTCGCCGATCTAATAGCTAGCTCATATGTTTTAACAAACTCTCACGAAACGAGTACACTGGACAGAAACCGAGGCCTTTATCGCTTCGATCACCTTCCCATCCCTCATCCCCTCGCTTCAGGCAGGTCCAGGAGGAGGGGGGACGGCAGTATCAGAAGGTGCTGGCGCACCCAACAGAGGGAGGGATGGAAGTGGAATAGGGATTTCCGGTGGCCGGGTTAAAACCGGTAAGTGGTCCCGAGACATGTATTAAAACAATGTGAACTTACTATTTCAATGTCGGGGTGCTGATACCTGGGCGTTTGGTAGGTTTCGGGTCCTCAGGCTAGTGGTTGGGCTCGGTGCTGGTTGTGATCCTGGGCCTGGCGCAGGCCTGGGAGCAGGTTTGGGATTTGGTTTAGGGAGCAGGTTTAAAACCCAGTGAGGTGGGAGAGCTTTTATATTTTCTCTCCGCCAGCAAATTCTACCTTGTACGGAAGAGGCTCCAGACCTCCGAGGTTGGGGAGAGATTCCGTCGAGATCGGCGAAACTGGTCACCCAGAGACAGCGGTTGGCTATGGGTTTCCATAATACCAAAGACCACGACCCGCTACAAGTGATCGTGTATGAAGGTGTATCTGCATGTGACGAGAGGTCGAAGCAATATCGAGTTTTGACCGAAAGTTAGCACCAGCAAATCAGCAACAGACGCCTTGGAACAACCGCAATGAGAGATTTTCGTTTCGCAGAAAAAAGGTTCTTCCCTTGTTCAGCATAGTCAGGCATCGAGTGCAGTACTGTTAGAGTGCTCGATTAAGATGAGCGTCCCATGAGGTAAACGGCAAATGGGCGCTGAGCGAAAGCATCGTGGAAGACAGAGGTTCTAGGACTTTGGGGGTAATTGATCCGGAACTCCCTGCCCCGACAGGACCGGAACTTGTGTCTTGCTAAGGTCGAGCTCATCACTGTTGCAGGTTGGCACGACGCAACTTTTTTCCATGGAGTTACAATAGAAAATGAAGCAATCCGACGTCCTGCGGCTACCCACGATATCATATGTTCGGGGGATCCGAAAGTCGTGCGCGGCAGCGCAAATACTGATGTCATGACAAACGATGGTTTAACGTTTTTGATTGGTCGCGGCTGGTCTCAAAGCTGCCGTCCAAGCACCAAGTTCATTCAATTACGCATTCCGTAGACACGATCAATGATGTGGGATAGTAGGCAAATACACGAAGGTGCATCACGATCATTTATGCGGGGCGTAGGCTACAAGTAACGAAAATTACAGTGTTCTCTAGCTCTGGAAAGAATAAGTATCTTGGATATACTACGGGTATCCAGAATCCGGGTAATATCCTGGGGGCAGGTTAACGAACTACTTTGTGCATAGCCATGCGGTCCGACCGTCCACATACTCCCAACCATCCACACTCTCAGGTTGGCCCTTCAGATAAAACAAGGATGCCAGAATATAGGATGCCAGAATATAGTCTGTCACATTCAAGGCGCGGTCCTCGAGGACCAACATCCATGTGGGAGCCGAACCCGGGACGGTTTCCGTCCAACACACTGGAGTGTACGACTGAATCCTCATACAACTACAATCCCAAGTTAGTATCAGTGGTACGTCCGTGTCAGGAATCACCTACTGCCCAATGACGACCTTGTCTCTTGCGCCAATAGTACGTTCCTTCCTCCGTTTGTAGAGCCAGTGATGTTTGGCTGAAGAGGTCATAACGTCAACACGACCACCAGCTATACTCGATGTACCAAATCAACTTACCCATCACTCGTAGAGGGAGCTTCCTTGAGGACGTCCGTAGCTTTTATAGGCTTGCCACCATTTCTGTTGGCAAACGTCAAGGTATCGCCGAGGATAATCCGGCGATTAACTTCGGCAACCGTTTGTTGAGCAGTGTCGCGTATCTTCACCTTGCTCACGCCATCGTCCAACGTCGCAAGGAAGTATTTAGGAGAATCATCCTCCAGCAAAGCTGCATTTTGTTGGTCCCTTCGCTTGTACAGCAGGCGGACCTGACCTTTTGATGTTGTGGGTGGTGAGTTGTTTATGAGAGTGACCTGTGAGTTCATGATAGAAGAGGTGGCGAAGACTTGTAGATGAGATGATAATGTTAAAGGCAGTGGTTTGGGGCCTTTTATTCGTTGAGGAACAGGGTTTCAGTCCCTGAAACGAGCCTGGTAATGACTCAATCATTTCACCCGTGACCAAGAGGTAGAGATTCGTGACCTCGGAGGTACTCCTGACAAATCTAACAAAAACAAAATACCCACTGTGGCAGTGACCAGTTTATCATTCCTGAGATAGTTATAGTGGATGTACACGAAGTTATGAATGATTTACGGCCCTGGGCTTTACCCTAGCTAGTAAGTTTACAGACTGTCAGGTTCAAGATCAAAGAGAAGTATCTCACCTATTACACATTTGGAGCTCTCGTTCTCCGAGTGAAGAGAGTTTAGACCTTGGGCATCGTTTGACGCCCACGGAATGCCTATCGCCCAATCTGTCGATGTTGATATGGGGCCGAACTTGTTACTAACTCCCTTTGCTTTTGCCGGTCCTCGAGCTCCGACTCACCGAACTTTCTGCTGTGCATGTGAGTCATTTTTTGCTATGGACTCCTGATTGAGATCGATGATCCGTGTACAGCTCTGTTTAATGTTGACGTCAGTAGGAGTGCGATGAAATCGTGGATGATTCGGAAACGCAGACTACTCGGGGAGAAAGTTGGGGAAAGTCGAACTCCGTACCCTTGACCACTGACATGCTTTTTACTATCAGGACTATTGATTTTGGATTACTTAGGGTTCGCCCGCATTCAACCGTGAGTTAAATCTGAAAGTACCAACAATGCTCGATAATTTACTCTAACCAGAAAAATGGGGGAGATATTGGGAGCACGAAAATACAATTGATGTCCTTCGAAGTGAATGAAGAGTAAATAAAAATTCTAATCCAGGGCTGTACAATGCACATCCTGCCTTGATATCATCTGCCAAACGACGAGGCGCGGCCCCGCCCCCCTCGCCCTCCTCCGTCAATAAGCCTAATGGCCATCGTTCGCGAGGTGCGGAGTCGTTCATCCTTCTGGGTAGCGTGGTATGAGATGAGGGATCATGTAAATGTGTAGTTGAGGGTCTTGGGGTGATCGAAACTATGCTAACTTGTAAGACTCGGATCCTCAGCGCGCCCAGACTACACTTCCATTTTCAGTCCTGTTCTTTAACACTTACTCCGCATGGAATGATACCGCCCACAATACCTCGAGGTCGAGAATGAATTCACTTGAAGCGGGTGTCAAACGCGAGGACAGCAAGAAATAGCTCAGGCTGCTAATCCGAGGGTGATGAGCTCCCTTTTGGACCAAGTGCCGGTGTATTATATTGAGAGCTTTCTGCGTGCTGCGTTCCAGGATACCCTGCACTACCCTGCACAACAAGACTACCGGTCCCTGTTCAAATAGGATGTGGCCCGACGAACCCAACAGATACGGCAACATATCAAATTACCATTGTCGTCGATGACCAGCCCCCATTTCTGCTACCTCCAAGTGTCGAACAAGCGGGGGACCGCCATGGACCTCCTTCAGGAGCCGAGTTCCCAAATAGTTCTCGTTAATCCCACAGCCGACAACGAACTAGTTCTCATCATACCCTTATAACGTCAAACGAACGACCATGACTCGTCTCAGTGGCTCGGGAGAAGTCCTGTACAAAGTTCAGTCAAATGCCTCATTGGCCAAATGTTCTGTGTTCCGGTGACAACCTGATTCTGAGCCGACCGCTGTGATTGAATGAGGGGATATATTCCCTGATAGAATCACTGGAAGAGCAGGGGAGGAGGGCGATTGAGAGTTCATCGGCCCGATTTCCTTCAGCCAGGTATATCATTGGAAAACGAATGTCGTCGATCAACTTGCAGTGTGTCCTTGAATAGCGTTCGTTGTGGAAGTCTACCAGTAATTTATGTCGTTTCCAGCTCTTAAATGATGCTGATTCAGGACGTCCTATCGCCTGGTCCGAAAGAAAGCGGGTGATGAACGGCGTCCCAGTGATCATCCAAGCGTGGTTAGCTATTGAGCGCGGAGCTATTGTGATTCAAGACGGGGTGGTTATACCGTTCTGTATCGTGGAACACAAGGTCAGAAATAGTACTAATATCCGAAACATGGCCGGCGGTCGCGGAGCCGTCTATGTCCCCTGAGGGAGGCTCCCCTGCCCATTCCGTTTTGATATCCGCCGTTTTCTAAAACTATGTACTTGTACATCAAAATGTTATCCATCATCCACTGACACTAAAATCTTTTCGGAAGAAAATGACGGGGACACTAGCCTATGAAAATTCCACCGACAGATCCTTATCGAGCGTAGCATTAACGTCAACGTCCAAAACCTTGTTTGTTGCATCATACGTAATGCCCGAAGCGTCCACGCTCCTCCCGTTAACCTTCGCCCTCTTCGGGGCGCCTTGCACATTGAGGAAGCGAACACGCGCAACATTCACACCAACAGCAAAGCCAAACGATCCCCTAACGTCTAATTTACCACCCTTGAAGCTCATATTGACAGTAGTCATCCGAGGTGGGTTGATCAACTCTCCATCATCGACGTATAACTTGCCAGATGCGCTGCCGTCCTGGCCAGGGGCAACCACAAACTCAAAGTCCTTCTTCCTCAACTCTGGGGTCGTCATCGCTGATTCCACGCGAAGGGGTAGGACAGCGCCACCCCTGACGTGGAGGGGGATTGTGGTGAAGTCAACATCGTTGAGTGTGACTGTTGAGCCGGCACCTTGGACTGGAGCCAGCGTCGCGAAGTCGTAGAAAATGTCCTTGGGAAGGTAGATGTCGACAGACGTAGAATTCTCTTCAGTCACAGGTGACACGAGGACGGAATCTCCGAAGAAGAATTGCAGGTCGATAGGATAGGTATTTGCATCTTTCGGGTACTTGAACCAGAGGGGGTGGAGGACTGGAGTGCCGTCGGTGTGTGCTTGGTGGAAGGCGGTGTAAAGATAGTCGAGTAGACGGTAACTAAGCACGCGGTGAGTTTCTGAAGAGCCGGGAAGAAGAATGACAAACCGAGTGTTGATAGCATTCCTGGCCGCTTGGGCTACACTCTCCGAGCGATAGAATTCTTGGCTAATGGAGCTGTCGGAATTGTGCTGGAAACGATGTTAAAAGATCATCTCAGAGTTTGAACAGTAAACATACATTGCGCATGAATGGATAGAATGCACCAAGCATAGCCCACCGAGCACAGAGTGTCTCAGTTGTGTTCAAAGCTGTCAGCTTTCAGCGAAGTCACGAGGGGGTGTATAGAGGGGATGCTCACAGAAACCGCAGATATCACTTCCGACCATAGGCACTTGGAAGATCGTGGCAAAATTGAGCATGCCCGCGATAGAGAACCGATAATGCTCCCATATGCTCAGGTTATCTCCAAGCCACTTCCCTACATGGGCACCGGCACCAGCAAACGTCGAGCGGGTGATGACAAGAGTACGTTTTCCAGGGCGACGGGATAACATGGCCGTGCGGGTGGCGGTGGACATCATGGTACCGAAGAGGTTGTGGACATTATACTCCTGGAGGCCATTGGCATGAACCGCATTCGTCTAGAAGGCAAGTTAGTATACTCATATCATAACATAACATGCGGGTAACACTTACTAAAGCAGTCTTGCTGGAGAGTGGTCCTGCGTTGTTATTGATGGCGTAAGGAGGATTAAGAAGCGAGTCGTCACGTTTTCTGTGTTGGGGTGCGGAGGTGTTCACAAAGATTGGGGCATTTGGATCAGGAGGAGGGTTAGTTCTAGGTGGTGGAAGAGCTTGCTGGATCGCTTGTTGGAAGGGATCGTCGCACGGCAAGTTACAGAACTAAACAGAGAGAACAAGAGATGAGCGTTGGCACGGTGTAACCGCCAGAAGCTGAGCTTACATTGGAAGGCTCATTCATATCAATCCACGCGCCGTCAATGTCGAGACCTTCGGTAGGGCTATAGAACTGTTGGAACTCATTGTTCCAGTACCTTCAAAACGTTGAATTTGGTCGGGGGAAGTGGTGATTGTGCGACACGTACTGGGTAATCCTTTCATTGAACCAATCTAATATGGCGTCAGAAAAGGCTGGAAAGCTGGTGTAATCCACAATTACCCGGATATACAGTCACACCTGGTAAGATATAAAAGTCAGCTCAACAAAGCATACCTGACCGTGTACTCATCGTACGCACCGGGCCAAACAATTCCGAGGAAATCGCTACCATTTTCTGCTTTAAGGTATATGTCAAGATCTTTGCCACGGTGATATGGAGCGTAATCCTTGTCATCCGGGAGAAAAGCGACAGCAGGATCTGTCATCAGAACTATTTTGAAAGGCGTGTGAATAAACCCTGACACAGGTTGTGTCATACGCACCGAAGCGCTGACCGTGAGTATGGAGATGAGCAACAATTTCACGCATCCTGTTCATAGGGAAATATTGTGGATCAACAGTGAAAATACGTCGTCTATCCATATAATCTAGAGTCACTCGTCAGAAAATTACACTAGTTCCATAGAAAAGGTGAACTCACCAATATCAGTCCACATGGTCTCTAAAGGTATATTGGCAGCTGAGTAATTGGATATAACCCCTGCTACATCAACGAAATCTACATGTCCGTTAGTGACCCGCACTGAAAAGAAATACGATTCGGTCTGCACACCCTTGTATCCGAAGCGGCACTGATGGAGGCCGAAAGACCAATAAGGCAGCTCCGCCGGTCGGCCCACGACTTCAGAATACTGCCTAGCCACAGCCGTTGGGTCTATCTCACTCCCAGCCAAGAAATAGAAGTCAAAAACACCGCCAATAGCATTGTATTCCAGGCTAGTTCCGCCTGTATTAGAAAGCTTGATATCCATGCCATTGGAGTTCAGCAAAAAGACACCATGTGTTCCAGTGGTTCGATGTTCGAAATAGACCGGATGGTTCCCATACAAATTTGTGCCAACTGGAATTCCGGGTGCATCACGAGACCACAGTGTGAGCGTGGTATTTTCAGTGGAAAGATGGAAGGGATTTGTGTGCTCCCCAAGTCCATAGATGTTAGCATTGTCAGGTAGAGCCGTCTTCACACGGAGATATTGCGACTCAAAGATGATGGGGTGAGGACGCGGTGGAAAACAACACTTCGTGTGTAGAGGTCCTATAGATCGAGAAAGAAAACGGTGAGGCGGTATAGTTGAACTGGATGACAGCCGAATGTGGAGATATAGGGTGACGAGAGTCCGGGCGAGGAAAGACAGATTCGGGAACCTCATAACGCGCCGATTCTGCATCAATAATCTTCAAATGAATGCGCTCGTCTATGATATCATCAGTTGCGGATCGCGTTAGGGATGGAAGAAACCTACTGGTCTCATAAGCCACACTGAGGGAAAGTTTTTGTATGTCTTGACCAAAGACATTGCATGCTTGACCTGCCAAAGTCAGGTCAGCGGTCAACCGTCCTCCGTTTGTTTTAACATTGGTAGCACGGTATCCGGGACACGCATCCAATTTAGGCAGGGTCAACGTTAGCAGCAGAGACCAAAAGCAGTTGAAGAGTGCTAGGAGAGCCCAACGTTCGTTGACCCTGTTCAGCAAGCGCATGGTGGACCGTGGTGGAGACGAGGGAAGACACATTCATGTCTTATATATATGTACATAGTTTCAAACCGGTCAATTTCGCGAAGCCTGGTCGACATGTTCTTTCAGGTCCATTGGGGTCATTGGTGTGAGTTCCAACTTCGGGACGCCCGTTGCCGTTGTTTGTGAATCGTCCTTAGGACCAAACAAAGATTTTCTGGGAAAACTGGGGTTCCTGTCTATTTAGGGTCAGTTCGGCAACGAGTTGATGACGAACTCCGAACGAACTCTGTCTCGTCCAGGTCCTCTGTCTCTGTTTGATGGCATCAGTCCAGGTTCCCATACTGCTCAAAACAGAAAATGAGTGATTATTAATGCTGAGATACAGTAAGGGACAAAACCCTTCCAATGATTTTGACTTTTTCATGAAATCTCAAATAACTCAGCAACCAGTAAAGGTATCCACTTCAGAATTTAAATGTAGGTAGTCTTGTATCTTATCTACAAATAGGTATAAACAGCATTATGTAATATTAAGTTCCTGTGGTGATATGAATTAATCAACATTATGAGTCCATTGGAAGGGTTTTGTCCCTCTGTCTGAAACTACACAAAATCAGTTCTCTAGTACTTTGTATAGCCCCCTTTGGCCTGTAAAACAGCCTGAACCCTCCTAGGCATACTCTCTATCAAATTCTGACACACTGATGCAGGAATTTTGCCCCATTCTATATCCACCCTTTCTCTGAGTTCAGTTATGCTGGAAGGGTAGTTTTCATACTCTTCTAGCCTGTTTTTGACATAAGTCCAGAGCTGTTCAATGGGATTAAGGTCTGGGGACTGTGGTGGCCACTCCATAACCTTTAAACCACTGTTTTCAAGCCACATTTTTGCTTTTTTGCTTGTGTGTTTGGGGTCATTGTCCTGTTGGAAAAGGACTTGCCACTTCTTCTTCCTGTATTTCTTGAGACTTTGGTAAAGTTTGTCATCCAAAATACAAACATAAAGGTCACCATCCATGGTACCTTCAATGTGGTGTATATGGCCAGGCCCCTGCCATAGCATGCACCCCCATATCATGCAAGAACCTCCTCCAAACTTGACAGTTCCATTCACCAGCCTGTTACTAAGCCCCTCTCCTGCTGTTTTCCATACCCAATGCCTTCTATCTGACCCCATCTGATTGATTTTAGTCTCATCTGTCCAAACTACCTGCTTCCAGTCCTCCACAGTCCAGTTTGCATATGTTTTTGCAAACACCAGCCTCTTCTGCTTGTGAACCCTAGTGAGTAAAGGCCGTTTTCTCTTCACTACAGCCTTCATCCCTGCCCTTTTGAGTGTCCTTTGAATTGTTTTGGATGAAACAGGTTGGTTGGTAACATTTTGGAGGGCCTTTGTGACCTGAGAGGCATTATCGGCCTTGCAAGAGGTGAGAAGTCGAATGGCATATTTGGTATCAGAGGGGGAAAGCTTGCTTGGACGGCCACCAGTGGATTTGGAAATTGTTGGCCTATGTTTAGAGTGAACTCTAGAGATAGTACTGAGGGAATAACCAGTAGTGGAAGCAATTTGGGTAGCAGTATGTCCTTTGTCAAGGAGAAAGAGGATATGATCAATCTGAGAAGAAGAGAGAGGTTTCATGTCAACAGAAGATAAGTTATTGGGTTACTTTGGCCTGGAGAAGTAAGCTTTCATCTTTATACACAATCTACTCTCATCATATGATTTTATTTGAATTTGTTTGAGAGCAGTAAACAGAGTTATGTGCCTGGAGAAGATGAGGGACAAAACCCTTCCAATGCACTCATAATATTCAATAATTCATATCTCCATAGAAACAAAGTATAATATTAAATGCTTAAACATATTTGTAGATAAGAAGCATGACTACCTTCATTTAAAATTTGAAATGAATTGGCTTAGTGGTTGCTGAGTTATTTGAGATTTCATGAAAAAGTCAAAATCATTGGAAGGGTTTTGTCCCTTACTATACATGCTATTGCAATACTCCGTGTAACCCTACATTCACTGAGACTGATATCCACTGCCCAAAGGGTAGTTTGTTTCCCTGTAAGCATATGAAGTCCATATTTTAGTTCATAACAGAGCAACAGTCCTCATATTTCAGCTTGTTTCAAGCCTGTATTTTGGGGTGTGTGAACTGAAGCAGTCACATCACGTGCCGGCTAATGTGTGACTCACAGCAGCTAAGCAGGGTGGCATTCTAAATATTGGTTGTGACCAGAAAATTGTCTCATAAAAAGCAACTCATCCGTGGTACATGTTCTTATGGTGAAACCCATATGCATGGCGCAGTCCCCGACTCTGCGAAGCAAGAGGAGGGTTCTGTCGACTTGAAATGGATAGGAGTCTCTGCCAAACGACATCGAACCGTGGGAATGTGATCTCGAACTTTATAAGATATTAATAGAGCGAACCCCTGTATGGAGTACGACCCCACCTAAAATCGAAAGAACGTCATTTGGAATCTCAGTCCGCGCCAATCGAACCGAACGGGGATACCAATACCTTTTAACTAGTGGTTTCTGCTCTGCGAAACAAGGCGTCGTTTGAGCAATGTCTCTTTCTGATTTTGCTGATCCTGTGAGTAGTTCCTTGCTTCATCGTACATTGCTGATTGATTCGTACGAATTCAACGCTGTTACTTGTTAAATCACCTTGCTGAAAAGCCCGCGTTCTTGAATCGAGTGACTGCCCCGTTGTGGTGTCGCTCATGATCCGTCGCAGTACACCATCTATTATGACCCGCTGTATTATCCCGAGATGAATGCACCCATTTCATGAGCCCAGAATCTATCTCCTCGTGGCCAGAGGTGATTTGCTTAGGCACATCCTTTCCTGCTGTCATTGCCAATCAATGTGATAAAGTGTAGAATTTCTTGAAACATTAAACAGCTATAATCACCTGATGCTGGCAAACACCAGAGTCGGGGACTGGCGCACATAGCGCCGCTACGATAAATACGGCAGGAGAGATGAGAAATCTGAAGGAACACCGTTTTTGGGCAGTCTGGGAACTCAGACTGATGCCATCAAACAGAACGAAACAGAGTTCGTCAACTCGTTACCGAACTGACCCTTATAATTACTCGTGCAGTTTTAGTGGCGAGCGGTGCCGTGGGTGATGAACTATCATACTTGATACCCTGCATTTCCTAAACCCTTACATTGCATTTGTTAATTTGTTGGTGGCTCGTATATTTCAACAAACTATCACTATGTAGATACACTGGACGAAAACCGGGCCCTTCATCGCTCTAATTCACCGTATTATCACCCCCTCCCCATTCTTCAGGCAGGGGGAGGGACAGTATAAGGTGCTGGAGCCGGCGCACCTTGCGCAGGAACGGGCTGGTACTGGGGTTGGTATTGTGGTGGATATTGCGGTGGGTATTGCGGTGGGTATTGCGGTTGGTATTGAGATGGATAATATCCAGATGACTGAATAAAATCGGGTGACTGAATTTCGGTAGGTAAGCAAAGGATTCCCGAAAGAATATCGAATTTGATCAACGTGAACTTACTATTTCCGGTGACTAGGTTTCAGTCGGTAAGTAAAAGGTCCTGATATCATTCATTCATTCATATCGAACGATGTAAACGTACTATCTGAATGGTTGGCCAGTTGACGTCTGGTGCCGATTGCTGGTCTGGGCTCTGTGCTGGCTTGGGGTCAGGCTTTGGCACAGGTTTCTGCTGAGGCCCTGGCGCGGGTTTCTGCTCAGGCTTTGGCGCAGGCTTAGATGTTGGTTTTGGTGCAGGTTTCTGGCTCGGTTTTGGTGCAGGTTTTTGGCTTGGTTTTGGTGCCGGTTTTGAGCCTGGCTTGGGTGCAGGTTTTTGACCCGGCTTGGGTGCAGGCTTTGGAACCCGGCTTGGGTGCTGGTTTGGGGGCAGGTTTGGAATTTGGCTTGGATGTGGGCTTGGGTGCAGGCCTAGGGATCCGGTTTTGGCGCTGGCTTAGGGGCAGGCTTCGGAGCGGGTTTACCTGCCGGTTTCGGGGCTGGCTTTGGTGCAGGCTTGGATCCACCACCCCCGCCTCTACCACCACCACCATCCTCTACGACGGGTGAGAGCCTGGGTCCCATCACTGCCCGGTGCCGGCGCAGGAGGTGCAAGAGGCTACGATTGTCCAGGTCAAATACTGTTGAGGATAATCGTGAGGAATGGCTTACCAGCCCAGCTATCAGGGCGCGGGGGCCTTCCCATTGGATGTGGGTGGGAGCCCGCCTGGGTCCCTACCTAACCCAGCTCTGCCTTTTCCACTCCTTCCTCCGGGTCCGTGGTGGAAGGAGTGAGGCCCATGCTTATGTCCGTGCCCGTGCCCTCCAGGTCTCCTAGGTTCGCGCACTTCGAGGTCTTCAATCCTCGCGAGCCGCAAAATCTTCGAAATCTCGAATTTCCTAGATCATCAAAGTCGCGAGTGTCGAGGTCATCAAATTCCCTAGCCTCCAGATCATCAAACTCCCTAGCCTCCAGATCATCAAATTCCCGAGCATCCAGCTCGTCCGAGATTTCTCGGGCGCCGAACTCCTCGTAGAGTTCTCGAGGTTGACTGTCGAACCCATGGGGCTCAGCAACACCGTGACCGTGGGGGGCGGAAACATCTTGGCCAATTTGACGAGCGTCAATGTCAACGGCTCCACCATCCTTTCACTGGTCCATGAGCATGCAACTGTACAAGCGAAACAATAAACTTACAACTGGGAGAGCCGATACAGTGCCAACGGAGGCCAAAGTTGCTAGAAGGACAAAGCCAGGTTTGAGTTGCATAGTGATAGATTGTGTGAAAAGTGAGCGAGATTAAAGAACGGGACCAGCCCTTGAAGGTGTGGTAGGAATGTAAGAGAAGATGCACCAGGCACTCTGAGGAAACCCAGCTGAGGTGGGAGAGCTTTTATATATTTTTTTCGCCAGCAAATTCTACCTTGTACAGCGGAGACTCGGACCTCCACACATAAGGAGAGACTCTGTCGAAAATAGGCGAAACCGTCACCCAGAAACAGTGGTTGGCTGTGTGTCTCCACGTACCGAAGACCGTGATCTGTTACAAGTCCGTGTATGGGGGTGTACCTGCGCACCACGAGCGGCCGAAGCAATGTTGAGTTTTGATCAAACTTCCGTGTTGGCACCAACAAATTGGCGCTGCTAGCAATGGGCGCCTTGGGGCAATCGCAATGAAAGATTTTTGCCTCGTAGGAAAAGGTTCTTCCTCGAGCGCAGCACCATGACGTGGACAAATGAGATGAACCATCCTTGATGGAACCGACAAACCAGTGGAAGTATCGTGGGAGATAGAAGTTCGGCTCCCAAAAAATTTGATCCGCAGCCTCACTGTGGCACTGCCCCGACAGAACTTATTTCCATGGTGGAAAATGAAGTAGTTTGACCTCTTTTCGCTACCCGCGAAATCATATGTTCATAACGATGCCATGACACCCTTCCAGGGAGGCTGGTTAACGGTCTTGATTGACCGTACCCGGTTTCAAGACACCGCGTAAGCATCAGGTTCACCTAAGTACGCATCCCATAGACACGGTCAATGATTAGGGGGGTAGTAAACAAACATGTGAGAATGCATCTACGCACAGGGGAAAATACCAGGACAAACATTTCAGGTTCCAGAGCTCCTCAATTCATGGAAGCCCGTAAAATGCCCGGCGGTGAAAGTTTTTTTTGCATCAAATTCGCCTAGCCCTCAGCGAATTGCTCTACACATAACCCCGCAAGCGACCACAATTTCCCGGACAGCCCAGATCCGAACAAAAGTCCCCCATGGCTGATCGATTCCCAGCTGACTCCATTCTCGCACACACCGTTATCTACTGAGATTCTAACGTCCTAATTGCTGTCAATCGTAGGGAAGCCCACATCCACCCAAACACGCATGGACTCTCCATACAAAATTGTCAGATAGAGTAACCTATTAGAGAAAATTAAGTCGCCACGAAGGTCCAGAGTAAGTAGCAGTGTACCCAAAGCCAGATAGCGCTAGGAACGAAACAACTGAGCTGATAAAAATATAACCATAAGCACCGATCATTGGGAGAAGCATTGCTGTCGAAATTGAAAGAAGCAGGGATTGAAAGGTACTTTGACAAAAGTTCAGGTTATATGCCCACGAAGCCAGCAGGTAAACGTACTTGGCTGTGGCGGTCACCTCCGCACTATTCGAACACAATACGTCCACAAAATATGTACCGCATGGAGTCAGTGCGAGGTCGATCTGCGAACCAACGTCAATATAGGTTGATCCACTAAATCAGGCGGAATAAAACCCACGGTAACACCACTGATGAAAAAGCAAAGGAGGTTCAGCGCAAGACCGAGTGTTCCCGGAATATATTTCGTGATCAAAGCAGGAGCGAGGACGGTGACGGGGAGGAAGAGCCCGAATAGAGACGCCCGCAGACGGTCTTCTGGATACCAAGATCCGCGCGAGCGCGTATATTTCGCCACAACCTTGTCAGATATCCAACCAGACAACGGTGCACCAACTAGGATGATGAAGATAAGCCCAAAAAATTCAGTTTAATTTCACAGAATTCGAGAAGGAGGAGCCAAAGACAAAACTTGGACAGGTAGATTGAAATGTGCTCACTTGCTCCTCCGGAGGCATGCGCCAATGAGCGCTTCGTTTTCAATGCCATAACACCCTACAATGACTTGATTTTAACAGAACGTTAAGGAAAGCGACATGGATACCTACGACCGTGTAGGCGAAAGGGATTAGTAAGGCTGTGAAGATAAGTTATGCATCTGGACTTAGAAATGCAAAGGTTACTTACCTAAAGTCCGTCAGTAGAAAGAGATATCTGGCGATGGCCTACGCACCGTGACGTGTCGATGAGGACGGCGATAGGATGGAGAATAGGGGGTAACGTACGACAGCAAGAATATTGGGACTACGAAGATACGGAAGTGGCCCGAGGGGATTCAATATGACCGGTCTCCACTTTGAATGAACTTTGCCTGATGAATTGTATTCGTCGATGCCCATTGTGCCCGGGTGACTAGTTTCGGGGAAAGACGACAAGACATAGAAGAAAGCACCAAATGCGAAAACGGCGAGGCAAAAGTGGATCGCCCGCCATGACAAGTAACTGTGCAGTGACGCCTGTGGCCGGGATCCTGTCATCCTGTAGAAATTCAATGTCACCATAGGAACCCATACCTCCGATTACAGGTGCGAGAGCAAGACCAAGGATACCAGCCTTGCAGGCTCTGAGCGTAGGTGCCACGCAGGAAGAACGGGGCTTACACCAAAGTAACCACCCAACGCCGTACCTCGTTCCTCCAATTTGTAGATGTCACCTATGACGGCAGCGCCGACAGATAGACTAGGTGACGCGCCCATTCCTTGGACAAATCGCCAGAACACCAATTGAATCACGCTTTGCGCCGTCGTAACTCCAAAAGAACCCATAATCATCACCGGGAGGCACCACAAGTAGGTCGGTCGACGGCCATCTGTTAAGCGGTGGTAATCAATACCGTACCTACAATGGTAAATGCAGGACACACAAAATTTGGCGTATTTCGATCCCAGAAGACCCCCGACAGATGTTGCGAGAAAGTAAATGCTCACTGCGAGACTGAGCGGCCCATCAGCCTTTTCTCAATACTGATAGCCACCAATAATCAAATTCACACCTGACAGCTCCTCCCGTTGCGTTGAGCTCTCTGGCAATTTGGGGGATAGACGGCACGAAGGTACCAGAAGTGAGAACTACATTCTCGATTCCCGAAATCAATACCAAGATTGGAGATTCGAGAATGACATACACGCGACAAGTCCAGCCCATGACACAATCACCACCAGGGTTCTTTTCCCCCGAGGTGAAAACCGCTTCATAGATAAGGTTGTGCCGATCTGACAACAGAGGTGCCTCCTCGCTAGCCATTACCCAAAGAAGTAAACGATCGTAAGGGTCGCAGCGGTGAAGATATGGCCCCATTCATATGGGGCTCTTACAGACTTTATGGCTCTCAGTCTGACTCAGTTGATGTTGGACGGGGTAAAATTATGCTAGGACTAGCACCATAGGGTTCCAATTGGATCACCATTATGTGCGTGACACTCGGGCAGCTTTCACATGGACTTGATATGAATCTTACCTGGAATCTCGGATGCATCTCCGGGAATAGGGCCGGCAGTCATGCCTCCAAAGCTGCAGGATTCAGTTAAATTCCAACGCATGTCCCCTACGGCTGATCAATCTTCGATATCCACTGAGATTCCAGCATCTTAATCGCTATTGATAACAGAGAAACCCATATCCACTCAAGCGCGCATAAATCCTCCATATAGGATAGTCAGATAGAGTAGCCTATTGGGAGAAAATCAAATCGCCACAAGGGTCCAGAGTAAGTGGGAGCATACCCAAAGCTAGAGAGTGCGAGTAGCGTAGCGATAGAGCTAATGAATATATAACCATAGCGCGTTGGCGATAGGTGAAAGCGCCATTGCTGAAATTAAAAAAGCCAGGGACCGGAACGCGCTGTGGGGATGCAATCACGTCTGTTCAGGCCTGTATATTCCGGATGAGCCAGCAGAGATACATACTCAACTGCAGCAGTCACTTCCACACTATTTGAGCGCAACACATCAACGAGGTATGCACCACACGTAGTCAAGGCGGCATCAATCTGCCAACCAGACCTAGAATAAAATGACCTGCTGAAGAGGAAGCCGCGTAAAACTCACGGCAACGCGATTGAAAAATAAGCAAAAGAAGTTCAACAAAAAGCCTAGCGTGCCCGGAATATATCCCGTGATCAAAGTGGGAGCGAGGGCGGTGACAGGGAGAAAGATTCCAAAGAGAGATACCCGGAGACGGTCTTCTGGATACCAGGATCCGCGTTCATGCTTGCTTTTAACTATGACCTTGTCGGATATCCACCCAGACAACATTGCACCAGCTAGGGTGAAGATAGTATGTGATCAGTTCGGACTCGTAGACATTGATGAAGGAAGCTTGGGGTGGGATGGGTACGGATGGAAATGCATTCACCTGCTCCCCCGATGTCGAGAAGGAAACGTGCACGAGTAATTACTTCTGCTTCAACACCATAACGTTTACCCTGCGGAGGCTTAGCTCCAGAGGAACATACGGGAATGGAGTAGGGTGCGTACGATGATGAAGGGGAAAAATATCAGTAAAGCTATAGAGATAGCATGATTATCTGGGTTTAAGACGACACAAGGCGACCCACCACGATAAGTAAATATCAAGAGATATCCAGCGATGGCCTACGTGTATGGGGATGTATCAGTGGAAGCAACAATAGGATTGGATATCAGGAGATAACATACGACGACAAGAACATTAGGACTGCGAAGGTACGTAAGTGGCCCAAGGGGATTCAACATGACCGGTCTCCACCTCGGATAGGACCCTGCTCGATGTTCTGTATTCATCAATACCCATTGTACCCGGATGGCTGGTTTCTGGGAAAGAAAACAAGATCCAGAGGAAAGCAACAAACGCGAGAGTGGCAAGACCACAGTGTGTAACTCGCCATGAGAAGTGTGTGGTGACAACTGTATACGCACACCATAGTAAATCAACCAGAGCAAAATCAATTTCAACGTAGCTGAGTACCTCAGACGGCAGGTGCGAGAGCCGAACCAAGGAGGCCGGCCTGGAAGACTCTTGGTGCAAGTATGAGGAGAGAAGGGTGGGACTTACACCAAAGTAACAACCCAACGCCGTACCCCGTTCCTCCAGTTCGTATATGTCGCCTAGTGACACCAACGCCGACAGATAGACCCGGTGAGGCACCTACCACCTGAACAAATTGCCAGGTCAAGAATTGAGTTACGTTTCGTGCTGTTGCAATTCCAAGAGAACCCGTATCATCACCGGAAGAGACCACAGATAAGCTGATCGGCGACCATCTGTTTGGCAATGGCAATCAGTGTCCCATCCACAACGAGAAGTGCAAAGCGTACAGAATTTAGCATACTTCGATCCAAGGAGCCCTCCGACAGAAGCTGCAAGTGTGGAAATGCCTACGGCGAAACTGAATGATCCATCAGTATTTCATCTCATTGCCTTTGGGTATTGATATGCCACCTGATGGTATGCCCCGGTGCATTGAGGTCTCTGATGATTTGGGGAATAGACGCCACGAAAGCACCAGAAGTGAGAACTACATTTTCATTTTTTGAAATCAACACGCGACTAAGATTTAACAAAACGTACACGCGACAAAGCCAACCCACGACACAATCGCCACCAAGACTCTTTTCTTCGGAGGTGAAAATCGTTCGTAGATAAGGTCATGTTGGTCTGGCAACAGAGGTTCCTCCTCGCTAGCCATATCCGAAAAATAAACGACGAGTCGTGGGGTCGTGATACCAGTGAAGGTGATGGGGTTCTTGCAGACTTTCAAATGGCCGCTCTGGCTCAGCTCGTGTTGAACAACTGATGGGGTAAAATCACGGCACGGCACTGGACAATCGGACGGCTTTCGCTGGAGCTTGATATGAATCTTATCCTGGAACCTCGGACGCATATATGGGGGTAGCGCCGGCAGTCAGGATTTAATATCCAGTTTGGGTACCGGCGAAAAAGCAGGAAGTCCCAATCCATTACAAGAGGCACAGTGGGCGTGGTGGTACTGTATGGTAATTGTTAGCACGAAATGGCGGATTTTCCCTACGGAAAAGTAACAAGCATCCATTGGACGTGGAGAAGAATTGATGTTTCCATGTCAGGCTGGGGACCTAACTGAAAGTGATATGTTTCATATTCTAATCACCCCGGGCGACTATAATTACATCTCTTTCACTGATTAGATTATAACACGGTAGCATGTATAAATTGAGGGACCAAAGCAACAACTCCTTGAACTCCGTTCATGAGTCGATACTCGCCCACTTGAACGCCTCCGCCGCAAGCCTTTCACTGTCCCAATCTTCTTCCGAGCCCTCAAACACATGCTTCTTGGCGAGTTCAAGACTATCCTTCACATATTCTGGTAAACGGTTCACCATCGCAGGTCCGGGCTGACTCCTCAAAGCCTCAACAACGTCCTTCCATCCCCATCTTGCATCTGCTTCAGTCCTGACATCATCGTACCACAACCAATCTTTACCCTTCCCCTTCTCCTCCTCACCCATATAGTCCTTGATCTCCCTCCCTGCGCCAAGCAAAACTGCAGCCAAGGTTACAAATACACCAGGTTCCTGCTCATCACCCGAGAATAGCCCTTTGACCAAAATATCCTCAACATCTCTCCACAACGAATCTCGCATCGACTCTGCGAGGGCAAATGCCCGAGCAAGGATCGTAGCTTGGACGGATGATTTGTAGTAGTACTCCTTTGATTGCTGGCGATCAGTCTCCTCGTCTGGTGTAACTGCTCGAGAGGTGGCGTTCCATATTGAATCGAACACTTCTTTGGACAGGTGATCACCGAGAATACCAGGCCCACTGGCTGGATGGAGAGGGACAATTTTATAAAGGGGCTGATCGCCCTCTTCCGCGATTGTACCTGGGTGAGTAGCGGCTGAGTTGATCTGCAGTGCTGTGAAGGATACGAAGGTGACATAATCATCGATCGTCTCGCGATGTGCTAGCGATGAGAGGACGAGTTGGCCTGTGATAGATGAGAGGAGGGAATCAAGTGCTGTAGTGCTTTTCTTGAAACCCTCTGAACCAAGTTCTTCGTTAATGAGAGCTGCGAGCCTGGTTGCGGAATCACCGTTCGGCTGGGCGAAGTATGATGCAACATCTTGGTGAAGGGCGAGGGAAGCGGGTGCTGAAGTCATGGCACAAGTTTGGGGAGATGGTGAGGAGAAAGAGGTGAGCGGATCGTATTCGGCTTCGGTGAGGTCCAAGTCTTCAATGTTCTCCACAATAGGTCCCGCTAGAATCACAGCCTCTTAGTGATGTTCAAATCACCTGTTCGGGCGCTTCGCGATAGTTACGGAGTACGATTTCACGTTGATCCTTACCCCCTTCTATCATACTGAGATCATAGCCGATGACGCACGTTGTTGACCATTCGGATCACGTGAGGACGGATGAAGAGGATGATGATGAACTCTGCATTTCCATACCGCAACAAGCAAACCCATTGCTAAGACGCCGACTCCGCCTCGAGGTTTTGAGTAGACTGCTATCGCACGCCTAACATTGTAAATTTAAAAAAAAAAAAGTCTATGTCCAAGATAGCTCACAGTCGTTACCAATTTGTTCGCCGTTAATGTTTGTAGTTTATCAGGACCTCGGTGGAACCACATGGGCCAGTGGTGGAAATGGGAACGCATTTTGAGGACGATAGGACCGTCAGCTTGCGCAACAATTCTTTCTCCTGAATAGTGATTTTGGAATTGCATTCGTTCCAACTTGAACGGACCCTGGCGTTGGGATGGGTTACTAAGATTAGTCACAAGTTGGCCAGTGGTCGGGTGGTGGCCACACCGCGATATCTCACTCTGTACTGAACGTACCCTCATCAAATCCGACAATGGAATAGCTCTTTTATATGTGAACATGGTTGTGCAAAAATATTTTGAGAAATTATTGTACTGCTGCCACAAAAAAAATAACAATTGGCAAGGTGAGCTGGTTTCATTGTTCTTCCACCACTTGATTCCAAGGTTTTTGCCGATCCCGTTATCCTTTCAAAGTGAAACTCCTTGAGTGCGTTACGACAATACTAAGGAAGCTATGTATGCATTTCCAGTTTCCTCCCTTCAGTAGGCCTGCAATATACAGGAACCATTGGTGGTCAAGCACAAATGCGTGACAACAGTATGAATTGAAGCTCCGCCGATGTAGAGGCTGCGCTAAAGTGTAGGGGGCCATCAAAATCTGATGTGACAAATCCGTGACAAACAGGTGGCCATCTTATGAACATTTGACTAGCCCTCACTGGAACGGCCCCAGCAGTGTTGTTACTCGGGGTAAAATTGTAAAAAATTCATAAAGCTTTAAAGAAGACATTTTTACACATATATTCAATGTATCAGTACAGGATGAGGAATGTGGAAGGAACGAGAGCCCAAACATCTGAAAAGTGGCCAACTTGTGACTAACGATAGTATGCAGTTCTTGAACCAAGCCATGTCAATGACTTTTCAATGATAACAACGCCGAATCTTCTGCCCGATAAGTATTTATTGCGTGGAAAGTTTTAATGAATGGGCCAGGGACAGGGATCTCAGGCCTGGGGCGTGGGTCTATTTGTATGTACTTATTTTTCTGTTCTCATGTTGTTTGTTGCCATCATTTCTGAATTTTGTCCACCGGAACCAGCTTACTCCTTTTCTGATATTCCTAATTAGATTCACACTACCACACTTCGGTCGAGTCACGTCCCATTAATCGGGATGGAGAAATATCTTCGAATTCGAGAGTCTTCCCGCGATAAGCCGAGGTCGTCTCATCAATCAGGATGGATTAAGGCATTCTGGTGCTATACCGACTTCGACCAGAGCTTGTGGAAGTCCACCAAACCACCCGACTACGACCTTTTCCCCCCAGGCTATAACCATGGCCACTGAACAAACGCCGCTGTTGCGAAACGAACACGACCTCATCTATGAGCGGTTTTCACCACGAAAGAAAAGGGTTCTGGTAGCCATTGTGTCATGGGGTGGTCTCGTTACCCGTACGTTTCGTTCCTTCATTTGGTGAAGACTAGCTAGTCGAACAAAAAGTATCCCAGTTTTCAGCGCTGGAGCGTTTGTTCCGTCTATACCCCAGATGGCGGGGGATCTAGGTTCAACGGGCGAGGTCATCAGGTGTGTAAATTTTCAGGTGTGGGTAACGATTAACGTGCCTATGCTTATAGTACCATAGCTACACCGTCAGCATTTATATCATCGCAGCCTCTATGGGTGCGCTTATTGGTTCAAAATATGCAAAATTCTGTGCGCATCGGGTCCGCTCCCTTCCTATTAGGGTATCTCATTTTGCCACATAGATGGTCGTCGACCGGTTTACCTATGGTGTCTCCCGGTGATGGTGATGGGTTCCTTAGGAGTTGCAACAGCACGGACAGTGCCTCAACTGATGTTCTGGCGATTCATTCAGGGCATTGGTGGTTCCCCCAATATGTCTGTTGGCGCCGGCGTTATAGGTGATATATACAAGCTAGAGGAACGAGGAACCGCGTTGGGCACTTACTTTGGTGTGAGTCTTACTTCATGTCCTTCGTTCAACCTAGTCTTATGCTCTGTTAGACCAGCCTTCTCGGTTTTGCTCTCGCACCTACGGTCGGAGGTATGTCCCCCTATGCCCATTAACCTGAAAATGATACTGACCCGTAACGCAGGTATTACCGCACATTACACCTCATGGCGAGGAATACACTACGGGCTTGCTGTCTTTGCAATCATTGCATTCTTTTGTATCTGGTGGCTATTCCCTGAGACCAGTCACCCCGGTACAATGGGCATTGACGAGTATCAGAAGTTCGGAAAGGTTTACCCCAGGTGGAGACCTGTCATGTTGAATCCTCTGGCCCAACTTCTGTACCTTCGTGGCCCCAACATCTTTGCTGTTGTAGGTTACTTCCATCCTTGTATCCCGCTGTCGATTTGAACTGATGGTGTGATAACATGACCAGGCAATTATAAGCTACCTCGTCTTATTGACAGGACTATAGTGAGTTGCAGAGCATTAGATCAACTGCAGAGATTCACGGCCTTGAAAGGTTTACTCGTTCCCTTTGCGTTCACGATTGTACGTACTTCTGCACTAATTTCTTGCTTAACTGAGATTCGTCTGTTGTAGGCCAAACGTTATGGCATTGAAAACGAAGCAATGATCGGCCTATGCTTCCTGCCCCTCGGCATAGGAAATGCAGGTAAGTGCTCGTGCTCCCGAAACAATAACCCTCGGACAGTAACCTTCCCTTCTCTTTGCCACTCCTACAGTCGGTTCACCCCTCTCGGGCTGGATATCTGACAAGATCGTGATCAAATACAAGAAGAAACGGGGCTTTTGGTACCCAGAAGATCGGCTTCGTGCAAGCCTTTTTAGCTGCTACCTCCCCTTCACGGTCCTTGCACCGAGTTTGATCGCGAAGTACATCCCGGGCCGGTTGGGACTCGTACTAATTCTTGTTTGTTTTTTCGTTAATGGGGTTGGCGTGAGTTTTCGGATATTGTCTCAATCAGCGTAACCGAGTTTCAACTTTAATGCTTATTTATAGGTTGATGTTGCATTGACGCCGTGTGGTGCCTATATTGTTGATATCTTACGTTCTAACAGTGCAGAGGTGACTGCTGCCGTCAAGTATGTTTTTCCCTCTAGTGCTCACGTATAAACTAACTTGGTTCTTCTAGCGCCCTCCGGTCCACTGTCCTTGCGGGGTCGGCAGCAATGCTCCTCCCAATGATCAATTCTTACGGCCATATCTTTACTAGCTCCATCATTTCTGCGCTTGCACTCGCCGGTTACGGGTGCGACCGGCTTTGCTTTTTCAACCGCCTTGACAGATTCTGAATTTGTGTATAGGTTGGCATATTTGACCATTATTAATGGGGAATCGATGCGTAATTGGATAGATATTGGTTATCCGACTGCTGATAACAACTAGGGCATGCTCAGCTTGATAAAACAGGAATAGACTTGCGCTCCAGGAAGTTTGTGTAACGTTCCACTCGCAACGTCAACTCCTCAGATTACATTCATCTAGGCAGTTTGATCGGCTACGAAAGGAATATCCCTTGCACCTAAATCTTGGACCCTGTGCGTGTCGTTTCCGACTGACAAGACCTCAACCGAGTGATATCATTTCCAGCGGCGCTGTAGTTGTTGTGGGCTACCTTGGGCTTTCTGTTCTTCGCGTTCCGCGTGACTCGTTTCCTCCTATTCACAAAACACATCGCAACTGAGGAATTCTCAATTCTGTTGTGTTCACACATAAAGCATATTTCAAACACCCTCTTTCAGTGAAGCCAGAAGCTGTATTGATTCAATTATTCATGTAGCGTAAACCACTAACCCCACCATCCTGGGGATGAACTCCAATATCCGCACTACTCGTTAGCATCCTTAGCAGTCGAGTAACCAACACATATCCAAGCAAGCTCGGAATCTCCTATGTAGAGGATGCGAGTTCTCGCAGACATAACTTGTGTCGGTTCTCACGTCGCGGGAATGACATAGCCTGGTTACGGTAATGTGATTGTATGTGCCTTTGTCGCATCACGATAAACCTCGCCCTCTGTTTTACCCAATATTTTGCTCAAATTTGACGACTTTGTTTCCTTTCCGTACTGGTCCTCCATAATCACTATCTCCTTTTGATACACTTGGCGCCCCATCCCACCAGATTTATACCTGGATGACTTCCCGTAGGAATTAGAATTTTAGATCCAATTTCTAAACCTTAATCGCACTTAATGCCGAAAAATCAGCCGAGCTACTGCACGAAATCCAAACCGCTGAGGCCATAACAAACTTCACGCCACAAATTGATGAGCCTCTCATATCCTTCAAAAGTGGTTGCAGCTAGCGAAGAGATACAATAATTTGACCCGATCACTATTATGTCCTTATTGTTTGGAGACCTGCAGGGGTCGCATATTGTATTTTGGAGAGAGGAAAGTGCGTACACAAATGGAGAATTGATGGCGGAGCCTCAAAAAAGGGTTTGTAGGGGGATAGGAGGCCTCCTCTAGATTAAGGTTTAGAAAAGGCCCTCTTTTGAGATCCGACACGATCCCATCGCCCGGCTTTCCTGGCAAGTCACGTTCCTACCACTTGGAGTGATTTAGAAATATAATCTAGAATTCTAAACGCTGCGGGAAGTCATCCACTAGCGTACTGTAGTCAATTCATGTTTACCCCAATAGTTAAAATAGAGTAACGGGTGTTCTCGCGATGAAACGAAGACATCTCGTAAGCATCAACGACAAGTCGAAGTAACCCTAGGGTCGTACCATCGACCTAGCAATAGTTGGTGTGCCGAATACACCAACTCTGACCCTCTAGCTATGGCCACTGAGGATACGCCGCTGTTGCAGAACAAGCATGACCTCATTTACGAACGGTTTTCACCCCAGAAGAAAAGGCTTCTGGTAGCTATTGTGTCGTGGGGTGGTCTCGTCGCCTGTATGCCTCACTTTTTCCCCTGGCGGAAAGCAGTTGTTTGATGCTCGGAAAAATACCAGTTTTCACTTCCGGGACCTTTATTCCGTCCATACCACAAATTGCTAGGGACCTTAATTCCACAGGGGATGTCATAAAGTACGTGGCTTTTCAGACATAAATAACGAGAGGATGCTGATAGCATCACAGTTACGCTGTCAGCATTTACATCATCGCAACCTCTGTTGGTGCACTCATTGGGTCGAAATATGCAAAATTCTGTGCGTGTCAAGTATCCCCCCCCTAGAGCCCATTTCAACGTTCCATAGACGGTCGTCGGCCAACGTACCTGTGGTGCCTCCCGGTGATGGTAATGGCTTCATTTGGAGTCGCAACAGCACGGACGGTACCTCAATTAATGGTGTGGCGATTCATTCAAGGCATTGGCAGCTCCCCCAATTTGTCTGTTGGTGCTGGCGTCATCGGTGATATTTACAAGCTGGAGGAACGAGGAACCGCGTTGGGAAGTTACCTTGGTGTAAGCTCTACTCTACTCTCTTCACCAGGGCCATACTCAAATTCCGTTAGACCGGTCTTCTCGGTCTTGCCCTAGCACCTACAGTGGGAGGTATATCCTACACTTATGGGTGTTTATTGGCACTAACCGACTATACTCTGAGGTCTCACCGCACAATACCTCTCTTGGCGGGGAATACACTACGGCCTTGCTGCCTTTGCAATCGTTGCATTCTTTTGCATCTTATGGTTGTTCCCTGAAACCAGTCACCCAGGTACAATGGGTGTCGACGAGTATCAGGAATCAGGAAAGGTTCACCCCAAGTGGAGACCCGTTATATTGAATCCCCTAGCTCAACTTCTGTATCTTGGTGGCCCCAACATCCTCGCCGTTGTAGGTTAGCCTTCGATCTTTATATCCTGCAGCGTGTTTGAATTGACGATCCCGTGATATCACAAGGGCTTCTTTGGGTATCTCGTCCTGTTAACAGACTTTAGTGAGCTTCATGCAACATCCCGATTACAGATGCTCACATTCTTGATAAAGGTTTAATACTCCCATTCGCATACACAGTTGTCAGTGTCTCCCCCCCTTCTGCTTCGTGCTTTGTTGAGTTCTTTTTTGTTCCAGGGTAAACGCTACGGCATTGAAACTGAAGCCATGATCGGACTATGCTTCTTACCTCTTGGTGTCGGGAACGCCCGTTAGTGGTCACAACCTACTGGAGAGTTTCCCTTGAAGTAGTAACCCCACTCCTTGTCTTTCCACAGTCGGCGCTCCCCTTTCAGGCTGGCTATCCGACAAAATTGTCATCAAATACAAAAAGAAGCGTGGATTCTGGTACCCTGAAGACCGCCTCCGTGCATGCCTCTTCAGTTTCTTCCTTCCTATCACCGTCCTTGCGCCCAGTTTAATAACGAAGTATATCCCGGGTCGACTGGGACTCGTATTAAATCTCATTTGTCTTTTCGTTAATGGCATCGGTGTGAGTGACTAATGTATCCCCATTTTTCTCTCATCCGCTGAAACCCCGTTTCAACTTATTATGATTGTCTATAGACTGATGTTGCGTTGACGCCATGTGGAGCATACATTGTCGACATCTTACATTCGAACAGTGCGGAGGTAACTGCTGCTGTCAAGTATGTTACTTTTTTCCGAGGGGATGCATAAACTAACGCAACTCTCACATAGCGCCTTCCGATCTGTCATCCTTGCGATATCGACGGCAATGCTGCTCCCGATGATCAACTCTTATGGTCACATCTTTACTAGCTCCATTATTGCTGTGCTTGCGCTCGCTAGCTTCGGGTATGACCAGCCTTGCTTCGTTGACCACCTCGCTGATATCTGAATTCCTGTGCAGGTTGGCGTATTTGACAATTATTTATGGAGAGTCGATGCGCAGCTGGGTAGATATTGGGTATTCGACTGCTGATAACAACTAAGGGATGCCTGTCCTGATGGAAGAACGGTAATAGACCTGCATTCTGATGTTCTGCTCAAAGCTTGACTGGTTCCCCGAGAAGTATCTCCTTCGCCTAAACCTGGGACACTAAACACGTAGCCATGTAATCCCCAGCCGACTAGATCCAAGCTGAGTGATATAAAATTCCGGCGACGCTGCAATTTTTATGCGCTACTTCTGGCTTTGCCTTTTCGGTTTACTTCTTGGGTCAGGACACGAACACCCAAGACTTCAATAATAAGCAAAGCTCATTCTGGTTTGTTACGTGCTTCCTCTTTCATACCCAGTAGAAACAAATCACCCTTGAAAAATCGACGATCCCAGCCAGGGTTAGGGTATGCTTCAAATTCTCGCTGGGTAAAGCTGAAGAACTCTATATTAGAGTGGCATAATCCTTAATTTAACCTCGCTTCCCTGGCCAGGTAGAATACCAAAGGCGAATCCCTATATCGGACGCCGCTAGTTGTTCTCGGCGGTAGAATAACCAACATCCACCCAGGCACGCATAGGCCCCCCATATGCAATGACCAAATATACCAGGCTCCCGAAGAATTCAGAATATCATGGTAAAATTAACAAACCGGAACTTACCCAAAGCCAGAAAGAGCAAGTAACGATATCATAGTGCTAGTGAAGAGGTAGCCGTATGCATTGACAGCTGGAAGGAGTATTGCTGTCGACCCTGCAAGAACAAGAGATCGGAACGCGCTGTGAAGGTGGTCCCGCATCAACCTATACAATCCGATTCTGGGACTGAGAACGCAACGTACTTGACGGCGGCAGTTGCCTCTGCACTGTGGGAATGCAGGATATCAACAATATAGGCACCGCACGGGGTGAATGCGATATCAGTCTATGGACCGGCCAACGCCGAATTGAACTGCGGGAAGAGATGGAGCGGAGAGGCAAATACTCACCCCAATGCCATTTATGAAGAGACAAACAAGGTTCAGCCCCAGGCCAAGTCTGCCCGGTACGTACTTTGTGATTAAGGCAGGTACAAGGACGGTGAAAGGGAGGAAGACGCCGAAAAAGGCATGCCCGAAGCCGGTCCTCGGGGTACCAGTAGCCGCGTTTCTCCCTGTATTTGATTACGATTTTATCGGATATCCAGGCCCGCTAGTGGGGAACCAACTAGTGAATGACGAATACGAAGTTTCATCGAATCAAGGCCGTGATTGTGCAACGTATGTGAATGCTTACGTGCATTTCCAATGCCAAGAGGGAGGAAACATAGGCCGATCATGGCTTCATTTGTGATGTCATAGCGTTTACCCTGCCGCAGCAACAGAGCTCAGCGAGCAACCGAATTGATGTGGATGTGATACGCACGATAGTGTATGCGAAGGTCATTAACAGAGCTTTTGAAAGTTGAACATGCGTTCTAAACATGATAGCGACACAAGACGGCTCACTCATGTCCGTTAACAGGAAAAGGGCACCCATTACTGGCTATCGAAAACCGAGCGTCATCAATCAAAACCGAAGGTGGGATACAAAATACACCACGACGCACAATGGCTAGAACATTTGGGGCAGCGAAGATATAACAGTTGGTTAAATGGGTTCAATAGGATGGGTCTCCATCGAGGGTGGATTCTTCCTGATTGTCTGTATTCGTCGATGCCCATCGTACCCGGATGACTGGTTTCGGGAAATAGCCAATAGATACAGAAGACAGCACCGAATGCGAAGGTCGCGAGTCCATAGTGTATCGCCCTCCAAGAAAAATAGTGAGCAGTGACACCTATATCATTGTTTTCGGTAAGCCAACATCCATGTCCGAACGAGGACTCACCTCCGATTGTTGGTGCGAGAGCAAGTCCCAGGAGACCGGTCTGAAAGAACTTAGTGGAGTCAATGAGAAGGGAAAGCTCCGAGGACTCACACCGAAGTAACTCCCTAACGCCGTTCCTCTTTCCTCCAATTTGTAGATATCGCCGATAACACCAGCGCCAACTGACAGACTAGGGGACGCACCCATGGCTTGAATAAATCGCCAGCAAATCAGTTGAACAGCATTTTGCGCCCTTCGCGACCCCTAAAGAACCGATGATTGCCAAGGGAAGATACCATAAATAACAGGGTCGGCGACCATCTGTTAAACGTTGAGAGGAGACAACAGGTACAAGGGGAGGACTCGGAACGCACAGAACTTAGCGTATTTCGATCCCAGAAGTCCTCCCAAGCATCCCCCTAAAATGTTAATGCTAATAGAATAACTATGGAAGTATCAGCAGACGCTGTTCAAGAGTTTGGAACGAGTCACGAACCTAATAATCTCTCCCGTTGAGTTGAGCTCCTTGGCAATTTGGGGTATAGATGGAACAAATGTTCCCATGGTAAAGACTATTGAGTCTCCAATGAAACCGCCCGCGAGGTGTCGATAAAACTCAAACCGTACATGCAACAAGTCCGCCCCATGACACGATAGCCACCAGCAACCTTTTCTTCGCAGGCGAAAATCGCTCGTACACAAGGTCATGTTTGTTTGCCAACAATGGGACCTCCTCGCTAGCCATGGCTTTGAGGTGAAATATCAGTGATTTTAATGGGCAACCAGATAATAATGGATGGGGTTCCTAGTATGTATGCGGCCAAGGGGAGCGAGGAACGACACGGTTGGGAGGTTGCTGGTCTCTTAACCCGTCCTGAGATTATTATGATTCGTTAGGTGATCCGCTCACGACGCAAACTGAATAGAAGTGCCTGACAAGACGAAAATAAGCTGAACCGACTCGGATCTGTATGCACGCGTGACTCATCGGCTCTGGCATGCATCTTATTGGGAATGCTACTACACACGGAAACGTCTGTTCAAGGTAAAGGATAGCCCCGTACCCTCCATATCAGCCCATCCTCAGGTCAATGTATCTATTAAACACTGGATCATCCAGTGCTTATCGCAGCAATGACCTAGGCGACCAAGCCAGGTTCTGCCGAGCAGCTGGCAGTAAGTCGTTGGTACGCAATATATAGCAGGGGGGCCATCTCTCACACCCCAGCTAGGTTCATTCGAGATTTTTGTCTGATCTGAATCAACTCAAATATTTTCCACCGGTTATTAGAGAATCCCATTGCTTAAGCACAAGGAGATATCAGGGTGGTGCTGTGAGTACCGTATCGCGTCCAACACCAAACTCAGGAAAGCTAGGACCTAGGTGCTACTGGCGTCTGACCCGCCCTGACCAAGGTATAAGCACGAAATGTCGGTAAATATCAATGACCTTCGGCAATTTGCAATCATCCCGAGCATAACCGTTAACAAATTTTATACCAAGTTCTTGGTCAAAGAGTGCCTAAAGGTGTGAGGGCGTCAAGCACCATCTCACCTACCCATGTTAAGCGTTTTGTGTGTTTTTTTCCAGCCGTGTGCGATGAGACACAGCTTGCGGCCTCCATTATACGTGGTATCTATCTCGGGCGCCGCACATGGTGAAAACATTCTCTGTTCATACAGACTTGAATGAATCTCGTTTGCACTACGTGGTACCTCGAGATACACTTTCGGACTCACAACTTCAATTAGTACTCTCAGTCGAAAAACCAACGTCTACCCAAGCTCGCATAGATTCCCCATAACTGATGGTTAGATACGTCAACCTATGTAAGAAAGTCAGACACCATGACAAGAACAAAAAAAAACACTTGAGCATACCCAAAACCCAGGAGTGCGAGAAACGAAACCATGGTATTTGTGAACAGGTGGCCATATCGGTTGATAAGTGGGAGGAGGCTTCCTATCGCAAACGAAAGAGTGACGGATCGGAAGGCGCTTTATGAATCATGCCAAATCAACATAGATCGTAAGTCGTGGACCAAGAGTCTGACATACTTTACGGCAGCGGTTGCCTCTGCGCTGTTAGAATGCAAGACATCAACAACGTACGCGCCGCATGGTGTCAACGCGATATCAGTCTACAAGAAAATCAGTGCAAAGTCAATTGGAGTTCCACGAAACGGATGGTGTTATGTAGCAAAGAACTCACGCCGATGCCGTTCAGAAAAAGACAAATGAGGATAAAGGCAAGTCCCAGTTGACCTGGGACGTACTTCACGATCAAAGCAGGCACGAGTACAGTGAAAGGAAGAAAGGTGCCGAAGAGACTTGCACGCAGGCGGTCCTCGGGGTACCAGAACCCGCGTTTTTTCTTGTATTTGATCACTATTTTATCGGATATCCAACCTGCGAGTGGCGCACCAACTGGAGATTTGAGAGGGCGGAAATGCATTGCAGATTACTTCAGCAGGCAAGGTGGTGTAGGGATTGCGGTACTCACTTGCATTGCCAATGCCGAGTGGGAGAAAACATAGGCCGATTAATCCTTCGTTTTCAATGCCGTAGTGTTTCCCCTTGGATATCAGGTCTCAATAAAACTTGAGGTACATGCAGAATCGTGTACGTACGATTGTATACGCAAAGGGGACCAATAAAGCTTTTGAAAACTTTAATACGTGTTGCAAACCGTTGCAAGACAACTTACCGAAGTCCGTTAACAAGAAGACGGCACCCATGAAAGACTGTTATGCCAGCGTGTCAGCGGTCAAAACTAGATGCTTGGATGTGATAACGCATGGCGACGTACGGCGGCGAGGATGTTAGGACTACGAAGGTATAGGAGTTGCTTAAATGGATTCAACAAAATGGGTCTCCATTTTGGATGAATCCTTCCAGATTCCTTGTAATCGTCGACACCCATCGTGCCAGGGTGGCTGGTTTCGGGGAATAACCAGAAAATGCAGAAGAGAGCCCCAAATCCGAAGATGGCAAGTCCGTAATGTATTGCTCGCCATGAGAAGTAATGTGCAGTAACGCCTGTAGGTGGGTCAGTGCAAATTAAACACAATATAGAGAGGCGTACCCCCAATAGTAGGTGCAATAGCGAGACCAAAAAGACCGGTCTGGAAGAATTTTAGTGAAGAGATGAAACAGGGTTCAGGGGCGTGGAACCTACACCAAAATAACTCCCTAAAGCCGCACCTCGCTCCTCCAATTTGTAAATATCACCTATCACGCCAGCACCGACGGACAAGCTGGGTGAGCTACCCAAGCCTTGGACGAATCGCCAACAGATCAGCTGAGTCACAGTTTGCGCTCTTGCGACTCCCAGGGAGCCTGTAATTGTGACGGGAAGACACCATAGATAAGACGGCCGACGACCAGTCTATGTTACACGCAAAAGATGAGGCGCCCTGTTCCGAAAAGGAAAACTTGAAGCTTACAAAATTTGGAGTATTTCGACCCAAGGAGCCCACCCAAACAGCCTGCGAGAATGTTTATGCTGATTGTGTAACTGTGGGAGATTGCAAGTGTCAGTGGGTGCGTCTCTGTACTTTTGAGGATCCCGTCGCTAACCTAATAATCTCCCCTCTCGAGTTGAGCTCCTTGGCAATCTGGGGTATGGACGGGACAAAAGTTCCGCCAGTAAAGACTGGCCACAGTTCCCGGTCGATATCAATTATACCAAATATTGGGGAGCAATGAAGAGCGTACAAGCAACAAGTCCGCTCCACGACACAATCGCCACCAACAACCTTTTCTTTTGCGTTGAAAACCGTTCATAGATAAGGTCATGTTTGTTTGTTAGTAACGGCGTCTCCTCGCTGGCCATGGCTCAGAGGATAAACGTTAAACGTTAGTGGATGAGATAGGAACAATTGAGTCCGACACGTGTGCGAACACAGAAGATCAATTGCCAGCAAGGCTGTAGTTCGTCATCCTTGTTTCGACCCTGACTCTTATTTAAAACCCGCAACTCCTTGACTCATCGAGTGATCCGTTAACAACGCAAGTTTCGGTAGGCCTGCTGTGGTGCTGCCGCAGGTGCAAGTCATTCCAATTGATTGTTATCTCTGACATGAATCTGAGAAGTTATGTTGTGCACATGGGCTAGAACACAGGAATGAGAAGGACGCTGGAAATTACACCAACGTTCAAACGTACACTTCTACCAGCTCCTGATACCAACATTTGGAGTGTTATCCCGGCCAGAATCCCCCCTTTCACTAACACAGTCCATCTTCCGCCTACTATCCAGTGATTCTAAACAGTGTGGGGTCATATGATATTCGAACAAAACTTGTTTCGTACAAAGACGTAACCAACGCACCAACAGGCATGGAGAGTACATTCCTTGTCGGCCCGCTACCGAACCGCGGCCGCGCTACCCCGGTGGCCGAACCTTTACGACCCAATGTTGACTTAATTCAAGTTGAGAATTGAGCCGTTGGGGTGAAGCCTACGACAGGTGATGCCTATTGGAAGATTCTTGGGGCTTCTCTCGCACGGTTGCAGTTCACGCCGACATATATCGAACCGTGCATGCGGGTGGTCGACGTTCTCAACCTCCACGAGGAGTGGGCGTATTGGTCAACGCCGCCTTCGGCATCGGCCGATGTCTTTTTGTAATACATCCTAGACGCTAGAATCGCGGAAGTTGTTGAGTTGGGGACAACACTCTTTTAAACCTTCCTCAGGCGAGCACTAACTTCTCATCCTCAACGAGCAACTGGGTTCTGGCCCACTGAGGGAAATGAAACGAAATCTATACGGCGGAACAAGCGTGTTGCAAAAGAAGGGCGTTGGCGTTGAGAATACCACCCAGGTGTAATTGTCTCCAGTTTCTCAACATTCAAAAAACATAGACCGGCACAATAGAAAAGAAGAATTTTGCAGCGGGGCTTTGAACTAAGGATCATCGCCAATATCCCCTATCTCCGTCTGTCGCCGACCTTCATTGTTAGCTGATCCAGTGGCAGCGGCAGCTCCACCCCCAACCACGCCCGCCACAACGTTCACGATCGCGGGAAAGGCTGCACGAGCACCTATACCTTGGAGAACTGAGAATGCCCCTCCCGTAGCACCTCCATAAACAAGAGATTGGATGCCGGCAGCAAGTGAACCTAGGGCGGAACTCGCGTCAGCCGTGCTTCAAGCTTCAGTCGTTGATACCCTTGCATTTACCTGCTGCTACGCCACCTGAGGTGAAGCCGATTACACCTAATGCAGCGATACCCACTGCGGGTGCAAGTATTGCACTCCCAACCGCTGCAGCCCCTATCTTAACTAAAAACGGTTATGTTAACCGAATTGTTCCTCCGGCTGAGCCAGACAGGGAACTCACGGCGATGGCTTGTAACCTCAGAATCTCATCTAGAATTCAACACTATGCATGATGGCTTTAAAAGCATTGACATACCACACATCTCAGAAAATACCCTCACAAAATTATTCCATCTCCAGAATCGGTCCTGCTCCAACTCCCGTCGTTGTTTCTTCTCCCTCATACGTTTCAGCAGCTTCTCCCTGAAACCAGTCTTCCCTTGAGGAGCTTCTGGAATCCAAGAAAGCACTGCATTCGCCCAATGCCAAGTGTGTAAGTTGACTGCGTGCAGCAGCTCGCTCCTTAACAGTCGTTTAGCCAAGGTGAACAAAACGTGCTTGGCTGCTCGCGGCCCTGGGAATGGCGCTGGGTGCGCTCGAGGCAACGCCCTAGTGCCATTCGTTCAGAGTCGCCCGCAGTTCTAGCCTGCTCAGTAAGACGGGGGGAGTCAACTGCCGTGCCATGGTTTCGGGAGAACCCAACGAGCGCCTGTGGATATATACATACTCGACATTGTGGCGCGCACGGACCTCCTGTTCTGTGGGGCCTTCTCCTTAAGAAACTTCCAAGTGCACACGAGGCCGCGGTAATTACCTTATTGGCATGCGGCGGGGTTCTGTATGCTATGTAAACCGGGAGAATTACACAGTCTATTGTCGCCATCCCGCGGTCTCACTGGATAGGAAGGTCTCTAAAATCCTACTGGTAATACAGACTGAGGAGCGGATTGGCCTCGGAGGTTGCATCGTGGAGGACGCTTTAAGCTTCCCTGACATTATTAGCCTGGCTGAACTACGCCGCCGCCATGAAGTCCAAGATTACGCAATGCACAACGTACGCTCGGTCGTGTTGGGAGTTGACCAGCGCTGACTCCGGTTGTGCTAATTCTTGCAGCTACTCGAAGAGGAAGTAGGACGGTAAATCCCGTTGTCCTAATGGCGCAGTGCCAGCCTCAGAGAACGACCCAGACCTTGTCTGGGACGCACCACACTCATGTATTTAGGTTCTGTGAAGGAATGGCATTATGAAAACCTTGAGATGACGAACAAATTATCCTAGTAGGCAACAACAACGTGTTGGATTTCACCCCGTACTAACTACCTCCGCCGTTAGTATGATTCTCCACACCTCTGGGGTTTTGCTTCCTCATGCATGTCATATACTTATGGAGAGAACATCAGAAAGCCAAATTCCATGGTTAAACGTTAAACCGTGCAAAGCCCGTGCATTAAATTCATTGTCATGAAAATACCTCACCTAGCTTGACAGGATACTAGTCGATAGGTGGAAGGGAAGGGAAGGGAAGGGGAGATATACATTAGTGACGGTTGAGGCTAAGGGCGGGCATTCGCGATTAGGGGCGCACACGTGACCGGGCATGGGTCATCGCCCTTTCATTGGTAACGTCCTGCATCGCGAACTCATGTCGGAACCAGAAGAAGAGTCTATATCTTCGGAATCTACGTCCAAATTTTCAGGAAAAGACTGGCGACATTCTCATTTCAAGCAGGCACGGCTACCACGCCAAAGAAACGGGCACATAACACAGAGCAGCTGGCATCAATCGAGACGCCTTCGCCGAGACGAAGTGCAAGAAATCCCTCGACGGACTCAAAACCTTTTAGAACTTTCCCCCAAGCTCGCTCTCCCAAAGCTAAAGTCAAAAGAGGCTTCGTACAGGCAGAACAGTACAGGCACCTTAAACCCTTACCGGATTATCTCGCCCCAAACCTTGACAGTATGTCACCCCTGTTCTTCCCCGGTGACTGTCAATATTAATACCGACTGAGTAGTTGTGTTCTGTGGGATCAAGTAATCAAATTTTTCTCTGAAGATCTCACCCCTCACCGTGGTCGATAGTCCAGGACAAAAGTCTGCTGAAATAGGCCATCATTTTGGTGGCTTGTACGAGTCCGGTCAGTTGCATCATCTTATAGTATAGGAAGCGTGCTTGCATTAACATGGTTCACAGGTTTAACAGATGTCCGATTGCGACCGACTGATGACTCCACACTACCAGAACACTTCTCCTTCGGAATGGTACACTTATTTTTTTAGCTACGTCGATCCAGGGTTGACACGAGCGATCTACTTTTCTAGACCAATCTCGTTGGTAGGCCGACAGCTGAGGCGAGACCTCTCCCATTCTTCGTCCTGCGTACTAACATTAACGAGCTTGCGTAGCAAAATGAACTCTCCCGAGCGGAGCTATCCATCGCTGTACCCACTCTCCTTGACAAGATTGCTAGCCACCGTCCTCTCATTGTTTGTATCATTGGATTAGGGATAGCCAAGATCATAAGGTCCCGCGTTTTGCCTGTAAGTCCCCCCTCCCATACAATCGTATTTGTAGATCCGGAGCATTGATACGGAATGTCAGGGATCGCCTAAGAAGAAAGACGAAAAAGAGAGGGGTCCTCCCTCCTACGGACTACAGCCGTTCAAGCTGACATACGATACTCCTGGTCAGCCTTCTCTTGTTGTAGCATCACCAGTACCGACCCCTCGATTCTTTAGGTCCGGAGACCCTATTCTTTGCTGTCTCCAGCACCTCAGGCAGAGTCGTTCGATACCACGTGGGTGATTCAAATCTGTATCTCTCTGTACCCTAAACGTCAGGGAAATTTACAGAAATCGCATAAAGTGGAGCAATTCAAAGAGCTTAAACTGCTTCTTGAGAGGATAAAAACCGGACAGTACGACACAAGTGGAATCCATACCATTCAAGCAACTCGATATTGCATAGCCTAGTCATCCTCCCCGTTCTCTGTCCGTACTTCTTGCTGACCGATGGTACATATACTCTACCTGATACTTTAAGAGTGTTGACAAAACAACTTTCAGCGCCTGGGTTCGTTGACACACTCCCTCGCATTTACCTTATGGCCGACTAGCTCAGTTGGTTAGAGCGTCGTGCTAATAACGCGAAGGTCTTGGGTTCGATCCCCACGTTGGCCATGGACAATAAGTCTTGACACTCTTTTTTTATTCCCTCATCTCCTTTCGAGAAGGGCACCTCCTTTCATCGAGTTACATCACCAGGGGATAACCTTACCTTCTATGATCACTTTGCATATTACCTCCGAGGCTTTGCCCACAAAGCAATACTATGTCCCCCTGACGAAGATAAAGTAAGGGTTAAGGACGAAAGGTCTATGTCCAAAAACGGATAGGTTACGATCCAGAGAGGAGACGGACGGTCCGAACCTGTTGTGGATGTATCGACCCTGTCTTTCGTTGGTACTTACACGGCTCCCAAAATAACATCCTGGCATGGCCCCTTCTCGTAGTGGGCATATTCCGGACTTGGGCTACACTTTTTCTCTCCCCCAACCCTCTGAACCCAAGTCCGCCTCGGAACAATTAATCGAGACGGAACGAGACACGAAGTGCATATATGCGGTGTCAAACCGAATGTCCGAAGCACGGAAGATCAATGGGAGAAGAGTAACATCGGCTCTAGCGTAGCGTCAAGAGTAACCCTGGATTTTATCCCTCCTTTGTTATTTGTGTTGTGGATAGGCGGTAGGTGATCGCTTACTACGCGCGTGGGCGATAGTCGATGTGATGGTAAGTCGGCCCGTATGACGCAGTGGACCCCCATGGTATTACCGATGTCAATGGGGTATTATGACGAATTTTTTTGTTGAACCTGGACATCGTTTGTATGGATAACGGGATCGGGAACGCGAGAGTAATATGATGCATGTTTGGTGTATTATGATGTATGAGGGGTCCTCCAAGCCCGAGGCTAAGGTTTCAGTTGTTTCGCGGTTGAGCGTAGTGGTTGGTTGCCGACGCTCGTATGCACTTGACACTTCACTATTGACTTTAGAGGTCGGGTTGGGGTTCGGACACTGTCGCTGTCGCAACAGGAAACCAAAAACGACGGAGACTTGAAAATTAGGGTATGTATGCGCACGTTCGAAATTCGAAGTCGGCTACTCTCTTTACCGTCGCAAGACATGACACATTGACAACGCACTTCAGAAGTACCTGTTACTTCACAACTTGACAAGGACGGCGCAGTTCTTGATAAGATAATCTGTCGTCCTCATATCAACCTTGAAAGCACATGACAACTTCCATGTGCACGCATCACCTTCCGACGAATTTAAGCTCCAACCCCTGCGAAACGACGCTACCGCAAAGGATACGATTCTGCAAATGCTCGTGCATCATGATTGATGCTGGCATGTGGCGAGAATGTTGATCACCAGGGTTACTTTGATACTTGGGACAACCTTCGAGCGGACTCCTAAGCCCGTATGTAGGTCGAAAATACTTAGAAGGCCCAAGCAACTGAACAGCAAGTGTACCAAGATAACAACAGAAGCCCATTAAGACGAGGATGAAACGAAACAAAGTTATCCTCCCTATCAAAGTTATTCGTGCAGGGACCTATAATGTAACATATCTAATCCTACAAGGATGCTATTTACCAATGGACACTAACCCCAAATCAGATATCCACTAGATCATTGATTAATGAACGAGCCTCAACAGCTTGCTGGCATGATGTCTGACAGGGGAAGGGGGGGGGGGGTGGTTCCTGATACACCGAGTGTTGCGAAGGACAATTCGGAATCCGGGCAGTCCGGCCAGTCACTGACGCCGTGATTTTCAAATTGGTGATGTTCTGTGTTCTCAGTGTTCTGTCTATTGTTGACTTCGTCTCACTCCACCCATCAGGACTTGGGTGCACGGAGCGCTTGGGCTTGAACATTGAACCCCCATCATCAAACTTTCGTCAAACTTTCGTCGGCGTCGTTTGGGGATTCCGGAGAGCCCTCTGTCATCCATTTCTCCCGTGATTGACAGATTCGAGAATGGAGTCCAAAAGAAACTTTTGCGAACTTACATACATACTTAGAAGAAGAATTCAAAAGGGGGATAAGCGGGAAGGGTCATATGATACATGCTCCAGGGAAGACGAAACACAGCCCACTATCATATAATATTATCGAACATTCCTAAGAAGAGATGCCTATACTTAATATATTGCATGCATTGTCCCCCACCCCGCCTCCATAGTTAACGTTATCCAGGTTCTGACTTCCGAAGTTCTGAGGTTCCGGGTACCAGGGACCCCAACTCCGGACGACCGAAACGCAAGCGCGGGGTCGCGATCAATCCGCCGACGCCTCGTCACTTGATGGACCGATAACATACATATATGATGATTTGAACCAAATCGATAACATGTTCCATCGGCCGCAAGTCCCGGAGAACCCAAATTGAAGGAAGGATGGGGGAGATTGGGGCGGAATTGCGGCGGTGCCGCAACTATCACTGCCTCATCGAAGATGAAAGAAAATAGCAAATCAATACATCACTTAAAAACCTGGCGCATCCTGCATCAACTAGTGGCTAGTGACATGTTGAAGGCCAGACCCGACGTTTCCGCCCACCTCTTGCGCATACACCGCCGCCTTCCGAGCTCCGACGGGTCCAAATCAGGATTATTCACTTTCCAGATCGTCGGGTGAGATCCGGGCTTTGTCCCCAAGGGTTTAAACCGACGTGGATAAATGGGTCCTAATGTACACGAGGTTATGGAATAATAACAATGGGTGGGGAGTCCTAAGTACTGCGCTCGGAGTCACGATAACATTTTTTTTTTTCACACGCAGGACAGTTACTTACACAACGGAGCGAAAAGACGGAGAGTGGGGGTGGGTGCTCGGAGCGGCGCTCGGCTTTACATACTTCCACGTTTTTGTTTTTTTTAAGGTTTTCGCTACGTGTCCCTCGTCCTGGCTGGCCGAGCGTGTAAGGTGGAGCGTTTGTAAGCGCTTAGTTGCTCCCGTGCTTTCCGTTGTTCTTTCTTCTATGTCGTGGCCACCTTGAATAGATGTTTTAGAGTGTAAGGTAAAGATTGCTCCATATGAGAGGACTGTGCGGGGATGATTGAAAGATCGTTGGTTGAGGCGTGGAAGTATGGATCCCTCTAATGGATCATCCACCACTGCCGGACCCAGAGTCAGAGTCAGAGTCAGAAGTATGTATATGTTTAGAAGCGTCACAAGGTACATTGAGGAGCAACAATGGGGAGAACAGGAACAAAGGAACAAAGGAACAAACGGACAGCAGATTGGTCAGTAGATTTCGCACAGAGCGAGGAGTAAAAGAAGAGAGAACTAGTCTCAAAATAAGAAAGGGGGGGATAGAAAGAAGATGGGAGAGATGATGAGGAGAACTTCTGGAGAAGAGTGGTACACTTGCACCTGTAGTACGGACGCACTACTCTCAGTACAGCTACAGCTACAGCCCCGCGGAGATTCGACCTCGTGTAGTGTTTCGATCTGGTACATACATACCACAAAGGGAATAGTTTCCCCTTGTGGTTGAACCTTCTTTTCTTCTTCTTGCCCCCCCCCCCCTCTGACTCTCATCGCCCATTGTTCCCGCACTGCTCCTCCCTCCCTCGCCCGTTCTGGGCTTTCGCTTCTCTTTGTGCTTGAGTATAGTAGTCAAAACCAAACGTATCCTCAGACGTCGTGTCGTCGGTCTTTTATGCCCGAGTATGGGTTTATTCGCAGGCGGGTATATACAGTGGTACTATCCCCGTACCTTACACTTTAGGCTCCACTCGCGCACAACGCCGCAGGCACCACTATAATAGTCCCATATCTTAGTGTCCGGCAGCAAGCGGCGGGGAACAGCGACGAAATATGAGATCAGACCTCAAGGCCTCATATACACAGGTCCCTCGCCGGCTACTCGGCTTAAGTTAGCACAGAACACACAACTCTCTTCGGGGGGGGGGAGCGATCTCTCCCTTCCAGATTCCACCCTCTAATCTGACCCAACTATAACTTGATTAACGTCGCTCGCCCGCACATCACATCACGTGCATCACACACCGCCCATGTGAACGAACGGGTTTAACTTAACTTACTAATACTGATCATTTTTTATAAAGAGAAGTCTTTGGGGGTTTCCATCGTGATTAACGCAATGCGAATACAAATGAGTTGAGCCATCAAATGCATCACTAGTCACTTGTTCTAATCAGAAAATCAGAAAAACGCAAGGATAGCGTGTGTTTAGTTGGTCAAGTACCTGAATTATGAATCGCGAGCGCAGCTAAGAGCGTACGTGGACGTACGTACGCAACTTGATATGAATGTAGTGCAAATATGGAGGGGAACAATAGAGGAGACGCTTTCTTATGTACAAATGACAACGTATTGATCCTCATCGCAATGCACACCTAGACCGGTGTATTAGGTGATTACGAGGCTTATCACACACACACACATACGAAGGCGGTGTTCCAATATGTAACTCATAAAAAAGTTTTACTTTTTCGTCATCACGTTAGTTGTAAGTAAAAGTACACACACACACGCGGAGGGAATGAAAAAAAAAGGGGATTAGCTACGACCAGTTCAAAAGGAACTTTTGATCTACACAGGCGGGGGGAGAAAGGGAATCCATAACGTTAAAACCCAACGGAAAAAAAAAAAAGAAACACAGATGGAAAAGAAAAAATAATGAGTAACTAGGGTGTCGAAGGCTTCTATGCGTTATCCAACTTGCCACCAGAAGCGGAAAGTACAAGGGAGGGGGGGGGTGTTGAGGGGTAGGGGTGACGGAGGATTTACGTTACTTTGTCAAAGGGTAGGGGGAGGGGAAAAAGAGGGAGGAGAGTGAGGTAATAATTGATATTGCGTATCGAGCAAGGTATGTTGAATGCGTTATTGCTGTTTCTTGATTCTTGGTTCAAAATGATTCTTGTTGTGATTGTGGTACAGATTGCTGAGAGACAGAGAGAGCGAGAGAAACCGAGATGTGTGAGAAACCGAGAGAACAATGAAGAGCCACGCGGCGCGCGTGTTGGTTAGGATGTGTGATGTTGGGGGGAAGTGAGGAGGATAAGAGGGGGAAGATGCGGATTGAAAGCGAAAGATTGCATCGAATAAAATTAATGTTAAGACAAGTATCGTTTTCAATGTTCGTTTTGCCTTTTCGTCGTCTTTGAGGCTGAGGGGAAGGGGGCGGCGGAAGGAGGACGATAACGAGGACGAGGAACAAACATGGCCGGCCGAAACACCAGGAAGGGGAGGAAACTTCACTTCTACAAAACACCAAAGCTACCCGGGGAGCTTGCTCGCGAACACACACCAGATAACAAAGATTAGGGAAGCACCTAAGCCTCGATGCTGATACAAGTCGAGAGCCCACTCGGAACATAAGGCCTCGGCTGCTCAGTAGATCGGCGTCGCATTGGTTTACCAACCGCATGGACACGGTTCAGTAAAATCCCAGCGACGATCTTCGAACGAGCCTCCCGCTCCCTGTTCGCATTCGCAATGGTAATCTCCGGTGTAGCAGCAACGACCGCAGGTGTCGAAACACGTTGCACGGTAGGTTGGGAGGTGGTCTGGTGCTGCCTAACCCGAACGCCTTGCTGCTGCTGACGGTACTGTAGCTGCTGTTGGTGGTGCCGCTTGAATATCGGCAGGGGCTGCTGGAGGAATTTGAATAGTGTACGGCATAGAGGCTGGGCGAGTGGTTGGACTGCGGGCGGTTGTGGGCTGGTGGTGGTATGAAGAGTTATATAGAACGGAAGAAGTGGTTACTGGTGCTGCTGCGGAGGACTCTGACTCCTCAGCGAAGGGGTCGAATTTGACCCGCTGCATGCGCTGTGCGTAGGCTGGAGGAGCAACGCGGATGGACGCAGAGCGCTTGCGACCTGTGGGTGCACCAAGACCTGGGGGGTACTTGGATGCTGGAGGCAAGTTGTTGTAGGTGACAGTCATGTTGTGCAAGATGGTTGAGTGGGTGTGGACACGGGACATAGATGAGGAGGTAGCATGAGATGCCCAGGCGGAGGAGGAATGGGGGTGTGCAGCAGTGAAAGAGGTGTGGATGGTGCGGATGTAGTGGACGGGTGTGGCCATGAGTATACGATGGATTGGATGAGGAGGAGGATGAAAATGAGAAGGTTGAGTACGCCGTAGACGACGAGGTGGACGGGGAGAGAGCTGAGCCAGGAAAAACGCGAGGCTTAAGTATCTCGGCGGAACACAGAACACAACAAATCACGATCAGATCTCATCCAGATCCTATCGACTCTTCACGTGGACGTCACGCTGTCACAATGTCTCAGGACCGCATGGTCCAGGCGTCGGCAGGGGAGGGCCAGCTCAAATGACGTCCATCCGTAAGTTCTCTACAGTAACCCCCCCCCATCAAAGCTTGACAGACACCTGCCTAGTCCAGATTAACAGCGCTGCTATACTTACCTGTGTCATCTTTCTGAACTATCATGGGGCTCTCACTGCCTACTAATGCTATTCCTTCGACGTCACCGGCTCCGTTGACACCACAATAGTCAATATCCCTTTCTCAGCCAAATTCCCTCCTCCTTCAAAAGCGGAAACCTTGAGAAGCAAGAGCAGATGTGTAAGATGGCGAATGCGCACATCTGATTCTTTCCTGCTCACTGTCCGCCACAGCAATCAATAGAAGAATCATTCCAGAGCCTTAGCTTGACCCCTTCCGACTGTAAGCCCCCCAAAGAATCAGATCGCCGGTCACTGTCACTGTAACCATACTCGCTTTGCGGCGTCAATGCGGGACGGGAGATGGCTATGCCACCCACTTCTTTTGCTCTCAGTCGCTTGCCGCATCGGCTCGCTTTAAGAATAGCCATACAACCATCTTTGTAGCGCCTTGACCCCGAAGAGGGACACTGTTGGTAAGCCAACAACGCTCGAAATCCTGTCCCTTCTCAACTTGCTCCCATTTCTGGCATCTGTAATGTCGCTCAAACTTCGAACACAAAGCGCTTCTCTCAACTCTTTATTTCTAAATGAGATCAGGGAGAGATGAGTGATTACTACCGCCGCCGCCATTTTCTCTATGTATTCTGGTTCTGGCGATAAGGTGACCCAAACCCAACAATTGCACCTTGACTTTGTATTCGGGCGTTGTTCTTTCACACAAGATCCCCCTTCAAGGATATCCCTTATCTTTGAACGAATGAACCATTTGACCCATCAGGTCCTCCATGTAGGCACTTGAATCCTTCACATTGCTCCACCGGCACCTCCCACCCTGGTCTTAATTCCTCCGGGTCCCTTGGTCCAATTCGGCACCTTATCGACTCTACTTACTCAAGCACTACTTCCAGTACTTGCTTATAAGTACATAGGAACAAAGAGTCAAATCAAAAGGCCATTGTCAACCAAAATGGGATTCGGAACTTGCAAAGTGATGGCACGTCAAGAGGAAATTTTCTTCGACGGATTTAGTAGAAGCAACCAGCCGGCGTCCCCGACTCGCTGGTGGGTCCGACCGACCTGGCCAGGTCGTCACCCTGTTGACAACCTGAAACCCGCGTGGGTCTGGATTCCCAACTCTGGAGTCGACCGAGACCTTTGGGTTATGTACGGTGTACCTTCTCGAACAGTACAGTGCGGGTATTACCCATTTTGCGCCAGGTGGGTGCGTGACGGTTGACCGGACCAGGTCAATTCCGAGGTCCGAAATCGCTTAACATGAGGGGACGAAGATAGGAGATTGCTGCGACTAATCGAGGGGGATTGTGGTGATTTACCCTCGTCGGGGACATTCTGTAGCGTTTGACTGGGGCTGACTTCAGCCCCACTGGTCCTGCCGTTCACCTTGGCAAAAAAAAACTTTTTTTTGGGGGGGGATTGGTAAGGAGGCGTGTGCGCTCTCTCTGTCTCCCGACGATATCAATTGATGAATAAAGTAAAATTTTTTGTAAGTGAAGCATGCACTTCGCGAAGTTTCTCTTTAATGTATAGTATAGGCGTTCATCCGTCCCGATATCCCCTGGATGATTAATGCCACCCGTACGCGTGGACGAAGACATACGCGTTGTATCGTTTGGGTTATTTACGCGGGGGAAGAGCCCGTTCAATACCTACCATCGGCTGAACCTCGCAGATGAGAGAGCCTTGGGGCCTGAGGCCGGACTTGATACTGATCAACTCTATCCAACCCCGTCGCTTGATAAATCACGATTACACCTCGGACTCGCTGTTCCATCCTCCCCCCTCTCTGTTCCGTTCCGGACCCACTACTCACCGTCAGCTGTCAACACGGGATAAAAGCTCGTAGATTTCTATCTTTACTCTATATCAATCTAGAATGTCCCAGAATGACCACCGGGAACACACGACTCTCGCTCGCTTATACCCTCGCACTTCGGATGGTCCAGACCAGGCAGAAGGCGCTTCCACCGGAATCTATCGAGGTCTGATATATAGCTACGTACTCCAAAACGTTAACCCGGCCAAGCAAAATTTCCATCCACACTCGAGATGACTTCGGATAACGAGGCGATAGCGATAGTGACAGCGACATCATCAATTCGAGTAACTGAAGCTCATACCAACCGATGCCCGGACCGCATACCACTTTCCTCGCTAAGTACATTTTGATTCATTTAGAACTTTATAGTATATAGGCTTCCGAGGGGAGAGTTCGTTTCCGGGACTCCACTATGATGATCCGCTTAGCGGAAGCTTTCAAGAAGGTCGGTTATCAGTAAAATTGAACAGAGTATAGCGGCGTACTGCGGACTGGAGAAAACGTGTTCATGGGATACGGCAGATGTTATGTGTATATATAAAGGGGGGTTTACGGACGCGGTGGCGAGTAGCTAAGGGACTTGCTAGTGTGAGAGGGGAAGAGGAAATTTTTTTCGTCTTCGTATTTGCTTTGACTGAAGCCGTAGTTGGACTCTGTGATGATGAGGAGTCGAACTTTGCTTGGTGCCAAGTTGGTTATCTAGCGCTGACTCTGGAACTCCTCTGCGCGATAGGAAATCCTGAAAGAACCCGAGAAAAAGCAGGGTTGTAAATTTTTCGGGATTGTCTATTGTACAGCCCATTACTATCGTCAATTCCTTTAAGGACTGGTATGGAGGCTAACAGGAGACGAACCCTGTTTCTTTTCTGTTCGCCAATCACATATGCGTGAACCTATTTCGTTGAAACACGATCGACAGAGTGAAGTTCATGATTTTCCCGAAGCTCAAAAGGCGAGGCCGGAAAAACGAGAACTCGTCGAGGCTTTACTGCCCTGTTTTGGTCCAGATTCCTGTAACTTGGCTGGTACCTTGATGGTTGCGGTATATACCCCATATCGCGTCCGCCGTCTGTTACGGTATGTGTGTATGTATGCGTGTGGATAAATGTGTGTACGGGTCAGTAGTCACCGGGATAAGTACTCGTGTCGATGTGTAGTTAGGTGTCGTCAAGTACGCACTCTTCCGCTCCCGCAAACGGCTTGCGTTTACTTATTCGACTGGCCTAACTAAGGCAAGTCCTTTAACGACTGACGTTGAGTATCCAAATTAAAATGAACTCAATTGGAATGAATCAAAAGTGATACGTACACGCTATGTCCATGCCTCCCTTTGTCGATGACGTCGAGCGTGTGAGGGGTTCTGATTTGGAAATTCGTTCCTAGGTGACGATAACTCTATCCTCAACTCACGGGCCGACTCCTGAAGGTCTGACACCTATCATAGCGTTTAGTCCTTCGACTCATGTTCTTCAGGTTCAGGCTTCAGCCACAAGCGGGTTTTTGATAACAAGGCGCAGCTACTATGCTCTAAACAGGATGGGCGGAACTTGAAGCGGATCAGAATGTTCTTACCGAACAGGTTCCCAGTCAGCCGCAGGACCCAATATGATAAGTCTCAGCGGGTTTCCTCATATTCATGTTCCGAAAATGTGAAAATTTCTCCAAGTTGGAGTTCACTCCGCTCGTAGGATTTGTAGGCAGTGCAAGCTGTGACAAAATCTGACAAAATCCTTTCTCGATCGATCGATCAGCTGTCGACGATGGCGTAAATTCATCCAACCTTATTGATGATTACGAGGCACCCGTTGTATTCGATCGTCAGCTGATCAATGTGGAGTTGGCCCGGAACGCTAGCCTTGCGGGTCTCGCACCTCTTGCTTATTTACAGCTACTCGCAGTATGTTCTTTTGAAATTCCCAAAAGTGCAGAATTCCTGTCTTGGAGGTATTTCAGTATGTCGTTATGAAATTTTACATTGGTAGCGAACACATGCGTTACCCGCTCTTGCGTTCTATTAGAAACGTTGTTGTTGACCCTTTCGTATCTACCCTCATCTTCCGCACATCGCATCCTCGCGCTCGGACCAGTGCCGATCGTTGATGTCACATTTTGTTAACTCAATTCAGCTTGCTGTCTCATGCACCTCTGTCTGAATGGACTGTCGAATGGATACGTATGGGTATGTCACTAGTTAGTCCCCCAGGAAATCGTGAAACTGCCTTTTGACGCTCGTAGTCTTGGCGAGTGCATTTTGATTGGCCCGGAGCCGCTGGGGAGAGGCATCTATGATACAACATTTGTTCATTACATCCCTAAGACGTTTGACTGTTCAGTTCCAACTTGTTCCAACTCGCCAAACAGGATTCAATAGGGTTCAACTATGTATAGGGGCCCAATGCTCGGGTTCCATCAACAAAGTTAGAAGCTTGAACACCTTCCTGAGAAAGCAATGCGGGCCCATCATCTTGGTAACACTGGTTCAGACTCAGGGGTCCATGTGACCTCTGCAACGGTCAGAAGATTTAAGATAAACACCTGGGGGTGCAAATCTAATCCAGGATGAAGTGTACTTACTGGGAAATTGGGGTGGAACTTGTGGCGCGTTCCGTGGCGCTGGTGGTCAGCTGTGAAGATGACGAGATGGGGGGAAAGTCACCTGGCGATAGGAAATTGGGAGCCTAAGCACCACCTCTCCGTCAGTGTTATGATATCCAGTGCCAACCCCGAAATTCTGGTGGTAGTAGGTGGCGGTGGTTGACAGAGATGTCGGAGTATGCATCTTCTACGACGGTCTGAGGACAGGCACGAGACCTCGATGCTTCTAGTCTGGACTTGGATTATACTTAGTTTACTTGTCCTGGGCTGTTCTGCTGCAAGATCGTAAACACCTGATATATGTTTATGTCCATGGCTTCTTTGGAAGCTATGTGTTCATCATTCGTCGGAAAATGGTCAGCGGGGTTTTCGCTAACGCATCTTGCCGCCCTCCAAACTTGTACACTGTTCCATGTCCCTCTTGACGATTTACGATTGGGTGTGGGCACGTTTTCCTTACTCCCCAAGGGTCATAGGGGGCTCCTGTGGTGGTTACTCGAGGGCAAACAACCTCGGGATACGTCAACCTATGTTCCACGACAGAACGTGGCACTCGCATAATCTACGGAGCTCAGCTCGTGACATGCCGTTGATATATAAAGGTCCCTTGGCATAAGAACCAACGGGCAGATGCATTAGATGACCGTCTTCGATGGTGATGAAAGCGGTTTCGATAGTCCGGTCTCCGTGGAAGGATAGATAGGGAAGTCTAAGCTAATTGAAGTTAATATCTGCACCAGAGCGGCGCAGGTGTCCTTAAGGTTCCAGGGTATCGAAGGCGAAGAACCACGCCAAGGATCCCCCGAAGATTGATGACGAAAATCGCGTGGACTAGGAACTACTTCTTGTTTTCCCTGGCAGTTTATTGTCTTTGGAGGAACTAACGGCGGGATATATTGTTCGGGATCTCCTTTCTGGTCTATTTTTTGAACGTTGGCAGCAGGGAACCGGGGATATTCCGTGCGCCTTGACCGATACAAATTACACAATACCGCGCTCAGAGGAACAGAAAGGAAGATCAGGAATAGTGCCTTCCGCAGACTAGTGAACTGTTACGAGTGATGAAATTTTGTCCCATAGCTGCAGATATGTGGCGGATCTGGATTGGCTTTAGCGTGAATCCGTGGGCTCGTGATAGGTGCCCCTCCGTCGCCTCCGTGGACCATCATTTGGAAGGTCGATCATGTGCCTCGCGGACTATGAGGGTGGCCAAACTTGGGAAAGGACCACAGATGAAGCAGTAGAAGCGGCGTATTTTTGAATTAAAGATGACAAAGGCCCCGGGATGTGTGTGGGTGAGGTAAGAAAGACCAAAGGAGTATAGGCATCTTCAGTATTGAAAAGTTAGAAACTAGCGCTGGCGGTCATGAGGTGTTTGAGTTGGTTATAAGTAGTAACAGTGACGTGAAAGGCTTCTGGTAGCCCTCCCTCTGCCTGACTGGGCTGCAATCATTCGGTCTTCGGGATAAATGGTGACGCTATTTCATCCAATGCTAGTGGACGATAAGAGGCTGTTTTATTGACTTCCAAGACCAACGAGGCTTTATTGATCAGCCAATATAACCCACCATACAAGGATACATTAAGAACGCAGAGTAAACGACGACGAGAGGTGCGAGGTGGAGCAAACGAGAAGGATGCATCTGGGGAAGGTGCACTTCAATACCAGGAAACGGTTCGTTCCCCGGGATGAAAGTATGTCTGCCACTTGTGCGGCACTTGGGTTCGACGTTCAACATGAACCTCAATAGCCGGGTCTGACCGGAAGCTTATGTGAGGGAGGGAGCGCAGATAGCCAGGTAATTGAGCACTTCGGAGCATGGCGCTTAAATCGATAGGCAATTAATTGGTGGATAGTGAATGAATGATCGTTGCCTGAGGGGTTTGTGGCAAAGACACTAAAGAAACTCAACTTCGGTCCAAGTTGTATCGTAGCTCCTGGCCTACCAGTGGTGATATTGTGTCGCCACAAATTCAAGAGAAGGAGGGTGCCAGAAAAGTAGTTGATGGCATATGTTTCATCAGAGCGAACGCCTACACACAGTATTGAGAAGGACGAGCGCGAACTTAACATGTAGAGTTAAATTGGGTGGCAGGCGTACGGAGGGCATCGATATGGACCAAGGTAGTGGAGGCCCATACTAAACGGCTCCGTTGTCCTCACAAGCTGAGCAGCACGTGTGAGAGGTTACTGTGCGAGTCTTCCAACCCAGCGGCTGACCTAAACCCACTACTAATTTCTCTGGTTCCACCATCATGAGGTTCAGTGCGTTCTCACTAACCGACATAACCAAAGTTTCTTTTGATGCTGATCAAGGCACCTTTCCTCATTAGCAAATCTAGGTCGATCTATTCCCCATTCCAAGTTGCAACAGGTGGTGGGGACGGCGGCTGCTTTAACAGGAGGCGTAATACTCCTTCCAGCAGTTTCGACGGCGGCTTTAGCAGCAGTATGGTTCACTACGGGCGGAGTTGCCGCCGGTCAGTGCTCAGCGCTCAGCTTTCACCGTGGCTCGATGTGAACGTAGGCTACAAACTGGCTTAGGCTCGATCGCTGCCGCGGCGCAATCTTATCTCTATGGCGGGTTGACGTGCGGTGTATTCTCCGCATTGTGATTTGCGGGAGCGTTGGCAGTTGCACCTGCTGTAGGACAAGTGGCTGCTGGTGTATCCATGGTTGCTGGCGGTGCGTATACTGCTCTGACGCTCCAAAAGATGGGTTTCCGGCGACGAAGATGAGCTCTCGATCGATCAAATACGGCTACAGCGTTTCGGTTTCAAATAGCGAGGGCTGAGTATTGTTCAGGTCTTGGAGGTACGGAACAAGGAGCAGAGGAGCGAATGGCAAGCTGTGAATGTCAGCGGGAGAGAGTGGGAAGCCGAACGGTATCCCAGATCTCAGGATTCGAAGGGCGATAACCTAAATTTAGACATTCATAGGTAGGGTAGGGCGGGAGGCGGCGGGGCGAGCGATACTCCATTTCAAAGCTGTTCCTTGATTCTGTATCTTCCCGTATCTGGAACGAATGAGACGTATGCCAATACGCCATGTCCAGTTTTCGGTAACGGTCAGAGTATTGGTCACTAAATTGGGTGGCAAGCGTACGGAGGGCATTGGTGGTAATGGAAGTCCGGGCTCAACCGTTCCGTTGTCTGAAGCTTCAAGCTTCAAGCTCTGAGCGTAACACTGACGCTCCTGTGACTCCTGCCGAGAACGTTGAGCGCTGAGCGTGTGCGTGTGAAAGATGTGTGTTCGTTCTTTAACCCAGCGGCTAACCTAAACCCCCTACCAACGTCTCTGGTTCCACCATCATTGCCCATGTTGCCATTAGTGGGAGCGGCGGCTGCTGTAACAGGAGGCGTAATACTACTTCCAGCGGTTTCGACGGCAGCGTTGGCAGCAGGCAGGGTTCAATGCGGGCGGAGTTGCCGCCGGTCAGTACTCAGTGCTCAGCCTTCACCATGGCTCGGTGTGAACGTATGCTAATCTGACATCATGATAGGCTCAATGGCTGCCGCGGCGCAATCTTATTTCTATGGCGGGTTGACGGGCGGTGTATTCTCCCTATTGCAGTCTGCGGGAGCAGTTGGCGGCTGCACCTGCTGTGGGACAAGTGGCTGCTGGTGTAACCATGGTTGCTGGCGGTGTGTACGCTGCTCTGAGACCCTAAATGATGGGTTTCTGGCAATGAAGATGAGCATGAGCCCTGTATCGATCGAACACGGCTACGGCGTTTTGGTACTGTTTTTCGAATAGCGGGGGGTGATTATTGTTTGGGCCTTGGAGGTACGGAACAAGGAGGGTGGATGGAAAGCTGTGGGTGCCAGAGCCGGGGGGGCTGGATTTTGTCTCAAGGTTTGGGAGGAGATAATTTGAATTCGGACATATATAGGCGTGGTAGGGCGGGAGGCGGCGAGGCGAAAGATAGTCTATTTTAAAGTCGTTTCTTGATCAATGATTTTGTGTCTACTTTTAGTAACGGTCGGAGTATTGGTCACTGCTCGTATTGTCGGAGCAGGTACATGGTCATGGTGTACAAAAACTTCGGAAAACTCTGGAATGCGGAACTTCGGAAATGATTATGAGGACGGAGAATCCATCTGACCACTTCCTCTGACTCTCAATGCCAGATGTTTGATAACAGACACACCTGACTTGAAGTGTCCCCCTTTGAAATCCTTACCCCTTCGGCCTTGAAGTCCTATTTAACTTCATTCTCTAATCTATCAATTGCGACATACAGATGGCGGAGGCTCTCTGGAAATTCTAAACGACGACGAAGTTTGATGAGACTGATGGTCAAAGGCTGATGGTACTGGATGAAGTGAACAACGGACGGAATTATCAGAACACAGGATATCATCAAAGTCACGGTGTCACTGACCGAAAAGAAGGCGTTGCCTTCGCGTACTCGGTGTACCATAACCACTTAAGCGGCTATCGGCATCCGTTCATTCATCAGTAATCTAGCAGACGCAATTTGAGGTTTGGTAAACAGCACCTTGCGGGATTAGATGCGTCGCGTCCGGAATCCTGCGTGGGTGCTAAGTTCATAATGGTATTTTGTTTCAGACCCGTCTCAATGAGCTTCTGGTCTTATCTTATTGTGTTGCTGTTCAGTTGTCCAGATGTTCGAGTATTTCTGGCAGGGTTATCTCGATCATCAACTTGAAAATAACCTTGGTGATTAAATCAACATCATCCGCCGCTGCCTGCATCAATCATCCTAGTCCGCGAGTGCGAGCAGAATCGTATCCTTTACGGTAATGTTGATTCGCAGGGTTGTACTTAGTCCTTAACTTCTTCGGGCTGCGATCCGTCCGCACGGAAGTAGTCATGTGCATTGGGATGACCGTTGTACGGGGTTGATGTCCTAAGAACCCTTGTAACCGTCTTTCAAGTTGTTAAGTAACGGACTTTTGAATTATACAGTCAATTCGCATCTTGCGACGACAGGAAGGCTGACAGGTTTGAACTTCGGACACCCACCTCAACTCCTAGATCTTCAACCCCCACGGTCCTCTGTTACCACCATCAGATAACATCAATGATGGTCTCATTACCCCACCCTGGCTGATCCCTCAGTAGACCTTCACTTCACGGTAATGCGACAGTGCTACCTCTTGAGCGCCAGTAGGGCGTCAGGGTGCCAAGTACAGATGGATGCTGATAAGCGATAATCACCAACCTCAACCGTGGAGCGGATGATAGCATAGCCTCGGGCTCGGAGGAACCTCTTGCCTCACGTTTCCGATTCGTGAATTATCCGCAGTTTCCGTAGTTCGCCATAATCTCTTCACCCGGACACTCCGTCTACAGCGGTGACAGCGTGAACCACGTGTCATATTCAACATCGCATCCGCGCCGCTACCACACTTAAGCGGTCGCTAACCGACAATCTGCAAGGGATGATGACGATGCTTGGCGCTGAGACAGGAGTCACCCTTCGGTATGACGTGTACTTCGCGCACCCTGAGTTTCGCTCCGAGCGTATCGGCTATTCCGGGGGGACGGCCTGAACCCAACTATTTCATGCGTCACCGTTGCGCTAATGTCCACGGATACCGCTTCCTTTGCCTAACTTCGCCCGATTCCTGGAAGCGACATTGACCTTTTTGGGATAATCGGGAGACTCAAAGATCAAAGTGTCCGGGGCTTTGGAAAACTGGGGGGCACTGCGTATTTCGAGTATCTGGTCTCCTTGGACCCTTCTCCTGCGGTTTTCTAAGCTCCGAAAGTCCAAGGTGTACTTGTACTTTTTGTGGTTGAGTGTTCTGAGGGTAGACTTGGGTTCAGCGTAAAAATCAAGGTTTTTAAGTTTGGACGCGCTCTCTCCTATTACAGGAAGTCATATTAAAGAGCCTGGTTTGATCCGAGGTCACAAAATAACGGATAATAAGGTAAAAAAAACTCAGGTGAGTTTGAAAAGTCCCCTTTTCCGGGTCACGGACAACCTGTAACCTTTAAGGTGCATCAACAATGGGAGTATGGCCGGGATACACAGTACTGAATCGATGAATGCCGAGTAGTTCACTTGTATCGAACTCCCCTCTCTTGGTTTCCTCAAGGAGCGATTTAGGTTTCTTAAAACATTGTATTTTATCTGATTTCTGTGGGTTTCCTTCACGTTTAGGGTATAGGGAAGCACATATAATTATATGGCACATCTGGTATTGGACAACTCGTCCCGAAGTGCTGGGGACGGCAAAAAACAAAGTTTCTGCCAGGATCAGCCCAGTAAGCCAGTATTTACGATGTTGCGGCAGGTATGACTTACCTGATGTATCATACACCAACTTGAATGGCTGTAGGCCATATACCGGAGGACCCTTTGCCTTTCCGTCCTTTTTATTGGCCGATTTCTATCATTTCAGACCAATAATCAGTATTTATCAGGATGATTATAGAGAAGAAGTAACTTACGGGGAGCACATGAGACTTCACGGTCTTAGTTATACCTAATCCAATGAAGCAAACAATATGAGCGCGGTAGGAGGCGATCCTGTCCGGAAGAGCAGGTACAGCAGCAGATTGTTCCGTTCGGGAGGGTTCGTTTTGCTGCGAAAAGCTGTTTACATCAAAATGTGGTGACGGAAGGCCTGAGGGGGGTCACCTCGGCTGTCGGCCTTTCAACGAGATCAGTCTAGGATTTTGTGTTGAACAATTTTCCTCAGCCTTGGATCCGCATATTTAAGGTTGGGAGCTCGTACCATTCCAAAGCAAATCGCTCTGGTAGCGTGGCGTCATCAGCTGGTTGTAAACGAACATTTGTCAAACCTAAGTATCAGTTGTGTGAGTACAAGCACCATCCCTATGATTCCAAAAGTCACAACAAACCGGACTCGTGCAGGCATGACCAGAAGTGATTCGTGGGGTCCAAAGTAATGGCCCACTTCGGCGGACTTTTGCCCTGGACTGTTGACACAGTCAGGGAGGGGATTATAGAAAAAAAGGTTGAAATACTTGATCCCGCAGAGAACAACTATCTATAAGTGTTAGTATAAGCGTCATTAGAGAAAAGCAGGACAATGTACCATCAAGGTTGGGGGCGAGATAGTCGGGTAAGGGGTTGAGGTGTTCATACCGTTCTGCCGGAGCAAAACCTCTCTTGGCCTTTCCATAGGGTTTGGATTTGCGTGAGGAATTCTCTGCGCGTCGTCCCGCGTAAAGGTGTTTGGGATTGGCGGCTGGCAGTGTTATTTTAGCTGACCATGTCCTTGACCTGGAAATCGAAGATTCTTGAAGTGAGAATACCTCCAAGGTTTCCTTGATTTTGGTCGTAGATTCTGAAGGCATAGATTCTGCTGTAACGCGAGTTTGCGGTTTAATTACGCTGTCGGACAGAAGCATTTGCGTAAAGTTCTGATCACGTGAGGTGTACGTACCATTCGGCGTTCAGACGCGACCTGAAGCTGAAGAATGCAGCATCTATTTTCGAACTTCTGATCCCTCCGCGCACCCCTAGACAGTGCAGGTCTGAGGGATTCTGGGTTGCTCAGGGGCAAGAGAGAGAAGGTACATTCAGGATGGACGACCCAACATCCTGGTTCCTGTGAGTCCGTAACGCTATTACAACTTAGAGAAGGAGACGGTGGAGGTGGGGCCACCAAAAGAGTCAAACCTACTGGTCCACCGGCGAAGTTCTATACGAATGCAAAGGTACGCATTGTCTACCTTTTTTTTTTTTTTGAGAGAGCTCAACTTTGCTTATAAAGTCATGCCATCCGCCCGAATAGCATCGCTATTTGTTTCTTGGGGAAGTCCGAATTCATACCATATTACCTGGTCTGGAGGACCCGCCTCTTCCGTTGGTTCCGGAGGGTCTGTGAGGTCAGACCCCTATGAAAAAGATCAGCCGCCCCTGCGACTGTACATCGACATCCTCATCTCCTCAGTTTTACAAAAGAGGATCCGCCTTCTGGCCCGTCGGGATCCTGGGAGATAGCGCTAGCTAAAGCTTGGGAGAAGAATGAGGGAAGAACATGAAACAACAGGTACGGTCAACACTGAGTTCATGACTTGAATCTAATTTCCTCCTACTTTGACGGTCAGCTTTCACAGTCAATTCCCCGGTCGTGGGACGGTCTTGTATCCTCCAATGGATACACAACGGTCCTGGCGTTCGCCAACCTGCCCGGCGACATCGACTCGACGTTTCCCAGGTCATGTCCCAACAGCCCAAAATAGCACGGCCCAATTACGCACACCTCAGGATATTAAACTTTTGTGCGCCTCTTTGTCGCTGTTTAATTCATTCTATTCGAACTTTGACTCAACAAATCTCAGATACAAGACACGACCCGTCGAAGAATTCTGTGTCGAAATATTGACAGACGCCATAAAGGGAAACTAGAGCTCTGGCCCTTGGGAGGTTCGCAGAGGAACGGGCTACAGCCTACCTGGGACTCAAAAAAATTAACTGTCTCCGCCAATTTAGATTTTTCCTAAACCAGAAAGGGTTCCGTAGACCCCAGATTTACCAGCGCTCCGAAGTAGCGATGGAGACTCTACAGGAGACACGAAAAACAGAAGAAACTCTGCAGTTATATGAGCGTTGTTCAGTTCCGCTGCTGCATAGACATCGTGCCCTCTTCGCCTCCGTGCGCTCGTACGGCCTGTCTAGTTGGGCAGAACTCTCTTGTATAAAGGGAGAAAAATGTCCTGGCTTCCTCAGTCTACCAGACAATTTCAATTGTTCTGCCAACTTGATCACTCTCAACTCACAATGGGTTCTCCAAAGTCGCTGTTTTCTTCGTCTCTGTCGCCGTCGCCTCTGCTATTCCCACTACACTACCACCAACGAGTGCAACGTGGGCACGTTGCAGTGCTGTATGCCTCGTTGCCTTTCATGTTGGTGTGTATGAACTAACAACTTCCCGCTGTAGGCCAGTCCACCCAGGACTCCCAGAGTGCGGCTGCGCAGAATCAATTTGGGCTTTTCAACTTGGCCACTGGCGTTATCACCGGCTTCATTGGTCCAATTGCAATCCCATTAGTATCAAGGACGCTTTTGGTACTGTTCTAACTGGCATTTACTATTTCCTTTAAGTAATCTTGGTGGGCGCTGAACTTTGCCACAGTAATGCCAACCCTGTCTGCTGCGAGGATAACACGTTCAGTATGTTTTTTTTTGGACCGTGGTTTGGTTTGTTGATCAATCGTCCTCCTAGAGTTATTGCACTTGGTTGCATCCACGTTAACGTCAATGTTTAAGCTTGCTTAGGGCTAGCCACGGGGTCGTTTGAGTTTTCCTTGGCTCGTTTTAGATACGCTATTCTCCTTCCGATTTATGTCCGGGGAACCCTACCTAATGTGATACTTACACATTCTCGATGACCCTGAGAGAAGCGGTGCATGGATTTGTTATCCGCTTTTGTTTGAGCTCCTTTGTCTCTTCAGACTTGAAAAACTGGGACTCAGCGCAGTACAATAATCGTTTAGGTTACCGAGGGTGAATCGCTAAGGCCTAAGGCCGTGTATCGGCAAGCACCATAAGTACCATCCATCTCCTACTCCCAATGCTTCGGTACCCGGAGACCCCATCCGTTGGGCATCATGACGCACTTGCACCATACACCATACACACAATGACGCCCTACCAACTACGCATCCCCTAATTGGCAAGTGATTCTCTTTGATGGAGCACCTTCGTGCTTCACCCAGTTGGGGTGTTTCGGCGTTTCGAAAAACGGAAATATTGCAACGTAGTCGCGCGCTTCCTCACCACAAACAAGAGGCAGGCAAGGGAGGAGCGTAGATTTGGTCCTTGTTTGAAAGCACTTTTGACGTACCAAAATCCTTCGATCACGGAGAACTGTAAGACCCTGTCTTCAACCTACCACAGCGATATTCGCGTGAAGCTCGAGAGAGAAATCAAACACAACAATGCCAGTGTCCGCTCACCGCAATCTGACTTTAAGACCCCCTGAGGTGTGTTTACAGGAATGGGCCTCCGTATGGCCATACTTCGACCGAGATCGACGGAGCAGGTCCAGGAGCCGAATATGAGGTTGGAAAGAAGAGGAGTTATAGTACACGTCCCAGAGCCAAAGTTGGTGATTTCATAGGCCTTGTTCTACTCGTCCTGTATCGACCTCTAGTTTGTTTCGTTATTAGGCGGTTACGCCATGTCTCACCAATTTTTGTTATATTCGCTCGGGGACCCATCGGACTTCGAAATACAACATCAGTCCTGATGCCACGCTATGCCTTTTTTATCACATCTGTGAATGCATCTCGTATGCTGAGCAGCAGATAGTCAAGCTGACGGCATTTGTATTGGTAGCAACACTTCAGAGGCAGTTTCAACGACCCGCCTGTGTTGATGTGGTTTTGAATGGTGCAAACAGGATGTTACATGTACCAAAGGATCTACGATCAGTTGGGCATACCAGACGAACGCATGATTTACAAACGGGGTCATGCAATTGTTAGATGAGAGCCTGAAACCATACGGTGCGGATAATCTTTCAATAGGGTAAGTATTCGGCACCGCTTAGGACTTGAGGGAGCACTATCGATGCCAGTTTAGACTTCTCCTTAAAACGGAAGGGATTTCGTAAACATTGGATTTACCGGCGCCCAGAAATAGAGCGTAAAGTGTCTACTAGAAGACACTAAAACCGAAAGAATTCTGTAATTACACAATGTGTTCGTGCGAGGCTGAGGAAGTTCTGCCATTGCGTATGCATTGCTCTCTCTTCTTCTCCGCACTTCCGCCCCACCTGGATGTTGGGACAAGACTCTCCAGTATAAAAGGGAAGGATTTTAGAGCAGTTTCCTCAGTTTACCAGACAAACCTCACTTCACACCCTTCAGCTAACAATGTTCGCCAAACTCGCTGTTGTCTTCGTCTCTGCTGCTGCCATCGCCTCTGCGATGCCCACCGACCCCATCAGCACCACCACCACTACCATCAACAAGTGCAATGTCGGTAGTTTGCAGTGTTGTATGTCTCGTTGTTACTCTTCACGCCATTGTGTCTGGGTTAACGCCTCCTCGCGATAGGCCAGTCCATCCAATCCCCCCATAGCAAAGCTGCGCAAGAACAACTTGGGCTTTTGAACTTGGCCGCTGGTGCAATCGACGGCCTCATTGGTGTTCAATGTAATCCTATTAGTGTCCTCGGCGCCCTTGGCACTGGCTCGAACTGGTATTCGCGATTCCCTCCGGCAGAATGTGCTAGTGCTAACTTTTTCTGCAGTAATGCCAACCCTGTCTGCTGCAAGGAGAATAAATTCAGTACGTATTCCTCTTTTTTTGACCGCGGTTCAATATGTTAAGTGCCATTTCTTTAGACGGCGTTGTCGCAATTGGTTGCACCCCCGTTAACGTCAATGTTTAAATTTGTTTGGGGCTTGTAAGAGAGGATGTTCCTGTATTCCAATGTTCAGTGTTCAATCTAGACATGCTATTCCTGATCTGTACGCCTCTGCCTAAAATGAGACTTACGAATTCTTGACGGCCTTACGAGTACTGGCGCATAAGCTTGTTATCTAGAACTTTTCAGGCTCATTACCTCAAGCAGGTTCACACTTTGAAACACTACGGCTCGATGTAGTGCAACAACCGTTCTGGTTGTTCGGGCTTGATAGTATGGAGCTCGAGTATCGGTGATAATTGTAAATATCATTTGTTAACTTCCTCCCACTCCCCTGGCACCGATCGACTCCGTTACCCCAACATCGTGACACGCTCGCAATCGCCGCTGGATGACGTCCTGCTAACTACAGCCTTCCCTAACTGGCAACTGACTTCCCTTAACGGAATGCCCCGGTGAGTATCCGGCCGGTCGGGGTACTTGGGTGTTTCTTAGTTGGAATAAATGAAATGTAACTGCGCTTTTTAATTAAGCAGGCGAGCAAAGTAGCAGTAAGGCGTGGAATTGGTCCATTTTCGGAAGCTTTTTTTACCCAGTCTCCCTACAAAATCCCTGATCACGGAGAGCAGCTCATTGCCCTGTCTACATCTCTAAAACAGCGATGTTCAATATAAATTCTCAAGGGACATTAAACGCATTTGTGCTGACTCCCACCCGCAGCAATCAACCGAGAAAGGTAGCTCAAGGGGCGTTAATAGGAATGCTCAACCGTAGCCAATACGCCGGCGGGGATCATCAAAACACACACCGGAGCCGAATGCTGGGCCGAACAGAAGAGAAATTTCAATGGAGGTTTCAGACCCAGGGGGGAGACCGAAGTTGGTAATTTCACAAATTTGTTCGGCGCACTTGTTTCCAGCATTGAGTGTGTTCAATCCCACTGAGGGCTTCCAGCGTGAATGTTACTTGAGTATTTCTGAGTGCGCTAGACAACCCCGTCATTCTGTTGCCGAACTCGATCTCAGTTTCTACCCCGACTAAACTACGAAACGCACTGGATCTCAAGGGTGCTGACCGCTCCGTCGGAGTTAAACAGGATTACATCCACGCATCTTAATTTGGATATCTCTATGCCGGAAGTGGTTTCGTAAACTCAACGTGTATTGTCATTCAAGAACAGCGCAAAAAATACACTAAAAAAACCAAAAGAGTTTTGAAGTTACACAATGTGCTAGTTGTACGAAACTGAAGGAGCCCCGCCATCGGGTAGGGCATGCAGCGTTTCTACTCTCTTCGCTTCCGCACTTTCACCTCGTCCACTCAGCTGAATGAGGCAGGAACTTTCTAATATAAAAAAGAAAGTTTCGTCCTAGATCCTTCAGTCTGCCAGACGCACCTTCAGCTGTTCTCTCAACTTTGTACTCCTCAGCTCACAATGTTCACTAAACTCGCTATTCTTTTCACCTCTGCTGCTACCATCGTCTCTGCAATCCCCACCGACCCCATCAGCAGCACTACCACTACCATCAACAAGTGCAACGTCGGTAGCCTGCAGTGCTGTATGCATTTAAATCCCCTCTCGGTTATCACCACATCAGAGCTGATACACTTTCGCTCCAGGCCAATCCGTACAGTCGCCCCACAGTAAAGCCGGACAGCAGCAACTGGGTGTTTTCAACTTGGCCGCTGGTGCAGTTGACGGCTTCCTTGGTGTTCAGTGCAACCCCATTAGCGGCCTCATTGGTGCTGGGACCGGCTCCAACTGGTATGTACTTCTTTGGGAATTTTGTATGGAATGAGTGTTGAGCGCTGAGCACTGACTTTCTTCTCTGCGCCGTAGTAACGCTAACCCCGTGTGCTGCAAGAGGAACATCGAGAGTGAGTGTTTCTTCTTTTTTTGTGCTGTGGACTAGATTTATTGATCGATCGTTTTTCTAGACGGTGTCCTCGCTATTGGCTGTACCCCTCTCAATGTCAATGTCTAAGCTGGCTCGAAGCTTGTAGCAGGGGATGTTTGTATATTTTGTGGTTCCAATGCCTAGATGTGCAATTCCCTGTATGACCTGCGTAAAGGATTTTGTATGCCCTCCTAGCCAATGTGATGTTTGTAAATTTCTACCAGCTTTGTGAGAACCGATTGTGGGGACTATCAATCAGCCGTAAATACAACAGCAACTACTCCCACTCGTTACTCGAGACTCTTGTCATCACCTGCCGTGTACGTCATTCTGAACCGTTCGTCGTTCTGTCCTTTATCCGCACGTTCCTCGTCCGGTGAAATTGAGAACCATAAAACACATCAAGAACCAAGGTGACCTAACACGTAAACGGGCAATATGGCTGAAGTTGCTAGAGACGGCGCCGGACAGAAACGAAAGGTGCTGCCAAAAATCCCACCAATCTTAAAGCAAGGAACCGCGAAAACACTACCTGAACGACGGCCACGCTCTCTGCGCTTCGCGAGTATAATATGTCAACAACATAAACACCACGGGTTCAACCTGAAAAAAATAGGGAATACTGGTGCAAAGAAGTGTGACACAAACCACAGTGCCCAGCAATTCCGGGTCCAGTGAGGAAAAAGCAAGCGAGAAAAGCCGCTGGCCTGGGGAAGTATTTGGTGATGATTGCAGGGAGTGACGGCGACGTGATCAAGCGTAAAAGACCGACCACGGAGCAGGCCTAACTGCGAGATTAAGTTGGACTATCTTCAATAAACCGGTATCAACCTCCGAGCATATGACTCCCATCAGCAGTGCTACCCCATTCTCGTAGGTTACTTACCCTATGAAACTGTGAATTTCGGAATTTGGGGCGGAAAAAAGATATCCACGAAACTACTCGAAGTGGCTTTCAAAGGCAATTTGCTGCACGAGATGTGCCAGGGCGTTGTAAAGGCGGGGAACATGCCAAGATAGTTTTCGGACCCGGTGACGAAAATCACGGGAATGGTTTCCTTCTTCGGAGTCTTCGTAGTTTAATGAAACTTTGAGGAAATGGGTTTAAGTTACTATATACTAGCCAAAGAGATCAAACCCACCTTCCCGTCTAACTAAACAAGGTCAATGGTCCTAACAGGTGTCCCTTAATTTGCTTGCTTGGGTTCCACGACCGAAAATGCTCTTGTGTTTCGTGAGTTAATTGAGGTATGCTATTCTCTGGACGACTTGTGCGCGGTCCCGGATCAGTACGGAAAGTCTGCATGCCACTCCTCAGTTTAGCTCCCACGGAAAGTTTTTAACAACCTTGGCGTACCGGGTCATAAGTTTTTTGATTGTTTTTCTTGTCTTTCAACGTCCCAGAACAGTGGACTTGATGCAGTACAAAATTGTTCAAGTCGTTCAGGCTTGGCATTGTGGAGGGGTTGTATATCAGTGAGAATCATGAACGTTATCCGTTCCCCTCCCCGGCACCCATCGACCCCCTTTACTTTGATGTCATGCAACACGTCCACCACCGCCACGAGAGCAACTGCCTTCTTCCTAACTGGCAAGTAGCTTCTTCACAAAATAAGGAAACAATAGCAACACGGTGATTTTATTTTAAAAACAGAACCACCGTAATGGAGTTTCGCTCCTTTACCAAGCGGGGGAGGAAAGCGGCCGTGGGGGATAGATTTTTGGAAAACTCAGAAGCCCTTTCGACAACGATTGCCCCACTAAAATTCTTGGTCGCGGAGAATCATCAATGTCCCTTCTATACCATAAAAGAGCGATATTCCCGTGAGGCCCTCGAGAAACGCTCGACGCACCAATACCAATGCTCGTTTGCCACAATCTAGCCATAAGACCTGCCGGGGGTGCGTTGATAGGAACGCGCTTCCATATGGCCAAGCCTCGACCGAGATCGACAAAGCATATCCCGGAGCCGACTACAAGGCTTAGAGGGAGTGATGTTACAGTACAGGTTCCCGAGCCAGCGGAGAGAGCAATATTGATGATTTTTGGTTCAACTCGTTCAGCCCCCGGTGTAATTCATCCCACTAAGGACGTTCAGCGTGAACATTACTTGAGCATTTTCCGAATGTGTGGGATGGTCGTTCTGTCCTCTTTTCAGAATCAGGCTGCGTTTATACAACGTGTGCACCCTCTGGAACTACCGAGAATACTGCAGTTCTCGATGGTGTTGCGCGTTGCGCGAATACATCCGTACATCTAAATTTAGATTCCACCAGGCCAGAAGCAGGTTCACAAAGTCGATCAGTGTCAACATTCCGAATAACACAAGAGGGATCCGTGAAACACGCTAAGGAATCAAGGGAACTCTGGAATTTATACAGCCTGTCTAGGCATGCGAGGTCGAACGAGCTCTGCCATTGGGCTGGGTACCCGTAAGCACCATTTTTTGCTCTCTTTGCTTCGACACTTTCACCCCGCTCACTCAAGCCGGGCGGGGCGGGACTCTCTGATATAAAAGAGAGAGGAATTATCCCAGTTTCTTCAGTCTACTAAACAATCCCAGTTGTTCTCTCAACCAAATCACTTTCAACTCACAATGTTCTCTAAACTCGTTGTTTTCTTCGTCTCCGTCGCTGCCGTCGCCTCCGCTGCCACGACCACCAACGAGTGCAACGTTGGTACCTTGCAGTGCTGTATGTCTCGTTGTTATCACTTGCGTCGGGGTGTTTGACCTAACACCTCGCCATAGGCCAGTCCATCCAAGCCGGCCAGAGCGCGGCTGCGCAAGATCAATTTGGGCTTTTTAACTTTGCCGCTAGTGCCTTCGACGTGTTCTTTGGTCTTCAGTGCAACCCCATCAGTGGCCTCATTGGTACTGGTGTTGGCTCTAACTGGTATTCATGATTCTCTTCGACTGAGCACGCCGAGTGCTGACTTTTTGCATAGCAATGCCAACCCTGTCTGCTGTGAGGACAATTTGTTCAGTACGTGTCCCTTTTTGTCCTTCGAGCCGTGGCTTAGTTAGTTGATCATTTGTTCTCCTAGACGGCGCCATCGCTGTTGGTTGCACCCCTGTCAATGTCAATATCTAAGCTCGTTCGGGGCTTGTAACGGAGGTTGGCTTGCGTGGTTTTGGGTTTCCAGTCTCTCGATATGTTATTCTCTGTGTAACCTGTGTGCGAAATGTAGTATGCCTCTGGTTAAGGTGTTAGTTGCGTGTTTAGTGGCGTGTTCTTGACGACCTTGTGGGAATTTGTGAGCAAACACCAGCCGCCCGGCGCGCTCCAACAACTTGAGCCTTAGTGAAATTTTTTGGGGCTCTTGTCATTGCCTGCCAGTGTTTACTTCGTGCCGCTCGTCGTTCCATCTTGCGAGCCACACGTTCCTGACTTAGTCCACTACAAACGTGTCAAAACCGGAACTTAGGTATCGGCCAGGGCTTTTGGATGCTGTCTATTGTTATCATTCCCACTGCTTCGAAACCTAGGCGCCCGACGCCCCGTCGTGCTCAGAAAATGCGGGGTGGGGCCTTGGCCGATAGGGGTCTTCGTCCGCCACTGGTGGGTGGGCTAGGACCTTGCTTGATTGTGACATTGCATATGCACCTCTCGAGCCCCGACTTCATTTCGCCCAATTTCAAGTATGCCCGAAATGTCTTTGGAGAGCCACTGCTGTTATGACGTGTATTATCCTTTTGGTCGGGGTCTCAATCCGTCTCAAGGTCTGTGTTCTCTTTGTTCTTTCGCCAAATGATTCGAACCCTCTTAGAGTTTTTGTGTTCGAATTTCGTACCATAGGTTCCGAAAAGTGGGAAACGAGTCTATTAGAAGAGTACTGAAGGAAAGCGAGCACGATCGCGTCCGATGTTCGTGAATATCAAGACCTGCGGTAACGCCACAACCAGGCTGGGATCACGAGACCGGTAACCTCGGGACAGATTCAGAGAACAAGAGGCGTGAGTACTATGTAATATGTATTGAAATCGGTTCGAATGTTGCGCATGACTATGAGAGTGAAGGATTTTGATTAAGTTGGAACTTGAAGAGTTTCTTGACGACCAGGCAGGTGAGACGAAGTGACAACACCGACGTATTGCCCCAACCCCACGCTTTCAGGTCTACGTGCGATCCGCATATATTGTGTCTGATTCAAAGAGAGGGAGAGTGGGAGACAACACCGAGAGTAGTTCAATGTCGAAGCAGGAAGGCTGAGAAGGTGCAGGAAGTCGAGTTGTCTGCGTTCAGAGTCTTCAGACAGCGCCTGTGATGTGTCACATGTCACATCGGGTGAAAGAAATTACGGCCCGATCTTACCGTCACCATGCACTGAGATCTCACTGGGGGCGACTTATCTCGAATAAATACCATTGTGCTTCACCGCCCAGCTGGGGTACTTTGGTGCTTCTTATACCAAGTTTCACCTCCTTACAAAGAAGTGGGAAAGGATAACAACAGAGGGTAGGTCTGGACCATATTCAAAGACTCTTTTGACAGCATTTGTCCCCCTCAAACCCACCATCATGAAGACACTAAAGCAGCAACATCAATGGGAAATTCCCGAAGAACATCAAATACGCGAGTGCCATTGTTCGCTTGCCACACTCTGGTGATAGGATCAGCCCGAGGTGCGTTGATAGGAACGCGCTTTTGGATTGCCCGTACCTCGTGCGGATCAACGAAGCACAATCCGGAGTCCGGATACTGACCATGCCAAAAGGTGGAAACGTTACGGCAAACGTTCCAGACCAAATTGGGAGAGCGAAGTTTGTAATTTCACAGTCCACCCCTTATCGACCCCTCGGTGTGTTGAATCCAGTTGAAGGCTTTCTGGGTGCTACTCGATTATCCATGAGCGTGCTATGCGATTACCGTGTCAGAATTGTGCTGCCCCTGTACAATGCAGGCGCCCCCCCGGAAAATATGGAGCGTACTGCAGTTCTTAACGGTGCTGCCTTGGGGTTAAAATCCATATATCTTAAACCCAGTCAGAAGCGGTTTCGTAAATTCGTTGAAATTAATGCTCAAAACTAGCGCAAGAAGGAAATGTGAAACATACTAAATATCAAAAGAACTCAGGTTGCCCAACACGACGTCCGTACGAGGTTGAAGGAGTTCCGCTCTTGAGTTAGGTGAACCTTTTTTTTTTTGCTCTCTTCGCTTCCGTGTAATTTACCTCGTCCCCTCAACCAGAGATGGGCAGGTCTCTGATATAAAAGGGGAGAAATTTCGTCCCAGTTTCCTCAGTCTACCGGACAAATCTCAGCTGTTTTCTTAACTCAATATCCACAACTTACAATGTTTTCCAAGCTCGCTGTTGTCCTCGTCTCTGTCGCTGCCCTCGCCTCCGCTGCCACCACCACTACCAACGAGTGCAACGTTGGTACCTTGCAGTGCTGTATGTCTCGTTGTTACCCTTCGTGTCGGCGTGTCAGGGCTAACACCTCACTGTAGGTCAGTCCATCCAAGCACCCCAGAATCAAGCTCTCCAAAACCAATTCGGGCTTGGTAACTTGGCCGCTGGTGCAATCAACGGGTTCGTCGGTGTTCAGTGCAACCCCATCAGTGGCCTTATCGGTACTGGCGTTGGCTCCAACTGGTATTCATGGTTCTCTTCGACTAAGCGCGTAGAGTGCTGATTCCTTCCGTAGCAATGCCAATCCTGTCTGCTGCGAAGATAATCTGTTCAGTATGTGTTTCTTTTGTTTTCGGGACTGTAGTTGGTTTGTTGATCGGTCATTCTCCTAGACGGCTTCGTCGCTGTTGGTTGCGCTCCTGTCAATGTCAATGTCTAAGCTCGTTCGAGACTGATAGCAACAGGAAGCGTTCAGATGTTTTGTGGTTCCTGTCTCTAGACGTGCTCCTCCCTGTATGGTCTCTGTATGCCAAATCTTGTATACCTGTGGTTAAAGTGGTCCTCGTGAATTCTCGACGACCTTATGAGAACTGGTTGTGACCACTATAGATCAGCTACCAACACAACAGCACCTAATCCACATCTCCTGCCAATCAGCGGGGTTCCTTGAGGTCCTTGCCATCGTCTACCGGAGGTATCGCCCCAAACTACTTATGGTTTCGCCCCAATCTTACTACATATCATGTTCGGACTGGCGTAACTTTTGCTTTGCACTAATCTCTTTACAAATTGTAAGTTTATTGAGCGGGTTTCGATTACAGTCTGCGTCCCCTGTGGCTTAACTCTGAGAGCCCAGCGATATGCGCAACGGGGGACATAGTCTAAGGGGGGAGGGGCATAGAGAAATCTGGCATGAAGCGAAATATGATGGCACAAGTCCGCGTGCGTGTGTAACGTGCGTGTGTTTCAACCGAATACCTGAGAGATATAATGAGGCGCCATTGAGCGTCCAAGAAGAGAGGCCCAGCGTCGGCGTGGTTCCTTCGACAGCCTCCCCCCAACCAACTCTCTCAATTACACTCACAATCAGAACAAGCTTCAACGCCAGACGGGCGTATTTTCCCATTTTGTATCCCAGCTCACCTCTGCAATGTCATTTAACGTCCAGGAAGGACGAGAGGCCAGAGATAGATTCACGACACGTGCCGAGAGAAGGTTTATTTCCTCCTCCACGCAGACCCAGGAATTGGTAGTCGCAGAAGGTTTTGAACGACATGAGGCAAAGAAGAGTTCTATTAGATACTTGGTCAGCGTTGTTTAACACCCAACTGTCCAACCCAATCTTTGAACATTGAACTCCTGTATACACAGACGCACACGCGCGCTATGGATCACGAACTAGAAACTGGGCTGGACATCATCCAGCTGGGGTACTTCGGTGCTTCTTCCAGCCGATTTGCTGTCTTAGTGTTTCGCTTCTTTACACAGAATGGGGAAAGGATAATAGCAGAGGGCAGTTTTGGACCATATTCAAAAGCTCTCTCGGTTGTCCCCCTAAGCTCTTTGTTCACTTATTGTCCCGCCCCCACCATATAAAACAGCGATATCTGCGTGAAATTCCCGGGGAACGTCAGACACCTCAGCGCTAATGCTCGCTCGCCGCTATCTAACGTTAGGCCAGCCCGGAGTGTGTCGATAGGAACGCGCTTTTTGATAGTTTTTTGATTGTCCATACCTTAGCGCGGATCAACGAAGCACAATTCGGAGCCGAACACCAACCAAGCCGAGGAGAAGAAATAAAGGTCCCAGACCCAAGGGGAGAGCGAAACTGGTAAATTCATAGAATTCCATTCAAATCATCCGCTATCGACCCCCGGTGCGTTTAGTCCCCCTGAAGAATTTCTGCGCGAACAGTTACTTGGTATTTCCGATTGCACTCGACGACCACGTTACTCTTTTACTAGACTCAGGGTGCATCTAGCCTTACGATCCGAGTGCTCCCAAGAAAATATGGACATTAAAACTGCAGGTCTCAACGGTGCTGGTCGTTGCATCAGAGCTAAGATCCATCCATCTCAGGCACCGCCAGAAGTAGTTCCGTAAAACTCGTTATCTATTAGCACTCAAAACTAGCGCAAGAAGAAGCCATGAAACACATAATAAAAAAAACAAAAGAACTTTGAGGTTGTACAACATGTCGCTCGTACGAAGCCAAAGAAATTCCGACATCACGTTGGGCAAGCAGTGTTTTGCTCTCTTCCCTTCCGTGTCTCGATCTCGCCCACTCAACCTGGGCCAGACGAGAATTTTTCAATATAAAAGGGAGGAATTTTATCCCATTTTTCTCAGTCAACCAGATACATCTTCTGTTGTTCTCCCGACTTAACCACTCTCAACTCACAATGTTCTCCAAGCTCGCTGCCGCCTTCGTCTCTGTTGCTGCCGTCGCCTCCGCGATGCCCGCTGCCACCACCAACAACGCATATAACGTCGGTACGTTGCAGTGCTATATGTCTGTCGTTGTTGCTCTTCATGTACCGGTGTGGTTGAGCTAACGCCTTCTCGCTATAGGCCAGTCTATCCAGGCCCCCCAGAGCGCGGCTGCGCAAAGTCAATTTGGGCTCTCGAACTTGGTCGCTGGTGATATCACCAGCTTCATTGGTGCCCAGTGCAACCCCATTAGCGTCCTCGGCGCTTCCGGCACTGGCTCTAACCGGTAACTCATTTTTCCTTCTGACGAGTGCTCGGTGAATGCTGACTTTTGCGTAGCAATGCCAACCCTGTCTGCTGCGAGAATAATACCTTTAGTGCGTATTTATTTTTGTTTGTGGGTTGTAGTTTAGTTTGTTGATTGGATGTTCTCCTAGACGGCGTTGTCGCTCTTGGTTGCACCCCCGTCAATGTCAATGTCTAAGTTCGTTCGGAGGCTTGTAGCAAGGGGTGGCTCGTGTGGTTTCGGGTTTCTGGTCTCTAGATATGTTATTCTCTGTGTGACCTGTATGTGACTTGTGTGTGATTCTTTGAACTCGAGTCCGCATACATGACCACCGAACTTGCCCAGAGGTTTACACATCCAAAGTCCTACTGGGCCCTCTACACCCTCGAAAATTAAATGTCACAAAAACTGAAGTTAGATTGACTTTCACTTCTGGTTACACGGCTTTGATAAAGTCGGATTATACATGGACGAAGCGCAGTGTTCCGAAGGCGGTGCGTTAGGGCAACCTGTCTGTGTTCCCCCTTCGGCTCAGCAACCATGACTATGGGGGACCTTTGCCATCCCCAAAAACCTTGCGCAACTTCCATTCCTCATTACCTTAGCCTCCTCTGTCATAAGGCAATACAAGATAGCTCACCAGAGTCATACACGGAAGAGGGCAGTAACGGTAGCCCAGAGGTCCGATATGACGAGTGTCACGTTGACTTATCAAGCTATAGCCATAATTGATAGCAAATATGCGGAGTTCAAAGTTTTGACCGGCCACCACTAGGCCACCTATCCCAATCCTTCAGGATTCAACCAAGCCTCCTCCCGAAACTATCGAAAATTGGTTTTTTACATTTTTATGTATGTCTGGAGAAGACTGGGTGCTTAAGATGTGCTCAAGAAATTGCTGGAGAGTGGTATCTGCAGCATATGAGCTATGTTCAAGGAGGCCACGTGACCGGAAAGTCATCCCACCAATTGTGAAAGTGCCAGACTGAACCTCGGAACTCTGGACTACCGTAGGCAAAGGGTACATGCTATGCAGCCCGCGAAGCATTCTTGACCGAGACGGCGTCAGCACTCTCGGCACCACCTCCTTCCGCCTCTCGTCCCCAAAACTCGAGGCAGTGGAGGTGCATTTACAAATGTTGGTTAGCCAGGCTGTGATCCATCTACCAAAGACGGAAAGTTGCAGTAGTAGGGACCCCATCTCCCGTATTTTCTGAGCGCGTACTGAAGGCGGTGGGTATTGAAGCGGTCGGGGAGGGAGAACAACAAGCAACAGACAGACTCAAATGCTTGCCAATATCTAACTTCCAGCCTTATCAAACCCGGTACAGCGGGATTCCAGGGGTCCTGGTGTTATACACAAACTATACGTAACCAGTAGGTACCCCGAAACTGGACAAAGTTCACGGACCATGGAAGAACAAAGCTAAGGTTTGATGATTCATTAAAGGGTGCGGTGCAGTACGATTACGTCCTCTACTACAAGCCCAGAGCGAACTTAAACGCGGACATTGACGGGGGTGCAACCAATAGCGACAACGCCGTCTAGAAGCACGATTAATCAACAAACCAAACCAGTTTTCAAAACAAAAAGGAATACATACTCTTTTCACTCTTTTCGCAGCAGGCAAGGTTGTTATTGCTACGCAAAAGTCAGCACCCAGCGTGCTCAGCGGAAGAGATTCATACCATTTGGAGCGAACGCCAGGACCAGTGGGGCCTCTGACAGGGGTGCACTGAAGGCCAACGAACCCGGGGCCGGTATAATCAGCGGCCAGGTTCAAAAGCTGAAGTTGACTTTGCACACCCGCACTCTGGGGGGGCTGAATGGACTCGCCTGGTAGTGAGAAGGTGTTAGCTCAACCACACCGACTGCGAAGGGTAACAACGAGACATACAGCACTGCAAGATACCAATGTTGCACACGTTGCTGGTAGTGGTAGCGGGCATCGCAGTGATGGTAGTGGAAGCGGTGGCGACGGCAGCGACAGAGACGAAGACAAGAGCGAGCTTGGAGAACATCGTGAGTTAAGGGTAGCTAGGTCAGAGGAACAACTGAAGATGTGTTGGTTGACTGAAGAAGCTGAGGGGAAATTTCCCTCCCTTTTATATTGAGGATCTTCAACGGTCAACCTCGTACGAGCGACATGTTGTGTAACCTCAAAGTTCTTTTGGTTTTTTTTAGTGTGTTTGATGGATTCTGAATGAACTATTTTTGGGTGCGAATGAACAACGAGTTAACCAAAGTTACTTCTGGCAGGGGTTTGAAATGTATAGATCTCAACTTCGATGCAGTGACCGGGACTGTTGAGAACTGCACTACTCTCCATGGTTTCTCGGAGGATCCTTATTGTACAAATCCAGCTTGAGTCTGGTAACAGCATAGTGTAGCCGTCTAGCACACTTAGAAAGGTTCGTGTCCATTATTCACGCTCAGGCTGAAAGTTTTCAGCAAGATTAGGCATACCGGCAGTCGATAGCGAGCAATTTGAACGAGCTCCGTGAAATTTTCTATCAGCGCACCTCGGGCTGGACCTATCGTTCTATCGTGGAGCGAACACTGGGGCTAGTGTGATTGACAGTCCCCGAACAGTCCGAGCTAATATCTCCGTTTTAGTGCATCAGGACGGGAGTTTTGTACTAAGTCGTAGTGTTGCCGCAGGCCCGACTCCAAGCCGCGAGTCACAGGAACCAAACCGGTGTTAGTTGAGCACTAGTCGAACAAGGGGCTTCCGACTTCTCTGGGAACCACTCAACTAGCCGAGCCGAGTGAACGACGGCGAATCCGCTCAAGCCGCTATTAAGTTTCCTTTTGGAGGGCTCGAGTTGCAGGGGGACAAGGGGGCGCGTCCACCTTATTTGGGCTTCACAAAGATTTAGCCATCAATTCATTGTTGCGCAGATTCCCACGGCGCAAATGGCTCATTTTCACGAAATCAGGGTGCTCTTTCATAAGAGAGCTCTAGATACCTGTTCATCCTCATTGAGCAGTTTAAAAACTTTTGTACTATAGTTTCTGGATGCCTAGCTACACATTTATATGTACTTTTGTAGCAAAATTCGTTGTAATTGTAGCATAATACCACGTCCATCACCTGGTGTACACCCTGTATTATTATTAGAACACGGACAAACTAGGAGGGAGATGAAAGGCGAGTTGGATAGATATGATAGTATTTTACCACCATCTTCGAATGCACGCTCAGGTCCACCACTTTCATCGTTCTCCACTTAAGTGGGGCCTACCTGACGTCCCCGACGGCGGCCTTCCATCAGGTGGTTCAACCAGCCTATCATCTACCCCCGGTGCACTCAGTCCGGCTGCAGATTTTCAGGGTGGGCGCCACTTGAGTACCTCCGATTGCGCTAGGCGACCACGTTACCAATTTGCCAGACTTAAGCTGCGTCTGTTTGACGATGCGGGTGCGCCCCGCAAAATATGGAGTGTGCCACACTTCCCCAGCGGTGTTGGTCGCTGCACCGGAGTTGAACGTTGGGATCTATTCATCTTGAAGATCTGCCAGAAGTAACTTTGGTTAACTCGTTGTTCATTCGCACCCAAAAATAGTTCATGCAGGATCCATCAAACACACTAAAAAAAACCAAAAGAACTTTGAGGTTACACAACATGTCGCTCGTACGAGGTTGACCGTTGAAGCAGAAAATCCTCTATATAAAGGGAAGGAAGTTTGTCTTAACTTCTTCGGTCAACCAACACATCTTCAGCTGTTCTCTCGACCGAACCACTCTCAATTCACAATGTTCTCCAAGCTCGCTCTTGTCTTCATCTCTGTCGCTGCCGTCGCCACTGCGGTACCCGCTTACACTGCCTCCACTGTGGTGCCCCCTTCCACTATTTCCGCTGCGGTGCCCGCTTCCACTACCACCGCTGTGGCCTCCGGTCACAATACCACTGATGTGTGCGCCTTTGGTACTGGCGGCTTCCACCAGGGTAGTGGTACCCCTTGGTGCTGTATGTCTGGTTGTCACCCTTCGCGTCGGCGTGTTAAAGCTAACACCTTCTCGCTATAGGCAAGTCCATCCTGGACGCTCGGAGTCCGGCTTCCCAACAAGAACTTAATTCTGTGAAACCCGCGCCGCCAAGGGCCGCCAATACTATCTATAACTTCATTGGTGTCCAATGTACCCCCATGGACGTCCCTGGCTCTTTCGATAGCGGGATTCAGTTTAACTGGTGATTCATTTTTTCTTTTGACTGAGTGCTTGACCAGTGCTGAGTTTTTGCATAGCGACTTCCAACCCTGTCTGCTGCAGGAATAATTCCTTCAGTACGTATTCTTTTTGTTTTCTTGATTGTGATTTGGTTTGTTGATTGATCGTTCTCCTAGGCGGCGTTGTCGCTCTTGGTTGCACCACCGTGACTCTCGAATTCTGAGCTCGTTCGAGGCTTTGAGTGTCTGGTCCCTAGTAGATATGTTATCCCCCGTGTAACTCGTGTGTGCAAAATGTTGGGTGACTCTCTGGCCAAGGTGATACTGTACACACCTGTCGTATTTTAATAACCTTGTGTGGATCAGCTGTGGCACCTGTGGATATTATTTTGAGGCTCTCGTCATAACCCACCCCGGGTAGTTAATTTGAACCATTCGTTGTTCCATCTCCCGGGCCCACCGCTTTGATACCAACCGCCTTCCGCCCCGTTGCACTCGGAAGGTACGGGATGGGGCCTTACTACCCATCTTTTTGACCCAGCGTTTAAGCTTCGGGATCTAAGTATATCCCACCCAACTCGTCGATCCCTTTCGTGATCCCCTTTCATTCCGTCCTTGTCGGTTACTCAGATCCTTCTAGGGTTTCCTGTCTGACGTTGTATCAAAGACACATTCCTCATCTACTTGTCCACTGGTTTTACTTTTCAATTTCTTAGCCCTCGACTAGCGCATTTGGTGACCGCCGTATACTCGTACATACCTTGAGGCCCTCAATTGCGTGTATTCTTCTCCGTCGTCCTTCTCTCCATTTCTACTTCTTAAAGTCGGGATTTTGTTTGGCATATGAAGCCGGAAATAGACTCACGACGCGTGCCTAGGGAGGTTTATTTATTTTTTCGTGCAACCCAGCATCCACGCAGTCCCAAAAATAGAGGGTGTCAAAAGACACGAGGCCTGAAACTTGAAGCTTGAAGGCCTAACATGGAAGAAGGTTTGAAAATTGAACTTGTGTGGTTGAGTTGGTTTAACCATGGTCCATTACACCGACCTGAGCTTGGGACCTTGAGAAACCACCAAATATGTACCGGAGGGCGCCCATTTCGGTAAGTATCTTATTCTTATTGGTCGATCTAGCCACTTGGCTGGATTTGTTCAACACCTTCACACACGCATCTATGGAATACGAATTCGAAACAGGGCTATACACCATCCGCCGGTCCCCGGTCCCAAAAATCATAGGCAGAAATTCTGCCGAAGACGACTCTTAAGAGCCTAAAGACGTTTAGGGGCAACCGCTCAGTGCACCCATCACGGACCACACGACTCTTTTACTCCGTCACTCAGGGGGGGGTTAGTTTTTACGTTACATGTGGGAGGGATCGTGGACGTGTGGTTGGGGATCAAGGGGAAGATTATGGCTGCGTTGCATGATGTGGATGTGGAGGATGTGTTTGAGTATTCTGCGAATCTGAAATGGGCGATTAGGGGGCAGCCGTAGCATGGAGATGATGTTTACACGTATGTAGATCTTCTTGTGGAGCTTTGACCGCTAGTAGGATTGGATCGGAGAATGGGTATTGGGGATGGGCTGTGCCGACGGAGCGTCCGCGGTATACACCGGTGAGTTGTTTCCTTGCGTTCGCTGGCTTTATGGGAGAGCTGATGGATTAGGCAGGTTGTGGCGTGGTCGCCTGTTTGCGACTCCGATAACGCCACCTGATGTACGCGGTGCTGTCAAATGAACCGAGGTTAACTGAACGAATAGGCTAGAAGCACCGAAGCAGGGGGGGCGGGTGTTCATATTTACGTTTTTTTATGATTTTACTTGTCTCGAACGACAATGCTTTGATTTTTATCCTCGCGCATTTCGGCCCCAACCCTGTGTCTACGGAAGCCCATACGGACCTAGGTTTAAGTTTTATGAAAATCCAAGTAGCTCAAAACCTCACCATTCACACCCTCAGCCTGATTATCTCATGGAATAGCATCAACATCTAATGATCTAGGCGAGTATCTAATTTGGTACGTATGGGCTTCCGTACGATGAAACTGTGAGGCGACTTGGTCTCAGGAGTTCGTACCTGATGTGTAGCCACGTGAGTGGTGAAAACGACCCCTGCATTTACTTTTATACTGGAACAACCAAACCTACTGCTAAGGCGCGGTGGACGTAGACTAGGCTATGGTGATTGTAGGTGTTAATTGACCTATGCTGAGCGCATTACAAATCATCACATACTGTCCTGCGCTGCGGGATCAAGTACGTCTACCCTTCGCGTAGCAGTCCGGCCTTTGAACCACAAAGGTCAACCACACCCAAGTTCCCCTTCCTTTGAACTATTTAACCACAAAGAATAAAACAAACGAGGTAAACTGTCAGCAGCACTACGCAGCAGACACCTCCACCACAATCCACATCCAACGGCACACACCCAGAAATCTCTCTCGGCCCTCTCGGCGGTGCGTTCACTTTCTCGAGTCCAGGCAGACCTCCTTTCTGTATACCCTGTATCTCCTCTCGGTCTTCTGCGCCGTCTTCTGCACCTGTTGCTACGCCTTCTCCGTCTGGTGGGACGTCTCCGTTTCTTTCCTTCTGCTGGACGGAAGAATGATGGTGGGATGGGATTTTTCAATGTGGTCCGTAATTATGATATTCTTGTGTAACCTGTGTGCGAAATGTTATATGTCTCCGCTCAAGGAAATGCTCGCGTGCTCTTATGGTTTTGTGAGAATCCGTGAGGTCTGTGGATATCAGCTACCCGATACACAATGATAGCAACTTGAGCTTTAGTGGGATTTTTCGAAGGTTTTCATCACCGCCTGCTGTGGGTGTCCATCCCGGACCATTCGTTGTTTCTCTTGCAAGCCGCACGTCCCTGAGTTAATCCACAAGGGAATATAGCTACATACCCAAAATAACTACCGGACCCGGTGACAAAAGTCACGGAACCAGCTTCTTCCGTAAAGTCTCCACAGTAAGTATCTTTGATTGACACTCCGAGGCTGCGCCCTCTATCTAACTAAACCCGTACGGTCAATGTTCCAATCAGGCGCCTGTTTGTGTTTTTTCACGGTTTAGTCCAGATGTACTTCTGTCCAACCCACATATGATCGGTACGGAAATTCAGTACGTGTCCACTTAATGTGTTACTTATGAAATTTCGAGAGCCTCGGAACTTTGGCGTCGTGAAGCACTTGTAACACACACACACACACACACACACACACACACAGTGATGTTCTGTCAATTACAGCCTCGCCTAGCTGGGGGGGAGACAATCTCGAGGGAACACCACGGTGCTTCATCCAGCTTGGGTACTTCTGTGCTTCCTACTATTGCTTGAGGCTCTTATCATCGCCCGCCGCAGTATGCTTACTTTGAAACTATTCATTCTTCGTTTCGTCTCCCAATCTGTACGTCCCCTAAGCCGGTTCACTACTACATGTCAAGGCTGGAAATTAGATGATATCGGCGAGGGTTTTGGATGTCGTCTGTTGTTCTCCCTCTTACTGCCTTACCACACACACACACTCTCTCTCCGGGGGGGGGGGGATAAATGGATGATTTTCCGTTCGTCGTTAGTATAGCTCTCGACGCTGTAGCATTTACGAGGCTCTTTTGTGTAAAACCTTTCACCAACCCGCTTCGGAGAGTCGTATGTGAAAAGGGCGTTGGACTACTACTCTGTTATTTGCACAACAATTTTTTTAATCGAGATTCCGGTCTCTTTTTGATGCACTAAATTCGGTATATGCTACGTTACTCGAACTCTTTCCAGCTTCTTAACTTAACTCTCTCAACATGTATCTCCAGTAACCGTCGTATCGTTTACTTCGGATCGAGACATCCATCCAGCTTTTCTTGGAGGGTAAGAACGCCAGAAATAAATTCATGACACGTGCGCGTGTGCCTAGGGAGGTTGATTTTTTTTTTTTTTCTTGCAAACCCAGTCTTCACGCAATCCCAAAAATAGAGGGCGTCAAGAAGGGTTTGGATTTGTGTGGTTAAGTCGTGTCAACCATTACGTCGATACCGGAGAGGCCTGAGAAATACAAGAAAGCGCCCATTTCGGTAACTCCATCGAGTTACTTGGTTGGATTCGTTCAACAGTTCGATCGGTCCCTACACACATCTTTTTTGGACGCTTAACCCCCTTCACACACGCACACACACACACTTCTATGGACCACGAACTCGAAACAGGACTATACACCATCCGCACAGTTCCCTCTCTCCAAATCATAGGCAGGAACATTGTCGAAGGCGACTCTTACGACCCGAAAGGGGTTTACGGTCAACCGTTAGGTGTACCCAGTCACGGACCACTTCGACGTTCTTACTACGACATACGGGAGGGGATAGTTTTTATATTACGTGTGGGAGGGATAGAGGACGTGTGGTTGGGATAGAGGGGAGGGTTATGGCTGTGTTGGGCAGTGATGTGGAGGTTGAGGATGTGTTTGAGTATTCTGCGAATTTGAGATGGGCGATTAGGAGGCAGCCGCAGCATGGAGATGATGTTTATACGTATGTGGTTATTTTTTTTTTGTTGGGTGGTGTACGTGGAGAGAGAGGTTTGATTTTTTGACTGATTTTGTGTGTAGGATTGAGTCAGGAGAATGGGTATTGGGGGTGGGTTATGCCGACGGAACATCCACTGTATACACCGGTGAGTTATATAATGAGTTGCGAAAGGGAGCTGAGGCTGATAGACTTGAGCAGGTTGTGGTACGGTCGTTGGCTGCAACAGCGACGATGCCTCCGATGTACGCGCCTAATGAACTATGGTTGATTGAGCGAATAGGCTAGAAGCACTGAAGCAGTAGAGATGGATGGATGTTTGTTGGTAATTTACGCGTCTTTATGGCTTCACTTGAATTAAATGACGATGCTTTGACTTTTATCTTCCGTGTTCACGCGTAATTCAGCCTCAGTGTTGTTGTCATGAACTCAGGTTGAACTGATGAGTGGATCACGTGTGTGATGATAGTGGGGGATGTTGATTGAGCACATGTTGAACACATTCCCAATCATCATCACATACATTAAGTAAGTTTACAACACCCACCACAAACCAACTTTACCCTCGCGTATCACCACCACAGCAAGGGCTAACCAATCCATCCTCGGCCTTTTTGAGCCAAACCTCCTTCCTTGCTGCTAAATATTCAAAAAACGAAAAATGTCGGCAGCACTCACAACCCAAGCAGACACATCCACACCATCCACATCAAACGGCACACACCCAGAAATCTCTCTAGGCTCTCTAGGCGGTACATCGGCGTTTTCGACGCCGGGTAGACCTCCTTTTCGGATACCGTCTATTTCGTCGAGGTCGACTGCGCAGTCGAGTGCGCCTGTTGCTACGCCTTCGTCTGCTGGTGGTGGTGGTGGGTATCGCCGTTTTTGCCTTCTTCTGCTAGACGGAAGGATGGTGGCTGGGATGGGATTTTTGTCGAGGGTGGGCGTGTTGGGTAGAGGTGATAATAATGATGGTGGTGGTGGTGGTGGTGGTGGTGAGGATGATGGTGAAGATGGGATTGGGACAGGGATAGGAGGAGGAGGAGATTTATTGGATACACCCGCGGCGGAGAAGAAACGGTATGGAGAAGACATGGAGACACCCAGAAAACGAACAGGTGTCAGAGCCAATGCTGCTACCGCCGCAGGAAACAAAGGCGTCACTTTAACGCTACGGGATCAAGAAAAGGTTGCGTGTTCATTCCATCCTAACACGCATTAAACCCCTTACCATTCATTTATGTGCGTTTTCACAGCACATAGATAACCTGAAAAAAGAAAACTTCAACTATCAAACTCCGCGTCCACTTCCTTGAAGAACGTCTTGCCCAACTTGCTCCAGACCAAATCGATGCCGCACTCAAACAGAATATTAACCTCAAAATTGAGGTCCAACAACGTAATATGGAACTTAAAAAACTCCGTAAACTCGTGTTACAACTCGAACGTGAATTGGAACAACAACAACGTTCGGCGGGTGTTTCGGATCGTGAACGTGAACTTGAAGAGAACTCGAAGAAAGGGAGAGGGAGATACGCTGAATTGAGGAGGGGGAGGATGAATAGCAATGAGAGGGGTGGTGATGGTGAGAATGAAGATATTATCAGGGAAGCTCGAGATGCAAAATGCGCAATTGGAAGATGAACTCGAGAGTGTACGCGATTTGTTGCAGGATAATATGGAAGAGATCGACAGACTTAAAGATCTCATCGAACGTCGTGGTAGCGGTGATGATACTCTCAGCGAAACGTCCACTGGAGAAACCGGGAGCGGTAATGCCCGCCTCATACGCCGAGTCCGGGAACTCGAAGACGAGAACGACCAACTCCGACATCGATTAGACGATCAAGTCGAACTTATCGCTCAACGCGACGATGATAAAGAAGAACTCATGGACGTTATCGATTCACTCAAACTTGAAATGGAAGATCTCCACCGGAGGAGAGAAGCAGAACAGCTGGATAGGAGTCAATCTCGTGCGTTGATTTTGGAGGAGAGGGAGGAGAGGGAGGCTGTGGAGGATGATTTGAATGCGATGAGGGATAGAGTTGCCGCGCTTTTGATTGAGATACAGCAGAAGGAGGATGAGGTCGAGCAGAAGAATAAGGAGATTGATGAACTTGTTGCGGAGCATAAGAGGATTGTGGAGGTGGTGGAGGACGAGTGGAGAGGTGAGGTTGAGGAGGCTAGGATGCAGGTTGAGGAGCTTAAGGATGTGAGTGCTTTATAACGACGCTGGAACCTTGACTTAACGTGTGGGTGTTGTAGGTGCTTGCGGAACGCGAGACAGAAGTCAGAGAACTACGAATGAATATCTCTGAAATTGAAGCGCGCAACAACGACCTCCGTCTCGAATTCGAAGCTGCATTGACAGATCTTGAGACTCAAGCAGAGGCGAAAGAAGCTCAAGTCGACGCGATGCGTACTACGATTGATAAACTCGGCGAGGACATTTACATCCTCGAAGACGAGAACGATAAAATCAAAGAAGAAGCTGAACGTATCAGGGAAGACGATACCGTAGAAAGAGAAAGACTCGAAGCTCTATCTGCAGCTCTCAAAGAGGTGCGCACACATCTTACGCCTCATCCAGTGGACCTAGTTGTTAAATTTCCCTTTTTCTAGAAACTCGCACAAGTCCGTGCAGAACTCCAAGAAACAACAGACATCTACGAATCCTGCCGACACGAACTCCACGCACACCGACTCCGCCAAGAAGAACTCACCCGCCAAACAGAAGAGCTCTCCGACTCCCTCGACCGCGCGAACTAAATCACACGCACGCGCCATAAACGATCTTGAACGTAAACATGAAGATGAAACACGGAAATCCCATCGAGCACTCGAAGCTAAAGAAAGTGCTTTACAAAGCGCGCTGAATGACTTGAATCGTGCACAAGCGCTTTTGGTGCAGCGGGAAGCGGATCTGGATGATGTACAGAGGGTGTTGGATGGGCTTGAGGAGGAGAGTAAGAGGAGAGGGGAGGTGGATACTACTGCGAGGTTTTCGTTGCAGTTGGAGGTGGATAGGTTGAAGAGGGATTTGGAAAGAGTGGAGGATGAGTTGGTGCGTGCCAGGAAGGAGGTGGATGATCGCGAGAATAAGAATAGGGATAAAGATTCCGTGTTGGATAAACTCCATGTGGAGAATAGGGATTTGGCGGCGCAGTTGGCTGCGCAGACGCAGGCGAGGTTGAATATCTCGGAGAAGTTGGATTCGGCGCAGAATGGGTTGAGGAAGGCGGAGAGCGAGGTAGAGGGGTATAAAGCACGTGTAGGGGATTTGGAGCAGAGGTTATCGAAGGATCAGAGGTCGTTGTTGAATGCGGAGAATCAGTATCGGGATCAGTTGACCGAGAGGAATACGTTGCTCCTCACGATTTATCAGTATATGGATAAGATTTTGGGTGTGGATAAAGTGCCGGTGAGTATACCCCATTCACTTTTCGTCATTTGTGTATGGGGGCTTTTACTGATTCTTTGGATCTGTGGTGTAGAAGAAGGGCAATGCGGGTGAAATTAAGCCATTCACCAACTTTAGCGTTTTCCATGATAATCTTATCACACGCCTCAAAGCTCTGAGCCAGATTCAACTCGACTTTGATAAGCGGTGCAAGGAAGTCGAAGCGAAGTATACGGACAAGCTCGCCGAGATTCGCAAGCAGCTGGATGCTCGGTGGAAACAGATTGACAAGTTCGAGACGAGCGTGAAAACATATGCTGATACTAAAGCGGCTTGGAGAAGGAAGTTTTCCGCAAAGGAAGGGGAGTTGGAGGCTGTCAAGGTGTGTACAATTTCTCTTTCCCTTCTCGTTTGTTTGCTCACGGACCGATTATTCGCTTAACCTGACGTTCCGCAGGCAACTAATACGGAACTGACAACTCAACTTACTACCTTTAAACGACTTAACGGAGCCGATGCGAACGCAGCCGAAGTTCGTTCATTGGCCACCCGCGCAACAAATGCCGAGCGCCGTCTCAACAATGCCCAAAATCAGTTGCTTGCGACTGAAGAGAAAATTGCGGCGATGAACCAGAAGAGTGTGGCAGCGGACACTAAGTGGGATGCGAGGGTGAAGGAATATGAAGCTCGGCTCAAGGCTGCGGAGGAGAGAGTCAAGAGGGAGCGTCAGGGAAGCAAGGAGCGTGTGTTGGAGCTAGAGAATCACATCAAGTGAGTTGTCATACTCTCTTTTTAATTTCAATTAGGATTGGCATGCTCTTGTGGCGGTGATCTTCTGCCTATTTCGCATCCTCTGGCGCCTTGTTTTAGTTTTGAATGGGTTTCTCACGCGATTTGTGTTGTTTTCATAGGAGTCTCCAACGCCAGCTTGAGATTGCGCAGAAACGGGGCCAACAGCTCAATGAAGTCATGGAAATAAACAAGATGTCGGGCTCGGCTTCGTGATGGCGACCACTGTCCTTGCCACTCGAATATACATGAAAGATGAAAGATGAATGGAAGATCGGGCTAATGGAGATGTCCAGGGTTATGTTCGAGGGAGAAGACGCGCAGTCCTTTCGGGCCTGTTTCTTCTGGCTTTGCTCTTGTTTTTCTGAAAAACACTCACGACTTAATCATATCACTCACTCTGTAATACCACATTGCATTGCTCTTATGATATAGAATCCTTGGCTGTAATAATACACTCTTCTTCTAATTGAACAGTCCTTTGTGGATCAGCTGGACGTGGACCGTGAGCCGGACCTCGCCACCACCCAGCAGGACAAGGCTTCACTTCGACAAGCAGTGCAATATTGATCCAGACGACTCGGCCTTGCGTCATGATTGCACAGATTGGAAGATCGGTTTTCTATTCTGATGGTTGCTTGTAGGACCGATGATTTCCACATGACCCAAGAATAAGTGGACTCATGTTGAACTCTTGGCTCTTTATGCTTCTCCATGTTGTCTCACTTCACCTTATCCGCGGATTTTGTCCTTCTGGCAGAAGAACAATGGAGTGGGTATGCAAGGGCGGGCTAGAATCCGGCCTCCTGTGGGAATGACGTTGGAAAGAAGTTAATATTATGCGAACAAGAAGCATGTAGTTTATGTTGTCAATCGAGCTCTCAATCATGAATCATTTCCAGCCGGATATAGCCCGCATACGCTTCCTTCAAACTGGAAAACTATCATGTCCCGTGCCACCTTTCCGGGGCATCCCCAAGGCCTTATTTACCCCCTAACTGACAGGCGGGGTAAAGCCGTTACCTTGATTGTCTATTATTTACTTACCGAAGGTGCAGGGAGTCTAGGATTTGAATAGGGAGCATGTCATGCACCGGATCTCGTCAACCGAGTACTTACTAAAAGCGGGATTCATCTTAGTCCAACCCACTTTCCAACTTTGAAAATTTGTTTACGGTTGTTCTGGTGGAAACTCATAGTGAGCCGCCCGCCCGCCCGCCCGCCCGATCCGCTTTATAATTTGTGCACCGAGAGATGACTCTTGAGGTCTTTTTGCTACTTCCACTACATCCCCGAGCTACTCGGTACATTCCACTTTTTTTCGTCTCGGATCTTGGATAAAGCTCAGCCTGCTCTCGAGCTGTTCCTAAAAGATCCACGACTCCAAGCTTTCCCCCGTTCGGTTGGTTTTCCAAAAAAAAAAACATGGTTGAGGTAAACGAGAGGACTCCGCTGCTGGAAAATGACACCAGCAAGGCGGATCTTGTTTATGAGAGGTTTTCGACGTCCAAGAAGAGGTTGATTGTAGGGCATAGTGTCATGGGGCGGGTTGGTTCCTTGTGAGTAGTCCTCTCTGCTCCCTGGTGTGCATTTTTGACTAGTAGCTCGTTGGGAATAGTCTTCACCTCTGGTACCTTTATTCCATCTATACCCCAGATAGCGAAGGAGTTGAATACGACTGGGGAAGCTGTGAGGTGCGTCTTCATTTTTGCTATGGCGAGTTGGGAAAATTGATATTGAACCATTTTTCCACAGTTTTGCTGTCAGTATCTATATTCTTGCTGCAGCTCTTGGTTCCTTGATCGGTTCATCCTATGCAACGTTTTGTACGTCTTATCGTCCCTCTTCCCCTCTTCCGAGGTTTCCGGCATGTTGCTGATGGTGCCTCTAGATGGTCGACGGCCGGCATATCTATACTCACTACCCATCATGATTATAGGGTCACTCGGAGTTGCCAGAGCCCAGACAATACAGCAACTCCTGGCCTTCAGATTTCTTCAAGCCATGGGAGCTTCACCAGGAACCTCCGTGGGCTTTGGTGTCATCGGTGACATCTATAGACTTGAGGAGCGAGGACGCGCGATGGGTAGCTATTATGGAGTGAGCTACATTCTGAATGGAGCCATTCTCCAGCTGACTAGATTCGTTATAGGCAACGCTAGTGGGGTTAGCTTTAGCGCCTATGGTTGGTGGTAAGGAAGAACATACCTGGCAGTTCACGGCTCGTTCCTGAAGTAACCTTTCCCCCCTTTTTTTAGGTTTGTTTGCGCACCAATTTTCATGGAGGACCCTACATCTTTCGTTGGCCGTCTTCGCGTTGGCTGCATTCCTGTGTATTTTATTCTGTTTTCCTGAAACGAGCCACCCAGGCGCCCGCGGACGAGATAGATTTGAACGTGAAGGAGGCGTGCATCCTCGGTGGAGACCTGTGATTCTCAATCCATTCTCCCAGCTGGATATGCTCCGCAGCCCCTCTATTCTTGCAGTGGTGAGCTTTTTCTCCGATACGTTGCAGTCATATTCCCCGTGTGACCAGGGCCTTTTTATATTTAGTCTTTAGGCAGCTTCTTGACGCTACAGTGCGATTTTGGTAAGTGGATATGCGGCTAGGCTCGATCAAGTTCCTGAAATTGACTTTGTGTAAGTCCTTCTGGTCCCGCTTGCGTATACAATTGTGAGCCCCTCCCACATTCGATGCCGATGGCATTTTTCCACTGAACACTGAGTGAAGGGTAAACGATATGGTATCGTGAACGAGACTCTTATCGGCGCTTGTTTCTTGCCGTGCGGCATCGGAAACGCAAGTAAGGTGGTCAGCCCGATGTTTATAGTCCTTCAACTTACCTCGCCCACTTTAGTTGGCGCACCGCTATCTGGGTGGATATCAGACATGGTTATCATCCGGTCGAAAAGGAGACGGGGAGGTATGTGGTATCCAGAGGATCGACTCAAGGCCACACTTTTCGGAATCTTCCTTCCGATCGCCGTTATCCTCTCCGCAGTTATCACCAAATACGTCCCCGGCCCAGCGGGTTTAGTTGCGAACCTTATTTGCTTATTCTTCGTCGGAGTTGCTGTACGTGGAGGCTTGCGTTGCGTTCTTTTTTGCGTCGCTTATCCCTTGCTTTTAAAAGGTCGATCTTGTGCTAACCCCCTGTGGTGCTTACGTTGTTGACATCCTACATTCACGGAGCGCTGAGAGCGCGGCCGTTATTAAGTAAGCAATGCCTTCTGTGTAGTGATTCTTGCTGTGATATTAACGGGTATCTTTCTTTGCACAGTGCGTTTCGTTATCTTGCGTTATCTGTGACCACTGCAGCTATCTTGCCCAGTGTCCATACGCTTGGCCATCTCACGACCAATATAATCTCGGCCGCCCTTGCATGCCTCGGGTTTTTGTAAGTTGAGTACTTGTGGTCTAGCCGCCACGTTGCTGACGTTCACCCAGGATTCTTTGGGCGACGATAACGTTCGGAGATTCGATGAGAGCGTGGGTGAACATTGGTTTTTCAACATGACACCATATTGTGCAATAACGATACCCTTCGGGCAATGATACACTCACATTTCTTTTTCAAGTTGTTGAGGAGCTGTTGTAATCTCAAATCAATTGTATCTCTTAACCGAATCACAGTTGCAACTATATCGCATGGTTCGAGGCTAGATTGCGAAGTAGGGCCGACCATGCAGTGCTCAGTACATATGTATCTATATTTAGACTGAGTATACATATGGACTCCGCTTTCCCTCTCCATTCACAAGCCACAAACACACCCGAACCAAAAACACCATGCCAGGTGGCAAGTGAAATCATTTCAGTATGACGCAAATGCTGGAGACAATTGGTGATGTCGTCCAGAATGCGAAGACGAAGACAGAGCCGCATTCGACGAAGTTGGCGTCGGTGTTGAGCATGGTGGAGCATACGACTGAAGAGGTGCGGGCTGAGCTCGCACCCGAGGCCATGTTCGTGGATTTGAGTATCCAGGTGTGTTCATTGTTAGTTTCGCGGCCTCTGTGGTTGTACTGAGTTGTGTTATGAAGTTCATCGGTGCATCGGGATTGCCGAAGATGGATCTCGTGGGTACAGCCGACCCGTATTTTATCGCCAAAATTGATAAACGTATATCATTTGTGTATGTTTTGCCACCCTTATTTTCCGCTTTACGTGACTTACCCAACAACAACCCAGCTCAACGGTTATTCGCAATAACCTTGCACCAGTATGGAACGAGCCTTGGCGTGTCAAAAACGTACCCTCGACTGCGAAGCTCCACGTCACCGTGATGAGCAAAGACGAGGGAACTATGACAGATGACTACATCGGAGAGTTTGCGACGAGTACCACTGCAGGTGCCAAAGAAGCTGAGATCATTGGACCTATGTTTCGCAGGGATAGAGGGACATTTTGGCTCAAGGTACGATGTCGGGTTTGTCGTGGTCGCCGGTATGACGATGGCTCACCTCCCCCTAACATTCCATCGTAGATCAATTCCGCCCCTAGCGCTGATCGCGCCAAAGCTGTCCAGTTCCCGTATCTCTTCGATGGGCCCATCCGATATTCGACACACTTCTCGCCCACAGTGGGAATTCTCACCAACCTCGACGACGCGCGCTTATATTCGACCTGGAAGATGTACCTCCTTGGTGTCCCGCTCTTCTTCTGCGATCGCTACCAACCTTGGAATAGGAACTACAAAGCCGCACAGAATATCTTCCAAGGCCCAACTTCTATCGCCGTCCGATCGGGGATTCAAGCGGGGCACAGGATGTTGTACGCACGCACAACGGGTAACGGGTTCGGGAATATCAAGAAACCTACCGATGTCCTCGATATCTTGTATGGAGGCGTTGGGAGGCCTGGATCCAAGAACGCCATTATCCAAAGGCAACACATGAAGAGAGTCAAACCTGCAGTTTACACGTATATCATCTCAGCGGACGACGACTCGTTCAGGTTCTCAGAAACTGGCGCAGCATTTTACGTAGACTTTGCTTTAAAACATGCTTTGCACTCTAATTGTGCCGAGTCCGTGCGATACAGCGGCGAGTTCCACCCGTGACCGCAAGGAGGGTGGCAAAATTTCTCAGATGATATTCCCGATGACGGTGTTGAGTGGGAGTTGGTGATTGACAACAACAGTGGAACATATACCCCCGATCGGATGATGTTACCAGAACTACGAGAATTGTTGGAGTACAATTTCCCTAGTTTCAAGATTTACGCGTGGGATCGGGAAGATCCAAAGTTGAAGGAGAGCGTGGAAGCCTGTAGGGACTGCGCGGTCAAATTCCGGGGTGTCGGGAATGACGAGTTGCAGCCGACGGCTGGTGAAGGTGAAGTGACGTTGATGCATGAGGCGTCTCTGAAAGCGGAAAATAAGACCTCGAGCCAGGGTGTGGATGGAAACCAGGGGTACGGGCCCGACGTGGGTTCAACGTCCCTAGGTGACGGCTTCCACCCACATGGTCAACCATTACCACTCTCGCAGGATGGCCAAGATGCGTATGCTTCTTATTACCCTGCTGCAGATCCTAGCACGGGTCCACCGACCATGTCTTCCGATCGACCACCCTTTCATCCTCCTCGTCCATCCCTTGATGGCCTTCCGCGCACATCAACAGATTATTTCAGGAATGCGGACGAGAATAATCGTGCGCCGCCACCTTTCCCTGAGCCCACACGATTCGTGCCTCCCACAACGCAAGCTCAATATGTTTCTATTCAAAATCCAAACTACGGATATGGATATCCCCCTAATGTGCCTCAACCGCCGCCACAGTACCCACAGCCTCCACCGTTACCGGCGAGGCCATTAACCCCACGTCCGACGTCGCAGGATTACACAACACTGCCACCCGGATGTGCCCCGCCCGCGAAGTTTACGCCCGGTCAGGATGCGCACGGTGCAACGAGTGGGTCTGGAAGTAGGATGATGTTGAGGTATGATCCAAATCGAACGTGATGCGAACAGGACGGGATGGATGTAGATCTCCGAGGTATGGTGGTGCTTGACCAACACATGTAACCTTACTTTTAATGGAAGCAGTCCTGCTATTTGATTTATTCGTACCCTATTCAATGTAACTTCTGCTTTAAAGGAGCTAATTCAATACGATATGTCCCATTAAATCAACAAGGAGTTGAAGACGAGGACCTCCCACTTCCACGCCCCTTTCAGACGCTGAAATTCTCGCACAAAACATAGTCCTCCGCATTCCTTGGATATTGTGCCAACATCATACACCCTATTCCCCACAACACATCAGTTCTTATCCTAAATTAAGGGAGCAGATAAGACGAACCACAAAATATCTTCCTCGTGCCAACCAGGCATATCACGCGGTCCGGACCCGGATCTCCAGACTGATACGGCCCAGGAGGAATTTCGAAGAGCGGGTACTCTGCTTTATGACCACTCGAACAAAACGGATACACGACTCCGCCCGGATTGGCGTATCGGGATTGCCGCATCGATGCGGGAATTTCCCACTTATGATTTTGTCAGATACGCGAAGGTGTTTTCAGACATTAAGTGTACTCTGGTTGATTTGCGGCTTAGTCGATCCTGTTGGCTAAATTGATCCCGCCAAACATATCGGTGTTGTTGTAAGCTCTGCTTAGTGTGCATGCCGATCAGATGGGGTTCGTTGCGAAACTAAGGGCTAGGAGCTGTACCGTCACAATTGCAACCGTGTGCGCTCACCCCAGACAAAGCGAGCAAAGGGAGTAAAGTATATACGAAGCGCAGCATTTGCGTAGAGTACAAGAGTCATTAGCAGGTCGCGGGGGTTTAGTGTGGGGTTCACCTGAAGAAGGGCATTGGGCGTATGGAGGGTTTTAAGACTAACGAGCTCGCCCGGCCTTAAGAAGCTGCTTTCAGTTTCCTAACATTTAATATTGTCACGCTCTTAGATGCGTACCTTCAAAAGCGCCCGTTGCCTGTCAATCGAGTGGATATAGATCTTCCTTGGCTTAGAAGCATACTCGAGATCAATTCGAGGCAACCTGGAGCAATGTGGCTAGTGATATACCAAGAAGAGTTAATGGTTCTGAACCTCGCAAGACTTGAGAGCCTGCCATGGCGACGAGGGGGAACGGGGGAGGAGGGGTCCTGGTAATGAACATCAACTCACAGTAAATGGTACGTCAGAGGGGGGAGGGTGGAGCAAGCCGAGGATATGTGGTAAAGTAGCCGGCCAGAGTGGCTCGGGTCAATTTCTTGATAAAAATCAGAAGACGGGAGAAGATATAGACCAGAAGGATAAGTACGCTGCCTAAGAATTATAGGTAGCTGATCGACCCGAGAACGGTAGTATACAATTGTGTAAGTCCCATCTCAATTCCTCTTACCGACCCGCACTTGTTAAGTTTCGAGGCGAAACCAAAAACATTGATTATATACTTTTTCTGCTGAGGTAAGGTTGCGTATGAAAGGAAAGAAATGGAAAGTAAAGGAATACTTTCGAAGGCAAGGGGAGGTTGAGTCAGACAGGAGACCGGCCGAAGTTGGCGAGCCTCCGAAACTCGACCGCTCTACATATGCCAATGCTAAGTTTCGAGGTGAAACCAAAAACATTAGTTATATACTTTGTCTGCTAAGGTACGGCTGGGCACGAAAGGAAAGAATTGGAAAGAATTGGAATACTTTGGAAGGCAAGAGGGAATTGAGTCAGACAGGAGACGGACCGAAATAAGCGAGCTTCCGAAACCCGACCGCTCCCTACATATGCCAGGCTGCACATTCTGCCTTGATCTCATCTGCCACACAATGTATTTTGGCCTCGCCCTCCTCTGACAGCACATCCAATGACCATAGCTCGCGCGGTGCAGCGTCATTTGCCCTTCCCAGGTCACGAAAAATATAACGAGGGTTCATGTATGCACGAGGTTTTCGTAGGTCCAGGCTGTGAAATGCCATCCATGTGCCTATCACACTTATACCATGTAAAGTAGAAAGGGGGCACCGCTCTGGTTTCTGTGCATAAATGGATGCAATCGAACACGATTGTACGTATATACTTGCCGCTGCATTCTCTAATTCGCTGCCTTATTTGCGCATCCGCTTGCTCCCGAGCAAAGACGGAATCTAGCGCTGAAGGTTTTGAGAGCTCGACAATAAGGACTGTTCGATTCTTAAGTTTGATATCGAACATGACTATCAAGTCAGCCACCGGGTTGGTGTGGGTGTAAGGCCGGAAATAGTAGGGTGTAACCATAAGTTCAGAATCGGGCGGGAATAGGGTGGTCAGGATCGTGTTCCATGGTCCTTGGTACTCATTTTCCAAGGCATTGAAAGGAATAGCTTCGAACGACCGGAGGATATTCGGGTGCCAGGGCATTTTGTGAGACAGGTTGGGGAAGAAGAGGAGTCCACAGTCATAGGTCGGACCAAGTTCAAATATGGTAACTGAAACATTTCGTACCCTCCCATTTGTAAAGTAGTAGGGGAGTGTTGAGGGGATAGTTGTGTTGAGGGGACCAAAAGTTGCGAAACACGGTGTATTCGAGGGGGGGGAAAAAGGCGGGGTACATAGTAATTTACGAGGGTTTTATGTAGTCACAGAATATAGAGTATTTTGAAATTGTGGATTGGACATCCCAGAATCCCGGATTCCAACAAGTTGCTCTCCTTCTACCTTGTCCTCACAAAATGCCTGGCACCCGAATATTCTCCTATCGTTCGAAGCCATTCCGAGGCTCAGTGGTCCGGAAAACGGCTGTCAGGGGCCTTGGAACAGGATTCTTACTACCCTGTTCCCACCTGATTCTGAATTCACGGCTGTACCTCAGTGTTACCGACCCCACTTCAACAGGGTGGCTGACTTCACGGTCATGTTTCACATCAAACCTCAGAATCGTCCAGTCCTTATTGTCGAGGTCTTAAGGTCTTCACTGTTAGATTATAACCAATCTCGGTAGGATGCGGACGAACGGATGATGGAGTGATTTCGAGATTGCAGGGGTAAGTATAAGTGTGATCTCACCCAATCGTATTCATTTACACAAGGAAATCAGATTGGTGCCCCAGTTCTGCCTTACGTGGTATCAGTGCAATAGGCACCCAGATAGCATTCTACAGCCTGAATGTACAGAACCCTCAAGAGCTCATCATCCCTCATTACGTTGATCCCGAGGGAAATGGGGCGATAGACACCACACCTCGTGAGTGGTGGTCGCTGGATGTGCTGTCAGAGGAGGGCGAGGCCGAAATTCGTCGGGTGGTAGATAAGATCAAGGCAGAATGTAAAGCCCAGGGATAGTTTTAGCTAGCTTTCTCGTTTTCATTCACCCGCCGAAGGTTTCAAGAGCTCGACAATGAGGACTGTTCGATTCTTAAGTTTGACATCGAATATGACTATCAAGTCAGCCACCAGGTTGGTGTGGGTGTGGGGCCGGCAATCGTAAGGTGTAAGTTACCGTGTAACCATAAGTTCAGAATCGGGCGCCGGGAACAGGGTGGTCAGAATCCTGTTCCACGGCCCCTGATACTCATTTTCCAAAGCATTGACAAGAATAGCTTCGAACGACAGGAGGACATTCCGGTGCCAAGGCATTTGATAAGACAAGGCTGAGGAAGAAGAAAAGGAGAGAGACCGTCGCGCCATGATGGTGAGGAAATCCGAAACTTATGGACCCCAAAACATTATCACTTAATAAATAGGCTCCCCAAGATCACCCGAGACCGGCGGACCGCCCTCCCACTGCCAGATATCCAGGATATCTGGTTTGAACTTCTCATTCCACACCTTTTATCATTTCAGACACCCCAGGCCTCAAATTTCAAATCCCATTGATGATATGGTTGTGTTTATATTCTGGGACAATAACTGAATGATTGAACTGAGATACCTGCACGAGCGAGATGTGCGATTCCTCGGCTGTGACTGTGTTCCGTGTTGTTCCCCTGCAATTATCTTTCCAAGACATTGGTACATCTTTTGATACACCATGTCTTATAGCTATCTGGAAGGTACAAATAGGTTGAGGTGCAACATGTGGGTGACCCCAACTACGTTCCTCTTCGATCTCATCGCCTGAAGCCACTGCTGACCCAGACTGCCAGTCTTAATCCCAGGGTGCTGCGCGGAGATCGCAGGCTGGTTGCCCATGTAATTGCATTCAACCTATACCTTCAGGACCGACGGTTTGGCCAACACCCGCCCTATCCCATCACCCCGAGGCTCCGGACCATTCATCATTCCGTCGCCGATCTATGTCTAGTACATTGGCACTCGCGTGCGGACTGCTTCATTTCTCCACTCCATCCGTATTACCCCACACGTCAAAAAATATCCCCGTAGCTACCAAACCTTTAACATACTCAAACAGCTCTACAGTTTAGAAAACTTTTGCCAAGTACTCATTTGGTTCATTGATTTCCGCGGACACAGTCCTTGGTACAGTATATGCACTGCCATTTCCCTTTCCGCGGTTGGACCTTAAATCAGATTTTTAAATTCACTACAACTCCGGTCCTCGTCTTGTTTGTCTGTCTGTCTCTTGTTCCGTTCCCGGGACCTTGGTTCCAGGGCCCTGCGATTGACAGGATGCACTTGCACATCAAATTTTCATTAGGTTGTGGTGGGTCCCTACGGTTGCATCCCTCTCATACATATCCCCACAGATCCACTCTCTAGTACCTTCCAGGACGGGAGTTGCTTGTAATGCATGCCTTCTTTCTTAGGCTACGTCATCTGGGTTGCTATGGCCGAAATAGAAATTCGCTGGCTGGTGAGTAATTCACAGTGCACCTCTATTATCTGCATCATGTTGAGATGTTTTATTCCTTCCTCCTGTACACATGCTTTGGACGTGGTTTGGATGGTGTACTGCATAAGCTGTACATATTTTTGATAAGAGTGCACATTCACACATACCTACATGTAAACATGCGCTGTCCAGAATATAGCTGTGTTTTTGCTTCAGTGCCAGGGATGGAGAATAGTGTGGCCTCAAGGTGGTGCTCACAGTGAGGGTCCGGCATTCACTAATAGTTGACGTCAAGGGTGACTTGTGGTTGGTGTGGTGGAGCTGACTGTGAACAGTCAAAGATGTGACAGCTGCCCTCCATCTCTTCTTCCACAAACTGTTATGCTAAATGGTCTGGCCCGAAAATATCTGCAGGTCATTCAACCTTGTTCCCCAAGCTCAAAATGCTCTGGAAACTGAACTCTGTGGCCCTTGGACCAGAATTCTGACCAACCTGTTCCCATCTGATGGTGATTTTACCACAGCACCTCACTATATGCTGCCTGGCACTGGTTTTTTGGCCTATTTCATGATTCTCTACATGTGTGAGAACAGAAACCACCTGGTCCTCATTGTTGAGCTCAAGTGGCCTTCTGCATTGGATAACATCACCAGTCAGGCAGAAGCAGATGTACAGATGAGGAAATACCTTACCAAGCTCAGACATTAAGTACAATATGTGCATCTATCATGTTTGATTCCCTTCATTTATGGAGGGAAACCAGCCAACTGTCCCCTTCCCACCCTCCAGGGTATTTCTATAATTGGGACTCCAATGGTGTTCTACAAAAAGGATACCCAAGACCCTGAGGCACCTGTTCACCCTCATCAGATTCCTCACAACAAGACAAAGGTGAACAACACTGCACCACACAGGTGGTGGTCAACAAATCTGTTCTCTCCAATGGGCAAGGCTAAACTATGGTGCTTGGTGGAGGAAATCAAAGCTGAATGTGCAGCACTGGGGTAGTTTACCTATTCCCTCTCCCAGTTGCTGTTCACTTGGGGGCCAAGATTCATAGAAGGTTTCATGTCTGTTTTCCAATCACAGAAGTAATGGGTGTGTTATGACCTTAGTTGGGTGGAACCTCAGGTTGCAACTTAGGCTAAGACTTGAGGGCAAGTAAGGGGAGAGGAACTGAAGGTGGTTAAGCATACTGAATACAGGAGGATATGTGTATGCTTAAATACAGGGAAGGTCATCCAGTTGAATGGATGGAGGTACTATGTGTGTCATGACCCACACATGTTCACCTGCTCTCACCTGCTTCCCCCACTTGTAGTCATTGTTACCTTAGTCTGGCTGCATTGGGATGCTCTTCATTCTTTCTGTCAGTTGGGCTGATATCCTGTTTTCTACATTAATCTCTATCCCCTTCAACTTCTCCACTATCGCCTTATAGTTAAAACTTGATCCTGGTGTCTTGTTAGATGGCTGCCCTCAGTGGCCATCCATTCTTCATTCATCATTACTTTTGTACTTCCCACTTTTCAGACTAGTATATAAACCTAGTCCCCATACTTGTAAATCCTTAGTCTGATTATCAACCACAATTACGCCCTCTGATCCTGTTCCTCTCTGTCTCTGTTCCTCCAACCCTCCAACTCTACTCCCTCCTGAAATATAGACTTTGACAACAGCAGGAAGGTGCAACACATATGTTGAAGCCACTAAGTCCAAATCTTGTACTCATCTGATTTCACCTGCTCAGTACGTTCTCACCTGACATCACCTGGCAGCTAACCTTCAGCCAATATCCCATGTAACCCAATCATAACAATGTGAAACGTCTGATGACAATGGCATGGTAGTATACAAGTGAATACTTGGAGATTGCTGAGACTAAGATAGATGAAACAGGTACATGGTGGATACAAAGTGGAGATGAGTATGCTGATGTGATGAAGATGGTGAAATCCACAACAGGGTGCCAGTGCCAATGGGTCAATGTGGCATGTAGAGATACCAACATCTTATCAAATCCAAAAGTAGACAGTGTCATTCATCAGGAAAAGCATACTTTTCTTATTGCAATTGATAAGGTTCAATAGGGACTTAATAAGGATGAGTAAGATCAATCAGAATGGTGTGTCATTTGATTGGTGATTTATTATACCTTATTATCAGCACATAAGTACATGACTTTCTTATTATTACATCACCAAGAACCTGATTGATGCTCATTCACCATTGATTCACTCTTGTTCATGTAAAATAAGATGTATTATAATGAGGAATTATCACACTAATTTACAGATCATGGAGCCAATAGCTACATAATACAATACACCTTGGACCCTCACACACACTCAGCTGCCACCAACCCACTCGCCTAGCAAAGACCAGCTTCCATCTGTCATGGATGTAACAATTCGGCTATGAACACCAGGGTTCTGTAACAGGGTAAGCATTATATACTTCATCTGTGAATAAGTTTGCTTACCATTGAGAAGGAACAGCAAGAATGCCAGTGGAAAATGCAAGTTATGGTGTTGGTCACAGTATCAGTTGTGAGCAGGGCCAGCAAGGCAGCCAGTGGTGACAATACTGGTAGGGGGGTTGAGCCAATTAGTTCATGTCAGCCCTTATATATATATCGGAAGGTGGTAATCACATACCCTGCACACTTGATCCTCATCAGCTACCATACAGACCTCAATGCCATTGGGAATGAGCATAAATTCTCAGTTCAGGTCCAAGCAGGTGGGATGTGGTTGTGTAAGTACCCAGTCTTTGTTAAGACGAGCACACCACAATAGTTTGCACTAGTGGTGGAGGGGAATCGTACTCACTGGGTTTGTTGAGATGTTGGTTATAGACTGTAGCTAGTGGATATCTTAGTGGAATGATGGGCAAGGAGTAGACTGGATTGTCTAAAGAATATACGCATACTACATAGGTCTTATATATCTAATGTCTCTGGTCTGTGTGCCGTTCTACCTAATATAGGTGAGGTCTTATCTGCCAGTAGCATATACAGAGCATACTGCATACATTGTTCTATTTAATAGACCATGACCAGCAACCTAGAGTGCGGTCTAGTACATTGTTCGTTATCTCTCTTCAAGAGTGAAGTACTCAAGAACCCGTTTCAGCTATAAATAGACTGAACCAACGTAGTGGTACGGATCGAGATTCAACAGTCTTAGTAGTTAGCGGGGGCGGAGTTGGTGGTGGTCTGGCCAATGGCCAATTTCTTTCTCCTGTGACATGGAGTGCAGGTGTGCGACCCGGATATCTATGACATCAGTATTATCACACTTGGTGTGAGAAGTAACATACACGGCTGGTCAGAAGTTGAGTGGACTGTCCAACTCTACTTGATTGATATGCAGACTAGGGAGAGTGGCATTCAGACTATTATTTGGTAGTTGAGACATGATACGGAGAATACAGCTCCAGCACAATTTGGTGATCAGGAGTGCCAGATCAGCAAGAAGGAAGAAGCAGTTGTTAAGTTTGAAATATTTGAGGTCACCATGTTTAATGATGACTATGGGGGGGGGGGAGATTCAGAAGAGTTGAAGGTTTGATGTACAAAGTTGTACTTGCCTAATTAATTTCATTATGATGTGGAGTTGCTGTGGCTTGTCTTACTCATGTTCTGGATTTCTTAGTGACTTGTCATGACCTGACCCAGTCATCTCTCTTGCTTCCTCTTTGGTCTTTTCCTCAGTTTAACATTGATGTCTTACTTCCATGGCCTCTTTTGCCTTTCTGTTTTCCTTATGTCATGCCACGCTGTTGCCTGGTGATCCAGTAGTGTAGTGTATAAGTAGGGGTGATCAGTGAGTATGAACCCCCAAGTCTAGTATTACCAATTAAATTCACCTTACATGGCTTTGCTCCTGACAGCGACAGTTGCTCTCCTTCTCTTCTTCCTCAACCTTGTCTTACCAAATGCCTTGGCACCCGAATATCCTCCTGTCATTTGAAGCTATTCCTAAGTTCAATGCATTGGAAAACGATTATTAGGGGCCGTGGAACAGGATTCTTACAACCCTATTCTCCCCTGATTCTGAATTCGTGGTTGCACCTCAGTGTTACCGACCCCACTTCAATTGTGTGGCTGACTTCACGGTCATGTTTGACGTCAAACTTAAGAACCGCCCAGTCCTTATTGTCAAGGTCTTAAGGTCCTCACTGCTAGATTACGACTCTTCTTGGCAGGATGTGGATAAACAGATGAGGGAGCAATTTCGAGATTGCAGGGGTAAGTATAAATGTGACCGTATCACCAATTGTATTCATTTACACAAGGAAACCAGATTGGTGTCCCAGTTCTACCTTGCGTGGTATAAGTGTGATAGGCACTCAGATAGCATTTTACAGCCTGAATGTGAAAAACCCTCAGGAGCTCATCATCTCTCATTACATTGATCCTGAGGGAAATGGGGCGATAGACACTGCACCTCATGAGTGGTGGTCATTAGATGTGCTATCAGAGGAGGGTGAGGCTGAAATTCGTCAGGTAGTAGATGAGATCAAGACAGAATGTGCAGCCCATTGATGGTTTTAATTAGCTTTCTCATTTTTCATTCACCCATAGAACTGTACAAATTTGTTCTGATGTTCCGAGTTACAAATTTCACAAATTGATGCCTTTCTCTAGTTGCAGCTTGCAACCCATACCTTGTGCTGGCAAGTTTCATTGTTGCCACTTGGCATATCTCAGAATACAGTCATTAACTGGTCAGTGAGGCATGACCACTCAGTGAGACACCCGACTTCTATGGGCTTTCCTGGGTTGCATTTCTGTCTTTCCTCCCTGGACTTTTTGTAAATACAATCTCAGGCATCTCTAGTTTATGTTCAACTCATTATAAGGACATTATTTACATTGTTTCCTTTGCAATGTTCGAGATCTTGCAAGAGACTACTAGATAAGGCGTTGTCCAGTGGTATTGGATGTTTTTATCCCGAAAAATCTTGCACACAATTATTTTAAAACATTGTTTTATTTAGTTCCCCATGTATTTGTGCACAGAAATGCACCCAAACCATGAAGAGAGTGTCGAAACTTCCTGCTCCTCGAGAGTGATTGATCTGTCCTGTCACATCACAGCGTTCCAAATTTGGAACACCTGTAGTAGTTTGTTTACCAGAAAATGCAGGCCACAGGGACCAAAGCCTAAGTAAGGAGTACTCAAGCAGCAAATTAACCAGTCCAAAATAGTCGAAAACGAGCTGGAAGTGGACAGCGAAGAGTAGGATGTCAAGGATGATCAACATCAGTTGACCATGATGGGCTCTTTGGGATGCGTGACGTGATGCGTCTCACTGAGTGGTTTGTGGTGTGATAAGAAATTCTGCAAGTGATTAGTCGATTTTACCTCTTCCTCTTGATATTTCACTACCAGATTTGTGCAACACATAGTTTACATGGCACTTAAATAGAATATCAAATCATTTTGGGATGATTCCCCTCAATAAATTATTCCAAAGGGGATCACTAATTTACTGCCTCACTGACCGGTTAATGACTGTAGTCAAATTGCCTGATTTTGCCGACTCAAGAAACCCCCCAGACTCCTACCCAGTCACCTGGTGTTGAGAGAACGAGTAGACATCCCAATATAAGTTCACACTACCTAAGCGTGTAGGCATCAGCGGTGGAGGGTAGTCGTATTCATCCGGGAGACGGTCCAGTAGGAAAGGCGTATGGTAGTGGACATAGTCCTGCTTATACCAGCGTACTCAGAGAGTCTTAAGGAGAATGGAAGCGATGCTTAGAGAAGCTAGCGTGGAGTAGAGAAGATATATAGTCTTACGCCAAAGGGCGTAGCCAAAGGGCATACATGAAAGGCGTACATACTTCAATGCTACATAGGGTATATATACTAATATCCCTGGTCTGTGCACTCTAAACCCTTATACGGGTGAGGTCTAACTACCAGTAGCATAATTGGAGCATACTGTGTACGACGCATGTACTAGAAGGTTCCATGTGGAGGGTATAACCGACTACCAGAAGGGCGGTACAACTACTGCGTATGTAGTCCGTGATGGTCCGTTATTATCGACCCTCTGAAGGTGAAATACTCGAACCCTGTTTCAGCTATAAATAGACTGAACCAACATAGTGGTACAGAGCAAGATTCAACACTCCTCCTCACTTGAAGGGGGGAAGATTAATGCTTCAATAATCTAGCGGTATTGAAACCAGACTTAGACATTGGAATCTTCAACAAAAGAGCGGCAGAGCCAAACATCAAATGTTGGAGTCATCAATGATCATGCAGAATTAACCAGCTTTTGAAGGTTGGAAAAGCAATCCTGTGGTGGAGAGGAATTGATGCTAGCGTTTGCTATGATGGCCATAAAGGACACAATGACAATTGCTTTGAGCTATCAAAGCCTAAAAAGGCTCCTCCAGAAATTGTAAACAGCAATTCTTTCGAAGTGTTCAACAAATCTGTTTTTCCGTGTAGGTGCGAAATACAAAAACCATTTTTGCTGATGCGAAATTCAGCATGCGATTATTGTGAGATCAGGAAAGCAGCAGTACTAAGCCAGCGTAACCAAGGCCGTCACTTTGCGGTTATGTAGATCAATTAGCCGCGGCAGTCACATGAGCCAGCGAAGCAATGATACTACAAGCCTTGTTCTGATTTTGACTCGAACAAATTCCAAATTAATGGATTTGCAAATGGAAGTGGTCTCATGCAATTTTCCTCCATGCAAAAGGCATTTCGGCCGATGTGGATTAAGGATTCGGTCCCAAGGAATGCATACACACTTTTTGTTATTTCCCATCAACTCTGAAAAGGAGGGAGGAACGATTAAGTCCCTTATTTGTTTTTCCATACAACTCCGAAAAGGTGGAAGGATCTTGATATTGACCCCATATATTTTTCCGGACTCTCGGTTTGAGGCGGATGGATAAATTCCATGTAGATGTTTTACCGTAGACTCATGAAGAGGCGGAAGGTTACATTCAAAACCTACAGTAAGGGACAAAACCGTTCCAATGTTTTGAACTTTTCAGAAGATCAGCTCATAACTCAAGGACTACTGTGGCTGTGCACTTCCTAATTTAATTGTAGATAGTCCAGTATCTTATCTAATCATATGCAAAGTATGATTATGTAATCCTTTGTTTTGGGGGAGTTATTAATTAATTAATATTTTAAGTACATTGGAACAGTTTTGTCCCTCTCAAATTCTGAGCACATGACTTCGTTTATTGCAATCAAATAAATACAAATAAAATCATGTGACCATGTAGGGTGATGTATAAATGGATGTGCTTATTCTCAGGTGCAAATTAACTCCCCCACTATACCTTTACAACTATATGCGCTCTCTTTCCTCTACTCAGACCAATAGAGTCCTCTCTTACCTGGACCAAGGGAAATCTGCTCATCATATTGCTTCTATTACTGGTCTGGGAGTCAGTACTATTTCTAGGATTCGCTCCAAACATAGATCAACACTTTCCAAATCTGTTGGTGGCCGCCCATCTAAACTTTCTCCCTCTGATATCCACTATTCTGTTCGCCTCATCACCTCTCGCAAGGCTGACAATGCCTCCCAAGTCACCAAATCACTTCAAAATGTTATTGCCCAGCCTGTATCCACCAAAACAGTGTGCAGGGCACTCAGAGGAGCTGGAATGAAGGCTGTAGTCAAGCGGAAATGACAACAGGACAATGACCCCAAACACAAGAGCAAAAAGGCTACAAACTGGCTAGATGAGTCTGAATTGGAGGTTATGGTATGGCCCCCACAGTCTCCAGACCTTAATCCCATTGAACATCTCTGGACTCACCTCAAGAATAAGCTGGGAGAGTATGATACTCCTCCTGATAGCATGAATACCCTATGGGAGAGGATACAAAAGGAGTGGGATGACATAGAACCAGAAGTGTGTCAGAATCTGATAGAGAGTATGCCTAGGAGGGTCCAGGCAGTTTTACAGGCCAAGGGAGCTTATACCAGGTACTAGAATACCCATTTTGTATATAAATTTCAAGAGGGACAAAACTGTTCCAATGCACTTAAAATATTAATTAATTAATAACTCCCCTAAAACAAAGGATTACATAATCATACTTTGCATATGATTAGATAAGATACTGGACTATCTACAATTAAATTAGGAAGTGCACAGCCACAGTAGTCCTTGAGATATGAGCTGATCTTCTGAGAAGTTCAAAACATTGGAACGGTTTTGTCCCTTACTGTATGAAGTTTTTCCTCGATCTCGTTAGAGAGAGAAAGGATTTGTTAGACCCTATCTTATTTTTATCTTGCGAAAGGAATAAGTTCCTGCCATATTTTTACAGTTGACTCTTGAATGAGTATGAAGGAATATGTTCCTGATTTATTTTATCCAACAACTCGTAAGAGGTGGAAAGGTAAAAGCGTAAACCTTATAATATTTTCTCCTACAACTCGTTAGAGGAGGAAGGAATAATTTCCTAATGTTATTTTTGCCTAAGACGCTCGTCTTGAGACGTTGGTGGGGATAACTCCCCAGTTGTTTTATCAGCGACTCGCGAGAGGTGATAGGAACAATTGAAAGTCCTGTGAATATATTTTTCCAGCGACTGTGGCAGAAAGGAATATTTCTAAACCTAATATTTTTATCCAAGCATCTTTGTATGAAGGCGGAAAGGAATATCATATCCTTTGTGTTTTCCCCATCAACTCCGAAGAGGAGGGCTCGCAATGGTGTAGGAATCGGTATCATGTTGTGGCAATCGCTCGAGCCGGCTAGTTGCAAGGCCGTTAGACTTTATTACCAAAGCGAGGTCGACGAAGTGGTTTTTGGAAAATGTGGATTAAATCCAGTGTAATCGCATGGAGGCGGATCAAATCCTGCTCAATCAAGGATTAGAAATTCCTTCCATGTAACACATATAGTGCTCGTCTGGTGTCATTCAAACTCTCTTCTTATCTGGTAAGCCAAAGCTCGTCAGATTATTCCAGTGTATCTTCTCATCCAGTCTGCAAAAGCAGTTTTGATATCAACGCTAAGCATTTCTCACATGCGCGGATAACTGGAGAATTAAATCACAAAAGCGATGCCTTTAACTTAGTGAAGTTCCTTTGCTGTGAAGTGCAGGATAAGGCGGTCATCGGATTTGGAGTAAGAATACTGTATCCGTTGTTCTCCTCCATGCTTTTTAGCATGTTAAGTTTCCTAATACATGTTACTCAATCGTATCGCTTTTTAGGGCTCAGAAAGTGTTTATCATGTTACGAACCACCGCGGCGCACATCAATTAAGACGGACCAGCGAAGTGTAGCTTTTGAAAGCTTTAATCGTATGCGGTTTTTCACCAGCGATTAAGAACTTGTTTTACTGTACTCCTCCCTCAGCGACGAGTTTTTTCGATTTAAATGTCAATGTGCATTGTTAATGGCGGATCATTATCGATGCAATTCCAGAAATAAAAGAATTTTCTCGCAAGTTTATTAAGCTATGCGAGGCGAAAGCTCATATGGAGGTGTAACCATCACATATTTTTAGGATGATTTATCCAAGCTGTTGCGCTTTTCTGGTAGACACTAGCATGAACGCATAGCAAGTCTTATGCTTGTCCAACTCTTGTCGGTGAGTCCAAATGAGTTCTTCTTGAATTTGAACGCCTAATCCATTATAGTCTACCTGTAGGTGACCCACGTAATGAACAGTGCGGTCTTTCCTAGTCAGGTTCAATTGTGCAATGCATATCAACCAGCATTTTATTCTATAACTCCTCCACAATGGTCGTTCCACCTAAGTGGCGACACAGAAGTGTGGTGTGTCAAAAGCGGTAGATATCCTGTGAAGGATGCACATATATTGCATCAAATTGGCGAATATGTCAGCGTAAGACATAGGATATGGTGGGCGGAGATTTCTCGAATGGAAATGGAAAGGAATCAGGAGGTGATCGTGGAGTGTAATGGAATATATCCTGCAACATCAATAGATGGCAGATAAAGAAATTGCTATCTCTTGCTTCATGCAGGTTTTGCTCTCTTCTTTGCAAATGAACTGGTTACTGCTATCCAGTTACTGAATCATGACGTTTAAGGGTATATTCCCTCATCGAGTAAGGCATCCAAATGTGGATTGTTCGTAGAACATTAAGCCTTTCCGTGTGCTGCTTGAACTTAAAAGTTCTCGTTGATCAAATGATCGAGGTATGTTACATCTCGAATAAGCAATCATGTTTGGGCGGTCATCATGTTAACTGATGCACCGCGAAGCCAAACCCACAGTACAGAACCAAATTAATGGTTTATCCCTTGATTTACACAATTAAGTGTCTTCCACTGTAAACACTTGGACTGGCGTGTTATGCTCTAGTCAACGCTTAAACTATCACTGAGATGGGTAAGACCTCCCCGTTGCCATAAAGCTTTTAGGCTCTCAAAGTGTAGTGCGGATCAATCTCTCTACATCAACTGTTGCAAAAGCATTGGGAGTAGGAGGTTTAAGTGGGTTATTCATGCCATGAATATTTTGCTATTGCTCTCATTTAGACAAACTCTCCTCCATAATCAGTTGCGACATTGGCCATTGTCAGCTATACTGTAGAGGTTTCTCTAATGAATCTTAGAGCCTCATAACTTCTTTCGAAGGAGGACAACTATCATCATGAGATGAGAAGTCATAGAATAGCGTCGTATTTGACAATTAGCAATTCCATCAAGTCTGAGTATTACGCTCAAGGACGAGGATATTCGTATAAAGAATTCTGGATAAAGGTACTGATGCAATTTCCCTTATGAAATAATCCAGAGTGGCAATGAAGTAATGCAACATTTTAACAAGTCGTAAAAGATGAGTGGAAAAGGCATAATCATGGGAAGTTCTGTTCGATGATGTCAAACAATATAGTCTAGTAGGCGTAATGTTCAACAACCAGTCATCTCCTTGCTTATAATTGCAAGTTCGTGTACAACGATGAGATTGGGTGAACTAAAACAGCTCTGCATGACTTATTGCAAAGGTGGTGACCTTTAACGATTGCCTCAAAAGCATTATGCTCGAGGACATACATTATAAGATTTTCTCGATATAGATCAGCCGCACACTAATGTGGCGCTACAAATCTTTATCCCTAATGTCATAGACTAATGCTGGAATATAAAAGCAGTTCAGGTACTTGTCGTTCCCGTAGAATTCCAGTTTCTTGCCTCAAGCCTAATGTAAAGCGGCGAGGTCTAAGAATTAATTCTGGTGACACAGTACTGAAGCTCAACCGTTATACGTTGGGAGCTATTCTGCTAATTCCTAGATGTGTCGTAATTTCCTTTCTTTGTAATGATGCGATTCACAAGATCCTATAAAGGATATTCTTCTCGAGTGAATAGAGCGACGTGCTCCCGCTATCATCTTTATATAACCCGTAAGGATTTCTCACTTGTTGCGTAGAAAAGGATTTACAGTATAGCCAGCACTTACATCTCACGCAGCACACCGTTATTCATAGCATTTGTCAAGGAGTATGAAGTCGAAAGTACTACCGTATATCCTTCCATTGGTATCAAGGTCAGCGACATCCGAAGATGGCGACACAAGAACTCCTCCGGTGCCAAGCTCCATAAAGAGCGGTCTAAAGGATTTCTTAAGGAATTCGTCGGCATGTTGCATTGTATGGTGCTATACTCATCCTCTTTCTCAATTATAGTTGCTAAATGGTGCGCTCAAGTCCTAATTGTGGACGGCGACTTCCATGAAGTCAAACTTCCTTAAAGCAATCATTGTTCTCCTGTAGTTGGCGGACTAAGCATTTTAATGTGCTCGTCCATGCTCTGACTTAAAACAGGTCTTCAAACTTGGGCGCGTGAATGTGCGCTTAACACAAGTGAAGGAACGTTGATGCTAGAAGCAGGGCGCGATATATAGTGATGCAGCTTCTCTATAAGAGAAATAGTATATGGTGGCAATCGCTCGAGCCAGCGGCATATTTAAACTATATTCTGAAGTATTTCCTGAAACAACATGATGGCAGTATTACCGGCTCATTATCCTTCTCCCCTTATTTCCCAGCTGCAAGGACGCGATAAGCATTCTTCTCCTTGCTATCTTCTTTGGATATTTTTGCGAATGCTGCAAGTGCGGCGGCTCACTGCCTTAGCGTGGCATAAAGCGCTTTAAAGCGCATGAGCTATCCGTAGAAAGAGTAAAGTGGTAGTCGAATAGACGTGGAAGGGGTAAAGCGTTGAAGCCTGAAGCGAAGGAACAAACAATGGACTTCTCAAAGATATTTTCTATATCCCAGCTTTATTTGATTAAGCGGGCCTTAGCAGCTTATAATTGCCAGCTTAAGTGAGTCAAATAGCTCAGGTATATGCTCGTGGTGTGTTATTCTACTCAAGGCGGGACTTGCCCAATCGACTTGAAACACAAGAACACAAGGCTTATAATTTGCCTGACACTGTGGTATTTATTGCGGTCGCGAAGACCAGCTAATTTACCAGCAAAGCAGAGTATAATGCTCAGCATAGATGATACATCATATAGTAAATTACTGAGGTGGATCTGAAGAGAATCCCAGAAAGCCCAAGGCATCATTGTTGATCAGAGAGAATACCAGAACAGAGGTGGAGCAACCAAAGCGGAACAGTTCTGCTGCAACCCAGAATGGGGAGCGGACCTAAAGCGGTCGAACCAGACCGGAGATGACGGTTTGCCAGATCAAAAACCAAGAACGGGTAACAACGTGTCAGCATCATGTAGGACTGCTGTGCATAGTACACGCGTTCACAACATGGGTCAGACAGGGTATCAAGTGGACCAAAGGTACTACTGTCTCCCAGGTTGAAAGCGACCGTAGCCTCCTCAAACTCTACCAGCGTTGCTAATGCGGTCCGAATGAGCGGCGGTCGGGGCCCATAATCTGTTGAGAGAACGAGTAGACATCCCAATATAAGTTTACACTACCTAAGCATGTAGGCGTCAGCGGTGGAGGGTAGTCGTATTCATCCGGGAGACGGTCCAGTAGGAAAGGCGTATGGTAGTGGACATAGTCCTGCTTATACCAGCATACTCAGAGAGTCTTAAGGAGAATGGAAGCGATGCTTAGAGAAGCTAGCATGGAGTAGAGAAGATATATAGTCTTACGCCAAAGGGCGTAGCCAAAGGGCATATATGAAAGGCGTACATACTTCAATGCTACATAGGGTATATATACTAATATCCCTGGTCTGTGCACTCTAAACCCTTATACGGGTGAGGTCTAACTACCAGTAGCATAATTGGAGCATACTGTGTACGACGCATGTACTAGAAGGTTCCATGTGGAGGGTATAACCGACTACCAGAAGGGCGGTACAACTACTGCGTATGTAGTCCGTGATGGTCCGTTATTATCGACCCTCTGAAGGTGAAATACTCGAACCCTGTTTCAGCTATAAATAGACTGAACCAACGTAGTGGTACGGAGTGAGATTCAACACCTGGGATGCTCTTATATAAGCGGATGTTGATCCAAAGTGATACTGAAACTTCGTCAACTGCTAATGCGTCCCAGGGACTGGCACAAATGTACGATGTTCATGTTTGGCTACAGCCTTGAATAATGTCACGCTCTCATGGAAGGGTGCCTTTCCCATGCATCCCCCCTAATTAAGCAACACTCCCGTACTTTCTCATGTCACCATCGAAGCCTCTGATTCCCTCAGTAGAACAAATGTGCGAAGATGTCAGGGAAAGATTTGGTGTGTATCCCTGCCTGTACCAAGTGTATAACACACTAGTGCAACTCCGAAGGGAGGACTGCATTACCATTGCAGCCACCATAGATGAGCCCTCCAGATAAGATGACAATGCTTGGCTGATATTGAATTGTAGTCCATGCCGTGGTCTTGTCAGTTCAACTACTTCTGCTTGGAGACATTGTGTCACTAGGCTGAATGCCCAGGAATGCATAATCTCTGGTGAGTGCTCATACAGCAGATCCGTAATTTGAGTGGCTTGATCCAATACTGAGCACCGAGCTTCAGGTGGCCCACATCCCAAAACCTCTTTCATAACCCCCAGAATAGTCAAATTGGTTTCATCAAGGACGTTAAGAATGTGTGAGAGGGATGGAGTAGCCATTTTCCAAGAGGAAAAATTAGATTATGTTTTTTTTTCCTACTTTGATAAATAGCCTCGTGGCTCGTACGGTACAACGTGATCATCACAATCACTTGTCGGACTTACCAAAATTGATGAGACAGTCGGGCGTGCTACCTAATTTAGGCCAAAAGGCGGGGAGGGTACATGTTATGATGGTGTGACACAGGCTGTAGCCAAACATGAACATCGTACATTTGTGCCAGTCCCTGGGACGCGTTAGCAGTTGACGAAGTTTCGGTATCACTTCGGATCAACATCCGCTTATATAAGAGCGTCCCAGGTGACTGGGTAGGAGTCTGGAAACCCCCAGGCTTCCAAAGGAAACATACTGTCTGCATTTGCTCAAAGCGTTCAGGGTCCATTACCTCTGGAAAAGGCATTTTCAAAAAAGTTATCTTGGGATCGATCATGGCGGCCCTGAGTTCGACCCCGCTGTGACATTCCAGTCTCGTGGAAGATAAAAGCTGACAAATGGGGCTGTTTGCCAACAGAAAACAAAGCAACGACTGCCACACCACCTGGTCAGGAAGCCTTGTAATTTTCGAGCCCTCCCACCGTGAGTCGAAGATCCGTAATTGGTATTCTTTGTGCAAGGAATACTCCAATAGTTATGATCTTGCTTATTCTTTGCACAAGACAAACTTCTTGAAGAGTCGTGTGGCGCGAGTGTGATGCCAGGTCACAGTCGAGACACACGAGACCTTAGAGATCGCAATGACTGACTGTTCGAAGCTATCGTATTCCAAAGCCTAAACTAGAACAGACCGACTTGAGGGTCTTATATATAGAAGCATTGTTTGTACCTAAGGCAAGAGATAATCAAATAAGCCAATCAGAGTCACGAGGAGATAGGAGAAAGTCACGGGGAGATATTTCTCTACACACGCCCTCCGAACGCCGTCAAGGAGAGGACGTTCATTTTAAAAGAAAGGAATCGAAGGAGGTCAGAACATAAAGGAAAAGTTCGAAGTTTTCAAGTCCATATAGAAAGAAGGGTTAAGCCGAGGCATCAGTCTCTCCTTCGCCAGTTTCGATGTTGGGGTTGGGATTGACATAACCCATATTGATATCACATCGAAATCCTCCAACTCATCGTTTCCGTTTGCAGTATCTCCGCCAGGAACCTGAGCTGCAGGAGCAGCCTGAATCAAGTCCTGAAGATTCACAGTCCCTCCGACCATCGGAGCCATCGTAAGCGCAGGGTTTTGAACTATGGCGCTGGTCAGAGCATTGGCCAGGGCCTCTGCGAAGACGTGGGCGGAGTCGGGTACAATATTGAGAACATTGGAATTGGGATCGATGGGGGGTGCAGCAGGAGCTGCGACAGGAGGGGGAGTCACATGATTATCTTGGGAGTCGTAGGGAGCGACTTGTCCAGCGGAATTACTCGACGTGTTACGAGGTCGAGTCGGAATCGTGCTAGGTGCATGTGACGGTGTGTCACCTCCAGGATTAGAACGCCGTCCTCCAGACAAAGGATTGCTGGGGAGCTGGGCACGCGTGTTCGCAAGTCTTTGGGCGATGTAAGGGTGAGTCGACGGAAAAGAGGATGGACCTTGAGCGGAGTTCGGCTCGGAGAGGATGGTATGAGCCATTCCGAGGATTTTGGGGACAAGGAGTTGTCCACGAACATTCATAAGTCCGAGACCGATGAGAGAGTCGTGTTTGACGGGGGGTGCTGATTCGGCATAAGGAGAGAGATCGATGACATTCCAGTCAATTTTGTAGGCTCCTTGAGAACAGAAGAATTGGTTATCAGTGACACTCCACTCGATGAGCTTATGAGGTATGTCCTGAGCATTGAACCAGGCAGAGAACTCCTTGCATCCTGCGGGTGCGCTCCAACGATAGGGTCTCTTCAGGTTCGGATATTCTCGATCCGAACTGAAGACGAGATACTCCCGGAAAGAGCAAGGGGTGAAAGCCTGCCACTCGGTCACCGTGTTGTCACCTTCCTTTCGAGGGAGGAGACACGCCAATAGAGAGGATGGGAGATGACGATATTCGGGAGTTCCAGGTCGAGTACGACAGCTTTCGGGAGGCCAATGGTGATGCGAGTGAAGTTGGAAGGGTGGACCACACTTGGTAAGGAGTGCCGACCACGACAATCGACATAGTGTGAGGACCCGAAGCTCATGAGGAACAAGAGTAGGAGGAAAAAGTGGAAGAGGAGGATGGGGAAAGGAGGAAAGGAGAAGTTTGGGCAGCCGGTTTGAGGAGAGGGCCTTAAGAACACGTCCCTAACCTCCTCTGATCCGACTGTTTCAAATCCAAGAAAGATCGTACCTAGAGAAACTTGTGGATCCTCTACTGGTACCTCCTTGCCGGTTTCCTTGAGCTCCGATATATCTCCCAGACCTAAGATTTCGAAATAATGTTCGGGCGCGGTGAGATTCGCCACTTGGTGATACGGCAACCAAGTCACATCTCCAGATTTCCACTCAATTTCGAATAGAGGATTTGTCTTGGATCCAGAGTGTGAGCAAATACGTTCCACAGCCCATTCGTGTTCGTCATCATCAAACTCCCAAATTTGAGAGTCTGGGCGTCCGGGGAAGAGACGATCACCATTCGGGTGGTGGATCCTAAGTAAGGATGCATGAAACACGTCGTGGACACCTCTCTTTCGCAAATTGCCTGAGACATTCACCTTGTATGAGCCGTTGTTAAAGTCCCGAAGTATTGTGTAAGGGCCTATGAATTTAGGAACGAGTTTTCGTGCCAGTCCTTTTGGGAGCGAGATGTTCTTCGTGGACACATAGACGAGGTCCCCGGCTTTGAATGGTGAGGGAATGCGTCGACGTATCCTTGCTCATCGTGTCAAGGAAGTTCGAACTTACACGGCCCAGGTTTTTCATCTGACTTATGACATTTAAAGAAATCGGCGTTATAGACACAGCTTCCATTTCGAAGAACGATAGTTCAGCGCTTTTGCGACACTTCATACTCCATTTTACTGCCCCAGGATTTTCACTGCTAACGCTCACGCTGTTACGAAATGACCGGTGAGTCATCAACCGAACGTGGTGATATGCAAGTTAATTTCAATTATTCCTGTCCCGTTAGGAGGTAGGCTTCTGCTGTTAGTCACCTTCATGTCCGGTAACTGGCCGCCGGTGGTTGGAAGGAAAGAGCGGGGCTCGAAGTTGGTGGGTTTGTTCTAACCTATGTTTCACGTATGGCTACTTGTATTTGCATAAAAAGGGAGGCACCACACGAGATCAAAGGTGCCCGGCCACGAAAAAGTTGGGGATTTGCAAAGAATATAACCTCACGCTCTGAACCATGAGGATAATTACCGGTCCTCTGGTTAAACGTTTCTCACCAGCCTGGGCAGCCGTTTGTTGTTAGTACGTCCCTCTTACCAATTTTCCGACGCCCTCCCCACCCCTCCCCATCATGACACAACCTTGATTACCCCTTATTGCAATAAGAATCTCTCGTTCTTCGACTCTTTCCCGTAAGTGCGTTAGCTTGTCCACGGTCATATCGCCGCTTACTGACGTTTCTCAGTCAAAAATTTCATTTGGTGCACTCCAACGACTTAATAAACCCGGGCACTTCGGAGATACCTATCACTCGGGGTCCGGCGGCTAGGCGTTATTGGCCCCTAATAACCCATCCCTAACATAAGAACGTGCAGCAGACTCTTGTTGATACTCAAAATGCAGCTCGCCCCCGTACTTGCATTTCTCTCACTTTTGTCATGCGCTTTTGGCGCAGTGTATGACCAACTGGCCAATTTAAAGCGGGACCACTTTGACTTTGTAATTGTCGGGGGTACTAGGGTGATTTTACGATCATTGACAGCCCCATGGCTGACTACTTTTCTTAGGTGGGACAGCGGGCGCAGTGCTTGCAAATAGACTGTCAGAAATACAATCCTTCCAAGTCCTGGTTGTCGAAGCAGGTCCGAGGTTTGTCGAATTAACAAACATTTGCATACTTCGCTGACCACCGTTCTCAGCAATGCGAATGTCCTCTCTTCTCAAGTTCCGTTTTTGTGGCATAGTCTTCTGGGTTCTTCGTATGACTGGAACTACACGACAACTCCTCAAGCGGGGCTGGGTGGAAGGATTCTGCCGTATAATCGTGGTCATATCCTGGGGGGCAGTAGTTCAATTAGTGGGTCCCAAGAGTTGTCTCCCCCGAGGGTGGGTTTCCGTTAAATTTGGTTTGGTTTAGATGGGATGGTCTACACCCGCGGAACTACCGAAGACTACGACCGTTGGGCTTGCGTTACAAGCGATCAAGGCTGGTCATGGAACAAGGTGCTGCCGTATTTCAAAAAGGTAGGACTTCGGCTCCATTCCGAAGATTGCTAGCCAATCGAACAAATGGATATTATAGCACGAACGGTGGACTTTGCCAGCTGAACCTCGAAATATCACAGGACAATTCAATCCCTCAGTCCATGGTTTTGGCGGCAAAACATTCGTCAGTCTGCCTGGCCACCTCCAGTCAATTGATAGTCGCGTCATTGCCGCTGCGAACGAGTTGGGTGGTGAATTCGAGTTTAACCTTGATATGAATTCCGGGAATCCCCTGGGTACCAGTGCGTGTTGGTTCATAGAGATTGACTATTTCCCAACTTCAGCGCCGCATAGCATGGTTTCAACACACAATTGGGCGTGGAGAGAGGAGCAGTTCTGCAACATCGTATCTCACTGCTGACGTTCTCGGTCGATCGAATCTCCATGTTTTACTAAACTCCCGGGCGACCAAAATTACGCCTCTGGATGGCTCTAAATTAAAGCTAAAATTGGGAAAGATTGAAGTGTTTGGTAATGGTGCGCTGGGGTTTGTGTGTGTTGACTAGCATCCTAATTGACGCTTGCATGCCCTCAGGTCGCCAGCGCGTGATCCACGTAAAGAAGGAAGTACTACTTTCGGCAGGTGCGGTGGGGTCTCCCCATATCCTCCTCCATTCGGGCATCGGTGATGCGGAGGAGTTGAAGTCTGTCGGGATTAAACCGATCGTGGACCTTCCGAGTGTGGGCAAGAACCTGACAGATCACTCAGCCTTCATCTTCGGGCTCAGGGTAAACGTGACCGACACCTTCGACAAGTGAGTCTCGAGTTTCTGTCACCAAGTACAGAACTCAATCTATGGGCTGCAGTATCATACGAAATACAACACTTTTTGGTGAAGCACTCGATGAGTGGAAACGGGAAAGAAAGGGTTTGCTCACTGCTACCGGTTCGAATAACGTTCTATGGCTTCGGGTCTTGAACGATTCTGCGATCTTCGAGGTGCACCCTGATCCGAGCGCAGGCGCGAATACACCCCAACTGGAGGTGGTTATGCTTGTAAGTCAGGCCTACTTAGGAGCTGATCTTGCCGTAATTTGATTCACTTATAGAATGGAGGATCGCAAGACACAGAACCAGCTATCCAAGTAGCAGTCATAATCGTCAGTCCTGCCTCCCGTGAGCTTATTTTCATCCCGTTCTTCTGTGTCTTCAACGAAGGAACCCCCAGGTGGAACACTGACCATCAACTCCACCAATCCTTTTGACCCACCGATAATCAATCCAAACTTCCTCACTGCTCCCGTTGATATGTTCCTTGCAAGAGAAGGATTCCGTAGCTCCCGGCGTTTCCTTTCAGCACGCGCGTGGGATGGTTGCGTCCTGGGTGAACTGTCAGCAACGATCAACGCCACCACTGACGACGAACTTGATGCGTACGTAAGGCAGAATGGTGTGGGCGCTTGGCACCCTGTTAGCACCTTGGCCATGTCGGCCAAGGAAGCAGTGTATGGGGTGGTAGATCCCGATTTAAAGGTGAAAAAGGTCGAAGGCTTGAGGGTGGTCGACGCATCTGTTATAGTGAGTCAACATATCCCGGATTTATGGCTGTACCTGACCGGTAATTTCGAGCCGTTTATTACCGCTGGACATACCCAAGTACCTGTTTATGTTATTGCGGAACGAGCAGCGGATCTAATTAAGCGGGAATGGCCTGTATGAGGTGTTTACGTTGCGAACACCCGGAAATCTACTTCAAAACGGACCATTGTTATTTTAATGGACATGTAGTATATAATAATTGACGCGTACCGACCGCAGATGTCGAAATATTGTATGTTGATTTGAAGAGGCGACTTATTCCACTCAGGGGTCTTCTGCTTTCTCATCTTTGGTCAAACGGTTAATGGTCAATGAACCGACTTGTGTTCCTACCGTTGTCCATCACCCAAAGTTTCCCATTTCTAATATGACGCCAGTGCTGCACTCCTAAATACCTTTCCATTGACTTGAATACGCTGGTCTGGCCACTCCCAATTGTACTCATGCCCTTCAGTCCTTTAGTTTTAGACAAAAAGGATACCGTTGCTCAAGGCCAACTTCTGGAACAAGCATCTAGGCTACAATTTCGTGAGTAATCATGTAGTCAATCAGGGGAACTCCGATAGCTGTGGCGCTTGCTTTCGGGGAGAAAAGGTCCAACAATTGAGACCACGGGATAGACCGCCGCAGTCCACGTACACTGCAGATTCACCACAGCAGGGATTCCATCCAGGAGACATTGCGAGATGCATAGGTAAACAGTAAAAACAGAGATAGGGGGGGAGAAAGGTAATTAGAGTTGATCAGAGGGAGAAAGTAATAGGACAAATTCGTGCGTGGATATTTTGGTCCACGACCGGGGAGACGACTTGAGGCACTCCCGAAACACCTACGAAAATAATATAGTGGTTTTTTGTGTCAGGACCGAGGGAAGGGCTGGTCGCAGACCAGAATCAGGCTGGTATGAGTTGAGTGTGGGGGGTCAGCCCGGATGGGGGAGGGGTCACTGACATGTGAAACAGAGATGCCCGAGGGAGAGTTGGTCGCTGACCAGGACAGGATCTGGTGTGAATCACACATAGGGAGGTGGCCTACATGGGAGAAGGGGGGATATTGCTGACACCCTCTTTTTTCATCCACAGTATAAGAACAAGGCAGATAACTCCGCCCATAACTAATATGCGGCTCACCTCTGTTATCGCACTCCTCTCACTTTCGTCACGCGGCCTGGGCGCAGTATATGCAGGACCGCTTTGACTTGTGATTGTTGGAGGTAGGAAGATATCCCAATCGTTGGCGGCGAACCACATTGCTGAATATACTGTTCTCAGGCGGGGCGGCTGGTGCAGTGCTCGCCAACCGACTGTCCGAAGTACGGTCTTTCCAAATGCTGGTAATCGAGGGAGGTCCGAGGTTCATCGCATTTTCGCGGGCATTCAGCCTCCTTTACCGACCATTGCTTTCAGTAATGCGAATGCCGTCTCTACTCAGATTCCGCTTATTTGGCGGAGCCTTCAAGGCTCTCAGTATGACTGGAACTACAAGGCGACTCCTCAGGCGGGTCTTAATGCAAGGTCGTTGCTGTATTCTCGCGGTTACATCCTTGGTGGCAGTAGTGCAATTAGTGAGTGCTTGAGCCTTGAGGACTATTTCCGATGCGTCGAAAGTTTACTCTTGCTTAACTTGGTATTTCTTTAGATGGAATGGTCTATACTCGTGGAACTATGGAAGACTATGATCGTTGGACTCGCGTGACGGGAGATTCGGGCTGGTCGTGGAGCAACATGATACCATACTTTGCAAATGTGGAGTTTCAACCAACCTGACCTGACGAAAACCGCAAACTGATCATTGCGAACGGATGATCTAGCACGAACGTTGGTTTTTTTCAGTCGCTCCTGGAAATGTGACGGCAAATTCGACAGTTCCGCGCATGGCTTTGGTGGTCAACCTTTGGTCAGTTTGCCCGGTTACCCGCAATCCGTTGATAGCCACGTTATTGCTGCTACGAACGAATTGGGGGGCGAATTCAAGTTCAACCTTGACATGAATTCTGGAACACCCCTTGGTACTGGTACGTGCTAATTTCTTGAAAAGCAGTGCAATACATTGACAGAAACATCGCATAGTGTGGATGCAAGACACGATAGGTCACGGGGAGAGAGGCAGCTCTGCAACATCATATCTCCCTGCTGACATCACCCGTCGATCAAATTTCCATGTTTTGCTGAACTCCCGAACGACGCGGATTATACCTATGGCAGTTGGGGTTTGGAAAGATTGAGGTGTTCGGAAGTGGTGCGCCCACAGCTTGCGTTTGGTGGTTATTGATGCTGACGAAGGTTTATCCAGGTCAGCAACACACGGTTGAAGCAACTAAGGAGGTTATACCCTCGGCCGGCGCAATAGGCTCTCCTCACATCCTCCTCCATTCTGGCATCAGGGATAAGAAGGAGTTGAAAGCTGTCGGAATTCAACCCCTCGTGAACCTTCCCGATGTGCGCAAGAACTTGACAGACCACCCAATCTTTGCAGTTGGCTTCAGGGTAGGCGCGACCGATACCGTGGATAGGTAGGTCTTGGGCTTTTCCGACAAGCGCCGTGCTCAAATCTATGAATTACAGTGTCCTGAGAAATGCGACACTTTTCGGTGAAGCGTTCGATGAATGGAAACGAACAAGAATGGGCCCGTTGACTACGACCGGCGAGCATAACATTATATGGCTTCGGGTATCGGACGATACAGTTTTTAAGGGGCACCCGGATCCAAGCGCAGGTGTAAACACGCCTCAGTACGAGGTGGTCATAGTTGTAGGTCGGACCTAATTACTCGGCCGGACTCGCCAATAATCCGATTTCTTGACAGAACAGAGGATCTCCAGACGCAGAACCAGCCATCCTAGCAGTAGTCGTAGTCGCCAGTCCCGCCTCTCGTGAGTTTGTTTTCGCTCCGTGTCTTCCACACCCTTAACGGTAGGATCCCCCAGGAGGAACGTTGACCAACTCGACCAATCCCTTCGATCCACCGGTAATCGACCCAGGTTTCCTCACCGTCCCGATCGATATGCTCTTCGCTAGAGAGGGTATCTGTAGCTCCCTGCGCTTCTTCGTATAGCACAAGCATGGGACGGATTCATCCTGGGTGAACTTCCGGCAACAATGAACGCCACCACCGATGACGAACTCGATTCATACGTGAGGCAGAATGCTGGGACCTCTTGGCACCCCGTTAAAACCTTGGCAATGTTATGGGGTTGCAGACCCGGATTTAAAGGTGAAAATGTTAAGGGGTTGAGAGTGGTTGACGCGTCTGTTATGGTGAGTTGTAAATCTTGGAGATATGGTCCATTCTGACGAGAGGTTGCAAAGCCGTATATTATTGCTGGGCATACGCAAGTACCGGTTTATGTCATCGCGGAACGGGCAGCGGATTTGATTAAGTACGAGTGGTTGAGATGAGGAGTTTGCACCGTGGGGGTCGATGAAACTTACGACCGGACATGTATCATTGCTTTGCTTGGCATGTAGTAATTGAAAGTGAAAAGACAGAAAAAATCTGTTGACGAAACAGGAGGCGGGCACGATCGCGTCCGACGACCGTTGAACGTTGAACGTTGAACATTTGAACGTTGAGGCTGAGACACGAGGTAGGGACTACGATTCAAGTCGGTTCGAGTCACGGGACTTTCTTGACAGGTTCGAGACGCTCGGAACGACCAGCCTGATCCGCGCAGGGATTTCGGGAGAGTGAGTCCCTAAGTCAAACTAGGGCGATGGGCGAACACAGAGAACGTTCGGTCGAGGGAAAAGAACGATGGTTTTCAGAGGTAAGGGAAACTGACGGGTTTTTAAAGACGAAGAGTGGGGGCACCGTCGATTAGATGATGTGTGACTACAGTCTGTAAGTCTTATAAAAGTTTATGTAGTACTGTGGATGGCTGTCTTTAACAATGGCTCATTTTCACGGAATCAGCATGCCCTTTCATAAGAGGGCCCTGGATATCGTGCAACCTCGTTGAGTAGCTTGAATACTTTTGTCTATAATATATGGATGCCTAGTAACACATTGCTATAATTTTTGCAGAGAAACTTCTTGTAATTGTAGCATAGTATCATGTCCATCATTTGGGTGTACAACTTGACGTGTAAACCCTGTAAGATACAACACCACGGAATATCCCTAGCCCAGGGTCTTCAGTTCGATTCATTACCTGTATTCCTCTTCGTCCATGTCGTCCATGGGCCAGTGCGCCGTGATCTCAGCCCGTTCCTCCTCCGGCTCGGCCGCCGCCAATACATCCTCCTTCAGCTTCTTGCTGCGTGCCATGGCCTCCTCGTAGTACGCAGTGGGCACCCAGCCCTCCGGCCCGAAGCCGACCACGGCCCGGCATGCCTCTAGAGACTGGTATGCTTCTTCCTGTTCCGCATCGAGCTTCATCGTCTCGTGTACGTCATTGGGGTCGAATACGACAGGACACGGCTGGCCTCCCCCCGTGAGTATCTTCCAGTTCTCCGTTGCTTGTATCAGCGCAACCTTCAGCACTAGAGTTTCGCCCTCCCACGGGTCACTGGCGTGGCGGAAAAGGCGGCGGCGGAGCGTATGCCTGCAGGGTCCACCAATGCTTCGTAATGAAGCTCGTTGTACTCCTCCGTGTTTTTGACGTAGTGGTAATGGACGAGGCGACAACAGTAGAGCTCCATCTCTCTATGTTGCTGGATCTGATTCAACTTGTCCAAGTTGTCCGGTAGCGAAGGCCGTTCCGTAGATTGCCACCCGGTGTCAAAGTGGTTCTGTAGCCGTTGGGGGATGCCAGCAACGAGAAACAGGGGTAGGATCGAAGTGTGTTGCCAGTCGATCAGGCCAACGACGTGCAACTTAGAGTCGGACGACCTAGAAACGATGATATTGCCCGACTGGAGGTCGGGATGGCGGATGCGGAAATGACTGAGGGCTGGGTCCCTGGGGATCAGTGACGACGCGATACGGAGATAGCGGTCCAGGTTCTCGATGTGATCCGACGGGGGCTGCTCCTGGTACTTGTAAGCTTCCCTCCTCACGCGTTGGAACGGCAACAGCGGTCGACCGAACCACTTTAAATAAGCTAGCTCCTTTTCGGCTCCTCTTACGAGGGCTGCTTCAACACTTTCGTCTATAGTTATTAGTTGGTTTAAGAGTGTAATAAAAAGAGAGGAGCGGCCTACATGGTCCTCGATCTAAGTCGAGCTGTGATCTCCTGCCATCCCATAGAGACAGACTTGTATCTGGACCGACGCAGAAACGCTTGTCCTCTAGTGTGATGCCCGGCTTAGTAGGTCCGGAGGCGCTCCCGGCTATATTCTCCAAGTCTTCGGTATAGTACAGGCTTCCGCCAGCCGGGAAAGCAATCGACATCGTCTTCGACTCGAATTCAGCAAGTTGGCGTGTGATTGAAATGATTTCCTCTTCTGCTAGGTCAAACCATATGTCGCTTAAGTTGGTGCCTTGTACGAATTCCATGAAGATATCCTCGGTCCCTGCCGCATTGTGAGGCGTAGGCGAGTATCCGTATACCTCAGGTATAGGCAGCCCAAAGGAACGGAGTAAGGCCATAGTGGCCACTTCGCTAGCGACAGCGAAGTACTTGGGAATCGTGACTGGGTACGGGATGCGCGCCACCATTCGGAAGCCACAGCGCATGATAATGAGGAAGGTACGGTTAAACCCACCCTCGGCTAGTTTTTCCAGGTGGACGATATCATCAGGACTCCGATTGACGGACTCCGCTGCAAGTCGACTTAGTTCATCGACCTCAAAGACACGTCTACGCTCTGCGTGGCGAAGGTCATCGTTGAAGCTGAACATATTAGATTACGGGTTAGACATATGCTCCATGGAATAACATGTATGAGACTTACATCCACCGCCCTGACGTATATTTAAAAAAGTCGCTACGATGATGTGCCATAATAGAGAACGCGCGACGCGGGGGCCAACGGGTCGGGGTGGCGATGAAGCTTAAGTAGGAAACGTGAAATGAACACGGTGAGGAGCGAGGACGGCGCAGAGACAACAAGACTGGAACTGCCGGTAAGTCGAAGACGAGCCTCAACACAGGGCATGCCAATTTGAAGAAACCAGCCGCTCAGCCACAACATCATGTCTCAGATACGGCAATCTCACACGCTAATCTAATCTAACAAACACCCAACCCCTTAGATTCAAAACTAGGTAATGCACTCGAATGTGCGTTGCACCGGGGAGACGGTTTGAGGCACTATTGAAACACCTACGAAGACAACATGATTATGTTTTGGTGATCACGAAAACTTTTCTTCGACATCGGCAGTCAAACCTCCCCAGTAATATTACGGTAAACATGCTCCTTCATATTGCACCCGTTCGAGTTGGAACATAATCAACTGTCTTGAGTGGGTGCGAACCGTTGAGCCGGAAGGTGGCCAAAGTAGTGTTGCTGTTCGAAAAAACTGAGTATGACGCATTGATGCAGCGACTCTCGGTCCGGCTGTTGGCCCAGCACAACATGAGCGGCGTGAGCAACGGTCGTGACAGCAGGCAATAATCCCCTTGCCTTTTGCCAGGGCATTCTGTGCCATCTCGACGCCGAATGTTGTTTTACAATTTTGGGAAATATACTTCCGTTTGAGATGCCGTTTATTTTTGCCTTTGCTCCCCCCCCTCCTTGATAGGTGGTGACGGGGGGGGGACCACCTCACCCCGTTTACGTGTGATTAAGTGTTGCATAAGGAAGCAGTTAGTGGAATCAATAGTCGTGTCTGTCCGAGTGGTCACATGTGATAATGTGATTTTCCAAGACGGAAAGGCCTTATGTTCTCGGGGCGTAGTGCTTTGATTGAGACAGTAATGTCGAGATTCCACAAGGGCTTGACGTGCATTTATCAGTTGACCAGCGGTGGGCGCGTTTAACATTTGATGATGACATCACCGGCTTCGGGTCGTGGGATTAGCCGAGTGGGAAGGTGTTGGTCTGTGATCTGTTCAGTTGTCGGTCGCTTTTATATCTTCCTCCCCAAGAGGACAGTTATACAAGTTGAATTCGTCAAGCTTTCTATGAGAACCGAGTGCTCACAAGTTACGACACGCGGAGTGGAAAAAGGAATGATCCGAAAATCGTGAGGCGAGTCCACCTGCATCCACTCGATGACGCTGTTGTACTAGTATTTAACCCCAGTTGTGGTGTAGATGCAAACCAAAACCACCCACTTCAGATTCTAGCCAGCTACTACCACTATGACCAAACCGAAACCACTCTCTCTCCGTCCTCAACACTTTGGGTCAGGCTCAACCGAGGTCGAGGCTGCGAAGAACGGCGAGGGGCCTGTTCGTCGGCTCGCTATTACAGCCGGAGAGCTCGTTCCACGGCCAGCGGAGGGCATTGACACCACCTCCGACATTATTACATATGCTGGCAAGCAATACGGCAAGGAGAAGGCTGTGGGCTGGCGTGATGTTGTCAAGGTCCACGAAGAACAGAAAGAGGTCAAGAAAACCGTCGATGGAAAGGAGGTCGCTGAGACCAAGACCTGGAAGTATTTTGAACTCAGTGATTACAAGTACCTCGACTACGTCGAACTCGAGGCTGTTATCTCCAAGGCTGCGCGTGGACTTGTGAGCTTGGGCATCACCACCGACCATGTTTTCAACATCTACGCTACCACAGGGTGTGTCATTTCATATAACGTATTGTTAATGTACTCATTCTCGGCCCAGGTTAAATTGGCAGATTATATCTCAAGGGTGTGCACTTATCTCGACCACACTCGCAACGGCTTACGACACTCTCGGCGAGGCCGGACTTGAACATTCCTTAAACGAACCGGAATCCATCGGCCTCTTCACCAACGACGACCTCCTCCCAACCGTACTCAAAGTTCTCCCCCGCACTCCCTCCGTCAAATTCGTTATCTACGACGGCGAACCCAGCCAAGGCCTTATCGACAAACTCCATTCCGTACGCGAGGGTATCAAAGCGATACACATCGACGACCTATTAGCCCTCAACAAAGATGTGGACGACAGCAAGATTCAAGACCGCCGTCCTAAGCCAGAAACAATTGCATGCATCATGTATACCAGCGGCAGCACTGGGGCACCTAAGGGTGTCTGTTTGACCCACCGCAACCTTGTCGCCTCCGTCGCCTCTGTCTACCTCATGTTCCAGCCTCACATCCCTGCGGGTGATAAATACCTTGCATACCTTCCCCTCGCACACGTCCTTGAATATATCGTCGAACTCGCCGCACTCTTCGTCGGCATCACCATAGGCTACGCCCGTTCCAAAACTCTCACCGACAACTCAGTTCGGAATTGTAAAGGCGACTTGGCGACCTTCCAACCTAATATTATGTTTGGCGTCCCGACGGTATGGGAGACGATTAAGAAGGGCATTTTGGGTAGAGTCAATTCCATGGGAATGATTAGCCAGAAGGTGTTTTGGGGTGCATTGGCAGTCAAGAAGGCCCAGATCCCGGTATTGAGTCGCGTCGCGGATAATTTGGTGTTAAGTCCTATCCGAGCTGCTGCTGGAGGCCAGTTAAGGTTTGCTATGAGCGGGAGCGCATCGATCAGTAAAGACACTCAGGACTTCTTGAGCGAGACCATGACGCCACTGATGCAAGGTGCGCCTCTACCATTCAACTTCACTAATCCAAGTCATAACGAGGGCTTATTTTAGCATATGGAATGACTGAGTCCTGTGGGATGTGCACTCTCCTTCCACCCGAACTCCATCAAACAGGCTCCGTAGGCCTCCCTGTACCTTCCATTGAGATCAAATTCCTTGACGTACCCGAAGCGGGCTACTCATCCAAAAACACGCCACAAACAGGCGAAATTTGCATCCGCGGACCGTCAGTCACGAAAGGTTACTTCAAACGTCCAGACCTGAACGAGGACGAGAAGATTTTCACTAGGGATGGGTGGTTTAGGACAGGCGACGTAGGACAGTGGAATGAGGATGGAACGCTATCCCTTATTGACCGGTACGCATTTCTTTATCACGTCCTGTTTCTGGACGTGTACACTGATAATGGTGCCCCGGGTGGTTTTGATTAGCATCAAAAACCTGATAAAACTCCAACACGGAGAGTATATCGCGCTCGAACACCTCGAATCTATCTACAAATCCTGCGACCTCGTCGGCAACATGTGCATCTACGCCTCCGCCGAAGCCAAACAACCTCTCGGTATCATATTCCCGCATGAACATAACCTCAAACGTACGCTATCCTCGAGTGCGTCGTTGCCGGATTTGTGTAACGACAAGGCCGCAAAGGAGAAGATTTTGCGAGAGGTTAATGTGGTCGGAAAGAAGAGTGGACTGAGACAGGTTGAATTGTTGTGCGATGTAATTTTGACGCCGGAGGATTGGACACCTGAGAACGGACTGTTGACAGCCGCGCATAAGATCCAGAGGTCCAAGATCACTAAAGCATTTAAGGATCAGATCGACGTGAGTACTGCTTTCGCAACGTTTGTACAAATACCTGATGAATGTTTTGTTTGGTGTAGAGTGTCTACAGAAATCAGAAGTAGACGTCGTGAGGAAGCGGGACAAATTTGGCGGCTTTGTAATGTCTCTTGTGTCCTTAATGCTTTGTGTGCTATTGTAACTACTGAGGCTGTACTGCAGTTCTTCGAATGGACCTTGGTGGACTTTTATTCACACTTTTCAGCAAATATTGATTGCAGGCACTCAGCCCACGAAGTTTATAAATTTATGGTTATAGGATCAATGGTCGATTCAAACAGTGAAGACAGCAACGAAAGCAAGGTATAGCATCAACGTAAAAGTACATGATTGCAGGAAGGGTTCGGCGGGACGAAAAAAAAAAAACAACGGCAGATACTGGGTGGACAGGCGGCCTATTATCAGCAACAGGCCAGCGCATTGCACACATTTCACTACCAAAAAATCAGACCCAGCAAATAAGAGAGAATGGGAAAATAGAACGCACGGAGAAGAACATCATACGCTTCTGATTCTGATGAATGGGTTTATATGCATCCCTAAATGCTTCAACAGACCCCGTTTGTGATGCGTTGTCGCTGAGCTGAAGAGCAATGCCCGGCTCGAAGTGATGCCTTCCACGAGCGCAGACAATGTCCGCATCTGTTGATGTGCATTAGTCGCATTAATAACAGGGAAAAGTAGGGTAATAGCTCACAGTAGACTGGGGCTGGGATAGAGACGGAGCGAGTCGCTCGAGCGTATACGTGGCACAGAGCAAAAGAAAGACCTTGGAGTGCGTCGGCGCTATGACATAACTGTCAGCTGAGCCTCTCACTAGTAACAGAAGATACACACCTCATACGGTTTTCCTGTGCGCACGGTTTGCATTTAAGTTTCAAATCAGTGGCGTTAAGAAGAGCCCAATACTTACGTCATGTAAAACCTGTGACCCAAACGAAGTCAGCTTCAGCAAGGAATCACCAAGAATAAGGACATACAGCATAGTGCGCGGGTCGGCTTGTTCCCAGGAGACCACCATGGCTTTGCAAGTACCAGTCAAACTCAACAGGGTTGGTAATACCCGTATCGAGAATGGTCCCAGCTGGACAATTTCCGCTTCTGTCGGCGTTATTCAACGGATTTAACCTGATATGATGGCGCTTTATGACAACAAGGAGGGTGATACTCGGCTTGATGCCCAACTCCTGACACGCCGCTGTTGCGAGCTTTGTTTCAGCAGTCATCAACGAATTGCAGAGTCAAGGACGGACCTCTGATGAGCGGCAATTCTAAACATGTCGGTAGTTAGCCTTTCAGGAATCAATTACGTAGCTGGAGGGTTACCCACCCCGTTCCAATACGTGCTCGAATTGTCCTTCAGATACACCATCTAGGAAGCCTCTAAATGACCTATTAGAAATTGCAATAAGCAAGGTACCCACCTCGGAAGAAGATAAGTTTCCGTGGTGCGGGAATCTTCGCCTTCTCCCTATCAGCTCGATACCCCATGTGAGATTGTAAAATTTCCTATAGTATTGTTAAACAGACATCAGACCACATCTTCTGATGAGAGAAAGGATGAAGCACCTTGCACATCGCCTGCAAATCGTCGATGATCTCTTGTCGTCCAATTTGACACGAACTCGTAGCAACGTATTTCGAAGCCATAGAGTCAACACTACCCACAACGGAGGTGAACGAAGGCCGGCCTTCTGCACCTGGTGCAGGGTGTTGAACATCAGCGCCTATGGAAGTGTGGGTTAGCGCCGACCCTGACCAACGGAAACAGTTCCATTTACCCATGATGATGACGGGGTTGGCAGGATCCGCAAGAAGAGGAACGCTCCTCGGTTGGGGCGTACAATTGATACCACCAAGTTTGACATTGACTCTAAGGCAGCTGTTAGACGATTGACGTGGGGACCACCAATCAACTCACTTGAGAGCCACGTTCGCCCAGTATTGAATATTTGCGCTGACGCATTTGGAAGCCTTCAAACACTGCGTTGCAACACCTTGCTATTAAAAAAATTAACGAACCGAATCTGCAGTGGCAAAATAAGTTTACATACAATAATATCACCAAAGCTGAGTGAGAGAACGAAAGACAGTTAATGACTTGAACGACTGTTTATGGTTGATGGCTTACTGCTTGACCGCCGTGTAAATTTCCACATTTCCCTGATCGGGTAGAATAACGACAATCAACTGCGGCCCAGATCTCTTCATTTTAAAAGAGTCCGTCCCTGCCGCTCTCAATTGCTATAAAAAGACAAAATAGCAATGAGTTGTCCGTAATTCAACGACGCGCAAATAACTCACATCAAGGATATTCCCTTGCGGGTTACCGTTCTTGATTAGCGGATTTTTGTCGTTCATGGTAATACCTGGGATCAAATTCAAATTGAAGCCTAGTGTGCCGACGAGCTCAACCTACCAGTACTCTCGAAACCTCTGATCAAATTCTTGACCATCTCACTCGCGCCTGGTTCCCTGAAGCGGCGATTCTCAAAAGTGACGATTAACCAATGGTTGATGTGCGTGGGAGTAACGAGCTTCTTGTCAGCCCTAAGAATTCCATTAGCTTCTCTGCTTGGCGTAAGGCCGAATACAACTACTCACATATTCCATTTCCCATCCCTAGGCACCTACAGGAAAGATCGTTAGGCCCAAACACGCTATGTGACCAGACCAAAATACGTACAACCGTCGGGTCTTTACTTCCTGCTCCGTACTGCAACCCAGGTGTAGGCAAGATTCTGCCCTTGCAAAGCCATCGGACCATCGGCCGTATTGATACTCATACCAAACTGACGGATGTAGTCCGACTGCCCATACTGGAGTTGTTGCGCCCCGTTGCGGATACTCTGGAACCGTTCGTGGGGCTTCTGGGTCGAGAACTCGACCATGGCCTTGGTCTTGTCGCTTGGAAGCTGTTTGCGCATGATTTGACCAGGTGGGACTTGGCAAAGCTCGAGCGGGACGATGGCGCCTCCCTTACCGAGCTAGAGATTGCACAAGTGAATTAGTGCTTCAGTAAAAATTAAAGTGGAGGATCGGGGAACGTACCTCAACGCAAAACATCTGTGGGTAGCGAACTTGATGCCCTTGCAGCTGGAAATACCTGGCAACGGTGATATTGTTCCCTTGATAATCGAAGTGGATCGCGTTGGCACCACGGTCTGATACCTTGGAAATTGGCCTCTTCCGATCTTTAGTCGTCGCCGGAACCGTCACCTTCAGGTTCATCAAGAATTTCTGTAGCCGTATACGCTCGCGCTCGCTCATCCCGTTAGGCGAGAGGAATTGTGCGAAGTTGCCACTACGGATGAGGTCTTGACGGTCGAAGAAGTCGAGGCAGAGATTGATAAGAGGACCGGGGTAGAACATCATGCAAGTTGCGATATCCAGGTTCAAGAACAACCTGCCGGGACCGGGTCTGATGGATTGGAAGAAGCCGCGCCAAAGTTCGATTCCGCCTCCAATTTGGCGGGCACCCTCAGGAGTGAAGAAGCTCCGGACGTTGAAGGGGAATCGCAGGTTAGGTTCCATACGGATGATCGTATTATACGCCTGATATTCCGTCATTAAAGGGAACAGAGTTAAGAAAATTATTGACTTACAGCCAAACTAGTAGAGATGGCGGTATCCAAGCTCTGCTGGCCTTGAGTGTACCGATGAAGGACGCTGAAAAACGTTCAGTATCGAGCCTGAAGGGTGTTCGAATGCACTCACTCAGTATTAATGACCGCTGCTTCTGTCAGCTTGAGGCGATAAACTCTTGGAGCTCGGCCGCCAGGTTTAGGGGCCGGTCCTCCGTTCTTTGGAGCCAAACTGACTTCGAACTGGGTTACGGGATTAGCAAAGTCGTAGAAAGCAAATTGTATAATTGCAGTCCTCACTGTGCGAGATTCACTACCGAGGGCTAATCTTGCAGCCGAATACGCGATCTTCCGGCCATCGTAGGCCATGCGGTTTGTGAAGATAGACGGATAATCGTCCTCAACCTGCCTAAAGACTTCCATGTTGGCCCGGGCGGGCATCTTGTCTGGGTCAATGGCTATTAAATAAAAAAATTAAGAATTATGACCCCCGACTTTGGACGTATGGTCAATACCACTCACCGACTACATAACGGAAACACAACCAAGAAATAAGACTTGAGCAGGAGGGTAGCGCGTATGGTGTCACTAGAGCTTACCATCATACTGGTACACAGTGATATTGGGGGCATCAACGGGATAGCAATTGACCTGGAGGTCAATGGGCCTTCCCTGGGTACCGTGTCCGGGACGCTTAACGCCCACAGCGGTGACATGTCCTAACCATGGTCAGCCGCAATGAAGAAAAGAAACACAGAGTCCAAATAGACATCATCAGTTGCGCGTTCAACGTTAACGTTCAACAAGAGCACATGACATGATACAATGACCATCAAGACGATAAGAGATCAAACAGGGCAAATTTATCCAACAGCATAATATTATTGCCGTCGCCAGTGTAAACCTAGATAACGACGCTCACCTGCGGGCGTCATGCCACCTGCAGCTGGACCCCCTCCACGGGAAGGAGGCCCACCCCGACCACGCGGGGCGCCACCACCACGGGCGGGAGGGCCGACCCCACGAGGGGCACCTCTCCCGCCACGAGGACCAGGTGCAGTCCGAGGAGGCATTGTACAACTTGTAGTATAGTAGTGGTTGGAATTGGGGGAGGAGAGGAGAACGCGATGATCACAAGCCTACCAGGAAGATGGTGGTGGTAGGAATGAGGCCGCCAGCTGATGAAATCAAAGAGAGAACAGCCCTTTTTATATGTGGGATTCAACAAGGTTCAACATAAGACCCGTGACTGTGTGAGATGCCGTAATTATCATGTTTTTAGATCCTGCCTCGCGCTGTTCTACAGGCTTCTTTATGAATCTACAAACACCTGGGGCTGTTAGGCCACTATACTTTCAGGGAGCGTCACGGCCCCGATGACGATGCGGGGAACCCTAAGCTTAAACCTACAGCAAGCAGTTTTTGGAACCTCGCTATTAAACAAGTTCACGCATCTGCCAGGTGTGTTATACTTAAGCCCACGGGTTCTCGCCTTTCCCTCCAATCAGCTTCGAGGCCCTACCACTACGGGCCGTTTATTCTCACACGGACCGATGCACCGCCACCCCAAGAACTTCTCAAGCAGATACGCACTAACTTTGCACAGGTCTATCCGCGGTAGAACCCGAATATTGAACTGCGAAACGCCCATTTCCTATCAATATTCTCTTTATGAGAATTATTAAAACCGATCAATCCAGAACACAATCCAATAACGCTGCTTGTTAGAACGCAAATTCATTCCCCCACTGCCAATGCCTCAGTTACAAACACGGCCATAAGTTCGCCAGATCCAAACGAGGTTTGACCCAGTCCGTGTTTGGTCCGTTTGCTACTGCGCCTCCTTTACCCTATTCCTCGAAACCCGGTTTCGCAGCACATCATAATGCGGTAGGCCCGTCCCAGAGACCAACATTTAGGGGTGAGTGACTGCTCCACCCAGGATCTCGGCAAAGAGCCAACCCTGCCACCACTATGAAGTATGTGCACCTGCTGAGTACACCGATCGTCCGGTAGATCACCATAAAGAACCACACGTTGTCGCTCTCGTATTCTCGATAAGGGGTGTGTGGGAGTAAGAGGAAACGGTGCAAGAGTGCAGCCTCCATGTTGCCAGGTGAAAATAAGACGGAGCTGCCCCATCGAGATTCAGTTTTCTGTTAACCGCTACCTACCTGCGGCCACCCAGCACTCCGGGACGGGGGCATGCGTCTGGAGGCCGAAGTGAAGGGTAAAAACAAAATGAAAAAGACCAGGGAAGGTAGGTGATACACCCGTTCAGTTTTCAAAGGGCAGACCACTCAATAAGGGATCACCAAATTGCCAAAGAATGTGAACACGCCCTCCCTTTATTTCCAGTGCACCAGGGACGAGTCTGGGGTCAACAGATGAAAAGGGCACCCTAATAGCAATCAAATATGGCAGGTGTATTGCTCAAACAGAAATCAGGCTACCCGCAACCACCCTCCCACATATACACCGGGTAAAACGGCGGTCGCCTGCTCTGCAGCCAAATTGAAAGGTCGCTTTCACTTCACGCTGGACAAGACCTCTTCGGTTCTTTCACTGCTGTCCGAGAACTCGCGAGCTGAGCCAGATCTTAAGCTAAGATTTTCTTGCAAGGTTACTAAATTCAACCAAGTCGAATGTTTTTGGGCAGCGATAGTTACAAGGTTCAACTCTCACAATTTACGCCGTCAATCCCTTCATCGAGGACCTTTCAGCCTGAAACTGTCAGGAGATTTCCCCTCTCGCCAATGGCAATATCTTCTTCCTCATTGAGACCCGGAAAGGACCATTGTAAGGGTGCAACCTGATTGAGGCTCTTACTTTTCGAGAGACACAGCAATGACAGAAGTTGGTAAAATACTGGATGTGAATTCGTGGCCACCACAGGTGGTCTATCTGCAAAAACGGATAACATTCCATTTTCCGTCGGTTTGCGAGCTCAAAACGGATGTCCTTTAGCCCTGTAAGGTTTGCCCTAAGTGTACATCTATTGTCCGCGACAGTCTATGAATGCCACTAACCTACGCTAACCACCACCCACCCCTCCCATCGCTGACAAACTCAGGGCAAGGGCAGCCATGACCTGCAACGCTCTAACAAAGCTCGATGTATTCCGTATTCGATCCATCTGGCGTTGAGCTTCTTCCTCTTGCTTTCTCGATCCACGCAATACATCATGATGTGATCCTTGCGGAGGAGTATAATGTCTCCCAGCACCACCACCTGAAGTAGCACCTGGAGGTCTGTTGGGCGGAGGGGTATATGTATGAGTATAATCGGGTTGTGGGTGGCGAAAGCCAGCGTTACTGCCACGAGGACGGTAAGGAGTCTCCCATGCGTAGGTTGCGCGGGGTCCCGAGGTGGGTGGTGCGCGTGGTGCGTAGGTGTGGGATTGGGGATGGAAGGGCCCGGGTGAACGGTGCAATAGACTACGGTCGTAAGCGCGCCTGAGGAACGAAGCAGAAGCCAGAAGCATTAATTAATCAGTACCGCAGCAGAATTTCTACAACCGCATGGCACACCGTTGGCGGTCATCTACCAGCACTGAGTAGGCCTCGCTTGCGGACGAGAATATTTCTTTGGATGTTGGGTCTTTGGACACATCAGGATGGTGTTTTTTGCTCAACTGAGAAACCAGTATGAATAGAAATTCTAGACGGGCAGCGTTATCGCAGTGGCTCACGGACTTGATAATAATGAGACTGGGACAGCGTCAACAACAAGAAACTTGGGGTGTAGGGGGGAACACGCTTACCTTTATTTGGGCCTTGGGTGCATTCCGAGGCACTCCGAGAGTTTGGTAATGGTCAAGACACCGCAATGACGTTGTGAAGGCACGTCGAGAACGATTTAAAGGGGCAGACCGGCATTTTAACGTCGACGACGACGAGAGTACAGACATTAGTTAGTTGGAAAAATGACGCTGGGTGCCTCATCGTCGTGGGATATCACGTGGAATGACAGATATCATAGAGACCCTTGATTCTGGTTAGGATTAGTTACCTGGCCTTTTCCTCAACAGCTTTAGTCCCATACTCCTATACTCGATACTCGATACTCGACTCTGAGCATGGCTGGAGTCAATGCTACATATCCAACTATAACAATTGACCTGGTGAGCATATTGCCCCGTCAACCGTAGCTTCTTCTGACATTCATTCGAGCGCCTCTAGGTCCTTGACCGCCAGACTATCAAAGATGTCCTAAATGGTGTTCCTCCACTCGATACTCTTCCACAGATTGTTTGGTCTCATAAGACCACAGATCTTCGAAGTCCTCGATGTCACGATGGTGCGTCTTGCGTCACTTTAGAAGCATCGACGAATTCTTGACTCCCCGCAGCCTGGTGTATCTGACCCAGAGATGGAACAACTCGTTCGTGATAAGGTGGAAACCTTTTGGAGAGCTATCCAAGCTGACCCGGATTGGAGAGGTCAGGTGCGTAATCTCCCCCTCAACCCAGGACCATTTGCAATGGGATTGATTGGTCGAATAGCTCATTGCGACATTTTCTGAGAAAAGGCAGAAGAAAACATGGTATCAGCTTTACATGGCAGAGGAAGATGTGCCTTGGGAACAATGGTACAGACCTTTCCCTTATCCAACGTTTTATATTTACGCATCACTCCTTGACAGGATTATCAATGTCGAGCTCCGCCAACATAGGAATGAACGAGGTAGGCCGTCCTTAGTGTCTTCCTGTTGGAACGATCATGATCCCACCATATCACAGACCGCCAGGACTTTTAATACCAACCTCGCGAACACCCTAACGAAATCGATACACTACCATGCTCACACATACCTCCTCTGAAGCGTGGTCGGACGGCGGTTCCACCCATAACCCAATCCAGTGGGATATCTCCGTTTCCGTTTAAAATTGCAGTCAACGTCGGAGGGGTTGAGGTCGGTTCATAAATAAGCCCATCTCCGTCACTCGAAAAGAGTCATCTTTTGCTAAAGGATCTGCGGGAGAATATCTTGGGTTATCACATAGACTTTGACTTGCTTATCTCCGCCCCCCTGTACCAATATCACGTGCCCCAGCAAAACGCCCATAATACCGCTTGGCAACTTTGCCATCCATCCCCCCAAAGTCCGAGACCCTGAGCTTATACTCTATCAAATCCTCGGGCGCCGAGCTCCACACCTAGCTTCGCGACCCGCTTTCAGTCAAGTGCACCCCATGTGTGACCGTGGACGTTTTGTGAGAGACTTCGATCATGGGACCGGACGAGCAAACTGGCGCCGAAATAGCCGGTGTTCACTTGAGAACCTGAGATTCCCTCCTCTTTCGCTAACCCTCATCTTGTGTTAGATTTTATTTTCTATGGCATCACCGGTGCAGAACACTCTCCAAAACCACGAGTAGCCATTATTGGTGCTGGGTACGCGGATTTCACTCTTCTTTTTTGTGCCTCGAAATTATTTAATGGGTCCCGGGACTCTAGGACTGGAGGATTGTCGCTTGCTATCAAGCTCAAGCAAGCAATTGGGTTATGACAAGCTTTACCGTCCGCTTTTTATCCTTGATATATAAGACAGAAGCCTTACGGATTTGAACAGATTTTCGAAAAAGGAGAAGATGTTGGTGGAACATGGCGGGTATGTGTGATATCGACTTCAAGTCTCCATCTCGATTCTCAATGCTTAAATTGTTAATGCAATTATGGTACTTGAATAGGACAACATTTACCCAGTCTGTTATCTCCACATTTATACGTACATGGCCCCTTAATCACTTCACTACAGGGCTGCTCCTCCGATATCCCAATGGTAATCTATTCCCTCTCAACGGAAAAACACGACTGGTCCCATTCACACGGCTACTCTCCCGACATCCAATCTTACTGGCAACTCCTCGCCCGAAAATACGCGCTATACCCTTCCATCCGTTTCCAAACAAAAGTCATATCCGCATCTTGGGACGATATCGCAAAAGTCTATCACATTAACCTTGAGAGTGTTTCTACTGGCGAGAAATCGACGTTCGAGGCTGAGGTGTTGGTTTCGGCTATAGGGGTGCTGGAGGTACCGAGGTACGCGGATATTCCCGGGTTAGAGACGTTTAAGGGCGAGATGTGGCACTCGGCGAGGTGGAGACACGATGTTGATTTGAGGAATAAAAAAGTGGCGGTTATTGGCAATGGTGCCTCTGCGTCCGTTATTTTATTTTGTTGGGAGTTAATGAGGCTGACGTCGGTGATTAGGACTCAATTCGTACCTTGCATCACAGAAGATCCTAGTGTACAGGTGACTGAGTTTTGCAGAACGCCGAGCTGGTTCCTGCCACCTGTACGATTGTTTTTCCTCCTTGATTCGCACAAATCATAATGTCAAAATTACAGATTCGCACTGAATACTCTGCTTTTCGTCGTTGGGTATTCCGCAACGTACCTTTGATGCAGCTTTCCTGGCGTTGGCTGATGTACTGGCGTGTAAGTTAACCGCCTAATTTATCACTTCAACTCCACCTCAACTCACCGGCGCCATAGTTGGAGCTATTTTACCTCGTGATCTTTGGTAGTGATTTCCTGCGCAAGTTCACTACAAAGGTTAGTGATAATCTTCCCTCCCTGAGAATCACTGACACTGGTCTTTATAGATAGCAAAGTATTATATCAGGTCTGCTGCCCCACCGGAGTACCATGAGACACTCATTCCGAAATACTGTGAGTCTCTCGAGACTGATTATATATTAACTTATTTAGTCGCTGCAGCTATCGGATGCAAGCGTATCATCTTTGACACAGATTTCCTCAAAGCTTTGCACCGTCCCAACTTCGATCTGAACTGGGACGGTGTAGACAAGATCGTCGAGGATGGTATTATGACAAAGAAAGGTGCATGAGATGTATCTACCAAAACTACTCGGCTTAAACGAGATACATAGGGGAGAAAATTCATTTCGACGTGATCATTTTCGGTACAGGTTATGCTGCCGTACGTCTCCTCATGTGTGCCCAGCTTCAACTCGTTCTCGAGAGCTCATGGTTTATTTTATAGGATAAATTTCCTCTTGAAATTCGCGGCACAAGAGGGTCTATTCAGGAGTACTTCGAGGAGAAGGAAGGACCACAAGCTTACCTCGGCACCACGTTCCCCGGCTTCCCCAATTTCTCCACTATCCTTGGTTAGTTCCCTCCCGTAATTTCATTTGAACCCACTTGACGACAATTTTCTAGGGCCTAACACATGCCACTGGCCATACCTTCCGTTATATTCACCAATGAATGCCAGGCAGACTATATAATTCAGCTTATCAAACCTATTCTGGGCCGCCAAGTCGTTACTATCGACGTCAAAGCCGAATCCACAGAGGCGTATAACGAAAAAATTCAAGGCAGACTCTCCAAATCTGTTTTCGTGAACTGCCATTCATGGTACCGGGTTGGAGGTACTGGTAAAATTACGAACATCTTCCCTGGGTATGTTGCTCTTGCTCTCTCAAACTTATAGAGCTAATGGAGGGTTGATAGTGCGACAACCCTGTTCTGGCTGTGGCTTCGTAAGCCGAAATGGCAAGACTACACCGGACTTGGACTTGAAGAATGGCTTGAGCGGAGGCGCAAGACGAGAAGGAATAGGATTTTCAAGTGGATTACCATTCTGGCTGTGTTGGGTTTCGGAATGACCTATATTTTGCACAGTGGCTTCAACCGTCTGCTGCGGACGCTGGTCGCCCGAGCATTGGGAGAGGCAGTCTTGTGACATTAAGGTATCGGCTGCGTTTTATTGGATGTGTTTGGTGGCATATTTCTCCCACCTTCTTTGTCGAATTGGTCTTACTGTGTATGCATGTGTCATCAGATATCAACCAGTCACTCCATAATTAATACCTTAAATTAGGATACTCAAAGAAAGTGGTATTCGGAGCATTGATTTTCTGAGGTCAATAATCACCTGCGTCAACCTCGGATCTCAATCCCTTCCATGAGAAAGTCTGGTCCTGCGGCGGGGAATATCGCTCTCACCCCAGACAAAGGTTTCCGATTAATAACAGTTGTCCCCATCGAGTCGACGCACAAACCCGAACGGGTTGTTTGTTTGGTAAGGGTCACACCGACATACTGCTACCACCCTTCCCATGGCATTTGGATAGTACTCCGCTTTCGGGTTCTCTCTTGGCCGGGCGTATCACAAGATCAGACACGGCTACTATGTCAATATACTTATAGGAGTTGACCTACACGACCTTTCTGCTTTCCAGTACGCTCATAGTGCTACACCGCTGGTAACATGTCTTTTCAAATCCCCAAGACCCAAAAGGCTGCTGTCTTGCACGAAGTCGGAGGCGAATATCGCATTGAACCAAGTTGGCCCGTTACCCAGCCAAACGAGCTCAAACCAGGCGAATGCCTAGTTAAGCTCGAGTATTCTGGTGTATGTCACTCTGATTTGCACATCAAGAACGCAGATTGGGGATTCACCCCGAAAGTCCCGCTTATCGGCGGTCACGAAGGCGTGGGGGTTGTTGTGGCTATTGGCGAACACACGCAAAATCCGGCGGTTAAGGTCGGAGATCGAGTTGGGTTGAAGTGGCTTGCAGGGGTTTGCGAAATGTAAGTGCTGCACACTTCCCTGGTGGCTTACTCGGGCTTATATGATCGGTCTTGTGTAGTTGTGAGATGTGCCGCAGCGGTCATGAATACTGTATGTCCGTTGATATCCAAGAGACTCCGCCACGCTGCTGACTCATCATTAACGTGGACAGCTTGCCTTGATCCTGCAAGAAAATTGGCCCATGGCAACCAAGTGCAAGGAACGTTCCAGCAATACGCCGTTAGTCCCTTTGACTTTCCTCACGCTCTTCAGAATTTCTCTCATGCGCTCCTTCTTCAGGTGTCTTTTGTGAATTATGTAACGAAGATCCCAGATGGTGTTGACAGTGCCCCGGCCGCGCCCATTCTTTGTGCAGTATGGCTTTGATAGCATTGACACCCCGCCTAGACTCACCATCTGTGTAGGGTGTTACAGTTTATAGTGCCGTGAAAAAATCAGGAGCTCGCCTTGGACAATGGGTTGCAGTTACCGGTGCTGGAGGAGGCTTGGGTCACCTTGGTGTGTGGTTCTTACCTTACCTGTAGGGATCCCCACGCTTATATCCAACTGCCAGCTGTCCAATATGCCGTTGCTCAAGGCCTTCGTGTAGTTGCAATTGGTAACCTACTTCTCCAACCACCCATTAAACACGTCGGTGCTAATCACACGTCAAACCTCAGATACTGGAGAGGAAAAGAAGAACCTCGCACTTAGTCTCGGTGCTGAGAAATGGGTTGACTTTAAGGAGAGCAAAGATCTCGTCGCTGACGTCCAAGCAGCTACTGGTGGCCTTGGTCCTCAGGCTGCAATTGTCACGAGTAACGACGTGAGTCTCGCTTCAAACACTCAGCAGGGCTGCGGCTGATGATCCTTCAAAGGCACAAGCATTCGTACAAGCCGCGTTCTACCTGAAATACACCGGTACGTTGGTGGCAGTTGGTGTGCCCGCCGGACCTGCGAAGTTAGAAATTCCTATTATGTTGGCGATCGGTAAGGTCCGTGGCACAGACCCGCCCCTAGTACTCTCCCTTGAAGGGAAGCTGAATAGTTCAACGTAATGTAGAGTCTTAAGGTGGTTGGGTCAATGATTGGGAAAGTAGAGTACCTTTCGTGATACGCTCTCTGCTGGACTGACACTGGGCAAAACATAGGAATCGTATTGACGCAGATGAAGCTCTTGCGCTTGGTGCGCTTGGAAAAGTCAAGTGCAAGCATGAGGTTCGTAACCTTGATGATTTGAATGCGTGAGTTTTATTGTTCCACCTGAGAAACAAAGTTTTGAATTCTCGATCAACAGTGCCTTCAAAGATATGGAGGAAGGGAGGATCAATGGAAGAATCGTCCTCAAGATCTAGAATCCTGGAGTTACCTACACCAGGCGTGATATGTATTTAAATTGTACAGTAAGACCTACGGCGTGATGGAATTATACTCATTGGTGTCTGGTTGGCGTATTTTTATTGCTGCGCTCCCGATATCGACAGCGAGGGTAAGTTAGATATGTTGATTGAGAGAAGGAATGGTTGAAACAGGAATCGCAAGGAAAATTTAGCAATAAACAACGTTCGATTGCCCGCTCTCTGACTATAGGTTGGATGGCGAGGATCGGACTACGCCAGAATCAAGATTCACTGCGGAAACTCGGGAAAATTGTGCCCATTGAAATAGATAAGGACCCCTGGGTAATCGACGAAGATGCCATTTCAAGATCCCAGGTCCGGGTGTGGTCAGACCCCGTAGTCTCAATTCCTGGCGTGTATATTCTCGATGGTATGGTCAAACTCTTAGCTGGGGCGGTCTCGAAACCGACGGGTCCCTTCCAAGGCCCAGAGTAACCGCGCCCCTGGTATGGGCCTGTTCGGTTTTTTTGGGAAACAATCTCGCGCTGAAGCGACTCTAAGTGATAGCGATCAAATTAGTGTCATCATGGACTAGTAAATAAAAGCACGTCGGAGGCAACCGTTGAAGGAGTGTCGATGAGGTGGTGTGTGGCCATGTGAGTATCCACGTCGAATGCCAAATCTAAGGAAAAGTAAAAAGCGGGTGTGGGGTTGTCTAATGATATAAATGATAATCTAAGTAAAGAAAACGACTTCTACTGAGATGTCATCTCTAATTCGGAATCAGTTTCCCCCCGACTCCAAAATGGCGGGAAGGGACCTACCGAAATTGCCTCGACCTTGGCATGTTCATCGCCACCAAGGCCTCCGTCACATCTTTATTTCCACCTCCAAGTGCGTTCCTGACTAGGTGCTGAGCGAACGTTCCTGTCGACATTCACAAACTTCTTTGGTACCCCCCACATCCTATACATAAATGTATCATCCCTCTGTTCGGAAGGTTTTACGGGCAAGTCCTGCCTCTCGAATATGTCCTTCCTCAGAATCGTTACCATGGACGGTGCAACGACGGGTATGGGTGGAGGCGACCTCGTCATTGATGAGGTCTCTGGGTCGTAAAATGCTATAACCTCGTTGTTCCCGGGCTCCTTTAAGTCACCAAAGACTATCCTTCGGTACCTCTTCAGCCATAATCCCACGAGCCCAACAGCTTCCTCGTTCGTAAGACTTGACCAAAAACCCTGGTTTGCCATGACAAGAAAATCTCCCGGCCGGGTTTCAATGGTAGTGACCACGGGCTCCGCACTCGCAGCGGCCTGAGGCGGGATATCACTCGATATGAACGGAAATGCGTCACGTAGTCGTCTGCGCAGCTCCGCATCCCATTTCCATAGACCATCTCCTAAGGAATACACGATTCCTGTGTGCTTTTGAACCCGTTTGGGGGGATCTTCAGGAAATCCAGAAGGTATTGCCATGTCGCGTGTCAGTACGTGGACATGGTAGATTTCCTCTCCTCTTTCAGTTACCACGCGTCTTCCGAGGACAGCACGCGAATCACCCGTGTTTGCCAGGTGTAGCTGCCGCGTGTCACTCTCGTACACGGCAACTAGATTTGACGACCCAGAATAGGCGCGAGATACCAATTCTGCCGCATCCCCGTATGAGAGCGGATTATCCTGGTTCTCCCGTTCGGGTTCATTGTTCAAATATCTCTGGGCTGCTTCGAGGGCGCGCTGTATAGCCCCCAGGGTAACCTCGTGGTCAACGTTCATGACGGCTTGTTTGAGTGCTGCATCAAAATCCTCTGCAGATGGGTATGGTCTACCGGACCCAACTCCGGACCAATAATCCATATTTTCTGGACTACCCCCAAGGTCGATGTGGGCGTCAGGTAGCGTCGTCTGTTTGGAGTAGAGGTTAGCCAGCGTATCCATGATAGCGTGCCGAAGGTTATGTGCGAGATGTGAAGCCATTTTGCCTCCATTGTGTCCGTCATGTATACCGAAGAAAACCCAGTAATGAGAAGGAAGCTCAATAAAATATGATGATGAAAAACAACTGAGATTCGAACCACTGTTTACATTGGGATAGTCGTTAATGTGGAGGTCGAGAAGATCGGTGCCGAGAACTCACCTGCTTAGGGCACAAACATCATATCGTGATATTCCACAAGGTATATCGACTAAATAGATTTGGCTATCATTAGCAATATGTTCCTCTATTGTTTTTGGTTGCAGTTCCCAAAATGTGCGGGAGTACGCATGTGTGTGGGTCGTATAATCAATTGGTTCCTGTCCCGTGGACTCCTTATCCTCGGGAGGAGGCAAGGAAGACACGTCGGTATCGGCGTGAATGATGCCATACGGCACGAGTTGTTTCGTGTTGAATCCGTACAACGTCAAGGCTCCTATCAGAGATGCCGCCACAAGAGTGAAGATATTAGAGTACTTTTGTCGCGATTGATGGGGAAATGGTATCTGGGGACCGCGGGTGGCATAGAAACGGCAGGGGGATGTGGAAGACCTCGTTGGCGCGAGTATCGGATCCGAGGGACGTAGTTGTCGGTAGCAGTTCCTGACACCAGCCTTGAGCATGACCAGGGGGAAGAGAGAAGCGTAGAACGGGGGGGGGAGGTGTCGATGGTGTATTGCACTTTGTGGAAAGTAGGGATTCACCTTCAAAGGATCTGAAAAAGCGGATGAAAAGTACCAGAGCCGTAGCTCGGGAGGATTTTCTTGGCTGGATATTGTGCTTACTGACAAAGCTAACAACAGACGTCTGCATAAACCATACCAAGTTAGCCAGACCGGCTCGATGGAAAAACTCAACTTACGTGCGTTAGAAATAGATAGGGAGGCTAGTCGAGACAAGGCTGTGTTACGAGTGCATCGTGGACTTGTTCCATCACTTCCCGTTGGACGTTGGACGCTCCGATGATCCAAGGAACAATGTTGACCAAGCAAGGACAAACAATGCTGGGCGCTTGACTTTGGATCGGAAAAACTACGAGGCGGGGCGAGGGTAAGAGTGTGATGTATTCAATGGAAAAAGCGTACTATATACATTTTGAGTGGGGATATTTAGCAACTCTATGGTAGGAAGTTTGGATAAGGTAACGATGGAGTAGTAAGCAATGTCCTATCAGTGTTAACTGTCAGCAGAAACGGGGAATGCTTCCGAAAATCCTCTACGCTATACTCTACTCGAGGCCGGCGGGGCAACCACTGGTTTTCCAGAGCTTGTCGGAAGCTTCTCGGGGTCCACGGCGAGATCCTGCGATTCGAATCCTGACAGTCTCCGCGGGCGCTTCCTGGATGACTCGCCTCTGCTTTGTACTGGTAGCTCATCCAAATCTTCGTCTTCGACGGTAATACTCTCGGTTTCTGATGCGTGTGAAGGTGGCTGAGTCTCATCTTCTTGATCCTCCTCGTTACTCTGGGTTTGAGGTGATGACCGGGCTTCTCGGTTCGCGGGCCGGGAGTTAAGGTCTTTTTCAGGTATCTGGTACAAGAATGGGGGGTGAACACTGGGGGCAGAGGTTATGGGAAGAGGGAAGGTGGGACTTACAGGGAGGCGGACAAAGAAGGCAAGGAATGTCGACAAAGCCGCGTAGGTGAATACGGCTTTCAGGCTTGCATTGTAAGCATCCCTTGCTGGCCTTTGAATTTCAGGTGGAAGGGTAGCAACGAGTTTTGCTTGTTGGCGTATTCTTGCGATGATCTGAGGAGCATCAGGTAAGCTTTTTGTTATAGAAGCTGGTTGCCCAAGAGCACCTCGTCAGCACCTGGGACCGTAATCCTAGAACGAAGTTCTTGGTCGAGCTTGAATTGGAAGATCGCTGATGAGATAGCTACACCTCCAACTTGACCTATGAAAAGTATGGTGTAAATAGATGTATTCAGTCGGATGTGCCTATTTACCCACCAACGCCCCGAAAGAGTACGTTGAATCCGGTTCCGATTGCCATATAATTTTCTATCACAAGATCCTGAGTCAGTGACCAAAGGAACCTAGAAAGCTTGCATACCGGGTATATGAACCAACAGCGCGACTGAAATGTAAAGCGTTAGTACAAAGTCCTTAACATCCGGGTTTGGTACTTACTCAACATGGTTTGGAGGACGACGGCATTACCAAAGCCAAGAGGTATCTGTCACAGGCGGGAATTCAACATCTGGGCCAAGGGTTGTGGAAAGATGTATTCCATACAATGCTAAACCAGGATTGGATGAATCCCGAATCTTCATTGATCAAACATATCGCAGTTGCCCCAATGAAAGGGAAAAAGCCGAAAATCAGGTTCAACAGTTTATACTTTCCCGTCTTGTGCATCATCCAGCCAGCAAACACGGACCCAGTAGACATGGCCAAACTGTTGGGTAGCAAATGAGCGCCTAGCAAATTCCACCTCGTAAGAATTTGTCGGTTAAGTCAAGTCATATCACAAATGGACCCGTACCAGCGGTTGATGCGTTCGTCAAACGAACAGTTTGGAACCACAAGGGGAAGAAATACATAATGGAAAAGTTGCAGTTGGCAACAAGGAAGTTGGATGTTCCGACAAGAAGAGGTATCCTTTGCTTGAGCATGTAAGGTGCCAGAATTGGTTCCACTGAGATAAAGAGTTCCACAAGCACGAACGCGATTGCCGAAATGATAGCAAAGACAAGGGAAGTAATCACGGTTGGACTGTTCCACTATCAATCGTTTTGGGGTGAGCAAACCAAAAACACATCAAAGATCGCCTTCTTCAGACTCACGAAGAAATTTTTATTGAACTTTTCGCTGAGGAAGAATAGTACGGAGCCAACCTGAAACGAACGATCAGCTAACAATGCAACCAATGCGCCGCAACTCACAAAGGACATCAAAGTAGCACTTCCACCATAATCTATTCGCTTGAGGATTTCCTTCGTGCTCTTCCCCGTGCCCTACGGGAATCAGTACCTTAGACGAAAATAGCCCACAGACAAACAACCCACAGCAGTGACGTAGCACAAATTATATGACGTTAAACAGTATGAAAGGAGGAAAACAGGAATCTGAAGGAGAAACGCCCATCTCCAACCCAACCTGTGGGTGGAACGACTCAGTGGTGTTGTGGATGAATTGAGTTAGCTTCGCACCAGTCGGTGACCATGCCTCCGAAAGGCCCCCCAAGACCCAAGCCGAGCTAACCCCGAAATGGTCAATACTAACTTCACTTCCATTTGTATCGGAATGCGTACCCCATTGAAGACACTGGCCACACCCTGCGCTAGACCTCGGGTCTATGACGTGCCGTGAGCCACGATGATTAGGGTGACAATAAATGACCTACTCTAATACTATACATGTCACTGACAATGATCCTACCAAGGAGCCATCGCGTCAGAGCTACATTTATGGAAGAACAAACTTACGATGATGTCGTGAACAGCCCACCGCCACCCATTCCAGCTAGCTAAACATGACTTCAGTTTGCGTTACCGATTCCGGAACTTAGAAGAACGACGTACGAAACGGGCTGCGATTAACATTTCCATGTTTCGTGATAGCCCACACATCACACACCCTGCAGCCGCAAAGAAGAGTGCTGTCATATTCGCTCCTTTACGTCCCAACACATTGCACAGGCGCCCATACAACGGGGTGAACGTGCAAGTGGCAAGTAGGTAGCTGCGGACTTCGTCAGATCACCAGTCTAGATGGAGGGAATACAATTGACGTACGATGTGCCCAGCCAGCTGGCTTGATTAGATTTATTAAACTCGGAGGATATGGAAGCTAACACTAAGTCAAAAAGATCGGTTACGCTGTCAAACCAGGGAGGCTTGTTGACACATACTCGTCGGTACAAGCGTTTCTTAAAAACTTCACATGAGTGGCGAAAGCGGAACCGAAGTCGGAAAGGCGCTCACGGTTGAATGCCTACCTGAAGCGTCAATATCTGATCTTTCCTGATGATAGCACAAGTACCCACAGAAAGAAATGTAGCCATCCAGACACCCGCCAGAATTCCGAAGCGGTTGGATCGTGATATGTCGCGAGGCCCCGGGAGTTGTTTCTTGAGGTCGAACGACCTCCCGAGTAATGGCTGGCGTTCATCTGTTGGAACGGACATGAAACTTCGTAATTGCCCACCACGATATGACCAAAGGTAATCAGACCTCCGGTCTATGTAGTTGCTGGACAAGGAGAGGAAGATATTTCTAGCTCGGGTCTTGGCCAAATTAAGGGCACCATGCTGGATCGGAGCCGTGTGAATAAGCACGTGAACCAGAATGAGCATCCGAACCTGCCACGTTTCCCCCCCCCCAAAACGCAACGCTCCTGACCATCAACTGAATCGAGAATTAAAGTAATGTGAAGAACGCGGGCCTGCAAAGGCTCTTTACATATAGAACATTCTATCGAGACTCCGTCACTTGCACCCTACTTTCTTATCTGATCACGGCAGTGGTAGCATTGGGTCATCTCCGTCCCCATCGCCAACTTGGCTTCATGGCTCCGCATTGCTCGTAAGAATCGTCTAAATTGGTTTCCCCCGACATCCCCGGCAATTAAGCGTCAAGCAGTTTCTGAGGTCCTGACAACTGCATATGATCCTCGCCGTTCCAAGCGTTTGAGATGCAGTTGCGATTGGGCCACGCAAATGAGTTGAGCGTTGAATCGATCTCCGGGTACTTCATTGCCAGCTATATCGAAACGGTGTTTGCGATTGTGATAATCACAAGAGAAACCACCTTATTGATGAGGAAGTATTAATATAGCGTTGGAGATTCCGCTCAACCCCGCAGCAGTTGTTGTTCGTGGTCGACGCAGCAAAACTGTCGGGGTGATCGTAACCAGCGACTTCAGTTAATCATCCCAACAAGCTGGATATCTATCAGGTCGCTATCCACCCAGTAATTAAACCAAGCTACCGAAAGATGGTTACCACATTTTTAGTAGGAATAGGAGCCTATGGTATTATTGCCTCACTTTTGGTGGCTGGTAGGGAAGCAGTGCCTCTTTGATAAACACTTCGCAAAGGAGTGAATGGCGACTCAACGGTGTCAGGAGGGGCAAATCCTCCCAACTTCTGGTATGTATCCCTTCAACATTACCTTATCCCAATAACTCGCGATCCGTTCACAAGTAAGCCCCCATCCTCTTCAAATTATTACCTCAGAAGCGAGGACAATGCTCAAACTTACCTGTTTCACGACACGATCAAATGTTATGACTTGAGTTCGACTGCCAGAAATGAGTCAATATTCTGTTTGTTTCTCTGTTTCCCAATCATCCCAAATATTCTGCTGAATTTCCCTCGCAACCCGAACGTATCCATGCGTTGGAGGCTGCCACAATCAACGGAACGCAACTTACAACCATCAGTGATTTCGGAGGATATTTAAAGCCAGCGAAATTGAAGACTTTGATCGGTTCAAGGAACGTGATGCCATAACCCTGGATGGCGCATCCGAATAACAATTGTGTCCCTTTTCATTTGATTCCGTCCCCAGTTCCCGAGCAAGTGAACTGCGACACGGTCCGTTAGACTTCCCAATCCATAGCCCAGCTGCGGAGACCTTCCGGGAAATTTTTGGCCTCACCGGTTGGAGTCACTTCGCAGTAATACATCGCATATACATCAGTTAAATTTGCAACAAAAGGGTAGACACATGTCGAACGAATAAAAGGTATCGATAAAAAAATAAGATCTGTCGAACGAAATGCCGCGACGGCACAAAGGCACCTGGCCACGGCGACCGTCGGGTGGTAGTCGAAATTGGTGCGGCGTAATCAACCACGGCGCCCATTGCCAGATGAATTTGCACTCGCAGCCTGGTTGCAGGCCGGGCACCAGGCGCCAATGTGGGGACCTGTTTACCAAAAGGGGTCGGCTGAGAAATTGAAAGTCCCTCTTGAGCAGAAATAATACGTACTATATTGTTCAGGAAATTGGAGGCTGTCAGATTAGTATTGGTTAAGCGGTCCGGTCAGCGACAGAGAAGCAGTGTTGGTCGGAATTCGGGGACGACGTGAGAGTGGTGGGTTTGTTTGACGTGGGTTCAACGGCGGGGTACGCAAGCGAAGAAGAAAGAAGTGTTCGCAATCAGAACTGAGGTTTTCCTCGTGATAATTGATAACTCACTTTTGCCAGCAGGTTTCTCGGCAGTTGGCGCAGTGGGGTGGGTGGCGAGGGCTGGTCTTGCAAGCCCTACTGTCACATGGCACCTGGTGGTAAAAATAATAGGGGCGGGTGGGTAAAATTCGCCCTGGTACGAGAGTATGGAGACTTACAAATTCGGAGGGCTGGCCAAGTGTTTGTTTAACAGTTTCTCATAGTGAATGAAGTGCGATGAAACCCTACCTGACTTTCTAGGTGGCCACAACGGTAGACGTTGCAAATACTGGAAAATCGGTCAGCCAGAACCCGTGGAGCCAGAGGTGCTCAATATGGAGACTCACTGGCGCATACGGCACATCGTAGAAGAATACGGGTTGGAGATGCGGGGTGCGAGGAGTGGTATGTTTGTAATATATGATGAAGACGTTTATGTTGGAAGTGAGGCAGATTTGGCCAGGCCTTTTATACAAAGAAAAGAATGATCCAGCCAAGGCTCATGTAGGGAAATGGTCGGCGACTTGAGATGGAACGAACGCGTCCACTTGATCATCCATTCTCATCATTTGCAGTGCCCGGGATGTTGTCCAACAGGACTGGTTCATGAGTAGTTCCGGAATAACCTGGTCATGTTTCAGTGCTTCGATACTCTGAGACTGATAACTCGGCATAGGAAGACGGATACATTCTTCGGGTTGATAGAGTAGTGGATACTGCTTCGGGAAGGTCCCTTCAAGTCGTTGAAATTGGGTCTATGATCTAAGGTCCTGACTTGTGACAGATGGTAACACTAATTACGTGCGGTTGTCGCTGCGTTCATGTTGCCTTATTGCCTTCGGCGACCCCGCAAGAGCGAAATTTCCGCAGGGCGGATACGATCAGCCTTTTGCAAGCTTTGGGCCTTGCACAAAAGATCACGGCATCTTTGCGAGCAAGGACCCACCTGGAGAACGGCACGTGCCGACCTCTTGATGTTGTCCCGACTTGGAGTGCGCTGGCGAATGCAGTCAGATCAAGTGATTCTCCCGAAGACCGGGGGAATCATTCAAATCAATCCTGTTAAGTGCGTCTTTGGAAAGGTGTTTTTAGAGAGTCCTTGTACTTCTTGCCCGCGCCACTGGAAGTCCCCCCAGTCAGGCACTTGGGCGTTGCGCATACATCTCGGCACCCTTTTCATGGAATTGAACACCCTTTCATTCTCCGCCAGCGGCTGATCAGACCCTTCGTTCAGTGGCTTTTGCTGTACTGGGAACGCCGAGCCTCATATACTTGCTAGATCCCAGGATATGAATCGGGGCGAGGCTCATCTACTGAGCGTTCTACGACTCCGGACCTTGCAGGAACTGAAGGAAATTACCTAAACACGAGGAATCCTCCCAACTTAAGTTAGTAGTTGGTGGGTCTCTATTCTTAAGAATCGCTGTCAAATTGTCACCCAGGGCAACTGAAGGAAAAGGAAAAAAAAAAGTGAAATAGCCGGAAATCACTGGGCTCTTCCTTAAAATCTAAATTGATGAACAGTCGACCCATAGTGGCAAACAAATAACGAGTCATCTTAACGTTGTGTATGTGCAACTGGAGAGAAAGTCAAAGCCCATGTAACGATAGAAAAGCTAGATTTCAAGTAGAAAAAATTCAGGGGATGGAACAGTAAATACAAACCGTAGTCGTAGGGGAGTGTCAAGACCCAGTAATGGACCTCCTGGAAACACAAGTCCATCAAAAGTACGCAAATCAATAACTTTTGGTTGAAGTTGAGAGGCAACCGTCTTTTCTCAATGGGGAAAGCCGTTAATTAACATTCGGATCATTTTTCTTCTCCGTCTTTTCGCTCTGGAATACGGTGCAGCCATTCGGATGTATCTTTGACAGTGACATTGCGCAGTCAAACGGCTTTTCTCATCTGCGCACCCTTTAGTACGTCCATCATATCAACATTGTGGCCGTGGCATAGCTCGTTTCGTGCCCCAAGATTTGGTCACTGCTACCTTGGATATTTTCATTGATCCATTCACGTAGGATCTACGGAAACATGCCTCGACTGAGGTAGAATGGGCGCTCGTCAGGGCGTATCAGTTAAAGAATGCAGGCGCCACTGATGGTGATTATGCCTGGCGGGTCTGGGTTGTGGGGTGGCATCAATCAGCCACAGTTGGAGTTCTGTCGAGGGTTCAAATGTTTGGGAAGCTGATGTTATGCGTGGTAAAAAGTTTGCCATTGGGAGTGCTTTACAATGTCATTTGGGCCATTATTTGGATGATAAACGGAAATTTAATATTCTCCTTTGCAATGAGCGGTGTAAGTTCAAGCCTCTGAGAAAACTTCTGTGAGAGATGCGTTAGAAGATAACGGCAGTATTTGGGGTTTGGCAATTTATTCTCAGGGTGGAAGCTGCGGTCATGCATACGATGGTCCGTGAAGCGGCTTACGTTTTTTAGTCGACATGGCTATAGATGGGTATGTATCCCCCTGAAGACATTGCCGCGAAGGGTCGTCTTAGGGGAGGCAAGGGAGGGGAGGGGATTCTGACCACAAAACGAAGCAGTTATCATCGCTGCTGAATCCACCAATTTTGGTTTACACTGGCTTTTTTTCTTTTTTCTTGGGCTGTGCCATGTGGTACCCCCTTCGCCTCTAACAATCTCAGAGTAATCTTATTGCATTATTTGGAATGTTCGGGCACTCCTTCTCCATTGGAACCCTCCACATAACTGGAGAAGTTGGCGTCTGGTTATAAATACACTCAAGTCCTCGGCTTGATGCCGAACCAAGAAAGGAAATGTGTCCACGTGATTGTTGGAACCCCAACCCGCTTTGGCACTTTCGACACATTTGCCAGACAATCCCGATTTAGGCCTTGAAGTTGACCTTCACCAATGCTGGATAGTCTCCCCTAAATCTGTGTAATTTCTCTACAAAATCCTTCTCTATGCCGACCAAACCTCAAGGCTGTATCATCGAACCTAGGAAATCCAAATCGCTTTACACAGCAGTGTTGTACGACAATGTTCCGGAGTCATGTGCCTCATCGTCAACAGGTGAAGTTGGGCCATGCTCCAGTTATTTGAAGCGCATAACGCGCGAACATCTCGCACGTGCGAGCATGGAGGAGGTTGAATCCTCAGCATCTGGTTCTCCAAGCCCGGAATCCAAAGAGAGGATTGCTCAGTTGACAGAGAAGGTCAGGCGAGCTTACACCGAAGTTAATGGCAACCCTGCCGATGGACGATGGAGTTTCGTAGCTGGCCTTTTGCGGTTGAGCACAACACGGGGGGGACGACGTTGGCTAGGTGTTAACACAGCTACCGAGGCTCCCGAGATTCCTAAACACCTTTGTGTCATTCCCAAGACAAGCGAAGAGTGGCACGAGCTGGAGCGGAAATGGAAGGAGGAGGAAGACGTCAAGAATAAGGTACAACGGTGGATTGTAACTGCAGAATTCGAGCCCTTGACTCCCGAAACAACGGTTATACAAAAGCCAGCTAAAGGCGAAGAACTTTCATCTCTCAAGTCCAACAGGAAGCCCTCAGGCAACTCTAGTCGCAAGTTGACTACTCAAACCACGTTGGAAAAGTTCTCCACCTTAACGGACCCTCTTTCTAGTGGCTCTAAGCTCGGATTCTCTGTGGTGAAAAGGTCTAACACGATAGCGAGCGACAAACCGAAGCCACGGAAAGTTCAGGCGCTGCTCTCCTCGCCCCATGCTACTTCTACTCCACCGAGCCCTCTGGATCGCGGAGGTGGAGCAGTGCCAGAGCGCAATCCGAGTACAACTGGCGAACAAAACCAAATACCAGTGGTCGACCGTGGTAATCTCTCTACCCATGTATGTCGCTCATGTCCAGATTTGTATTTTCTAATATCTTCCGCGTGCAGGAATTTCTCCCTCCCTCATTTTCCCTATACCAAGTTCAGACCTCGACTCCCTTACCAGGCCGAGTCAACAACGCCCGGAAACCTAGCCTCATTCCGTTGGTCGAGTCGCTATCTCTACCTTCTCCTGTATCCTCACCCAAACCTATGAAAACCTACGGGAAGCCCCGAAACATGCTTCTTGCTTCGCCTGCGTCACTTGACCCCGAGCCATCTTCACCTCAACTACAAGGGGGTGTGACTGATGTCACCCGCAAGCGCAGCCGATCACCCTCGTTGGTGGAAGGGCCTGCAACCAAAAGGGCTAGGCTGTTGGTTGACAAAGGTGCCGGTGCCGACCACACTTCATTCCAACTCCCGTTACAGCTTCCACCATCGCGGAATTCCATAGACGGTTCTCCTGATGTAACACCGAAAAAGAATCTGCCCCGGCTGAAGGAGCTTCTTGCGTCAGCCAAACACAGCAGGGATGAAGCCTTGAGGAAAAAACGTTCCTCCAAGGCCCATGCAGAACTCCCCACTGCTTCCACGGGAGCCTCGGGCTCAGGTAGTGGGCTTAATCCCCTAAAGGCGGTCACGGTTGGGGAGCTGGCCACTGTAACAACTTCGATCCATGACCCAGAACTGGCACTCCATGATTCCAGTCCTGGTTCCGCTTGTGCTCTGGGCCTATCTGCTGAAGTTGCTGAGGTTGAAGCTGAGGTCATGATCCCTAACATTGATACAAAACTGGCACCCTATGATGCCGAGTCATCGTCCAATGCACTTCTACACGACGACCTCAACGGAACGATGTCGGATGAGCCCTCGACTCAAGATCCCGCATTGCATGATCGTGTAACATTAGGATCATGCCCCCAAACAGCCTCCGAGGCTGGGTCCCAGCCCGATACTACGGTAGAGAAGGCGTTGGCATGGAATGAGTCTCAACCTCTATCACCTGTTCTTCCGGAATCCCCGGATGCCAATTCATTCCGAATACCTTCGGCCGATCCACACTCGTTACCGTCGACTCATGGCGTAACTGCGTATAATCTTTATGGTCTCGATGCCTTTGACAACCCGTCGCCAACGAAGTCGTTGTCGTCCCTTGCAAACGCCGACTCCGAATCGGACTCGGACCGTGAAGAGGGTGAACGAACGGGCATAAATCTTTCCAATTCCTTGCACTTACTTGACTCGGAATTCCAGCCTCAATTCACATCTACGCAGAAACCTTACACCGGTTTGAACACCGATTTACCCGCTGCAGTGCTTGGTTCATCTTTGCCATCGGACAGTTTGGCGTGGGGGAATGAGAAACTAGTATCAACATCGCAACTACGAGCGGAAGTCAGTAGCCAAGTGGACGAACTTGATAAATTCATGGAGGCAGATCTGGGTTATGATTTCGTTATTCCGGGATAGTAGTGATAACAGCCTCAGGAGTGTTTTGTCCTTTCGTGCTGTGCTACTCCCTTGCAGGGGGTTTGGCTTGACCCATCTCACAATGTACCTACTATTGCAGTCATCCGTTTCGGTCATTCTTGTAGTTTACTCGTACCGTCTACGTCATAGGGTTCCCAATGTGCGTCTTATTCGGTCTATCTGCCATTCTCGTCTATCAGCTATTGCGTAGGTCTTTGCGATACCTTCTCCCATCTGTCTATATCCCGAGGCAAACATGTACTCATTTCTGGCATTTAAACACTCACGCCTTTGAGCACCATGAGGCTAACAGAAGATCCCCATGTGCCTTTGCTTACTATAGCCAGGTTCTTGTTAATGTGATCCCGCCTTGGGGCTAGAGCCGTCCCAGGCTGTGAAACCGCGACCTGAAAAGGATATAACCATACGCATTGTGCGGTTCTACTGATGGTGTGCCGCTTATCACTAGCTTCTACTGATGTCCTGAATTAAAACAAACACCACCACCCGTTCTCTGCGCTCTGAGAACCACCAAGTAGGCGGAGGAAACCTTCGGGTCCGCACGACGTCTCTCCCACATCACTCAAAAAAAATGACAGTCACAGTCACCTCGTCCCTACGGAAGATTGATGAGCACTCCCCCACGGAACAACATCTAAATGAAGGGGCATATACCGAGTGTTGGCGGATAGGGGATGAGGCACTTTCAACAGTCCCCCCATAAATATCATATTCGCACCACCCGATGCGTTTCGAACCAAGTGGGTGCCGACATTATTATCTACAAAGATGAACCTTTTGGGAATTTTCCACCGCTTGTACCATGTAGTTTCATCCGATTTTCCCTTGAGGTCTACCGGGAGGAGCTCCCGCTCCATAAAGTCGTTCTCCGTGGGCTCAAGGATCGGGGCACTGAGGGAATATTTCCGTTTCAACACCCATGCACCAACGAGGCCAACGGCTTCCTCACTCGTGAGTGACTTCCAGAGTCCTTGATTCCCCATAATAAGGAAATCATCCGGTTGCGTTTGTATCGTGGTAATTTCAGGTTCGGCAGTGAGGAATGGCTGCGACTCTCCCTCCACGGTGGAATCTACAACCATTTTTTGAAGGTTGCGTAAGGGAGGTTCGCAAAAGTATTCCTTGTGCATCCGCTCTTGTACTTCTTGACTCCATTTGCACATTGCTAACCCAAATGCGCGTGTAACGTCACGTCCGATGTACTTCTGGAGCACATCGATATCGGTGTCGGGGTGAAACTCTTTTAACCGGGCTTGTTCTGAGGGGTTGGCAAAGGTATGTTCGGAGGACAGGACGTGAGCTTCAAAATACCGTGTACCATCCTCGTGTTTGACATGGCGACCCAACACGGCGCGTGCATCACCGGTATTTGCAATCTTGAGTGTCCGCGTTTCGTCGTCGTAGAATGCAAGCATGGCCGTTGTCCCCGCAATTGCGGCCGACAGTTGGATTCCATTGAGCGCCTTTGACGGTGAAGAGAAGATCATGTCCCGCGCTTGGTTCACGACCCCGTGCTCGACATCTCGGAAGGCCTTTTTGATGCACTCGTCGAACGCCTCCGAGGGAACTTCTGACTTGAGCTCTTTTGAGGGGTAAACTTTTCCTGCGTCACCTATGGGAGTTGTGTACTTGTTGATGAGAGAGCCCAAGACAGCAGCAGTGGTAGGTATGAGTGTGTTGAAGACGAAGGCACTTGAATCCCAACCCCGGATACCCTCGCAGAGAGCAGCAAAAACCCAATGAGGACCATGGTCCATCGCAATGGCATTATAACCAAGACTTGTATATCTGTCTGCTTTGCTGCATGATAATCAGTGTTTGGCCTAGAGAGATCAAGAAAGGGGACACACTTGGGTAATGAAGCGTAGTCATATCGTGCAATTTTTACATTGTCCCACCGGCGGACGCCATTGGCCATCCACTCATGACTCACAAGAGGGTCTGTCTCTCTGGATGAGGTTGGCTTTAGGTCTGTCTCTGTGAATGGGGTGGAATTTAGCCAACGTCTGCGCATCTGTTATGAGACGTACTTGGCTTTCTGGCCTCCTCCTCGGCATGAGTGGGGCTATGGCTATCTGCGCGAATGGTGCTTCGCCAATAGACAGAAGATCCAGCTAGCGAGACAAGTGTCGACAGCCCAGCGAGAAATCGCCCGCGGGCTGGGCCTGCCATTGAAATCCCAGCCTGTAAAAATAAAGTCAGCTGGCAGGTGAGGTATAGTATCCGTTTAGCCCACGTACACGCTGACAAAGAGCGGTAGAAAGAGTGAGGGAAAGGACAAGGTACTTGACAGGGCAGCATGGCCATAATCATAACAACGTTGCCCGAGGCCGCCGCTCACAAGTTGCAACCTCTGCCGGTGTTCGGAGGAAGCTTATGATGTCACAATGTGACATGTGAAGAAGCACAGAAGTTAATCTAGCATGAAGCTTGAAACATCCTTTCAATTATCCTTCACAACATAACCCACCCTGCTTCTCACTGTGCTCTTAATATTTTATCAAGAATTTATACATCCACTACCTTTGCACTTAATCTCTTCCGTTGCTTATCTCAGTCAGAGTACATAGAATTAGAGATTGATATCCCAGGTTGCTGAATCAACCTCCATGACCCAGCACCAACACCCGGAGAGGATAGGATAGACCCCAACCAAATACCACCCAAAAGTGAAGAGAAGGAGGCTCGAGAACGACTAGAAAGATGACTCGTACCATCAAGTGGTGCAGACATGAAGACCAAGAGAAGATAAAAAATTACAAGTGATGCATCATCCGGATATGTAAGGGCTGAACGCAAGATCCACCAAACAGGCAGAGCTCAGGAACGATATGAGGAAAATGATGCAAGAGGAAACGAGCAAAATGTTTTCATCAAGGCCAAATGAAAAAAAAAAAGATAAGGAAAACAGAATTTTGATATAATAAAACCGATTATAAGTAGTACCTATGTTCATCCGTGGTGTTACTTTGTTCATGACTTTTCGTTTCGATTTCGTTCCCAACCTTACCATAACCTAGCCCTTCCATAATTTCGTACTCTATTTGAGATCGGCTTCATCAACTATTCCAAGGGTGAAAGATCAAGCCGAGAGAGGGATATAAACAAGAAAACGTGCGTGCGAAGACAAGATCCACTGCATGTCACATCCCCACACCCCACCCCGCAGGGGACAGTCGAAAGTCTAGACGTATTCGCCTTATTGCGAAGCCTAGTAAAGATGAAACGCCCGCAAACCGCCCCACACATGACTCAACGTGCGTTCCATGCGAATCATCACAACTTCAAACAGCCATGCTATGCCTCCTCTCATCCACCAACTCCCGTCTTGTCTCTCCAAGCATCACGATACCACTATTCTTCTTCGCTCGATCCCCCGTCTTTCTCGTTCGTCCTTCTATATTGACAAAGGCACTTGACCGTCCACCGGGAATATATTCCGCATCAGCCTGCGCGCCGTCACTATCCTCATCGTCCTCATCAAAGATGGGTCTCGATTTTTTCCGCTTCATGGACCCCGCAGTGCCAGCTGCGGCCCCAGAGGACGATGACGAAGATGATGTACCACTCGTGCGTGCGGGGGGTATAGGTGAGTGGTATGTAGCTGACTGGGGTCGGGAGGGTGGCAAGGGATAGAACTCAGGTTCAATAATGTCGCCGTAGGCGTTCCGTTGTAGGAATTCGCCTGAGGACCGACGGCCGTTGAACTCGGGGTCGACGGGAGGTGGTGGTTCAGGAACTTTGGGGTATGAAGCTGTTGTCATTATAGCGGCTGCTGATGAGCGCTTCTTACGTGATGGTTCCGTGCCTGGTGGTGGGTCGGGTTTCCGCATTTTACTATGGATGGCAGGTGAGTAAGTGCACTTAAAGTCAAAGAGGAGGGATTTGCATACGTGTTGAGCTTGGGCTCGGCGTAATTTACGCTCTTCCTCGCCCTCCTTTCTCTCCCACCCGCCGTGGGTTCTTGCTCTGGTTCAGGTGGTGGTGGTTGTCCTGCACCCGAAGCAGCCGATGACGACACTAAAAACGTCCGAGCACTAACTACGACTTCTTCCTGCTCATGGACTAAAGGTTGCACCCGAATTGCGGTTGTAAGATAACCTGAATAAAAGCACCATAAAAATAGTCAGCTCACCAGTGTTACGATTGATAGGTTGAAGGACGCCACGGAAATTGGTAACATCCATCAACTTCCCCCTCGTACCTTCTGGTAGAAGATCCCCATCTTCCTCTCTCTGCCTCTTCTTCTCTCTCGATCGTACAGAGTCAACTGCATACTCTGCTTCCTTCTCCTTCGACTTGCCGCTCTTTCGTCTCTCCTTCTTGGGTGGCGGTGGCGGTGGGAGTTCGTCTTCTTGCGGTGAGTGTTCAAGCCCCATATCGACTTCGAGGTTGCCTGATAGTGCAGCAATCTCTTCTGCCTCTTCAGCGCGCCCAGCTTCTAACCGTATCGGAGAGCCAAACGCCGGACTGGCAGGCCGAGGTGGAGCGAGGTTCTCGGTATCAATGGTAAGCATACCACTCTGCCGACGAGAGCTCTTGCGCTTCGTCGAGCTTGAGTGACCGACGAAATCGATGCGGAGTGGGATAGGTGTCATGCCAGGGACAGTGACGGGGGCTGTGGACGGTGGTGACGCGGCACGAGAAGGAAGGGGAAGTTTGGAAGCCGAAAGTCGAGTTTTTGACCTGGATTTCCGCTTCTTGCCCCCCTGTTCGCCACCGGAAGAGCTGATATCAGGTTCGTTTTCTTCGTGGATCCCAGGGATATTAGGCGGCTTAGATATCCGGAGGCCGGGTATAAGCGAATTCGTCGTTTGAAGTGGGGGTTTCGTGGCGGGGGAAAAGGCGGGAGACGGCGGAGGTGTGGATTCCGTGCTAATATTAAAGGATTGTCGAAGATATCCTAGGTGTTTCGTGAGGTTTAGCGTCTGTAGAGTGTTATAAAGAACGTAAGCTATTATTGTCCGGGCGACGGGCTAAACCCCCCAAAGCAGACAGACGTACGGCAATTTCTGTATCAGCCATTACTTTGCGTGTCTTTTCACGCTCGCGTTTGAGCTGCGCTAGTAGGGAAATCTCGGATTGGCGCAGGCGGAGATTCTCGACCTGGAGAACCGATATTTCAACATTAAGTTCCTCGATTCTCACACTCAGAGTCGAGTTCAGCCTGGTTTTGGGGACAATCAGACAGAGATAATCGATTATCTGAACACAGCACACTTACTTTGTGATGTGTTTGTTGGCCAGGAGGAATTTCTTCTTGACTGGGGGGCGCCTTGCGGTGAGTGTGCGGTTCGAGATCAAGATACAAAATTGAGACTTACGGTTCTCGTATTCAGCAAGCGCATCGGCCTGCCGTGCGCCGATAGATGCACGCGAGTCCCGCCTGCTCATCGTGTGCGGCGGCGAGGACAGAGACGGGGACAACGTCGGAGACAGCGAGCTCAGCTTGAACACAGGAAGCAACAAACAATCACGTGATACAATTTACAGTTGCCAAATCGAGCCACGTGGCCCTTGATCCTTTGAAGTTTACACTGGTTTAAACGTACACTACGACGGCATTTGTATACTTTACTTAAAAAATAGCCTGCGAAGAATCTTAGCACGGGGCTGATTGCCATCCACAACGTCGTACTTACCGCCGCGTTGGGAGGGCTTGCGGCTCCTCCGATGCTGCATGGGACGGTTCCGATCAGCCGGGAGGACAATCAGCGAGATCAAACCAATGACGCACATATTCAGGGGCCAAGACGTGAGGAAAAAGGTGTATCGCCCAGTTTCTGCGCACACCTGCGACAGCTTTTCCAAGTCGAAGAACTCACCGATGGGCATGCCCCAGAGACTACGATACCAGAAAAGTCAGCTGTGAATAGTCCTTGCTACACACAGCAGGCTTACCCGAGTAGGGTCTGCATCAAGCATCATGTTAAGTTATAATTAACATCGATACACGTTGTGGGGGAGAGGGGTTCGCATTCATACCTGATGCATATGCGTGCCAGGCTCCGGAGGCCATGCCTTTTTTATTTTTCAGAACCGGAGATCAGCCTCGCTTCATCTCTTGGGTGCACATGATAAGACTCACCTCTAAAGCGGGCTGATCCGAAGCAACAGCGGCGAAATGGTTGTTCCTATACGCAAATGAGTCGGTTGGCGTCATAACGACCATGTGCCAACGTAAGTCAGACGCACCAGAGGAACCGTTTCATATCCTCCGACTGCTCAATCCCAGCACTATCCCGCCAAAACGTCAAAAAAAATCCAACCGACGCCCATAAGAAACTTACAAAGTCTCTGGCCTGCCTCTCAAACCCTCCCTCTCACCCTGAGTTACACGATAGTATTTCTGAATAAACCCAACCCTCAACAACAAAATATCCCCAACCCTGAACGTTACACCTTGTGCTTTCGCGACTTCCTCCAACACCGAGGGGGTAATTCCGTGCTTGGTCCATGGATCATAAGGGAGAGAACCGCCATTCTTGGTGTAATAAGAGACAAGGTCGAGAAAGACACCGCGGCCACAGATTCCGTGTGTAGCCCAGTCTTGTAGAGACGTCAGTCAGGTAAACCGTACGGAACCAAATAACGAGAGGTCTCTTACTCTGAATGCCGATCCTCTTATGCTCATCACCGATCGCATTAGGATCGTCATGTTCATTGATCCCAAGCGGCAATGTCAAGGCAGGCGTACTAGAAAAGAGAAGCAGTTGCACCAACACTCAGCGTCCACCAAACTCAACCACAATACCCTATGAGCCTACTCACTTGTTATAAAACACTTTATGTTCAATGACACCAAAGTGCCTTAACCCATCCCATTGCGAGCCAGATTGAGTATTAATATGTAATTCATCGTCTCGCGGCATCCCGTTCTCGGGAAGTCTGGTGAGCATCTTAACCTCAGGAGGCCTCCTTCCGTACATGGGCTAAAATAGAATCCGCTTGAGTTCTGTTTCAGGCTCCGAGGAGAAATAGACTCACCTTAGACGGGAAGTTAATAGGCCTTAATACCAACCATCAATCTCAGAAGCTTAGCTTAAACAGCACATTCGCGAACTCACCAATTCAAAGAAACCCTCCTCCCAGTCCTAAAAAAAAACCGACAGTCAGCAACCACTTTGGTATTTAATCTCAAAACCACCTACTTAATTTCCTCAGCGGCACTCCTCTGCACAACCTCATCCGTTAACAAGTTCACGGTCCCAAGCTGATCCTCGGCGCCCCACACACTCCACGCACACCCAGTGAAATTCTTGAAATTCGGCAACTCATCAAATGTCGGTAAACCCACGGTGTTTTTTGAAGGAACGAATTTCGATGCGATGTTCCTTATGCGATCGACTATAACACTCGGAGGCATGCCGTTTGCTTACTTGTTTGTGCTCTTAGTGGTTTCGTTTTTTGCTTTAGATTCGTTGGTGTGGGAGAGTAAAGAAGGTTAAGAGATTCTCGCCATATGTGTATTTCCCTTACTTATGTGTTTCTATCCCGGTCGTCATCCCAGGAACATCGCACTGGTTCACATGTACTCCAACAATCATCTGACCAGGTGAACTACCACTTCCTCCCCAAAAAAATATTACTCGGAATACGGTACATACAATAACCGGGAGGGGAATCAATAAGAGCCTGAGGATTCACAAGTCAAGTCCCAAAAAGCAGGTCCCAACCACACACACACACACACACGCACACCACAATCTTCTATTAAACCTGCCCACGAACAAACGGATGATTCAGCGCCTCTCTAGGCTGGATTCTCCTCGCCGGATCCAACGCCAAACACTTATCCAACAAATCCACAAACGCAGTGATCATCTTCACCTCCTCCTCTCTCATCTTCGCCGAACTCGGCGGCACAAGTCTCGCACGAAGATCTCGAGAGGGTTTAGAGATGTGAACCGTTCTCAAAACGTCCTAAACCAAAGTTGCATCAGAGCTGGCGCCCCAATTGCGAATGAGGAAGAGAAGGAAATTGATTTTGGCTTACGGATCCGGTCACTCTGTCTTTCTCAACACTCTGAAACCCGCCCATCTCATCGAAATAAACATCCCCGAATTTCGCTTTTTTGATCATCTTGCGATTGAATTGGCCCTTGAGTTCCATCATAAGCAACAACATCTGGTTATTCGAACGACCAGGGAAGAGGATTTTGCCAGTGTACAGCTCGTACAACGTGCATCCCATGGACCAGACGTCCAGCGCGGCATCGTAGGGTACCCCGAGGACTAAACGCAAAAGCCAAGGTAAGTAACAAGTAGGGCAAGGGGGGAGCAGATGGGGAGGGGACGAACTGATTTCGGGCGCACGATAGAACCTGCTTACAAGGTACGGCGTAATCTCGTTGTCAGCCGCATCAGATGCCGAGCCGAGGTCGCAAAGCTTTACTAAAGTTTTCTGCTCGTTAACCTGACAGCATATAGTCAATGAAATGGCGCGGTGCGGGGTTGGGCTTTAGTTTAGGAACGCACGAGGATGTTATCAGGCTTGATATCAGCATGGATAATATTTAGCTTGCGGAGTAAACTCAGAGCCAGGAAAAGCTGATGAGCGTATGCACGAACGGCACGAATATTTAGGCCGACGTCTTTACCGAAACGCTTGACGACGTCTCGTAAATTCATACTAGGGGATCTGTTAGAGATAGTGGGGGTTCCACGGTGAAGGTAACATACCTAAGAGACTCAAAGACGAGGCAAAGGTGCCCGCGGTGTTCAAACGTCCTTTCAAGACGCACAACGTGCTTCTTGTCTTCTGGATCTGCCTGTTTGATCTTGTTCAAAATCTGGATCTCCTTCAACCCGGCCTTATACCTAGAAAGCCAAATTAGAGAAAAGCATCAAAACAAGGCTGAGAAACGCACATAGATTCTTGACACCGAACAATCTTAACCGCAACTTCCTTTCCTGCCTCTCCAACAACCTCTCCTTGGAGCACCCGGGCACGTACAACGTTCGCAAACATGCCTTGACCAAGCGAAGAAAAAACTTGATACCGTGCGCCATCTAACTGTTCTCCGAGAATAATACTATAGTATCCTTCTGAATCTGCGGCAGAGTCCAAAGTGCTCGTTGTGATAAGTGCAGGGCACAACAGCCTTCTTTTTCTGCAAATTATAAAACATCAGGAATATATGCTATCTGGGGCGAGGTGTGGAAATACGTACCAGAACCTTCTTTGCCTTCTTGGGTTTCCTTTCGCCCATAGCAACGGCGAACATATCATCCATATCATCCTCTTCCTCAATCATTTCCTCAACTTCTTCGACGTCGTCAGATGGTCGCTGTTGCTGCTTTTGCTGCTGTTGTTGGTAGTGGTTGATGTCATTCTTTGTTGTTGGTGCGACGTTGTGAATACGTTTCTGTTCGTCCTCTCGACGATCTAAGCTGGGGTCATAATCAGCAGCCAACACTTGATCGACATCACCGTCTCCCGCTTGTTCGGGAGCCTGTGCATCAGGTTCCTCAGCTTTGGCGAGTGCGAAATCGGATGGTTCAGGTGATCTCGAAAACGAGTCTCGTTTACCTACACGAGAAAAAAATATAAATTAAGTCCTCAGGAGGAAGAAACTTGAATATATGCGTCAACGTACCGTTGGTTTGGGGGGAGGGGGAAGGGACTTCGGCTTCGGACGGGGCTGGGGCATCACCCAGTTGAGAGACACTGCGGGATTGAGGTGGGGGCTCAGCCGAATCCCTCGTCATCGTCATAGGACTTGGACTCGCGTTCGCGCTGGGTTGACCAGAGTATTTAGCCAAAATAGCCTGTCGCTTCGCGCGCCGGGCTGCGATGAGGTCTTCCACTGGGGGAGGTGTGGCTGGCATTTCGATTTCTGGTTCTGGTTCCGGGGGAGGTCTCTTCGCGGGTATCTCTTGAACTGGTGGCTTTGAAAGCTCTAAGGGTTCGGGGTGCATGTGCTTGGGTGGTGGGCGTTCTTTCTCTCGAGTAATGGGTGGAGGCGGAGGTGAGATTCTGCAAAGACGTAGTTAATGGTTATATATCGTCGTGATTGTTGTGAAACTCACTCTCCCTCTTCTTTCTCTTCGTCTTTGCGAGGAGGTCGGGCGTGTCCGTTGGATATGGGCGGAGAGGCACTTCTCCTGCGAGACGGGTCTCTCCTGCGCGAGTGGTCTCTGTCCTGCCTGGTAGAGTAATCCTTGTCCCGTCTGACCCTATCCCTAGAATAGTCTCTACCCCTTGAATAGTCGCTATACCGCCTATACTCCCCATCCCCACCCCGCCTCCCCCCATCACGCTCCCTATCCCTATCCCTGTCCCTATCCCGCTCTCTACTCCTCCTCCTTCTCGAACCATCCCGTCTATACTCCCTCCTCGTAGGTGATCTCAAGTGTACATCTCTCCAATCGCGCGGGTCGTCTCCTTTCGGCCTATGACGTTTGGTAGAACTGGAATCAGTAGAATCGGTGCCCTCCCAGGAACGCTTGTTTCCTGCTGAAATGTTAGCCATCTTTTGAGAATATTAAGGGTTTTTGCAAGACACCGCACGATAGGAAAAAAAGGGGAGAGTGAGTGTTTGAGTGTGTAGGAGGCCGGGTGCTGTGCTGGCTGGGCCCCGTTGAAAGAAAGGGAAGAAGCGCTAGAGCCGACCGCTTACAAAATGCCTATCTGCTGTGTTTGGTTGTGTTTGGGTATCGGCTGGCTGACTCTCCGTATGGCGTCGGTTTGATGCGAGGTTGCGGGACGAAAACTGACGGGTATTGACTAGGACTGTTCGCATATATCATGTTTCTAAAGTATAAACTAGGGCGGTTCTTATATATGGTAAGTGTGTTTGTCCCGGAGGTCATGGTCGGCCCTCGGGTTGAGATGTTTCCCTTGACCTCTTGATAGCTCAGGCATGTACAGTATAAAGATCACAAAGACAAATTGATACACTTCTCATGCGAATAATAGACGAGAGAGGAGGAAACTAAGTCAGACTACCAGAGGACTGCACATTCTGCTTTAATCTCGTCCACCAACCGACGGATTTCGGCCTCGGCTTCCTCAGATAACACATCCAACGACCAACGCTCACGAGGCGCAGTAACAATCAATCTATCGAAGGCTTGAGGAATGTAAGGAGGTGCCATCTCTGCTTGGGGATTCCGCACGTCTAGACTGTAAAGTGCCACTTGAGTGCCCATTGCGCTGATGCCGTGCAAAGTAGAAACCAGACAGTGATCTGGCTTTCCCTGTAAGAAAATATTTACAACTCAGACACTCATATACTTACCGCTATAGTCCTCAAAGCGGCTCATCATTTGTGTGTCTGAATCCCCCCGAGCAGAGGGAAAGTCGAGCGCCGAAGGTCTTCTGAGATCAACGATAAGAACTGGGCGCTGTTGGTATGTTACTAGAATCAAGACCACAAGGACACCCATATGTTTGAGATGGGTCGGAGGTACTGTGGTGAAACAGTGTCGGGGGAAGAGGCTGGGAACAGGGAATGGAGAAGTTTGTTCCATGGTCCTTGATACTCATTTTCTAAACCACCCTGAGGAACATCTTTGAACGATTGGAGGATATGCGGGTCCCAAGGCATTTTAAGTAGCGCAACACGGACTCAGGGAGATGTAGAGTGACGCATGACAACTACTCTCCCTCACCTCCCTGTCCCATTCAAATGCCCTGGGACCCCAATATCCTCCTGTCGTTCAAAAGTATTCCGCCAAATGGTCTAGAAAACGCGTACCTAGGGCCATGGAACAAAGTTCTGAATGTCTTGTTCTCATTCAATAGTGATTTCATCGTTGCGCCTCAGTATTTCTTTCCCCACGACAATCCAATGGCCGACTTCATAGTCATGTTCGAAGTCAAATTCAAAAATAGCCCGGTCCTTATTGTCGAGCTCACTCGACCCTCAGCACTAGATTTGGTTTCGGCTCGCGGGTAAACTGACAGATTTATGAGGGACCATTTCAGAGAGTATAGGGGTAAGCCTTTTGTGTATCCATGTGGAAGGCACTTAAGTATGGAAATCAGGGCTGTGTCCCATTCCTACCCTCCGTGGTGTAAGCGTAATGGGCACACTGATGGCACACTACACCCTGAACGTACGGGACTCTGGAGCGAAGGTGGCGCCTCCTTACATTCCCTGCGACTGGGGTAGGGTGAATTACGTTGCACCTCGTGAGTGATGGTCGTTGGATTTATTGTCTGAAGAAGGCGAGACCAAGATCAGTCGGATGGTGGATGAAATCAAGGCAGAATGTGCGGCCCTCGCGTAGTCTAGGTGTTTCGAAAGAATTAACCAGAACGGGGCGAAGGAATTTGTCCAGAACAAACGAAACAATTAAGTCTTCACGTTGAGACACTCGAAACATCTGAGAAACACAAAACCCGTTCATATCGTTGCCTCAGCTGTTTTAATGCCACCGTTTTTCATGAACAAAGACTTGGCTACTGTACGCAAGGGGACACGAGGGTTTTCCATTAGCCTCATGGAATTCAAATCATGAGAAAGTATTCGGAGGTCATATAAATCCACCCCCCATAGCCGATAAGCGAGACCCCCTGACGACGGATAGCATAACACCACACAAAATGGTGAATGAACGTTTTTTATGTCCTCGTGGTTTGAATTTTGCACGGCCTGAACACTGGGATCGTAAGGACAAATTGGTACACTTCTGCGACGAATGAAAGACGAAAGAGGAAGGTATTAAGTCGGACTACCCAAGGGCTGCACATTCCGCCTTGATTTCATCCGCCGCACGACGTATTTCAGTCTCGCCCTCCTCAGATAATACGTCAAACGACCACCACTCAAAGGGCGCAGTATCGTTCACCCTATTTGGGTTACGGGGGATTCGTCGAGGCAATATCTCTGCTTCGGGGTCCTGTAAGTCAAGGCTATAAAATGCCATCTGTGTACCCATCGCGCTGATACCGCGCAGGGTAGGGATGGGACACAGATCTTGCTTTCTGTAAGAAAGAAAAAAGCGTATATGCGCATATACTTACCGGTACTATCATTAAGGCGCTGCCTAATTTGGCGGTCTGCGTCCGCCCGAGTAGAGATCAAATTTCGCATCAGGGGTCTTTTGAGCTCGATGATAAGGACTGTGCGCTGTTGGTGTGCGACAAGGAATGTGACCAGAAGATCGGCCGATCGAGTCGAGTTGGATCGCAAATACTGGGGTGAAACCGTGAAGAGGGTTGAGAACGGGAATAGGGAGTGCATAAGTTTGTTCCACGGCCCAGAATACTCATTTTCTAAACTATTGGGGGGGATTGCTCCAAATGTCAAGAGGATACTCTCGTCCCAAGCCATTTTGTGTAAAAGGCTTGCGTTGTGTAAAAGGAGAAGAAATGAAGCGGTGGGTCACATTCTCAATTATTAGGATGCCACGAGCCTCGGGGTGACGTGACCGGTATGTAGTTGTGGCCATCGATGGTGTGACAGCCACTCTCCACTCTTCCTCCTCAACGTTATTGTACCGAATGCCTTGGGACAAAGCTATCCTCCTGACGTTCGGAGCTGTTCCTCCTAATAGCCTTGAAAATAAGTATCTAGGGCCGTGGAACAAACTTTTAAACGCCCTGTTCCCGCCCACTACCTTTTTCACAGTTTCACCCCAGTCTTTCTTCCCCCACAATAACCCAGCGGCCGACTTCATAGTCGCTTTCGAAATCAAATTTAAAGCCCACACAGTCCTTATCGTTGAGGTCTCAAGGCCCTCGGTGCTAGACTTGACCTCTACTCGGGAGGAAGTAGACGAATTCATGAGGGACCGCTTCGGGGATTACGCCGGTAAGTTTTCGGAAGTCCATGTAATATTCATTTACACAAGGAAATCAGATATGTGTCCCATCCCTACCCTTCGCGGTATCAGCGCGATGGGCACACGGATGGCATTTTACAGCCTCAGCGTACGGGACCCCGAAGCAGAGACGTTGCCTCCATACATTCCTCGCACCCCGAAGAGGTCGAGTGACGGTGCGCCCCGTGAACGGTGGTCGCTAGATGTGTTGTCTGAGGAGGGCGAAGCTGAAGTACGCCGTATTGTAGATGAAATCAAGGCAGAATGTGCGCGGTTGGAAGTCTGACTTAGCCCCTTCTTTCGCGGTAGAAGTGTATCAATTTTTCGACGGTCACCTTAGCGTTTTACTCTTTGCGCCCAATTGTCCTAGTATCCTTAGTATCCTTGAACCTAGGCTTAATGCCATTCCGAAAGCCACCCGTCAAAATTTATTTGGTCACTAACCCCGAGGTCTCACCTGGCCTCACCCCCACAACTATTCCCAGACTTTCATCAGTTCACAATCAGAGGCCAAGTCAAAAATGCATGACCTCAAAATTTGCTTGTGTTTGGCCAGACAATTCCGTCATCGATAACCTGCCCTCGGAGTTACTTCGGATAAGTTTATCCGCATAATGACCAAGTAACATATGTCGATCTCTCCAGCAACACTCACGTAGACCACAAAGTAAGTTCACTACCACTAAGATCTGACATATCTAATCCAACCCCAGTGGCCCCAGAACTTCCAAAGCTCGTCCTACACCACGGTTCATCTGCACTCGCCATCTCCCAAGCCCCTCTCGCCCCTCTCCCCAAAACCATCACCTACCCTCAAGACTTCACCATCCACGCCCCACCGGGCACAGATCTCTGGCGCAAGCCCCCCACAGTTGACATCGACAATGCGCCAACCCTCTTAATCAACGTCCCCATCGATCTCCACCGTTTCTGCTCTGCTCGCGTTACCATCTCTGCCGATTGGAACACCCAGTACGATCAAGGTGGTTTAGCCCTCTTCATCCCCGATGAAGACACAAAGAAATTTGTTAAAACGGGTGTTGAGTTCGCTTTTGGGGAACCGCATGTAGGTACGGTGGCTGCGAGTAGATGGGGGGACTGGTCACTCGTCCCCGCTCCTGCTACAGGAAAAACTACGATCCAGGTTGAGCATGAGGTGGATGAGAAAGGCAAGAGGACGTCTAGTTTATGGATTTACTTGATTGATCCGGAGACCGGAAAGAAGAGCGGGATTCGGGAGATCACTTGGTGGTTTAGACATGATATGGAGAACACGACCTCGGCGCATGTTAGTGATAAGGAACGCCGAGTTCTACTTGTTGGTCTCTATGCGGCGAGGCCCAAGGTTCCTGAAGGTCCTGGTCGAGAGAAGGAGGAATTGGTTGTCAAGTTTGAAGGATTTGAGGTCAATATGTTTGATGATGATTAGGGGCGCCAGAAGAATCAAATATCTGATGTACACAATCTGTAATTCTCGACGTTTGGTCAAGTCTTTTATTTCCTAGAACCCCCCGACAATTATTGCCATAGGTTTGAAAGAGCCCGTGAGCATGCATTGATGTCCTTGAGGCTTGACCCTACGAATGAGGGCACGGTTTGATCGTGTTTCTAGGGACCGTAGAGGTACCGCCTGGTGAACAAAGAACTTTGTGGGCGCTATCATCTATGCATCATTATGGAGGTGTTTCTGTGACAAAGAACATCCCTGGTGTGGCGTCCTTTGTCAAACAGCAGGTATCGGTGCACATTGATAGCCGGAATACAAAGCATCTTGTCCCTGTACATAGTATATGTGTGGGCGGAATTGCATTGTACTTTACAGTCTTTACCGATATCGGCAACCCCATCTGTCCCACACTTGGCAATGCCTCCTTTGAAAAGCCGAAGGCTGCGATTTTCGGGGAATGGGACAGTTGACATCTGTCGGGTCGTACTTTCATTGTTCACTGATCGATGCTGTCGTGAGGATTCTGGAAGATCGCCGCGTGACCCCCCTCGTGTAGGTGTGGCAGCTGCCAGGGGGGCTGTGCAGTGATCGGTCGTCCCTAACACCGTTCCAGGGGATTACGTTTCAAATCGAGCATGCAGTAGATGATAAGAGGGTAGGGCATTCCGGGATGACTTAGAACTGAGCGTAGTATTGGGTCGTTAAATGGATCAAAATTCTTGATAGAGGAATTACTCCAGTCCTGCCACTTGAACTGATTGGAGTCACACAACTTGGCGAAGGATATGGAAGAGGAATCAAAATTTGAAACAAATACAATATACGACAGCTAGGACTAAACCAATTTATACTCTGGGGCCGCTTCTGCTTCAACCCCTAGAGCTATCAGTTGTTCAACGACATCCGAGACTGGTGCTACTCGACGACTCTTCTTATAGTCACGTGCGGGGATACCTGTAAGGACCAACAAAGGATTCCCCGTCTCTTTTTTGCGTTTGCAAAACTCCACAATTCGATGATGAAGGGGATACTCCTCCGGGGCGTCCTCGTCTACTCATAATCCCATCTCTTCCAAAGCCTGCAGGAAGGAAACTCCGGGACGACCGGGATTGTCGGAAACGTGGTTTTCGGAAAACATAATCTGGTAAATGATCTTGAAAGCAAAGAAATTGACTCCTGTGAGACGCCGCAATCGGTGACTACTCTTCCATAGGAGGTCCGATAGGAAGTTATCCACGAGGAACATGTCTCTCTCGTTGTCGGTGATAGTCTATCGCTTCCACAGAATCATGGATGGGCCGTAACATGTTCGTCAGCGCAGCATGCCCACCCTCAAGAAGCGGAGAGGGACGGGTCCAAAAATTGAGGTCAACGATCGCTGCGTCACAGAAAGGCGCTCCGGTGCACGTCAAGATCCGGCCAGTTCTCACCAGAATATCCGACAGGAAACCCAAAACATTCCACATCACTCCCTGCCATGCTCAGGGCGCAGCGTTGAAACATAGGGTTTGACTGGAGAAGGTTCTTGATAATCGGTGAAACGCGAGAAAGGGACGTATTCCGCTTCTTCCTTTTCTTCCCACCCAATTTCGAAACACGTCAATTGGAAGATCCGGCTTGTCCTTTAAATCCAGATGATCAATCAATTCTTGCACATCGGGAAACGTGGATCTTTGAGGCAAAACTCTTCTAAGTTTAACCTAACGATCCGGTCTTCCTCGACTCCCGAGACGAAAAGAGGTCAGATATAACATTGTCGAGAGCGAGCTATTTTCAAGTGAGGGAGCTGAGGAAGGAAGTCAAGCCATTCAAATACAGTTCCAAGCGCGATAGTAATGGACCCGCAATTCCAGTCAGATTGCACAAGCTCGGTTATTTGGAAGTCGAACTGCACAAAGCAACGATGAAGGTGTAGCCGCTCTAAGCCAGGTGTCGACTCAAGAGAAGGGAAGAAAATGGGCAATATTAGATCGTCGTCGGCGTCGCAGTCTTCGCCATAAGAGCTGGTGAGTATTTCATCTGCCCGGTGAGCGATGCATAGGAATTTGAGTTTAGGCCATTTCTTTGGTATGCCCTACATTATTCCAGACACTGCAATCTCTCTCGTGGCTCCAGTCGTCAAGAGACTCAAGGGCGACTGCGTAAGAGTCCAGTCTGTCCGCGTTTGCTGCTTCCAGGACGAGGTCTTCTTCAGCGACGGGGGCACCTGATACCGTCCCGCGGTACGTGATGCCGTAAGGTTTAGAGCGCTGCAGCACTATTTGAGTCCACTCGGGATGTTTGTGGTGCGGGTTGACGAAATGACGCCAGAGTTCCGGGCTATTGATAACCACGGTGCGCCAGTAGTGGCACACCTGCGAAGCGTTGAGAGTATCTCGAAGTGGAAGAGGCATCTCCTCCTGGTAGGTATCTGTGATAATCCAGCCGGCAGCACGGAAGACGTATATCACGCTCCGCGTTGAGACGGAAAATATTTGCCAAGATTTCATTTGGAAGTTTCGTGTTCATCCAGTTATTCCGAGACGGCACCTTCTTGTTGGTGTCAATGTCGTATTTCGAATGTAATTAGGAATATAACTCACGGTGAGGGTAACTTGGCTTTGATTGGGGGGATGGGGTAGTGCGAGGCACTCTTCGAGTAGTTCGTCTTGTGCAGAGAATAAGCGCGATCATAAGTATTGGGGCATTCCTCGCACAAAGAATACCGATTACGGACCTTTAACTCATGGTGGGAGGGCGATACGGAAATTACAAGGCTTCCTGGCCAGGTGGTAGGAGGACCCCCGAATATAGGAGAGGATCCCTGATCCGAGATTTGGGCTTTTTATCCGCACAAATTTTCGAAAAATTCCGCGATTCTTATCCGGAAAAAAATCAGGGGCCTTGTGCCAGGGGTCAAGCGGTTCTGCACCCAAATGAGGCAGCCTGGAAGTGGGACCGCCCTGGGCTGCTCCCGACTACCGTCTGCAAGGTCTTTTATCCGGATTTGATCAAGCCCCCCCTCGCAAACCCAATTTTTTATCCGGAAACCCTACTAGGGTTTCAGCCGAAATTTTCAATTTTTATCCGGGAAACTGAACAGGGCTCTTGTGCGATTTCCCAATTCTTATCCGGATTTGATCAGGGGTCCCCCCCAATTTTCGGGGGTCCTGTGGTAGGGCGATCGTTGCTTTGTTTTCCGTTGGCAAACAGCCCCATTTGCCCTGTGACGCACCAGAGAGGTTTTATTTTCCAGGAGACTGGGGTGTCACGGGGGGTCGGACTCAGGGCCCCTATGATCAACCCCAAGGTAATTTTTTGAAATGCCTTTTCCAGAGGTAATGGACCCTGAACGCTTTGAGCAAATGTAGATAGTAAGTTTCCTTTGGAAGCCCCGGAATTTCTTGAGTCGGAAAAGTCAGGCAATTTGACTGTTCTGAAAATGCCAGGGGGTAACAATGAACCTTGCCAACACAGGGTACGGCCTGGTACGGCTTGCAAGCTGCACCTCGATACAGGCATCAGTTCGACATCAGTTTGTGAAATTTGTAACTCGGAACATCGGAACAAATTCGTACAACCCTAATACGGTGAATGAAAAACGAGAAAGCTAATGAAAATTATCCCTGGGCTGCACATTCTGCTTTAATCTCATCGACTACCTGGCGGATTTCGGCTTCGCCCTCCTCTGATAGTACATCCAACGACCACCACTCGCGAGGTGCGTTGTCCATCGCCCTATCCCCCTTAGGATCAACGTAATGAGGGATGATGAGCTCTTGAGGGTTTTTCACGTTCAGGCTGTAAAATGCTATCTGGGTGCCTATTGCACTTATACCACGTAAGGTAGAACTGGGGCACCAATCTGAAATTCCTTGCATAAATGGATATCCTAAGATGCTCGAAAGGAATCAAGAAACAAAAAAGTCAAGATAAATACCGGACAAACTCAATCAGGCCCTGTCCCAGCTCGAATGTGATAAAATTCCTCATCAGGCAACATCACCTAAACAGATGCAAACCCAAAAGTACTGAATAAATCTGCTTCAGCACAACGGTGACTCATTGTAACTACAAGGACCAGGTTGTCACAACTCAGAAAAACTAGTAGCACATAAAGAATATACCTTCCCATGCAAGTTCCTGAACATTCATCAAAATATACATGCTCGCTTTATCAAACTGAACCGCACAACTGAGGCTCCAATTAACCTTCGAAGTTCAACAAACAGTCAATCCCAGTAGACTGAGGATGAATCTCGAATAATGCCCAAAGGATCAGAGATTTCACTACGTAAACACTCAACTTACAAGAGAACCAATACATCGCCATAATCCATAAACTTTTATCAAGGCGTCATAATAGGATATCATAACAATGTATGGGCTTGCAAGCTGCACCTCGATACAGGCATCAGTTCGACATCAGTTTGTGAAATTTGTAACTCGGAACATCGGAACAAATTCGTACAACCCTAATACGGTGAATGAAAAACGAGAAAGCTAATGAAAATTATCCCTGGGCTGCACATTCTGCTTTAATCTCATCGACTACCTGGCGGATTTCGGCTTCGCCCTCCTCTGATAGTACATCCAACGACCACCACTCGCGAGGTGCGTTGTCCATCGCCCTATCCCCCTTAGGATCAACGTAATGAGGGATGATGAGCTCTTGAGGGTTTTTCACGTTCAGGCTGTAAAATGCTATCTGGGTGCCTATTGCACTTATACCACGTAAGGTAGAACTGGGGCACCAATCTGAAATTCCTTGCATAAATGAATACAACTAGGTGAGGTGGCTACACTTACCCCTGCAATCTCGAAATCGCTCCCTCATCTGTTCGTCTGCATCCTGCCGAGAATAGTTATAATCTAGCAGTGAAAACCTTAAGACCTCGACAATAAGGACCGGGCGATTCTTAAATTTGATGTCAAACATGACCGTGAAGTTAGCCACCCTGTTGAAGTGGGGTCGGTAACACTGAGGTGCAACCGTGAATTCAGAATCAGGTGGGAATAGGGTCGTAAGAATCCTGTTCCATGGCCCTTGATACTCATTTTCCCGCGCGCTGGGTTTGGAAATAGCTTCGAATGACAGGAGGATATTTGGGTGCCAAGGCATTTTGTGAGACAAGAGTCACAAGGGTGAGGAAGAAGAGAAGGAGAGCAACTGTCGCGCCACGATGATGAAGAAATCCGGAACATTAGGTGATGACTCCACCTTATGATGAAACTTATTAGGCAAGTGGTTCTCATTCCCACATGTTGGATTGTTTGGCAGAGGTAGTGTGTGGCCGGTGACCTGGTGACTATTCTCTGACAAAACCCTCCCCTTGCCAAGTTGCTATGCGACATCAAGGAACAGCCAAGACTACTTACAACCCTGTACATCAAATCTCAACTCCTCTGACCTCTCTATGGTGCAGGGCGCTTAGTCAGCACCACTTTTGGACAACGGCGAAATCGACCCCGGAAAATCAAAAAGTATTTTTTTCGCTGATTTTTTCCCTACATTTATCAGATATCTAAAATACATGGAATGATGCAAATAACAGGCAAAAGGCAGCAGCAGCCCATGCTTAGAAGTCAAAAAGGTCCTGCTGCCGTATAATATCTGACTATACTTACCAAAAATGGATATTATGTAATGCACCAGATATAGTAATACCTTCCTAATATAGTAGGTGGTGAAATCTGGCTGCTGGTAAAAATTTGTATCTCCATCACTTGTTAGAATTTTCAAAATTGGTCTGGAGAATTTTGTTCTATTGGCTAATCTATGTATTTCTATCAAAGAGATAATGTTACAAACTTACTCATGAACTTACTATGGACTTTTCTTATTCCTTCTATTAATGTATTAACTTTCTCTTTAGACTCTTCTTTTCTATACCCCAGTCCAATCTTTATTTATTTATTACATGTATTTCTAACTTCACTTCTTATGACTCACATTCTGAGTCATGTTCCTCTTATGACTCATATTTGACTTCTATCAATTTATTTCTCTTATCCCTATAACTCCCTAGATTACCAATTAACCCATAATATTTCCTATCTTGACTTATATCTCTTTACTACATAATGACTCATACTTATCTATAGCTAGTATATATGTTATGTGTATTACCTTACTTCATAACCAGGCCTGGATCATCTCTACTCAAGGAAAGGTTCAATGCTATAGCCCTAGGAGAATTAGCAAGTCTCAATGACTTCTGTGCAGACTATGGATCATCCTCCACTCAGGAAGAAGGTGTATGCTTATCTAAGAAGTCCAAGTTAAATGCCTCTGTAGTCTCCAAGGTTGTTAACCTTATAGCAGACAAGTGAAGATAAGGAAGCTTGTTACTAGTGTTATGAACTTACTATATCCCCAGACTCTCCCCATCTGTGCATTAACCTTCTATTTAGACTTCTTCTCTTCCTTTTGTATACCCCAGTCTGTTCTTTATTTATTTATCATGTGTACTTCTACCTTTGCTTCTTATGACTCATTTTGAGTCATTGTTACAACCTTAGTCTAAGTAAACCTTAGGTTGCAACTTAGGCTAAGACTTGAGGGTGAGTAAGGGAAAGAGAACAAGAGGTGGTTAAGTGTACCGAATACAATGAGTGTATGTACGCTTAAATACAAAGAGTCATCCAGTTGAATGGATGGGGTAACTACAATGAAACATCCGGTAAGGCAGGCATAGTAGTTAGTATGAGTCATAACCAGAGATTGCTTGACAGGAATAGGTGAAACAGATGTACTAGTAATGTAGGAATGCAGACAAGGATGGAGCACGATGTGATCAGTAAAAAACCATAACAATACCCCCCAATTTGGCTTTATGCCTCAGGAAGCTTCGTCAAAGTCACCATTGACTACAGTGGAGGTGAGGGCTTTCTTGGTGGCTCCGATAAGGTATTTTCTGTTAAGACGAGTACACCACGATAGCTACACTAGTGGTGGAGGGGAGTTGTACTCACTGGGTTTGTTGAGATGCGCGTTGTAGACTGTAGCTAGTGGATATCTTAGAGGAATGATGGGCAGAAGAAAGACTGGATTGTCTAAAGAATGTACACATACTACATAGGTCTTATATATCTAATAGTTCTGGTCTGTGCGCTGTTCTACCTAATACAGGTGAGGTCTTATCTGCCAGTAGCATATACAGAGCATACTGCGTACATTGTTCTATCTTAATAGACCATGACCAGCAGCCTAGAGCGTGGTCTAGTACATTGTTCGTTATCTCTCTTCAAGAGTGAAGTATTCAAGAATCCATTTCAGCTATAAATAGACTGAACCAACATAGTGGTATGGATCGAGATTCAACATTTTCCATCGTTTGAGCATGTGAAGAAGATGGGCAAGTGGCTTTGCCCATCCTGGCAGATAGGGACTGGGACACTGTTGAATGGGAAGTTGGTTGTGGTGGAGTTGTCCCAGTAGCTCTTGACTATCGTTTTCCAGTAGTGTTGGTCCTTTTCTTGCCCTGGTAACACAGTGCGGAATCTTGCAGGAGGGAGAAAAACCAATACAAGTTGTGGTGGAGTGATAGTTTTGATGAAATGGCGGAATGAGTTGACTTCTTCTTTTATGGAGACAGTTGTTTCTTCATCCATAGGCATGTCGGATCAGGTTGGTGGTGTGGGGTTGATTGTGGTGTGGAGTTCAGAGAGGGTACTGTGGATCCAGTCAACAAGGGCATCGATCTCCAGGTCTTCGGTGGTTTTATCACATCTGAGTAAGTTCATTGCTATATTGGCAAGCTCTAGAAAGATGTCGGCGATATCAGAGTGCTTGAATACTTCTAGTCCGAAGTCAACATGGTTGTGAAGGCTGTGGACACAGTCTTGTTCGCTGGGTGTAAGTGTGGATTGTTCTAGGAATCAGAAGATGGCAGGGAACAATCTTGGGGACTGCAGTGACACTTAACTTGGACTTCTCAGGCAAGCGCGAGCTTCTACTCAAGGAAGTGATCTGAAGCCTGTACAGAAGTCATTGAGACTTGTCGAATACTCCTGGGCTATAGCATTGAACCTCTCCCTAGGTGGAGACGATCTGGGCCCAGTTGCAAGATAAGGTAACACATGTAACATAAGAATAACCTCAATCTCTCCTTTTGTTTCTACACAACTCTCTCTCTGTTTCCTGTAGCCAGCTTCTGCTGATCATTCCTCTGTCCAGTTGATGTTGAGAAGCCTTCCTGGTAATAGGGTAAAGAAGAGTAGAACTTCGGGTCTACTAGTTTGATTATTCATCCTCTGCTAGGTAGTGTTGAGAAGAGTAGGACTGTTTGCCACTAGCTTTGTTATTTTTCTCTTATCCTCTGTGTATCGATATGTCAAGAAGCCTCCACCTCAGCACATTGAGTAGAGCAGGCCTGGTTACCACTATCAGTCTTTTTCACCATGTCGCAAAAAGGGAAACATCCCTTGCACCCTCCCTCATCATCCCTAGAACAATCATTTCATACACCAACCCAACACTCTCTCAAATCTCCTACTGTACTCACAAACAAGAAAGACCTTCAGCACCATTCTTAAAAAGAATTTATCACACCCCACATACATGATCCCAAAAACCAAAACTACTCCCAGAGCTATCTGCATCTACAAGAAAATCTATTGAACCAGAACCCTTAAAAACATCACAAAGTGGCAAGTTCGACTATTTTCAATCCAATTCACCCAAGCAGGACCCACCTCAGGAATCGCCACCACAGACACCGTCCAGAGCTGTATCCTCTTCCCAATTTGGAATTAAAAACCCCCAAATCCTACCATCCATCCTCAAAGACAACTCTGACAAAGAAACATTCCATCAGCTGCCCAAACATCTGTCTAATTTCCAAGATATCCTCAATTGAGAAGGAACCCATCTTTTATACACTCCAGACACCCTTGAATACCCAGACATCCCTGGTTTTGAATCACAAGAACCAATTCATCCAGAAATTGAAACAATGGCTACTTCAACTCAAACACAAACTGAAACTAACATTGAATCAACCAATCAACCACTACTATCCCAATCAGAAGCCACAACTCCCATCTTTGGAATTGGACAACAAAGGCCTCCAGGAGGAGAGCTTTCTCCCCATAGAGGTCGACAAGGAAGAGCACCCTCTCCCTCCCCTCCCCCATCACAAAACTCCAGCCATAATTCATCCACTCCATCCTCTTTCTCCCTTGGAGGAGGTCAACAAAGACACCATACTCCTACTGTTCAATTTGTAGGAAATGATGGAAACTCAAAGGAAATCAGACAAAAACCTCCCAATTTCGATGGAACTAACCCAAGATTCAAAACTTGGTGGATACTTGTCAAAAACTACCTTGAAATGAACCCCAGAGCATTTACAGATGACCAATGACAGATCAGATTCGTCCTCGGCCTCATGGTCAAAGAGAAAGCAGGATCTTGGTCAGAACAATACTACAAAAGCCAAATCACTGATGCTCAAGGAAGACCTATTCCTTGGAGATATTTTACATTTGATGAATTCAAAATTGAAATCCTAAAACACTTCACCCCAGTTGACAAACAAATCACAGCATGAAGACAATGGTATGAACTAAAACAAAGCAAATCCTCTGCTGCAGACTTCAACCTCAAATTTCAACACCTCGCCTCTATTGGAGGAATTCAGGACAATGAAGCGTTAATTGAACAATACAAACGGGGACTCAATCCTTCTCTAGCAAGAGAAGTGTGGACCAGGAAAGAAGGGCCACCCAAAACCATTGCTGAATGGTACACTGATGCAGTATGACAAGACTCAGTCAATCATCAAGCCAATGCAATGTGGCCTAGAAATTTCCCCCAAAACCCAAACCCCTACCAACCACCATGCTTCCCTCAACAAAATTATCACACTTGTTTTCAGTCAAATAACTGACCCTCACAAACAATACACAAAATACAAACAGAACCTCAAGACCCTTACAAACCACTTTACAAAGATGAGGAACTATACTACTCCAAACAGGAATCGGACCACACCCACGAGAACTATGACCCTGATGACCCTAAGTTACAACTAAATGCTGTATTTACTGCTGAGCAAGTTGCTCGCTACAAGGCAGGAAAATGTATAGGATGTGGAAAATTTGGACATCTTATCAGCAACTGTCCAAATCCTAACCCAAACCTGACCAAGGAAAAGCCACCCCCTAGACAACCTAACCCCCTACAATGAAGGTTCATGCAACCACCCTGGTACTTACAACCACCATGACCCCAACCCCCCAGAAACTATTCAGGTGCCAGCCCCAACCAAACCCAAAAAATCTCTGCATTAGACATCCAAGCAATGATCAGAGAACTCCCTATAGACAAATGAATGGAATTCAGAGAAGCCTATATTTCTGTTATGACCTTAGTCTGAGTTTACCTCAGGTTGCAACTTTGGGCTAAGACTTGAGGGCGAGTAAGGGGAGGAGAACAAGAGATGGTTAAGTGTACCAAATACAGTGGATGTATGTACGCTTAAATACAGGGAATCATCCAGTTGAATGGATGGGGTAACTACATGAAACGTCCAGTAAGGTAGGCATAGTAGTTATCACAAGTCATAGCTGGAGATCACTTGACAGGAATAGGTGAAACAGATGTACTAGTGGTATAGAAATGCAGACGAGGACAGAATACGATATGATCAGTGAAAAACCATAACAATACCCCCCAATTTGGCTTCATGCCTCAGGAAGCTTTGTCAAAGTCACCATTGACTATGGCGGAGGCGAGGGCTTTCTTGGTGGCTCTAATGAGGTACTTTCCATTGTTCAAACACATGAAGAAGATGGGCAAGTGGCTTCGACCATCCTGGCAGATAGGGACTGGGACGCCATTGAATGGGAAGTCAGTCATGGTAGAGCTGTCCCAATAGTTCTTGACTATCATTTTCCAGTAGTGTTGGTCCTTTTCTTGTCCTGGTAACACAGTGCGGAATCTTGCAGGAGGGAGAAAAACTGATACAAGTTGTGGTGGAGTGATGGTTTTTATGAAACAGCAGAGCAAGTTGACTTCTTCTTTCATGGAGACAGTTGTTTCTTTATCCATGGGTGTGTCAGATTGGGTCAGTGGTGTGGGATTGATCATATTGTGTAGTTTGGAGAGGGTACTATGGATCCTGTCAACAAGGGCATTGATCTCTGGATCTTCAGTGGTCTTGTCGTGTCTAAGTAGGTTCATTGCTACATTGGCAAGTTCTAGGAATATGTTGGCGATATCGAGGTGTTTGAACACTTTGAGTCCAAGATCGACATGGTTGTAGAGACTGTGGACATGGTCTTGTTCACTGGGTATGAGTGTGGATTGGTCTAAGGCTTGGAAGCTGGTGGGAATGTACTGGTTGGTAGATGAGAACATGTTGGCAAACCCTGTATACATGTCGGTGAAGATAATGTATGCAGTGGTGAGGGCAATGTGTCTGTTGACAACTAGCCGCTTGTTTTGAGCAGTGATGGTTTCTATTTCACTGTTGGTGGCTTTGTCAATGTCTTTTAGTAGGGATTCAAGGAGCCCCTGCACTGGGGATGGTGTGGTGGCAAGGTTGTAACAAGTGCCCTGGGGGACAGGTACTTAACTGTTGCCTGGTTCTGGGAGGGGGACGGAGGAGATTGTGGTTGGGTTGGGGTGGACAAGGGAATGGATAGTGACACGGTTGGCTTAGGAGGAAGGCATGTCTGGTTAGTTTCTTTGGTTGGGTGATGATTTTTTGGCTTTTCTGCCCCTCTTTTTATGGGTATCCTCTGGATGCCTCTTTTGGTAATCTGCTATTGCATCTTGAGCATTTGTCAGGTTGGATTCCACTGTCCACATATCTTCTTCGTTGCTGTATCCCTTCCAGTGGACTAGAAATTGATAGCCCCTTCCACATTTCCTTTGCCCACGGATCTCTTCTACTTCGTACTCTTCTTCATTGTTGATGATGATTGGGTCAGGTGCTAATGGTTGTCTTTGGCTTGGGAACTTGGCTGCATGAGCTGGTGTTAGGAGTTGTTCATTGAATACATCATGGATGGCCCATCCTTCTGGTAGGGCTAGCTGATATGCTGCTTCTCCTATCTTTTCCTTGATAAGGAAAGGCCCATACTGTTTTTGGCCTAGTTTCTTTGATGTCTGATTGGTATGGATGTTGGTGTTTTCTAGCCATACTGCATCACCTATCTGATGTGCCTTGGTATGGGTTTTACTGTGGTCATTGTTATGGTTTTTCACTGATTATATCATGCTCTGTCCTTGTCTACATTCCTATACTGCTAGTACATCTGTTTCACCTATTCCTGCTGAGTGATCTCTGGTTATGACTCATAATAACTACTATGCCTACCTTACTGGACATTTCATGTAGTTACCCCATCTATTCAACTGGATGACTCTTTGTATTTAAGTATACATACACCCATTGTATTTGATATACTTAACCATCTCCTGTTCTCCTCCCCTTACTTGCCCTCAAGTCTTAGCCTAAGTTGCAACCTGAGGTTTACTCAGACTAAGGTCATAACAGTCATGTTGTTGTTTCATCTTTTCTTGATATGTCTGTAGTGCTGATGGGCAATTTCAGGCATTGAATGTTTGAATCCTTTGATGGGAAGTTTGTTGCTGCTCATTCTTGCCCACATGTCCTTGAAGTTTAGGAAGAAGATCCTGGTTCCACTTTGGCAGACACGTATGCAGAATGGAAAGAAGCCATACTCTCCATCAGACAAGAATACGAAGCATCTGAGTATCGAGGAGATAGGAAAACAAACACTGGCACCACCTATGGGGGAATGGGAGAACCTATGGAGATAGGAAGCCGATGCCACATTTTCAATGCTGAAGGAAAACCCAAGTGCTATAATTATGGCATTTTTGGGCATATGGCCAAAGATTGCAAGAAACCCAAGGGGCTAACTTGCTACAACTGTGGGAAAATGGGCCACATAGCAAAGGCCTGCACTGCACCAAAGAAAGTATAGGTCCGAAGGGTAGAGGAGGTCGACGAAGAAAAGAAGAATTTTTCCAAAGACTCCAAGTAGGCGCTACCTCGAGAGTCAGAAAGCTTGTATCTAGGATATCAGACAAATTCTACACGATTCCTCAGAGAAGAAAGCACAAACTAAACCTAAAAGGAAAAATACAAACAATGGAAAAAGAAATAATGGTGGACACAATCGTCAACTCAGGGTGCATGACCAGCAGCATCAGCAAAAAACTAGTAGATGAAGAAAACTTCCCACTCGAAAACTGGAGCAACAGATCTTAGCACTAAATGCAGATGGAACACCAAACCAGGGCAGAAAAGTAACGGAAATAGCCACAATTGACATAGACATTCAAGGACACAAAGAACGGATTGAAGCATCAGTTGTGCAACTACAAGATCGTGCAGAGGTCTTTCTAGGACATGACTGGCTAGTCAAACACAACCCAGAAGTAGACTGGAATAATGGAGAAATTAAATTCACCTGGTGTCCACAGAACTGCCAATTCCCCCACTGAAACATTCCCATCACAGAAAAGATACAGAGCATGGCCACTACAGAAGATTTATGGGAAGAAGAAGATGAACCGGACCCAACCAAACTGGAGGACTTACCAGACTGTGTACAACCATTCACGCATCTGTTCAACAAAACAATGTTCGACAAACTCCCAGAACGAACTGAATGGGATCACGAAATCATCCTAATGGAGGATGCCCCAAAGGAGATAAGCACAGGAACTTACAACATGACGGTCAAAGAACAGGACAAACTCAAGGCATTTATCAAAGAGAACCTAGAATCAGGACAAATACGGCCATTGAAATCCCCATATGCAGCACCAACCTTCTTCATTCCCAAGAAGGACAGATCAAAGAGATTAATTCAGGACTATAGGCAATTAAACAACGTGGTAATCAAGGACAAAACACTGCTGCCAAGAATTGGTGAGGTAATCGACAAACTTGGAAAGACCAAGTATTTCAACAAGCTCGATATCATCTGGGGATATAACAACATTAGGATCAAGGAAGGAGACGAGTGGAAAGCTGCATTTCTCACCAATGAAGGACTCTTCGAGCCAACAGTGTTACGACCTTAGTCGGTTTAGACCTCAGGTTGCAGCTCTGGCTAAGTCTTGAGGGCGAATAAGGGAAAGAGAACAAAGGTGGTTAAGCGTACCGAATACAACAGGGTGTATGTACGCTTAAATACATCTAGAGCTTATCCGGTTGAACGGATGGAGTAACTACATGAAACGTCCGGTCAAGGCGTGGTAGTTAGTACGAGTCATATCTTCGGAGAACGCTGGACTAGAATAGCTGAAACAGGTACACAGATGGTTAGGAATGTAGAATAGCACGGAACTCGTTATGATCGGTGGAAACTCATAACAATACCCTCCGATTAGACTTCATGCCTCAGGAAGTTCGTCGAACTCTCCATTGACTACGGCTGCGGCGAGGGCTTTCTTGGTGGCCCCGATGAGGTATTTTCCTTCGTTGGAGCGTGCGAAGAAGACGGGCAAGTGACTGCGGCCATCTTGACAGATAGGGACTGGGACTCCATTGAAGGGGAACTCGGTGATGGTTGAGTTGTCCCAATAGCTCTTGACTATCGCTTTCCAATAATGTTGGTCCTTTTCTTGGCCTGGTAGCACACTGCGGAATCTTGTTGGTGGGAGAAAAACCGATACGATCTGTGGCGGGGTGATGGTCTTTATGAATTGTCGGAGTGCATTGACTTCTTCCTTCATTGAGACGGTGGTTTCTTCGTCTATGGGCGTGTCTGCTCGTTTGGTTGGTGAGGAATGGATGGTGGTGTGTAGGTCAGCGAGAGTGATTCCGATGCGCGTAACGAGTTGATCGATGTCTGGGTCTTCTGTGGTCTTGTCACGTCCTAGTAGGTTCATAGCGACATCTGCAAGTTCTAGGAAGATGTCGGCAATATCGAGGTGGTTGAATACCTCTAGAGCAAGGTCAACACGGCTCTGAAGGCTGTGAACTCGATTCTGTTCGCTAGGTGTGAGGGTGGATAATTCTAATGTGCGGAAGATGGCGGGAATGTGCTGGCTAGTGGAGGACGATGCGTTGGCGAATCCGGCGTACATGTCCGCAAAAGTGATGCAAGTGGTGGCGAGGGTGATGTGGCGGTTTACTGCGAGTCGTTTGTTCTGGGCCGTGATTGTCTCTACTTCATCGTTTGTGGCTTTGTTGACGTCTTTGAGGAGGGCCTCAAGGAGTCCTTGTGCTGGGGACGGGGTGGTTGTGAGGTTGTAGCGGGTGCCTTGGGGTGCAGGTGCTTGACTATTGCCTGGCTTTGGGAGAGGGACTGAGGAAATTGTGGTCGGGTTGGGGTGGACAAGGGAGTTGATAGAGATGCGGTTGGCTTGGGAGGACATGTTTGTCTAGTGTCTTTGTCTGGGGTTTGACTTGACTGATGTTTTTCTGGATTTCTTGCCCCCCTTCTTATAGGTATCCTCCGGATGCCTTTTGTGGTACTCTGCTATCGCATCTTGGGCGTTTTGCAAGTTTGACTCCGCTGTCCACGTATCTTCCTCGTTGCTGTATCCTTTCCAGTGTATAAGGAATTGATATCCCCTTCCTTTTCGTCGTTTTCCTTGGACTTCTTCTACTTCGTATCTTCTTCATTGTTGATGATGATTGGGTCAGGTGCTAATGGTTGTCTTTGGCTTGGGAACTCTCAGTTGCTTAGCACCTTCCTTGGCAGTCTGTGCAGCTTCCATATTTTGCCTCAATAAATCCTTGTGATGTTTTTGGATGAAACATCCATTGTTGTCACTATGAGTCATATCATTTTTGTGAATCGATCAATGATGACCAGTATTGTGTCTTTTTCTTCTGATTCTGGTAATGGCCCAATAATGTTGATGCTGATTTCTTCCCAAGGTCCATTCAGTATGGGGAGGGGGTGAAGCAGTGACTTGAGTGGCATTATTCTAGTTTTGTTCCTTTGGCAGGCTTAGCACCCTCGGATGTACCTCTTTACATCTTTTCTCATTGTTGGCCACCAGTAGTCATGGTTGATTAGTTCCATCATTCTATGCTGACCTGGGTGTCCCGCTGTAATGGCAAAGCTGTTTTTATGCATGAAAATCGCTAATCTAAGGCATACAAGCCTAATCTAATGATTGCATCAAACTTTCCTGTAGTAGTACAACCTAATCTAAGAGCCCAACAGTATAATAAAAGAGTACTTGATCACTGTAGAACACTATGACCATTGATGATAGATAGCAGCGGCTACGGGATGACCACTGTGCTTAACAAAAAGCAATTCTAACAGTGTACCATATGACCAGTCATGATTCCGGCTGGACCAGGTGGTAAAACCATTCCAATGCATCTATACAGAGCTACGGGACCCCTCCAATGAACCTAGACTCAGGAAATAAGTCCGACACACTTAATCTAAAAGGATGATTAGTGTGCTCACAAGGAAATACCACCATTGTTAGATTAATGAACATCACTCAGCACTAATGACACATATGGATGCATTCATGTACAATCCACAGGGACATGTAGGAGAACAGTTCACACAATGTCCAAAATCTTAGATGTTCTACATATTTAGAGAAGAATGCAGACCCAGAGAATGGGCTAAAACACAGCCCAGAACAAATAGATACCCAGAATCCTTCTGTATTTCCAATGTTTCACTAATCTAACAGGTTGCAGCTCTCTTGGCATGCGATCTAATCTACTGGTTTGTACCTTGCTTGATAATATGTTCCTAGTTGTGTAATCATTGTCTTGTCATAACGAGCACCCAAATAATATATAAACCCCCTCTGAGGTGTCGGACGTGGCAAGGAACCTACTAGCCATTGCCTAGCCTTCAGAGCGCAGTGAAAAGCAATCTATTGTGTCTGAGCAAAGCAAAGTAATAAGTTCTTTTGAGATTAACTGGACTAAGTGACTTGAGCTAAGGTTGAGACCTTTGTAATCTAAGAAGAAGACCTTGGCTTACTTGTGAAGTGAGCTTAGATTAAGAGCATATTGCATCGCTACACCCTGGTACTTGGAGTATCACAAGTGTAGGATAGTGCACTTCTGGTCATTGACTTCATAAGGGTGAATCTTAGGGAGTACCTGAGGTTCTGTGTCTTGTTAACTTCTTAGATAAGGGATGTGAGTTGCGCTTTTTACAGTGTAACTTGGCTTTACTCTTTTTAGCAAAGATAGCTAGTTATTCTGGTGTTCTCTATGTGTCATTGTTTTGCGTTATTTTGTGGAATTGTCCCTCATATTGTCAGATTGCCTCCCCACAAACTTGCCTTGTGCAGAAATCTTTAAAAATCTATTCTGTCAGCTTAATCTAAGCTGTACATCCATATCACATTTAGTATTCTATTTCTGCCTCATTATCACAGCTTTGGGTCAGGTGGGACATATGCACTATTTTGTCTGTAGATAACTCCATGGTCCTCAGTGAGTTTGGGCTCCTGTTTTCTTAGCTCGGTAAGGACTGTTGTCTTGTGCTGAGGCTTGTTCCAGATCCGTTCTAGGAATGTTGGTTTGAGGAATAGTTCCACCCATAAAAACACAGTATCATTCATGTTTTCTGTCTGTAGCCAGCTTTCTCGCATCATGGTAACTAGTTTATCTTCTTGTTCTTCTGGTATTTGGTGGATTCAGGACAATAGATTGGCCTTTGTATTTGTCTTTCCAGGTATGTGCCATAGTGTGAAGTTATAGTCCTGTAGGCATAGGTACCATTGGGCTTGTTGTCCAACAATTTTTGCAGTTCTTGGTAGTATTTTAGGTTCTCGTGGTCGGTCCAGATTTTGAATTTTTCTTCAGTGTCTAGCAGATAGTGTCTCCATTCTTTCAGGGCATGGATAATGGCCAGTAGTTCTTTGTCATATATTTCATAGTTGCACTCTGCTGATGATAATGTTCATGATGTGAAGGCGATCAGGTGCCATTTGTCCTTTTGTAGCTGTGATAGCACACCTCCTAATGCATAGTCTGACACGTCAACTTCTACCCTGAACTGGCCTTGTCTTTGTGGTAGAGCTAAGATGGGCTCTTCGGTGATGCATTTTTTGAGATAGTTGACCTTGTGCTGGGGACGGGGTGGTTGTGAGGTTGTAGCGGGTGCCTTGGGGTGCAGGTGCTTGACTATTGCCTGGCTTTGGGAGAGGGACTGAGGAAATTGTGGTCGGGTTGGGGTGGACAAGGGAGTTGATAGAGATGCGGTTGGCTTGGGAGGACATGTTTGTCTAGTGTCTTTGTCTGGGGTTTGACTTGACTGATGTTTTTCTGGATTTCTTGCCCCCCTTCTTATAGGTATCCTCCGGATGCCTTTTGTGGTACTCTGCTATCGCATCTTGGGCGTTTTGCAAGTTTGACTCCGCTGTCCACGTATCTTCCTCGTTGCTGTATCCTTTCCAGTGTATAAGGAATTGATATCCCCTTCCTTTTCGTCGTTTTCCTTGGACTTCTTCTACTTCGTATTCTTCTTCATTGTTGATGATCATTGGTTCGGGTGCTGGTGCTTCTTTCTGGATGTGGAATGATGTTTTTTGTGCCGGTGTTAGCAGCTGTTCGTTAAACACATCATGGATGGCCCATCCTTCTGGTATTGCCAGCCGATACGCCGCTTCCCCTATCTTTTCCTTAATTCGGAAAGGCCCATACCTTTTTTGGCCTAGCTTCTTTGATGATTGATTGGTATGGATGTTGGTGTTTTCTAGCCATACTTCATCGTTGATCTGATATGTCCTTGTGTTCAACTTGCTGTTATCATGTGTCCGTTTCATCTTTTCCTGGTACATATGATCGCAGTGCGGAAGTGGCATTGTCTCTTGCATTCTGGAGTTGTTTTAGGAACTCCGTGCTACTAGGGTTGTTCGTTATTCCGTTTTCCTTTCCTTTCCAGGGATGTCTTCTGTAGTTCAGGTAGAACGGTGTCATCTGAGTGCCGGTGTGCTTCTTGTCGTTGTATTGGAATTCGGCCATGGGTAGCCATTTCGCCCAGTCGTTTTGGTCGTAGTTACAGTATATCCTCAGGTATGTTTCGACTTCTCTATTAATCCTTTCTGTCTGTCCGTCGGTCTGTGGATGGTAGGCCGTTGACAGGTTTCGTTCTATCCCTAGTCCTTTGAACAGTTCGCCGGTGAATTCGGACGCAAACTGTGGTCCTCGGTCACTGAGGACTTTCCTCGGTATTCCGTGTAGCTTCCATATTTCATCTCGGTAGTGTTGAGCTAGTTCTTTTGAGGAGACGTCCGTCCTTGTCGCTATGAGTCGTATCATTTTTGAGAACCGATCAACAATGACTAGGATAGCGTCCTTTCCCTCTGATTCGGGTAATGGCCCAATGAGGTCGATGCTTACTTCTTCCCATGGGCCGTTGGGGATGGGAAGCGGGTGCAGAGGTGTCTTTAGAGGTGTCTTGCGTGGCTTATTTCGTTGGCAATTTTGGCATCCTTTGATGTACTTTTGGACGTCTGTTCGGATTGCCGGCCACCAGTAATCTCTGGTCACCAACTCGATCATTCGGTGTTGTCCCGGGTGCCCTGCATCGGGGGCGTCGTGATACTGGTGCAGTATTTCTTCTCTGAGTGTCGGTCCGGGTGGTACATACATGCTGGCGTTTTTGTAGATTATTCCGTCGTGTTCGGTGATGTCAGGGTCTCGGTCGCGTATTTTTTGGATGATGGCCGTTTCTCGTCCTTTGTTCGCCTTGATTTGTTCCTTGAGGGTGGGTTCCACAAACAGTTCGGCGCGGAGTAAGATGGTCCCTTCTGATGGCTCGTCGTCTTTTTCATTTGTTAGCCAAGTGTCTCGGATCATGGTGACTAGTTTCTCCTCTTCCTGTTCTGGCTCTTGGTAGATTCTGGAGAGGAGGTCCGCTTTTGTGTTTGTTTTTCCCGGCACGTGGCGCAGTGTGAAGTCATAGTCTTGTAACCGTAAGTACCATCTAGCTTGTCGGCCGTTTAGTTTCTGGGGTTCCCTGTAGTATTTCAGATTTTCGTGGTCAGTCCAGATTTCGAATTTCTCTTCTGCGTCTAGTAGATAGTGTCGCCATTCCTTTAGTGCATGTATGATAGCCAGTAGTTCTTTGTCGTAGATTTCATAATTCCGTTCTGCTGGTGACAGTGTGTGGGACGTGAATGCGACTGGGTGCCATTTGGAATTTTGTTCTTGTGAGAGTACTCCTCCTAGTGCGTAGTTTGATGCATCGACTTCTACCCGGAATTGACCTTTCCTCTGGGGTAGCGTTAAGGTGGGTTCTTCTGTGATTCGTTGCTTTAGTTCGTCGAATGCTGATTGTTGTTCCTCTTTCCATTCCCACTCCTCTGATCCTTTCAGCTTGTTCAATGGAGCTGCTATCTTGCTGAAGTTTTTTATAAATCGGCGGTAGTAGTTGGCAAAACCAAGGAATCTTTCTATTCCTTTCTTGTTGTGTGGTTGGGGCCATTCCTGTACCGATTTTACCTTTTCGGCTTCCATTTCAATGCGTCCGTGTCCTACTGTTACTCCTAGCATTGGGATTTCTTCGGCGTCGAAGATGCATTTGGATCGTTTGAAACACAGGTTGTGTTCGGCTGCTCTTTCTAAGAATCAGATGGTTCGTTCTTGTAATTGCTCTTTGGTGTCTCCCGGGATTGCGAAGTCGTCCATATAGTTTACTATGTCTCTGTCGTGTAGCAAGTCTCGGAAGATACTCGCCATCATTCTTGAGAACGTTCCAGGTGAATTGCTGAGACCGAAAAACATTACTGTAGGTTCGAATAACCCTTCGTTGGTTAGGAAGGCTGCTTTCCACTCGTCCCCTTCTTTGATTCGGACGTTGTTGTAGCCCCAAATGATGTCTAGTTTGTTGAAATATTTGGCTTTTCCTAATTTGTCAATGACTTCTCCAATTCGAGGCAGCGGCGTTTTATCCTTGATGACTACGTTATTCAATCGTCAGTAATCTTGAATGAGTCGTTTTGAGCCATCCTTTTTTGGGATGAAAAAGGTGGGTACAGCATATGGTGATTTCGATGGTCGTATTCGTCCTGACTCAAGGTTTTCTTTGACAAATGTCTTGAGCTCATCTTGTTCTTTGATCGTCATGTTGTAAGTTCCTGCATTGATTTCTTTGGGTGCGTCTTCTGTTAGGATTATCTCGTGGTCCCATTCTGTTCGTCCAGGCAGTTTGTCGAATGTAGTTTTGTTGAATAAATGTGTGAACGGTCATACGTAGTCCGGCAGGTCTGATGGTTCGGTGGGGTCGGGCTCCTCTTCTTCTTCCCATATGTCTTCGGTGGTGGTCATGCTTCGGAGTTTGTCTGGTATCTGGATGCTCTGGTGTGGGATTCTGCAGTCCTTTGGGCATCGGTTGAACTTTATTTCTCCTGTTCGCCAGTTTACCTCCGGGTTGTGTTTGATGAGCCAGTCGTGTCCTAGGAATACTTCTGCTCTGTCTTGGAGTTGTACGACCGACGCTTCGATCGTCTCTTTGTGTCCTTCAATTTCCATTTGTATAGTTGCCTTTTCTGTGACTTTTCCCCCTTGGTTTGCCATGCCGTCCGCGTTAAGTACCGTGATTTCTTGTCCTAATTTTTCCGTGGGGATTTTTTCTTCATCTACCAGCCTTTTGCTGATGCTGCTGGTGGTGCATCCCGAGTCGACTATGGTGTTTACTGTTATTCTTTTGGTCGGGGTTTGGATTTTTCCTTTTAGGTTTAATTCGCGCTTTCGTTTCTGAGGAATCGTGTAATATTCTTCTGATATCCTAGATACAAGTTTCTTGACTCTCGAGGCAGCGCCTACTCGGAGTCTCCGGAAAAATCCTGGTTCGTTTCTGGTTCTCCTTCATCCATTGCTCGGATCTGTACTTTCTTTGGTGCGGTGCATGCTTTGGCTATGTGTCCGATTTTGCCGCAGTTGTAGCATGTTAACCCTTTGGGTTTCTTGCAGTCTTTGGACATGTGTCTGAATATTCCGCAGTTGTAGCATTTGGGTTCCCCTTTTGCGTTGAACACATGTCGCCTGCTTCCTATCTCCATGGGTTCTCCCATTCCTCCATAAGTAGTTCCCGAGTTAGTTTTCTTATCTCCTCGGTACTCGGATGCTTCGTATCCTTGTCCAACTGCTAGTATGGCCTCCTTCCATTCTGGGTACGTATCGGGTCGCGCGGCTGGAGGGTAGCCTGTGATAGTGTGGATGATATCTTGTCGGGCATTTTTTCGCAATAGGAACATGGCGTGTCGGCTGTCGGTTTTTGCCTTGTTTTTCAGTACCTCAAATTCGATAAGGTAGTCGGCTGTGTTCCTATTTCCCTGTTTGAATTTTTCGATTTGCCATTCCGCCTTTGCGTTCATGGCGTCATCTGAGAAGGTTCGTTTGAATTCTTCTGCAAAGACCTTCCAGTCTACAGAGTCTTCTCCTTCCAAGATTTGTGGTGCTTTCATTGCTGCATATGCTCCTGCTGTTCCTCCCCTCAGTCTGGCCAGGACTGCTATAGCTTTATCGTCTGCCGTGCTGACTTTGTTGAATTTCATGAAGAGTGTCATGGCTCTCCACCAGTCATCGAATTTGGTTCGTGTTCCGTCAAAGAACCCTGGGTCGGGCACAAGTCCCTTTGTGCTAGGGGCTGTGGTGGGTACAGTATTGTCCGTCATTATTGAGTCTCCTGATTCTGATTCTGTCTCGGTGTCTTGGTTCTCCTGTTGTCCTAACTGTTCTTCTGCTATGTCGAGTTCGTCGAAGAGTTCTGATATAACTGCTTCTACTCCTGTTGGGTTTACTCCTTGTGTAGTTTCTCCGGGTTCGTTGCTTGCTACAACCGTTTCTGATGCAGGTACTTCGGGGTTCTCTGCTTCTTCGTCTGATGACTCGGTTTCGCTATCTGTTTCAAGTTCATCGTCTGTAACTTCAAGCTGCGGTTCTCTATATTCGTCGGGGTTCGAGCTCATATAATGGCTCCTGGGTTCGTCGTGGTTCGAGTCTTTTCCAACTCTGTCTCCTGCAAGGTGAGGTGATGACGCTTAACCAAATGTTACGACCTTAGTCGGTTTAGACCTCAGGTTGCAGCTCTGGCTAAGTCTTGAGGGCGAATAAGGGAAAGAGAACAAAGGTGGTTAAGCGTACCGAATACAACAGGGTGTATGTACGCTTAAATACATCTAGAGCTTATCCGGTTGAACGGATGGAGTAACTACATGAAACGTCCGGTCAAGGCGTGGTAGTTAGTACGAGTCATATCTTCGGAGAACGCTGGACTAGAATAGCTGAAACAGGTACACGGATGGTTAGGAATGTAGAATAGCACGGAACTCGTTATGATCGGTGGAAACTCATAACAAACAGTCATGTATTTTGGGCTCAGCAACTCACTGGGAACCTTCTCCAGAATGATGACAAGCATTTTCTGTGACCTACTGCAGAATGGAGATATTGTAAACTATATGGATGACTTCGCCATTCCTGGCAACACCAAGGAGCAACTAAGAGAATGGACAGTACGGTTCCTGGAGCGCACAGCACAATACAATCTGTGTTTCAAACAAACCAAATGCATCTTTAACACAGAAGAAATCCCTATGTTAGGAGTCAAAGTAGGACATGGGCAAATCGAAATGGAAGAAGAAAAGGTCAAATCGGTGTGAGACTGGCCAGAGCCGAAAAACACAAAAGGAGTAGAAAGGTTCCTCGGCTTCACCAACTACTATTGACATTTCATAAAAAACTTCAGCAAGATTGCTGGACCACTAAACAAGCTCAAGGGACAGCCACATGGGAATGGAACCAAGAACACCAAACAGCTTTTGACCATTGCAAAAGATGCATCACTGAAGAGCCCATGTTAACCCTGCCACAAAGACAAGGGCAATTCAGGGTAGAAGTCGATGCATTAGACTACACGTTAGGAGGTGTGCTATCCCAGTTACAGGAGGACAAATGGCACCCAATCACCTTCACATTACAAATGCTATCACTGGCAGAACGTAATTATGAAATATATGACAAGAAGCTACTGGCCATCATCCATGCCCTAAAGGAATGGAGACACTACCTGTTGGATGCAGAAGAAAAATTTGAAATCTGGACCAACCATGAAAATTTGAAATACTACCAGGAGCTGCAAAAGCTGAACAGAGATGACAAGCTCGATGGTACCTACACCTACAAGACTATGACTTCACACTGCAACACATACCCAGGAAGACAAACACGAAGGCCAACCTATTATCCTGAATCCACCTAATACCAGAAGAACAAGAAGACAAACTAGTCACCATAATCTGGGAAAGTTGGCTGCAAAGGGATAATACAGATGACACCGTGCTCTTACAAACAGAACTATTCCTCAAACCAACATTCCTAGAATGGATCTGAAACAAGCCCCAGTGCGAGACAACAGTCCTCACCAAATTAAGAAAGCCAGAGTCCAAGCTCACTGAGAAACAGGGAATTATTTACAGACAAAATAGCACATACGTCCCACCTGACCCAAAGCTATGAGAAGAAATCCTAATACAATACCATGATGTGCCAGACGTGGGCCACCCAGGCCAACACAGAATGATGGAACTAATCAGCTGTGACTATTGGTGGCCAACAATGCAAAAGGAGGTGAAAAAATATATCCAAGGATGCCAAGCCTGCCAAAGGAATAAGGCAAGAACAACACTGCTCAAATCACCACTACACCCCCTCCCAGTCCCAAATGGACCGTGGGAAGAAATTAGCATTGATATAATTGGACCACTACCAGAGTCAAAAGGGAAAGATGCAATACTGGTCATTGTAGACCACTTCACAAAAATGATATGGCTTATAGCGACTACTACGGACATTTCATCCAAGGATATTGCAAGGATATATTGGGATGAGATATAGAAGCTACATGGACTACCAAGAAAAGTACTTAGCAACCGAGGACCTCAATTCACATCAGAATTCACCAAAGAACTATTCAAGGGGCTCGGCATAGAATGCAACCTATCAACAGCATACCACCCACAAATGGACAGGCAAACAGAGTGCATCAACAGAGAAGTAGAAATGTACATCTGCCTATACTGCAATTATAACCAGGACGACTGGGCAGAATGGCTCCCCATTGCAGAATTTCAGTACAATGACAAATGACATGGAGGAACTCAAGCGATGCCGTTCTTCCTAAACTATGGAAGGAACCCATGGAAAGGGAAAAATGAACCACCGACAAACAACCCAGTAGCCATGAGTTTCCTAAAGGAACTTCAGACCGCCTGAGATGATGCCTCATCAGCACTATAAGCATACCAAGAAAAGATGAAACAGCAATATGACTATAACAAGACTTACACCAAAACATACCAAATAGGTGATGCAGTGTGGCTGGAGAACACAAACATCCATACCAATCAAGCATCAAAGAAGCTAGTCCAAAAAACAGTATGGCCCTTTCCTGTGTCCATAGGAAATCAGCACAATGTCCTCAACATGCTTAGGAAGCTCAGAGAGTGCACAATCCAAGGAATGTCCCATTTGATGATGCCAATTGATATAATCAGGTTGGCATAAAGCAAGCACAACTGGCCTCTCCTTGCTATGATGCAAGATGTACATGTACACTATATAGATATTATTCATAAATACCATGTGAGGCCAGGCAGGCAATACTGCTCTTCCTGATTTATCATGGATGGTGGTCCCTTTAATACTTGCCTCTAAGGTACAGTAAGGGACAAAACCGTTCCAATGTTTTGAACTTTTCAGAAGATCAGCTCATAACTCAAGGACTACTGTGGCTGTGCACTTCCTAATTTAATTGTAGATAGTCCAGATCTTATCTAGATATGGATGCAAAGAAATATTTGAATCCTTTGGGCCAACCAGTGAATTAATTATATACCAACTCAAAGTGACAGATACAAGTCTGTCCTACCCACAAGACTTGACCACATGAACTACCGATTGACAACACGAATGGCAACATTACCTAATCACCTAATCAGACAACAAGGAGAAAACTAGTCACCATAACTGGAGGTAATTAGGTGCAAAGGGATAATCGACTGAACGTGCTCTTACAACATGCAGCAACTTTCCTCTAAACCAACATTCCTATGGTCTAAACAACCCTCGAGACAACACCACCAAATTGAAAGCCAATCAAGCTGCACTGATGAACGGTCGAGAGTTATTTCAGGATTCAAATCAAGACATAGTCACACTTCCAAATCTGTGGAGCAACCCACTAAACAATCCCTCTGATTCCACTGTTCTGTTGCCATCACCTCTGGCAAGCTGACGAATGTCGCAAACTTCAAAGCTGTTATTGTGCCAACAATGCCAAGGAGTGAAAAAATATACCAAGACAGTGCGCAAGGGCACTCAAGAGCTGAATGAAGGCTAGTCAACAACACTGCTCTAATACACCCCTCCTAGTCAAAGTTGGACGTGGGCAAAGATGAATGACCCTGAGGCTAGGTATATTGGACATACTGAGTCCAAAATATGGTTTGATAGATGCAAGTTTGTTGGTCATGCATAGAGCCACTTCCAAAAATGATATTTGGTTAAGGAAACGTCAATTTGTACAATGTGATGATCTGGTAAGTATTTGGGATGGATGTATAGCCAGCTAAATGACTAGCAAGAAAGATGAAGCAGACCTATGTAATCAGAATTTTGATAACAAAAGACTAGTTAAAGGAGGGATGATGCTCTTCAACAGGACATACCACCAAACACAATGGAAAGGCTAAAATGTAGATGATCACATGGAAGTAAATGGTACATTGGCCTAACGCACATATCCAGGACGACTAAATGTCCCCATTGAGACATTGTCACTCAAGACAAAGCTGGAAGTGAGATACTCAGCATCCGATTCTCATGAAACCCTATGGGAGAGGAACATGAAGGAGTGGAAAAATGAACACGAAACAACCAGTACATGAGTTCAAAGGAATTCGACCCTGAGAGATGCCTGAGTCCACATTTTAAGGCAGCTATACCAGAAAGATGACAGAATACCTTGTATAAAGATTCAAAGGAACAACAATGTGATCAGTGCCTGAAAAAAACATATCCAATAACTCAAAACAGTACCAAAACATACTTTCATAAGATAGGAGAAGCATACACTATTTACAGATTAGAGATTAAGAAAGTGTCACAGCCCACAGTAGTCCTATAGATTGAGCTGACCTGAGAAGTCAAACAATGAAGAAGTGTATGCAGTAAGGAAATCCTGGCGAAGGAAAATAAGGGGTTATAATTCCTATACACTAAAATACAGCAATAAGAAGTACGTGGACAGTTTGGAATCCAACCTGACAAATGCTCAAGACACAATATGGACTACCAAAAGCATGGGGGATACCCATAAAAAAAGGGGTAGAAGAACCAAAAAATCATCACCAAACCAAAGAAACTAGCCAAACATGCCCTCCTCCCAAGCCAACTGTGTCACTATTCATTCCCTCATCCACCCCAATCCAACTACAATCTCCTCCATCCCCCTCCCAGAACCAGGCAATAGCCAAGCACCTGCCCCCCAAGGTACTTGTTACAATCTTGCCACCACGCCATCCCCAGCACAGGGGCTCCTTGAATCCCTACTGAAAGACATCGACAAGGCCACCAACAGTAAAATGGAAGCCATCACCACTCAGAACAAGCGACTAGTCATCAACAGGCACATTGCCCTTGCCACTGCATACATCACCTTCACCGACATGTATGCAGGGTTCACCAATGCCTCTTCATCCACCAACCAGTACATTTCCACCATCTTCCAGTCCCTAGAACAATCCACACTTACACCCAGTAAACAAGACTGTGTCCACAGTCTCCACAACTATGTCAACCTCGGTCTAGAAGTATTCAAGCACCTTGACATCACCGACATCTTTCTAGAGCTCGCCAATGTAGCAATGAACTTACTCAGACATAATAAAACCACCGAAGACCCAGAGATTGATGCCCTTGTCGACAGGATCCACAGTACCCTGTCCAAACTCCACACCACAATCAACCCCACACCACCAACCCGATCCAACATGCCTATGGACAAAGAAACAACTGTCTCCATAAAAGAAGAAGTCAACTTGCTCCGCCATTTCATCAAAACTATCACTCCACTGTAACTTGTATCAGTTTTTCTCCCTTTCACAAGATTCTGCACTGTGTTGCCAGGGCAAGAAAAGGACCAACACTACTGGAAAACGATAGTCAAGAGCTACTGGGACAACTCCACCACAACCAACTTCCCATTCAACAGTGTTCCAGTCCCTATCTGCTAGAATGGGCAAAGCCACTTGCCTGTCTTCTTCATACATATGCTCAAATGATGGAAAATACCTTATCAGGGCCACCAAGAAAGCCCTCACCTCTGCCATAGTCAATGGTGACTTTGACGAAGCTTCCTGAGGCATGAAGCCAAATTGGGGGGTATTGTTATGGTTTTTTACTGATCACATTGTGCTCTGTCCTTGTCTGCATTCCTACATTATTAGTACATCTGTTTCACCTATTCCTGTTGAGCGATCTCTGGTTATGACTTGTACTAACTACTACACCTGCCTTACCAGATGTTTCATTGTAGTTACCCCATCCATTCAACTGGATGATTCCTTGTATTTAAGCATACATATACTCATTGTATTCGGTACACTTAACTACCTCTTGTTCTCTTTCCCTTACTCGCCCTCAAGTCTTAGCCTAAGTTGCAACCTGAGGTTTACTCAGACTAAGGTCATAACATACAGGAGCAATTTCTTTGCTCGCCAACATTCTGCAACAAGGTCAGATGTGAGAGGAATGATATATGGCAGGTAATGGAGAGGTAGTTACAGTGAGTTCATGGTCTTCATGTGTATAAAAACCATGCGGGCCTGGTATTTTGCTCACCAGAGCAACAAGAAGCCCAGGTGAGTCATTATATGTGCATTAAAATGTGTTATCCATGTACTATGTCTCCCAAATTCAGCACCAGGGCTTCTGCCTGGTGGTGCAGAGTTGTATATAAATTTCAAGAGGGACAAAAACTGTTCCAATGCACTTAAAATATTAATTAATTAATAACTCCCCTAAAACAAAGGATTACATAATCATACTTTGCATATGATTAGATAAGATACTGGACTATCTACAATTAAATTAGGAAGTGCACAGCCACAGTAGTCCTTAGATATGAGCTGATCTTCTGAGAAGTTCAAAACATTGGAACGGTTTTGTCCCTTACTGTATGTCCAGTCCAAAGAATCTGGCCCAAGGACATAAGATGTTCTGTAATTTCCTTGATATAAAAGACTGGTGCAATATGTGAAGTAGTGCTACAAGTCTTGCCATTATCTACAACATCATGCTAAAAGATCACAGATCCTCATCCTATCATTTCATAATTCTGGTTGCCAGTGGCTTGAATAATACTGAAGTGGCCCATCTTAATCTCTGTGAAATCAGAGAGATAACTGGTGATGTGGTATGATGCCCCTGAATCAAGGAGCCAATCTGCATCATTCACCATATGTTTGTGCTTCAACTCTGCTCAATACTTCAGGCACTGCATCAAATCACAGATGTAATAAGTTTTGATCATATTAAGATCAGTGTGCTCTTTGTGGAGTTCTTTTCTCAATTCATCTGAATACACATGGTTTCCTACAGTATATGTAGCATTCATCTTACTTTCCAGCTTAGGAAATCCAGTAGAATAAGCAGAAGGGGAAGTACCTTGGGCATGCTTCCAGCATACATTGCAGTTCAAGAAATCTACACAGTGGTGTCTATAATGAGTCCCTACAGGAGGTGGGCATTGTGCTACATCTACATAGGTGTCCCGCTCTGTTTGGCAGCTACCTCATCGTCCCAACTCATCTACAGTATCTCCAGGGCATCCCACTCCGAGGCAGACAGACCCTGCATCTGTATTGTACCATCCCATCTGTTGACAGGGCTGTGTATCCTCTTCAGCATTAGAGAATGAGTAGTAGTCAGAGGAAGTCACTGACCTGCACCCTCCATTTGATCTGTAATCAGTATCCTCATCAGAGTTGTCAAGGACAGACTCAAGAACTGACTTGGAAACCTTTGGTGCCTGCTTCTTCTTGAGCAGCTTGGGCTTCTTGATAATAGCCAGCTTGTTGTACACCAGCACTGGCTATGTGATCACATCTTCCTCCCTTGTGACTTGAGATGGACCTGTACCCTCTGTAGGGAGATCAATGTTCATCATGTCAAACTGCTTCTACATCTCCTCCAAACTTTCACCTGATGAAAAAGTGGCAGATAACTGCTTATCCCACTTCTTCAAGGCATTGACCTTGGCTTTCACTGAAGGTCAGTGATAATGTTCAGGCTTGGGCGCAGTGATACATGACACGAGCGGAGTGGCATTACTGCCTGTGGCTGCAGAGCTGGAAATAACAGAAGGCATCTTGGCTTGACGTGTTGTCTCCACAAGGGATTGTGTACTAGGCAGTGGCACATCCCATGCCTGCAATGTGAAGTCCACATCTTGAATATACTGGAGGATGTGGCAGCATTAGCCTGTGCACCTTCCTCCTTTCCTTTTCCCTTTCCCTTGCCATGTGGACACCAGCAGCATTTCTTCTCACCATTGCCATCTCCTCCAGACAGCTTTTGCTGCTGCTGCTGCTGCTGCTGCTGGGGTTTTTTATTCCCCTGTGGCTGCTGCTATCCTTGCAGATGCTGCTGGCCACCTTGCTGCTGCTGGTGCTGCTATTGCTGCCCACCTCCTTGTCATGGAGTAAAGCATGCTTATTGTGTGTGGATGGTCTGGTTGGAGGTGTAAGTGGTGATAATACCACTGTGAGCCTTGTTCCACATCAGGTTGTGAAGTGACATGTTTGATGTAAGGAGGGTTTGAGCCACATGGCTCATGGAAGGGTGGAGGGAGTGGAGTAGGATCATTGTTTCAATCTCTGGGGTAATGCCACTATTTATGGCATCAAGCTGCCCAAAGATTTGCTGGAGCTTGCTCATCTTGAGACAAGGGATCTCTGCCGAGGTGGGAGCTTAAATGTGATCACACAAATGAACTCGTTAGACCTGAGCTGGTCCAGGGAGGCCATATTGGCCAGCAGGGTGGTGCCACCAATGTGCATAGTCATTGCGGAAAGACATGCTTAAACTACTGCTATAGGAGGAAAAGTTGGAGTGGCAGAAGCCACATGTTAACTGGACCTGGAGGACTGGAAGAGGGTATTTGACGACCAGATGAGTCAAAATCAATCGGTTTGGATCAGATGGAAGGGTTTGGGTATGGAAATAAGGCAGGAGAGGGGCTGAATGATAGATTGGTTGAGGGAACAGTCAAGTTTGGTGGAGGAATATGTCGATGATCTGGGGTTGTATGCTCGTGGGATGGAGTGGGGTTTGCCAACTAAAATTGTAACGGAGGAAGATGGATGCTGACCTTTATGTTCAAATTTTGGGGGATGAACTAAAGAGGAGCATCAGGTGGTATGGGAAGAATGAGGAGGATATGGTCTTCCAACAGGACAATGACCCCAAACACAAGAGCAAAAAGGCTACAAACTGGCTAGATGAGTCTGAATTGGAGGTTATGGTATGGCCCCCACAGTCTCCAGACCTTAATCCCATTGAACATCTCTGGACTCACCTCAAGAATAAGCTGGGAGAGTATGATACTCCTCCTGATAGCATGAATACCCTATGGGAGAGGATACAAAAGGAGTGGGATGACATAGAACCAGAAGTGTGTCAGAATCTGATAGAGAGTATGCCTAGGAGGGTCCAGGCAGTTTTACAGGCCAAGGGAGCTTATACCAGGTACTAGAATACCCATTTTGTATATAAATTTCAAGAGGGACAAAACTGTTCCAATGCACTTAAAATATTAATTAATTAATAACTCCCCTAAAACAAAGGATTACATAATCATACTTTGCATATGATTAGATAAGATACTGGACTATCTACAATTAAATTAGGAAGTGCACAGCCACAGTAGTCCTTGAGATATGAGCTGATCTTCTGAGAAGTTCAAAACATTGGAACGGTTTTGTCCCTTACTGTATGTCCAGTCCAAAGAATCTGGCCCAAGGACATAAGATGTTCTGTAATTTCCTTGATATAAAAGACTGGTGCAATATGTGAAGTAGTGCTACAAGTCTTGCCATTATCTACAACATCATGCTAAAAGATCACAGATCCTCATCCTATCATTTCATAATTCTGGTTGCCAGTGGCTTGAATAATACTGAAGTGGCCCATCTTAATCTCTGTGAAATCAGAGAGATAACTGGTGATGTGGTATGATGCCCCTGAATCAAGGAGCCAATCTGCATCATTCACCATATGTTTGTGCTTCAACTCTGCTCAATACTTCAGGCACTGCATCAAATCACAGATGTAATAAGTTTTGATCATATTAAGATCAGTGTGCTCTTTGTGGAGTTCTTTTCTCAATTCATCTGAATACACATGGTTTCCTACAGTATATGTAGCATTCATCTTACTTTCCAGCTTAGGAAATCCAGTAGAATAAGCAGAAGGGGAAGTACCTTGGGCATGCTTCCAGCATACATTGCAGTTCAAGAAATCTACACAGTGGTGTCTATAATGAGTCCCTACAGGAGGTGGGCATTGTGCTACATCTACATAGGTGTCCCGCTCTGTTTGGCAGCTACCTCATCGTCCCAACTCATCTACAGTATCTCCAGGGCATCCCACTCCGAGGCAGACAGACCCTGCATCTGTATTGTACCATCCCATCTGTTGACAGGGCTGTGTATCCTCTTCAGCATTAGAGAATGAGTAGTAGTCAGAGGAAGTCACTGACCTGCACCCTCCATTTGATCTGTAATCAGTATCCTCATCAGAGTTGTCAAGGACAGACTCAAGAACTGACTTGGAAACCTTTGGTGCCTGCTTCTTCTTGAGCAGCTTGGGCTTCTTGATAATAGCCAGCTTGTTGTACACCAGCACTGGCTATGTGATCACATCTTCCTCCCTTGTGACTTGAGATGGACCTGTACCCTCTGTAGGGAGATCAATGTTCATCATGTCAAACTGCTTCTACATCTCCTCCAAACTTTCACCTGATGAAAAAGTGGCAGATAACTGCTTATCCCACTTCTTCAAGGCATTGACCTTGGCTTTCACTGAAGGTCAGTGATAATGTTTAGGCTTGGGCGCAGTGATACATGACACGAGCGGAGTGGCATTACTGCCTGTGGCTGCAGAGCTGGAAATAACAGAAGGCATCTTGGCTTGACGTGTTGTCTCCACAAGGGATTGTGTACTAGGCAGTGGCACATCCCATGCCTGCAATGTGAAGTCCACATCTTGAATATAACTGGAGGATGTGGCAGCATTAGCCTGTGCACCTTCCTCCTTTCCTTTTCCCTTTCCCTTGCCATGTGGACACCAGCAGCATTTCTTCTCACCATTGCCATCTCCTCCAGACAGCTTTTGCTGCTGCTGCTGCTGCTGCTGCTGGGGTTTTTTATTCCCCTGTGGCTGCTGCTATCCTTGCAGATGCTGCTGGCCACCTTGCTGCTGCTGGTGCTGCTATTGCTGCCCACCTCCTTGTCATGGAGTAAAGCATGCTTATTGTGTGTGGATGGTCTGGTTGGAGGTGTAAGTGGTGATAATACCACTGTGAGCCTTGTTCCACATCAGGTTGTGAAGTGACATGTTTGATGTAAGGAGGGTTTGAGCCACATGGCTCATGGAAGGGTGGAGGGAGTGGAGTAGGATCATTGTTTCAATCTCTGGGGTAATGCCACTATTTATGGCATCAAGCTGCCCAAAGATTTGCTGGAGCTTGCTCATCTTGAGCAAGGGATCTCTGCCGAGTGGGAGCTTAAATGTGATCACACAAATGAACTCGTTAGACCTGAGCTGGTCCAGGGAGGCCATATTGGCCAGCAGGGTGGTGCCACAATGTGCATGCATTGCTGAAAGCATGCTTCAACATGCTATTAGGGAAAGTTGACTCAATCAACCCAAGAGCATGGGTACACAAGTTGTTCACCTGCCTGACACTCCAGTGTTCATCAGTGGTCATCAGGATTGGAGTTCCTGGATGCGACCTCTAGGCTGGTGAAGTGGCAGTAGCTGTAACTGTGGGATGATCTGTATTGTATAGCTGCTCATAAATGACAGGCTTATCCATAGCCCCTGAAAAATCCTACCCCATCCATTCACAGTCATTCAGAGAGATGCATATAAGTGTAGAGCGAAGACGGAGCAACTGTTATAGTGAGATCAACTTGTATTGTAAGCTGACCTGATATCTATCATGCAGATGATATCAAAGGGAACTCCTTCTCGAAGGCTGTCAACTATTTATAACTACTTACAATGTAGTTATAGATAGTCTATAGTCTATGATCAGTCATCTATGCACCTTCAATTATAACCCTTATGAAGTCTTATAGAGTAAATACAAGTGTTGAGAAGAGACTTTCTTATGAACAGACTATAAGAGAGAATGATAAGAGTTATAGATTGAGTCTCCACCTAACCAAGTAGAAACGATGGGGTCTACTGGTCAAGTTGAGGGGTTTATATACTACAATGGTGTACTATTGTATTGTACTGTATTGTTATGTTATTTGTCTATATATGGTATATAAAAAGTAGTACAACTTCAAAGTAGTACAACTTTGAATTATGACATAAGCTATGCTATTTATGTGTATTAAGTTCTATTAAGTTCTATTAAGTTCTATTAAGTTCTAGGTCTGTCTAGATCATGCTATTAATAGTATATTAAAGTTCTAGGTCGTTTCAGTCTTCTAGACCTTTCTAGGCATTGTCTAGCTTCATCTTGAGGTGTCTAGACTATATGGATATTCTAGAATCGTTGTAACTGTATTTATAGAACTGTATAGTATTAAGTATTAGGTTAATACTTAATCTATTGTTATTATCTTATCGTATAGAATATGCTAAGATATATTACTTGTTACGACCTTAGTCTGATAAGACCTCAGGTTGCAGCTTAGGCTAAGTCTTGAGGGCGAGTAAGGGAAAAGAACTAGGTGGTTAAGCATACCGAATACAGGAGTATGTATGTACACTTAAATACAGAAGGGAGCATCCAGTTGAATGGATGGAGATAACTTCATGAAACGTCTGACAACTATGGCATAGTAATTATGAGTCAGAGCTTGGGGATCACACAGGCAGGAATAACTGAAACAGGTACACGACAAGAGGGAATGCAGATAAGTGTGGAGCTGATACGAAAATAGACTAATGTTCACAACAATACCCTCCGGTCAGGCTTCATGCCTCAGGAAGCTTTGTCAAAGTCTCCATTTACCACGGCAGTGGTGAGTGCCTTCTTGGTGGATGCGATGAGGAATTCCCCACTATTGGATTTTGCAAAGAAGACTGGCAAGTGGCTGTGACCGTCTTGACGGATAGGGACTGGGATGCTGTTGAAGGGGAACTTGGTGGTGGTGGAGCTCTCCCAGTAGTTCTTGACTATCGATTTCCAGTAACGTTGGTCTTTCTCTTGTCCTGGTAGTACAGTGCGGAACCTTGCAGGAGGGAGAAAAACCGATGTGAGTTGCAGTGGGGTGATAGTTTTTATGAAGCATCGGAGGGCATTGACTTCCTCCTTCATGGAGACCATGACTTCTTCGTCCATGGGGGTATCGGTACGAGATGGTGGGGAGGGATTAACTATGTCATGTAGTTCAGAGAGGGTGATGTGAATTCTGTCCATGAGGGTGTTGATGTTGGGATCTTCATTTATTTTGTCTCATCCAAAAAGTTTCATGGCTATGTCTGTGAGTTCGAGGAAGATGTTGGCAATGTTGAGGTGATTGAAGACCTCAAGGCCCAAGTCAATTCGGCTTTGGAGTCCTTGGACTCGATCTCATTCGTTGGGGGTAAGGGTGGACTGGTCTAGGGCTCAGAAGATGGTGGGAATGTGCTGGTTGGTGGAAGAAGATGCATTGGTGAACCCTGCATACATGTTGGCAAAGGTGATGCATGCTGTAGCAAGGGTGATGTGTCAGTTTATGACTAATCATTGGTTTTGGGCGGAGATGTTCTCAATTTCGTTGTTGGTTGCTTTGTCAATGTCCTTGAGTAGGGCTTCGAGAAGGCCTTGTGCTGGGGATGGTGTCTTCACAAGGTTATAGCGGGTTCCTTGGGGAGCAGATGCTCAGCTGCTACCTGGTTTGGGAAATGGGAGGGAGGAGATTCTGGTGGGAGTGGGGTGGACGAGGGAGTCAATGGCAATGCAGTTGGATTGGGAGGCAGGCATGTTTGTTTAATTGCTTTGTCTGGGTTGCTTGTATGATGTTTTTTTGTGTTTTCTGCCCCCTTTTTTATGGGTATCCTCCAGATGCCTTTTTTTGTAATCCCTTATGGCATCTTTTGCGTTTTCCAGGCTGGACTCCACTGTCCACATATCTTCCTCATTGCTATACCCCTTCCAGTGGACCAGGAATTGATATCTCCTTCCTCGTTTTCGTCGTCCATGGATCTCTTCTACTTCATATTCTTCTTCATTGTTGATGATCACTGGATTGGGCAGTGAGGGCAACTTTTGACTTGGGAACTCTGCCTCATGCACTGGTGACAGGAGTTGTTCGTTGAATACATCATGGATGGCCCATCCATCCAGTAGTATCAGCCGATACGCTGCTTCTCCTATCTTTTCCTTAATGAGGAAAGGTCCATACCATTTTTGGCCTAGCTTCTTTGATGATTGATTGGTATGGATATTGGTGTTCTCTAACCATACTTTATCTCCTGTTTGATATGTGCTAGCATGAATTCTGTTGTGGTTGTGTTGTTGTTTCATCTTTTCTTGGTATGTCCGTAGTGCTGATGAGGCATTGTCTCGGGCGTGCTGTAATTGTTCTAAGAATGCTGTGGTGGCAGGATTGTTCATTGTCAGCTCATTTTTGCCTTTCCATGGATTCCTTCCATAGTTTAGGAAGAATGGTGTCTCCTGTGTTCCTCCATGCTGCTTGTCATTGTACTGGAACTCTGCGATGGGGAGCCATTCCATCCAGTCGTCTTGGTCATAGTTGCAGTACAGGCGGATGTAGGTCTCTACTTCTCTGTTGATGCATTTGGTTTGTCCATCCGTTTGGGGATGATATGCCGTTGATAGGTTTTGTTTGATGCCGAGCCCCTTGAACAACTCCTTGGTGAATTCCGATGCAAATTGAGGTCCTCAGTCGCTAAGTACTTTCCTCGGCAATCCATGTAGCTTCCATATTTCATCTCGGTATATTCTTGCGACATCCTTGGATGATGCATCCGTGGTTGTCACTAAGAGTCATATCATTTTTGTGAAGCGGTCCATGATGACTAATACTGCATCTTTTCCTTTCAATTCTGGTAGTGGCCCAATCATATCAATGCTGATTTCCTCCCAAGGTCTGCTTGGTATGGGGAGGGGATGTAGTGGTGATTTGAGTGGCGACATTCTTGGCTTGTTTCTTTGGCAGGCTTGGCATCCTCGGATATATCTTTTTACATCCTTTTGTATTAATGGCCACCAATAGTCCTGGCTGATTAGTTCTGTCATCCTATACTGTCCTAGGTGTCCTGCATCTGGCGTGTCATGGTACTGTACTAGGATCTCTTCCCGTAGCTTCTGGTCAGGTGGGACATATGCGCTGTTCTGCTTGTAGATAACTCCATTGTCTTCAGTGAGCTGCAATCCTTGTTTCTTTAGTTCAGCTAAGACTGTTGTTTCTCGTCGGGTTTGACTTCGAATTTGTCCAAGGAAGTTTGGTTCAATGAATAATTCTGCTCATAAAAGTATTGTGCTGTCTGTGCCTTCTGCCTGTAGCCAGCTTTCTCGGATCATAGTGACCAACTTGCTTTCTTGTTCTTCTGGCATTTGATGGATTCGGGATAGCAAGTCAGCTTTTGTATTTGTCTTTCCTGGCACATGTCATAGTGTGAAGTTATAGTCTTGTAGCTGCAGATACCACCGCACTTGTCATCCATTCAATTTTTGTGGCTCCTGGTAGTACTTGAGGTTTTTGTGGTCGGTCCAGATTTCGAATTGTTCTTTGGCATCTAAAAGGTAGTGTCTCCATTCCTTCAAGGCATGGACAATGGCCAGCAGTTCTTTGTCGTATATTTCATAATTCCGTTCTGCTGGTGACAGGGTTCATGATGTGAAGGCGACGGGGTGCCATTTGTCTTCTTGTAGCTGTGAGAGTACTCCCCCTAGTGCATAGTCCAATGCATCGACCTCTACTCTGAACTGGCCATGTCTTTGTAGCAACATCAGGATGGGTTCTTCAGTAATGCACTTCTTGAGTTGGTCGAAAGAGTCCTGGTGTTCTTGTGCCCATTCCCATGTGGCTGTTCCTTTGAGTTTGTTTAAGGGTCCCGCAATCATACTGAAGTTCTTGATGAAACGACGATAGTAGTTTGCGAAACCCAGGAACCTTTTGACCCCTTTGGTGTTCTTGGGTTCAGGCCATTCCCATACTGATTTTACTTTGTCCCTTTCCATTTCGATTCGTCCATGTCCCACCCGAACTCCTAGCATTGGGATTTCTTCTGCATTGAAGATGCACTTGGTTCGCTTGAAGCATACATAGATTGTACTGGGCCGCTCATTCCAAAAATCACACCGTTCATTCTTTTAGCTGCTCCTTAGTGTCCCCTGGGATGGCAAAGTCGTCCATGTAGTTTACGATGTCTCCGTTTTGTAAAAGGTCATGGAAAATGCTTGTCATCATTCTGGAGAATGTTCCTGGCAAGTTGCTTAGGCCAAAATACATGACCATTGGCTCAAAAAGTCCTTCATTGGTGAGGAAGGCAGCTTTCCATTCGTCTCCCTCTTTGATCCTGACATTGTTATATCCCCAGATGATATCCAACTTGTTGAAGTATTTCACTTTTCCGAGCTTGTCAATTACTTCTCCAATTCTTGGTAATGGAGTTTTGTCTTTGACTACTATGCTGTTTAGTCATCTGTAGTCTTGGATCAATCTTTTAGATCCATCTTTCTTTGGGATGAAGAATGTTGGTGCTGCATATGGAGATTTCAATGGTCATATTCATCCTGATTCTAGGTTTTCCTTGATAAATGACTTGAGCTCGTCCTGTTCTTTAACTGTCATATTGTATGTTCCTGTGCTTATTTCCTTCGGGGCATTTTCCATCAGGATTATCTCATGGTCCCATTCGGTTCGTTCTAGGAGCTTGTTGAATATCGTTTTGTTGAATAAGTGCGTGAATGGCTGTATGTAGTCTGGCAGGTCTTCCAGTTTGGTCGGGTCTGGTTCATCTTCTTCTTCCCATAAGTCTTCCTTGGCGACTGTACTTCGTATTCTTTCGATGATAGGGATATCCTGATGGGGGAATTTGCAGCCTGGTGGACATTGAGTGAACTTCACTTTTCTGTTGTTCCAATCTATTTCTGGGTTGTGCTTGACTAGCCAATTGTGTCCTAGGAAGACTTCTGCTCTGTCTTGTAGTTGTACGACTGAGGCTTCGATTTGTTCTTTATGTCCCTGGATATCGATGTTGATTGTGGCAGTCTCTGTTACTCTACCACCTTGGTTAGGTGTTCCATCCATGTTTAATACCAAAACTTGTCGTTCCAATTTCCGGGTAGGGAGTCCTTCTTTATCTACCAGTTTTTTGCTGATACTGCTGGTTGTGCATCCTGAGTCTACGATGGTGTCAATCGTTATCTCCTTTCTTGTTGTTTGTATTTTTTCTTTTAGATTTAGTTCACACTTTCTTCTCTGAGGAATCATGTAGAATTTGTCTGATATCCTAGATACAAGTTTTCTGACTCTCGAGGTAGCACCTACTCAGAGTCTTCAGAAAAATCCTTCCCTTCTTCGTTGGTGACCTCTTCCATTCCTCGGACTTGGATCTTCTTTGGTGTGGTACAGGCTTTGGCTATGTGTCCCTTTTTTCCACAGTTGTAGCATATTAACCCCTTGGGCTTTTTGCAATCCTTGGTGATGTGGCCAAAAATGCCGCAGTTGTAGCACTTTGGTTCTCCTTTGTTGTTGAAGACGTGACACCTGCTTCCTATCTCCATGGGCTCACCCATTCCTCCATAGGTGGTGCCAGTGTTTGTTTTCCTGTCTCCTCGGTATTCAGATGCCTCATATCCTTGTCCGACAGACAATATGGCTTCTTTCCATTCTGCATATGTGTCTGGCCTGGCTGAGGGTGGGTAGCCTGTGATTGTATGTATGATGTCTTGTCAGGCATTTTTCCTAAGTAGAAACATAGCATGCTTGCTGTCAGTCTTGGCCTTGCTTTTCAGCACCTCGAATTCAATCAAGTAGTCGGCAGTGTTTCGGTTTCCTTGTTTGAATTTTTCGATCTGCCATTTGGCTTTACTGTTTGAGGCATCGTCAGAGAAGGTTCTTCTAAATTCCTCGGAGAAGACCTTCCAGTCCACTGAATCCTCAGATTCTAGGATGGCTGGTGCTCTCATAGCTGCGTATGCTCCTGTGGTTCCTCCTCACAATCTGGCTAAAACTGCTATGGCTTTGTTGTCTGCCGAAACTATCTTGTTGAATTTCATGAAGAGTGTCATTGCTCTCCACCAGTCATTGAACTTGGTGCAGGTGCCATCGAAAAATCCCGGGTCTGGCACTAGGCCTTTCCCACTGGACGTTACTGTGGGCACTACTGTGTTATCGGTCATATTGGAGTTGGTTTCTGATTCTGTTTCGTCTGAACTTGATTTGTCTGATTTCTCCTGGTGTACTATCTCTTCCTCTGCTAGGTCAAGTTCATTTAGAAGTTCTGATAACACTTCTTCTTCTGCTGGGTCTACTCTGGGTTCGTCATGTATTTCTTCAGATACTTCGGGGTTCCCTGTTTCTTCTTCGTCTAATGTTTTGGATTTGTCATCAGTGACTTTGAGATTTGGTTCTCTGTATTCGTCTGGGTTCGAGCTCATATACTAGCTCCTGGGTTGTTTTTGTTCAGGCCTGTTTCAGCCTACTCCTTGCAAGGTGAGGTAGGTACGCTTAACCAAATGTTACAACCTTAGTCTGATAAGACCTCAGGTTGCAGCTTAGGCTAAGTCTTGAGGGCGAGTAAGGGAAAAGAACTAGGTGGTTAAGCATACCGAATACAGGAGTACATATGTACACTTAAATACAGAAGGGAGCATCCAGTTGAATGGATGGAGATAACTTCATGAAACGTCTGACAACTATGGCATAGTAATTATGAGTCAGGGCTCGGGGATCGCACAGGCAGGAATAACTGAAACAGGTACACGACAAGAGGGAATGCAGATAAGTGCGGAGCTGATACGAAAATAGACTAATGTTCACAACATTACTGTCTTGAAGTAACTATGCTAGTTGTAGTATAGTCATTGTTAATATGACTTGATGTTGTTAGACTGTTAATGCTAAGACGTTTACTGATTGTCTTCAGATTCTACAAGTCTTTAGAGTCATGGTATAAATCATCATATAATCAAGATATAATATTGATCATTAGTCAGGTGATTATGATGTCATTGATTACATCATTATTCTTGTTGTTAATAATGTCATAAATATTGATATTCATAACAGCAACCAGATCATGTAGTTCCCTGTCCCATTGAGGATAGGAAGCTGTCCATAAGAAGTCTGTATAAACCCCAGTGGAGTGGAGTTTGGTTTAGACATATCTAGAAGTGGGCAAACAATGTGTCAGCATCATGTAGGACTGCTGTGCGCAGTGCACACATCAACAACATGGGTAGACTAAGGATCAAGTGGACCAAAGGACCACCATCTCCCAGGTTGAATATGACCATAGCCTTCTACACTTTACCAGCATCACTAAATGCAGTCCAAGTGAGCAGCAGTCAGGGCCCATAACCTGTTGAGATGAGTACACCACAGTAGCTATGCACTAGTGGTGGAGGGTAGTCAAATACTCACTGGGTTTGTCAAGAGAGTTATAAACTATTGCTAGAGTGTACTTGAGAGGAATGGTGAAAGAAAGACTTAATTGTCTAAGGAATATACACATACTACATAGAACTTATATATCTAATGTCTCTGGTCTGTGTGCCATTCTACCTATACAGGTGAGGTCTTATCTACTAGTAGTATATAGAGAGCATACTGCATACAGGCTTCTATTTAATAGCCCAATAGCCAGCAACCTAGAGTGCAGTCTAGTACTGTAGTCTGTAGTCTATTATCTCTCTTCAAGAGTGAAGTACTCAAGAATCTATTTCAGCTATAAATAGACTGAACCAACGTAGTGGTACGGATTAAGATTCAACACTTGATAATCACAACATCAAACCTTAATATTACCTGCCATCAAAACACAGCAGTGGCAAAAACTAGACACAGCAAACAACTGGGGGAGAGGAGAGATAAGGGAATAGAGGAAGGTGGGGGAATGACTGAAGCAGGTAGGTGAGATACTTAAGTACCCCATGGACCACACATTATCCACTCGTCAATCTCCCTTTGCACTTATGGTGACATCCAGCAACTCCTCGATCACTCAACCACACAACACTTGTACAATGCACATATGCAATGACAATGGCACACTGGCCATGGTATCCTGTCCATGAGGGTTATCTTTTCCATGGTGTCCCCAGGTCTGGGAAATCTTCATTCATTTATGTCTTGCTGGTGCACTCCAGCTCAACATCCACATTGTCTTGCTCTCCACTCCGTGGATCTCAGGCTTGATTCTAACAGTGCTGATTGGCTATGTACCTGAGTGCTGCATGGTCCTGCTTGAGGACTTCGATGCAGCATTTATGTATAGCAGGAGTCAAGGTGACTCAAGTTTTGATGATGACAAGGATAAAGATAAGAAAGACAGTGAGAATGGGGGGTGGACACATCAGACCTTTGCAATGAGTCAATGCTCTCAGTTTCAGTGGTCTCTTTGACACCCTCACTAGTACTGCTGTGGCAGGTGGTCATCTCCCAATTGTGATGACTAGTCACCTTGAGCGTCTAGATGCACACTTTTGAGGCCAGGGCATATAGATGTCTGGATCAGTTCCACTTACAATATATTACCTATCTATCCTATACTATAGGTTTTGTTTCTCATCAATATTGAACTTATCACCTTGCCCCAAAATCTTGGTAAGAACACCATCAATTGATTAAACATTGAATAAGAACGTAGTCAGTTTATTTACATCTGATAGGATGTAATAAGAATCTTAGCTATATATGACAACTTATCACAGAAAATAAGAATAAATAAGGCAGAATAAGAACAGAGGTTATCTGATTGATATTATTCAATCTTATTAGATCTAATAAGAAAAGGAGGTTTTTCCTGATGCCTGTTTTCTGCAGCATCAGTGATGTTGGGTGTTCTTAACCACTTCAAGTATATCACGAAGTTGGGGGGATTTGAGGTTGGGGAAATTGTTGAAGGGACTCATTCAAGGGCAACATGGTAACATTAGAGGGGTAAACGAGCGAGCTACAATCGATGTAGACTACAATGTTATATAGGGGGGGGCATGTAATCAGTGAGGCTCAACAGGCTGGAGTTTGTCTATCTAGCGTGACATCACAGATTCCAAGAAATGCCCACATGAGGTGGTGAAACATTCATACGTTTGTTTAGGCTTTCGGGGATCAGCATGTGAAAGCATGTAGTGCAACATAACATATTCACCAGGTTCTTCCTTTTTGGCGAAATTGGCTGGGATATCTCATAATATGTTAAGTGCATGTTGACCAGTACTTACAGAGACAACGGATAACTCTGTCAGTAAAAGCACGGGTCATGGCCTCAATCTTGGTTTTTTCAGCCAGGTTGAAAATACAGCTGCCCTCCAACCCACGGAACTCCCACCACGTGCCCTCCCAGAGCTTGATGATCCAGAGGACCAACAATACGACTAGGCAGCTCATCATAGACTGGCGAACGGGATTAAGGAGCAACATGTCGTCGAGCTGGCTTTCACCACCCCGTCTACTGTCCATATCCCAGATGAACTGCACGAACAACCAATACGTAACAATAACGGCGACAAACCGTCAGAGGCGGGGCCTAGAGCCAAGTGCGCTCGGCTAATGGATTTGGGTCCTAAATCATATGACGGAGGTATGTATATGGAGAAAAGGGCAGCTGTGCTTGCTGTACTTGCGAAGGCCTGAAATTATTTTCATGGCGTGCTTTCCTGCAAACCTTCTGTCACTTAAGTGACTTTTGATAGGACATGGGGCAACCTCAGCGCTCACTGCAATTTATCGATACAAAAGAGTCCTTTTGTGCATATGATGGTCCATTATCGAGTAGTATCGTATAGCTATCTCGTACACCCACAGGCCCACAATAAGTCGGACACCTTCCAGAAAGTTTCCAAAGGCATCGGTGAATGCTTGAAGCTCCAAGTCTGCCCACGGCACCACCTCCCCTTCTTCCGATGATGATGAAGACGAGAAATTTGAACAACTTCAAAATGCTCACGAACTCATCAAATGCCTCCACCATGCATGTCCGGCAATACTCCACGGCGTAATTCCACAATTGGCAGAAGAACTACGCGTTGACCACGTCAATATCTGGCAATTGGCCACTCAGGCCCCAGGAGAGATGTACGCCGATAATCATGGTGCAGAATTGGCGACAAAGTATCCTGCAACGTGGGATGTTTGGATATCGAGGAAGAATGATAAAGCGGTGCTATTCCGAAGGCTCAAGTTTGTTGAGTCGCTGAAGTCGCTGGTAGCAAATTTGCTGATAAGCGGGAGGCGCTTGCTGGTACGTGAATCACTTCTTGCCTTTAGTGTTGTTGAAATAACTTGGCCCAGAGGCACTTGAGGCAAAACTATTAGACCTGGATGATAAAATCCGAACAGCAGTGTGCAAGGTTTTTATCACCTTGACTATGAGTCAGCGTTGCATAATGTGTCAGAGGAGTTACTAAGAGCCGTAGCTGGACACTTTTTGGATAAGAAGGTGCCCTCTACGCGTCCATTCCCAACTTATGGGCTAGCCTTTCTCTCAGGCCGTCGTTCGCTCTGAAGCACTCAACAGCGTGGGCAAACTCTTTGCTTGCTGAATGTACAATAAATTTTAAAACCTAAATTCAAAATTCGGATTTTTTGGTCAGATCAGAGTCGGGGATTGGCGCCCCGGGCGCCGCTACGATTTAGCTAGTCACAGTTAGTCGGGAGTCAAGCTGAGTTGAGTCACTTTTTCGGCTTCGTACCGGCTACAACTTTGATGGTGAGCCGAGTGCCCCCTGAGCCGAGCGGAGTTGAGTTTAGTCGAGTTCTGGCAACACTAACCCACGCCATAGTCATCGTCAAATGTGGTGATTTGGGCTTCTATTGCGGATCATAACAATCTTCACAACTACTTCTTCTGCTACGAAGGAAGGGAGAAGAACATAGTAAATAAAGAATAGTGGGGAACGAAATGAAACTGGAGCTCTGATAATTTCCTTGTGCTGAATACACCCAAATCAATGTGCCGTCCTTGTGTGGCCATTCCAACCCTTACAGTAAAATCCTTCTACCGATCTTGGTCCCTGAGTGAACAGGAATTAGGAGAGGCAATAGTCCAAACTATGTCAGGGCTGTGCATTCTTCTCTGATTTTGTGTGCCAAGCGCCGAAGTAGAGCCTCGCCACTTTCACCCAACAATTGTTTTGACCATCTCCCCTTGGGTGCGGTGTCATTCACAATTTCCGAGTTGTGGGGAATCTTGCGAGGAAGAATGGGTGCACTACGTTTCCAGGCATCCTTGTGGTAGAACGCCACCTTAGTCCCAATTGCGCTGATACCGCGTAAGGTGGGAAGGGGACAGACGACTGGTTCCGGTTTCCCTCCATAAATAAAGGCAATCAACCACATAGATGTGCATATACTTATGTCCAAACCTGCCAAACCGTTCCCGCATTTGTTCATCTGCGAGTTCCCGACTGGCAACATGCTCCAATATAGAAGGTCGCTTGATCTCAACAAAGAAGACTGGGTGGTTATTGTCCCCTTGCATCCAAAGGACCATAAAGTCTACCACTATCTCTGTGCCAGACAGCGGATATTGAGGAGCTATTGTGTATTCATCCTCGGGCGGGAACAAGGTAGTCAGAATCCTGATCCAAGGACCATAGTAGTGAGCTTCCAGTGGATCAAGTTGAGGAACAAGGGTGAATGAGCGCTCAATATTTTCCCCCCAGGCCATTTGGTACAACAGTTGGAGGAAGAAGAGACGGAAGACGGCTGTCACATCTTTGACAGTCCACAGTCAGAAGTCACGCCACACTAATCACTACCCCAACGTCAGCTATTAGTGAAATTCATGTTGGAATTTCAAGACTTTAGGCCCAATGAAAACGTCTGAGCGTCTGGCGGGGGGTGGCTGTGCTTGACTGTGCATGCCTACATTGATTGAATTTTCCATCACCGCTCTTCGTCTTGTCTCGTGACAGTAGTCAATTCCTTTCCTCTTGTGCCTTCATTGATTTATCATTGCGACTGGCTGCCACTACCTGCTCACTTTTTTTCTTGCCTCCAATTATTCATGGTCGTCATTTTTAACATATTCAAGATGTATCTAAGAGTCCTACCAGCTACACCCATTACATTCCCCTCTCTTCTTGGCCACTGACTTCTTCCTTATACCACCATGTTCAATACATCCACACTGAGTCTACCTCCACCTCCCAAACCTGTCTCACTAAAGGAGATTTTGTCAGGCAACCAGCTTAAGCTCGAAACCTGCTCTTTGATTCACACTGTGATTCTCTTTCAGCTGAAATGGGAGAGATACTCTGTGAAATTCTACCAGAGATCCCCCTTGACACACGGAGCTGGTTATATGCGCCTCAATTATTCCAAAACCTCATGGCGGGACACTCAAGTTCTCATTCCAATTGTGGACCTGTGGTGTGAGGTAGGTTGAACACAATTACATGGGCAACCAGTCTGTGATCTCCGTCAGGCACCCGGGGATTAAGACTGGCAGTCTGGGTCAGCAGTGACTTCAGGCGATGAGATTGAAGTGGAAAGTAGTTGGGGTCGCCTACATGCGACGCTTCAATCCAACTGTACCTTCCAAGTAGCCATAAGACGTGGCGTATCAAACGACGTGATACCAATCAATGTCTTCGAAAGCATGGTTGCAGGGGAACAAGGACTCTCACAGAACGCACTTACAGCCGAGGAATCGCACATCTTGCTCATGTAGGTATCTCAGTTCAATCATTCATTTATCGTCCCAGAATACAAACACAACCATATCATCAATGGATTTTGAAATTTGAGGCCTGGGTGTCTGACACGATCTAGGCCAAGGGAGATCCATATCCACTTGATTGACAGGCAACGGGCACCTTTGAAGGTACACATCTAAGAGCGTGACAATATCAAATGTTAGGGAAACTGAAGATGGCTTCTTAAGGCCAGGCAAGCTCGTTAGTCTTAAAACCCTCCATACACCCAATGCCCTTCTTCAGGTGAACCCCACACTAAACCCCCACGACCTGCTAAATGACTCTTGTACTCTACGCAAATGCTGCTCTTCGTATATACTTTACTCCCTTTGCTTGCTTTGTTACATGCACACTTACCTTGTAGGTTGTCTTCCCTAAAGGGCGTCTATACAGACTTACTCCCAATAGAGTTAACATGGAGATCTATATATAGAGGGGATCCACTCAGGGACTTGTCTCTATATATAGTCAGTTAAGAAGTAAGGCGAGTCACTAGTTAGATGAAGCCTTAGTTCAGGCAAGAGGATTGTGGAAGATAAGAGGCTGGTAGCCAGTTCAAACTGTCTACTACAATGAGTATCTAACTAACTACTTATACTAGATAAGGCGGAAGAAAGATAATGGACAAAGGATATGTGGATGTGTTGAACATCCACCATATAGGGAGAGAAGCATACTGGAAAGGAAACACAAACACCATATCAGGAAGTAGGAGAGTAATGGCGAGTCCAAAGTACCAAAAAGTAGAAGAGAGAAGGGTAAACTAAAGTACATACATGGATGGTTAAATAAACTGTGGGACAAGAAAGGAATAAGTCTGTAAAAGGATAATGCTAGAATAAGAAGTCATAACATTATCTCCTACTAGAGGAAAAGTCTCTTTTACTTAGCCGAAACTATGGACATATCGTCTGGATATCCGTCTTCGTCCATGTCTCCGTGTCCGTCGTAAAGTTCCATAAGATGAACGAGATCTTCTAATCTTTTCTACTCCTTTCTAGCGGCCGCCTTCTTCTCATTTATCTTGGTGTCGCAGTCTGTAGGTCTATGTCGGGGGTCAAGTTTTCCGCAGTGTTTACAAACGTACTTTGGGCACATGTAAGTATAATGGCCCGCCGCTGCTTTCTTGCAACCCTTGTATTTTTGATAGATGCAATCCGAAGCGTAGTGTCCGATGTAGGCCTTTTTCAGTATTTTGCATCTTCTGCAGATACGCTTTCTGGGTTGGTTGTCGTCATAGGGAGGGGAGTGTTGGGAGGCTGTGGCTTCTGGAGTGCCTTGAGGCTGAGGGTTAGGTAAGTATTTGGCACGAGATGCTGTTGCAGCGAAGGATTTTGGGTCAGAAGCTCGAGTTGACAAAGAACTCGCTGATGATTTTCCTCGAGCAGGTGAGACTGATCAATTGGTTGGGGAATGGGAAGGGGGAGTGGCGACGCCGGCATGGGAGAGCGGGACCGAAGGAACCGTAGATGATAAGACGCAGGGAGATCCTCGGGGAGCCATTCCGCTAGGTCGGCGAGTTTGGTGGTTGAAATTGAAGAGAGCCTGTGGGAGTCCACTAGAGGCTGCTGAGTCAATAAATAGTTGGACGAGAGTGGTTGCGTCGGAATAACTCCGACAAAGATTGTCGACCCCGATAAAAGTGTTCCGGATAGCGCGCCAGTGTGCTCACTGAGTGTCATTAAATAAATACTCTCGTCCGATCCGATTGAAATCAGCGGACGAGCTCACCAGTCGGCCAATGGCTTCCGTAGTAAGCTGATGAGGTCCAGGCCAATTCGGCTTTGATCCAAATTCACCATTCGGAAGGGGGAGAGAGGGGGAGTTGGAGGTGACAATCCTTGGTTGGATATAGTTGACGAGGGACTCGGTGAGGAGCTTCTCATGGGTGTTTCCAAGCAAGGTCATTTTGGTCAGACTGGGTGGAGTGGAATAGGCGAAGACGTCCTCGACCGCTTCGGCAGATAGTCCGTGGGCGTATAACTGTACCCGATGGACTTTTTCGTAAAGGTCTTTCGCCCTCTGGATGTTTCGGAGTAGTTGCTCCTTAGAGGTGGTGGTGGGGGCGAATCCACCGTGTACGGGGCGTGATTTATCCCCGTCCAAGTTCTGAACTTGGGAACCATGGTTCGAGGCGGACTCATTGATTCGGGTTGGCTCGGGAGGAATGGATCCAAGCGGAGGGACTGGGTTACCAGGGGTGGTAAATGCACAGAGGGGGGAGGGACGAATAGGGTGTGAGAGGTTGGCTGAAGGAGGATTGCCTCCAGCTGTTGGTCGAGGCGTTGGAGGTTGTACGCCTCGAGAGGGCTTTGGTTTTGCGGAGAGGGTGATCTCAGAATCGGTGAGATCTGGCCCGACATCGGGCAGGGCGACTGTGGGTATGACTCCTGCAAGTAGGTGTGACTGGCTTTGTTCCAGTCCATGGAGTCCGAGAGCTCCTTGTCGAAGGGTTGGTCCCCCCAATCCCCCACTGGGGAGTTGTGGAGGGGAGTCCACTCATCGTCCACGTAAGGTTGGACTTCCGGTGGTGACTCCAGAGTTAGAGAGTCCATTGGGGGAGGACTCCACTCCTTTGGGGATGCTCCCCATTCCTCCAGGATATCCTGGGCCCACGTAGGGCTGTTGCGAAAAGATGGGCTCATGCCCGTTGAATCTAGGGGAAGATGTGGGCTCCCAGGAAGGGGGGATTCGGGTGTACTCTCCACGTCCGTGGAACACCTCCAAGTGGTTATTGGGGTGCTCGTCAGACATGGCTTGGAGTTCAGCGAGGGTGAAGACTCCTGGAGGGACGAAGAGGGAAGGGAGGTCGAGCTGATGCCTTGGGACATCGTCAACAGGATTGTGAAAGAGATCGGGTTGAGAAGGGTTTGTGGCGGGTAGTTCGGGGGTAGGGGATCGCTTGGTGAGGATGGTTTTCTTCCCTTTAGCGATTTGGCGGGTTTTAGCCTTGGTATTTCTGGGCATTTGAAATTTAGTATGCCACTATAGTGAAAATTATTAGGATCTGGTTTTACAGGTAGGTAGACTGAAATGGTCTTGTTTGGTCGAAAGTGAGGGTTGTCTGGGATTTTAGAGGCAGGAATGTTTGGGAGATGAGACTAGAATCCTATGATTGAGATGACCAGAGGAGTGAAGATTATCGTTGGAATGGTTTGACTTTTATACGTCCTGGGGTCTGGAATTCCCATTTCCTGTCAAAGGGTTTCAACCGATGTTGCTTCCTGTATTCGTTTAGAATTGTTAAGGCATGGGGAGCTAGTTCTTCCTCAGTTTCCCAAGAATTCTCTTCGTGATTAAAGTTTTTCCACTTGACATAGTATTGAGGTGATCCATTCTTGATTCGATGATTAAGGATTCCTTCAATTTCGTATTCTTCGCTTCCTTCAATCAGCTTGGGAGAAGGTAATTCCGAATTCGGTCCATGAATGTCGTTTTCCAAATAAGGAGTAAGAAGTGTTGCATGGAACACATTGTGGATCTTCCAATTTTTGGGTAGATCTAGTCTATAGTTCAAAGGGGAAATGACTTGTGTAATTGGATATGGCCCAAGTCGTTTTGGTGATATCTTTTTTGACTTGAATGGAAGATGTAGGTTCCGTGTTTCTAGCCATACTTGTTGTCCTAGCGTAAAGGGGGAGAAGTGGAAGGTGATTCTCCGTTCCATTCGTTCAGCAGCTAGTTTATGCGCGGCGATGGCTTCTCTTCTTGCTTGATCGAGTGTTTCGATTCGTTCCTCAGTGGATTCTATTTTGGTTTCTTCCATAATAGTAGGTATACCATGAGGTTTGCTTCCATACATTAACTCAAATGGAGTTTGTTTTCTGTCAGAATGAGGCCTTGAATTATGTGCGAACTCGAGGGTAGGGATATTGTCGACCTAAGTGGTAGGGTTTTGAGTGCAATATATTGACAAATAGGCTGCAATTTCTTGATTGAATCGTTCCGTTGTTCTGTCCGACTGCAGGTGGAAGGCAGATGAGAACGATTGTTTAACGTTAAGTCTTTTGAAAAGTGTTTTCATCGATTTTGCCATGAATCTAGGGTCTCTGTTGGAGATGATTTTGTCCAGAAGACCGAATCTAGCATAGACCTTTTCTAAAAATAGGTCGGCAATATCCTTGGCTGTGGCAGTTTTTGAAGTTGGGCATAGAATTACCCCCTTCATAAGTCCGTGATCCACCACGGACAAGATCGCATCGAATCCACGTGATTTTGGTAGATCCGTTAATAAATCCATTGATAATTGTGAGAATGGCCTTGTGGATTTAGCGGGTTCGATGGGTTGTAGTGGGGGGTGTGTTGGATGTCTATTGATTTTGAATTGTTGGCATTGTGCGCATCCTTTTACATAGTTTTTGACAAAGGTAGCAAGACCGGGCCAGTAGACTTCTTGCTTGGCTTGGCGGTATGTTTCCTGTTCGCCTGGGTGTCCAGCAGATATGTGATCATGGTATCGTTGGATGATTTTCCGTTTGAGCGGAAGATCGTTAGGAATAACCACTTTCCCTTCGAATGTTAATAGATGTCCGTTTGCCGTCGGGAATAGGTTATATTTAGAATCGATTGTTTTAGGGTTATTTGATTGCAATTGTTTGAAGGCTTCGATTGATTTATCGTTGTATTGAGCGGAAGAAGTGATCTCCTTCTGGAGTGAAGGGTCAATTAGGTTGATGAATAGTTCGTCTGGAAGAACTGTTATTTGATTGAGGAAAAGGTCTTCCGTTAAGACTGTCACATTTTCATTGTCGTTGTTACGAACTTACCACACCCCCGGACTCTCCGCATTAACGTATTAACCTTCCGTACGAACTTTCCATTCTTCTTGTATACCCCGGTCTGTTCTTTATTTATTTATCACATGTACTTCTACCTTTGCTTCTTATGATTCATTCTGAATCATGTTCCTGTTTCACCTTTATCTTTCCCATCATTGTACTTCTCTTTACCTGACTCCATCTTCTTATGACTCGTACTCGTTCTTCTATTCATTTCACCTATCCCTATGATTCCTTAGATTACCAATTAACCTGTAGTAGTTCTCATTGACTCATATCTACTTACTACGTAATCTCTCATCTCCTATTCGCAGCTAGTATATAAACCTTAAGTAGTACTTTGTATTACTTCAGGTTATTCTAGTAACAAGCTTCCTTATCTTCGCTCATCTGCTACAAGGCTAACAACCTTGGGGACTGCAGTGACATTTAACTCGGACTTCTCAGGCAAGCACGAGCTTCTACTCGAGGGAGCGATCCGAAGCCTGTACAGAAGTCATTGAGACTTGTCAAATACTCCTGGGCTATAGCGTTGAACCTCTCCCTGAGTGGAGACGATCCGGGCCCGGTTGCAAAGTAAGGTAACGCACGTAACAGTCATCATCATCTATTTCATGATCAGGTCTTCTTGATAATGCGTCGGTGGCTGGGATTTTAGTTCCAGTGACGTGTTCAATTTTGAAGTTAAACCGTGATAGGAATTGAAGCCAACGGGCTTGTCTTCTAGAAATATTCTGAGGTTTCCTCCAGAATGTCAAGTTTTGGTGGTCGGTTCTGATGAGCGTTTCATGTGGAGATCCTTCCAAGTAGTGTCTCCATTCCTCCAGTGCTCGAATTATCGCTAGTAGCTCTCGGTCGTGAACTTCATAGTTCCTTTCTGCAGGTGAGAAGGATTTTGAGAGGTAAGCAATAGGATGGCTATTGCTGTTTGTATCCTTTTGGGTAAGAATGGCTCCAGATGCGTATTTTGAGGCGTCCGTCTCGATACTGAAGGGTTTTGTTTGATCCAGCATTTGTAATACTGGTCATTTGGTAAACTCCAGTTTTAGTTTTGTGAAGGCGTCTTGTGCAGTAGGGTTCCATTCGAATTTCTTTATTTTTGACAGGAGGGCGTTTAGTGGTCAAGAGATGTCAGAATAATGATGTATGAATTTCCGATAGAAGTTGCAAAATCCCATGAATTTACGAACGTCTCGAGTTGTTTTAGGAACTGGCCATTCGTTGATTCCTTTGAGTTTGGTGTTGTCCATTTCAATATGGTCGGGTGTAATGATCATTCTGAGGTACTCAAGTCAGGTTTTGTCAAATTCGCATTTTTCCAATTTTAGGAAGAGGTCATTATCTTCCAGAATTTGTAGAGCTTCCAGGGTTAACACATCTAGTTCTTCCTGGGTTTCGGCAAAGAGTAGGATGTCGTCCATATAGATGATGATTTTCCCTTTGCGAAGCATTTTCTCGAATATGGTATCCATCATTTTCTGAAATGTGGCGGGGGAATTGCACATTCCAAAGAACATTACGTTTGGTTCGTAAAGTCCTAATGGTGTTTTGAAGGCTGCTTTCCATTGGTCTCCTTTGCGAATACGGATGTTGTTATATCCCAATCAGACGTCCATTTTGGTAAATAGTTTCGCGCCTTTGAGTTTATCCATGATTGTGGTGATCATTGGAATAGGATAGGTGTTTTTGACTGTATGCGAATTGAGGTATCGGTAGTCTTGGCAAGGTCGTAGTTTGCCATCTTTCTTTCCAACGAAAAAGAAGGATGAGGCCATGGGTGATTCGGATTCTCGAATGTATCCTTTCTTTAGATTGTCGTCAAGAAAGGTTTGCAATTCTTCAGTTTCCTTGGGGGATAGTGGGTAGGTTTTCCCCAATTGTGGTTCGAACGAAGGTTTTAGATCGATTTTATGATTATATGGCCGATCTGGTGGGAATTGTTCTGCTTTCTTTGGGTCAAACAAGTGTTTGAAATGGTGAAACTTCTTTGGAAGTTTATCAGTGTTGACCATGGCGTATTTGCTGCTTAAATACGTAGAGGTGGCGATCTTCGCATTAATTTCGAGTTCGAGGGGAGTTAGGTTGAATTCTAGCTCGTCTTCGAGGGAGAAGTAGTCCATATCGACGTTTTTGAGATATAGTTGTAGTTCTTCAATGGATAAGTCGTTGTTTTCTTCCATTATGGTTGCTTCAAACAGTTTCAGGGCAATTTGATCCACGTTTTGTTGGTCTTTCTGATCCATTTGTGCGATGGTGTCAAGGACTATTCCGTTAATAGTCATCAGGCTGTTTGTAGATTTTGCAATAAGTGGTAGTATTTGGTTTTGATTCCTCCACTTAAAGGTTTTCTTCAACCAGTTTATATCCGGGTTGTGCGCTTCCAACCAGGGGTAACCTAATATAAGGTCTTTTGATCCTAAGCCAGTGACGTAGGCTTTGATATCGCATTCTCTTCCGTCTATGACGGCATTTAGGTTGATGAATTCATTGATGGATCCTCGTTGATTGGGTGATCCGTCGACGTTAGAAACTTTGATCGGTTGATCGACTACGTTTCGTTTGAATTGGTGTGCTTGTACAAATTTTTCAGAGATGAAGTTTCCTTGAGCTCCTGAGTCAATCAAGGCAGTCAGGGGAATTGCTTTGGGAATTGATTTTTGTTTTAGTCGTATTGGAAGGTAGAATGATGCTTTGTTTTCCGAGGTGGGAAGTCGAATCTGGTTTATAGTAGTCGTGACTCCTGAAGTTGGGATTCGTTCTTCAGGAGTTCTGCCTAAAAATCCGACAGGGGTTTTATGGCTTGTTCAGTGATATAGGAGTTTCTGAACGAAGCTTGTTCTTCGTGAGGCAATTCTTCTATCATTGCTTGGATTTCGAGAGCAGAAATTTTCTTTGGGGGAAACAAAGATTTGGTTGGAGGTCTTGATGGTTGTACAGGCCTAGGCGGGAAATTTCGTTGCGGAGGTTGAGAAGGTCCGCGATTGAACTGCCGTTGTGGCTGGTTCATGAACTTCTTCTTGGATTGGTAACTTTTCGAAAGGTTTTTGTCTGGGTTGGGACAGTCCTTGATGAAGTGTTTGTCCGATCCACATCCGATGCATAAATGACTTCTGTATCGGTTGTATTGCGTAGGTGTGAAGATCGCATTTAGTTGAATTTGTGAGTCTGGGACTGGCTCAGGTTCTTCGGCGTAATATTCTTGAGGGTAGGGAGTGTCGTCTTCTTCCGAAGAATCGTTGCTATCGTAGTCGAGGTTGTCGACATCCATTGCCCAAGGGTCTCGGGTAGGTTGCCTTTGGGGTGGTAGGGGTCTTGCGTAGTTCCATCCGTTCCTTCATTGAGGAATGAATCTACTTCTTTCTTTCTTGCTTTCTCCGAACATGGCTGAGGCTCGTTTTTCGACGTTGTCTCGTCGGATAGCTTCAGCATACCATTCTGCGATGGTTCTTGGTTCTCCTGCTTTTCGGACGTAAATTGCTTTCACAAGCTTCTAATTAAGTCCTTTCTTGTATTGGTCAATAAGTTCTTTGTCCCGTATAATGCCTGCTTCGGTAGCTAGGCGTTGAAATTGTGTATTGAATTCTGCTGCTTTTCTTGGTCCTTGACATAACTCCTTCCATTGATCAAGGGCGTTCATTTCTTCATCGGCGGGGATGAAGTATTCTCTGATTCTTTCTTCGAAGTTTCTCCATGTGTCATCTCTCCAGCCATTTGCTGCTGGAGTTCCATCTTCTTCGTGGGTTCTTTCGAACCAATATTGAGCTGCGAAGTTTCCGGATGCTCCTCCGGGTGGTATCATGGAGAGCACTAATCGAATTCGGACGTTTTCATCGGGGTATGCAGCTGGGTTCAATCCAATGTAGTTCTTTACTGAAACCCACCAGACGTTGAAGTCTTTTGGGTCTCCTCTGAATAATTCGGAAAGTCGACTGATTTCCCGTTGATAATTCGGGTTGGCCGCAATCATGGGAATTGGTGCATATTGATGCCTAGGGGCATTGGGCGCTACTGGAGGTGGAGCGGGTTGTACTGCAGCCATTGGTAATGGGAGTAGGGGTGGTAAAGGTTGAGGGGATCTTTGTAAGAGGGTGTTAAAGATTTCTCCAGGTAATGGGTAGATGAGTGTATCTGGTGAATAGATTACTGGTTCTTCGTCTTTATTGAAATAATTTGAGCTGGGTCCAGGGATAGTATCAAAGGTATTCCCGTTGTGTGGTGATAATTGGTTGTCGGGGTTGTATGATACTTGGGTTTCTGGATTAAAGAAGGTTCCTGAGGGAATTCGTGGCCCTGGGTTTCTGAGGATATGACCTTCTCTCGGGGTAAAGATGAATGGGGGCGAAGGAAAGTGAGTGGGTAGTTCGCTAGGGGAATCGGGTGGTGTATCGTCTAGTTCGGGTTCAGGTAAGAAACCGTATTGATTGGGTTGTGGAGTCTCGGGTGGTGTCTGATTTGACCCAAGCTCTTCGAGATGAGATGGTTCGGAGAGAGGAGATGGGGTAGGAGTATCTTCGATGTCAGATAAACTAGATTTGGTAAGGGCTGGGGGTAGGTGTGGTGCGACTGTTACTGCTTCTTGAAAAGTTACTTGTCTTGCTTGAGATCGAGTAACCGGGGGTGCGTATGTCCTTGCGGGGTGTGTTCTTTGTGGTTCTTGGTGAGGGGGTTGGTCTCTTGACCTTGCGGGGGTTTGTAGCGGAGTTGGGGTATCTCCAGTTGTTGGTGTATAGTATTTTCTTTGTCTTTCAGGTGGAGGTTGATCCTTCCCTTTTCCTTTGTCTCGGGGAGGCGTTTTGAACTGCTTGATTCAGGTGAATCACGCATGTTTTTAGTACGTGACTCTCCTTAGTATTAGGGTGCTAATAACTTGTTGATTGCAACAATATGCAATACCAAGTGATAGCTATCGTCCGTTGATTGCAGCAATCTGCAATGCCGTCCGATATCTGTAAAGTAATATAAAAACCACAATAGGTTTGAATTGAGCCCACAATAGGGCTATGAACAACCGGGCCTCAATAGGCAGTGCCACAATAGGCTAGTCCCAATAGACTAATGAGTCGAAGCCCCAATAGGCTTATGAGTGTTGAGAGAACGAGTAGACATCCCAATATAAATTCACACTACCTTAGCGTGTAGGCATCAGCGGTGGAGGGTAGTCGTATTCATCCGGGAGACGGTCCAGTAGGAGAGGCGCATGGTAGCGGACAGAGTCCTGCTTATACCAGCGTACTCAGAGAGTCTTGAGGAGAAGGGAAGCGATGCTTAGAGAAGCTAGCGTAGAGGTGAGAAGACATAGTGTCTTACGCCAAAGGGCGTATCCAAAGGGATTACATACTACAATGCTACATAAGGGTATATATACTAATATCCCTGGTCTGTGCACTCTAAACCCTTATACGGGTGAGGTCTAACTACCAGTAGCATAATGTGTGCATACTGTGCATGTCCGCATGTACTAGAAGGTTCCATGCGTAGTATCTACCTGCTACTTACAGTGTGGTATCCTACATGCGTAGTCCATAATAGTGTCCGTTATTATCGACCCTCTGAAAGTGAAATACTCGAACCCCGTTTCAGCTATAAATAGACTGAACCACTGTAGTGGTACGGAGCGAGATTCAACACTCCTCCTCACTTGAAGGGGGGAAGATTAACGCTTCAATAATCTAGCAGTATTGAAACCAGACATAGACATTGGAATCTTCAACAAAAGAGCGGCAGAGCCGATCATCAAATGTCGGAGTCATCAACGATCATGCGGAATTAACCAGCTTTTGAAGGTTGGAAAAGCATTCCTGTAGCGGAGAGGAATTGATGCTAGCGTTTGCTATGATGGCCATAAAGGACGCAACGACAATTGCTTTGAGCTATCAAATGTCCTTTAACTCAACTTTTGAACTCCCGCGACTAACTCGCTGCGACTTCCGTCTAAGAGTAAGGAGTAGGAAAGCCTAAAGAGGCTCCTCCAGAAATTGTAAACAGCAATTCTTTCGAAGCGTTCAACAAGTCTGTTTTTCCGCGTAGGTGCGAAATACAAAAACCATTTTTGCTTATTCAGCGTGCAATTATTGTGAGATCAGGAAAGCGGTAGTACTAAGCCAGCGTAACCAAGGCCGTCACTTTTACGGTTATGTAGATCAATCAACCGCGGCAGTCCTGTGAGCCAGCGAAGCAATGATGCTACAAGCCTTGTTCTGATTTAACTCAAACAAATTCCAAATTAATGGATTCGCAAATGGAAGTGGTCTCATGCAATTTTCCTCCATGCAAAAGGCATTTCGGCCAATGCGGATTAAGGATTCAGTCCCAAGGAATGCATACACACTTTTTGTTATTTCCCATCAACTCCGAAAAGGAGGGAGGAACGATTAAGTCCCTTATTTGTTTTTCCATACAGCTCCAAAGAGGTGGAAGGATCTTGAAATTGACCCTATATATTTTTCCGGACTCTCGATATGAGGCGGATGGATAAATTCCATGTAGATGTTTTACCGTCGACTCACGAAGAGGCGGAAGGTTACATTCAAAACCTATGAAGTTTTTCCTCGATCTTGTAAAAGAGAGAAAGGATCGTTAAACCCTATCTTATTTTTGTCTTGCGAAAGGAATAAGTTCCTGCCATATTTTTACAGTCGACTCTTGAACGAGTATGAAGGAATATGTTCCTGATTTGTTTTATCCAACAACTCATAAGAGGTGGAAAGGTAAAAGCGTAAACCTTATAATATTTTCTCCTACAACTCATTAGAGGAGGAAGGAATAATTTCCTAATGTTATTTTTGCCTAAGACGCTCGTCTTGAGACGTCGGCGGGGATAACTCCCCAGTTGTTTTATCAGCGACTCGCGAGAGGTGATAGGAACAATTGAAAGTCCTGTGAATATATTTTTCCAGCAGCTGTGGCGGAAAGGAATATTTCTGAACCCAATATTTTTATCCAAGCGTCTTCGTATGAAGGCGGAAAGGAATATCATATCCTTTGTGTTTTCCCCATCAACTCCGAAGAGGAGGGCTCGCAATGATGTAGGAATCGGTATTATGTTGCGGCAGTCACTCGAGCCAGCTAGACAACGCATTGCGGCAGTCACTCGAGCCAGCTAGTTGCGAATCCGTTAGACTTTAATGCCAAAGTGAGGTCGACGAAGTGGTTTTTGGAAAATGCGGATAAAATCCAGCGTAATCACATGAAGGCGGATTAAATCCTGCTCAATCAAGGATTGAAGATCCCTTCCACGTATAGTGCTCGTCTGGTGTCATTCAAACTCTCTTCTTATCTGGTAAGCCGAAGCTTGTCAGATTATTCCAGTGTATCTTCTCATCCAGTCTGCAAAAGCAGTTTTGTCATCAACGCTAAGCATTTCTCACATGCGCGGATAACTGGAGAATTAAATCACAAAAGCGATACCTTCAACTTAATGAAGTTCCTTTGCTGTGAAGCGCAGGATAAGGCGGTCATCGGATTTGGAGTAAGAATACTGTATCCGTTGTTCTCCTCCATGCTTTTCAGCATGTTAAGTTTCCTAATACATGTTACTCAATCATATCGCTTTTTTAGGGCTCAGAGAGTGTTTATCATGTTACGAACCACTGCGGCGCACATCAATTAAGACGGACCGGCGAAGTGTAGCTATTGAAGGCTTTAATCGTATGCGGTTTTTTACCAGCGATTAAGAACTTGTTTTACTGTACTCCTCCCTCAGCGACGAGTGTTTTTCGATTTAAATGTCTACGCGCATTGTCAATGGCGGATCATTATCGATGCAATTCCAGAAATAAAAGAATTTTCTCGCAAGTTTGTTAAGCTATGCGAGGCGAAAGCTCATACATATGGAGGTGTAACCTTCACATATTTTTAGGATGGTCTATCTGAGCTATTGCGCTTTTCTGGTAGACGCTAGCGTGAATGCATAGCAAGTCTTATGCTTGTCCAACTCTAGTCGGTGAGTCCAAACGAGTTCTTCTTGAAATTGAACGCCTAATCCATTATAGTCTACCTGTAGGTGACCCGCGTAATGAACAATGCGGTCTTTCCTAGTCAGGTTCAATTGTGCAATGCGTATCAACCAGCATTTTATTCTATAACTCCTCCACGACGGTCGTTCCACATACATAAGTGGCGACACAGAAGTGTGGTGTGTCAAAAGCGGTAGATATCCTATAAAGGATGCGCATGTTATGCATCAAATTGGCGAATATGTCAGCGTAAGACATAGGATATGGTGGGCGGAGATTTCTCGAATGGAAATGGAAAGGAATCAGGAGGTGATCGTGGAGTTTAATGGAATATATCCTGCGGCATTCAAAGATGGTGGATAAAGAAATTGCTATCTCTTGCTTCGTGCAGGTTTTGCTCTCTTCTTTGCAAATGAACTGGTTATACTGCTATCCAGTTGCTGAATCATGACTTTTAAGGGTATATTCCCTCATCGAGTAAGGCATCCAAATGTGGATTGTTCGTAGAACGTTAAGCCTTCCTGTGTGCCGCTTGAACTTGTAAGTTCTCGTTGATCAAACAATCGAGGTATGTTACATCTCGAATAAGCGATCTTGTTTGGGCAGTCATCATGTTAACTGATGCGCCGCGAAGCCAAACCCACAGTACAGAACCAAATTAATGGTTTATCCCTTGATTTACACAATTAAGTGTCTTCCACTATAAACGCTAGGACTGGCGCGTTATGCTCTAGTCAACACTTAAACTATCACTGAGACGGGTAAGACATTCCCGTTGCCATAAAGCTTTTAGGCTCTCAAAGTGTAGTGCGGATCAGTCTTTCTACTTCAACCGTTGCAAAAGCATTGGGAGTAGGAGGTTTTAAGTGGGTTATTCATGCCACGAATATTTGCTATTGCTCTCTTTTAGACAAACTCTCCTCCATAATCAGTTGCGACATTGGCCATTGTCAGCTATACTGTAGAGGTTTCTCTAATGAATCTTAGAGCCTCATGACTTCTTTCGAAGGAGGACAACTATCATCATGAGATGAGAGGTTGTAGAGAAGCGTTGTAATAGACGACTAGCAATTCCATCAAGTCCGAGTGTCACGCTCAAGGACGAGGATATTCATATAAAGGATTCTGGATAAAGGTACTGATGCAATTTCCCTTGTGAAATAATCCAGAGTGGCGATGAAATAATGCAATCATCTTGACAAGTCGTAAAGACGAGTGAAGAAGGCATAATCATGGGAAGTTCTGTTCGATGATGTCAAACGATATAGTCTAGTAGGCGTAATGTTCAACTACCAGGCATCTCCTTGCTTATAATCGCAAGTTCGTGTACAACGATGAGATTGGGTGAACTAGTACAGCTCTTCATGACTTATTGCAAAGGTGGTGACCTTTTAACGATTGCCTCAAAAGTATTACACTCGAGGACATACGTTATAAGATTTTCTCGATATAGATCGGCCGCACACTAATGTGGCGCTACAAATCTTTATCCCTAATGTCATAGACGAATGCTGGAATATGAAAGCAGTTCAGTTTCTTGTCGTTCCCGTAGGATTCCAGTTTCTTGCCTCAAGCCTAATATAAAGCGGCGAGGTCTAAGAATTAATTCTGGTGACACAGTGCTGAAGCTCAACCATTATATGTTGGGAGCTATTCTGCTAATTCCTAGACGTGTCGTAATTTCCTTTCTTTGTAATGATGCGATTCACGAGATCCTGTAAAGGATATTCTTCTCAAGTGAATAGAGCGACTTGCTCCCGCTATCATCTTCATATAACCCGTAAGGATTTCTCACTTGTTGCGTAGAAAAGGATTTATAGCCAGCGCTTACATCTCACGCGGCACACCGTTATTCGTAGCATTTATCAAGGAGTATGAAGTCAAAAGTACTACCGTATATCCTTCCATCGGTATCAAGGTCAGCGACATCCGAAGATGGCGACACAAGAACTCCTCTGGCGCCAAGCTCCGTAAAGAGCGGTCTTAAAGGATTTCTTAAGGAATTCGTCGGCGTGTTGCATCATATGGTGCTAAACACATCCTCTTTCTCAATTATAGTTGCTAAATGGTACGCTCAAGTCCTGATGATGGACGGCGACTTCCATAAAGTCAAACTTCCTTGAAGCAATCATTGTTTTCCTGTAGTTGGCGGACAAAGCATTTTTAACGTGCTCGTCCATGCTCTGACTTAAAACAGGTCTTCAAACTTGGGCGCGTGAACATGCGCTTAACACAAGTGAAGGAACATTGATGCTAGAAGCAGGGCGCGATATAAAGCGACGCAGCTCCTCTATAAGAGAAATAGTATATGGCGGCAATCGCTCGGGCCAGCGGCATATTTGAACTATATTCTGAAGTATTTCCTGAAACGACATAATGGCGGTATTACCGGCTCATTATCCTTCTCCCCTTATTTCCCAGCTGCAAGGACGCGATTAGCGTTCTTCTCCTTGCTATCTTCTTTGGATATTTTTGCGAATGCCACAAATGCGGCGGCTCACTGCCTTAGCATGGCATAAAGCGCTTAATGCGCATGAGCTATCTGTAGAAAGAGTAAAGCGGTAGTCGAATAGATGTGGAAGGGGTAAAGCGTTGAAGCTTGAAGCGAAGGAACCAACGATGGACTTCTCAAAGATATTTTCTATATCCCAGCTTTATTCGATTAAGCGGGCCTTAGCGGCTTATAGCTGCCAGCTTAAGTGGGTCAAATAGCTCAAGTATATGCTCGTGGTGTGTTGTTTTACTCAAGGCGGGACTTGCCCAATCGACTTGAAACACAAGAACACAAGGCTTATAATTTTCCTGACACTGCGGTATTTATTGCGGTCACGAAGACCAGCTAATTAACCAGCAAAGCGGAGCGTAGTGCTCAGCGTAGATGATACATCATATAGTAAATTACTGAGGCGGATCTGAAGAGAATCCCAGAAAGCCCAAAGCGTCGTCGTCGATCAGAGAGAGAATACCAGAACAGAGGTGGAGCAACCAGAGCGGAACAGTTCTGCTGCAACCCAGAATGGGGAGCGGACCTAAAGCGGTCGAACCAGACCGGAGATGACGGTTTGCCAGATCAAAAACCAAGAACGGGTAACAACGTGTCAGCATCATGTAGGACTGCTGTGTGTAGTGCACGCGTTCACAACATGGGTCAGACAGGGTATCAAGTGGACCAAAGGCACCACTGTCTCCCAGGTTGAAAGCGACCGTAGCCTCCTCAAACTCTACCAGCGTTGCTAATGTGGTCCAAGTGAGCGGCGGTCGGGGCCCATAACCTGTTGAGAGAACGAGTAGACATCCCAATATAAATTCACACTACCTTAGCGTGTAGGCATCAGCGGTGGAGGGTAGTCGTATTCATCCGGGAGACGGTCCAGTAGGAGAGGCGCATGGTAGCGGACAGAGTCCTGCTTATACCAGCGTACTCAGAGAGTCTTGAGGAGAAGGGAAGCGATGCTTAGAGAAGCTAGCGTAGAGGTGAGAAGACATAGTGTCTTACGCCAAAGGGCGTATCCAAAGGGATTACATACTACAATGCTACATAAGGGTATATATACTAATATCCCTGGTCTGTGCACTCTAAACCCTTATACGGGTGAGGTCTAACTACCAGTAGCATAATGTGTGCATACTGTGCATGTCCGCATGTACTAGAAGGTTCCATGCGTAGTATCTACCTGCTACTTACAGTGCGGTATCCTACATGCGTAGTCCATAATAGTGTCCGTTATTATCGACCCTCTGAAAGTGAAATACTCGAACCCCATTTCAGCTATAAATAGACTGAACCACCGTAGTGGTACGGAGCGAGATTCAACAATGAGAACAACCTAGCCCACAATCAGGCACAACGTTCTAGGTAACCGTAGAGGTATCCCTAGTTACGTAGCAGTAACTAGTACTGTAGATTGGAGTTTGAACTAATGTTACATGCACACTTACCTTGTAGGTTGTCTTCCCTAAAGGGCGTCTATACAGACTTACTCCCAATAGAGTTAACACGGAGATCTATATATAGAGGGGATCCACTCAGGGACTTGTCTCTATATATAGTCAGTTAAGAAGTAAGGCGAGTCACTAGTTAGATGAAGCCTTAGTTCAGGCAAGAGGATTGTGGAAGATAAGAGGCTGGTAGCCAGTTCAAACTGTCTACTACAATGAGTATCTAACTAACTACTTATACTAGATAAGGCGGAAGAAAGATAATGGACAAAGGATATGTGGATGTGTTGAACATCCACCATATAGGGAGAGAAGCATACTGGAAAGGAAACACAAACACCATATCAGGAAGTAGGAGAGTGATGGCGAGTCCAAAGTACCAAAAAGTAGAAGAGAGAAGGGTAAACTAAAGTACATACATGGATGGTTAAATAAACTGTGGGACAAGAAAGGAATAAGTCTGTAAAAGGATAATGCTAGAATAAGAAGTCATAACACGCTTTGTCTGGGGTGAGCGCACACAGTTGCAATTGTGACGGTACAGCTCCTAGCCCTTAGTTTCGCAACGACCCCCATCTGATCGCCATGCACACTAGGCAGAGCTTACAACAACACCGATATATTTGGCGCGATCAATTTAGCCAACAGGATCGATGAAGCTGCAAACCAACCAGAGTACGCTTAATGTCTGAAAACACCTTCGCGTATCTGACAAAATCATAAGTGGGAAATTCCCGCATCGATACGCCAATCCGGACGGAGTCGTGTATCCGTTTTGCTCGAGTGGTCATAAAGCAGAGTACCCGCTCTTCAAAATTCCTCCTGGGCCGTATCAGTCTGGAGATCCGGGTCCGGACCGTGTGATATACTTGGTTGGCACGAGGAAGATATTTTGTGGTTCGTCTTATCTGCTCCCTTAATTTAGGATAAGAGCTGATGTGTTGTGGGGAATAGGGTGTATGATGTTGGCACAATATCCAAGGAATGCGGAGGATTATGTTTTGTGCGAGAATTTCAGCGTCTGAAAGGGGTGTGGAAGTGGAATGTCCTCGTCTTGATCTCCTCGTTGATTAAATGGATCATATCGTATTTAATTAGCTTCGTCAAAGCAGAAGTTACGTTGAATAGGGTACGAATAAACCAAATAGCAGGACTGTTCGTTAAAAGTAAGGTTACATGTGTTGGTCAAGCATTACCATACCTCGGAGATCTACATCCACTCCGTCCTGTTCGCATCATGTTCGACTTGGATCATACCTCGACATCATCCCACTTCCATACCCACTCGGTGCACCGTGCACACCCTGACCGGGCGTAAACTTCGCGGGCGGAGCACACCCGGGTGGCAGTGTTGTGTAATCCTGCGACGTCGGACGTGAGGTTGATGGCCTCCCCGGTAACGGTGGAGGTTGTGGGTACTGTGGCGGCGGTTGAGGCACATTAGGGGGATATCCACACCCGTAGTTGGGATTTTGAATAGGAACGTATTGAGCTTGCGTTGTGGGAGGCACGAATCGTGTGGGCTCAGGGAAAGGTGGCGGCGCACGATTATTGTCGTCCGTATTCCTGAAATAATCTGTTGATGTGCGCGGAAGGCCATCAAGGGATGGACGAGGAGGATGAAGGGGTGGTCGATCAGAAGACATGGTCGGTGGACCCGTGCTAGGATCTGTAGCAGGGTAATAGGAAGCATACGCGTCTTGGCCATACTGCGAGAGGGGTAATGGTTGACCATGTGGGTGGAAGCAGTCACCTAGGGACGTTGAACCCGCGTCGGGCCCATACCCCTGGTCTCCATCCACACCCTGGCTCGAGGTCTTATTTTCCGCTTTCAGAGACGCCTCATGCATCAACGTCACTTCACCTTCACCAGCCGTCGGCTGCAACTCGTCATTCCCGACACCCCGGAATTTGACCGCGTAGTCCCTACAGGCTTCCACGCTCTCCTTCAACTTTGGATCTTCCCGGTCCCACGCGTAAATCTTGAAACTAGGGAAATTGTACTCCAACAATTCTCGTAGTTCTGGTAATATCATCCGATCTGGGGCATACGTTCCACTGTTGTTGTCGATGACCAACTCCCATTCAACAACGTCATCGGGAATATCGTCTGAGAAATTTTGCCACCCTCCTTGCGGTCGCGGGTGGAATTCGCCGCTGTATCGCACGGACTCGGCGCAGTTTGAGTGCAAAGCATGTTTCGAAGCAAAGTCTACGAAGAATGCAGCGCCAGTCTCTGAGAACCTGAACGAGTCGTCGTCCGCTGAGATGATATACGTGTAAACTGCAGGTTTGACTCTCTTCATGTATTGCCTTTGGATAATAGCATTCTTGGATCCAGGCCTCCCAACGCCTCCGTGCAAGATATCGAGGACATCGGTAGGTTTCTCGATGTACCCGAACCTGTTACCCGTTGTGCGTGCGTACAACATCCTGTGCCCCGCTTGAATCCCCGATCGGACGGCGATAGAAGCTGGGCCTTGGAAGATATTCTGTGCGGCTTTGTAGTTCCTATTCCAAGGTTGGTAGCGATCGCGGAAGAAGAGGGGGACACCAAGGAGGTACATCTTCCAGGTCGAATATAAGCGCGCGTCGTCAAGGTTGGTGAGAATTCCCACTGTGGGCGAGAAGTGTGTCGAATATCGGATGGGCCCATCGAAGAGATACGGGAACTGGACAGCTTTGGCGCGATCAGCGCTAGGGGTGGAATCGATCTACGACGGAATGTCAGGGGGAGGTGAGTCATCGTCGTACAGGCGACCGCGACGAATTTCGATATCGTACCTTGAGCCAAAATGTCCCTCTATCTCTGCGGAACATGGGTCCAATGATCTCAGCTTCTTTGGCACCTGCAGCAACACTCGTCTCAAACTCTCCAATGTAGTCATCCGTCACAGTTCCCTCGTCTTTGTCCATCACGGTGACGTGGAGCGTCGCAGTCGATGGTACATTTTTGATACGCCAAGGCTCGTTCCATACTGGTGCAAGGTTATTGCGAATGACCGTTGAGCTGGGTCGTTGTTGGGTAAGTCACGTAAAGGAGAAAATAAGGGTGGCAAAACATACACAAATGATATACGTTTATCAATTTTGGCGATAAAATACGGGTCGGCAGTACCCACGACGTCCATCTTCGGCAATCCCGACGCACCGATGAACTTCATAACACAACTCAGTACGCCTGCACGCCCACAAAACGAACAACGGACACACACCTGGATACTCAAATCCACGAACATGGCCCCGGGTGCGAGCTCAGCCCGCACCTCTTCAGTCTTATGCTCCACCATGCTCAACACCGACGCCAACTTCGTTGCATGCGGCTCTGTCTTCGTCTTCGCATTCTGGACGACATTACCAATTGTCTCCAGCATCTGCGTCATACTGAAAGGATTTCGCTTGCCGCCAGGCATGGTGTTTTTGCTTCGGGTGTGTTTTGTGGTTTGCGAATGGAGAGGGAAAGTGGAGTCCATATATATACTCTGTCTAAATATAGATACATATGTACTGGTGATTCTTTTGAAACGGTAGCCCCTGAGGCGTGGGCGGTGATGGTGATCACACACAGGTCCAAAACGAAAAAGCCGTGTTGAATTATACATCGTCAGCCAGATTATCATGATGGAAAAAAAGCACAGCCCGACTGAGGGTAATCCAAGAACAGAGTCGGAATATTGAAGAGCCGTTATTGGGAACCAATGGAGTCGAACGCAAACGACTTGGAAGCTTGTAGGGGTGGGTAAATGAGCGATCATGATGAAGGCAGGACCGGCAGCTCCCGGTGACCGAATTAGGAGGTCGTTGTTCGGATTTTGCATGTATTCTGCATTCCCTCGACTCATCCTCTGGTGCTAACCCACCCATCACAACAAATCAAGTGCGCCTTCTTAACGAAAGCCAACAGTCCTCCGTACAGAAATAACCGATTCTGCTTTAAACCTTGAGCTCGAACAGCGCTGTTAATTGCGCTCAGCAAGGGTTTAGCACTGGGAGTTGCCAGCCGTGAGCGCGTCGACCTCATCGCGAAGAGCCAATTTCGGCGTGCACCTCCTTTCAAAATTACCAGTCCTTTAGTCAGTTCCGAAACGCATCGGACGATCCCCTCGGTGACTACCATTATGCTTCTTTCACTGCAGCCTGGACTCCTCGACCAACGTTAAGGACATCATCTGCAAGGGTGGACGACCCCGATAGGGAGCTGCTAATGGTGAGCGCCAAATACGGAGAGGTTGGTTCCCATGTTGGTGTTCCATAGTTGCGAAGTTTCACGGAACTTTGCATGGCTCCATCGGCATCATTAGCTGGCTGCCCGTTTCCATTCTATTGCTCACCTACAAACCCACAAATACCCGCGTATCGCGTACCGTATCTATTGAACTCGCGAAGGAAGTTGTCAATGGTGAATCTGTTGGCCGTATTGGAGGGATGTGGTGGGTCGTTCTGTTTTTACGTTTCTTGGATGTTTATTGAACGCTTACTGACGATCACTTCTCAGATTTGAGGTCTGAAGGGTTGCCCATTTCACCAAACAGCCTTGTGTTGGGATATCATCTCTCAGGTCCGATACGATCATCCAACTAAAGCTGTGAAAGTTGACGTTGAGGATATTAGTGCGAGTTCTGCAACAGTAACTGTTGCTTCACCTTTCTATCTGATTACTATTCCAGGTTAGTTCACTGCGAGAGATGAAATACGAAATCATTATTATTCTGAAGTTTGTTTATCAGCGCAAAGGCAGGAATAGCCATCGACGTGTTGCAGCATGGCTCGGGACAATGGCGCAATCATGAGATTTGGATAAGATGCGGAGAAATCTCCAAGGTACTCGAGCGCGTGTCATCTTAAAATTAGAACTCATTAGGGAAACAAATGGCTTTTGATGGTCCGTAAGCGAGATGATACTAACACGCAACACGGCCAGCATTGACCTCACGGGACGGGGGTACCAGAGAGCTCCACTCTGCACTCCCTCAGGCCTTATCACACGTCCGACGCCAAGTCAACCACTTCATTATGTCACCGGGTCGCCTTCTCAACGGAATTCTCAATACCCCGTTCATTCAGTATGCTAATTCGTGAAAGTTTCTCCTGGCACCTGAAACCAATCAGGATCGTTACCCACCACAGAAGGTACCCAAAATCCTATTCAAAATGTAAAATCGTGGGATATCTCGAGACGCCCCACAAGTTTTATTACAGATATAGAATAGATTAATAAATTATTGTGAACTACCGATCCGGGAACCCGATTGAAAAACAATAAGCAGCCATTATTGAAAATCTTTTGTCTCTGCACCGGACACCGATCCTTGCTCCGTTTTTGAATCCGCTCCGAAATCGGTGCCTTGCACCGGGTCTTCCACCAATTCAAAGTCGGGATGGGTATAAGGTTGAATGGCCCACAAGTGGGCATGGGAGTGGGACACTCAGGTTGGTGGCAAAACTTTCATAGTAGAAACAAATTTCATGCAGCAATGACGAATAATTATGTACCCCGAGCTAAGATGCCCAAAAAAACAAAATACTAGATATGGGTGGAATACTACAACCTCTCCTAATGACTACGTTAGCCTTCTTCATCACAATACAGGACAAAGAAGGTTTTGTTTTGCCCCTCTCCCCCTCCCCCCAAATCGTGCTTTGAGTGCTTGGGTGTGGGCGTGTAACATGTATCCAACGTCTATTTATATCCATACTACATATTTTTATTTGGTCTTCGTAGTTACCTGGCAGGCAGTGATAAAACGGCCATAAAACCTATGCACCAAATCCCGTACCCTCATTAACCAACACAATGCAATCTACCCTTGCTTTCGCCACCTGCTCGCAATCACACAATACCGCAAATCCTCGACACTTATGCTGATCTAGTCGCCACCCAGACCAAGAGCTACGTAAAGTCCACCCCCCACCGCGGCGCTATTCTACTGGGATGATAACCATGACCATGTTCGTAACGTGAATTCCAGGGCCCACGTCGCCATCTCGGTTGATTGGCTTGAACGTTAGAAGGACATTACTGGCTAGTGACCCTTGGTATACCCCCACTCCGTTTTTCCGGTGAGGGACGGTGTGTTACACAAGCTCTTACAAACAACTTCGGTGGCGAGTGCATACGGATTTTTATTTATATCCACACTGTGCTAAACTTAGCGTTTCGTATTTCGCTCGCGGGCAGTAACACCACATTCTGTTTGCTCACCGTATGATGGGGTTGTGTGGCGCGACCTCAATTAGAGCCCATCCCCATATTTTCAGTAATCACATGCATGCCTCTAGCAAATTCGGTGGTCGCTGATTTGAATAATTTTATTAATTTCTTAGCTTCCTTCCTTCCTCTTTACTGTCGATAATTTCGATAGCGCGAAGTATAAGCTTATCAATAATAACCTGAGGCAGTTCATCGTTCAACGTTCAACGTTCAGGCCCCAGGTCGAAAATCCCAAATACTCATTCCGAATTCCGACAGGCATAGCACAAAAAAACCACATCAGCTCAGCGCTCAGGCCGCGTCGTCATTTCGGTTGACAGCCCTGAACACTATCAATACATTACTAGGGTTAATAACCTGTGATACACCTCCCATTGCTTGCGGTCATACTGAGAATTGCCTCCCCTGAAATCGTGCTTTAAGTGTGGTGAGGGACGGTGTGGTTACATTGGCTCAACAAGCTATTTTCAGCGGCGGACACGTGCACATGCGGATCTTTATTTATATCTGCCCTATGCTAAATTTAGCTTTCCTCGTTCGCTCGAGGCAGTTCACCGTTCAGGCCTCGTGTCAAAAATTCCTAAACACTCATCCCCGGGGAGGGTTCCGAGAGGCATGGCACAAAAAATCACATTAGCTGTCGTCAAAGAGGAGGGAGGGGAGGGATCAAGTACAGAATGTGAGCTAATCCAGAGGAAAAAACGACAAAGTCAGATTAAAGAGTGACATTTTTTTGTTTGGGGGCTACAAAGGTTCAGATTCGAAAAGGGCGGATAGGAAGTTGGGAGATCTGGTAAGAGGCAACCATCGTTAGGAAGCACTAAAGACGAAGGGAGGAAGGGAGGGGGGGAAGGGGAAGGTATGGAAAATAGGGAGGGCGAGATGCGAGTCCTATCAATCCGAATCCAAAGTAAATCAGATGGGGAAGAAGGGATGATAGTGAGCCAGAAGCCGCTTTCTGATACATCAACGTGTTATTGTATCCCAGCAGTGCATCGCGGCGGATATCATCAGCTTATTCTTGGACCCATCAAGACGCACACAGTGCGCCTCTCAACCAAAATTCCCCACACAACCCCCCCTCCACGTTCAAAAGGCTACCAATTCAACACCCACCACCCTCCCCCAAAAAACAAAAACATTCTTCTCAAGGGCTCCCTCGTTCCTTTTCAACGGTAGCCGAAACTCTCTCAATGAGCCCCTGGCGCAGCCAAAGGCGACCGTTTCCTCGTCCTGATAGGAGCCCCCTCTGTACCACCACTACTATTAACAATAGGAGGAGCCTCAGGGCGTGATTTCCCTTTTGAACGATACCGGTATCGGAACACGAGTGATGCAATCACTTGGTCCGAAGATAACATCGGTGGCAATTGTTGTTGTTGTTGCTGTTGGGAGGGAAGAATCGAAGGTTGTGCGGTGGTGGTTGATGGAACAGGGGACAACTTGAACCCCTCTCGAACGTTAACGCCATCCATAGAAATATCAGCCCCTTGTTGGGCAGGAGGAAGAGAAGGTAGAGGTGTGATATCCAGCCATTGGGGGTTCATCTCGTTAAAGATCAGATAAGACCGTAGACGACTCATCAAGAGCCGTTCCTGCGCATCAAGCGCAGACACAGACGGTGAGGGAATATCCATATCAGAATCAACATCCATCATCGAATCTTGGACCGGTACATTAATCAAACACCTCGTAGCCTCGGAGAAGTCGCGCTGAAGACGCAACCAGGCGATACTGCGGTAGAATGTACATAGAAACCGGAGATCAGCAGCAGCTTTCTTTGAGGTTTTGCCATTACTTTTCCGTGGGAGGGGTTGTGAGGATATGGTGAGGGAGTGGTAGGAAGATGTGGGGGTGAGTGGTGGTGACGATGGTGATGATGATGATAATGATAATGGTGATGATATTGAGGGAGATGAGATGCTGGCTTTCCGAGCGCGCTTCCGGGGTGGGGTTGATGATACCTGATCCGGCTCTGACTCAACTTGCGAGGAGCACGGGGGAGTTTCGGGTTGTGCCAGTAGCCTAGCGGAAGGGCGTTTCCTGCGGAGCAGTGAGGCTTGTGTGCGTACGCGAGGGCGTGGAGGAACGTTCGTCGTTGGAGATGTCGATGTCGATGTCGAAGTAGGAATGGGAATAGGTTCGGAAGGGAAAGGAACGGTGGTGGTCGTAGAAGGAAAAGGAATAAAGTTGAGAGAATCCGAGCTGCCGTGTACAGAAACTGAGACACTAGTGAGTGAAAGAGTACATGTCGGTGCTGCCTTTTGAGCGAGGGCAGCAGACTTTCGTTTTGACGACTCTGAAGAGAAGCGGTGGCGGTTTGTTGAGTTGAGGAGAGGTAGGAGGTTCATTAGTGCTAACAGGGATTTCAGGGTACCGTCAGTAGTAGTCAGTAGGACAGAGTTTAAGCACACGGCAGGGCGGGGTTATTGGGTCGAAATTTCGAAAATGGCACGTTGCCCTCTTAACCAGAGCTGCGCAGTCACATGATCTCTTTCTTAGTTCGCGTTTCTCACGTGCGTTACCCCACCTCTCCCTTTGTTCGAACCCCAAAGCATTGTTCGTACTTACAAGGGGCTAGCGCTGACGTACTGACGTTTGTCGACAAGGGATGTATACGAAAAACAATGTTTTGTTTGTAGACCGCAATTTTCATCGCACATTTTTTAACATTTCGGCTTAGGCCCGACCCCGGATGAGGATGAGGGAGGGGAAAAATCCGCCATCACTTTGTCATCTCTGCTCCTTCAGCTGACCTACGCCACCTCGAGGCAACCGGCCCCCCCACATCTCTCATCGCCACACGATCATATCATAACCCAGCCTTAGGGGACCAGAGCTATCTGGAAGTGATGTGCTCCACCGGAGATGCCTAGCCGGTCACTTTCACATATGTACACCACCGCAACACGAGCACAGGCAAACGCCTATCTACATTCCTGGAGACTCACATGAGCGTTCTAGATTTCGCACTTCTGAGGTTCTATCCAATTTTGTACCTCGAAGATCATATCCCGGAGCTTGCATGAGTAGAAAAGAGTTGTTACATTCAAGCATTTTGCCGGTGGAGAATCAGTACTTAGATAAAGCTTAAAACCTCGGTCATCTTAATACTTACACAGCCAACCGCCGAGATCGCTGGGGTAAGAAACCCGAGTAAGAGCTACGATGCTCATTGTCACACCTGCGGTTCAACCAACGGCCGTCATGTTCCTCGAAACCACTCTCGCCGTCGACGACAGCAAAAATGGTACCCTTCTTATGTGTATACGATGGAGTTCGCCACCCCGAGCATCGGTGCGAACTTCTAATAAACTAAACTCTATCGGAGCTGGGAAGTGAACCCGCTTCACAAATACTCACTTTCTCTCTAAGAGGAATCTGACAGAGGACCGGTTAGATAATCAAGAGCGCGAGAGTGAGCACAAAAATAAGACAACTCCAGGAGGAACGAGTGTAGGGGACCGGCAGGAGTCAAGTAATGTCTACGAACCGTTACCCAGATGGGGAGAGCGGAACGGCAGTGAGATGCTTACGGACCGGACCGGCAAAAAAAATAGGGTATCGCTTTAGACTCGTGCGAGCACCTTTGATCCACCACAGAAAACTTCCGGAATTCTATCTAACCCCACACCTTGGAGATCACACCCCGGAACTTAGGTGAGTAAAAGTGGCGTTACATTCAGCACCTCGATCATCGTAATACACAATCAACTGCTAAGACTACTGAAGTAAGAAACCGAGCAAAAGATAAGACATCATTGTCATTCCTCGTCCAGTATGACCAACAGTTATCAACCGCTCCGTAACTGGCACCGTCGCGATCAACAACAACGAGCTCGCTCCTTCCGCTATACACACCATTCAAGTGCATGCAACGATCCCGCCACCACTGGGATGGGTTACACAACCTACCGCCGGCACCGAGCTCCGAGTCAGTAACACGCTAAAACAAATGTCAACGAGACAAGGGGCGTACCACAGAACGTCTTTGCCCCGTGAAGGTACACGGCTCTGTCTGCATTGGGATTTGAACCTTCTTCCCATACACCCCCTTTCAACAATGGATATTCGTCGAAAGGCCCAGCAGGGCAACGGGGGGTAAAACGGATGTTGCGATCGTTCCTAAATTTATGAGGATACGGACCCCTTAGAGATGGGTGAAATTGTTAGTATAAGCTGTGTTTTAAACCAGAAACTATTGTATTTCTCACAGGTCGTGTATGGGACGGGGATTGGTTGAAAATCCTTTTTGTACGGCGTTGTCAACGTCGGCTTGGGAGTAAGCTTTGTCTAGATGGTGGGTGAACGAAACAATCACAAATGTTTTACTCTTTTTTCATCAAATGATAGGCAAAATCACGTACTGCCACAGGTGCATACAGCTGGAGGAACCTTGGGGGCAGGTTTGGGGGCAACTGACGGCCTCGGTAGATGTTTTGCCGAATCAGCTACGCCGGCCCAACTCTTTGTTTTCTGTCCTGGCGCTGGATTTGGCCCCGGTGCAGGTCCAGCCGCTGCCGGCGGCTTTGGTGCGGGTTTGGGTTGTGGCTTTGCTTGACCTTTGCCTTTCTTATCCCCGGCACGTCTGGTGATACCTTCGTCCAGGACTTCCAGGTCTCAGGCCTCAAGGTCCTCGGAGTCCCAGCGGACATCGAGTTCGTGGAAGACATGAGGTCCTTCGAAGTCTTTAAATCCCCGGGGTTCCGCACGAGCGTTGAGGTCTTCGGAGAGTCCACGAGGTTGTACGTCGATATTATCACTGGAGCCGGAGTTTTTGTAGTGTACGCTTGGATTAATGGCGTCCCGCCCCGTGAGATCATCGCTGTAATCACGACCCATAATCAGCGTGAGAGCGTATAAAGGGAAAGAAATTAGGGCCGTACCACAGGCAGAGCGGATATTGGACCAATAGAGGCCAAAACTGCCAGAAGGATAAATTCGGGTTTGATTTGCATGTTACCAGTATATCGCACAGCGAGGAAGTAAGATGAAAGAAAAGGGACCGGCCCTTGAAAATGTGTTGTAGGGTGAGAGAGAAGATGCACCTGGCACTTTGAAGAAACCTCACCTGACGGAAGGGTACTTATATACAGATTTGTACCACAGAGAATAGTCGAAACGACAGCAACCACCAGCAGAGGCTAGTTACCGACGACCCCTCCAAAACACGGGAGCTTAATTTGTGGTCGGTCGGGGGTTCAGCCTGTCCGGGTGCTGTCCATACCTGAGGCCTGATGTGCGCTCGTTAAGTGTGTTGGCGTCAGAATATCATCAGGTCTAAAGTTGGCACTTCCGAACCGACATGTAATCCATGCCCCGTACAACCCTCCGAAGGGTGGAATCAGTTAGATGGGATGTATGGTTATGGAGAATTCGCTCAGATAGTGAACATTCCAGTCAAGAGCGGTCGGGCGCCCGCCAATTCCAAGATCATTGATCCGGTCTTCAAAACCTTCAAGCCTCAACGTTTCAACATGGAGAAATCATTTTGCCCACGGGTACAACGCTTTGTGAAACACTTGCGGGTTAGGGCGCCGGGATTTCACGCCTAACCATAGTGCAAATTTAAAGCTTTGGTTGCTTGACTACTTGATAGATCCTGTGCAGCTCCCAATTCTGATGCTCCATGTGGCTCGCGTGTTGAGAGCCGCTGTACCAACCCCAGTTTTCGCATTCCCGCACTCGGCCTTACGACAAGAATTCGGCTTTGCGCCATGTTAACTCACGTCCCTCCAAAAATGGACATCCCCATCATAGACACTATGATTCCTTCAGGCTCCGCAATTGTCTGTGCTGGGAGTGTACCCAACCTCTTGTCAAACAACAATCTGCTCCAGGTGCTACAGGCGCTTCTGCTCCCATTGACACAACTAACATCTCACTTCCTCGTCGGAGCTGACTTGAACCACAGTCAGGTTGTCGGGGGGGGGCTCCCAGAGTCCATTGATGAAACCCTGACAAGGGAAACACGGGTCAAGAAAACGGTGGCCTGTTGGATGATGATGTAAAGATGGGCGTTCACTACCCAGGAAGTTATCAAATTTGGTTATTGTCAGTGTATCAGAACCAGAATTTAGCTCGGGGACAGTCGTCAGCTGCAGGCAAGGGGATAGGAATCAATGCGGACATATCCCTCTATCTTGACAATAAGAAAGCAAGCATTTTCGTTGTGCTCCAAGTCCCCCCAAAACGGGCTAGACGAATTACTCAGCCCCCAAGGCAAACCCGGGCGTCAGTATTTGCAAGTGCGACGCTCACCAATTTCTGCTCAACAGTTACTTCACCCAGCATCCTCAGTGAGCGAAAAGGAGAATCCCATTGTACATCATCTACTCGACTGGGCATTACAGGCAAGATAATCGACTAGACTGTAACCACTACATGTCTTGCTGTTATTACGTGTACTACATATGCCACGAACGGGCCTCCAGGAGTACCAGCATGTGTCATGCAACCTAATATGTATCAGTTAGTAAGAGACAAAAATCCTGAGGTGGATAAAACGGCGGAGGGGAAGAATGATACGTACCCCAGAAGGTCGTTGTTCCTTGGGGGTAGGCGGCCCTACTATCTACACCCGGAGGGCCTGAAACATGTGGGGTCCTTGCCTCAAGGGATACTCAATAACGGTACTTACCTCCGCTACACCGAAGGAATCGGGGTCCTTCCCTGTTTCCAAACGGACTTGGTATGATTTTTTTTTGCCTCTATGACAAAAAAAAGCAACTCAACAAGGTGCATTATTCCGGAGAACCCGCTCAGGTAGCGTACGTTCTGCAAAACAAACCGAGACAGCTGTCAAGGGCAGTCAGGCCAGAGGCCCTTTAATGTAGGGATGAGTCGTTTATGCACCTTCGTGATGGAAGAATCATTACCAGAAGGGTACAACGCACCTGAAGAGTGCATTCATTAGCACCAATCAGAGACGAGCCCTAGCCGCTTGATTACTTGGATGGGATCCTGTGGTCATACGTACCGGCATTCGTGATATCTGGCAACCGAGGTTCGGAAGCTGATGTCCTCTCCTTGAGAATCAGCTGGGAGGCTAGGAGAGTAACATGCCACAGTTTGTGGGTTGGACTGTGGCTGAGGAATAGGGTTCCTGGATAGGTTTGTTGAGAAGCGGAAAAAAAATTGCCCAATTTAACACCGGCAGAATGCACTTTGGACAAGGTACCATTGCTGAACAACACTCATAGTGGACCCAATTTAAAACAATGATGTGTATTAGGTTGTGTACGGGCCACTTATGCAAGTATACTATATCATGTGCAGGCGACGAAGTTGTTTCCTCGAGCGCCGCGATGGGTCATGCAACCTGGAGAATACCAATCAGTCAGCATCATCCAATACCCTCATATCTCTTTGCCATCACGTACCGCAGAAAGTACCATCGTCGCGAAGGTAGACGACCCTATCCGCTCCGGGAGGACCACTAACGTATGGCTCTCCTTGCTTCAAGGGATATTCAACGTAATCACTTCCGTCACATTGTGGGAGTTCAACGTTCTCTCTATTCCCAAAGCGGTGGGGGTAGCGACCTCTAAAAGACAACGTGAATTGGTGCTGGTTTTTGAGGAACAGTATATGCGAACCCGAATGTTGTAGGATGCGGGTTCACTGATTGACCTTGATCAATAGCATTGGAAATATCCTCGTCGGAGTAGGTGACGGCTGTTAAGAAGTTGTGAGGGCATGTGAGGGAACAATATCGAAAGGATACGTACTCCCACATGTACAGGATGCCATGGCTTGAGAAGCCAACAACAACATCGCGAGGAATTTGAACATTGTGACAAGAGAGGTGTTTGGCAAGGGCTCGAACAACGGTCCTCTATTTATTGAAGAAATTGAGCGCCTTGGAGCCGAACTAAGTGCGAGTAGTACAAAAATTTTGGCAAATCTTATGCCATAAGATGGAGCAGTGAAAGTAGCTCGGTAGAACTAGCAGCACTTTGAATGGCTGGCGAGGCGCCCCGGAGGCAATTTAAATAGAAACCATTCCTTTTAAGATAGTCCTTTGCTTTCTTTGGGACTGACCGGGAGTGACCGGTCTTCACGCGGATTGAAGACCCCTCGTCACTTCAAATCGATGTTGAGGATGCGGATTAGCAGGGAAAGCAGACGGCACACAACTCAAGTTTGTATTGAGGGTCATGATTTTTGAGCGTGCTATTCGCGTTGTGTTTTTGACGATTTTCAGTCTTCATTAGACCCCTGAACTTAATTTACGTCTTGAGACCCTGGCGGCTACTAACCACGCCAGCGCCGGCTGGTGCCGGTGACTTTGAGTCACCAGTGGTGTTGAGAGGGTTGGTAGCTGTCCATCCAAAAGGGCTAGGGATACGGAAATTTATTACATAACTGGTTGCGGTTTGATGAGACCACTACTTAATGGCGTTTGAAGATGGGCTGAGGTCGCAGGGGGTGCTTTGGGCGTACAAAAGTTAGAATTTGAGCCTGAACCAGGGGAGATAAAACTCAAGCCACCTTCAAGATTCTAAACTCACCTGTCCAGGTGCCGAAAGAGTTTGCCAAGTGACAGGAGAGGTCAATTACTGAACCCTTGTGATGTCGCGCGGTCTGGGGGAAGTACATCAGTAGCCACTGAAGAAGCGGACAAAAATAGGTAGAAGAGGTACAACATTCCATTTCAGCGTTTACCCAAGGAACAATACATGAACTTCTTAATGCATGGAGCTGATTCACAGTGGTCGTGGGGACAGGCGATCTTTTTCTCACCCTGATCCGTTCATCGGATCACATGTTACGACATACAAGGGGGCGTTTTGGAGCGGAAGCTGAAACAGAATACGTGAAATTGTATAAAGGAGCTGGAGATTAGCTTGACTGTCAGGATACGAAACAAGCATGGTCCTACGGCCGTTTTTGTTCTCGATTTTTCCACTGGCTATCCCACCGGTTCTTGGCACTTTATACAAGAGTATCAATGAAATCCCATCAACCAACTATGACTTTATAATCGTCGGTGGTCAGTATATGCGGCTCTGCCTTTCCCTTGTCTGATATCCTGATATCCCTGGGATGCAGGTGGTACCGCTGGGCCCGTCGTTGCGAACCGCTTATCAGAAGACCCCAACACTAGGATACTGCTTGTCGAAGCGGGCCCAAGGTGCGCGTTTGTTGCTACCAATTTTCCATACTTTAACGCTTCGAAGCAATGAGGGCGTTCTAGTGAGCCAGGTGCCGGGCCTCATGATTCAAGTTCAGTCTAGCGGGTACGACTGGAATTACACCACTACTCCCCAACCGACAATGAATAAACGCGTATTACGATACCCCCGAGGTTACATCCTCGGTGGCTGCAGCTCGCACAGTGTGTAGTCGTTACTTCCTGGTTTGTAAATCTGAGTGTCCGTCAGATTCCATGTTCTGGTCTCGAGGGTCTTCCGATGATTGGGATCGTTGGGCACATGTCTCGAAGGATCAGAGTTGGGCGTGGAAGAATGTTTTCCGTTACATGCTTAAGGTGCTCATGCCTGCGTGTTTGCGCACCGGTGTCAATGAACTAATCACAAGGGAAGATCGAACGTTGGACTGAACCTGCCGATCAGCATGACCAGACCGGTCAGTTTGATCCCTCAATCCATGGATTCCATGGCATGGTCGTTGTTTCTACGCCCGGTTTTCCAAAGAAAATTGACCCCCGCGTTCTTCAAACTACCCGAGAGTTAGAGGAATTTCCATTTCTCAAGGATGTTAACAACGGTCGTCCGATCGGCGTAGGTTCGTGCCATCCTTTTTACACTTTTCCTGCGTACAAAAATGTTATCAGGATGGTATCAGGGGAATGTTGGCCACGGAGTCAGAAGCAGTGCCGCCACTGCATACCTTTCTTCCGAGTTCTTGAAGAGGCCTAACCTCGATGTTCTTGTCAACACCAGGGTGACACGCGTTCTACCAACAGCCTCTAAAACGAAGGATTTCAGAACCGTTGAACTCGGTAACAACAATCGTAAGTCCCCACACCCCGAGGTCTGTATCTCATCATGACGCTTACCATATGTGTAGAGACACTGCGGCATCTCACAGCAAGGAAAGAAGTGATACTTTCAGCTGGAGCAATTAACAGTCCACACATACTCCTTCATTCCGGCCTTGGCGATTGTGATGAACTCAAAAGTCTTGGTATCTCCTGTCGCCATCCATTACCCAGCGTTGGCAAGAATTTGACAGATCAGCCTTATGTATCAGTGGTGTGGAGCGTGAACTCAACTGTGCCACCGTGAGTCGTTCTCTTGCCTTTGGTGCCCCTCTTCGCAGTGCTACAATTAACCAGGCTTAACGAAACTGCCTCCTTGGAGGAGTGGAAACGAACCCATACTGGTCCCTTCACTATGAGTCCCACCGCCTCCAACCACATCGCATTTCTTAGACTCCCTCATGACTCCCGGGTTTTTCGGACCACCCCTGATCCTGCTGCCGGCCCAAACACCCCCCACATGGAACTCACTCCCCTTGTAAGTCGCTTGTTCCTCAGATCTTCGCGGCCATCACACATCATTACCTCTCAGGATAACGGAGGATTACGACAGACAGCCAATGGAACGTTTGTAAGCATGGGGATTACGTTCCTCACCCCGACTTCTCGTGAGCTTTCCTCTTGAACTCGCCCCTGGCATCTGCCATTGATACACGTAACTTGTACACACCAGGCGGATCCGTTGGTGCAGTAAGCTCGAATCCGTTTGATTCCCCTCGCATCGATCCGAATCTTCTTGCATCGGATTTCGACATTTTTGTTTCTCGTGAAGCTATCAAGGCTTCCCAACGATTCTTTGCGGCACCTGCATGGAAAGACTATATTATAGCACCATTCCTACCCCCTGCAAGCACAAAGAGTGACGAGGATCTCGATGCGTATCTTCGTACCAGCGCGATTTCATCCTCCCATGCCGCTGGTACATGTGCAATGTCCGCAAGAAATGCCAAGTACGGCGTTGTTGATCCGGACCTCCGAGTGAAGGGTATCAAAGGACTGCGGATTGTCGACGCTTCAATCATGGTACGCGGATTATTATACTCCTGGGAACTACGTCTCATGGTTTGATATATTCAGCCCTTTATCCCAGCCGGACATACCCAGGTCGCAGTCTATGTCATCGCAGAGAAGGCTGCACATATGATCAAGTCAACCTGGAGTTGAGAAATCAAGCGGGGGATCCGCTGTTGCCTTGTGCCGATATTTACCTTTCCGAGTCACAGGTACAGATTCAGTACCATCAATTTCAATAAGTAGCACGAAAATCCCAGCCACGCACAACCTTGGTATTTAAACTCCCAGCTATGGCGCACCGCCCGCGCTACCACGGTTACATTCCGAAACGTCTCGGGGACAAACTTCACCCGGTGTAACTTTCATGTTAGGGGTTGACTGCCAGAGGAAACCGGAATTTGTTAAAAATCTAGTAGATTTTGCTAACAAACTGCTTCGCGCCTCCTCGCCTCTTCAGGGTCTCCAGAGGGCTTCCCGTTTTGTGCCGTATGGTGCCACCTTCGCGCAGCCGCTCACCATGGTATCGCCCGCTTCTCCTTCCCACACATGCTTCTCTGCTGTGGTGTAACGGCTTTGCCTTCTGATCATTGCTGCGGGCAAAATAGATCCGCCAGTGTAGCTGAGAGAATTCAGTTAGCACCTAACGACCTTCCAAAGATATTTTCCTTGGGATTTGTTGGGGGGGGGTAGGAAAGGGAGCTGTTCATTGAATGGGACCTCCGTTGCAGCAGCTAGATACACCCATTAGTTGTTCTTTGGTAAGTGATTTAGGCATCCGCCACAATTGCTTCTCATTTTCAAAATTTTAAGTTCGTCCGTGTCAAGCTAGGCAATAACAGACAGGAGCGCAGGGGTATCAGGAAGGTGCAAATCTTATCACATAGGCCCAGGCAGAGGAGATGAATGGCGAAGTTCACGTGAGACGAATTCATTTTAGGTAAGCTTGACATGAGCCAGACACTTATGAATCACCACGTCTCTTGCTTCCGTGAGCAAGGATAAGATGGATTTCCTGGGAGAAAGGCTAGCTTGACGTGATGGAATTTCCTGGGACGGGGATCCGCTCTTGTCCTGCAATTCTAGCCTGGAAGCTTACGATAAATCAGCAATGACCCCTATGTTTGGCAAGATAGATGGTTCCGTCGAAGGTTCGAACTCATGTTTCGGAGTGATCCACTGAACTCTGATGGTGAGAACAGACGCCACACCGAATATTTTCTGTCAGGGCTTTTCATCTGGAATATCAATATACGGCGAGCTACGGTTAGGTCTTAACTGTCAAAAATTATGAGCTCTACTCTCGTCTTCTGACTCATTACGTCTCTGCTCTCGTCAAAACTAAATGCAACTTTAACAGAAGGCGGCTGTTTTACCTTCTCTGGATGCCTCGCCCAACGGGCAGTCCGCACCTCAATGGCTTCTTTCTAGTGCCCGCCGTCGATTAGGAACCCCAATACCTGCAAAACAGGACGAAAATTCCCTCCTCAAAAATCGTCATTTTGTTGGGCGAGGTAGTTGCGCCTTCAAATATCCGAAGCTTCTATGTGCTTAGGCCAAAGTCCCACTTATTTGTGCGGTTCAGTTAGTGGGGAAAAGCTTTGATGTGGCTACCGCATTACGAGAGGTGCGTTTCGGTTAGGCTACTGCCTAGAAGGCGAGTTAATATTAATTCACGTCGGGCGGAGTGTGGTAATTCATTTGGTGCTCGAACGAATTAAGTGAAAACGGTGGCCCTTGTTGCGATCCATTACTTTTAAATACGGTTACCGATTGCTCCTCAAATTTTTGAACTCATTCCCCCCCGCCGATAACGCACGGCTGGGCTTCTTATTGTTCACTATGGCAATATCGGAGGAGACACCGCTCTTACACGACCACGAAGCTCATCTTGGTGAAGGCGCAAGCAAACGTGAACTCATCTACGAGCGGTTTTCACCCCACCAAAAGAGGGTGCTATTGGCCATTGTGTCATGGTGCGCAATACTACCGTGTAAGTGTTTTGGACTGCAAGTGATTTGGAATTGTCAACTCAGCTCATCGGTCCCATAGTGTTTGTGTCAGCATCGATATATCCCGCCATCCCTGAGATGGTCAAGGATTTCCACTCAACTCCAGAAATCATTGGGTGCGCTCTTTTCTGTTTTATCCCAAGACATCGTACTAAATCACCCCTATAGATTGGCTGTGAGCATATCAGTTTTCTCGTTATCAATGGGCGCCTTAACGGCCGCGTCCTGCTCTACGTTTTGTAAAAGCCTATTTCATTTTTCGCGGAGTTTTATTATAATAACCCGTCTCTCAGACGGCCGCAGGCCAATCTACCTGTCTGCTCTCCCCCTTCTTATTTTCGGATCTTTGGGAGTATCTTTGTCACGGACGGTTGGAGAGCTCTTCTTCTTCCGGGTATGGCAAGCTGCTGGGGCCTCCCCAGGATTTTCCATCGGTGCAGGTGTAATTGGTGATATATTCAAGATGGAGGAGAGAGGGACTGCGATGGGTATCTTTCTCGCCGTGAGCTTCATTCTTGATGCTCATCGAGGAGGAGACGCTAATGCCACTGATAGGCAGTATTAGTGGGTCCGGCGATTGCACCCGTGGCTGGAGGTAGGCGAAGTCGTGCTAGAACCTTCTGTGGCTGAACTCGGTGCTTTGTACATACAGGCATAGCAGCAGAGTACTCGTCATGGCGTGTCATGCAATTCGCTATTGGCGTTTTAGGGCTCATTGCATTCGGTATTATCTGGTTCTACTTCCCTGAGACGAGCCATCCCGGAGTGCGTGGAATCGACAAACTGCGCCGGGAAGCAGAAAGTGGTGTTAAAATAAGGTGGACACGTTATGTCGTTAATCCACTTTCGCCACTGGGATTATTGAGAGCTCCAAACGTTTTGGCTGTGGTGAGCTCATGTTTTGATGTAGTAATGCAGAGCGTGATGGAGGTGCTGACGTGAAATGGGGATAGACTCTGGCGTGTTTCACGATCGTACTTGACATTTTTTGGTGAGCGTTTTGTGAGGTCATAGCGCACCCCATTAACACTTATTTCCCTGTGTTCATGGCGTAGTTTTGATGGTGCCTCTAGCGTACACAATTGTAAGGAGTAACACCGTTTCTGCTATGGTAATCTGACTACTTAAACTAGGGGGTCAAATATAACATTAAGAATGTCGCTCTCCTCGGGGCATGTGCGATTCCCGGTGGCATCGGTGAAATGAGTAAGGCAACTTTAAATGCGATGTAAACGATCCCCAATTGCTCACCTCCCTCCTCAAGTCGGCGCACCGTTATCAGGATACTTGTCTGATAGGATGATTATCCAAAGCCGAAGATCAAGGGGCGGGGTATGGTATCCCGAGGATCGACTTCGCGCAGCACTAAGCGGTGCTCTGGTTCTCGTTCCACTGTCCATGGTTCTCTCTGGTATCGTTACGGAATATATCGAAGGGCCAATCGGCTTATCTCTCGACTTTGCTTGTTTCTTCCTGAATGGTTTTGGGGTGCGTGGGTCGTCACTACCAGCGCCATTAAAAGGACGCAGCTAACTAAATCATATTATGTAGCTGGAATTGGTGTTAAGCCCCGCTTCTGCCTACGTAGTGGATGTTTTACATTCGCGCAGCGCTGAGGCTGTGGCTGTAAATAAGTGGGTACCTGCGCTTTGCTGTTCAATTCATGATGCTCCCGGGCTGCTAAATGATCTAAATCTGGGTTAATCACGTCTCCACGCTTGCTGATATTTTCGGTAGTGGTTTTCGGTCTATCCTACTCTCTCTGGCGATTTCCGGTATCATGCCGATGATAGATGCTTATGGGGTGATGGTAACGAACATTGCTTCAGCGGTGTTGGTGTGGTTGGGATTTGGGTGCGCGACCATATATCCTAGGTTTATGATACCAGAAGCTCACCCCGGGCACAGGCTGCTCTGGTTAACGATCCAGCACGGAGAGTCCATGAGGGCTTGGTGTGATATTGGGTTCTCGACGGCTGAGGATAACTAGATTTAGGTAGTGACACTTTTGAAAACGGGGGTCTTGAATAAGGCGCCCATTACGCTCTTTGGCCTCGATCTATGATCACTTGTAGAAGTAGAAATTCAGTTTAATTATAATAGCTTGAGGTCATGGTACGTCAGAGGGGCTGACTGTTATGACAATGCCCATTGTGAGAACCGTTGGAGCCTCGTGGTCCTTGAACTTCTCCAAGCGAACTTACTGCGCTTTGCCACATCTCAGGCCTCAGGGCTCAGCACTTGGCCGTAGAAGTGACTGTGTGGAGGTTCTTTCACCCCAAAATGTTGATACTTACCAAGCACAACGAAATGAAAGGGATCTGTGCGACCCTGACCTTGGGAGATCCTTGCTAACGAATTGACATTTGGCGCCTATCTATAGTTGACAGCGGGAGAACACATGATGGTTTCCAAATTCAAGGCGCTGTGTGAAATCTGAGGACAAGGATAGGTTCATTACTCATAGAAGTTTGTCAAACGTTCCCTGTATTCCAACATACTTACAAACTGAAACCCTCCATTTGATTCTCCGTTTGAGGGAAACGCGGCAATCGTACGTTAAAACCAGTTTTCCGTATGGCATGACAGTGTCAAGTCATACATTCCGCGGTTCAGCATTCAATGCCGTGAACCAGGTCCGGAGAGGCGGTGACAAACATCTGATGGAAGTTGGGCACGAGTCCACCTCGAGGCAGTCACGATGAAGAAGCTGTTTTGTCTGCTTACATCAGCATCTCTGGGCACGACAAGGCGCTTGTCAACCAAGTTGGAGCCACTCATCTCTCCTTCTACCACAACTATGGACGCAAACTAGCCTCATTTCGTATGTTTTGCAACGTAGAAGTGATAAGAGCTTAATGAGTTTCGTTTTTAGGCTTTGAACATTCAGTATGCTGTCTCCAGATACCATGATCGCCTCGACCGCCGAACCTACACGTTTCCGCCAGAAATCGACAACATCAACGCAATCTTGCTCTGAACTATTTTCACCCTTCTACTCATCTTCCACGGACGCTCAACTTCCTGCTTGCTCACCAGCCAGATTTTATTTGCGGTCTTCGCAAGACCAAGAGTTTTTCAACACAAATCTAGGGCGGACCACCAGCAGTTTCCAGGAGAATAACGGCTACCCATCACCTCCGTTGACAGACGCTCCACTCGGCGGCAGTGTTTCTCTATCGCCTCTGACTTCGTTAGACTCGATTCGGTCGAATTTTATCCCGCAAGGTGTCAAGGCGTATTGCTTCGGAGGAATTCTAGACTCTCCCCTTTTCATGTACGCCGAGGCTCTAAGGCCAGCCGCGCCTCTTTCACCTCCTCCGACCCTTCCGATCCCCAGTTCGTCTCTTCCTCAAGCCGAGAACGACCCTTACGTCTTCTCACCCAGCGAGGCACATGACCTGGATCAGGACGAGGCTTCCGATTTTCATTGGGCGCACTTTGATGCTCCCACTCCGAGCAGCCAAAGCAGCTGCAGTAGTTTGCAATCGCCTCCTCCTCTCTCGCCCGTCTCCCCACAATCATCGGAATGGTCGCCCCATGCTTTTGGTTTTCCTGCCGTTTCTCTAGCCTCACCGTTTAGGAATCCACATGTCCTCGACTATGACGGCATTTCCTACCACGATCCCAATGGCAATTATCCACATGATAAGCGCCTTGATGAGCTTATGTCTCCCAAGCCTCCTGCTTCATCTCTGTTGCGTGTTCAACGTTCACATTATCCTAATCTGTATTTTCCTGAGTATGTTCTCTCGCCCGAGCTCTGCGACTCCCCACAACCTATTATTCAGGACCTTGAGCCCATTGAATTCGAAGATACAACGTTCCCCCCCTTCCCGTTTGGTTCGCCCGACCGGAACCTCGACCTACAGGGTGATGATGTGGAGCCGGCCACGGACACTAACCGTGAGGACCTCCTGACACATCGGTCAGACCGACAGCGCTCAAAGTCCGAGGAAGAGACACATGAATCTCCATATCCACATGCTCCTTTCCCTCCCACTAGTTCCCCCGCAATGCGTGGCACCTCCCTCCCTGATTACGATGACCTCGAAATGGACGTCGACTTTCCAGAATTCTTCAGTAACCCCCCTTCCTCCCCGTCGCGTCGTTCCTATAGCGCACTACCCGACGACGATGACCAGGAACCCCCGGATTCCCCACAATTCTCACCACCATACCCAACAGAATCGAGCGGGGATATGTCCTCTGATACTGTAATGCTTTCCCCTCCTGATTCTCCAGGTCTGACCTTCCTAGGATTACCTGGCGCAGATACCGATGAAGAATTGATGCCGTTGGAGCTGGCTCCGACAAAACCGTCCCCTGCGAATGATCGCGGATCGCTATCACCGTACCTTATGTCCACTCGCCCGCTCCTCGTTGTCGATGATGCGACACCGCAACAAGGATCACATCAACGCTCACCGAGTCCGGAACCGTGTGCGTTAGTGTGATATGAACCTTCTCACGTCGCAGATACCGGAGGCGGATGAAGAGTTGAGGAAGATGTGTGGGTTGTTGAAGAAGGCGAGGGATAAAGAGAAGGCTGCGAAACAAATGGAGAGTATTGTGGAGGAGGAAGAGAAAGTGACAAGGAGTATAGGTGGTCCTAATGGGAAAGGTGTTGTGGAAGCATGGGATAAGCTTGTAGATGCACGGAGGAAAACGAAGAAGATGAAGGAGAGGGTTAGAGAAATTGCGACGTTGTTGAGGTTGAAGCTTGCGCAACGGGGTTGGAAAATAGGGAAGGATGAATCTGGAAATCCGAGTCTGGTGCCTCTTTCTCCTGATTCCGGTCCTACTGCCACAGTTTCTGTATCGTTGGAAGACGAGGATGGGATGAGGGTGGATCCGCAGCAGCAGAAGCCGAAGAGTGCTGTACGGAAGGGGCAGCGAATAACGAGCCCGGGACAACTATTGGTGAAGATGATTATGGATCGACATGAACCAAGATATAATCCTAACTTACGGGCTGGTATTGCACCAAAACGGAAGCCACGATCCCCACTTGCGAGGCGCTCGATTCCTGCTGGCGAGATGGAAGTCGGGAGTGGTGACCACGAGGAGGGCGATGGCCTTGAGAATTCGAGTCCTGCGCCTGTATCGGATGTGATGATGGGCGATATTGTTGGGAATGAGGCGCAAGATTTGGATGATCTGGATTTGAGTTTGGATAGCTTACAGATCCCTTCGTAATATCGTGCGTTGCCGTTGTTCATCTTCCCTGTTTGTTCTGAGGGCTCAACTGATTTACAGTGGTGTGCTTTGCTTTCATTGTGCAATATCCCTCGCAGTGACGACTTACATGATACTCCTTCCCATTGTTATGTATTACTAGACATGCTTTCCGCTTTTGCTTTTCTCTTTCTCGTCCTGCCGACAACCCACCTTTGGTTCCTGAGCTTCGATCTTCGGTTGCACATTTGGCTTGTTTCTCTATCTGGCTCTGCTTCAGCAAAAATTCGCCGCCATTTTTCAACTACCGAACGCTCTCAATATCTTGCTTGTGATTCTGGACGTTACCCTCATACTCGGTCGTATAGCTCTGGTCGCCCATGTATTCTTGTCTGGAAATCATACCACATTGTGCCTCTCATTGAATATGGCTATTTCGTAGCGGCTAATTGACTTGCGCTATAGTTTGTATCAAATAGTAGATGACAATGGCGTTTATATATACTCACTCTGACAATACCTAAGGCGGCGAAGAATGGCTCTCTAAGCTAAGCTGAGTGCAGTTGATCTCACCGATCTGGAGAACCAGTAGACATACCTGGGAATCTTAGTTTCGAAGCGTAACTCACGCTCCTGTTCATGCATTCATGAGCATGGTTGCTTATTCTGTCTTAGTAGTACCCCTTTATTATGGGGATTTCCAAGGAAGTTCCTACTCTCAAGATATCTACGGCAAGAAAAAGGGAAAAAACCAAGTAAAACAAATGTGCTAGGCAGAGTCCCAGCTATCAAGTTTGCAAAATAGTGGGTCAGACTAAGAAGTGGTACTTGAATTGTCAACAACCCGGCCCACGATATTGTAGCGTTTCCTACGTACACCTGTCAGCAGACTTGTGTTAGAATGAGAGGGGACACGTACGAGAAGAACGAATGCCAGTCATCCAAAACTTTCTTCTCCTTCTCTTCAAGGACACTCCAGTCTGCCACCGCGTCCTCTATCTTCAGACTGGACTTTCCGAGACCGCGCGACCCATCTTTCCCGGCAAAGATATTGTACGATTTGCCCTTGCCGTATGAGTCCGCCTTGTGGGTCACATCAAAAATGTCTCCTACATGAAGGGCAGATTGTTAGACATATGGTATAAAATGTATATGGTAGACCGTACCCTTGATAGCCACGTAGATGGGCTTAGAAGAGTCGCTCCCGTCATACTGCTTGAGCTCATCTACGGTGAACGGGTCGTCCTTAGGAGGCTGTAGATCTTCTCTTGGTGGTTGCATGATAGACTTGACTGGTTTCTTGGAGTCTTCTGCAGGTATTGAGGGTGTTAAAGTGGGAGGGCGGCGACGGTAAGCAAGGAAGGCGACGGGTAAGGCAATCACAAGCACATAGAGCGCGTAGGAGAACATACCTCGGCATCTTCCGGCTGATTTCAGGTTCGGCCGTACCCTGTTCCAATTCCACCCACGACTTTGATAAGTTTGATAAGTAAGGCAGTTCATGCATTATGTGAACCTGGTTTGCCCCCGTGAGCAAAAACAAAGTGTCTTGCTGAACGCCAGATATATAGTCATATTATATGGCACGGGCGCTAGGCCCATGGACCGACCGATCGCGAAACCTAACGAGCGTCTGCTATCTTATTTCCCTCCTACCGCTAGCATGAACAGGAAATCACCCCCTTTACATTTACCGGGCTACGACTTGCCAGTAACTTGGACACCTGCACCCTGTAGCAAAAGCGAAATTGAGGCTCGTACGAAGAAAGGCGAGACGAGGGAGTCGATGTTCCACGGCCCACCTCTGTTTCCATCTGGGTGGCACCTATCAGCCAATATCCCCTGCGATAATCTTAGGTCAGGCCAACCCCGAGCTCGCTGGTTGATCTTGATTGATTCTGATGTGGCACCAGAATGCCACTATTTACCACACAGGAGAACAAAATGGTCATACTCATGGATTGGGTAACTGACGCAGCTGGCTGGGAATCAACGGTGCGTATTCTCGTGGATAATGGACAAATGTCCGTAGTACCGAAGGCTCGCCAAAAGATTAGAGAACGACTCGCAGCTTTTCGCAAGGAGCATGACGACGCAGAACCATGGTCAGAGTGGGGATTTTCCAAGGAGACTCTTGAATACATAACCCAAGAGCTCGAGTATAAGGCGAAAATCTTCAAGAAGACCGGCCTCGTGGCATTGTATCATGGAGACGTCGTTAAATCTGACGTTGCAATATCAAAAGAGCTCCTGGAAAGCTTGAAAGTCGCTACGATGCCGCTGGAAGCCGATGTACTAGCAAATCGGAAGAAAAAACATCAAGGTGTCGTGAATATCGTGGATCCCGACCTCTACAACGTTCATTTCGGGAAAACCCAAATAATAGAGGATGGCGCCCTGGACAGGGAGTCTTGTCTCTGTCAGATTAGACAAGGATCAGTCATACCACGACCAAGTCATGTGGAATCCTACAGGACGCCTCTGGGATCATATCGAAAATATGGGACGTTTCGCGAAGAGTATCGCACGTATGGTCATGCTCAGTGGCTGCCTTGTGACGTCGATGTATCTGGTGACATTCCGAGGTGAGCCGGTACACATTTGGCTCAAATTGACCTAGTGAAAAGGTTGCATTGACCCTCAGAATCCTTACCTATGTCAACAACCTGCACCCGTTTGATTACGCTCCCCTTTATAATGTCCTCGAGAATATCCTGGCGAAAGTAATTCCGGCTTGGAACATGACTTTGACACCACTTCGGACGTCTGATTTCAAACCTCGGAATCAAATTCGATGCTCCTGATTATGGTGACCTTGCGGAATGGATGAAGGAGCACGGGCCAAAAAAGGAGGACTTTTCAGACAGTCAATATCCTGAGCATGAATTCATGGAAAAATACAAAGAAGTGTGCAAATCGAAGGCCATGGAATTCCTCCAACAGCCTCAGGTCTCCGAAAAATTCAATGAACCTGATTTACCAAGCAACTCCGTCGACTTGAAGGCGGACTACAAGGATCGAGGTCTGCAGATCGTCGTACGCATGAGGAACATCTACCTCACGCCCGAGGAGCCACAGGCCTCCGAACATACGAAATATCAGCTCGAGGGCATACCAGTATGTTGTTTTTGAAGCCTAGAAGGATTCTTAACACCTCACATACCGCCCACAGAACGATCATATTTGTGCGATCGCCAATTATTATTACGATATAGAGAACGTGGATACAGAGGCACGCCTTTCCTTCTCTCAACCAGAGAAAACGAGACCCACTTTCGGAAAAAATGAACAGTGGCATATTAGCCGTTTCGGATGGTTGCGCACGATCTTTGGTGTAGCCCACGAACAGCCCTCCGGAAAAGGGGCAGGGCGCCTGAATATACCTGAAGGACGCCTGATCACTTTTCCGAACCTCCTGTTCCACAGGTACCACCCACTCCGCCTTGTCGACGAGACGAGAAATGGACATTGCAAAATATTGACTTTCCTTCTTGTTGACCCCAATATTCTGATCATCTCGAGTGCTATCGTGCCATGTCAGCAATTCGACTGGTGGTTGAAGGAGGTTACGATGGAGGGTGGAGGCCTCGGAATGTTGCCCTATGAGATTAGGTTGGAGATTAGTGAAGTACATTCCAGCATGGCGTGGGAGGGCTGCGGGCTTAGCGATAAGGCCGCGAGGGAGGAGGATTTAACTATTACAGGCAAGATACCCTCGCATAGAGGGTGACGGTGACGATGATGGCGACGAGGGACCCGTGCTGTAGGCGTCCCATGTACTTGTATGATTCTTTCGTATTGGTGGTTTCCGTTTTCACCCGGTTTCCAACCTTCAGTTTCTGATTCTCTGAGCCACAAAATACCCACTAGTTAAAATTACAAATACCCCACTGCCTCAAGGTACGCCTGAGATGTATCTTACAACTATCTCATTTTGTCAGATTATATTGTCGCAGTTATAGCTCATGAAACATGGGTAAATTAACAAGTCCAAAAAAATGATTTCGGTGGGTAATTAAGCCTTGAGGGCCCTTCCGGCAATCCAAAATCCTTGGATTCAACTTCATGCCATGATCCTGGACCACACTTCCCCCTGGTGTACCGAACTTTATCACTGGCACACTACATTGTCAGATAGGGACAAACTTCGAAGATCCCAGAGTCATAACATAAAAGTCACTGAGGAACGGAAGCCTCGACGACAACATATCCGACAAGGCCGTCCCGTCCGTCATGCAAGCTCGATCGGATACAACTAGCCTTCAAATGAGGCATAACTTGGAAGTGGCGAGCCGAATCTGTACCTGCGCGACCCTTCCTTGTTGTTGTCTCCGTCAGCAGGGATAGAATCGCCTCAGTAAGATAGGTTAGCCTGAGAAAGGTAACATTCTGGAGCTGTGGCGACTGCAAAAGTTCCAGTATCATATCCTCGGACAATTGACACCCTTCCATTTTTAAAGTTCGCAGGTCGCATCCGGATTCCTCAATCATGTCAGATAGTGCCTCTTCCGCCTCGTCATCAGTAGAACATAGATAGTGGTGAATGACAGTGTAGGCTGACGAGCGCGGGGAGGATGAGGCTGTCGTAGAACGGTGTGGCCGATGTCTTAAAATGGAGTGCGAGTCGTTGCAGGACTTTCCGTGCATGATCTTCGGCTTCTTAGGTAGAAATAGGGGCATTGTCGTTCTCGCCTTGAGCAACTGCCTACTTCGAGTGTTTCGAGGTAGGGACAAGAGGCGAGGAGGTCCCAGAACATGCCAGGTGTTATGATCCCATGACAGTTGACGGAAGTCAATTGCCGCCAGGGTATGAGGTGCCAACGCGGTGGGTAGTATTCCCAGTAGACTTCCCGGATTAGGGGGCTCTGGTAGAGGATGGACCAGATGTCGCCGAGTTGTTGGGGAGCGAAATCCCACATTAAAAATGCGGACTCCAGGCGAAGAAAGGAACGGACGTCGATGTCCAGAAGGGGACGGGGGTAGTAATCGTCGAACCAGAGCGCGATTTTTTTCCATCGGGCAGAGTATTGAACAAGTACGGAAACCACTTGGTCTAGCTCTGCTGGGGTCCGTATCCTCAACGAATTCCTTCGTGCCTCCATGATGACTGTAAGTGGGCTTCGACCGGCGCGTTCAAGCCAACACCTGATCAAAGGAATTTGGCGCGGATGTGGTGAATAAAGGACTATGGTAGCCCAAAGGACGGGTGTGGATAGTGTGACTTGGCGCCAACTAGAACAGACACTTCCAAGTATTAAGGGGGTGTTGGTGTTCCTCAGGTTCTGAGTGACTGGCGCTCTCGCGTCATCCTCATCCGGGAAGGCCATGTCAGATTCGGGGTGTTCAAGGTAGAGGATGAATATTGTACGCAGAACCTCCGGGGGTAAGGAAGGACCGCTTGTAAACGTCATCCGAAAGGCCGATGGCCTCCTCAATCCAGGTGGATCTTGGGCGGACAGTAAATCCGGCATTTTGAAGCTGATTCCCCTTAAGCGGTGATAAGTGCGATTTGTTGAAGTACGACGTAGGGGACAGTTCACGAGTTGGGGGTTGGGCCAAAATAGAGGAGTGATTGTAGCATCTTCTGTGGAGATTAGTGAGTTCTTAAAATCTGAAGTAGGTTGCCTTGGAATCCTTGTACCCAGATAGATTTTGATGGGTATCTCGTCACAGGCTTTGGGTGAAGCAAACTTACAATAAAGGTAATGCCCCTCTCATCAACAACAGTTACCGTCCATCACGGAAGTGGGTGAGGGTTGGATGTAACTAGGTACATGCGAGGAAACGTTTGGGGTGCTCGATGAGAGACGAAGAGGAACAAGGTGTCACTGACTCCTTGTTTTGCCAGGGAAGCTGGAATCGGGAATGCCGGCAGTCACTTTTGTTTGCTGGATTGCACCAATCTCTTGGAACAAATGGTGAATCCCAGGACTGTCAAAAAATTCACAGCCTCAGGAAAACCCCAACACAGCATAATTAATCGGCATGTTCCTAGCTTAGGCTAGCTATATTTACAGGACAAGACCGAGGGCTTATCGACGATGTCAAAGGGTGCGGTTCTTCCGCTGGCTGTTCTTGGTGCTCCACGATAGTTTGTGCGTCCCATGCCGAATCTTAGGTATCTAGTTCGAATCTTGGTGGGTGCTGTGAACCTATCAGGCCCTTGGTCTGTCTGGGAATTTGAAGCGGAGCCTGGGCTTGCGCAGCTGAAGAATAAGCGGACAACCCTGGTAAGGTTGGAATCAGCCTTCAAAGTGGAATATATAGGAGTGCATTGTAAAAATGTACCCCATATGATGTCAGAGTAATAAACAGCGTGGGCGACAATTAATTATCAGGGAGCCATAGAACAGAGGGGCACACATCCTTACGGGAAGAAAACCTGCTGTGTTTCCGTTCCTTTATCCCTGCGATATACGGATACAGCATTTTCTATCACCGCGAAGGCTGAGGTCGATGGTCAGCGAGCACCAACATCAACTGAGGTCACTTTGAAAACTAACATACCACAGCAAACCATGTCAACATCCCGCCCCCTGCGAACGGACGCAACCAACTTCGTTCCCTGCTGCATTTTCTCGTATGAACGACAAGAGCCTGGAGCTCCGCCGGAGAATTAACCAAAAAGGAATTCATTCTGTAAGGAATTCGCTTAATCTTTAAGGCGCTTTATCAGCACGGTAATTTTGGAGACGTCACAAAGGCACACTCACGAGAACAGCGCTGTGAACAGGCTCGGCCTGTGCATCGGATCGCAATGCGGGGTGAACTCCTATTGTGGGTTCCGAATTACGGCCTTCCATAGGAGGAACACAATTAGAATTTTGCAAAGAAGTAGACTTATCAGAACGGCGACAACGTATAGACTACGGTTATAGAGGGCGTATACTAGAGCTTGTGTCAAATCGAGCCTTTCGAAGGGCACCCAGAGGTAGAGCTGGCGTACCTCTCAACATCAGATTAATAGTTATTCAAAATTCAACATCCACTCATAGGTTGATGTCGTGAGCAGCAGTCAGAACTGGGCAGATATACTTTGGCGTATGAGGCACATAGTTTCGGATTCTAGATACTGAAAACTATGCTGGCACTGGGGCCAAGGATGTAGCGGTATCGGTATTAAAAGGACGAAGTCAAATTTAGGACGCACCCAGTGGATAAGAAAAGGGGAATAACGAGTGGCGGCATAAAGTATTTTGATAATATTTATCTCACATAAGCAGACTTGCCGGACGGGACTTCACCATCAGGAATTGGTGCCATGAGAAAAATAGGAACATACCTAGACAGCAGCGCTATTTCTTCTTGTAGCTGCCGCATTACGTCCCATGCGCCAGCCAGGATACCGAGACCTGGAAGTATCTTCAGTATCCCGAAGGAAAAGGAGACGACTCGGAACTTACAAGACATAGCGCGTAGTTGATTCATAAGGAACGGTAGAGGGAAAATCCCCGTTTGCGAAAGAGCTTGTTATAAGTCATGCCAACACCCCGGTCCACCACGCCTCAGCATCGCACGTTTAAATTGGATTTCAGCCCACCTCCCATGCAAGACATACAGGCTCGGGGTAAAACGGATATTTTGCTCGTGAAGAGTTACGTGAGAGCCAGGGGATCAAACCTTCATGGATTGTTGGTTGTAATAATTTTGTGGGTGTCACCGCCCCAGCAGAACCAAGTGGTCATGTAGGCTCAAAAGGACTGGGTGAATTCTTTAAGACCGGGTTGACGAAGGGGGGGAGCTGGATGGGTTTGTTTGCCACCCCCCGATTCTAACGCGCAAAGGCAAAGGCAAAGCGCACAATTAGGTCATGCAGAACTATGAAGTGCATAAAAACATGGCAGGAAGCTGTTTTCGAGTGACTGTGTTCACTGGCACCACTGACCAGCCGTCCAGTAATCGTCCGAATTGGATGTTTCGTCAAGGCCCTCACGAGACACGGGCCGAAAGTTCCTGGAGTAAATTCCCATCACGTGCCATAATAACCTGGCCAGCAGCTGTTCACCATGCGCCGCTCTCAACGCCGACAACGATGCGCTTCGGTCTTCCCTCGACGCTCTACGCGCTGTTGGCGACGTTCTTATGGCCACCAGAACAACAAACATCGACCAAACCTCTGACTTTTCACCTTCGACACATCCATGCCACCACCCCAACCAATGAAGTCCTCTTCGCTGATGTGCAGAACCCACAAAGAATCCACGCGCAAGGGCAGGAGTCATACGACCTTCGGATACCGTCTACAAGGTCGCTAAAGGTACCTCGTACCTCTGCAGCCTCCTTCCAGGCTGCACGTAAACATTCAAGGGTGTATGGTGAGTCGGCCATACTGGATTGGTCGGAGGATCAGGTCGAAGGCCCGGACGTGGGTGATAAAGAAGTATTGTTGACTCTCGCAAAGATGACTGCGAACGCGTATGTGGAAGTTGGAGACAAGTACTGGTACGACCTGGGAGGTCGTTGGAACCAGGTAAATCACCGTCACCCTCCTGAACCACCGTAATTGATGTTCCCGTAGTCGTTCCCATTCGGTTGGAACCCTGAAGACGATGGTTTTCGGGGGCATTTATTTGTTTCTGAAGACAACTCAACCGTCATTATCTCAATTAAAGGGACATCCGCCCCTTGGATAGCTGGAGGTACCGGCCCCACAATGAAGAAAGATAAACTCAATGACAACCTGCTGTTCTCTTGTTGCTGTGCGCGCGTTGGTCCAACGTGGAGTACTGTTTGTGGCTGCCACGATAGCGGATACCGCTGCCAGCAGAGCTGCGTTGAAGAGGCTTTGCAGGAGGAGAGTTTATTCTACCCAGTTGGTATCGTACGTTATTCCCCCTGGGTTCCCATGAATGCCGTCGACTTACAACTTATCATAGAACCTCTACAATAACGTCACATACATGTATCCAGATGCCAATATATGGGTTACTGGTGCGTTCCCCGCGGGTTTTCTATATCAGGGCTTCCCTCTGATTGTGTTGAGTAGGACATTCCTTGGGCGGATCTCTTGCCTCCCTCATCGGTTTGACATTTGGCGCCCCAGTTGTCGCGTTTGAAGGTCCAGGCGAAGCTTTGGCAGCTAAGCGGCTACATCTTCCATTCCCAGTGAGTCATGAACTTCCCCGCTGCTGGAATACGGCACCGACCTTATTTTTAGCCATCATTACAACACATAACACATGTTTACCACACTGCTGACGTGCGTCTCTTATCAAAATTCAACTAGTTTCCATATCTCATGCTATTTTAGCCTATTCCGATGGGCACCTGCAACGGAGTTAGTTCCTGGTGCGCGATTGGGGGCTATGCCATGGAGTCAAGATGTCACTTAGGAGAAGTGATACGATACGATACAGTTGGTGACCTGGGGTGGGGCGTATCATTACGGACACATCCTATTGAGGTAGTTGTGCACCAGGTTCTGGGCGTTGATTGGCGAGGTGATGGCGCAGCAACGGATGTCGTGCCCAAACCGAGGAGAGCTGGAGACGTGGAGGGTGAGGATGGTGTTTGCACGGTATATTTTCCCAGCCTCATCCGTGGATTCAGCCTCATGAACCTTCATTGCAGGATTGCTTTAGTTGGGAATTCGGGAACTTTAATTTGACTAAGAGGAAGTGGAAGTGGTAGCGTTACATTCACTTAGATTTCACGACTTCAGGAACACAGTCTATCATACTGACTAATCGCAATATCACCAAAAGCATATCCCTCAACGGCTTGGTTCTGTTACTTTCAGTCATGGAAAAGCCCAACGTTATACCGAAGCTTGTGGTCGTGTTGCTTCCAGGAAGTGGCTTCAGCAAGTCCCGAATCATGCCTCCGCGCAAGGTGACTTTTGTTACTTAAAGCTGCGAGCGTCCAGATGAGCAACTAACACCACCACTTCATCACCATCATCCTCAAGTCTGTCACTTGTAGTTCAATGTTGAGATACTTAATTCGAACATAGAAACAATGAACGATTGTTTTACGAATCAAACTACACCGATAAGATAGGCGCCGCCTACCAAAGAGTCATGATTTATACTTTGACTCGTCACGCTAATCCAACAAGGTTCGAGCGTCCCACGTAGAATCACATGTGTTGAGCTCAAAATCGGGTGAAATTCCAGAAGGTCCACTCTCTTGGCTTTCCTGAACCTCCGGAGCGAAGTTGTGCTTGCGCAACTGGAGGATGAGCCGACACCCCTGTTGAACCTGATATCAATCACAAGATATTAAAAATAAGAGGGTGGCCATTGCGTACGCCACACTGTGCCAAAGTGATGAATAGCCTGTGGCGGTTAGTTGAGAATAAGAAAACCAGACAACAGAGAACACATCTACACACGGGAAGAAGACCTGTTGCGTTTCTGATCCACTATCTCTTCGATATACCGAAACCGCATTTTCAATTATTGCCAAAACTACGAGCCAAGGTCAACTAGCATCACATCCAGGGCCCGAGCACACTTGAAGACTCACACACAATGGCGGACCACGTTATAATCCCCCCACGCCGAATAACCTTAACCAGTCTCTTCGTCTCGGCTGCACCTTCTCGAATAATAGAGGAGAGCTTGGAGCTGCGCCGGAGGATCAAATAAACCGGGACTCCTGTTGTGAGGAACTCTGTTATTCTTTGCGATGCTTTATCAGGGGCATACTGTTCGTATTGTTAATTTGGACTCACGAGTACAGGACTGTGCTCAGACTCTGCCTGAAAAGCGGATCACAAGAGGGTGAGAACCGTTGCTGTGGATTCTGGATCACCCCCTTCCACACGAGTAGTACGACTAGGATTTTGCAAACGAGTAAAAATATCAGAGTGAAGATGACGCATAGGCTGCGGTTGTAGAGGGCATAAGCTGAAACGTAAATCAAGTTTCTGAGAAAGAAGATGAAGGTAGATACACAAACCTCTCAGCATTAAATTTATGACAAGCAAGGACGCCATCCATTCACAACACGATACCGAGAATAGCAGCCAATATTGGCATATATGTGGCGGCGGATGAGGTATATAATTCCGGACAGTTGACGCGAAGAAAATACAGCCACTAGCACCAGGAAGGCTAAGTTATGAATACGCCAAAGGATGAAAAGGAGCTGCGCGTTCACCTTTGGATAAGAAAAGGCGAATACCGCGTGACGACGTAGAGTACCTTGACGATGTTGACCTCACATGATGAACTTGAGGAGACAATTCCGTTGTCAGGAAATATTCGCCCATTGTTATATGAGATCATACCCAGAAAGAAACGTCAACTCGTCCTTAAAGTGACACAAAAGATCCCACACACCAGTTATAACCCCAAGACCTGAAAACACTCTGAGTTGTTGAGAAGAGAAGAGGACGATACGGAGCTAACAAGACATGATCCACAACCGGTCCATAGCGGGCACTTGGAGGAGACCATAGTTATGAAGGTCTTGCTATTAATGCTGACGGCTTTTGGCAGGTGTGGAGCTTACAGGGTCCAGCACAGATGTTGGGCAGTAGATTTTTGTTTCGACCCTATTTTTGCACTCAAATTATGTAGGCTCAGAAGGTGGATTTGTATCAGGAGTCTTACGTTTCGCAACGCACCAAGGCAATTGAATCTCTATGACTGGGCTATTCCGGCTGATATCAACATCCGAAGCATCACATCCGTCCCCCGACGCAGCTTCCCTGAAACGACCGACAAAGCGGTAGTGATTACCGACCTGGTTATACCTCTTACGAATACTGCAGATCACGTTCACCTCGAAATAGGATGTAAGCCCGGCGTAATTTGCTGTCTGTTTCTTGCACCTTTTTTGCACCATTAGAAGAAACGGCGGGTGAGCGAATGATTCAGTGCTTATTCATGGAGGTGCAAGCACGCCGATGTGAACTAATGACCACAGCCGGGCTTTCGCTGCCTTCGGACAGCCTATGCATCTACCAACACAAGCCGGATTTCGTAAGCCCAGTGAAAGTCGGACATCCTTCGATATCAATACACTTTTCTCCCGTGTGAGTAATTTGTTATCGGGGAAGATCAATATTTGCTAACATTCCTTTATCAGCATCAGAGTGTCCAGGGTTCTGAAATAGGGAAAGTCAGTCGTGGAATCTTGACTGCAGTCATAAGTATATAGCAGTCTTTGGTCTTTGGTGCCTGAACTCGTCCCACCATGCACCAGCCCCGACGCGGCCTCGGGCCAGACCGCAACCTCTATTATGCCGGCTTAGGATCCACTTACAAATTGTGGGCGGCCACTGACCCTAAACGCTGGTATGTCCGATATGTTTCGTGGCCTTGCTGAACAGCTCGTCGGGGTATATCAAGCCAGTAACCGAGTGTGAGCTTCCACCATACCGAGGGTCAGCCATAATACAACGTGTCTAAAGTCCATGTAGCAAAAAGATACTAGTATGATGTGGCACGAGAGGGGACAGACACGTGTACTTCGGCCAGTTTTTTCAGGGATGAAGTATAGCAACGACTTGGAGACCTATAGATGTCTTAATGCATTCACTTTCGGAGGATTTTCGTTCCAATAACCCGTACAACGCTATAGCCAGACCGCGACAGGGATGCGATCAATTGCTGAAAACAAAGGGCCGGCCGTGTTTCGTCTTCAGGTCTGCCGGACGAGCTCGGGGCTTTGGGCCTCAGCAAAGCTTGAGTCAATGCGAGGAGCACACCTGCGGAAGCCCTCTACCAGCGCGATCAGCGTGATCCTTGGAGTACCTATTCTTGGGTGACCCCTTGCCGAGCGGCGGCCACAAGTCAGTCAAGCTACTATTACTAGTTAGTATAGCAACTACAATATGGTCCGTGACCCTGATCCAGGATCCACTCGATAAACAGCGGGAAACCCAGATCTGGCCGTTATCAGTGCATCGGAATGAAGTCAACTCGGAGTCATTAATAGCTGTAAGGAAGGGAACGTCGACCTGATGGGAATTAATGAGAGTATGTCCCTCGATATTGACGACAAGAAAGCGAAAATCTTCATTGTGCTCGAAACCTCCCGACAAGTTGAACGAATCGCTCAGTCCCCAAGACAAATCCCTGACGTCAGTGTTTTGTGAGTGCGACATTCACCAAGTTCTGCTCAACCATTGTTCTATGCGGTGTCCTCAGAAGTGGGTAAAAGGAGATCACATACATCATCCACTCGAACGGTCATTACTCGCGGGACAATCGATGAAATTGTAACTACTACCAGCCTTGCTGCTATTATTACGTGCATGCAACGAACCCACCCGGTCTCTGAGCACCAGTATGCGTCATGCAACCTAATATTAGTTAGTAAGAGACCAAAAACAAGTGGATAAAACGGCAGAAAAGAAGGATGGCACATACCACAGAAGGTTGTCGTTCCGTTAAGGTAGACGACCCTATCCGCGCCCGGACGACCCGAAACGTGTGGGGTCCCCTGCTTCAAGGGAAACTCGATAAAGGTACCTCCGCTACACTGAGGGAATTGGAGTCCTTCCCTGTTTCCGAAACGGTGGGGGTATGCGCCGCTATACGTGGAGGCGTCAATCCAGTGGTTTCCAGGTGGAAATTGACTGAGCACTTACCCGAATGTCGTGGGACTTGGGTTCACCGCGTTACCTTGGTTTATTGCCTTGCTAATATCACTTTGGGAATAGACCTTGGCTGGATGGACAGGGCGATCAGTAGCTTGTAGTGGTACGTGATGATGGACGGAGCGGTAATTACTTACGACCACAAGTACACGCAGCCCCAGGAACTTGGGAAGAAGACGCTTGTTGGGAGGTTGTGGTTGATGTGGTTGCTGGTTTGCTCGTAGCCGTTGATTCAGCGGCACTTGCTGGTGCACTGGTGTTTGCGGGTTCTACGGTGCTTGCTGGTTTGCACTCGTGGCCACAGGCTCTGTGGCGCCTACCAGGGGTACTCGTAGCCGCGGATCCACTGGTAATTGTTGGTGTACCCAAAGCAGATCCCACTGGCACCCTCTGTGCTGCTCGTCGCCTGCAAGTGTGCTTCATGCTGGCTTCAGGTGGTAGCCGACACGTTCTTCGTAGCCACTGTTTTGCTTGTACCTTCTTTGTCTGTCACCACCGAGTTGCTGGCGCTCGCAAGTGTGTTGGTAGCTGTGGGCTTGTCCGTAGCTGCATGTTTGTCTGTGGTCGTAGAATTGCCTGTCAGCTGCAGGCTTACTGGTGACCACAGAATTGTCGGTATTGACAGGTTTGTCGGCAGCCACTTTGCTGGTCAACGCAGATGATTTGCTGGTACTCGCAGATTTGATGGTATCTGCAGATTTACTAGGATCCGCGGGTTTGCTGGTAGCCACAGGTTTGCCGGTAATTACTGGTTTGCTAGCCGATGCGGGTTCGCTGGTAGCCCCGTTTTCCTTCGTAGTTGGTACAAGTTTGCTGGTATTTGCCGGCTCTGTCGGTAGTCGCGGGTTCGCCTGTGGCCGTAGACTTGCTGATATTTGTAGGTTTAACGGTAGCCGCGGGCTTGCTGATATTTGTGGGTTTATTCGTAGCCTCGGTCTTGCTGGTAGCCGCTGGCTTCCTGGTTTTCACAAGTTTACTGGTAGCCGTAGCCGCAGGTTTTCTCGTGTTTGCGGGTTTGTTGGTAGCCGCAGGTTTGCGAGTTGTCACTGCTGCCTTGGTGGTCACCCGTGTAGCGGCGGTCTGTTGTTTCGGCTTTGCAGGTTTTCGGGGTAGTGGCTGGTTTCGGGACTACCGGTTTCGTGACTACAGGCTTCGGGACCGCTGGTTTCGGAGCTGCTGGCTTCGGGGCTACGGGTTTCGGCGTTACAGGTTTCGGCTTCGGCCTCGACTTGGCGAGAGACGAGGAACCAGCCTTACGCTAGGTAGCGAGTAAAAGGATTTATATGTGAGGTTTAAATACGACGGTGAGATTGTGGGCTCACTGCTGGGAGGCCGGAGACGATATCACTGGAGCTCAGAGTTAATAGAAGGATTAAAGTAGTTAGGATTCGCATTTTGGCGGATTGCGAAGAAAGTGAGTGGGGTAAAGGAGTAAGATTATAATATGGTCCTCGAAATTATTCAAAAGTGAAAGCTGAGAAAGGTCAAAGGGAGGTTGCGCCGGGCACTAAAGACCCCCCACTATAATCCCAGACCTTTTATATGTTTCTGAGTGGATGATATAAATCCTTTATGTCAATAAATCTGAGGATCTACGCCAGTCGCACTGGGGATGTTGTTGAGAGTAGATTAAAGTCAAAACACGCTCCAAGCGATTCTAGAGGATATCGATCTAGCACCATGCCTAGCCAAAGTTCGTGCAAACAGACATGTCGGTTTCGTTATGACCAGCCCCTTTCCTAAAGTTAGTAACGTATCCACCATAGTCATCTCCTTGGTGACGATGTAAGTCATAATGTTACGATGTTAGGGTGAGGATTCTTGTCATGAGGAGAGACTCAGATAATCTGGGCAGAATCAAAGTTTCCGCCGTGAGGTGTTGGATCCAACGATGCGGGCTTCCCTGTCCTGCACGTCCCTCGGAGTTGGACGGTTTGTGTTTATGCAGGCCAGTCATATTTTTGAGCCTATCACCAAGATTGAATAATTGCTATGAAATGATACTGTCACGGTGCATTGATTAGCATCAGAAGTGTCCACGTTATTTGATGAGCATAGCAGAGAGAACCATCCATCATAAAGTGGAGATCATTGATTGCTTACAGACACAAACCCGTTGAAAGGTATTAAGCGTGGAAGTTGGGGCTGCCAAGAACCTTAGCATATTAGGGATCAGGGAACAAGCTTGGGTGGTAACGGCCAAATAAAGATGCACCCTCGTCGCGCCGCCTTTGTTCTACTACAGGGTTGGTTGTTTGTCATCGTAAGCCGTTGGTATTTTAGCAGTGGGCGCTAATTATCACAGTAAGTCCCAAAAGCAGGGAATATGACCGGAGAAAACCCTCAGCCCGTAAATATTAAAGAAAAAATAATTACATCTCTACCGCAGTCCCCAAAGTGCTTTCTTCCTGCTTCGCCTTTTCCCTTGCCAACCTGCCTTTACCTCTCGCCAAATCAACGTCGCGCCACATCATCCTTGCCTCCTTGAAAACCTTCAATCCCTCATCGTACAGCTCCTCAAACTTCTTCACCTCTTTATCCCAATCCCCAGGCCGGTCACGAATCACTTCACGAACCCCAGCAAAGAAATGGTCGAGGACGGCTAGGTTGTGCATGACGAGTAGAGCGTGCGCGGACATTTCGTGGGTGTGTAGGAGGTGATGGACATACGCGCGTGTGAAGCTTGGTTTGATTTTTACTTCAGCTCCTTGGGAGGGGGAAGACTCGCCAGTATAGGGAGGATCATCGACACCGTGGTAGATTCGCGTAGAAGGCGCTATGGGAGCACAAGCATTGCATGTACAAGGTGTAGAACCGAAAGCAGAAAAGTCATGCACGTAAGAGTTGTTGTATAGATTACGGCCGATATCCAGTTTACCGTTGCCCCGTGATTCGAGGGTAGAGTGTGATGGCGGGGAAGGCGCTGGAAAGGTGAAGTCGAGAGCTACACCAATATCTCCTGCGCGTTGCGCCCAGTGAGCGTCGAAGATGTCAATGCCGACGGAGGTGATCAGACGGAGAATTTCATGGGGTGTTTGGACCGTATTTACGAGTCTGAGCTTCGTAGTTGGTAGAGGATCGAGAGAGGTATGAAGAAGGGGGGACAGTTGATCTGTATGGGAAGGTATGACAGGATCAAGGTTGAGTTCGGATGGCGAAGTTGGCGCTGAGGCTTGCATTGAGGGTGGTGTAGGAGGAATAGACTCGATTGGTGGATACAATGAGTCTTGATGCTTCCTCTCAGCTGCATCCAGGGATAACCGGATAGGGACAAGATCAAAGGTATAACCAATTACACCTTGATCAAGGGTTTGGAGGGGTTTAATAGTGTCGGCGTCGGGGCCAAAAAGCTTCTCAACAAGGCTTTCTGCGAAGGCTCTGCGAGCCGGAACGCTGGCCCCACCAGCCATGTGTACAAGGACATTGGGTTTGTAGCCATCACTGGAGGACGGCGCGAGGGTACTTAGCAAGCCAAGATGCCGAGCGCTCAATGCTCTTTGTGAGACGCTTCTGGGAGTAAGGAGGATTTGTGAAGGGTGTGTCAGATAAGGCGAAGACAATATCCGGCTTGCATGAATAGACATAGGATTTCCATTCGGCCGGAGTTACCTAAAGACGTTAAGTATAGCCGAAGTCTCAGATCGGTGTCCTGGAATACCTTGCGTACACCTCGTAAACTGTACGCGGAAACATGGGCGTTTCCGTTTGGCGGCATTTCTCTTCCATCTGCTGGATCTCTCACTTGTCATTGACACTATATGCTGTGCCAACGAATACCCGAAGAACGTGTGCAATGGATTTTGGCCGTTCACGAGTGTGGGTACTGGAGGAAGTACATCCAAACTGAGTCCAATTATAACAACGTTTGAGTAGAATGACTTACCAGAGAAAATAGTTCACTTACAAGCTTTCAAAGGGCAGGTTAACCCAGCGGATACCACTGGATCCATAATGATCACGCGAGAGATGTGGAATAACTCCTCGCGAAGTTGACGTGAGAAAATTTGGCGTCTGTATTTGAACTTCGTTTTGCTCGTTGCGTTTGAGGAGGACACTACCAAGGCGAGGCCCATAACGCGTTGTAGATGGAGTTAAAAGAGAAAAGGACAGACCGGGAACTGAAGAAATTCCCGACATGTTATGACATGACAGAACAGCAGGGACAATGTTTGTTTGGTGGAACTGGGCCACTCAGACCATCAAAACTCACCTGCCAAATACGGACGCTCTGTGGTTCCTCCAACCTATCCGATAAGTCCATGTGGTTTTGTTGCTTTGTTGTCATACCGGCTAAAAAACTGCTTTCTACAATATGGCATCCCCTACACTTACATCGATACATCCGCATGTTACATCGACCTAGACCTGATTCAAAATGTTCCAGCCCACGCTCGTCTATCGTTGAATTCTGACAAAAACAAGAGGAAGGAACCCCGTGAAAGCCCGAAATAAAGTCATTCGCCCACCTGGATTTCCCACATTTGACACTCTTGGCGTTTCTCCTTGGTTCTCGGGTGAGAGCCCATGCAACTGTTAGTGTCCGTCTGGGACCGTCTTCGAATCTTTCTCTTCCTGTCCCCATTGCTTCCCCGGTTATTGCCTCGTTTTAAACATCGACCACTCTGCGACACAGATGGAATATCGTGTGTTACATTGCCTCCAGCCCCAGGCGGTTCGCCCGTCAAGATATCTCTCATTCCGACGTCATGAGCTCCAGCCCATTTTCTCTCCCATTCTCTTTCTGCATCGTATTCTTCAACCTTCTCAACATGGTTGATGCTCGGACAATCAAACATCAAGCCTTTCCGACTAATTCTGGAACCCACTCCTCTCGCCGCTTTTGTTTTAGTGCCTCTTTTTTGGCGTAGCTTTTACGTTAGGGGCTTTATCCTGCCCTTGGAAAACTCGGAAATGAGGGGAAACCCTTACCCTCTTACCGCAAAGGGGCACCGACACCCTTACTTTACTGGAAAACTCTACTTTTTCATTCTTTTTTTCACGTTCCTCAGCCTCATCGCTTACTACGCTCTTTCCTGCTGTCAGCCATCGTTTACACCCTCAATCAATCAAAGGTAGATGTGAAAGTGCTTTCTCCAGCTTTCATTGCCGCTAGGAATGCTATGCTTCCACTTTCGCACTGGTTCACCGTTTGCATGCTGTTGGTTCTACTGTTCCAGAGAGAAAGGCTGGCAAGGAAGGAAGGATCTTCACGGCGGTACCTTTACAAGTCCATTTTTGACTTGGTACTCCTGGCAACACATCTTTCCGTCCTCATCGCTGGCAGCTCCCTCCTAACTACCAAACGATTCAATACCAAACAAGTTCAAGAACTTAATCGGCTCGGCCAAACGCTCATTGCGTTTCAAGTAATTCTTACACTCGACGTTGTCGTCTCCGCGGTTTGGATGTGGATGAAACACAGGACTAAGTCTATACCTGATTCTGTGTGTCTTTTCCCTCAGCCTACTCTACGAATCTTCTGACACTGGGCAATAGATCGTGATAGGACAGGTCGTCAAATTCATCGTGCCTTTTCTTATCGTCCAAGAGATATATGAGATCGTGGAGTGCGCTTTGAGTTACGCTCTATCTGTGCAGGTCATTCTTCGGACCGCCTCGAGTGTGCTCTTCCTGTCGCGGATGATTGTTTTCGGCTTGACAAATCTTATGATCTTATGGTTTGCAGTCATAAACACTCACATTTCATGACTGCCAGTTCGGTACAGGATGCCTAGCGTATAGGTAGCACTGCGATGATTAATTAGGATAAACTTCTCGCCCAACTTCTGTTCTTTGTAACACAGACTGTGAAGGACCAAACTTGATATACTGAATAAGCAAGCAAGAAACTCCGGAAGCAGACACGATAGAGAAGCGCAGCCCTGAAGTTTAATTTCCTTCCAGATATCTGACAGACCCTCCTCGGAATTGGGCGATCAAGTCCATGACTAAATACACGCTACAACATAGAGCTATTACACTCGAATGCGGCGAAGCGAGCGGGGAGTATTAATAAACATTATTTGAATCGATAACTTTACCCAAATAACGAAGGGAGACCTTGAAAGAGGCTGGACGTGATCTGCAAAGCTTTCGCAGGGAAGGGCGAACGAATTCCATCTGATCATATACGTTCGTATTCGTGGCAACCCCCATGTACCTCGTAGTGGATATCTAGTCTGAGAAGGCGTGGTAGAATTGAGGGACGAGGCGGAGAAGCAAGTCGTAAAGCGGCAATAATCTCGTTGGAAGCGCAGTCAATGCCTAGGTGTTTCAGATTCTGGAGCTCCTTGAGATGAAAAATGCCGATGAGGAGATCGTCGGGCATGGTCTGGTCGAGGATCGTGAGTGACTCCAGCCCCGAGGAACTTGAGGACCACCTCAGCAGTTTGGATAATGCAAATGCAACTGTAGCGGGGCGTTCGCCGTGGCTAAGGGAGGCCCGTGCGACGCGAAGAGTGGTCAACCTCGGGAGTACGAGGTTGCGATAGAATAGTATGGGCGAGGACTTGAATTCGACATCCAGTATTTCCAGAGTGTTGTGGGTTATGGGGGAGAGTGCGTCAGGGTGCAAAGGATCTTTGATTGAGATTCCTCGGGCCAAGAGACGACGAAGTTTCGGTGAAGCCTTCAGCAGGGACCAGAGGTCAGATTGTGTTATGCTACCCTCACATTCGACGCTCGTTAGCTGATTCCATGTATGAAGAGCCAGTGGAGGCGGGATATTGAGAGTATTCCAAGCGACACGAGAGAGGCAAGGGGCCTGGTAAATGACAGACCAAACCCGATTGAGTGCGGCACGTTGAGCAGCCCAAGGAGGGAATTCGATATAGACGTCCTTCCAAGCATTGAAGCTGAAGCGGATCCAGCTTGAACAACGCGTCTTGAAATTCTGTGCACCGAAATTCGAGATGTAGGTCTTGCCAACGTGACGAGTACTGGATGAGCGCGGACAAGACTTCTTCGGTAGCTTCTTCCAATTCATGAGGTGCGCAGCGGACGTCCAGCTGGATAAGTTGAACGCTCGCGCGTTGGGCGCGGCTCAGCCACGACTTGACAGCGTAGCTCTGCTTATAAAGAGGGCCCACAATACAAATTGAACTCCAGAGTGAGGGGATCGAGAACATGACGGCACGCCAGTATGTACAGACTTGAGTGAGGACAAAGGGGTTGAGCTGTTGCGAGATATTATTGTAGATCCCGGGTTCTAGCGGTCCATCTAGTTTGTAGACCACAGGGCTTGAATCGAAGTAAAGTTCGAAGATCTCCCTCAAAATCTCGAAAGGCAAACGATTTACGGCTCTTCCACCCAAACCCTTCGCGTGCATCCTTTGCTGAATCTTCATATATCTCCGAGGCTCCGAAGGTGGATACAGCGGTGGGTGTATCATTTCGACATCGGGAATATCTGCATACGTGTGAAGAGGTAAGGACCTTGACATTGATGAGACGAAACTATCAAAAGTTGGGAGTTAATGAGGGACGGGTATAGGATACCATAAACCGTCGGGCTTACTTCGCAATCTGAAGTTCTGGGTGTTATCGAGGAGTAAATGAAAGCCTCCGGATATATGTCTCATCGGTTGCCTTGGAAGCATTGTATTTCGCGAGGATAAGAGTCCTTTATGACTTTTGTGCGCTTTTACCAACCTTGTATCCAGTAATTGATACCGAGGAGACTAGTTTCAATGTTTTGGGGTGTGGTGGTCGATACTGCTCAGAGCCGCCCGTTCGGACCTGTCAGGGCTTCTAGGTACAAACGACGTAGATTGTGGTTGTGGGTGGCCAGTAGAGGTTGAGCTATTTCACTCTCCATCGTAACCTTGTGGAAAGCAGTTACCTAGTGCCCCAACTGGCAATAATGGGGATGCCACATGATTTGTTGTGGGAGTCAATTCAATTTCATTCAGGGCAGAGGAGATGCGGATAGACCCGAGAACATATCTCCCACGATACTTTTCGCTAAATTGCCGGCTTACCTCATCCTGTTTGTGCACGCTCCCCCACGGCTGACTACGACCAACTATCAAATCACCTTCTCCCTGGAGAGCATACACGAACTTGCGATCATATAATATTCTTCGGTCTTATGGAGAACCACAACCGGCGATTCTCTCTGGACGTCGACCTCACTTGGTGATGTATCTCGCCTATTTTCGACGAAATCACTTCCCCAAACCTGCGTGGAGATCGAGGTAGAGGGAAAAAAACTATAAATACTCCCTCATCCTACTAGATTTTCTCAAAGTGCCTGGCGCATTTTCTAATATATTCTACAACAACTTCAAGGGCTTGTCCTGGTATTTCATCCCGTAGTCTTCACATAAACTTTCGCTATGCAAATCAAACTTCCTGGCTTTGTCTTTCTGGCAACTTTGACCTCCGTTGGCATCGACGCTCGTTATAGTGCCTTTCATGGTTTCGGAGATCTAGAGGCCCGGGAATTTGGTGACCTTGATGCTCGCGGCTTTGGTGAGTTTGAGATTTGGGATCTTAAATCTTTGCTGCAGGAAACACCCCCTCCGACCGCCCACCCGCGAACCCAAATCCCAGAAGGGTAAGCTCCCTCCACCAACCGAGCCACAGAAGCCTATTGGCCCTCAGCGCAGGCTCAAAACTCCTGGTGCTGGGCAAGTAAGCCTACCCCTTATGACCTTATTCATAACAATAACCTTTGACACTTGGATAGTTGTAGCCTCCTGCGCCCCCCGCACCAGCTCCGAACGGCGATGACGGGTAAGCTCTTGCTCGCCGCGGAAAGACTGATAAGCTGAAATCTGTACCGAAGCCGGCACATAAACCTGCCCCAAACCTCCACACAAACCTATACCAAATGAACATAAGCCGTCCCCTCGTCCAACCTCCCGGTCATTGAAATAGTAATTTCGCGTCGTTCCCCACTTCGAAATTTTTTACTTACTGGCCAAAAACCAGACCCCGGATCACATTGGAATTCCACTTCCATCTCTCCCTCTATCAGGTGCACCGGCTTCGGTGCCAATTGCGAGCAATATCGCCACCCCTGCTCTCAAACGGGGAGGGGTGGTCCGGGGGTTGAAAGGATGTAGGACCCAATCTCACACAGTGTATAGTTATTTTTCATCGTGGTAATCAGTTGAAATTTAACGAGTCAATTAGCAGACTAAAAAATTCTTCGTGAGGGATTGGAGGACGCAGCGAACAAGTCGTCTACTGCAAACAGCGAAAATCGCCCGCCATCCGACACTCACCGCCAGGTAATAAGGCCCCGGTGGACTTTTATTCGGCTTGGAGCGACCCGAAGCCAAGGGTAGCACAAATCGAGTACCACTGGCCTCAATGGACCTAAAGAAGATGTTAATTATACGTGGGATTATATTTCCACGAAGTTGATTTGTTAAATTCGGAACAAGTGATGGAATTACGTTGAAGATAAGGAATTTCAATTCGCTGGGCCATCCAGCAAATATGAAGTGGACCCAGAACTAAATAGCGTCATGTTCACGATGTTCCTCTTCCGGATTTGCCCTCCGTCCTTATTTCGGCGTCGTTTCCAAGAATGTACAAATCTTCCTCCGCTCAGTCACGACAGGTTCCTCTTCCACACACTCACGAGCGTTGGAAGGCATCTTCACACATAAAACTATTTCACATCGGTGTGGAAGTCGCGCGATTTAATTACTGTTACGAAAAGTTGTGGATGTTTCGGTAGAACCCGGAGCAACAGTCATAAAAGCAGCCTGCGACTTGGGAGGGGTTTCTCCACTGTTCCTCCCCCTTCCTCCTGTCACTTTCTCATGGCCTCTGAGGAAACTCCCCTGCTATCGGGCGAACCATCCTATTATCGGGCCCGAATACGTCTATGAGCGCTTCTCGCCGGGCTACAAGAAATTCATCCTAGCCATCGTTGCATGGTGTGGTCTAATGCCGCGTACGCCCCCACCACACATAATATGACACTAAGCTAATCTCAGACTATAGCTTTTATATCCGGGACGTTTCTTCCCTCAATACCACAAATCGCAAAGGATCTGAACACCAGCGGGCAGAGTGTTAAGTGAGTTAAATGACTTTTTCTTTCAAGGAAATACACTCTTGACGACATGAAAGCTTCGCTGTTAGCCTGTCTGTTTTCGCTACTTCTATAGGCTCTTTGACTGCAGCCGCCTACTCAACATTCTGTAGGTGGTCACAAAGTCTCATAACGATCACTCATCGAATCACCCTAGATGGCCGTAGACCAGTCTACCTCGTTGCGCTCCCGTTTTCTATTCTGGGTTCAGTTGGCGTCGCATCTGCTCACAACATGCCTGAGCTCTTGTTTTGGAGGTTTTGGCAAACGATCGGTGCTTCGCCTGGACTAGGCTGTCGGTGCTGGGGTGGTAGGGGATATTTACAAGCTGGAAGAAAGGGGTATGGCAATGGGAATATTCTTTGCCGTACGCCTCATATGGTTCTGAAATATTGATGAAACTGAATTTAACCAGGCAACCCTTCTTGGCCCTGCTTTGGCTCCTCCGATTGGAGGTCAGAATGCTAATTTCAAAATCACGCAATGGTTCTGACGTTGGCGCTATCAGGATTCGCCGCCCACTATGCATCTTGGAGGGCGATGCAATTTTTTATCGGAATTTTCAGTTTGATCGCATTCGTAATTATGCTAATGGGTTTTCCGGAGACGACTCACCCCGGTGCGCGGGGCATCGACAAATTGCGACAATCTGGTTTCGTTGGCCGGCGTTGGTTCCCTGTATTCGTTAACCCTCTCAAAGCGCTCAACTTATTACGCAGTCCTAACTTGCTTGGCCTAGTACGTTCTAATTCGGTACCAAGACCACCAAGACCTTATTCACCTGCGCTTAGACACTCGCTGGTTTCTTCATTCTTCTCACTGATTACGGTACTTCCTCCGCCACCTTTCGTCGCACATGGAAAAACTGATGAAATAACTAGTCCTCCTCATTCCATTGGCATTCACAATTGTAAGCTGGTGCATAGTTATAAATCGCCGAGTGTTGATTTTATGACAGGGAAAGCGATATAATCTTGACAACGAAGCCTTAGTTGGTGCTTGTTTCTTGCCATGCGGTCTTGGCAACATGGGTAAGGTCTTCCTTTACACCAAACTTACCCCATTTTCTCACGTCATTTTTCAAAGTCGGCGCCCCTATCGCAGGGCGCATCTCTGACAGAATCGTCATCCGCTGGAAAGAGAAGCGGGGCGGAGTGTGGTACCCCGAGGACCGCTTGAGGGCGACTTTATCAGGAGCTCTTATACTCGTACCTTTATCCGTCCTCGGTTGTGGCTTGGTCACCGAATATATTGAGGGCCATACTGGCCTGGTATTAAACCTGGTCCTTCTCTTTGTCAATGGACTTGGTGTAGGTCGACGTTTTCAACTCACCAGACACCAGCTTAGTCCTCCGGAATAGGTTGATATCGTTTTAGGCCCGTGTGCTGCCTATGTCGTCGACATTATGCACTCTAGAAGTGCCGAAGCTATGGCCTCTAACAAGTGAGCAAACACGTAGAGGAGCATGCCCCATTTGACATTGGGCAGTGGCTTCCGTGCATTCCTTTTAACGTTCGCAATCGCCGGAATTCTCCCTATGATTAACACCTATGGCATTGTGGCAACCAATGCCCTTTCGGCCATCTTGGCCTGGGTTGGTTGTTTGTGAGTTAACTTCTGATGGTCCACCTCAAGATCCTGAATGATTAAACTTGCTATAATTAGAATCCTGGTGGTTACGATTCGCTTCGGTGATAGGATGAGAGCTTGGATCGACGTTGGGTATTCAGTTGCTGAAAATAATTAAAAGGTGATGATGCCGGTATAAATGTTGGGTCTCGCATTCCGGATTCATTCAACAACCTCATGTGAAAGGCGCGATTTCCCTTGATTGCCCCAAACCTAGATCTTGTTTTTCTGCTCCCATCGCTGCCACTGCTAGTGTACCTTCCCCAGGGCCTATAGCAAACATGAAGGGGTAGGGGAGGTCGGGAATAAGGGTACGAAAGGGTTGAGTGGGGTGCGACGGCGGTACGTCCGATGCTTGCAAATTTGATCCGGAATTTCTTAGTCAAGGGGGAACGATCGATGAGTTTTTGAGTTAGATTTCTTGATCATCGTTAACGGATACGAACGGTACCCTCTGTGAAGTGGCATAGTGGGGTGGGAGGAGGACAAGAATGTGGTACTTTACAGCGCAAGGTGCCATCCGATCCACCACACAAATGATCTAGTGAGAACCCACCTCTTTGCCTGTCTCGTCGCTGCTTGACTTGCTACCCAGAGATAAATCCTCTATCTCTGCCTCTCGAGCCCTCATTTCGACAAAGCCCTCAACGTTATTTGATTGATGATTAGCCATCTCTATTGAGAGGTGGCAACGCCTCTATTCCACTAACTTTAGCTCGTGACCCGATTCTCGGCTTTTGGGCGTTTGAGACTTCTAATCCTTGGATCCAACAGTTGACGGGTGCGGCCGTGCTCGCGTTTTATCATTCGGTGATATGTTAAACGTTCTTTGTAATCTCGTGGTTACGTGAAAAGGTTTGGAAAACATAGCGAACCAACTTGGACTTGCGCCCATTGCGAAAAGCCTGCAATTCAACATGTGCTGCCAGGCCTTGTGTCCAAACGATAGTTGACCGTTCTGAAGCACGAACTGGCACCAATGTCCTTCCTTCGACCTGAAAGAAGACGTTGATCATAACTGGGGTTAATTTGTGAAACTAACCAGTTTGGCAAAGCGAGGAAGTCACATCGAGATCAGAAATTGCCGACCCATCAGGAAACTCGGAAGTGGGCCCGAAAAATGATATCATATGACGTCCCACCAAAACATGTTTTGTTCTCCACACTTTCCCTACATCCCCTTCAATAAGTATCAATGCTCGTCAATGTCTGTCTTTCGCATCATTCCTAGTAATGTGCAATTCTTTCACCACGGGGACATAAAATGAATGGCACGCGAGGGTCGTTCATCCACACGACCGCGACGAGAAGCAGGAAGGACCTTTCAAACATAAAAATACTTGACATTCGGTATGGGGGTATTGCGGATCTAAATACCCGGCTCGATTCTGAAGCGAAGAATATAGCGACGCCCTCGGAAACTTGATCGTCCACATCTCCCAGCTGAGCCTTTCCCTCCTTTGTGCTATTGCCTTGTCATGGCCTCTGAGGAAACGCCTTTGCTGTCGGACGGCTCGCCCATTGTCAAGCATGAACTCGTCTATGAGCGATTTTCACCGGGTTACAAGAAATTCATTCTGGTTCTTGTCGGGTGGTGTGGTCTGATGCCGCGTATGTTTTCCCCGACAACAATACGTTGCCTCGTTAATTTTCGTCCTATAGTCTTTATATCTGGGACATTTTATCCTTCAATACCACAAATCGCGAAGGACCTAAATACCAGCGGGCAGAATGTTAGGTGAGTGAAGTGTCAACTCTCTCGAACAAGCTCCCACTCAAGCCACGATACAAAAGCTTCGCCGTCAGCTTGTCCGTTTTCGCCACCTCTATTGGTGCCTTGACAGCAGCCGCCTACTCAACATTCTGTAAGACAAAGCACATTTCCAAGGGTATTCATTCATCGGGTCACCCTAGATGGGCGGAGGCCAGTCTACCTCATTGCACTTCCATTCTCTATCGTGGGGTCGATTGGTGTTGCAGGTGCTCAAAATATGCCCGAACTTTTGTTTTGGAGGTTCTGGCAAACGTTCGGTGCTTCACCCGGGCTAGCCGTCGGTGCTGGAGTGGTGGGGGATATTTATAAGTTGGAAGAGAGGGGTACAGCTATGGGAATATTCTTTGGTGTACGCTCTGTCTTGGCTTTGAGATACCGACGAACTAATTTTTGTTCAGGCAATCCTACTTGGCCCCGCGTTGGCTCCTCCAGTTGGAGGTCAGGATGATGTCTCAAACCAGACTTGTTGATACTGACATTAATATCTCAGGATTCGCTGCCCACTATGCTTCTTGGCGGGTGATGCAATTCTGTCTCGGGATCTTCGGTTTAGTTGCGTTCGTAATTATGCTAGTGGGTTTCCCGGAGACGAGTCATCCTGGTGCACTGGGCATTGACAAATTACGACAATCCGGTTTCATCGGCCGTCGTTGGTTCCCCGTATTCGTTAATCCGCTTAAACCCCTCAACCTATTGCGCAGTCCTAACATATTTAGTGTCGGTATGTTCCAAAACCTCTACGAAGTGTCTGGAACGCTTATCTGTTCATTTTCAGGCGGTTGCTGGTTTCCTGCTTCTCCTCACAGATTATGGTACTTGCTCCGCTGTCCTTTTATCCTGTACAGAAATGCTGATACAATCCAACCAGTCCTCTTAGTCCCGCTTGGCGTACACGATTGTAAGTCTGTGCCTGATTTTCCGGAATCACCAGGTGTTGACCCGTATAACAGGGAAAACGATACAATATCGACAACGAGGCCTTACTTGGAGCTTGTTTCTTGCCGTGTGGGCTTGGCAACATGGGTGAGATAATCCTGAACACTAAGCTAACCCCATTTCCCCTCACCGTTTTTCATAGTTGGTGCTCCTATTGCAGGCCGCATCTCTGACGGAATCATCGTCCGCTGGAGAGAGAAGCGGGGCGGAATGTGGTATCCCGAGGATCGCTTGAGAGCGACTTTGTCAGGGGCGCTTATATTCGTCCCTCTGTCTGTCCTTGGTTGTGGTTTAGTCACCGAATATGTTGAGGGCCCCATTGGCCTGATACTCAACCTGATACTGCTCTTCTTCAACGGGCTTGGCGTAGGTTGGCGTTTATGATTCATGGGGGGGACATACTAAATTTTATTTATTAATTAGGTTGATATCGTTCTAGCCCCGTGCGCTGCCTATGTCGTCGACATCATGCATTCAAGGAGCGCCGAAGTTATGGCCTTGTAATAAGTGAGTAAACACGGAGACTGGCTCATCGCCCCCGTCTGATAATGCTTAGTGGGCTCCGTTCTTTCTTATTAACGTTTGCAATTGCTGGGGTTCTCCCCATGATTAACACCTATGGCCTTGTGGCAACCAATGCCCTTTCAGCCATCTTGGCTTGGATCGGGTTCTTGTAAGTCTTCTAGTAGAGTTTTAAGAACTCGAATGATTGAACTTATTGTTCAAATAGGCTGCTGGTAGTTACGATTCGCTTCGGGGATGAAATGAGGGCTTGGGTCGACGTTGGATACTCAACCGCCGAAGATAATTAAAGGGCAAACGATACTGTCATATTCGTAGTTCATAACGATTTTTGACGATTGCTTACGCAACCGATTCTTCATACCGGAAAGTTTTCATTCACGGAACCCAATAAATTAATGAACTTCTTAAGACGCTCAATTCATGTGTGACCGTGCATGAAGAACCTGATAAGGAAAAATATTCGTGGCCTGAGGTGCGCAACATTTACCTCCATCACAGAAGACTGACTCCAGTCGGAATACTTCATTTTCCATGACGCATGCCTGCAATTGCGCTTCAGCAGTCAGTCCAGTCAACCCGAGCCAAGGACATGTCTGTTCAGAGACTGTTTGGCACACCAGCGATTGGGACACCAGTTTTGTTTGACTTCTGCAGCGCGGAGTGAGGAGCGCAGTGTCCATTAACATATGAACTAAAACCGACACGTGCTCGAGTACACATATAATACGTTAACTTTTCGTTGTCCATACACGCCATACCATATTCCCACTCCACCACAAGAAACCCGCCATCAAGATACAACGCTTTAGAGGGCGATAGCGGCTCCCAAAACACCTGCAGCGAGGGCCCAAACGCCACCCGCAGCAGAGCCGAGAGCGGCATTAGAAGGGGTAGCAGCAGGTTGGGAGGTAGTACTAGCAGCTGCAGTGGATGCAGGGGTGGTCCTAGTAGCCGAGGCAGCGGAGCCACTGGCAGAAGCAGTTCCAGTGGAGGCCGCACCGGAAGAAGCGGGGGCGCCAGAAGCAGAAGATGCGCCGCTGGGGACGACTATTAAAATAGACTTTTTTTAGTTTGGAATTTTTAGCGCCGTGATGTGAACACATACCAGCGGCGCATTGGGTCTGTTGGAGATTTTGGGCAGCAGTAACTTCTTGTGCTGTGCAATTTTGCTGGAGGCAGGCAGTGGCCTCAGCCTTGAACTGGTCGGACACACAGACACAGCTCGGGTCGGTGCTGATGAACAATGAACGTGTCAAACTTGACATGACATTTTGTTGGGGGATAAGGTAGTGGAACGTACAAGGCGCAGCCAACCTTAACGGCGGCAGGTTGGACGCAGTTAATGATACAGGGAGTGATGCCGAGGCCAGAGGGGACAGGGACAGCACTTGTAGCTGTCGAGCTCGCAGCACTTCCGGGGACGCTAGACTGGGCAGCAACGACTGCGGTAAAAGAGAGAAGAAGGAATTTCACGTTGAAGATCATTTTTGTTGACGCGTTGTGTAAAAAGTAGCTCGTCGAGGAAGAGGATCGTGAAGGGAACAAGAAAAAGATCGTTCGATTTCGTTTCCGACAGAGGGAATGTCTTCTTATCCCAGGGTCGCATTGACGGCGTTCTCTTTTCCACGGTCATCACCACTTGTTCCAACGTTCCAACGTTCAACGTTCAACAGCGCACGGACTCTCCAAGTCTAACTGCATCTTGAATCGACTCGCACATGCTTAACGTTCGAGAAGAGGTTTCTGGCATCTCATCTACACCCCTCCACGAGAAAGTGTCGAATTTGAAATCTTCAACTGTAGTCAACACCCGCTTTCCAGCGTCCCCTATTCCTCAATCATCCGCGTTTGTTTTTCGTATCCGACGGTTTGTAATTGAGCCATGCACGGGATGTCTCCTTGGTGATATTCCTGGCTCCCTGAACTTCACAAGAAATGGAGAACGAACGAATTATCACCGTCAGGTGCATTTTGGTAGCATGTCATGACCGTTGTCGTCTTATTTCCCTCTTTGGGAACAAAATACCACGACCTAACCAAGGATGGCTCTCATTTGCCCTGCGCCATTGTCTTTCGCCTTCCTACGACTAAGGGTTACCATTTAACACCAAGGCTTTGCACATTGTAAGTTTGTCCTGGAGCTCTTCGTTCTTTTGGTACAACTGCGAAAGCAACACGGGAACTTTGAGCAATCCTCTCATACCACTCGATGCATCGGCAATTTTTGAAGAAGGCTCTCATACTTCTTGCATGTGCACGAGCTTCTGGAGAAGAGGAAGCGATCGTCCTGTGTGGGCGATAAAGTATAGAAATCCTTTTCCTGTTCTGCATTTTTCCAAGGCCTTTCGGGTGTTCGGGACTAGAGAAAATTTAGGATTTTGGAGAAAACACCTATGGATCCACAAATCCGGGATCAATATCATCTGCAATTGTCATGAGTCCTCAACCCAGCCCACCAAACCGCCAAAATGATGAAGCAACGATGCAGGAATGGATTCAATGGGCAATGCAGGTTACCCCGTCAGGTGAGTAACGGGTGATTTTCGGTCAATCTGCCAAATCGGCTAATCTTCGGATAAATCTACGAAACCTCGTACCGTCGCAACCCCTCGTAACTTATAAGGATTAACACGTTCCCAACGAATTGGTCCTTATATCACACCCCATTGTGCACTGTGAAGACTCGCCTCTTAACAATCGACTCCGAACATGCCCCCGTCCGACTTTGCTAAAGCCAATATTGATGAAGTTGTTGATGCTTTAACCACAGATGAAGCCATTCTTTTGACTGCCGGTGTTGGGTTTTGGCACACCCATGCCATTGAGAGGCTCGGGATTCCTGCTGTTAAGGTATATCGACACCCCGCTGCATACTTTCAAGACGCTAATGAGTTCTCAGGTCAGTGATGGTCCCAATGGTATTCGCGGCAACCACTTCTTCATGGGCACCCCGGCCAAAAGCTTACCAGTGCGCCTTCCCGTCTTACACCCACAAAAGAGTATTGGCTGATGTTGTCACAGTCCTCTACGGCTATGGGTGCTACTTTCGATCGCGAGCTCCTCGAAGAAGTCGGCCTCAAGCTCCTTGCGCGCGAGGCGAAGCTGAGAGCCGCTTCTGTTGTCCTCGCGCCTACCTGCAACCTTCAGCGCGTTAGTGTTTCTGTTACATCCTGCTCTGCTATCTCTGATATGATTCCATGTTCGCAGCACCCTCTTGGCGGAAGGGTGAGTGATCCGATCTTACTGATTATCAAAACTGATGGACTGACGTCATTTCTAGAGCTTTGAGAGCTTTTCCGAAGACCCGTACCTGTCCGGTATCCTCGCAGGCGCATACATTAATGGCGTTCAGAAGGGGGGCATCGGAGCTACAATCAAACATTTTGTGTGAGTTCGACGATTACTTGACCTCGTTCCGTACGCCTGATTGGTATCTGCAGTGGAAACGATAAAGAAAATGACCGACAGGGATATGACTCCATTATTGATGAACGGTCTCTCAGGGAAATATACCTGATGCCGTTCATGTTAGCGCAGAAGACCTCGTCACCATGGGCATATATGACTGCGTGAGTGAAGCGGATAACTTATTGCCAAGTTGACGTTATTTAACTCGAATTTCTAGCTACAACCGCGTCAATGGCATTCATGTATGCGAAAATCCAGACCTTCTGCAAAAGGTTCTGCGAGATGAGTGGAAATCAGATGCCATGGTATGACCGAACCTACACCCGTGCTCGGACAGACTCTCACCATGTACTTCACGACATCGTAGGTCATGAGCGACTGGTTCGGTACATACTAGTATCGATACTGGCCTCAACGCTGGAGTCGATCTCGAAATGCCTGGTCTCAACAAGTGGCGTACACTCGAACAAGTCAATCGCTCCATCCAGGCTCGAAAGATTACCCCTCAAACAATTAAGAAGCGTGCCCGCCAAGTTGTTGAGCTCGTCCAAAAATGTGCTAAAGGTGCTCCTGAGGTGTGTCTTGTAGCATATCTTACCCCCAGAAGGTGCTGAGCCTTTCACGATAGATCCTGGACGGTGACGGTCTTGAGCGAACTGTCGATTCCGAGGAGGATAACGCTCTTATGCGCAAGTTCGCTGCCGAGTCCATTGTCCTCCTCAAGAATGATAAACGAGTTCTCCCCCTCGACGCCGGGAAATTGAAGAAGGTCGCTATTGTCGGCGGTAACGCCAAGGCCCTCGTTCTTTCCGGAGGAGGATCCGCTGCGTTGAAGGCTTCTTACTTCATCTCACCCTACGATGGTATCGTTAGCGCATTGAAGGAAGTCAACCCCGATGTCGAGATTTTATACAGCGAGGGTGCTCGAGGTGACGCTGATTGTTGCTATCCAAACCCGGAACATCATCCTCATTAAATGTTTCTTAGCTTATAAGACCATGCCCTCGCTTGACTATGATCTCTTCACTGAGGATGGCAGGCGTGGATGGACGGGCAGTTGGCATACCCACGAGAACAACGATAGTATGGTTCCTATCGAGGAACCCGTCAAAACTCAATACATCGACGAGACGAGGATCTTCATCAGCTCCTCTTACCCTGCAGGGATCACAAAGAAATGGTCGCTTCGCCTCAAGGGATATCTGAAACCTCGTGAGCAGGATTGCAAATTCGAATTTGGTTTGATCGCTGCCGGAAGGGCCAAGGTATGATTTTCGATTTTCTTGATTAACGACCGCGAAAGAAATTCACCCCATGATTCTAGTTGTACGTTGACGGAAAACTTGCCATCGATAACTGGACACGCCAGCGTCGTGGTGAGGCCTTCTTTAGTTGTGGATCTGAGGAAGAAAAAGGCATCGTGGAATTGAAGGCTGGTGTGAAACACTGAGATTTACGTCGACTACTGCAACGTCCGCGCCCCTGCTGATGGTGATGAGGATGAAGGCTATTATGGATAGGTAAGTTCACTCTTGCGGCTGGAATGCTTTCGCTGAGCAGTTCTGCAGCAATCCTGGTGTACGCCTGGGAGGCGCCGAAGTTCAAGAAGCAGACTGAGCTTATGAACTCTGCAGTTGCCGTTGCAACTGGCGCAGACGCTGTCATCGCCGTCGTTGGCCTCAACGCCGATTGGGAAACCGAAGGGCTACGATCGTAGCACTCTTGCTCTCCCCGGTCGAACAGATGAACTTATTCAAAAAGTGGCCGCTGCTAATCCACGAACGGTCGTCGTTACTCAATCCGTATGAGCAAATTTCCCTTGAACTCATATTGCTCTAATCAAACGTTTCAGGGCTCTGCGATCACACTTCCTTGGGTCGATGATGTGTCGACGCTCGTTCACGCCTGGTACCTCGGAAACGCGACTGGTGATGCCATCGCAGACGTACTATTTGGCAAGCATAATCCATCAGGGAAGCTTTCGTTGACGTTCCCGAAGAGGTTGGAGGACGTCCCTTCCCATGGTTATTTCCACTCTGAGAAGGGCGAGGTCCGCTACGCTGAGGGTATCTACGTGGTATGTCACCTGCCTCCGCGTTGAGGAAACATTGAGCCTCAAATCCATTCGCAGGGTTACAAACACTACCAGCACCGCAACGTTAAGCCTATCTTCCCCTTCGGGTGAGTACCTCCCTCCTAGACATTATTTAGCACTATTCACCCCTTAAATATTAGTCACGGGTTATCATATACGAACTTCAACCTCTCCAACCTCAAGCTCTCCGAGCCCGCAATAAACGGCGATCAATTCAGTCTCAAAGCCACGGTTACGCTCACCAACACCGGCAACCTCGCAGGCTCGCAGATCGTCCAACTCTATATTGGCCTCCCCGCGCACCTCAGATCTCACTCATCCCCGCTGGCAGCTTCGTGCATTTGAGAAGGTCAGAGATGTCTACAACCTGGAGAGACTCGAGAGGTTGCAGTTAGGTATTGGATAGGCTTAGTGTATCATACTGGCATAAAGAGTGGGATCGTTGAGAGTGGTGTGTATGATGTTATGGTTTCGTTTACGAGTGGGGAGGGTGCTGGCGAGGGACAGGAGGTGCTCGGACAATTTAAGGTTCAAAAGGGCTTCGGATGGATGGGCCTGTAGGGGAAAGTCTTGTATATCTGTAGCTAGAACAAGAATAATCTAGTACTCAAACTTGGAGATAGTAGTTAGCACGACAATTATAGACACAACAGGTGGGGACACAAGATGATCTGACACAAGCCCAAAAGGAAGATTAGAAAATGACATTGACGAGTAGACGCCGCTTAACCAATGCCGCTTTGCGATGTCATATTCTGGGATATTTATTGAATGCTTAACAGGCAAGAGTCAACTGAGTCTAATCCAAAAGATATGAGTTACTTATTGAGATCCGTGGTTATGAAAGGCGGTCAACCTCCCACTTTTTACGACACCCATTTGGCCATTACTCAATTTCAGCTGTTTTCAACAGTAGAGAACCCAATATCACACCAAGCCCTCATGGACTCTCCGTGTTGAATTGTTAACCATAGTAATCTACATGCGAGGTGAGCTTCTGATACTGTGAGGCCCTGGGTCCGAGTACGCACCCAAATCCTACCCACGCCAATATTGCGGAAGCAACGTTTGTTACCATCACGCCGTATGTATCAATCATCGGCATGATACCAGAAACCGCAAAAGAGAGTATTAAAGCTCGGAACCCACTATCGAGGACGTTTGGAAGCATGAATATGTGATAATTAGGGAGCGGAACGATGCAAGTGCTTACTTGATTGCGGCCACCGCCTCAGCACTGCGTGAGTGTAAAACATCGACAACGTATGCGGAAGCGGGACTGAACACCAATTCCAACTACATGATGTGACTTCATTAGCTGCCATACTCCCCAAGAAAGCCGTCAGCCACGCACCCCAAAACCATTGATGAAAAAACAAGCAAGGACAAGGGCTAGGCCGGTTGGTCCCTGTACATACTCCGTGACGACACCAGATAGAACCATAGACAACGGAATGAGAATCAGAGCACCGCTGAGTGCTGCGCGAAGTCGGTCTTCGGGGTACCATATACCACCCCTCGATTTTCGGCATTGGATCACCATCCGATCAGATAAGTAACCTGACAATGGCGCTCCAACTTGAGAAAGAGGTGAGTAGCCTAGTTTTTCGTTCCACACAAAAATCGTCTTACTCATTTCACCGATGCCACTGGGAATCGCACACGCACCGAGGAGAGCGACGTTCTTGATGTCGTATTTGGTGCCCTTTTAAGCTGTCAGTATTGCCGTAGGAGAAAGAGGGTTCAACCTTACGACCGTGTACGCCAGCGGCACCATCAGAACTAGAGTGTAAACCGGGATAAGCATTGACGGGGTGACCCCATAGCCTCACACAACACTCACCAAAATATGTTAACACGAGGGTGAAACACGCTAGAGGCTAGTCCCCACTTCACGTCAAACCGAACTCACGGCATGTGGTGCATCCACCTCAAAAACTTAAGCTCACCACAGCCAAAATGTTTGGAGCTCTCAACAATGCCAGGGGTGAAAATGGATTAACAACGTAAGACGTCCACTTTATTTTAAGGCCGCTTTCGGCCTCGCGGCGAAGCTTGTCGATTCCACGTGCTCCGGGGTGGCTTGTTTCGGGGAGGTAGATCCAGATGATGATCAATGCGATAAGCCCGAAGATGCCAATAATGAATTGCACGATGCGCCATGACGCGTATTCCGCTGCAATACCTGTACTGAATGAATTCTTGAGCTCAGTCACGGTGGTTTCTGGATAATATTGTACCGACCTCCAGCTACCTGGTGCGAACGCAGGTCCCATCAATCCCGCCTGTTAAAAGTTGAATCACCTCTCTGACAAATACTTAGAATGAGGCTCACGGCGAGGAAGATACCCATCGCGGTGCCTCTCTCCTCCATCTTATATATGTCACCAATTACGCCCGCGCCAATTGAAAACCCTGGGGAAGCGCCGGCAGCCTGCCATACACGGAAGAAGAAAAGTTGCCCGGCGGTTCGTGAGAGGGTTACTCCCAAGGATCCGCAAATAAGAAACGGCAGAGTGAATAGGTAGATTGGCCTACGGACCGTCTGAAATGCATTGGTCATCCGATACAACTCGACAAGAAGGTAGGAAAAGCCTCACAAAAAGTGGAATATGATGCAGCCGCCATGGCACCAATCGATAGTGAGAGAACTGATATGCTCACAGCCAGCCTGTAAAAAAGAGGGACACAAGTTCTTTTAAGGAAGAATGTATAGATACGGAGCGGAGAAGGGCGCACCCCATTATTTGTGGAGTTGAGTGAAAATCCTCTACCATTTGGGGAATAGGTTGGAAAGATCGATGCAGACACAAACACTGGAGATCCAGCGACCTGAGTAAACGGAGTTCATGATACTTTATAGTTTGCAGAGGGCTCACGCGGTTGTAGCGCACACCAGGACACAATCGCTAGTAGTATCCTCTTGTGACGAGGCGAGAATCGTTCGTAGACGAGTTCATGTTTGCTCGTACCTTCACCAAGGTGGTCCTCATGACTGTGTAAGAGTGGAGTCTCCTCTGATAAAGGCATTCGTTACAACGAGCTAAAGCCACAGAGTGCTGATGGGATGAATGAATTTGAAGTTTTTGGGAAACAATCGATTGGGCGTAGTTAAGGACGATGCATCGAGGCCAGGGCTGTTACAGGTGCTTAGCTGCTTGGGCAGTTATTACACTATGCTCTGTCGGAGACGTAATCAATTATCCCCCTTCTATTAGATGGATAGACTGATCGAATTGCGCCCCTCGTAAAGATGACAGCAATGCCATGGCATCTGTCTACCACGCGGACGTTAAAATAAGTTCAATTTCGCTGAAGGCCTAGAAGCTTCGTATGTATGAGGAGTAAGTACCTCAACCCTCGAGTTGTGATGGCCATTCTTACAGAAAAGAATTCCTTCACTCGGTAGGATAACCCTTTTTCTACCGACAATGAACGCGACACTATAAAAACGGGTGGTCGGGGAAGTCTAGGGGTAGAAGTTCTCCGCTCCCAGTTAAAGTGGCAAAGTGACGAGAGAAAAAGTATCAGAGTCAAGGGACAAGTGGCGTCCTAGAGGCTAGCGGTTATGAACTGAGCGCGTCTTGTTATGTTCGGGGTTTCTAAGAAGAGCTTCGAAAGGAAAAACTTGATGAAGAAGGCAGCCGTCCTCAACGGACCTTCCCAGGCCGAGGGTTCGAACCTTCGCTGGAACAATATATCATATCGTAAACATGGGGTTGCATTGACTTTTAAGAGCATGTACTACCTATTGTAAGCTTCCTAAGAGAATTGTGGCACAAGGGACGGTCCTCGTCGTAAGAATTTCGCTCAATCCCTGCGGACTCGTGTGAGCCCACGAGGGCTGCGGCTCGCAGTGCGGTTAGATACTTAGCTGACTAGGATTTGACACCAACAATCCGGACTATCAAAGAAAATATTAATCGATCTACGCACGATGGATTTCGGCTTTCCCCAGTTCAGATGGGATATTCAATGACTTTCGCTTACGGGGAGGAGAATCGGAAGGGATTATACACCCTTTGGAGGTTCCCCAGGTCCAAGCTATAAAATGCTACCTGAACCCGCATGCGCCTAACTATGTAGATTAATTTTTTTCGTATGAATGGCCGCGACGTTATATGCGGGTTTCTTGAGGACACTCCTTCATTTCCTCTCCTGTTTTCTCGAAGTTTCAAAGAGATATTGTTGAGGGTCTTGCGGGCTCGTCGATAAAGACGATGCGGAACTCTGGGGTTTAACCTGCGAATAGGGCTTTTGTTCCATGGGTCTTGAGGATGTATGCACATCAAAAGAATACTGAGGTCCCAGGGCGCCTCTGGTGCTTACCACAAGAGGCTAGAAGTGAGGTCACACTGATAATGACCGTTAAAGTCAACTTTGAATCTTTGATATAACCCACAGCTCTTTGCTCCGTCTCCGGGCTGTGGGAATGGCAAATTATGGCTTATGAGAAGGTTAAAAGCACTTGCACTTGAAGATCGGCTTCATTCCCTGAAAACTACTTGGCTTCTGACAGAGTATGGGTTGTTGGTGCAACCAGAGTTGACTGTAGAAGCCATCACAGGATCTTTGGATGATGATGAAGCTCTGCATTTATATACCGCAACAAGCAAACCTACTGCTAAGACGCGGTGGACGTAGACTAGGCTAGCTAAGTAGCTACACCCCCTCAGCTGGGTAGTGACAGTCTATACGATAAATGTAGTCCTGAGTAATGGTGTGAAGGATGTTCTAGTAGAGGTCAGGAGATGTGAGTTCCAGTGGTGTCGTAAATTACATCGAAATATCATAATCTTATGGGTGCGTGGATATGAGGAATGGGGTATAGGTACGTATGAAAGTGTATGAGAAATGAGGTGAAATGTAATGATGAATGGGTATGGTGGAAACACGGATCACGTTGGTACCCCCTCTGTGGAGCTCTGCCTCAGTTCCTTCCCCTCCCCTCACTTCGCTCCGAGGAGCAAACCCGAGCTCACATTCCGGTCCAGTAATCGTTCGAGAAAATTTATTGTACTTGAGGCTCCAGTGGTCCCCACTTGACCACATGATGCTTTTTGAGCCTTCCATCTTTAGTTGGAGCGAACGCAGATGCTTGCCTTGGACCTGTGAGCTATTTACAAACTAGGCTTAGGAGTAGTGTTCCTCGTTTGGCATCAGAGAAGAAAGATGGACTGCTGACATTTGTCTTATATATGAAAGGAAGCAGTGCTGTATGATAGGGAGGCGGTGCGGTGCGACGTGGCGTGGCTCAACGCCACATGCACATGTCACCCATCCATCCTAGAATCGAAGCCAAAGTATTACAAGTAGCTCGTGCAAGAACGACAAAAACGTGATAGTTGTATGAAAGCCCTTGACGGTCGAGTCAGCCCGTTACATGTATCACGCGGGAAATTGACACTGTTGCATAATTTTCTCAATTGGGCAGGCCTGTTGAAATTGGCACTTGAGGTGGCGACGCAACAAGGCTCAACATCGGAACGAAAACCTACAGTAGAGGTTCCGGATCAAAAATCAAAACTCAGACTAGAATCTCTGAGTTAGTCAGTCTGCTTCATTACCGCTGTACCAAGGTTATATGGTTTCAATATAGCAAGGATACAAAAGGAAAGGAGAGTTAAACAGCGAGGGGGGAGAAAAAGCAAAAGCTACACACTACACGCTACGTATCAAATCCACGAGGGGTCGCAATAAACGAGACTTAACAGGGGATAAATATGTATAAAAGGAACGGATATAAAAAAGTGGATATGGATATCAATAAAAAGTCTCAGAGGGAAAGGAAAGAAGGAGTGGGTGTGGGAAAGAGCGGCGAGGTGCAACACATGGCTGGACATGACTGGACATGGCAAACTGAAGTATCGAATACCAAGGAAAGGAAGGCATAGAAAATAGTTACAGATTTTTTTTTTTGGTTGATTTTGACGTTTTGTTTTTGAGTGAACGTTTACTCGTTCGCGACCTACGGAACAAGAAAATTATAAGTGGGAAAAATGACGAGTAGTAAGAAAAAAACGCACTTTCAAGACCCTCCTAGGCTCCTCGACTTCATCGTCCGACTCATCCGCGTACTCTGCGGGTCTACTGCCCGGATTCCCTGAAAACGGGTTGGGTAAATGTCCAGGTGGAGAACCTCCGTTTTGTGCTAAGGGCGGCGCATCGACAACATAGCCGCCAGTAAGCATCGTCAAGGTTCTCCTCCGATCGCGAAGAGGGTATAGGTTGCAAGTTCTTCCCAGAAGCAGCGGGACCAGCCGCCTGCACCGGGAGGCGAACCTAGTAGCATAAGCGCCATAACTGTTCGGGTATCCGCCTTGTGGTCCATATCCCCCATTATTGTTTCCGTTGGTATAGAACTGCTGGTCAGACTGGTACGAAGGAGCAGAGCTGGTATTCGTGGTCTGCGATTTGTTCCTTGCCAGTGCAGCGTAATCCGTCGGTGGTTGTTGCTGCTGCTGTTGTTGTTGTTGTTGTTGGATAGGTTGGGATGGCCGCCTATTCAAATCGAACTCGGGGCTGCCAGCTCCCCGGATCATACCAGGAGGATATTGGGGACCTGTACCCCTTCCCACCGGAGCGACGAAAGCAGCGTAAGGAGATGATCCTTCAGTCAATCCGGCCGCATAACCGCCATCACGCATACTCCGGGCCCTGGCGACGCCAATGCCAGCCGCACCGGACGCACCAGCCGCAGCGCCGGTGGGGTAGGCACCCGACGAGTCGTAATACTCTCCTGGGTTCGGTCCAAGTGCCTGACGGGGTAGCTCGCGCATTCCATAACCCTCCGAAATACTCATGGGAGGTTGTGCGTACGTCCCGTGTGATGCATCAGAGAACTTGGCACCGCCAACTCCGGCAGCACCACCACCGCCGTACCCACCAGGACGGTATTCGTCATCATCGTCGTAGGCAAAGTTGGGAACTTGGGTATTAGCAGCATCGCGTGCGGCAGCGGCGATTTCGTCGTCGAATTTTTTAGCGCGGCGGCGACGGATGCAGTTGGTGACGAGAGCGATGAAGATGGCGAGGACGATGAGGCCGACAACGGTGAATACGCCTGCGACTGCGCCTGTGTTATGGAAGAACCTGAATGAATGAAAAAAGAAGAGGGGGGGGGTGTGGTTAGGTTGAGGAAGAAGCGTGGGTAGAGCGTGGGACTCACCCTTTGCTACCGCCTGTGGAGGCACCGAGGGATCCTGTGGGTGCGACATTTCGAGAGGATGTTGCGGTGATGACAGAGAAGATGGTGGTAACGCCGCCTCCGGTAGCGGAGGTCACCAAGGCAGAGGTGGTTGTTGACGGTGTGATTGTGGTTGACGAGGTAGTCGGGGTCAGAGTGGTTGAGGGTGTTATGATAATTGGTGTTGTGGTGGATGAGCCATCGGAGGTTGTAGTGATGGATGTTGGAGGGGGGGTGGTGGTAGAAGTTGGCGGCGGAGGTGGAGGGTTGGACGGAGGGGTGGTAGTGGTGGTAGTGGAAGGTGTCGGACCAGGGCGTGGTCGTGGAGGGCGGTGAACTAGAGGATGGTGAGTATAAGCAAGGCTAACAGTAGATAAGACTTACGTCGACGGAGGAGGAACTGTTGAGAAGAATCAGTATCTAGCCTAGTTGCGACGAACAAGATACGCACTGGACGACATTCTTCACGCTGGAACAGAAGCAACCCTTGATTTCACTCTTTTCTCACACTTCACCATTGCCTGTGCTGATTATCTAAGCACCTGGTTCCCACATCCGGGTGATCATCGACAAAAATCAATGTGATTACTTATTGTCATTGTGATGATCCTGGGATCACCCCGATTGATTAGCCCAACCATAACTGAGGAAAGCGCACTTCCATGCACACACACTTCACAAGTTGACTCTCCACTGATTCAGCCTAGCAGGGGTTACAGCAAGATTTCAACACCACCAGACTTAGCTTAACCTGCCTGTACGGAAGAACCCCCACCAACTCTGGTCCGCGTACTGCCGAAGACGGCGCTGGATGTATTTTGCGCGAGCTTTGATGGCCGACGGCGATTGCGGGATGAGAAGGAATGATACCACCTGTAACCGTACTTAACTTGGGCAGTGTGAGAGTCTGGCGAAGGAAGTATGATTAAAGCGGAGACGTAAAATTGCTTTTCAATTCTCATCTGGTTGAGGAAAAGACGCACCGGAATGTTCAAACTTTGCTAAGCTATGACCATTACCCAAGTGACACGTTATATATCTATATCAGTTCGGAGTTCGTTTCCAATATACATACTCCTGCACCATTTTTCGCTCGCTCCAGCACCGAAATCACCTTCCGTATCCTGAAAGATACCTACGTTAACCTCTTAACCTCCTTCGAGTCGTGGGGGTCGCCTAATCTAGCGAGAAGTTCACTCGCGGCGTTCCTCGTACCCTTGTACTTCGTGTCGTAGTACTGCCCGGCAGCTGGGTTGCTTGCGGGACTTCGGAGACTTCAGACCCACCTAGTCTCACTATTGCTGCTACTCTCTCGCTCTGAGCCTCCAATTTGGTTGAGGCAGGTGCCAGCGGCGAGATATCCTTTTGCATACTCCGTCTGCGATCTTGATGGCAAGAACGATAACGCATGGTATGCCTATTGCCAACGAAATTGCGATTGGAATTATGGGTATGGAGTTGTCTCATAGTAGCTATGTACTCAAATACAAAAGTCAACTGAAAAAATAGTGCAAGCTTTGTCACTGGTGACTGTTTCCGTGTGATCCCACAAACTATGGCTTCCGAGTCAATCTCAGGAACCATGAACTCTACGAACAGGAAGTCCGCACTGATGCAATACTCCTAATTTGCCGATCCCCTTTTCCTACCGCAAAGCCTCCGTGTTTAGAGAAAATTTCCCGGTTAACTATTCTTACATACCTTGGCGATCTATGCGCCCACCCGTTGCCCCTGATTAATTTCAGGATGGTGATACACGCCGTCACTGGAAGAACATCCCCAATTCCGTGGTTGGGCCAGGCGAACGGCTTCGAACTTCTGAGGTAACGATGCTGTGATTGGGGCAGGTTTAGCGCGACTACCAAAGTCAGAGTTTCAAACAGATCTGTTTATGTGTCAACAGGAATTCGGGGTTGTGGTTTTGTAGTCTGGATTATACCCAGAGGAGCGATATTTCCCCTGGTAGATAGGATTTGATGGTGTGGCTTTCGGGATTTAGTCTCGCTCCGGAAAGAGATTTTGTTGACGCTGGATATTGAGTAGAAAGGTGGGATCGTTGAAAAATTACTCACGACTATCGTGAATTACCCCCCTTGTGCTCTGAGAGGAAGACTCAAAGGTTCTGCTATTCATGTATGATCCCAATCGCCTGGCCAAATTCTTACCCTGTCAACACCAAACAGCATATATTCAAGGACGGGGTGGCTACGTTGATGCGAACATTTTTATCGGTAAGTAGACATCAATGGGATTCATATCTCGTGACAGTAAAATCATTGAGGTTATCGTGTAATCAGCTATTTCCATGACTTTGCGATCAACACGCTCGCTCTCTCTGCGAAGCCGTACACTGGCACCTGCGTGTGTCCACTCGGTGGATAGGGCTACGAAATCAGGACCCAAGGATGGCGAATGCAAGGATAAAACTCACAAAAACGGATGCGTCCACTACTCTCAGCCCGCTAGTCCCCTTGACTCGGAAGTCTGGATCGACAACACCCCAGGCCGCATCAGGGGCCGACATCGCTGCAGAGCCCACCCCATGCAAGAATGGCGATGCGATGCTGCGTATATAGGCATCCAGCTGGTCGTCGGTGGTCACATTTGCTGCGGGTAGCACTGTCGTGGATACCGAATCCCTGAAAACAGGCGCAGAATACATCCTCCGCGCACTCCTTATCGCTTCTCTCATAATGGCGATGTCGACGTCCTGGGAGAGCATCCCGAGATCGATTGCTGGGTGATCGAAAGGATTTGAGCTTGCTAGGGTGACAGACCCACCTAACATACGCCCCTCAGCAATTAACATGAACGACTCGACAGAGGTACTTACGAGAGATCGGGTGCAAGTTCACAGCCAAAATCTGAATCGTCACATTACCTATCCCCCCTGGGGGAAGAGATACATCTGTGGCCGTTGCAGGTGGGTGTGAGCTGATTTGCGAAAAAGAAAATTCCATATGTGGCGAATTTTCTCCTGGTGTTGGGTCGGCGAACCCCTGCTGACTGAATGGAGCCGCATCGTCTGGTAGGCGGACGTAGACGATGTGGTTCAGGTGGCCTGGCAAGTACCAGTGGCCCCTGTCCGCGTTTTGTTCCATTCAGCTAGCGCAGTATCGCGATCATAGCTGGTCATGTCAAATCAGCGTCGATGGTGGAATGAGGCGCTGGATATACTCACTCTGTGTCCGGAATTGTTGTCGGGAACATCAATAGGGCTGATACTTGGTCGGTCAGATTCTTCCCCTACACTCGGATTGTCCACCAAAGTCTTCACACCAACGGCCTCCAATTCTTCACGCTTCCCGATTCCAGAGTTCAGCAATACCTGGGGTGTGCCGAAGATCCCTCCTGACACGATTACCTCCTTACTTGCCACCAGGCGTCTCTTTTCACTCTGTGCGTCGGTCGCAAATTCGACTCCCCGAAACTCCGTCCCATTCCCAGTCGGCAACACACGTGTCACGTAGGTATTGACCAATACATGCACGTTACTCCCAGTCTTTTCTAAATATGCAGTCGCGGAGCTGCTCCTCTCTGCGTTGTGGTCAATTGTAAACTGGTTCCACGCTACCCAAACGGTTAGGAACATGGATACGGACAGTCATCGAAATGCACGCCTCCCACCAATTCCAATAGGGCTTCCATCGTTCATATCCAACTTGTATGGAAACTCTTCAGTCAGTTCTTTCGTCGTTTGGATCAGCATATCATTGAACGGGTGATTGGAGTAAGCTGCTGTTACAGAGACTTTGCCGTGGCGACTGTGGACAGATGGGTCAATATGCCCTTCTTCCGACTGGTTCTCGGAATCTTTCATCAATTTCTCCGCCTGGGTGCAACAAGCAGGGTAAGTATTTGATGTAGACAGTATGAAGAATCACCCACCTCGAACATGAACGGTAACATGTTATCCCAGCTCAAGGCTTCTTCACCTGTGACCCTTGCCCACCGGTCCCAATCGTCTCTCGATCCCCTTGTGTAAACCATTCCATCTGCAAACCGGGTGAGGTCGAGTTGGCCTTACTACGATATCAAATTAGAGCACTCACTATGGGAGCTACATCCCCCAAGCATTCTCCCCCTTGAGTACCCTAGACCCCGTCCATTCAACCCTGCTTGGGGGGTCGTTGTGTAATTCCAATCGACGTGGGTCTTTGGGAGCTCGAAGCGTAGACCTGGAGGCCGTGTAGCGAAGACATCGTCGTTCCTGTGGATTGGGTTTTAGCGTCAAGCTCGCACCGGTCATCGGGTTAAAATGTAGGGTGGAAAAAGCACGTACGAAGGTCCAGCTTCGATTACCAATACTTTCCATCTTGGATTTTCGCCAAGTCTTGAGGCAACCACTGCACCTCCTGTGCCACCTATATGTACAGCGCACACACCATGAACTCGCTGATTCCATGATAAGATGATAAAGTAACTTACCCCCGGCGATGATGAAGTCGTACTCTACATTTTGGGGTAAAGAGCTTGGATCCTGGAACACCAAGTGCCCCCCAGGCTGAATGTACGTTCGCGAGAGCTGAAAGCGAGCAGAGGCCTTAGCTTGACAGAGTTCGGCTTCATTGTCGGCTATAGGCCTATAAACATAGTTTTCGCTTCCGGCGGGTTATATAGGTGGGTTTGGCGTCCGGTGTTCCTCTCACAGGTTCACAGAAGCACCAACTTACGTCAGTACGGATTGCGTAGGACATGAAAAAAATACCCAGCCGAGCCAGCACTGGGTTATCCACTCCCGATAGGATGGCCCCCCGCGTGGTTACAACGGATTAGAATTTACTTGATTTTGGGAGTTTTCGTCGCCCAGCTGCTTCGGAGTGCCTCATGGAATTTAAATATTGGTATGGAGCACACCTGATCTTGGGCCTTTCAGTATTAGTACACCCACCTTACCAGTAGCGATACTGGGGCTCCTTGTTTGGTTAACTTTAGTAGTTACTGTCCTGTTTATCTCAACTTCGAGTCCGTGCTGCACTGTACATTTGGCTGCCAAATCTTGTCCCACACATTCAAAGTAAGCACCATACTAAATTTAGTAGGTGAGAGTGAGATGCTACAAAAATAATGTTCAACTTGAAATCTTCGCACGAGAACTTCCTTTCCCCCATTGTTCAGTTTCCTCCCATGATATTTGTCATGTTACATGTTGACCTGGTTGACCCCACGGAAAGTATATTGGTGGAGCTTCGATGTGGCTTTTCATGATGAGTAATAGGGAAAAAGGATAATCTAAAGAGGGCTGGAGGTAGCACCAGTCTTCCAACCTATGGAGTGTGCATGGTAGTTGAATTCTCCCATACTTAAATGATCTTGAAAACTCTTGCCATAAATTGCCAGCCATCTGAAGTCTCTGAAATCTCATGTAATAAAGGGCATCTTCAAAAAGCAGATTATGTTCATAAATATTTAATAGCACACATGATTTCCAAAGCAGCACTTTGGGTACTGACACTACAGTTTACTGCAACTACAACCAATCCATTCAGTATTTCTTTTATGAGCTTTGATAGTCTCATTAGGGTCTTTCAAAGTTCTCATTCTGAACCCATTCTGGAACCCATTCTATAAATTGGTAGCAACCCAGAATGGAATCAAAATAGGAACCAGAATGGACCCCAGGAGCTCCTACTGCACCAGAATGGCCATTCTGTATTTCATTTTACTTCTCTTTCTCATTGGACAATCTTATTCAGAGTTCTATTTTGTTTGCATAGAACATTGGAAGTAGTACAGTACATGACTTCCCTGTTGTCTGCCAGCCACCACTCACACTTCCCTCTCCCCTCCTACATTATGCTGCTTCCCCTACATCCTATGCTCTATGCTACCAAAGAAGTCTACTGATAACAACCCTAGTAGTTGACAAGAAAGCAAAGAAGAGGGCATCATCAAGGAAGAACTTGATGATGCCTATTACTACAAAGCCAATTGAGGTTTCAGATAGTGAGCCTGTCACCAAGCCTTCACCAACTGAAAAGCCAGCTGACAAAATATAATGGGAAAAGGATTTGTCAAGAGCTGACTATCTTCTGGACTGGCTTGAGAACAATCCATCTGATTGACAAAAGCTCTTCTCTGTCAGGGCAACTCCTGACAGTCCCCCCAGACCATTCCCTCAATCCCCAGCCCTTATCTGCACTTAGCCACATAGATATGAATAACAACTGAAGATCCCAAAGGATAATGACAGACTTATGTACATAATAAAACTAATAGGACAATAGACTAGTAAAGTAGTATATATTAACCTGTACTACCTGCAGGGAGACCCTTATCCAATTCTCTAAGGATTCCCCTACAGATATGTAGTCTACACAGTCACTTGTAATATAACTAAGGATTCCCCTGCAGTTATCTGCTCATCTGCTTTGCCTGACTTGTGAGAGCCTTGCATCCCCAAGCCATTTGGACTGCAGGATTGCCCTTACAGAAGAATTAGATCTCATGAGAGACCTAGTTGTCCCACTGGAACAGACTCTGAGGAGCCCTCCCTCAAATACCCCCCCTCAGCTAACCCTAGTCTCTACTTGTCTAACCTGCCCCTATATCAGACTAGCCCCAGCTGTGACAGCAGCAGGCACAACTATAGCAGGCTCAGCCCCAGCCAGAGCAAAGTATATTCCTCCCTAGAGCAAATACTCACACAGCTGCAATGTTATGAATATCAATATTTATGACATTATCAATGACAAGAATGATGATGTAATCAATGATATCATAATCACCTGACTAAAGATCAATATTACATATTGATTATTCAACAGTTTATACAACATCTAACAAGACTAGTCAAATGAGTCATATTAACAATAGTTTCAATGTCAAACATCTTAACATTGAACTTACCTCATAAAGATATCATTATCAAATAATGATATTATCTCAACCATACTACAACTAGTATGTGTACTTCAAGTCAACTATACATCTTAGCATATTCTATACGATAAGATTATAACAAGCCTAGAATATTCTAATAGTCTAGAACAATCTATATCAAAGATAGATATATTACATGTCTAGACTTAGACTAGACTCTGCCTAGAATCAGAGTCTAGCCCTTATCTAGAACAATCTAGACATTTAATAGAACAAGCCCAGATGTTAATAGAAGTTAATAGAATATCTTATGTAATAATTCAAAGTCATACCACTTTGAAGTCATACTACTTTTATATACCATATATAGACAAGTAACATAACAATACAGTACAATATAAGTATATACTATTGTAGTATATAAACCCCTCAACTTGACCAGTAGAGTCCCATTATTTCTACTTGGTTAGGTAGAGACTCAATCTATAACTCTTATCATCCTCTCTTATAATCTGAACATAAGAAGTCTCTTCTCGACAACTGTGCTTTACATTATAAGACTTCATAAGAGTTATATATTGAAGGTTAATTGATCCTCTGATCATAGATGTAAAGTTATCTATAGTTACATTGTAAGTAACTATAAATAACTAATAAGCCTTTGAGAAGGAGTTCCCTTTGGTATCACTATAGCTGGTAGATAATGGGCCTGTGAAGGACTAAGCCTAACCTCACTATAACATGCAAATTAGCCTGCAAGAGGTGATAAACTGTCAGGCAGCATCTGAAATGAGAGTGTATGAAATCCTCTCATCACTCCAAAACCAAATTAGTATAGGTAGTCATCACAGATACCACAAACTCCTAGGCTCCACAATTCCCCACCAACTACATTCCCACTCCCACACCTTGGCCACACTCCTCATCCACCTGGGCCAAGGTTGCCACCCCATCTGATTTCAACAGAGACTGCTCCTGAGGTCATGCTATTTCTCAACTCCTAGTCACATCTACTTTTGGTTGTACAAAGACCAATTTGAGGATGAGGACACCCAAATCCTATGGACATTGTCATATATAAAGAGTGGCTGTGTAGCTAAGTGGACTGAGAACATAATGCACTGGAAAGAGCAGTACCCAGGTTAGACTCACTTCCTTAGCTGGGAAGATTTTTCTATTAAGTTCCATCAGCACTTCTTCCTGGTAGATGCAGAAGCTGCTGCAGTCAACATCTTAGAGGGCACAGAGTACCACCAAAGCAACTGGAATGTCAATGATTACCTTAATGACTTCCACAACCTCATTGCAGACTTGAGATACACTGATCCAAAAATAGTAGTTGTTAAATTCTATTATGGACTTCAGCCAATGATCTAGAATGCAGTAGCTACCATGGTCTCAGGGCATTCCTGAAACAATGACATTAAGGGCTGGTATGCAGTGGCTCAATGCATTGACCAAGCAAAGGCTACCAATAAAGCCTTCTAAACCACTACCCACTCTGACCTGCCACTCTTGAAGACAAAACCCCTCTGCTCTCTCCTAGTTCTGCCCCTCACTGCCCCACTTCCATCCAGTCAATCTGTACCATCCCTCAGTACCCCCATACCAATGGAGGTAAATGCCTCATATAGATCTACACCTCTACTGCCTACCTACTACTACTGTAAGAAAGTTGGCCATATCAAATCTGAATGCCTTCTCAGGCATGACATCTGCTATCTAATAGCAAATGAAGAGGATAACCTCCTTATGAGACTCCTAGCCAAGAAGAATGTGAGAAAAGCAGTGGACTTGGCTTAGGCAGCTAAAGAAGTAGAAGAAGCAGATTTTCTGTAGAGTGGCAAGTGGAAAGTACACCCTTGCTGCAAAGTGTAAATAGGTTCAGTATGCTACCCATAGACCAAATAAACAACCCATCACCCTCACCCATACCTGAACTGAAAGCTGTATTACAGAAAACTCCTTCAACACCTCACTGTTCTAAGTGGGAAAAATGCCTTCTGCCCAAACCTGTCATAGCTGTACTAGACCAGTATGGAACTTCACTCATGCTGCAAGTAGAACTGGAAACTACAGACACAGTAGAATACTACAGAGTATACACTCTTGTAGATAGCAGTGCAATAGACTCTTTCATCAACCAAGACTATGTGCAGACCAACAAACTCAACATCCACATGCTCTCCCACCTGCTTGTAGTCTACAACATCAATGGCTTGGAAAACAAGGCTGGTCAGATAACAAAGGTCATAGACATCATTCTTTGATACTACAACCACTTCAAACACTCCCTGCTTATAGTCACCAGACTTAGCCACTAAGACTTGCTTCTAGAATACACTTGCTCAAACAACTATAACCCCAATATCAATTAGGCAGACAGACAAAGTCAAAATGTCCTGCTGTCCATTCAAGTGTAAAGAGTGTAAAGTTGAAGCTAAAGCTAAGGCCTGTGCCCACCACATCCAGACCCACTGCATCTGTACCTGTACTCTAGGCTCCTTCCCTAGTCTTGATAGAAGAAGTAAAAGAAAAGGATGATTTAGCTGCCAGGACCACCTGCTCCTACAGATCTTTATGAGGATGATGACCTACATTTTTGCTATCAACCTCCTTCTCTGTTCAGAAGAGATTTGTGCAATGGGTACCACATCCCAATAGTTAGCTGAGGCTTTCCTACTGCAACTTCCAATTACCTGTCTCATCTGTTAGATTTAGGGAAATTGTCCCTCCTACCTTTATGACTTTGAAGCTGTGTTTGCCAAGGAGTCCTTTGACATGCTGTCTAAGCATTGAACTGTGGGATTACACAATTAAGCTTATCCCAGGTACTAATCCAAAGGGCTGCAAGGTATACCTACTCTTACCTCACAGAGCAGTTGCAACTAGATGAGTTCATCCAGGAGAACCTCTTCATCTGGCCATATCCATCCCTCTAAGTCCCCCATGGCCTCACTTCATCTTCTTCATCAAGAAGAAGGATGGATCTCTTTATCTTGTCCTAGGACTACCATGCTTGTTACAACCTTAGTCTGATGAGACCTCAGGTTGTAGCTTAGGCTAAGTTTTGAGGGTGAAGTAAGGGGATAGAACTAGGTAGTTAAGCATATTGAATACAGAAGAGTGTATATATACTTAAATACAGAAAGGCATCCAGTTGAATGGATGGTGTTACTATATGAAACATTCAATAAGTATGGCATAGGTAGTATATGAGTCAATACTTAGGGAACTATTGAGGCTAGAATAGACAAAACAGATATGCAGATAGATAGGAATGGAGACAAGTATGGTGATGTGATGGAAATGGTAAAAAACACAATATTACCCCCCTAATTAAGCTTCATGCCTCAGGAAGCTTCATCAAAGTTACTGTGGACTATAGCTGTAGTGAGGACTTTCTTGGTGGCACCAGTGAGGTATTTTCTATTGTTGAAGCAAGCAAAGAAGATGGGTAAATGGCTTCATCCATCTTGGCAGATAGGGAACTGAAACTCCTTTGTAAGGGAACTCAGTAACAGTGGAGTTCTCCCAATAATTCTTGACTATTGAAGTCCAGTAGTATTGGTTGCACTCTTAGCTGGATAGTATAGTGCAGAAGCAAGTGGGTAGCAGAAAAACTGAGATGATCTGTAGAGGAGTGATGGTCTTGATAAACCTGTGCAATGCATTGACTTCTTTCTTTATGGAGATAGGTAGTTTCTTTGTCCGATGGAGGTGTCAGCCCTGGCAGGTGTAGTAGCAAGGTCTAACTGTATCACATAGTTCTTTGAGGGTCAAGTGGATTCTGTTGATGAGTTCTTTAGTGCTGGAGTTGTCAGGGATGGTATTGCAGCCAAGCAGGTTGGAGGCAATATCTCCTAACTTTAAGAATATTTCTGTGAATATCAAGGTATTTGAATACTTCAAGAGCAAGGTCAACCCTATTTTGTAAGCTGTTGACACAGGCTTGTTCTGAGGGGGTGAGGGAAGACTGTGTGAGAGCATAGAAGATGGAGGAGATTGCTAGCTGGTAGAGGTGGAAAGCATTTTTGAAACCAGTATACATGTTGGTGAAGGTGAATGCAAGTAGGTAAAGAGTGTAATTAATCAGTTGGTATTTAGTTGTTTGTTCTGCATGGTAATGGTGGTTAACTCATTGTTGGTGGCTTCATTGACATCTTTGAGTAGATCTTCCAGGAGTTCCTGGACTAGTGATAGTGTTGTGGCCATGTTAAAATAGTGTGCCACTGAGGGAGGGTGCTTTATTGTTGTCTGATACAGGCAGCAGAACAGATGAGATTCTAGTGGGGTTGGGGTGGACAAGTGAGGAGATAGTGATGTGGTTAGATTTGGAAGTAGGCATATTGTTGTTAGTTGGTTTGTTTATTGGTTGGTTTGTTCAATGACTTTTGGATTTTCTGCCTCTTTTTTTATGGATATTCTCTGGATGTCTTTTTAGGTAGTCCTATATTGCCTCCTTGGCATTTTCAAGGTTGGATTCCACTGTCCATGTATTATCTTCATTGCTATAACCCTTCCAATATACTAGGAATTGATATTCCTGTCCTTATTTTTATTGACTTCATATTCTTCTTTATTATTGATGATTACTAGCTCTAGTGCCAGCACATGTTGTTGGCCTGGGAACTCCACTTTCTGTACTGGTGTCAACAGTTGTTTATTGAATATGTTGTGGATGGCCCATCCTTCTGGCAGACCAAGCTGATATGCTACTTCTCCTATTTTTTCCTTAATTGTTAAGCACAGGTTACATGGGTGAGGTGACTGGAGTCTAGACGCCTGGGGATGATGTGTGGATGTGGATGAAGATGGATGAAGTGGGTGAACTCAGGAGGACCATGGCTTCAATGTATGTATTGTGCCCTCCTGCCAACGAGTGGTCCTAACTTCAGAATAAGGGACAAGGACAGAGTTAGAGGCAAAGACAGAGACAGAGGCAGAGGTAGAATAGAAGTAGCATGTCGCTAAGTAGATTTCAGACTGAGGATTACAGGCGAAGTAGCTATGGTTTATATACACAAGAAAGTGTGGTTCTACAAAAGAAAACTACTATGACTTCAGGTGCAGGCCAGGTATGGCCACTAAATAAAAACACTGGGAATGCAACTAGCTAAAAGGAATAAGGTCAAACAGGAACGATATGAATGGCAAAGGGATTGCAAGGGAAACGGGAGTAGGTATGATGACTGGAGAAATGTACAAGGAGGATAATTAGAAATTAACATCAGACATAATAGTAAGAATGGAGAGCGGGGGAGATGGGGGAGAGTTGGTGAGAGTGAATGGTAAATAAAATATAAAGTATAGTCCAGGTAAGAGCGGGTGAAGTGGGTGAGTGCATATGTGGATTGTGACAGTATTTCTCCCTTAGGGCTGAGCCCTCGAGGCCATGAAGGTGTCATGGGGAACAGAGTTGAAAAATTTGATGCAGGCATAAGATCCACACTTTTGAAAAATTTTCCTTTGCTTGCCTCTTGACCTTCTACTGCCACCATGCCTCTCAAGACTACTGCCCAACTACAAGCCAAACTTGAGGAGAAATGTGAATGTGCCAGACTTCAGTGTGAGCAGGAGGAAGAGGATGAGCACAGGTTGATTGCAGATCTCGCCACTGCTGAAGCCAAAGAAAGAGCGGATAGGGAGAAGTGTGAAGAGGAGAAGAAGAAGAGGCGTGATGAGGAGAGGAAACGAGAGGAGATGAAGAAATGTGACAAGCAGAAGAAGTGGCTTGAGGAGGTGGCACGTAAGAAAAGGGAGGAGCAAGAGGAGGAGAACACAGAGGAATGACAACGTAGGAAGGGGAAGGCCCAGAAGGAACTAGTAGCAGGTCCTAGCCGATTGAGGAAACGGCTGAGGGTGGAGGATTTGGACAAAGAGGACGATGCACTGGGGTCATTGGATGAGGAGGAAGAGAAGGAGGTTCAGCTGCAGGTGTGCATTCCCATGGGTGGGGACAACCCCTGCAAGCACTGCATTGACATGGGTATCATGTGTCAACCCAGACAGACCTGCTCCAAGTAAGTGTGGCCTCTTCCTATTGATTATTAAGCTAAGAAGTCCTTAGCCAGGTTGCCACCAAATGCGTGACTTGTGTCAAGGGCAAGCGAAAGTGTGAGCTGCCGGGTGGGAGTGCCAAGGTCTCGAATCCCCATGTTCTCGCATGACATCTCGACCAATTTGTGACTGCACTTGAAGAGAACACCCTATGCCTCAACAAAATCATTGTTTTATTGCATCAGCAGAATGTGTGGATGGCACACGAGTCCTGATACCGAGAACATGATACCCACAATTTGGCCACAATCTTGAGGAAGACCATTGCAAATGGAGAGGAGTTCCACACCCTTGGCCTGGTGGTGAGTCAATGGTATCCTCTGCACATAGGAAGGACTGAACATCCAGGACAGATTGTAGAACAGCTGCCTGGTGTGGATATCTGACGGCATGTGGGTGAGGCGGGTGACATTGACATTGAGGACCAGGGTGGGGGGCCATTGCAACCAGTGTGAGAAGGGGGTGAGCAGATGGACTTGGATGAGGAAGAGAAGGGAAATGGTAGTAGTGGAGAGGAAGGAAGTGAAGAAAGTGCGGAGGAGAGTGGAGAAAAAGAAGATGGTGTGGAAGAGGGTGTGGAAGGGGACCAGCATGAGGATTGAGGGTGTGCGGGTGAACGTGGCTTTCCTTGCTCCTCGTGATTTTGATGTTTAATAAAGTTGAATGTCCAATAAAAAAAGTCTGTCCATGAATAAGAGTGAAAATAAGTCCATTAAGTATTACAAAGAATGCAAGGGACCAGGCTTAGCAGGATAAGCTGTATGGAAATCTGCCACAAGTTCAGCTGCATGCTCTAATTCAGTAGCAGGCAGCCAAGAAGACTCTTCTTCAGTATCCTCATAACCCAACCAAATGACCTTGTATAATAACTTGCAGGCACGTCGACAGTCGATCTTTGAGTCAACAATGCAGGTGATTTCGTACTCCGGCTCTCCTTCAACTTCAACAGGTGGAGGAGACAGGTCAGAGTGGCCGTCAAATAGGTTAGGTGTGGCAGGTTCAAGCATTGAAACGTGGAATACTGGGTGAATGGCATGCATTGAGTCAGGTAAGCATAGAGTATAAGAAATGGAACCAGGTTGAGTGATAATCTCATAAGGACCCAAATACTTTTCTGAGAGTTTCTTCAATGGTTGAGTTGTGCAGAAGAACTGCACCTTAACGAAGACCTTTTGCCCAACTGTGAAGTTAGGTGCGGGTGTCCAGCAGGCATCAGCAGATGACTGGTACCATTCTTGAGCTTGCTTGATCTCGGATTTGAGTACTGTGTGGAGTTTATCGAGGTCGATGATGAATTGACATGTGCATGCGGATGCCAAGTTGCATTCTGGATAGACTGTGATATTGGGATGATAGCCTTTATTAGCGAAGAATGGGGAGACACCAGTAGTGGCACTAGGAGCATTGTTATAGGCAAACTCAGCTAGTGGCAGTAACTCAGCCCAGTTGTCCTGCTGGTAGTTGCAGTAGACATGGAGGTATTGCTTGAGAGTCTGGTTAGTCCGTTTGGTTTGTCCATCACCCTCAGGGTGATATCCGGAGGTAAAGTGTAACTTCATGTCCAGTGCTTGTCCAAGTGAGCGGAAGAAGTGTGAAACAAATTCGGAGCTGCGATTGGATGTAACATGTTTGGGGATGCCATGTTTCGAGAATACATGAATGACGAATAGGCGGGCAAGTTCAGCCAAGGTGATAGTGTTGTGAGTGGGAATGAACAAAGATTGCTTGGTGAGGTGATCAACAATAACAAGGATAGTGTCATAGCCAGAAGATGTGGGAAGTTTCTCAATGAAGTCCATAGAGATAGAGTTCCATGGCCATTCAGGAATGGGGAGCTGCTTGAGGTTTCCATAAGGTTGGTGTCGTTGTGGCTTAGAGTGTATGCAGGTGACACAGGATTTGCAGAAATCTTTGACTGTTGTGTGGATTTCAGGCCAAGTGTAATCACGTCGGACTAACTCCAGAGTCTTGTTCTGACTGAAGTGTCCAGGAAGGATGTGATTGTGCTTGTACTGTAGAATGCAAAGTCAAAGATTGTTAACATTGGGAACATAGATCCTGTCATCAAGGCGGAGAAAACCGGACGAATCTACAGTCCAGCATCCTTCAGGTTTGGCTAGGTGTTGAGCTGCAGTCAGATCTTGCGGAAGAAATGAAAGGATGTTGGAATGCAGCTGATTGAGGTCAATGATCATGGCTGCATGAAGGGAAGGGGTATAAAGATAAGTAGTGTGGATGGTGTTACGAACTTACCACATCCCCGGACTCTCCACATTAACATATTAACCTTCTGTATGGACTTTCCATTCTTTTCTTTTTGTATACCCCGGTCCGTTCTTTATTTATTTATCATATGTACTTCTACCTTTGCTTCTTATGATTCATTCTGAATCATGTTCCTGTTTCACTTTCATCTTTCCCATCATCATACTTCTCTTTACCTGACTCCATCTTCTTATGACTCATACTTATCCTTCTATTCATTTCACCTATCCCTATGATTCCTTAGATTACCAATTAACCCGTAGTAGTTCTCATTGACTCATATCTACTTACTACGTAATCTCTCATCTCCTATTTGCAGCTAGTATATAAACCTTAAGTAGTACTTTGTATTACTTCAGGTTATTCTAGTAACAAGCTTCCTTATCTTCACTCGTCTGCTACAAGGCTAACAACCTTGGGGACTGCAGTGACATTTAACTCGGACTTCTCAGGCAAGCGTGAGCTTCTACTCGAGGGAGCGATCCGAAGCCTGCACAGAAGTCATTGAGACTTGTCAAATACTCCTGGGCTATAGCGTTGAACCTCTCCCTGAGTGGAGACGATCCGGGCCCGGTTGCGAAGTAAGGTAACGCACATAACATAAGAATAACCTCACCCACCCCCCCCTTCTCTCGTTTCTATACGACTCCAGTCTCTTACGGCCAGCTTCTGCTGATTATCCCTCTGTCCAGTTGACGTTGAGAAGCCTTCCCGGTAATAGGGTTAAGAAGAGTGGAACTTCGGGTCCACTGATTTGTTTATCTGTCCTCCGCTAAGTAGCGTTGAGAAGAGCGGGCCTGGCTACCGCTATCTATCTTTCTTCACCACGTCGCGAAAAGGGAAACGTCCCTTACACCCTCCTTCCTCATCCCCAGAACGATCATTCCATACACCAACCCAACACTCATTCGAATCTCCTACTACTCCTCCGCCTAAACAAACTCATCAACCAGAAGGACCTTCTGCACCATTCTTAGAAAGGATTTATCATACCCCACGCACTAGATCACAAAAACCAAAACTACTACAAGAGTTACCAGCACCTACTAGGAAATCCACTGAGCCTGAACCACCGAAACCAACACAAAGTGGCAAATTCAACTATTTTCGACCCGATTCGCCCGAGCAAGGTCCATCTCAAGAGTCACCGCCACAGACACCATCCAGAGCCGTATCCCCTTCCCAATTCGGAATCGAAAACCCCCACACCTTACCATCCGTCCTTGAAGACAACGAAGACAACGAGACATTCCATCAGCTGCCCGAACATCCATCTGACTTCCAAGACGTCCTCAATCGAGGAGGAACCCATCTTATATACACTCCAGACACCCTCGAATACCCAGATATCCCGGGCTTTGAATCACAAGAACCAATTCATCCAGAGATCGAAGGCATGGCTACTTCCACTCAAACGCAAACTGAAACAAATAATGAACCAACCAACCAACCACCACCTCGATCAGGAGCTACAACTCCCATCTTCGGAATTGGACGACGAAGAACACCCGAAGAAGATCCTCCCCGTAGAGGTCGACAAGGAAGAGCGCCCTCTCCCTCCCCTCCCTCTTCACGAAACTCCAGCCATGGTTCATTCACTCCGTCCTCTTTCTCCATTGGAAGAGAAGGAGGAGGTCGACGAAGACATCGTACTCCAGCCATTCAATTTGTAGGAAACGATGGGAATTCGAAAGAAATTGGACAAAAGCCACCAAACTTCGACGGAACAAACCCCCGATTTAAAACCTGGTGGATGCTAGTCAAAAACTATCTCGAAATGAACCCTAGAGCATTTACGGATGACCAACGACAGATCAGATTCGTCCTCGGCCTTATGGTCGAAGGGAAAGCCGGATCCTGGTCTAAACAATATTACAAAAGCCGAATTACCGATGCCCGTGGAAAGCCCATCCCTTGGAGATACTCTACCTTCGAAGAATTTGAAATTGAAATCTTGAAACACTTCACTCCAGTAGACGAACAAATCACTGCGCGAAGACAATGGTACGAATTGAAGCAAAATAAGTCCTCTGCAGCAGACTTTAATCTTGAATTCCAACGCCTTGCATCTATCAGAGGAATTCAAGACAATGAAGCATTAATTGAACAATATAAACGAGGACTCAATCCAAATCTCGCAAGAGAAGTATGGACTAGAAAAGAAGGACCACCCGAAACCATTGCTGAATGGTATACCAATGCAGTACGACGAGACTCTGTCAATCGTCAAGCTGACGCAATGTGGCCTAGAAACTTCCCTCGAAACCCAACCCCCTACCAACCACCCCGTTTCCAACCAAACTACCACACTCGTTTTCAACCAAATCGCCAACCTGCACGAACCATACATGAAGTACAGGCAGAACCTCAAGACCCCTACGAACCACCTTACGAAGACGAAGAACTGTATCCTTCAGAGCAAGACTACACTCATGAAGGCTATGACTTGGATGACCCGGAATTACAATTAAACGCTGTATTTACTGCTGAGCAAGTCGCTCGCTACAAAGCTGGGAAATGCATAGGCTGCGGAAAATTTGGACACCTTATCAGCAATTGTCCAAATCCTGACCCAAACCTGTCCAAGGAAAAACCACCTCCTAGACGACCCCACCCGCCACAAAGAAGATTCATGCAACCACCCCGTTATGCACAACCCTCACAACCTCAAGCTTCCAGGAATTACTCCGGTGCCGCTCCAAATCAAACCCGAAAGATCTCTGCACTCGATATCCAAGCAATGATCAGAGATCTCCCAATGGACGAAAGAATGGAATTCAGAGAAGCATATATCTCTGATCCAACGCTCAAGCCCTTCAGGGATTTTTGAAGGCGTCACCCGATCCTGTAAAGGAATCGCTGGGTGACCCACAAATCAATCTAATAAAACTCCCTACCTCGGACAATAAAGCATCAATCTTCCTCCCTATCAAACTCAATCAGAACCATCTACGAAATATCCCAGTCACCGCTCTAATTGACTCGGGAGCCCAAGGAAACTTCATCTCCTCGAATTTTACAAACACCTACGGACTACGAACACGCCCTATCAAACATCCTATCAAAGTATCCAATGCGGATGGAACTTCCAACGAAAATGGATCAATCTATGAAAGCGTAGAATTGAACGCTTTAATTGATGGAAAACAATGCCAATTCGAAGCCTACGTCTCAGGAATAGGATCCAAAGATCTAATCCTAGGATACCCATGGCTACAACAAACGAACCCAGACATAAATTGGACTACTCAAGAGTTCAAATGGCGAAACAATGACAACATCGTACCCTTAATCGTAAAATCCACAAACGGACCTACCACTATCAATGAAATCGCCTTAGATATCCATGGAATGAATGATACCGAACGCTACACCTACCTAGATGAAGACTTTGACCCACTTGCTGTAAAAGTCTTTGAAGCGATCGTCCATTCGGAAGAACCTGAACTCTCTATCGATGAACTCAAACTCTACTTGGAAAACATTGATTTCGATGAATTCCATTTGGAACATGAACTCTACGAAATCACTCAAACTCCACATGAACTCGAAATCAATACGAAGATCACCCAAGCTACAAGTCTCGCACAAAAATCAACTCCAAAAACCAATACAAAGGTACCCAGGAAATACAAGAAATTCGCTTCACTCTTCGACACGAAGAAATCCGAACGATTCCCCCCTCCCAGACCATACGACCATAAAATCGAACTCTTGGATACCTTTAAACCAGAACTAGGGAAAACGTACCCCTTATCACCCCTTGAAACTGAAGAACTCAAGAAGTTCATAAACGAAAACCTCTGAAAAGGATACATCCGAGAATCTGAATCTCCCATGGCCTCATCCTTCTTCTTCGTAGGAAAGAAGGACGGGAAACTTCGGCCATGCCAAGATTACCGTTACCTAAATAAACATACCAAGAAGAATGCGTACCCTATTCCTATGATAACGACAATTATGGACAAACTTCAAGGAGCAAAACTATTCACAAAAATGGATGTCCGACTCGGATACAACAACATCCGTATTCGAGAAGGAGACCAATGGAAAGCCGCATTCAAAACTCCAATCGGACTTTACGAGCCAAACGTCATGTTCTTTGGAATGTGCAACTCCCCAGCCACCTTCCAAAAGATGATGGACACCATATTCGCAAAAATGCTAGATAAAGGAGGAATTATAATCTATATGGACGACATTCTCATCTACGCAAAAACTCAGGAAGAAATGGATCGCCTTACCTTGGAAGCACTCCAGATCTTGAAAGACAACGATCTATACCTGAAACTAGAAAAATGTGAATTCGATAAAACCCATCTGGAATATCTCGGCATGATAATCTCCCCCGACAAGATCGAAATGGACAACACCAAACTCCGTGGAATAGAAGAATGGCCCTTACCCCGCACTACCCGCGATGTCAGAAAATTCATGGGATTCTGTAACTTCTACCGAAAATTCATACATCGCTATGCCGACATCTCTCGACCGCTTAATGCTCTTCTATCCAGAACAAAGAAATTCGAATGGGAATACAAAGCAAACGAAGCCTTCAGCCAACTAAAATCCGAATTCATGAAGAAACCCGTTTTGCTGATGCCAGACCAAACAAAACCCTTCTTTATCGAAACTGATGCCTCAAAATATGCCTTAGGAGCAGTCCTATCACAGCAAGACATGAACGGAAACTACCACCCAGTAGCTTTCCTATCCAAAGCATTCAATCCTACCCAACGAAACTACGAAATACACGACAGGGAACTCCTTGCCATAATCACAGCACTAGAAGAATGGCGACATTACCTGGAAGGAGCCCAACATCGTGTAACCATACGAACTGATCACAAGAACCTCACCTTTTGGAGAAAACCCCAAAATATCTCCAGAAGACAAGCTCGATGGCTTGGTTTCCTCTCACACTTCGACTTCGCAATTGAACACGTCCCAGGAACCAAAATACCTGCTGCTGATGCCCTCTCACATCGACCAGATCACACCCCAGATGATGACAATGACAACGAAAATGTTATTGTCTTACCCGAGGAAGTATTCCTCAGGGAAATCACTGTATTACCAGACGAACTGTTCATCTCCATGGTTGATCAGAAATTACAGGATGACATTGTAAAATCATCGAAATATGACGAAATCACCATGGAAGCCATGAAACGACTTCTATCAGAATCACCAGAAGCAATAAATCCGAAATACGGGATGATTCCCCAGCCACATGGACATCTTATGACATTCGAAGGAAAGGTCATCATCCCAGAAGACATGGAACTCCGCCGACGTATCATCCAACGATACCACGACCACCCTTCGATCGGACACCCTGGAGAACAAGAAACTTATCGCCTTGCCAAAGCTGAAGTATATTGGCCAGGAATGAGTACCTTCATACGAAATTACGTTAAAGGATGCAGCGAATGCCAACAATTCAAAATTAACCGAAATCCTTCCCACCCTTCGTTGCAACCAATACCACCACCGATATCTACTAGACCATTCGCCCATATCGCTATGGATCTGCTGACCGATTTACCAAAATCCCACGGATTCGACTCAATTCTGTCCATAGTGGACCATGGACTTACGAAGGGGGTAATTCTCACTCCTTGTACAAAGGAAATCACCGCCAAAGGAATTGCCGACATAATTATAGACAAGGTCTACACCAGATTCGGACTACCAGACAAGATAATCTCCGACCGTGACCCCAGATTCCGAGCAAACTCCAGTCAAGCTCTCATGAAATGACTTGGAATCACCCAATCATTCTCATCAGCCTACCACCCTCAATCGGATGGAACAACAGAACGATTCAATCAGGAAATTGCAGCGTACCTATCTATCTACTGTACAGGAAATCCTTCCTCCTGGTCTAAAGCACTCCCAATCCTCGAATTCTCCCACAATTCACGAACACACTCAGACTGGAAACAAACCCCTTTTGAACTCATGTACGGAACAAAACCCCATGGAATACCCACCATTCTGGAGGAATCAAACTTCACCACTACTGAAGAACGAATAGAACTCCTAGACCATGCACGAAGAGAAGCAATTGCTGCCCACAAACTAGCTATGGAACGCATAGAGCAACGAATCAAAGCAAAATTCAAACCCTTCACCCTAGGACAAAAAGTGTGGCTTGAACGGAGAAACCTGAAACTCCCATTCAAATCAAACAAGATTGCACCAAAACGCCTCGGACCATTTACCATCAAAGAAGTCTTATCGCCACTCTCCTACCGACTGAAACTACCTGAAACATGGAAAATTCACAACGTATTCCACGCTACCCTTCTCTCCGAATACACCGAAAACAATACCCATGGATCAAACCCACAACCACCTCTCCCTGACATAATAGAAGGAGAAGAAGAATACGAAATCGAAGGTATCTTGAACCATAGAACCAAGAATAAACAAAGGGAATACTATATCAAATGGAAAGGTTACAGTCATGAAGAAAACTCTTGGGAAAAGGAAGCACAACTCTTACCACATGCCCAAGAACTGTTACGAAAATACCAACGAGAACACCACCTAATTCCCATCCCACCGAAAAGATATAAATAATCCAGGATTCACCCAACTTCTCCATCATTCCTTAACAGCACTTCCACAAATCGAACTACCAATGGCACCAACCCAAAAAAACTATAAGAAGGGAAAGAAAGCGGCTATCGTAGCCTCATCCCCCTCTCCTTCCCTCTCTTCCATCTCCTCCCTTTCTACAAAAAACAATTCCCCAGTCAGAAAAGCCCATTCTCTCCCCTCCTCCCCTCATATTTCTATATCCTACCCTCCCACTGTCACACCTGTGGGCCACGAAACCCCAATTCTCCCCACCGTCCAAGTTAACGAACTGCTCGAAAAGCCTATTATCACCCTCCCGAATGCCGTCTTTACCAAAGACGAGCTCCAACAATTCGCTGACCAGAACAAACAATTCTGGGTCGACATCTTCGTTGGCCCAGACTGCGTCTACATTCCCCCCTCCACCGAATCATCTCCCAGTACCCCCTGGGATAGACTCACCTACCCAACAAGAATGGGAAGCAGCTCTGCTGTATCCCAACTTCATCCCCAGCAGCCAAACGTACCAAATTCATCCAACAACCCCGAGCCAAGAGACCAGCCAGTCTCTTTCTCCAGCGTCATCGCCGGAGCCACTCCCCATACTGCCACCTACGACACGAAATCAACCCCACAGCGACTCCTCTGGTCGCCAAAGCCAACGTATGTCTACCCAATCCGGGCCGACAACCCCACCCCAACACTCCCCTCGGAGCGAGCTGGGATCCCGAAATCTATTAGGGCAGAGCTTCCTGTCCTCGACCAACGACACATTCCCCCCTCCGCCGCCGGCCCCTCTCCAAAGTCCCCCACAACCACCACCATCAATCCGAAACCCCCCAGGTCAGCCTGGGACGAACTACACCCCACTGAACACTCGGCCGAGGGTTACATCGCAGCCAACCCATCCGACCGAGACCCCGACAGGCGAAGCAGCTTCTCCCCCGAGCCCTCCTCTGCGAACGATAGACCTTCGCCCATGGAGTTATGGGCTAGAACTGATTTCTCATCTGAGGGATCCCTCTGCATGATGGTCCTCAAGGGAGGCCATCGAACTCGCTTCCGCACCGAATATTTACATAATGCCAATCAGCGAAATCACTGGTGCTTTATCTGCGACGCCATTTCACAGCTCGAACATCTTTCTCGGGATTATGAGCACGCTACCGATCGAGCGGCCCTATTTATCCAGGCATCACGAAGCCTTGGATTACCTCAGGCTTACGCCCGCTACCTCAACGAGCATAGCGTTAAGCCTATCCCACCCAACCAGCGAACTGGCCCTTCTAAGGTCAGACCACACCAACAAGCCGATTCCCCCACGAGAAAACCCTCCCCCAAACCGCATGTACCTCCCCCATCCACATCTCTCTCATCCAGATGGACAAATCCCCCCCGAACGATTTGAAACGGCCATACACAACCTAATGGGCCAACTGGATCAACTTCTAAGCCTTCGAAGCCTATTCGAAAACCCCTCGGTCCTAACTCAGGACGAGGAGGAACCCCAACCCAACCCCGAGCTATGAACGACCCGAATTTCGACCCGAAGGCCTTTTGTGAAAAATGTGCCAAACTCCATCTCCCTGCCGTAGGTCACTGGGCCAGTGATTGTGCCCATACTACTTGCCCCATCTGTCGAAAAACCCGCCCTGGCCATTACCGCTGGACCTGCCCCCAATACTTCTGCCGACTCTGCGAAACTCTCAACCCGAAACACAAGCCAGAAGATTGTCCGAAATACGTCAACCATGTCCAAGCCGTGGAAAATATAAAACAACGTTTCCAAGAACAAGTCCTGGAAAACCCCCGTGATGCCTTCGACGATGAATATTACGATGACGGAGTATCTTTGGACTACTCAGTCCTATCCGCGTAAATTTCGGAGTAATTTACCTAGAGACGGGCTAATGTTATGAACTTACCACATCCCCGGACTCTCCACATTAACGTATTAACCTTCTGTATGGACTTTCCATTCTTTTCTTTTTGTATACCCCGGTCCGTTCTTTATTTATTTATCATATGTACTTCTACCTTTGCTTCTTATGATTCATTCTGAATCATGTTCCTGTTTCACTTTCATCTTTCCCATCATCATACTTCTCTTTACCTGACTCCATCTTCTTATGACTCATACTTATCCTTCTATTCATTTCACCTATCCCTATGATTCCTTAGATTACCAATTAACCCGTAGTAGTTCTCATTGACTCATATCTACTTACTACGTAATCTCTCATCTCCTATTTGCAGCTAGTATATAAACCTTAAGTAGTACTTTGTATTACTTCAGGTTATTCTAGTAACAAGCTTCCTTATCTTCGCTCGTCTGCTACAAGGCTAACAACCTTGGGGACTGCAGTGACATTTAACTCGGACTTCTCAGGCAAGCGTGAGCTTCTACTCGAGGGAGCGATCCGAAGCCTGCACAGAAGTCATTGAGACTTGTCAAATACTCCTGGGCTATAGCGTTGAACCTCTCCCTGAGTGGAGACGATCCGGGCCCGGTTGCGAAGTAAGGTAACGCACGTAACAGATGGAGGCTGTGAGTTGTTCATGAGTAAAGACTGGATGGAAGTTGTGAGGATTGACTGTAGCATAGCCATTATTCCCCCCTTTAGGGTAGATGTCCCATCATCTAGTTAAAGTGTCAGGCTTCATACCAAGTCAGCCAGGGTGAAAGCGGATGATGAGGTTGAACTGTGACAGGAATTCGGACCAGCAGGCTTGACAGCAGGTGAGGATTTTAGTGGTGCAGAAGTACTCCAGGTTCTTATGGTCAGTGACAATGTCGATGGGAAGGGGAGCACCTTCAAGGTAATGCCGCCAGATCCTAAAAGCTTCGAAGATAGCCAGTAGTTCCTTGTCATGTGTATTGTAGTTCAACTCGGCCGAGGTAAATATGTGGGAATGGAAGGCCATGGGGTGAACTTCACCATCTGCAGTGATGATAGAGAGGATGGTGGCTAGCACATAGTCAGATGCGTCAGTCTCGATGATGATCTGAGCATCAGGAATCCAGTGGGTCAGGATAGGAGCAGTGGTGAAAGCATCCTTCAATGATCGGAAAGCCTCTTGACATTTAGCGTTGAAGTTCCAAGGAATACCCTTGTGGGTAAGGCAGGTGAGAGGAACTACAATGTCAGAGTAGTTATAAATGAAGCAATGATAGAAGTTGGTGAAACCTAAGAAGGACTGTATGTCCTTGACCTTCTTCAGTTCCGGCCAGTCCTGGATAATCTTGACCTTGTCTTCAGACATCTTGAGACCATCAGGGGAAAGAACATAACCAAGGTATTCAACCATGTCAGACTCGAATTTGCACTTATCTGCACAGGCATAGAGACTGTTCTGCCTAAGCCGCTTGAGAACCTCGTGGACTTGCTTGCAGTGTATGCTGATGTCGTCAGAATAGATGAGTATGTTGTCAAGATAGACCATAACACAGACATCTAAGAGATCTTTGAAGATGTTGTTCATGAACCGCTGGAAAATAGCAGGTACATTGGTAAGGCTGAAAGGCATAACAAGCCACTCAAATGATCCATAGTGGGTTCAGAAGGCCGTTTTCCATTCGTCACCTTCTATGATGCAGACGAGGTGATAAGTGTGGCATAGGTCAATCTTGGTATAGATGCAGGCTTTGCGGGGCGAATCAAGTAGGTCGGATATGAGAGGAAGGGGGTAGCGATCCTTTTTGGTAATGCAGTTGAGACCTCGGAAATTGACACATAAACAGAGCAAACCATTCTTTTTCTTGACAAAGAGGACAGGGGCTCTGTGAGGGGAGTTGGAGGGGCAAATGAATCTGATAGCAAGGTTTTCGTCAATGAATTCGCATAGAGCCTCTAGTTCAACCTGAGATAAGGAATAGATGGTACCAACTGGTGGTTGGCCACCTTCTTTGAGATTGATCTGGAGGTCGTATGGCCAATGCAGGGCAAGCTTGTCAGCCTTCATCTTACTGAAGACATCAGCAAAATCGCGGTATTCTTCCAGGATATGGGACCAGTCATCCTGAGGCTCCTCAACAGAGGCAGAGGAAGCTATTATAGATGGGTCATTGAGATTGAGGCTATACTGAACTGAACCAGGAAGGTGAGAGGCACAAAGGAAGGTGGTGGCATTAATCAGTGAGACGTGCGGACGAGCCACATCAACCATGCCTGTAATAGAAGTGGCAGAAGAAGCAGATGGTGAAGACTGTGAGGTGACAGATGGGGTGGCTGAAGTGGACACTGCAGAGGATGCAGGTGTGACTGGAATGGACGCACTATGAGCAGAAGTGGCAGGAAGTTCAGGCTGAAGTGGTCAGAAAGTGATATGGCCCAGAACCCAGTCAATCGATGGATTGTAGCAGGTGAGCCAGTTATATCCAAGAACCACAGAGCAAGAAGAGTCAAGCTGGGTGACATAAAAGTCCAGAGTCATAGATTCACCACAGTCAAAGGTAACAGGAAGCTTCACTAGTTCAGTAATGTATGCATTAGACAAGCCATCAAAGAGATGAAGTTCAATAGGAGGAATGGGCATAGTCAGAAGATCATACAAATATACAAAGTCAGAGTCCATGAAGCAATGGGTAGACCCACTATCAACAAGAGCCTTGAAGTGGATGAGATCAGATGAAGTAGATGAAGAAACAGAAGGGGAAGTGAGATAGAGCTGCAGGGAATTGGGGTTAGAAAGAGCAGAAGCATTGAGTCGAAAACACTTGGTGGCACAGGTGAGTTCAATGTGGTCCTCAGCCTGTACAGAGTCCTGAGGACCGCCACTCATTTTTCCAAGCTCTTTTCAGAGCTCACCCCAACCACTTCAGCCTTGCGGGCAACAGCCTTTGCAGTTGAAGCAGCTTTCTTCCTACACTCACTAACCTTGTGGCCGGTGTTGCCACAGAACAGGCAGAGGTTATTGTCGAGGTGGTGCTTGCGTTCTTCAGTAGTCAGCTTGCCGTCCTTGCCGAGTTTGTTAGATAAGTCAAGTTTAGCAGGGGAGGACGATTTGGTGGGTGTGGAGGAGGATGGGGTAGTGTTGGCAGGTTTGTTCAAGGTGTTGCCCTTGCTGCTACTGTGGTTGGGCTTGTTGCTGTTGCTGTTGTTGTTGTTGCTGTTGCTGTTGTTGCTGTTATTGTTGTTGCTGCTGGCCTTGTTTGAGGAAGGTCTAGGGTTGTTATCCAACTTTCTGTTAAGAGAAGTGGACGCCGATTCGGCCACTTCCTTCATACAGGTCTTCTTGTATTGACGTTCCCAATAGCAATTATCGAGGATAATGGCTGCTTCACGCATTTCATTGAATGAGGTGGGCTTGCCATTGGGATGAGAAAAGAGAGCATCTTGGAGACGATCAGGGAGGCCTTTGTAGTAGCAGTAGCAGAGGACGTCATCGCCCCATCAAAGTCAGGATGAGAGCTGCATGAATTCAATGTTATAGGTGGTGATCTTCTTACTGTGCTTCATCTTCAGATTCTCCAGGAGTTTGGCTGATTCGCCCTTTAGGTTGGCTACACTGAAGTTGGTCTTGAGCTCAGTGGTGAACTCATCCTAGTCGGTGGACCAGGCATGGGATATGCCTTGAGTCTCTTCCTGGTTGATGCCAGTTTCAAACCAGTGAAGAGCGACGTCAGTGAGGAAGGTGAGGGCAAAGTTGACCTTGGTGGTATCAGATGTGAATTGTGTAGGGTTGGCATGGAAGTAGAGTCGACATTGGAAAAGGAAGTGAGGAAGGTCATCGGGGTTGGCACTGCTGAATGGTTTGGGTTCATGGGCCTTAGTACGGGGAGGTCGAGGAGGCTGGGGTGGCTGAGAGTGGGCACAATTGTCTATGGCATTAGCAAGGGATCTAATAGTGTGGGCCAGAGGGCGATCAAGTCCCCGACAGCCACATGGCTCACTAGTGCTTGTTTCATCATTACCATCGTCATCATCATCTGAAGGTTCCTCGGGTTTGTCATCACCTCCAGGCCTATTGCCTCCACCATTATTGGGATTGGGGTAAGGGTAATCAGCATATTCTAGGCCATCATTCTGGTCATTGCCATAGTTGTCTTCATCATTAATACCATAGTCACCACCACCAGGGTAGCCAGGATCTCCAGGTGGGACTGTGCCGCCTACGCTGTTTCCACTACTCGGGCCCTGAGGTGGGCCAGAGCTATGTTCAGGAAGTTCCTCCCAGATTGGCTCTGTGAAGGGGTTAGGGGAGTTTTGCAGGAAGTCGCCTGGAACAGATAGGTGAGACCGTTTCAATCTCTGAGTTCTGGGGGTGGATTGGGTTGATGAAAGGGTTTGTTTGGGATTGTTGTGAAGGGACCAATGAACAGTTGTGCCAGTCTTAGTTCTGACAAATGTAGCCATAGTAAGTGAAGGAATAGAAATCAACAGCAGGAGTTGGGAGTCTGAAATACTGTTAAGCACGGGTCATGCGGGTGAGGCGACCAGAGTCTAGATGCCTGGGGATGATGCGTGGATGCAGATGAAGATGGACGAAGTGGGTAAACTTGGGAGGACTGTGGCTTCAACATATGTGTTGTGCCCTCCTGCCGATGAGTGGTCCTAACTTCAGAATAAGGGACAAAAACAGAGTCAGAGGTGGAGACAGAGACAGAGACAGAGGTAGAATAGAAGTAGCATGTTGCTAAGTAGATTTCAGACTGAGGATTACAGATGAAGTAGCTATGGTTTATATACACAAGAAAGTGTGGTTCTACAAAAGGAAACTACTATGACTTCAGGTGCAGGCCAGGTATGGCCACTAGATAAAAACACCGGGAATGCAACTAGCTAAAAGGAATAAGGTGAAACAGGAACGATATGAATGGCAAAGGGATTGCAAGGGAAATGGGAGTAGGTATGATGACTGGAGAAATGTACAAGGAGAATAATCAGAAATTAACGTCAGACATAATAGTAAGAATGGAGAGCGGGGGAGATGGGGGAGAGCGGGTGAGAGTGAATAGTAAATAAAATATAAAGTATAGTCCAGATAAGAGTGGGTGAAGTGGGTGAGCATGTGTGCGGGTTGTAACATTAATATGGAAAGGTCCATACTTTTTTTGGCCTAGCTTCTTTGATGCCTGATTGGTATGAATATTGGTATTTTCGAGCCACACTTCATCACTGATTTGGTAAGTTCTAGAATGGAACCCCCTATTATTATGCTATTGCCTCATTTTTTCCTGATATGACCTCAGTGCTGATGAGGCATTGTCTTGGGCAGCCTATAAGTGTTTCAGAAACTCCATGGCCATGGGGTTATTTGTGGCTCCACTGTCTTTTCCTTTCCAAGGGTGTCTTCTGTAGTTAAGGAAAAAAGGTGTCTCTTCTATTTCTCCATGTTACTTGTTATACTGGAATTCTGCCATGGGAAGCCATTCAGCCCAATCATCTTTATTGTAGTTGCAGTATAGACAGAGATAGGTTTCTACTTCCCTATTGATGCATTCAGTTTGTCTGTCCATTTGGGAGTGGTATGCTGTCAATAGGTTGCATTTTATTCTTATTCCCTTGAACAATTCTTTTGTGAATTCTAATGCAAACTGGGGTCCTTGGTCACTGAGCACCTTCTGCAGCATTCCATGGAGCTTCCATATTTTATTTTGGTAAATTCATGCTATATCTTTGGATAAAACATCTGTCCTTGTCACTACTAGTCATATTGTTTTTGTAAATCAGTTGATAATAACAAGTATGGTGTCTTTTCCTATTGATTCTGGTAGTGGCCCAATCAAGTTGATGCTGATTTCTTTCCAAAGTCCACTTGATGTAGGAAGGGGGTGCAGCAGTAACTTGAGCAGGGCTATGTGTGTTTTGTTCCTTTGACAAGATTGACATCCTTGGTTATACTTTCTTACATCCTTTCATATTGTCAGCTACCAGTGGTCTCTGGTGATGAGTTCTCTTGTTCTGTGTTGCCCTGGGTGTCCCACATCTGGAGCATCATGGTATTATTGCAGTATTTCCTCTTGTAGTTTTGGGTCAGGTGATATGTATATACTGCTTCCATTATAAACAATGTGATTGTGTTCTGTGAAGTTGGATTTGTTTTTTTGGAGCTTTATTGTGATTGTGGTTTCTCTCCAGGAATTCTTCTGTATTTGTTCTAAGAATGCTGGTTTGATGAATAGCTCTACTCAAAGTAAGACTGTGTTATTACTGTTTTCTTTGTTTCTCTGTTTAGACTGTATCCAATCTTCTCTGATCATAGTGATCAATTTTGTCTCTGGTTTGTCTGGTTCCTGGTATATCCTAGACAGTAGGTTAGCTTTTGTGTTTGTCTTCTCTGGTATATGTTGTAAGGTAAAGTCATAACCTTGTAACCATAGATACCATCTTGCTTGTCATCTACTGAGTTTTTGTGGTTCTCTATAGTACTTGAGGTTTTCATGGTCTGTCCATATTTTGAATTTTTCCTCTGTGTCCAACAAGTAATGTGTTGTGAACTTTCACCAATCGTATTGGCTCCATACTTGTCTGCATTCTCAATTGTCCTTTGTATCTGTTTCAGTTATTCATGTCCCAGCAATCCCTGAGTAGTGTTACGACCTTAATCTGATAAGACCTCAGGTTGTAGCTTAGGCTAAGTCTTGAGGGCAAGTAAGGGGAGAGGAACTAGATGGTTAAGCGTACCGAATATATGAGTATGTATGTACGCTTAAATACTACAAGAACATCCAGTTGAATGGATGGGGAACTACATAAAACGTCTGATAGGGATGGCATTGTAGTTAGTTGGAGTCATACTCGGAGATTGCTCAGTAGGAAATAGCTGAAACAGGTACGTAGGAAATAGGAATGTAGACGGATAAGGAGCGTGATATGATCAGTGAAAGTTCACAACAAGTAGTGACTTGTAGAACTACTATGCCATTGTCATCAGATGTTTCAGGTAGTTAACTCCATCCATTCAACCAGATGTCTCTTGTATTTAAGCATACATACATACTCCTGTATTTGGTATACTTAACCACCTCTTGTTCTCCTCCCCTTACTCACCCTCAAGTCTTAGCCCAAAGTTGCAACCTGAGGTAAACTCAGACTAAGGTCATAACATTTGGTTAAGTGTCCCCACCTCACCTTGCAAGGAGTAGGCTGAAATAGGCCTAAACAAAACAAGACAACCCAAGAGCTAGTATATGAGCTCAAACCCAGATGAATATAGAGAACTGAATCTTGAAGTAACTGACAATGAATCTGAAACATTGGATGAAGAAGAAACAGGGAACCCTGAAGTACCTGAAGAACCAACTAGAGAAACACATGACAAACCCAGAGCCAACCCAGCAGAAGAAGAAGTACTATCAGAACTTCTAAACAAACTTGACCTAGCAGAGAAAGAGTTAATCCATCAGGAGAAATCAGACAAATCAAGCTCAGACGAAACAGAATCAGAAACTGGCTCTGATATGACTGACAATGCAGTAGTACCTGCAACAGCACCCAGTGGAAAAGGCCTAGTGCCAAACCCTGGATTTTTTGACAGCACCTGCACCAAATTTGATGACTGGTAGAGAGCAATGACACTCTTCATGAAATTCAACAAAATAGTCTTAGCAGATGATAAAGCTATAGTGGTCTTAGCCAGGCTAAGAGGAGGAACAGCAGGAGCCTATGCTGCCATGAAGGCCCCACAAATCTTAGATGGAGAAGACTCAGTAGATTGGAAAGCATTCTTTGAGGACTTTAGGAAAACTTTCTCCAATGACACCTCAAACAGCAAAGTGGAATGGCAAATCAAAAAGTTCAAACAAGGGAACAAGAATACAGCTGACTATCTAATCAAGTTCCAAGTCCTGAAAAGCAAGGCAAAAACAAACAACAAATATGCAAGTTCCTACTCAAGAAGAATGCCAGGCAGGACATCATCCATACCATCATAGGCTACCCACCTAGCGCCAGACCAGACACCTATGCAGAATGGACAGAAGCCATTCTCACCATAGGACAGGGGTATGAAGCATCAGAATACCGAGGAGATAAGAAAACCAACACTGGAACAACCTATGGAGGAATAGGAGAACCAATGGAGATAGGAAGCCAACGCCACATTTTCAATGCTGAAGGGAAACCCAAATGCTATAACTGTGGCATCTTCAGACATATGGCAAAAGATTGCAAGAAACCCAAAGGGTTAACCTACTACAATTGTGGCAAGATGGGCCATATAGCAAAGGCCTGCACCGCACCCAAGAAGACACAGGTCCAAGGAGTCGAAGAAGCCGGTGATGAAGAAAAGAAGGATTTTTCTGAAGACTCTGAGTAGGTGCTACCTCGAGAGTCAGAAAGCCTGTATCTAGGATATCAGACAAATTTTACATGATTCCTCAGAGAAGAAAGCATGAACTAAACCTAAAAGGAAAAATACAAACAGCAAAAAAGGAGATAATGGTGGACACAATTGTTGACTCAGGATGCACAACCAGCAGTATCAGCAAGAAACTGGTAGATGAGGAAGGACTCCCCACCCAAAAACTAGAACAACAAATTTTGGTACTAAATACAGATGGAACACCAAACCAGGGCAGAAAAGTGACAGAAACAGCCACAATTGACATAGATATCCAAGGACACAAAGAGCGGATTGAAGCTTTAGTCATACAACTACAAGACTGTGCAGAAGTCTTCCTAGGGCATGACTGGCTGGTCAAACACAATCCAGAAGTAGATTGGAACAATGGAGAAATCAAGTTCACCTGGTGCCCACCAAACTGCCAATTCCCCCACCAAAACATCCCCATCATGGAAAAAATACAAAGCATGGCCACTACAGAAGACTTATGGAAAGAAGAAGACAAACTAAACCTGACTAAACCAGAAGATTTACCAGACTATGTACAACTGTTCACACATCTATTCAACAAAACAATGTTCGACAAGCTCCCAGAACAAACCAAATGGGACCATGAAATAGTCCTAACAGAAGACACCCCAAAGGAAATAAGTGCAGGAATGTACAACATGACAGTCAAGGAACAGGACAAACTCAAAGCATTTATCAAAGAAAATCTGGAATCAGGACGAATATGACCATCAAAATCCCCATACACAGCACCAACCTTCTTCATTCCCAAGAAAGATGGATCCAAGAGGTTAATCCAAGACTATAGACAGTTAAACAATGTAGTAATCAAGGACAAGACGCCACTACTGAGAATTGGCAAAGTAATTGACAAGCTTGGAAAAGCCAAGTATTTCAATAAACTTGACATCATCTGGGGATATAACAACATTAGGATCAAGGAAGGAGATGAATGGAAAGCAGCATTCCTCACCAACAAAGGACTTTTTGAGCCAACAGTCATGTATTTTGGTCTTAGCAACTCACCAGGGATCTTCTCTAGAATGATGACAAGCATCTTCCACAACCTCTTACAAAATGGAGACATTGTAAACTACATGGATGACTTCACCATCCCTGGTGATACCAAAGAACAACTAAAAGAATGAATAATATGATTCCTGGAACGTACAGCACAATACAGCCTATGCTTCAAACAAACCAAATGTATCTTTAATGCAGAAGAAATCCCAATGCTAGGAGTCAAAGTGGGACATGGATGAATTGAAATGGAAGAAGAAAAAGTCAAATCAGTATGGGATTGGCCTGAGCCAAAAAGCACAAAAGGGGTAGAAAGATTCCTGGGCTTCGCTAATTACTACTGATGTTTCATCAAAAACTTCAGCAAGATCACAGGGCCATTAAACAAGCTCAAAGGAGTAACCACATGGGAATGGAACCAAGAACACCAGGCAGCTTTTGACCATCTCAAAAAATGCATTACCAAAGAGCCCATCTTAACTCTACCACAAAGACAAGGCCAGTTCAGGGTAGAAGTCAACATGTCAGACTATGCATTAGGAGGCATGCTATTGCAGCTACAAGAGGCCAAATAGCACCTGATCACCTTTACATCATGAACATTATCACCAGCGGAATGCAACTATGAAATATATGACAAAGAATTACTGGCCATTATCCATGTCCTGAAGGAATGGAGACACTGCCTGCTAGATGCTGAAGAAAAATTTGAAATCTGGACCAACCACAAGAACTTAAAATACTACTGAGAGCCACAAAAACTGAACAGACAACAAGTCTGATGGTACCTATGCTTACAGGACTATGACTTCACACTACGACATGTACCTGGGAAGACAAACACAAAAGCTGACCTACTGTCCCAAATCCACCAAATACCAGAAGAACAAGAAGACAAACTAGTTACCATGACCCGAGAAAGCTGGCTACAGAAAGAAAACACAGATGATACTGTGCTCTTATAGGCAGAATTATTCCTTGAGCCAACATTCCTAGAACAGATCTGGAACAAGTCTCAGTGTGAGACAACAGTCCTTACCAAGCTAAGAAAACAGGAGTCCAAACTCACTGAAGACTGCGGAATTATCTACAGACAAAATAGCACATATATCCCACCTGACCTGAAGCTATGAGAAGAGATTCTAGCACAATATCATGATATCCCAGATGCGGGGCACCCAGGCCAACATAGAATGATGGAACTAATCAACTGTGACTACTGGTGGCCAACAATGTTAAAAGATGTAAAGAGGTATATCCAAGGGTGCCAAGCCTGCCAGAAGAATAAAACTAGAATAACACCACTCAAATCACCACTTCACCCCCTCCCTATACTGAATGGACCTTGGGAAGAAATCAGCATCAACATGATCAGACCATTACCAGAGTCAGAAGGGAAAGACACAATACTAGTCATCATCAATCAGTTCACAAAAATGATATGACTCATAGCAACAACAATGGATGTTTCATCCAAAGACATTGCAAGGGTTTATTGAGACAAAATATGGAAGCTGCACAGACTACCAAGGAAGGTACTGAGTGACCAAGGACCCCAATTCACGTCAGAATTCACCAAGGAGTTATTCAAAGGACTCAGCATAGAACAGAATCTATCAACAGCATACCACCCACAAACCAATGGACAAATGGAATGCATCAACAGAGAAGTGGAAACATACATCTGCCTATATTGCAATTACAATCAAAATGACTGGGCAGAGTGGCTTTCCATCACAGAATTCCAGTACAACAATAAATGACACAGAGGAACATAGGAAACACCATTCTTCCTAAACTATGGAAGGAACCCATGGAAGGGCAAGAATGAGCCAACAACAAACAACCCCATTGCTACAGAATTCCTAGAACGCCTTCAGGCTGCCCAAGACAATGCCGCATCAGTACTATGGACATATCAAGAAAAGATGAAGCAACAACATGACTACAGTAAAACCTATACCAAGATACATCAGATAGGTGATGCGGTATGGCTAGAAAACACCAACATCCATACCAATCAAACATCAAAGAAACTAGGCCAAAAATGGTATGGGCCTTTCCTTATTAAGGAAAAAATAGGAGAAGTGGCATATCGGCTAGCATTACTAGAAGAATGGGCCATCTATGATGTATTCAATGAACAGCTCCTAACACCAGCTCATGAGGCTGAGTTCCCAAGCCAAAGACAACCATCAGCACCTGACCTGGTCATCATCAACAATGAAGAGGAGTACGAAGTAGAGGAGATTCATGGACAAAGGAAATACGGAAGGGGCTATCAATTTCTAGTCCATTGGAAGAGGTATAGCAATGAAAAAGATACATGGACAGCAGAATCCAACTTGGAGAATGCAAAGGACGCCATACAGGACTACCAAAAAAGGCATCCAGAGAATGCCCATAAAAGAGGGGGCAAGAAACACAAAAAAGCATCAAACAAACCAACTGAACCAAGAAATTAAAAACATGTCTGCCTCTCAATCCAATCGAATTGCCATTGATTCCCTCATCCACCCCACCCCAACCAAAATCTCCTCTTTACCATTCCCAGAACCAGGCAATGGGAAAGTACTTGCCCCCCAGGGGACCTGTTACAACCTTGCCAATACACCATCCCCAGCACAAGGACTCCTCGAAGTATTAATCAAGGATGTTGACCAAGCAACCAACAGTGAACTAGAGACTATCACTGCCCAAAACAAACAGCTAGTCATGAACTGCCACATCACTCTCACCACTGCCTATATCACTTTTGCCAACATGTATACAGGATTCACCAATGTGTCCTTCTCTACCAGCCAACACATCCCAGCCATCTTCAGAGCCCTAGACCAATCCACCCTCACCCCCAGCGAATGACACCATACCCAGAGTCTCCAAAGCTGAATTGATCTAGGACTCGAAGTCTTCAAACATCTCGACCTCACCAATATATTCCTTGAACTCACCGACATAGCCATGAATTTACTTGGAAGGAACAAATTGACTGAAGATTCCAATATCAACACCTTAGTCAACAAGATCCACATTACCCTTTCTAAATTGCATGACATAGTTAATCCTGCACCATTCTGTAGCAACACCTCTATGGACAAAGAAACCACTGTCTCCATGAAAGAAGAAGTCAATTCCCTCCGACGCTTCATAAAAACTATCACCCTGCCACAACTCATATCAGTTTTTCTTCCCCCCACACGATTCTGCACTGTACTACCAGGACAAGAGAAAGACCAACACTATTGGAGATCAATAGTCAAGAATTACTGGGACAGCTCCACTACTACTGACTTCCCATTCAACGGCATCCCAGTCCCTATCTGTCAAGATGGCCAAAGCCATTTACCTATCTTCTTTGCACAATCAAACAGTGGAAAATTCCTCATTGCAGCCACCAAGAAAGCCCTCACTGCTGCCATAGTTAATAGGGACTTTGACAAGCTTCCTGAGGCATGAAGCCTGACTGGGGGGTATTGTTGCAAACTTTCACTGATCATATTGGCTCTGTACTTATCTGCATTCTCAATCATCCTTTGTATCTGTTTCAGTTATTTACATCCCAGCAATCCCTGAGTAGTGACTTGTAGAACTACTATGCCATTGTCATCAGATGTTTCAGGTAGTTAACTCCATCTGTTCAACCAGATGTCTCTTGTATTTAAGCATACATACATACTCCTGTATTTGGTACACTTAACTACCTCTTGTTCTCCTCCCCTTACTTGCCCTCAAGTCTTAGCCCAAAGTTGCAACCTGAGGTAAACTCAGACTAAGGTCATAACATAATGCCTCTATTCTTTTAGTGCATGTACAATGGCCAGTAGTTCCATGTCATAGATTTCATAATTGCATTCTGCTGGTGAGAGTGTACATGATGTGAAGGCAATTGAGTGCCATTTTCCCTCTTGGTATTGTAATAGTACTCCTCCTAGAGCATAGTCTGATACATCAACTTCTACTCAGAATTGTCCCTACCTCTGGAGTAGCATCAGAGTTGGGTCTTCTGTGGTACAGTGTTTCAGGTTGTTGAATGCAGTTTGGTGTTCCTCTCCCTACTCCCATGTGGTAGCTCCTTTGAGCCTGTTCAGTGGTCCTGCAATTTTACTGAAGTTTTTGATGAATTGTTAGTAGTAGTTGGTGAAACCCAGTGTTATGAACTTACCACATTCCTGGACTCTTCCCATTAGTGTATCAACCATATTTCTTGGTGTATCACTTCTCTCCTTGGACTACCTATCTTTTCTTGTCCCTATTTTTATTTATTAACACATGTAGTTCTAGTCCATTTTCTTATGACTCATTCCAAGTCATGTTTCTGTTTATACCTTGTATTTCCATTACTGAACTTCTATCTACTCATCTCTCCCTTCTATTTACTTGTATTCCCTTCTTTTCTATTCAATATTTAACCCCTATGACTCCTTAGATTACCAATTAACCTGTAGTAGTCTCTCATTGACTCATATCCCTTTACTACATAATTACTCATCTTCTATGTGTAGCTAGTATATAACTTTAAGTAGTACTTCTATATTACCTTAGGTTATTCTAGTAACAAGCTTCTTTATCTTTACTTGTCTGCTACAAGGTTAACAACCTTGGGGACTGCAGTAGCACTTAACTTGGACTTCTTAGACAAGTGTGAGCTTTTACTCAAGAAAGTGATCTGAAGTCTGCACAGAAGTCATTGAGACTTGCCAATACTCCTAGGCTATAGCATTGAACCTCTCCCTGAGTGGAAATGATCTGGGCCAAGTTGTGAAGTAAGGTAACACATATAACACCCAGGAATCATTCTACTCCTTTGATGTTTTTGGGCTTGGGCCAGTCTTGTACTAATTTAACCTTTTCTTCTTCCATTTCAATTTGTCTGTGTTCTACTTTTACTCCTAGCATTGGAATTTCTTCTGCATCAAATATGCATTTTGACTGCTTGAAACATAGGTTGTATTGACTTGCCTATTCCAGAAATCATACTGTTCACTCTTTTAGTTGCTCCTTTGTATCTCCTGGAGTTGTGAAGTCATCCATGTAGTTTACAATATCTCTGTTTTGCAGAAGGTCTCAGAAAATGCTTGTCATTATTCTGGAAAATGTTTCTGGTAAGTTGCTTAGTCTAAAGTACATAACCATTGGTTCAAAAAGTCCTTCATTGGTAAGGAAGGTGGCTTTCCATTCATCTCCTTTGATTCTAATGTTGTTGTAGCCCTAGATAATGTTGAGTTTGTTGAAATATTTTACCTTGTCTAATTTGTCAATTAGTTCTCTGATTCTTGGTAGTGGGGTCTTATCTTTGACTACTACATTGTTTAGTTGTTGGTAGTCTTGGATTAGTCATTTGGATCTATCTTTCTTTGGAATGAAGAAGGTAGGGGCTGTGTATGGGAATTTCAATAGCCTTATTTGTTCTAATTTGAGGTTCTCCTTGATGAATGCTTGGAGTTTGTCTTGTTCCTTGACTATTATATTGTATGTACTGGCATTTATCTCTCTTGGTACATTATCTGTCAGGACTATTTTGTGGTCCCATTCTGTCCATTCTGGAAGTTTGTCAAATGTTATCTTATTGAATAGGTATGTAAACAGTTGGATATAGTTGGGTAGGTCTTCTGGTTTAGTTGAGTCAGGTTCATCTTCTTCTTTCTATAAGTCTTTTGTTATGGCCATGCTTCAAATTTTGTTTATGATGGAAATGTTCTGGTGTAGGAACTGACAGGTTGGTGGGCATTAGGTAAATTTGATTTCTCCAGTGTTCCAGTCTACCTCTGAGTTGTGTTTGACTAGCCAGTCATGTCCTAAAAATACCTTAGCTCTGTCCTAGAGTTGTATGACTGATGCCTTGATTTTTTTTTTGTGTTCCTGGATCTCTATTTTGATTGTTGCTATTTCTGTTACTTTATCTCCTTGATTTGGCATCCTGTCTGCATTTAGTACCAAGATTTGTTATCCTAATTTCTTTGTTGGGATATTTTCTTCATTAATGAGTTTTTTGCTGATGCTGCTAGTAGTACATCCTGAGTCAATGATGGTATTTACTGTAACTTTTTTTCCATTGGCCTGAATGTTCCCTTTCAGGTTTAGTTCATGCTTTTATTTCTGAGGAATTGTATAAAATTTGTCTGATATCCTAGATACAAGTTTCTTGACTTGCAAGGCAGTGTCTACTCAGAATCCTCAGAAAAATCCTTCTGCACCTCTTGTTCAGTTTCTTCTACTGCTTGGATTTGTACTTTCTTGGATACAGTGCAAGCTTTGGTGATATAACCAGTTTTCCCACAGTTGTAGTAGGTTAATCCTTTGGACTTCTTGCAATCTTTGGTGATGTGTCCAAAGATGCCACAGTTGTAGCATTTAGGTTCTCCTTTGGTGTTGAAGATATGACATCTGCTTCCTATCTCTATAGGTTCACCCATTCCTCCATAGGTAGTGCCTGTGCTAGTTTTCTTGTCTCCTTAGTACTCTGATGCTTCATAGTCTTGTCCAACAGAGAGTATTGCTTCTTTCCATTTGGCATAGGTGTCTGGCCTGGCAACAAATGGATACCCCGTAATTGTATGGATAATATCTTGTCAGGCATTCTTTTTGAGTAAAAATGTAGCATGTTTGTTGTCAGTTTTTGCTTTACTTTTCAAGACTTCAAACTTGATTAGGTAGTCAGCAGTATTGTGGTTCCCCTATTTGAATTTTTTGATCTGCCATTTAGTCTTGGTGTTTGATGCATTGTCTGAGAACATCTTTCTAAATTCCTTTGAGAACACCTTCCAATCTACTAAGTTTTTTCCTTCTAAAATTTGAGGTGCTTTCATTGCCACATAGGCCTCTGCTGTCCCTCCTTACAGTCTAGCTAAGACTGCTATAGCTTTGTCATTGGCTGTGGTAATCTTATTGAACTTTATGAAGAGCATCATGGCTCTCTACCAATTGTTGAATTTTGTGTGGGTACCATCAAAGAATCCCAGGTCTGGTACTAGGCCTTTCCCATTGGGTCCTGGGGTAAGTGCAGCATTGTCAGGCATTTCTAGATCTGATTCTATTTTGTCTGAACTTGATTTGTCTGAGTTTGATCCTTGTTTTGGGTTCTCCTAATATTCTAGCTCTCTTTCTGCTAAGTTGAGTTCATTCAGAAGTTCTGATAGTACTTCTTCTTCTCCTGTTGGGTTTACTCCTTGTGTATTAACTCCAGGTTTATTGTGTGGGTGTTCAACTGGTTCTACAGATACTTCAGGGTTCCCTGTTTCTTTTTCATCTAATATTTCTGACTTGTCATCTGTAACTTCAAGGTTCAGTTCCCTATATTTGTCTGAGTTCAAGCTCATATACTAGCTCTGGGGTTCTTCATAGTTCAAGCCTGTTTCAGCTTTTCTCCTTGCAAGGTGAGGTGGGGATGCTTAACCAAATATTATGACCTTAGTCTAATGAGACCTCAGGTTGTAGCTTAGGCTAAGTCTTGAGGGCAAGTAAAGGGATAGAACTAGGTGGTTAAGCATACTGAATACAGGAGAGTGTATGTATGCTTAAATATGGAAAGGCATCCAGTTGAATAGATGGGGTTACTATATGAAACATCCAATGAGCATAGCATAGTAGTATATAAGTCAATACTCAGGGAACACTGAGGCTAGAATAGACAAAACAGGTATGCAGATAGATAGGAATGGAGATGAGTATGGTGATGTGATGGGAGTGATAGAAAACACAACAGTACTTACAATGCCATTACAGTGAAAAATAAGTACCCTCTTCTGCTCATATCCAAACTCATCACACAACTTCACAGAGCCAAGTACTTCACCAAGCTGAATGTTCACTGAGGATTCAACAATATGCAGATCAAGCCAGGCAACAAGTGGAAAGCTGTATTTCAGATGAACTGTGGGTTATTCAAGCTGCTTGTCATGTTTTTTGGCCTCACCAATAGCCTTGCCACATTCCAGACCATGATGAATGACATTTTCCACAAACTCATCATGGAGGGCATCATTGTGGTGTACATGGATGACATTCTGATCTTCACTAAGACAATTGAAGAGCACCAAGAGGTCACCCACCAGATCTTATAGATTCTTGAGCAGTACAAGCTTTTCTTTAAGCCTGAAAAGTGTGAGTTTGAGAGAACCCATGTCAAGTACCTTGGTCTTATCATATCAGAAAATAGTGTTGAAATAGACCTGGTCAAAGTCACAGGGGTTTGAGACTGGCCTACTCTAGCCAATGTAGGGAAAGTCCAAGTATTCCTTGAGTTTGTCAACTTCTACCACCACTTTATCCATGATTTCTCTCAGGTAGCCCATCCACTCTTTGACTTCACTAAGGCAGATGTCAAGTAGAAATAGGGTACTGTAGAAGAAATAGCTTTCCAGGCACTCAAGGATACAGTCATCTTCTCCCTTATTCTTCTCTCATCCAATGACTCCACTCCTTTCCACATCAAGGCAGACAGCTCAGACTTTGTAACAGGTACAGTTCTCTTCTAGAAGGCAGTAGACTTAGACTAGTGGCACCTAGTGGCATTTTACTTGAAATCCTTTTCAGCTATTATAGTGAGGCCTGCCAGGTTATAAGCAAGCCTGATATCTCTATATTAGTTGGATATCAAAGGGAACTCCTTCTCAAAGACAATAAGAATATATATATCTTATTATATATTCCTATAGTCTCAGATTAGTCATCTTGTCCTTCAATGTACAACTCTTAAGATTTTATAAAGTATGACTAGAGGTCAAGAGATAACTTCTTGATAGCAGATTATAAGAATGTGTTAAGAGTTATAGATTGAGTCTTCACCTAACCAAGTAGAAACAATAAGGTCTACTAGTCAAGTTGAGGGGTTTATATACTACAGCAGTGTATGTATCTATATAGTATTATAGTGGTATATTATCTGTCTATATTTGTAGAATAATGGCATTATGTAATTATCTAAAGTGGTTCAACTTTAGTATCATACAACTTCAATATGGTATGACTTTGAAGTAGTACAACTTTATGTTTATGTAAGTTGTTTATATAAGTTCTAGATAAGATAAGATAAGATAAGGAGTATTATGTAAGTAAATAATCATATTCATAACAAGAACCCTGGGTTGGGCACTAGGCTTTTTCCATTGGGTCTTGAGGCTGGTACAGTATTGTCAGTCATGTCTAATTTGTCTGAACCTGATTCTAATTCATCTGAGTCTAATTCTCCTTGTTCTGGGTTCTCTGGGTGGTCTAGCTCTTCTTCTGCTAAGTCAAGTTCATTTAGGAGTTCTGATAGGATCTCCTTTTCTCCTGTTGGATTTACTCCTTGTAAATTATCTCTGGGTTTATTGTCTGGGTTTACAACTGGTTCTGGTACAGGTACTTTAGGGTTCCCTGTCTCTTCTTCATCTGATGTTTCTGATTTGTTGTCTGTGACTTCAAGATTTGGTTCTCTATATCCATTGGGGTTCAAGCTCATGTACTAGCTCCTGGGTTCATTGTGGTTCAAGCCTATTTCAGCTTTTTTCTCTGCAAGGTGAGGTAGGGACACTTAACCAAATGTTACAACCTTAGTCTGATAAGACCTTAGGTTGCAGCTTAGGCTAAGACTTGAGGGCAAGTAAGGGGAGAGAACTAGGTAGTTAAGTGTACCAAATACAGGAGGCTGTATGTATGCTTAAATATGGGAGGGGCATCCAGTTGAATAGATGGAGTAATTACATGAAACATCCAATAAACATGGTGCAGTAGTGTATGAGTCAATACTCAGAGATCACTCAGACTAAGATAGCATGAAACAAGTACAATATGACATAGGAATGGAGACAAGCACAGAGGTGAAATAGGAATGGTGAAAACTACAACATCATGCAGTATAATGCTGTTATCAACATTGTCTGTAGCATAAGCATAGCATTATTAATAGCATAATTAACTCACTCTGAGAGTGGACTTTTCTAGATCTGTTTTATCTATAAATAGTATAAACCAATGTAGTGGTATAAATGTTACGACCTTAGTCTGATAAGACCTCAGGTTGCAGCTTAGGCTAAGTCTTGAGGGCAAGTAAGGGGAGAGGAACTAAGTGGTTAAGCATACTGAATACAGGAGTGTGTATGTACACTTAAATATGGTGAGCATCCAGTTGAATGGATGGAGGTACTACATGAAATGTCTGATGATAATGGCACAGTAATACTATGAGTCATTACTCAGAGATCGCTGGGCTAGAATAGACAAAACAGGCATGATGTAAGGAAGGAATGTAGATGAGTACAGATCAGACAGGAATAGTTGAAAGTTCACAACAATACCCTCTGCTCAGGCTTCATGCCTCAGGAAGCTTGTCAAAGTCTCCATTTACTACAGTGGCAGTGAGTGCTTTCTTGGTGGATGTGATAAGAAATTCTCCATTGTTTGATTTTGCAAAGAAAACAGGTAAATGACTGTGACTGTCTTGATGGATAGGGACTGGGATGCTGTTGAAGGGGAACTCGGTGGTGGTGGAGCTGTCCCAGTAACTCTTGACTATCGATTTCCAGTAACGTTGGTCTTTTTCTTGTCCTGGTAGTACAGTGCAGAATCTTGTGGGTGGAAGAAAAACCAATGCAAGTTGCAGTGGGGTGATGGTTTTTATGAAGTGTCAGAGGGCATTGACTTCTTCCTTCATGGAGACCATGACTTCTTCATCCATGGGGGTGTCGGCACGAGATGGCAGGGAGGGATTAACTGTGTCATGCAATTCAGAGAGTGTGATGTGGATTCTGTCAACTAGGGTATTGATGTCGGAGTCTTCATTTGTTTTATCTCTTCTGAGTAACTTCATGGCTACATCTGCAAGTTCGAGGAAGATGTTGGCAATGTTGAAGTGATTGAAGACTTTGAGGCCTAAGTCGATTCGGCTTTGAAGTCCTTGGACCTGATCCCGTTCGCTGGGGGTAAGGGTAGATTGGTTTAGGGCTCGGAAGATTGTGGGGATATGCTGGTTGGTAGAGGAGGATGTGTTGGTAAACACTGCATACATGTCAGCGAATGTGATGTATGCAGTGGCGAGGGTAATGTGTTAGTTTATAACTAGTCATCTGTTTTGGGTGGTGATGTTCTCGATTTCACTGTTGGTTGCTTTATCAATATTCTTGAGCAGGGCTTCAAGGAGGCCTTGTGCTGGGGATGGCGTCTTTGCGAGGTTGTAGCAGGTTCCTTGGGGAGCAGGTGTTTGGCTGTTGCCTAGTTTGGGGAATGGGAGAGAGGAGATTCTGGTGGGTGTGGGGTGAACGAGGGAGTCAATAGCGATATGGTTAGATTGGGAGGCAGGCATGTCTGTTTAGTTTCTCTGTCTGGGTTGTTTGTTCAATGCTTTTTTGTGTTTTCTGCCCCCTCTTTTATGGGTATCCTCCAGATGCCTTTTTAGGTAGTCTCTTATGGCGTCTTTCACATTTTCCAAATTGGACTCCGCTGTCCACATATCTTCTTCATTGCTGTACCTCTTCCAGTGGACCAGGAATTGATAACCCCTTCCTCATTTTCATTGTCCATGGATCTCTTCCACTTTGTACTCTTCTTCATTGTTGATAATCACTGGGTTGGGCACTGATGGTTGTTTTTGACTTGGGAACTCTACCTGGTATGCTGGTGTCAGGAGCTATTTGTTGAATACATCATGGATAGCCCATCTGTCCAGTAGTGTCAGCCAATATGCTACTTCTCCTATCTTTTCCTTAATAAGAAAAGGTCCATACTGTTTTTGGCCTAGCTTCTTTGATGGTTGATTGGTATGGATGTTGGTGTTCTCCAACCATACTTTATCTCCTATTTGATATGTACTGGCATGGGTTCTACTGTGGTCATGTTGCTGTTTCATCTTTTCTTGGTATGTCCGTAGTGCTGATGAGGTGTTGTCTCAGGCAGCCTGTAATCGTTCTAGGAATGCTGTGGCAATGGGATTGTTTGTCGCCAGCTCATTCTTGCCTTTCCATGGGTTCCTTCCATAGTTTAGGAAGAATGGTATCTCCTGTATTCCTCCATGTCGCTTGTCATTGTACTGGAATTCTGCAATAGGGAGCCATTCTGCCCAGTTGTCCTGGTCATAGTTGCAGTACAGACAGATGTAGGTTTCCACTTCTCTGTTGATGTGTTTGGTTTGTCCATCCGTTTGTGGATGATATGCCATTGATAGATTTCGTTCAATGCCAAGTCCCTTGAATAACTCCTTGGTGAATTCTAATGCAAATTGAGGTCCTCGGTCGCTGAGTACTTTCCTCAGTAATCTGTGTAGCTTCCATATTTCATCTCAATATATCTTTGCAACATCTTTAGATGAAGCATCTGTGGTTGTCACTGAAAGTCATATCATTTTTGTGAAGCAGTCCATGATGACTAGTATTACGTCCTTTCCTTTAGATTCTGGCAGTGGTCCAATCATGTCGACACTGATTTCTTCCCAAGGTCCATTTGGTATTGGGAGGGGATGTAGTGGCGATTTGAGCAGCATTGTTCTTGACTTGTTTCTTTGGCAGATTTGGCATCCTTGGATATATCTTTTTACGTCCTTTCATATTGATGGCCACCAGTAGTCTCAGCCAATTAGTTCTGTCATCCTATGTTGTCCTGGGTGTCCTGCATCTGGGGTGTCATGGTACTGTATTAGGATTTCCTCTTGTAGTTTCTGGTCGGGTGGAACATATGCGCCCATCTTCAGTGAGTTGGGATCCTTGCTTTTTCAGTTCGGTTAGGACTGTTGTTTCTTGTTGGGTCCGGCTTCGAATTCATTCTAGGAAGTTTGGTTCAATGAACAATTCTGCTCATAAGAGTACTGTGCTGTCTGTGCCTTTTGTCTGTAGCCAGCTTTCTTGGATCATAGTGACTAGTTTGTTTTCTTGTTCTTCTGGCATTTGGTGGATTCAGGATAACAGGTTGGCTTTCATGTTTGTCTTCCCAGGTATATGTCATAGCATGAAGTCATAGTCCTGCAGCCGCAGATACCACCATGCTTGTCATCCATTTAACTTCTGTGGTTCTCAGTAATACTTGAGATTTTCATGGTCAGTCCAGATTTTGAATCATTCTTTGGCATCTAGAAGGTAGTGTCTCCATTTCTTCAGGGCATGGACAATGGCTAGCAACTTTTTGTTGTATATTTCATAGTTCCATTCTGCTGGTGACAGCATTCGTGATGTGAAAGCAATTGGGTGCCATTTGTCTTCTTGTAGTTGTGAAAGTACCCTTCCTAATGCATAGTCCGATGCGTCAACTTCTACTCTGAATTGGCCATGTCTTTGTGGTAATGTCAGGACAGGTTCTTCAGTGATATATTTCTTGAGTTGGTTGAACAAGTCTTGGTGTTCTTGTGTCCATTCCTATGTGGTTACTCCTTTGAGTTTGTTTAAGGGCCCCACAATCATACTGAAGTTTTTGATGAAACGTTGATAGTAGTTTGCGAAACTCAGGAACCTTTCTACCCCTTTGGTGTTCTTGGGTTCAGACCAATCCCATACCAATTTTATTTTATCCTCTTCCATTTCAATTCGTCCATGTCCTACCCAAACTCCTAGCATTGGGATTTCTTCTGCATTGAAGATACACTTGGTTCACTTGAAGCATAAATTGTACTGGGCTGCTCATTCCAGAAATTGTATTGTTTGTTCCTTTAGTTGCTCCTTAGTGTCTCCCGGGATGGCGAAGTCGTCTATATAGTTTACAATGTCTCCGTTTTGTAAGAGGTTGTGGAAGATGCTTGTCATTATTCTGAAGAATGTTCCTGGTGAGTTGCTTAGGCCGAAATACATGACTGTTGGTTCAAAGAGTCCTTCATTGGTGAGGAAGGCAGCTTTCCATTCGTCTCCTTCTTTGATCCTGACATTGTTGTATCCCCAGATGATGTCCAACTTATTGAAGTATTTTGCTTTTCCAAGCTTGTCGATTACTTCACCAATTCTTGTTAATGGTGTTTTGTCTTTGATTACCACATTGTTTAGTCATCTGTAGTCTTGGATTAGCCTTTTGAATCCATCTTTCTTTGGGATGAAGAATGTTGGTACTGCATATGGGGATTTCGATGGTCATATTCATCCCAATTCTAGGTTCTCCTTGATGAATGACTTGAGTTCATCCTGTTCTTTGACTGTCATGTTGTATGTCCCTGCACTTATTTCTTTTGGGGTATCTTTGGTTAGGACTATCTTGTGATCCCATTCGGTTTGTTCTGGGAGCTTGTCAAATGTCGTTTTGTTGAATAAGTGCATAAATGGTTGTACATAGTCTGGCAGGTCTTCCAGTTTGGTCGGGTCTGGTTCGTCTTCTTCCTCCCATAGGTCTTCTGTAGTGGCTATGCTTCGTATTTTTTCAGTGATAGGAATGCTCTGATGGGGGAATTGACAGCCTGGTGGGCATCGGGTGAACTTGATCTCTCCGTTGTTCCAATCTACCTCTGGGTTATGTTTGACTAGCCAATCATGTCCTAGGAAGACTTCTGCTCTGTTCTGTAGTTGTACAACTGAGGCCTCAATTTGTTCCTTATGTCCCTGGATGTCAATGTTGATCGTGGTGGTCTCCGTTACTCTTCTGCCTTGGTTAAGTGTTCTGTCCACATTTAATACCAAAATTTGTTGTTCCAATTTCCAAGTAGGGAGTCTTTCTTTGTCTACTAGTTTCTTGCTGATGCTGCTGGTTGTGCACCCTGAGTCTACAATGGTGTTGACTGTTATTTCTTTTCCTGCTATTTGTATTTTCCCTTTTAGATTTAGTTCACGCTTTCTTCTCTGAGGAATCGTGTAGAATTTGTCTGATATCCTAGATACAAGCTTTTTGACTCTCGAGGTAGTACCTACTTGGAGTCTTTGGAAAAATCCTTTCCTTCTTTGTTGGTGACCTCTTCCACTCCTCAGACTTGGATCTTCTTGGGTGTAGTGCAGGCTTTGGCTATGTGCCCCTTTTTACTGCAGTTGTAGCATATTAACCCCTTGGGCTTTTTGCAGTCTTTGGCGATGTGACCAAAAATGTCACAATTGTAGCATTTCGGCTCTCCTTTGTCATTGAAGACGTGATGCCTACTTTCTATCTCCATGGGTTCACCCATTCCTCCATAGGTGGTACCAGTGTTTGTTTTTCTGTCTCCTTGGTATTTGGATGCTTCATATCCTTGTCCAACAGAAAGTATGGCTTCTTTCCATTCTGCATATGTATCTGGTCTGGCTGAAGGTGGATAGCCAGTGATCATATGTATGATATCCTGTCGGGCATTTTTTCTAAGTAGGAACATGGTGTGCTTGCTATTGGTCTTGGCTTTGCTCTTCAGTACCTCAAATTCAATTAGGTAGTTGGCGGTGTTTTGGTTTCCTTGTTTGAATTTTTTGATCTGCCATTCTGCTTTGCTGTTTGAGGCATCGTCTGAGAAGGTCCTTCTAAATTCCTTGGAGAAGACCTTCCAGTCTACTGAGTCTTCGGATTCCAAGATGGCTGGTGCTCTCATAGCTGCATATGCTCCTGCAGTTCCCCCTCACAGTCTGGCTAGGACTACTATAGCTTTATCATCTGCTGAGACTATCTTGTTGAACTTCATGAAGAGGGTCATTACTCTCCACCAGTCATCGAACTTGGTGCGGGTGCCATCGAAAAATCCCAGGTCCGGCACTAGGCCTTTCCCACTGGGCATTGTTGCAGGTACTACTGCATTGTCGGTCATGTTGGAGCCGGTTTCTGATTCTGTTTTGTCTGAGCTTGATTCGTCTGATTTCTCCTGATGGATTAGTTCTTCCTCTGCTAGGTCGAGTTCGTTTAGAAGTTCTGATAATACTTCTTCTTCTGCTGGGATTGCTCTGGGTTCATCGTGTGTTTCTTTGGTTGGTTCTTCAGGTACTTCGGGGTTCCCTGCTTCTTCTTCATCTGATGTTTCAGACTCATTGTCAGTGACTTCGAGATTTGGTTCTCTGTATTCATCTGGGTTCGAGCTCATATACTAGCTCCTGGGTTACTCCTGTTCAGGCCTGTTTCAGCCTACTCCTTGCAAGGTGAGGTGGGGACGCTTAACCAAATGTTACGACCTTAGTCTGATAAGACCTCAGGTTGCAGCTTAGGCTAAGTCTTGAGGGCAAGTAAGGGGAGAGGAACTAAGTGGTTAAGCATACTGAATACAGGAGTGTGTATGTACACTTAAATATGGTGAGCATCCAGTTGAATGGATAGAGGTACTACATGAAATGTCCGATGATAATGGCACAGTAATACTATGAGTCATTACTCAGAGATTGCTGGGCTAGAATAGATGAAACAGGCATGATGTAAGGAAGGAATGTAGATGAGTACAGATCAGACAGGAATAGTCGAAAGTTCACAACAATAAATTGAAATTCAACACAAAACAGGTGATATGTTGCACTATTTCCACTGACACACTCAACAGTTTTATTTTACATTCCTTCCTAGTTATGACCTTAGTTGGATGAGACCTCAGGTTGCAGCTTAGGCTAAGTCTTGAAGGTGAATAAGGGGAATAAACCAGGTGGTTAAGCATACAGATTACAGGAGTATGTATGTATGTTTATATACAGAAAGGCATTTGGTTGAACAGATGGGTCTACTACATGAAACATCCAATGAGCATGGCACAGTAGTATACAAGTCAGTACTCAGAGAACACTGGGGCAAGAATAAGTGAAACAGGTACAATACAACATAGGAATGGAGACAAGCATGGAGATGTGATGGAGATGGTGAAAACTACAACACTTCCTGTTCCTAATATATACCTATTGCCTTTCTACTGCAAACCTCTGCATTTGTGATTTATTACCTGATCAGTTATTCTTACACACCTTTTACAATCAACATGCAGCACAGTATTGCCCTCTCTAGGATGGTAAGACACACCATCCTAGAAGAACATCCCAAAGTCCATAGTTGGGTCAAGCAAATAACCTGAGCTGTTTCAGTAACAATGCTGTGATCAAAACAGGTTTGGCATGACCACCAGAGTCAGAATTTCAATTTTTTTATGTGTCAACAGGAATTAGTTCAAAACCACAGCCCCTAATTCAGAATTAGGGGTTGTAGTTTTGAATTCTGGACTATACCCAGAAGTGCAAAATTTCCCTTAACAAAAAAGATTGACAATGATGATGAGGGAACATTGACAGGACTATGGGACTTGTTGTCACTCCAGAAAGAAATGTTGTTGATGCTGGATACTGAGTAAAAAGGTGGCATTATTGAAAATATTACTCATGATTATCATGAATTACTTACCCTGTGCTTTGAGAGGAAGAGCGAAAGGTCCAGGCTATTCATGTATGATCCCAGTCACCTGGCCAAATTCTTACCCTGTCAACTTCAAACAGCATATATTCAAGGACGGGGTGGCTACTGATGTGAAGATTTTTATCGGTAAGTAGACATCAATGGGATTCATATCTCGTGACAGTAAAATTATTGGGGTTATCATGGAGTCAGCTATTTCCACGACTTTGCGATCAACACGCTCGCTCTCTCTGCGAAGCCATACACTGGCACCTGCGTGTGTCCACTCGGTGGATAGGGCTACGAAATCAGGACCCAAGGATGGCGAATGCAAGGATAAAACTCACAAAAACGGATGCGTCCACTACTCTCAGCCCGCTAGTCCCCTTGACTCGGAAGTCTGGATCGACAACACCCCAGCCCGCATCAGGGGCCGACATCGCTGCAGAGCCCACCCCATGCAAGAATGGCTGATGCGATGCTGCGTATATAGGCATCCAGCTGGTCGTCGGTGGTCACATTTGCTGCGGGTAGCACTGTCGTGGATACCGAATCGCTGAAAACAGGCGCAGAATACATCCTCCGCGCACTCCTTATCGCTTCTCTCATAATGGCGATGTCGACGTCATGGGAGAGCATCCCGAGATCGATTGCTGGATGATCGAAAGGATTTGAGCTTGCTAGGGTGACAGACCCACCTAACACACGTCCGTCAGCAATTAACATGAACGACTCGACGGAGGTACTTACGAGAGATCGGGTGCAAGTTCACAGCCAAAATCTGAATCGTCACGTTACCCGTCCCTGCTGGGGGAAGAGGTACATCTGTTGATGTTGCAGGCTGGTGTGAGCTGATTTGCGAAAACACAAATTCAATGTGCGGCGAATTTTCTCCTGGTGTTGGGTCAGGCGAACCCCTGCTGACTGAATGGAGCCGCATCATCTAGTAGACGGACATAGATGATGTGGTTCAGGTGGCCTGGCAATACCAGTGGCCCCGTCCGCGTTTTGTTCCATTCAGCTAGCGCAACATCGCGATCATAGCTGGCCACATCAGATTAACGTCGACAGTGGAATGAGGGATTGCATGTGCTCACTCTGTGTCCGGAATTGTTGTCGGGAACATGACTAGGGCCGATACTTGGTCGGTCAGATTCTTCCCTACACTCGGATTGTCCACCAAAGTCTTCACACCAACGGCCTCCAATTCTTCACGCTTCCCGATTCCAGAGTTCAGCAACACCTGGGGTGTGCCGAAGATCCCTCCCGACACAATTATCTCCTTCTTCGCCACAAGGCGTCTCTTTTCACTCTGTGCGTCGGTCGCAAATTCGACTCCCCGAAACTCCGTCCCATTCCCAGTCGGCAACACACGTGTCACGTAGGTATTGACCAATACATGCACGTTACTCCTAGTATTTGCCAAATATGCAGTTGCGGAGCTGCTCCTCTCTGCGTTGTGGTCAATTGTAAACTGATTCCACGCTACCCAAACAGTTAGGAACATGGATACAAACGGTTATTGAATGCACGTCTCCTACCAATTCCAATAGGGCTTCCGTCGTTCATATCCAACTTATATGGAAACTCTTCAGTCAGTTCTTTCGTCGTTTGAATCAGCATATCGTTGATCGGGTGATTGGAGTAAGCTGCTGTTACAGAGACTTTGCCGTGGCGACTGTGGACAGATGGGTCAATATGCCCTTCTTCCGACTGGTTCTCGGAATCTTTCATCAATTTCTCTGCCTGGGTGCATTGAGCAGGGTAAGTATTTGATGTAGACAGTATGAAGAATCACCCACCTCGAACATGAACGGTAACATGTTATCCCAGCTCAAGGCTTCTTCACCTGTGACCCTTGCCCACCGGTCCCAATCGTCTCTCGATCCCCTTGTGTAAACCATTCCATCTGCAAACCAGGTGAAATCGAGTTGGCCTTACTACGATATCAAATTAGAGCACTCACTATGGGAGCTACATCCCCCAAGCATTCTCCCCCTTGAGTACCCTGGACCGCGTCCATTCAACCCTGCTTGGGGAGTTGTTGTGTAATTCCAATCGACGTGGGTCTTTGGGAGCTCGTGACATAGACCTGGAGGTCGCGTAGCGAAGACATCATCGTTCCTGGGGAATGGGTTTCAATGTTAGGCTCGTGCCCGTTGTCGAGTGAAAATGCTGGGTTGGAAAAAGTACGTACGATGGTCCAGCTTCAATGACCAATACTTTCCATCTCGGATTCTCGCCAAGTCTTGAGGCAACCGACTGCACCTCCTGTGCCACCTATATGTACAGCGCACACAGCCATGAACTCGCGATTCCATGATAAGATGATAAAGTAACTTACCCCCGGCGATGATGAAGTCGTACTCGACATTTTGGGGTAAAGAGCTTGGATCCTGGAACACCAGTGCCCCCCAGGCTGAATGTACGCTCGCGAGAGCGAGAGCGAGCAAAGACCGGAACTTGACAGAGTTCAGCTTCATTGTCGACTATATGCCTATAAACGTAGTGTTCGCTTCCAGCGGGTTATATAGGTGGTTTTCGGGTCCGGCGTGCCTCTCACAAATTCACAGAAGAGCCAAGTCACGTCAGTACACCCTGAAGATATAAACAAAAACCCCAGCCGAGCCGGCACTGGGTTATCCACTCTCCGTTAGGATGGGCCCGCGTGGTTACAACGGATTAGAATTTACCTGATATTGGGAGTTTTGTCGCCCCCTGCTTCGGAACGCCTCATGGAATTTAAACATTGACATGGAGCATCCCTAACCCTATTCCTTCCAGCTTACCATAGCGATACTGAGGCTCCTTGTTCAGTTAACCTCAGTAGTTACTGTCCACTGCATCATTTAAAAGCTCATCTCAACTGCGAGTCCGTGCGGCACTGTACATTTGGCGCCACGTCTTGTCCCACACATTCAAATGAACGCCATACTAGGTTTAATAGGTGAGAGTGAAATGCTACAAAAAGTAACGTTCAACTTGAAATTTATCGCACGAGAACTTCCTTTCCCCGGCTGTTCGGTTTCCTCCCATGATATTTGTCATGTTACATGTTGACCTGGCTTGCGTCGCGAATAGCATATGGGTGGAGCTTCGATGCGGCTTTTCGTGGCGAGTAATAGGGAAAAAACATAACCCAAAGTGGGCCGAAGTTAGTACCGGTCTTCCAACCTATGGGGTGTGCACGGTTGCTGAATTCTCCTTGAACGATTTTGATAACTCCCGCCGTGACTTTCCAGCCATCCGAAGTCTCCGAAATCTTGTGTAGTAAAGGGCACCCTAAAAAGCAGATCACGTCCACAAATATTTGATAGCACACATCAGGTACCGACGCTACAGTTTACTACGGCTGCAATCAATCCGTTCGGCATTTCTTTTCTATGTGAGCTTTGATGTTCTCATTCCCCGGCTACCTCCACTTTTGCGCAATCAACGTGCTTGCGCGCTCGGCAATTGCGTACACTGGGACTTGGGTGTGTCCACTTGGCACGAACGGCTAGAACTCCAAGATGAAAACACCCCGAAGTAGAGCAGCCGGCTACTTACGAATACAGATGCATCGACGATTCTCAAACCATTCGTTCCTTTGACCCGAAAGTCTGGATCCACAACACCCCAACTCGCATCAGGGCTGGACATTGCTGCAGACCCAACGCCATGCAAGAACATTGCCGTCACACTGCGGATATATGCGTCCAAGTGGTCGTCGCTGGTCACATTTGCTGCCGGTAAGATTGTGCCGAACACAGAGTTACTGAATGCCGGTGAGGAATACAATCTGCGAGCACTCCTTATCGCTTCTCGCAGCATAATTATGTCTAAGGGATGTGAGAAAACGCCGAAGTCCACATTTGGATACTCGAAGGGGTCTGAACTGTTGAGAGTCACTGATCCACCTGGAAGTCAAATTTTTAGTTTCTTCAACCCACACTTTAACGGACAGAGCTTAGCTCACGGGAGAGGGGATGGAGGTTGACAGCCAGGAATTGAATTGTGACATTTGCTGGGGTGCCTGTTCACCGTTTAATGTTTATCTTAGCTATGGTCCCTAGAGGCTTACCTGGCGGGGGCGCTGGTACGTCAACGACAGTGGCAGGTGGGCGCGCGCTGATTTGGGAGAACACAAACTCAACGTGTGGCGAATTCGCTCCACCTGAGGGATCAGGAAACCCGAATTGGCTGAACGGCGCCGCATCATCTGGGAACCTCACATAGACGATGTGATTAAGATGATCTGGTAGTACCAATGGTCCTGTCCTTGTCGAGTTCCATTCTGCCAGTGCGGCATCAAAATTGTAACTATATCACAGACAGAGATTGAGTTAGCGTTGGCGCCAATCTATGAGGACCAGTGGGACCAACTCTGTGTCGGGAAGTGTCGTCACGAACGTGACCAACGAGGATACCTGGTCTGTTAAGTTCTTCCCTACGCTCGGGTTATCCACGAACGTCTCCACACCCAACACCTCCAGCTCGTCACGACTCCCAATCCCTGAGTTCATCAATATCTGGGGCGTGCCAATGATACCTCCCGCAATGATTACCTCTTTCTTCGCCACAAGTTTCTTCCTCTCGCTTTGTGTGTCAGTTGCAAACTCGACGCCTCGGAAGTCCGTGCCACCTCCAGCCCCAAACAATCGAGTGACATATGTATTGGTCAATACATGCACATTATTCCCTGTTTTTTCCAAATAAGCGGTTGCAGCGCTGCTCCTCTCCGCATTATGGTCAATTGTGAATTCATTCCATGCTGTAGATCCATGTTCATCTTCCAGCATGATGCGAATTTATCGAACTATATCCTCACCAATACCGATGGGGCTTCCATTATTCATATCTGGGCAAAAAGGAAACTCCTTCACTTCTTGTGTCGTCTGGAGTAACAGGTCGTTGAATGGGTGATCGGAGTAAGGTGCCGTAACGAAGACTTTGCCATCATTACCATGGACAGAGGGATCAATATGGCCTTTCTCGGACTGCTGTTCTGAATCTATGGTCAACTTCTCCGCCTAGAGGTGTCGAGTGAGCAGGGCGTAGGAGTAGAGCAGAGCGGTAGTAGCTCACTTTGAACATGAAGGGCAGCATGTTATCCCAGCTCATGGCTTGTTCACCAGTGATCTTTGCCCATTGGTCCCAGTCGTCCCTGGAGCCCCTCGTGTATACCATTCCATCTGCGACGCACAAGCGCTGAGCCCCTCTCGCCCGTGTTACAACGAAGAAAACTCACTATGCGAGCTACATCCACCAACCATCCTCGCTCTCGTGTATCGTACGCTCCTGCCATTCAGTCCTGGCATTTCGGTGGTCGTATAATTCCAATCCACATGTGTCTTGGTGAGATTATGATAAAGTCCTGGAGGGCGCGTTGCAAAGACTTCTTTGTTCCTGTAATTTGGTGTCAGTGTGGATCATGGCAATGACCCGAGGGCAAAAGGACATACGAAGGTCCAGCCTCGATTATCAAGACCTTGAATTTAGGATCCTGTCCGAGGCGGGACGCAACAACTACACCTCCTGTACCACCTGTTGTAACAAATGAATTGGCGGGTTCTACTGCAGAGAAGGTGAGGTTACCTCCGGCAACAATAAAGTCATATTCTACGCCTGAGGGTAATTCGTCTACGCCTTGAAATAGAGTTGCGCCAAGGCTGTTTTGAGCACTAAACAAAGTAAAAGCAAATAAGATCTGCAACCTGACGGATCCGAGCATTGAAATAACAGTTTGCTGGAGAGTTGTCTTCCAGTATAAAGCAGATACTAGGGGGATTAAGCGTATTTTATACTTCAGTTTCGGTGTTCTGCTACCCCTAATACCTATGACTAAGGGTTGGTGCGTCAAGCAGGCCTCAGGGAATTTTAAAATTAGTCCCCGAAGTTGTCGTGGCTTCGCAACTTCTCTCAAGTCCAGAAACTGGACGTACTTTCACAAGTGTTCGAAGGAAGACTGAAGGGCCAACAGCATAGCATTAAATCTATGCGGTGGTGAATTACTTAGATTTGCGACCGCCACGGTTGGACGTCCAACACCCTCTGCAATTACTCGTACACCAAACATATCAACTTTCAGCTCCATTGCACTGGATAGCTGAGAATAGCGTCGGGTAAAGATAACACAAACGTCAGACCCTATGGCACGAGACCACTCGCTCATATCGCTTTCTTTTTTTAACTTTTCTACCAATTTCACTCCCATGACCGTTTGATCACAACAGAAGCCCACTCCGCAATGGCGTAAACAGGTGCCTGGGTATGTCCACTTGTGACATATGGCTGTCAGAAATTCGAGGACGCCACATGAGGTTTGGCCACTTAACAATGTGAAAAAAGCTCACGATAACAGACGCATCAACAATCCGCAGCCCCTTTGTCCCCCTTACTCGGAATTCTGGGTCCACGACACCCCACTCCGCCCCACGAGGGGCCATGCTGCAGCTCCCAACACCATGACCAAAAGGGGATGCACGAGTTTCTATGAATTCGGTGATGTCTTCTTTAGTAAGCGTTCTACCGGAAGATGGCGCTGGGGCGGTAAGTCCAAAAATACTCTTGGAAAATACAGGGGAGGAAAAAAGGCGTTGTGCACTAAGAATCCCTTCAATGAGGATGGACGTGTCAACAGGTGAACCGAGCAGGTTCGGATCGATGATTGGTGGTGAAAATGGCAATGAAGAGTTGATCGTTATAGAACCGCCTGCACACAGTCATCAGCAAGATCGCAGAGTTGGGTGGATTCAAAAATATAGACTCAACGTGAAACAGGGTGGAGGTTGACCACAATCATCCCGAAGGAAATATTGCCTTGGACTGCCTCCAGATTGATAAATCCAGGGTCGACCATGGCCTCTGCGGCCGCAAGCGGTGGGGGGTTCCCTATTCCAGTTGAATCATTTTGCGGACTAATCCCACCGAAGAAAAACTCGACATGCGGCGAGTTTTGTCCCGCCGTTGGATCAAGTGAAACATCTTTGAACACGTCTGCGTTATCTGGGAATCGCACCCATCCAAGGGGACTGAGGTGTTGTGGGAGAGCGAGGCGACCTGTATGGGATGTTGTCCACTCTGCGAAGGCAGTAGTCACATTAAAACTGTGAACGGAGTTGAGCGTACAGTTATCTATAGATTCGAAAGCCTGATGTGTTCGCTTACGCGGTTACAACGAGGTTAGTCGCAAAGTTGATAGAAATCGAGACTTGATCGCTGAAGTTCCGGCCTACGCTGGGATTATCGATGATGCTCGTAATACCCAGGACTTCGAGGTCGGCTTTGGGACCGATACCGGAATTAAGCAGAATTTGAGGAGTGTTGATCATTCCCGCTGAAAGGATAAGTTCCTTGGTGGCCATTACCGTATGCCTAGAGGCTGAACTCTGAGATGAATAACGGAATTAACGTGAGTAAACTTGCTGATTGACCTTCAGCACTTGTCGCGAACTCGACTTTACGAAAATCAGGGTCATTGCCATTATCGTGGTTGTCGTCCAGAGGTAAGATGCGGGTGACACGTGTATTTAGCAACACATGTAGGTTGTCGCCGGTCTGAGGGAAATACCCCGTAGCAGAGCTACTTCGAAATCCCTTCGCAATCGTAGCTTGTCCCCAACCTGCAGGACCTAGTTTCAGACCCAACCTCAGCGGAGTACGCCAATCGCTCACCGATACCAATAGGCCGCCCATCGTTTAAGTCCAGCAGGAATGGAAACTCCCCTCCTGGGTTTTTTGTTGCTTCGAACAGCATGTCGTTGAATGGATGGGGGTAATAGGGCGCAGAGACCCTGACTTGACCGCGAAAACCATGTACAGATGGGTTGAAGTGGTTCTGTTCGGAGAGACTTGGGTCGTTGGGACCGCTCCACTTTTCTGCCTAGAGTACTGTTAGTTAAAGGCCTTGACAAGATGACAGGTTGTCTGACTTTCAGGATGTATGGAAGAATTTTATTCCATGATAAGTTGTCGTCATTAGTAATGGATGCCCAGCGGTCGTAGTCGTCGCGTGAGCCTCGAGTATACGCCATCTCATCTACAATCCGTACGTTCAAGGATCCAGAAGTCAAAATAAAAAAGTTGCTAGAGTGGGTTGTTCACATACTATGCGATGAACACCCTCCGAGCATCATGGCTCTCCCATAACTTGATACCTTTCCGTTAACGTGAACTTGCGGTACTGTGGTATAATTCCAGTCTACACGTGTCCCAAACCCAATGTTGTGCGACAATCCAGGGACCTGACTCTCAAATATCTCATCATTCCTGTTTAGAGCGTCACTTACAAGCGCACTGATTTAAAATGTCAAAAGAGACTCACGAAGGTCCGGCCTCGATCACCAAAACCTTGAAATCACGATTTTCACTCAACCTGCTTGCGACAACGGCGCCAGCATTACCTCCCCCAATAACGATAAAGTCATAGCCAACGGCCGGTAAATCCTCGGGTTTCTGGAACTGGAGTGCGCAGAACGCGACCTGTGCAAACGACAAGAAAATATATACACTGTGGTGGACCAGGAGCATTGGTTCAAAACTGGGATCGGGGAAAGTCTTCTCTGTTTAACGGGGCATTTTAAACGTGTTGCGACCAAGGAAACGGCCCGACGCGGTTCAGATTTGAATACGCCGTACATAGCAATCGTCAGCTGATAGACTCGGCATTGGATAAGTTGCGTCGACGATAGAGAGGTAACCCCGTTATTTTTGCTCCTCGGGGTGGTTTCGATTTAGAGTCGTTGGCACGGCGGCATTTAACGACTGCGGGGCTTCAGTGACGCCCCTGGTGAGGGACATATTAATTACGGAAACCCAGCCAGAAGAGCAGAGGGAGAGTACGTGAAAGCAAGCTATGCGTTGAGGAGTATATTGGGACTGGCAAAGTTGGCTGCGACAAAGCTGGAATCCGGCAAACCCGGCCATTTAACCCCTTTCAGGTAGCAGTTCCCACGTTAAATTACCACTCCGATCCTTCGATCAAGTTGCCGACATCTCCGTATCCAACCTTGCCATCACTAGGCTGGACTCTCGCTCCAATGTTGCATTGTTAATCTTGAGCTCAGAAGCAACACACATCACCCCAACGAAACTTAGCTCGCGTAATCCAAGCGGCACCCCCTCCCGCGCCAGAACCAAACCACAAACAAGTTTAACAGAAAGACAATAATTCGATCCCATCACACGAGAGTGCCTCCGCAATTTATCCAACTTCTTGCTCCTCAGACATGCGCCCGCATTGATTCACTCCCACACTCTTTAAATAACGTCAGGCGCAGATTTCGGACATAGCGTACACAATTACCTCAGTTGTCTACTCATGATGGACGGCCAACAATCTTCAAGAACAGTACAGATTTGGAAAATAGAAGATTACTTGACAAAAGAACTCTCAACGACGAATTAAAAAGCAAGCCTGGCCGGTTACACCCCCCCACACACCTTGAACTTGGAACTCACGGCGCCTTATTTCAAACTGCGGGATGCCAGACTACAGTCCCTAAGCTTCTATCGAAGGAGGAGGGGGGGGGGGTTGTGGCCTTAATTAACTCCCCAGTAACGATTCTGCAACGTCACATTTGAGCTTGGTTGTGGGACTCCGAAAAGAAAAGAAGAGGTTCTGTGACTGAGGATCCCATTGGTATTAATTGAGATGCCGCTTGTGACGGCAGGAGGTTCAGATCAATCTTGAGCACAACGAGTCAAAGGAGGCGGGTGAAGATCATCAACCCAACCAGATAACTTTTGCCGCTCATTAATGTTCTTATTTATGGCAGCGTGACTGAGGTGCTAACTGAAAGGGTGACTCCAGTCAGGTGCTGAAGCATTCCATGAGCCTTTATCTTAAAAAAAAAATCGGAATGCAGCAGTTCCTGCGCTCCGGGGTTTTCTAACCTCTGCAACTGTGTCCATTTAGTTGCACCGAGGCCAGCAAGGAGAAGCAGATACACAACAATCGCCCAACCGAGATCACACCAGGTTCTCCTAAGCCTGCGGTGGCTTGGTAGCTAAAGTATAGACTATGGGTGGCTATATCACTGTGACAAACGCTTACCTTTTCTCATTGGAGCGACGGGGTTACGGTAATGTTTCACTGCGCCTCGGTACTGGATACTCCTTGGGGTGCTCTGGTCGTTATGGTTGTCGACATCAGTACGCAAAGCGATGTTTAAGGCTACAAACTGATTCTCGCTTCCGGAGCCCTTGGCTATTATCACTTGACGGATGATCAGGCCATTGCTGAGATCGTAAAGCTGAGTAGCACAGGTGGAGTGTAGGTGTCGGTCCTCCCTGCAAATCCCTCTCAGGACCGTGATCTGAGTCACATATAAGCAAGGATTGGCGGCCAAAGAAAATCGAAATTTTGCAGATGTTACCAAGCCTTCTTTCGTCCGAGTCTATGAGAGGGCAACTCACCATTGGACTCGCTAGTAATATTCGTTGGAAGGGGTAAGGTAGCGCAGGGGCACCTATTTCACGCTAAAGCTGTGCATTGATGAGCCAAAGCGGCATTCTCGGGAATCAGATACGTCCTCCGTGTTTCCGCCTAGTTAATCGAAGGATTGAAACGGCAACGCGACAATGCAATGTAATGAGGTATAGGGAAAATTAGGCTTACATTAAAGCTGTCCAATGGGTTCCCGAGACACTGTTTCACCAAACCCACTTACGAGGTACCGGCGTCGCCTCCTCCATTGGTGGGGGTGTTATCAACTTTCGTAACTGAGACTGGGGCGCGCGACGTGCGGCTCATTAAAAAAAGACCACCTATGTACTTCATTCATGAATGCCGGGAATGTATACTAACCCCCGAGATGGCCGAAGCTGGGACGACTTGAAAACTCGGCTATTGAAGTCGGTATGCAGTTACAAATTTAGTGACGTTATTAGTTCTCATGGCCAGTTTTGGTATTTATCGTAAGGCTGATCGCGATTAACCTCGTAGCAGGTTCGTAACACAAAGGAGAGTGCCAACCTGAACACAGTCACCTACGGGCGTTGAAGACATTGCAACAGAGCATCACATATGCATCACGCTTCGGCAGAATCGGAATACATTCCCTTTTGGACGTATTTCTCACAACCGGTCCCAGTTGACTCAAGATCGGAAAAGGCAACAAAGCGTTAGCCGGGGGCTAAAATACATAAATACATAGGGGGTAGTATACTACGTTGAACTATGGGAGCTACTAGGTTAGAGAATTATGGTGAGAAATAGAATGATAAATTACAGCAAATATGCACCCTGCGAATAAATAAGCGGTGACGATAACATCAAGTTGGAAGAAGGGGCTCTGCGTATCAATCGCGGAATCTCTCTGATAAAAGCAAAGCAACGGCGAGGACGAGGCTGTCCAACATCCCGCTATTTACAACCAGTTCACTAGCTTCAAACACGGTTGTACCGTCCTTGGCGGGATACACTTTTCCGACTTGCTGGTGTTTGTTGAGCACATACGCGTAGAACTAGGGGAAATGGTTTTCTCTGTTATTTATATGCTGGAATTGCTAAATTGCGAAGTTACTTACATACATAGCATCCCGTGCGAACTGCCAGGTATAATGCCTTCCACGGAGTTCCATAAAGCGAGAGCTACAGTACCTAGAGGTCAGCCTCCACAAATCAACCTCAAAGTATCGAGGAAACATTCACCTCTTATCGGGTGACAGTGGAAGCCAGTCTTTAGCTTTTTGTATGCCAACTGTCCCGTATACTTCTACTTCTGGCCCCTCTGGTTTCCATACAACATACCCCACAGGTGTTCCATCTGGTCGTTGCAGAGAGGTATAATCATATACTTTTTGTGCCATATTGATTGCATAGGCCTTAAGACGCGTGTCACTGTCGAAAACCTCGCATCTTTGGATAAGACCTTGCCGTTGTGATGTGAACACGAAACGTTTTGTTGACGGGGCGGGGTTATCAAGATATGGGAGAGCACCAAAGGTTGGAGGTTGACTCGGGGCAGCCAGGCCCCGACTTTCATTAATGGAGGCCGGGTTTTTAGGGTTGGGCCAACCGGCTTGAGCATAAGGGTTGGTTCCGTACATTATATCGGTAGTTAGAAGTAGGAGAGGAACGGAAGAGATTAGAGGACTTGTACTGCCGGAAAGGTGTAAAAACACCAAGCTTATATATGAAAGCCCGGGGCAGGACCACGATACTAGAGGCGTTGCGATCATAGACACAAGGACGAAACACCCAACTCGGGCTCGCTGAATGATGTGAGGCGACGGAACTACACAAGAGAAGTTTGGATAGGATAACAGGGGCTCTGTACGATTAGTTGTTTGAACAGGCCAAGTCCCACATCACGAAAATTCATTAGTGCACGAGCTTTTTCGGTCGCGTAGGCCACGTGGGCTAACGGGCGCTTTTTGAATCAATTGGGTGTGATATATTTGCGAAAATCTTCACGTTTGGGAGTACAAGGATTCGCCCCAACCCATCAAGAACGCAATCGAGATGAAGTGATCCGGTTTCGCGGTACGTGATCCAATCAGGGATCGGTTTCCGGTCATTTTGATGTGTTTTCAGGCTTTTGGGCGGTACTTGACGTCCACTTGAGAGTTGTCCAAGTCGTCCTGGCAATTGCTTATATCGTTCGTCCAGTTTCCTCCCAGTCCCATGGTGATCACACCTATGCTCAAACGCCCGATCCCTGACTCAACCGGAACCTACCCTCCTGCGACAATCAATGAAGACAGGCACTATGGAACAAAGCCACACCCAATGGGTTTGTGGTCCATTATGCTGACCCCTGTTGGTGAGCGCACTCGGGGGCGCTCGGGGTTTGCTCATTGGCTCAGGATATGCAGCCTCACGTCTGAAACAGCGGAATTCCCCAATAATTTCTTCAAAACCCAATGTACGTATCATACTCTCTCAGCGCAATCCCTTCTCTCGGCATGGAGATATCAGGGAGGTACACACAGGCATTACTTATCGATACCGCGTTACCGGGAGGGTATGGTTCCTGTGCCAAGTTGTTGACATACTCTCGTAAATATTGAGGCCATTTCTTTTCACCTCTTGGATTGGGATATCCAACCGCTCTTTTCCTTGTGAATGCTGAGGTTTTGACGAAGTCCGCCCGAATTTTTCTATATTAGGAGCCTTTGATCATTGGGCCCAACCCCTCCCCCCTCTGTATTGCAGCGCGTGTGTATCCCAACAGGGACAATTTCGTTTCGGCCCTAAGATGTTGATGACACCAACGTCGCAACGCCCAACCTAACACTAACCCTTGTTGGGATGGATGTGTAAGTTGCCATTCAGTTTGTATCCAAATTGCGGCACGCAGTTTGGATACGTTGCTTAGCTTCCCTCTGAATCACCACATCGGCATGCAGTCGCCTACACCTGTGCCCCCAACGCCATCAACACAACACCTGGATTTCAAGTATGTTTAGCGTACACGAGTGTGTCGCAGTTGAGCATTGACATAAAGCGGAAGAAACGGGCCCATTGTACGTTTACATCCTTCGAGAAAACCACCAATTTTGTTGACGCGGATAGTGTAGTTGATCAGGTTGGCCATTGACTGCCTATTATTTGGCCTCCTTATAGCTCAGATCTGTATGCCACACCAAATTTTACCCCTTTCAGCGTTCACGCTCTTGACAGTCATATACATGCGGGGACAGAAATGGCATCGTGATAGTGCGATCATGCAGATTTTAGCTGTGCATCGGAATCCCTTTGCCGTTTCCTGTTATTCACTGTCCTTCCAGTCTATACCTTGTGCTCTACTGAGCTTTTCCGTTTGGTATTAGTGTTGCAGAATGCGTGGAAGTTGTTCATTGAATTTGACGGGCATCCTGTGTAGTCCTCCTCATTACTCGCAGTCGCGCTCCCATCTTTGGCTGGCTTCGGTGAGGAGGTTCATCCTGACTGTTTCCTGAATTGAACTCTTGAAACAGAGTCCGCCATCGTTCAGGTTTTCTTTGCGTGGTGAGTTCGCCTGAATGGTTTGTGGGGACAGGCCCCTGAAATTGCCTGTTGTAGGAGGATTTGGTCGATGAAATGGGATGAAAAGTGATACTGGATAGTATCCGCGATTATCGTTACGGTGAGCCCTCCGTTCTTCTGTAACCTGTCAGTTGTTCACAACGCTTCTGCCCAGATTGCCGCCATGCAAGCGGCTGGCTCCATTGGTCTTAGCCATCAGGTGCGCTTAGCTCCCATGTCCTTGGACTCAGCTGAATAGGGGCCTCAGCTTGGTAAAACGGTAGCCTAAGTGCTGGACCCAAAACGAGCGCACGAAGTTTCCTTGTTCACGACGGTTCGTACTACATTCTTGATCCGTTTAGCGACCGTGACACAACTAATGATAAGATTTAGCTCGTGGGAAGTTTTGTTTGCGACAAGAGTTGTACGTCTTCCTGATGATCAATCACTCATAGAGCCCTCAAATCGTGGTTACAGCTGATTGAGGCACGGGAGGAGGCTATGTTTAGGGAAACAGAAAAACTCATCAACTATCTCCTTCGTCTAACTGTTGAAAGTGGAGCCTTGACAGTGCTGGCGGCCGCTATGATGCTTGGGCTGCATTTGGGGTATCCCAAGGAAACATATTGTCTTGGCATGTGTGTATCTCAACGAAAAATCTGTCACTTCCCTCGCTGATTGTAACTAGACTTTATGTCCTGGGTGGACTGTGCGCGTATTTCAACACATTCAAGTTGAAGCTTACCATGACACTTTCCCAGGCATACCAACATCTTCTTCTACCTGCTGAACGGCAGGCAGAAACCAGGTGACTAGCGCAACAACGAAATCAGCCTCCATCTCGCACCAATATCACATATCACTCATACAGTGTCGTTGACTTCTCAATTACCAGAAGGACAACAAAATTCGACGGGACGAAGCTCCAAAGAGTGAGAAGATGGTTGTCGTTAATTACTTTTCCCCCGGTATAATTTATTTGTGTATACGGATCACTATAGTATAACTTCGGGTATCACGGAGAACATAAGCAAATTGCCTCAAGCGAACTTAGACTGCTTTCAAGGTGAAACAAATGCCTAACGTCATGTGTACTATTCGGGAGGTATAATACCCACCCTCAATGACTGACGCTGACCCAAATGTAGATCAATCAAATTAATCAAATCCACGGCCGGAGTGTAACAGGACAGTCACCATTACAGCGACATCCAGCAGACCGGTTTGGACGGCCGAGGTGGTGATTTCCAAAAGAACGCCCTGGGTTACCCGAGTTATCTTGACCAAAGGCTCTGCCTGGTTGTTCTCGAGTGGCCGAAGCTATCGATTGTTAGAACCGCGCTTTCACGACCGAGCTCACTAGGGCTTACGGAGGTTGTCTCGTTTGAGATTTTCCAAATATATCGTTTGCCACGGAGATCCATATATCTGCCCCTGGACAGCGTCATGGCATATCATTATCGGGCACAGTTAATCTCTCAATGTCAATCATGAACTGAGGCAGCATACCTTCTGTCTGGCGTTAACTCCAGCAGTGCAGAGGCCCGTTGCCTCTGGAATGATGGGAACACTTCAATCTCTGGGTGCCGCTGCCAGTCAATAGTACCCGAGACCTCCCCATCGGCGCGTTTGATTGTTGTACTCCCGAGTCCTCGTTTGTTCGTAGTAATTTTATACGATTTTTGAAAACTTGCGTCTGGCAACATTACTCAACAGCAGGTGTTGGAGTGCTTTCCCTTCGGTAACAGTGTCATTCAGCTTGATTTCACTGGTGCACAGTTGTGGGATGCTTTTGAAAGCATTGTTTCGAAAGTTAGCGTCAACAACGGTCTACCTGTAACTAGTTTTGTTCAGGTGTCAAAGAACATCCACTTCACTTATAACCCATCCAATCCTAATGGCAGCAAACTCATCACTCTCACAATCGCCGACCAGACCGTCATCCCCTCTCAGACCTATCGCATGACCACCTCCGATTTCTTAGCGCAGGGTGGCGATAACTTCTGGCCAGCGCGCAACGACTTCATCACCCTAGAGACCATTGACCAGGTGTGGACTCGCCATGTCCAGGGTCATAGTCCGCTTGACTATCAGCTAGACGGGCGCATCTCGATGACGACTGAGACAGTCCCTCAGAAGGGCGTTCCGTAGAATGAGTCTTCTACCTTCGCAAGATAACCCTTATGTTAATCAGTGTTCGAGTTCATACATGGAGAACACCTCCAGGCTCCTGATCCTTTCTTCGAAATTGCCTGATGTCTAGAATTGCATGAGTGATGGTGATTATAGTAAACAATGAATGGAAAGGACGCGAAAGAATGCGAACCTGTAGTCCCAGGATATAATCTTCATCTATCATGAATGACGTACAAGACGTTTTGAGTGACAATGTCCACCTCTTCTGCGGTAGGACGTGGTCGATAGGCTCTTCGAATACATCGAAGTTACTTGTTGGTGCACCCGGGGGTATACCGCGGTTCATGTTGAAATCGAAAATAGCGACATTCCATTCCGCGGCACCCAGAGATACAAGCACACGGGTTCCTTGAACATACCTACCACAATCAGGTGCGTAGACACTACGCAACAAAAAAACTTACCTCAGCCAATTACTAGCAAGCTGCATTGGGGCGAAAAAGACTTTACGGTAGCTCCATTTCTCCCAAGGAACCTCCACGGGTGGTGCGTTCACCGTGTGTTTCATGCGAACGTACGGGAGAAAGGCCGAGTGTTCAACAAAGAATGTCACGGCGGCAAGTGTTGCACCCAGGAATCGAGTGGTGATGACATACACGCGTGAGTCAGGAGCCGTTGTGAAGATCCCCCCTTGGCGGGGCCGTGCCAGAAAAGGGCCAGTATGGGAGTGGAGAGTGGAGAGCTGAACTCCAGGAAGGAGCGTTGGAAACCAGAGTTTCGCCACGCAGAACGGCGGCATGATCGGGTTATTGGGATAGTTGATGTTATAGACGTAGATGCACCCGCTGCCCGCCGTTGAAAAAATCACGTAGGAGCGTGGCCCCAGGAGCTCAAATGATCGTGAACGGGGTGGCAGCTGCAGGTCTGGGTTCATAGAGTTCTTGGTGGCGTCACATTCGGGGTCAGGACTTCACAAATGTATTCGCATGTATACTCACTAGGATCACCTTTCCAGTTTTCCAGTCCCAAAGGAGGAGGTGTGGTGAACCAGGGGCCACTCGAGAAAAAAAGAGAAAGAAGGTCCGCTGCGAGTTGTACGGTGACAGGACGATAGGTCGTTACCACGAGGGATTGTAGGGAATATGGAATTTAATGATCGAATGATATGCATCAGGGTGAGGAACATTTGTGGATAGCGTTCGGAGGTGAAGCCTGACTTCACGACCTTGCGGGAGAACAAGTGGTCTATGCGGACATTAAGCAGTGAGCGGTCGAGTATGGATTGTAAAACGTACAGGTGATCAGCTTGGATCATCACAATGAGGTCTTGCGTTGGATCAAGCGCGAAATCTTTGATGGGGATCAAAAGCTCGTCTGGAGTACGAGTTAGCTGCCTTGCGACAGTTGCGGACGAAGGGAGCCATTGAATAGTAAGGTAAAAGCCGTCGGTCTTGACAAAGACCCCTGCCACAAGCTCATATGCTATGCAATCGCCATCAATATGATATACTTGTGTTGGAGTCCTTTCGATGTTGAATGTCCAGGAATGCACGAATCGTTTCAGAGTTTGTATCCGATCCCGGTATGGGTACATTCCGTTGCAAGTATTGACCATTCCTTGCTTCTCGAGTCTGTATGCATACTCGAACTCAGGATGAGATTTCAGGAAGCGGTGGACACCTTTGGAAACCTAGTTGTGCAAAGGATGAGGGTCCTACGATCCGAAAAGCTCAACGTCTCTCACCAAAAGACATTCGCACAGAGAGTCTCCATCAAGCCAACGGAATATCTCGAGTAGGGCATCAACCGGAAAGTCGAGCAGATTCATGGCGTTACACCGGGAACAGTGACGTTTGCTATTTCGTCTGAATGTGGTAGTCTGGTTTAGTCACATGTTCTTACACAACCCCAGGACCCAGACCGATCAATCGCAATCACAGCCCCTTCCCGCACTCTTCATTGTCCACGTTTCCTTGACCCAAGATGCTCGTTCAATACCTCTTTCTTCCCCTCCTAACGTTCTTCTTGCAGGTTGCTTATGCACAACCAATAGCTTGCGCCCACTCCTGCCCCTCAGTTGATAAGCTTGGGCAGTTCCTCTTGAAACGCGTTCTCGCAATTCCTTATGAGTCGGATTATTCCGTCTTTGAATGCGTGTATGTTCTTCTGGCTTTGTCACCGCCCATTTTTGCTGACCTTCTTTTAGCTATGGTGAAGTGAACGCCAACCCTAAAACGCATAGCTGTTTTTATACCAAGGTATATGCGAGCCGTTATAAATCGTTTGACGCTAACTTGCGGTTCAAGGACGGTCGACAGGCGCTGGGCAGTCCAACGAATCAATGCCCCCAAGAAGCAATTCCTTGTTCTGATAATCCAAATTCTTTCTCGTCCTTGGGGCATCCTGAAGTCCCACCATGGATTGAGGCAGGGAGGTGGTTGCTCTACTTGAAAGAGAACCACACGTAGTGTACACTACCTAAAAGGTTGTGGGCGCGACTTTTGAATTTCCTATTTGCCGAGTTTCTAACCTACTTGACGGACTAATAACTATCGCAAGTGTATGTGACCCGATTGTACGGTGCTATTCGACAGAAATGGAAATCCATCCCTGAATGTCGCCCAGGTCGGGATTCCAAAATGACAACCGTTCTACCCCCCTTTGCTCGGTCGCCGGACGTGTTCTGTGTCTCTCCATGTGCAGAGGTGCTATGAACCATGTCACTTCGACTTCTCTGTCCTACGAAACTACGCTTGACGTCCTTCCTGCCGGCATGCTCCTGATCAGATCGGAACAACCGCAAAACGTTTAAAAAAGGGCGGCTATTCAGGTTGAGTGTTCTCCCGTCCTGGTCACCGACAACCCCGTGCACAACTGTCCACGATAACCCATGCGTTTTCCAAAGCTCCTTTTAATTGGTCAAATATGTTTGGCGCAAAATCTACCGTCGTTAGGCAGTCCAGATGTCAAGATAAACCGCCTTATTTCTCGTCGTTACCAGCTGCAGCCGTTCTAACAGCCATCTGGACGAGTTTCGATCCAGTGGATCTTCATGTACGGACCCTACAAAAGGTGTGCCTTACGGCTATCATCTCTTCCCAACAGCTCACAACAATTTTTCATTATGTAGGCTGTGTCGGCGGATATTCCCGGGTCAAGACTGTCATCGAACAACAACGTCCTGGAAAGAGGAACTCTTTATTTCTGAATGCCGGAGATGAATTTCAGGTGTGGTCGCCCATCATACTGCGCCATACCTCAACTCAATTGGTTTAGGGGACACTGTTCTATACTATCTACAAGGGAGAAAAGATCGCAGAAACCCTCAACCAGCTCGGATTCGACGCTATGACACTTGGGAATCACGAGTTTGATGATGGAGATGATCTCTTGAGCGACTTCATCGCTAACCTCACATTCCCCGTCATCTCAAGCAACATCCATACCCAGCACCCGAAACTTGCCAAGCGGCTCGTTCCGTTCAAAATATACAACAAATACAGTCTTGCCCTCTTGGCTATTACCACAGAAACTACTCCTAGTATCTCCAATCCCAGCAACCTTACTACATTCGAGGACCCTGTTGCCGCCGCTCAACGCACTGTCAAACTGATCAAGAAATATCACCCGAATATCCAGCGCGTTGTTGCGCTCACTCACATAGGCTATGCCGCGGACATCCGTTTCGCTCAAAACACCCGCGACATCTCCTTGATTATCGGCGGTCACTCGCATACCCTTCTGGGAAACATTACCGGGGCCTCCGGTCCATACCCAACAATTGTTAACAACTTGGATGGAGATGAAGTGTTTGTGGTGACGGCGTACAGATGGGGGGAGTACTTGGGTTACATCGATGTCGAGTATGATCGGCGTGGCAAGATTGTCGCTTATGAGGGTGCCCCTATCCACCTCACCAATGCGACAGCGGAAGAACCCGGTCTCAAAGCACAGGTCAAGGAATGGGAGAAGGCCTTCGATGTATTTGCGCGTACTGTCGTCGGATTCACTCAGTCCAGCCTGGTCCAGTCCACATGCCAGCAGGGCGAGTGCACTCTTGGCGACCTCACTGCTGATGCTATGGAGGCTTATCGCTCGGACTCTGTTGGAGCGATCATGAACGCCGGTGGAATCCGAACTCAGATCGAAGCTGGCAACATTACTCAACAGCAGGTGTTGGAGTGCTTTCCCTTCGGTAACAGTGTCATTCAGCTTGATTTCACTGGTGCACAGTTGTGGGATGCTTTTGAAAGCATTGTTTCGAAAGTTAGCGTCAACAACGGTCTACCTGTAACTAGTTTTGTTCAGGTGTCAAAGAACATCCACTTCACTTATAACCCATCCAATCCTAATGGCAGCAAACTCATCACTCTCACAATCGCCGACCAGACCGTCATCCCCTCTCAGACCTATCGCATGACCACCTCCGATTTCTTAGCGCAGGGTGGCGATAACTTCTGGCCAGCGCGCAACGACTTCATCACCCTAGAGACCATTGACCAGGTGTGGACTCGCCATGTCCAGGGTCATAGTCCGCTTGACTATCAGCTAGACGGGCGCATCTCGATGACGACTGAGACAGTCCCTCAGAAGGGCGTTCCGTAGAATGAGTCTTCTACCTTCGCAAGATAACCCTTATGTTAATCGTGTTCGAGTTCATACATGGAGAACACCTCCAGGCTCCTGATCCTTTCTTCGAAATTGCCTGATGTCTAGAGTTGCATGAGTGATGGTGATTATAGTAAACAATGAATGGAAAGGACGCGAAAGAATGCGAACCTGTAGTCCCAGGATATAATCTTCATCTATCATGAATGACGTACAAGACGTTTTGAGTGACAATGTCCACCTCTTCTGCGGTAGGACGTGGTCGATAGGCGCTTCGAATACATCGAAGTTACTTGTTGGTGCACCGGGGGGTATACCGCGGTTCATGTTGAAATCGAAAATAGCGACATTCCATTCCGCGGCACCCAGAGATACAAGCACACGGGTTCCTTGAACATACCTACCACAATCAGGTGCGTAGACACTACACAACAAAAACACTTACCTCAGCCAATTACTAGCAAGCTGCATTGGGGCGAAAAAGACTTTACGGTAGCTCCATTTCTCCCAAGGAACCTCCACGGGTGGTGCGTTCACCGTGTGTTTCATGCGAACGTACGGGAGAAAGGCCGAGTGTTCAACAAAGAATGTCACGGCGGCAAGTGTTGCACCCAGGAATCGAGTGGTGATGACATACACGCGTGAGTCAGGAGCCGTTGTGAAGATCCCCCCTTGGCGGGGCCGTGCCAGAAAAGGGCCAGTATGGGAGTGGAGAGTGGAGAGCTGAACTCCAGGAAGGAGCGTTGGAAACCAGAGTTTCGCCACGCAGAACGGCGGCATGATCGGGTTATTGGGATAGTTGATGTTATAGACGTAGATGCACCCGCTGCCCGCCGTTGAAAAAATCACGTAGGAGCGTGGCCCCAGGAGCTCAAATGATCGTGAACGGGGTGGCAGCTGCAGGTCTGGGTTCATAGAGTTCTTGGTGGCGTCACATTCGGGGTCAGGACTTCACAAATGTATTCGCATGTATACTCACTAGGATCACCTTTCCAGTTTTCCAGTCCCAAAGGAGGAGGTGTGGTGAACCAGGGCCACTCGAGAAAAAAAGAGAAAGAAGGTCCGCTGCGAGTTGTACGGTGACGGACGATAGGTCGTTACCACGAGGGTTGTAGGGAATATGGAATTTAATGATCGAATGATGTGCATCAGGGTGAGGAACGTTTGTGGATAGCGTTCGAAGGTGAAGCCTGACTTCACGACCTTGCGGGAGAACAAGTGGTCTATGCGGACATTAAGCAGTGAGCGGTCGAGTATGGAATGTAAAACGTACAGGTGATCAGCTTGGATCATCACAATGAGGTCTTGCGTTGGATCAAGTGCGAAATCTTTGATGGGGATCAAAAGCTCGTCTGGAGTACGAGTTAGCTGCCTTGCGACAGTTGCGGACGAAGGGAGCCATTGAATAGTAAGGTAAAAGCCGTCCGTCTTGACAAAGACCCCTGCCACAAGCTCATATGCTATGCAATCGCCATCAATATGATATACTTGTGTTGGAGTCCTTTCGATGTTGAATGTCCAGGAATGCACGAATCGTTTCAGAGTTTGTATCCGATCCCGGTATGGGTACATTCCGTTGCAAGTATTGACCATTCCTTGCTTCTCGAGTCTGTATGCATACTCGAACTCAGGATGAGATTTCAGGAAGCGGTGGACACCTTTGGAAACCTAGTTGTGCAAAGGATGAGGGTCCTACGATCCGAAAAGCTCAACGTCTCTCACCAAAAGACATTCGCACAGAGAGTCTCCATCAAGCCAACGGAATATCTCGAGTAGGGCATCAACCGGAAAGTCGAGCAGATTCATGGCGTTACACCGGGAACAGTGACGTTTGCTATTTCGTCTGAATGTGGTAGTCTGGTTTAGTCACATGTTCTTACACAACCTCAGGACCCAGACCGATCAATCGCAATCACAAGCCTTCCCGCACCCTTCATTGTCCACGTTTCCTTGACCCAAGATGCTCGTTCAACACCTCTTTCTTCCCCTCCTAACGTTCTTCTTGCAGGTTGCTCATGCACAACCAATAGCTTGCGCCTACTCCTGCCCCTCAGTTGATAAGCTTGGACAGTTCCTCTTGAAACGCGTTCTCGCAATTCCTTATGAGTCGGATTATTCCGTCTTTGAATGCGTGTATGTTCTTCTGGCTTTGTCACCGCCCATTTTTGCTGACCTTCTTTTAGCTATGGTGAAGTGAACGCCAACCCTAAAACGCATAGCTGTTTTTATACCAAGGTATATGCGAGCCGTTATAAATCGTTTGACGCTAACTTGCGGTTCAAGGACGGTCGACAGGCGCTGGGCAGTCCAACGAATCAATGCCCCCAAGAAGCAATTCCTTGTTCTGATAATCCAAATTCTTTCTCGTCCTTGGGGCATCCTGAAGTCCCACCATGGATTGAGGCAGGGAGGTGGTTGCTCTACTTGAAAGAGAACCACACGTAGTGTACACTACCTAAAAGGTTGTGGGCGCGACTTTTGAATTTCCTATTTGCCGAGTTTCTAACCTACTTGACGGACTAATAACTATCGCAAGTGTATGTGACCCGTTCGTGGGACCATGGGTTCATACTGGGCTAAAGAACGATGGAGCTGCAACAACAAACCTCAAGTTTCGCCAATCGGGAATCCAACATCACCCCCTTAGTTTCCCCGCCTGTCCACATTCTATTCTTATCATACTTAAGTACTGACGTCAGTGTCCAATCGCTTTCCTGTACCTTTCGCGGATCAGGGTAGCGGGACAGACGACCCCAGTATTTGCCAAGTAAGTAAGTTGCTGACTGAGGCGCTAGGCACCTACGAGGTTCAAGCCTTAAGTGAGTCATTTCCTGGCCGAAAAATGCCTAAATGTCAGTTGTCCGGCAGCTCAAGAATTCCGCGCAGTTGATCGACTCTCACGTCTGGCTATTATACTCTCCCACTGGTGGCAGCCTCGGCCTTGAGTTAATCACCCCACCCTTTCCAGCCTCAACGCCATCTATGAAAAATTCACGGGGGGGGGGGGGGGGGGGGGGGGGGGGGGGGGGGGGGGGGGGGGGGGGGGGGGGGGGGGGGGGGGGGGGTTTTTTTTTTTTTTTTTTTTTTTTTTTTTTTTTTTTTTTTTTTTTTTTTTTTTTTTTTTTTTTTTTTTTTTTTTTTTTTTTTTTTTTTTTTTTTAGCATTCCCGACTTCACTGAAATCCACAAACGAGGCTATCCTCAAATGTTTCTCTCCCCAAAGTACTTGGAGTGTATCACCTGTTGAAAAGAAAGCGCGGAACATACTCTGATCCAAGTGGCAGCTCGAGACTAACCATTCCTGCGCTTAACCCGGCTCGAGATCCCCATCAAGTTCGGTACTTCAGAATATTTCGTACCCGCTCTTTCCTTGTGCGCTGGCCTCTAGGACCTAGTCCTACGCGGGTTGCTCCCTCCCTGACCAATTCTTACTATGGTTGGGAGATGTGCGAGATGACATTCCTTCATCTTTAGAAGAGTTGACAGTGGGCATACAGTTGAGAGATCCACTCAGGGCAAATGGCGGACTATCTTTGGGATTATTGGGTCGGTCGAGTAGTAAGGGGGTAATGGTGGCGAAGGAAGCAAAGGGGAAGGGTGATGCAGACGATTTCGCCCGGGCGGTCTTCGGGTTGTGTCCAAGGCTTCGAGTATTGAAGGTTTGGTTTTGGTCTAAGCCAACTCCTAGGTGGGTAACCTGAATGAGAAGGATCAGATCAGGGTGAGGAACAGTCTGTGGATAGCGTTCGGAAGGTAGAAGCCTGACTTCACGGACCTTGCGGAGGAACAAGTGGTCTATGCGGACCATTAAGCAGTGAGCGGTCGAGTTAGGAATTGTAAAACGTACAGAGTGATCAGCTTGGATCATTCACAAGGAGGTCTTGCGTTGGATTCAAGCTGCGAAATCTTTGATGGGGATCAAAAGCTCGTCTGGATTACGAGTTATGCTGCCTTGCGACAGTTGCGGACGAACGGGAGCCATTGAATAGTAAGGTAAAAGCCGTCCGGTCTTGACAAGACCCCTTGCCACAAGCTCATATGCTATGCAATCGCCATCAATATGATATCACTTGTGTTGGAGTCCTTTCGATGTTGGAATGTCCGAGGAATGCACGGAATCGTTTCAGAGTTTGTATACCGATCCCGGTATGGGTACATTCCGTTGCAACGTATTGACCATTCCTTGCTTCTCGAGTCTGTATGCATACTCGAACTCAGGATGAGATTTCAGGAAGCGGTGGACACCTTTGGAAACCTAGTTGTGCAAAGGATGAGGGTCCTACGATCCGAAAAGCTCAACGTCTCTCACCAAAAGACATTCGCACAGAGAGTCTCCATCAAGCCAACGGAATATCTCGAGTAGGGCATCAACCGGAAAGTCGAGCAGATTCATGGCGTTACACCGGGAACAGTGACGTTTGCTATTTCGTCTGAATGTGGTAGTCTGGTTTAGTCACATGTTCTTACACAACCTCAGGACCCAGACCGATCAATCGCAATCACAAGCCCTTCCCGCACCTCTTCATTGTCCACGTTTCCTTGACCCAAGATGCTCGTTCAACTACCTCTTTCTTCCCCTCCTAACGTTCTTCTTGCAGGTTGCTTCATGCACAACCAATAGCTTGCGCCCTACTCCTGCCCCTCAGTTGATAAGCTTGGACAGTTCCTCTTGAAACGCGTTCTCGCAATTCCTTATGAGTCGGATTATTCCGTCTTTGAATGCGTGTATGTTCTTCTGGCTTTGTCACCGCCCATTTTTGCTGACCTTCTTTTAGCTATGGTGAAGTGAACGCCAACCCTAAAACGCATAGCTGTTTTTATACCAAGGTATATGCGAGCCGTTATAAATCGTTTGACGCTAACTTGCGGTTCAAGGACGGTCGACAGGCGCTGGGCAGTCCAACGAATCAATGCCCCCAAGAAGCAATTCCTTGTTCTGATAATCCAAATTCTTTCTCGTCCTTGGGGCATCCTGAAGTCCCACCATGGATTGAGGCAGGGAGGTGGTTGCTCTACTTGAAAGAGAACCACACGTAGTGTACACTACCTAAAAGGTTGTGGGCGCGACTTTTGAATTTCCTATTTGCCGAGTTTCTAACCTACTTGACGGACTAATAACTATCGCAAGTGTATGTGACCCGTTCGTGGGACCATGGGTTCATACTGGGCTAAAGAACGATGGAGCTGCAACAACAAACCTCAAGTTTCGCCAATCGGGAATCCAACATCACCCCCTTAGTTTCCCCGCCTGTCCACATTCTATTCTTATCATACTTAAGTACTGACGTCAGTGTCCAATCGCTTTCCTGTACCTTTCGCGGATCAGGGTAGCGGGACAGACGACCCCAGTATTTGCCAAGTAAGTAAGTTGCTGACTGAGGCGCTAGGCACCTACGAGGTTCAAGCCTTAAGTGAGTCATTTCCTGGCCGAAAAATGCCTAAATGTCAGTTGTCCGGCAGCTCAAGAATTCCGCTGCAGTTGATCGACTCTCACGTCTGGCTATTATACTCTCCCACTGGTGGCAGCCTCGGCCTTGAGTTAATCACCCCACCCTTTCCAGCCTCAACGCCATCTATGAAAAATTCACGAAAGAGGTGATACAAAGCCCTGTAGATTTCGAAGGGAGTTTTCCTGGCACTGTTGACTAGGTTTTCACGATTCGCAATCAGAACCGACGGCAGTTCAACATACGACTCTCTTTCACCATCCGGAAAAGCCGAATCACCATTCCTAATCGACCTCTGGCAAGAAACTGTACGACATCTCTCTCCTGCCACGCTTTCTACCCTATGTCTTGTCAACAAGTCCCTACGTTGGTTGGCCTAACCTCTCCTCTTTGAACGTGTTTTCCTCCGGCAAAACGAGAAAACCACGCGCCTGACTCATAGTCTTGCAAGTCGCTTATCCTTTCTTCAGAACTCTAGAATTGCATGGGCCGTTCGGGAGCTGTGTGTCGATCTTCATGGGTACAACGATCCACTATTGCATTCATTATCTGGTATCCTCATGGAGGGGCTCGTTAGCTCTCGATCTGCTTTCCCCAATTTCCGTCGTTTGGTCCTTAGGTCCTATTCACCTTTCTAGCACGGTCCTCATCAAGCTCCAACAATTTCCACCTTTCGAGATTAACCTCACTTCCTGCACTTATGACGGAAACAGTTAGCACCGCGGAGCGCTTCTGCGTCCCGCTCAGGGGCCCCCAGGTCTCGGACCGCGGTCTCAGCATTCCCGACTTCACTGAAATCCACAAACGAGGCTATCCTCAAATGTTTCTCTGCCCTAAGTACTTGGAGTGTATCACTTGTTGAAAAGAAAGCGCGGAACATACTCTGATCCAAGTGGCAGCTCGAGACCAACCATTCCTGCGCTTAACCCGGCTCGAGATCCCCATCAAGTTCGGTACTTCAGAATATTTCGTACCCGCTCTTTCCTTGTGCGCTGGCCTCTAGGACCTAGTCCTACGCGGGTTGCTCCCTCATTCTCAACCGCCATCATTTCAAGATAAGGGATACGAGGTCCCGTTTCCTTTCACTTTCCTCCTGAACCTACAAAGCATCACCGGGCCGCAGCAATTCTCCTGTCGCAGGACTTTAAACACCCACGGCTTGTACACACACTCACATTTCGGTTTCCGAGCAATATCTGCTTTTCCCGAGTTAATAACAGCCTCTCCGCTAACCCAACCGAGGATTTGCAATACCGTTCATTATTGCATACGCTAACGCCATTCCCCCCGTACACTGACAACTCTCACATTTCCGGCTTTATCGTCGTTAGGACCCATGCCTCTCACAACAAAGTTGCAGTGCCCCAGTTGAACCGGCTAGGCGTGAACTCGGATCCTGGGTTCTATGCTCGATGCCTTACGCCTGACCAATTCTTACTATGGTTGGGAGATGTGCGAGATGACATTCCTTCATCTTTAGAAGAGTTGACGGTGGGCATACAGTTGAGAGATCCACTCAGGGCAAATGGCGGACTATCTTTGGGATTATTGGGTCGGTCGAGTAGTAAGGGGGTAATGGTGGCGAAGGAAGCAAAGGGGAAGGGTGATGCAGACGATTTCGCCCGGGCGGTCTTCGGGTTGTGTCCAAGGCTTCGAGTATTGAAGGTTTGGTTTTGGTCTAAGCCAACTCCTAGGTGGGTACTGAATGAGGAGCGTAAATGGCAGTCTTGATACCTTGTTCCTGATGTGCACACTTGCGGTTGCGACCGTGATTTGTAATTATATTAGAGTATCGGGATTGCGGGCTATTTGTGCAATCTCGATGACAACTCACTGTCATCTGCAAGCTCGATATGGACTGAATGTCTCTAAGTTGGACAATTACACTCAGATTTACACTCCTCAACATCTCTAAAGGTACAACAACTCCATCACTAGCCGCCACAGCAAGCACCAGGCCGAAGCCAGAATCACTGACAAAGGAATGTAATGTACGTAGATGAAGAAAAAGGATATCTTTGCGAAAAAAATGTTGTATATACTCGAAAAGGTAGGTGTCATGAGTGGTAAATGTGCATCACAAAGACAGCTCATGGGGATCCGGACATCCGGGGACGAAGCGAAAAAAAAGGTATGCAAGCAGGTCAGGCTAAGCAAAGCAAGACATGAGGTGATTGTAGTGGGCAGAGAGTGAGATGATATATAGACGCCGACGCGACACCGACGCGGAGCATTATTTCTTCTTGCCCCCTTTACTGCCCTGTCGTAGGCCGGGTGTATTCTCCTTACCCTGTGTAGATGGGGGTATCGGAGCAGCAGAGAGTATGGGAGGTGGACGATGCCCATTCGAGTCCTTTCCGTGAAGCCTCGCCTTCATCTTCTTCTTCCACATCTTCGACTTCTCCCTACTGGCTTCATCGCATCCGCCTCGCTTTGCGTAAGCCCCGATAATCGCTTCTTTTGTCGGGACGTCGAAACTGCGCTGTCTGATGTACTCTGTTGATCTTCCATACTTGCAGTTTCAGCTTTGCCATTGGGTGCAGATTGATCGGTAGCTGCAGCAAAAGCTTCTCGCCGAGCCTTTTCCATCTCTTCTGCGCGCCTTATTACGTCAATTTCACCCTGCACGGCCATACCATCCAGCCAATTGTGATGTACGAGATCCGAAGCCTTGGCCCGTTTATCAGGATGTAATCGAAGCATGGGGTTGAGGAACTGAGGCAATAGCGTCGGCCTCAGCACGTGGGAAGAGGTATTTGTCGTGCAAGACGGCATCGAGAGGCCAGAAACGCAGTTTGTTGATATTGCGTAGCTCACCTGGGGGTTCCGTCAATATCAAGACTAGACGACTAGATAGAGGGAAAAACTAATCGGACCTTTCCTGTTGAAGAATTCATGAGAGTACTTGCCGGCGAAAGCGACGCTTCGGGGCAACTCGCCCATGAGTTCAATGATCTGAGCCATGTGGTCGTCGTCTTTGCTATACCGTTGACCTGAAGCTGGGTCGAAGAGGTAGTCGCCGCCTGTTAGTAGCTCAAAAATCTATAGAAAATGATCACTAAGGCCCGCAGCGTAACAATCTGGAAAAGCACTAACAACACAAGCTACACTCCAGATGTCGGCGCTTGTTCCCCATTTGGCACCAAGGATGACTTCTGGGCATCGATACTGTCTTGTCTGGATGTCATCCGTGAAGTGGTGCTCCACCCACGTTGCTGGTGGTAAAAAAATGAGGTAGCTGGACGGATAAGGTAAGTGAAAACATACCGTTCCCAAGGTCAGCGATTTTCACAGTAATACGTTCATTGGGTTCATACATACTTGAGGATGAGTCCGATTGGTGATCGACGGACATGACAGAACTAGAGACACCAGAGACGGACTCTGACCTGCTATCATGGGGAACGGTCACGGATTTTGAGGAACCTGCAGGTGGTGCTTGCTGAGATAATAATGAGGGACCTGGAAGGCTTGGTACGACTGGTCGAGAGGAGGGCCAACCGCCTTTGGAATCGAGAGAGACGTTGCCAACCTCGACGGAGAGATCAGTAGAAGGGCCGTGCTTAGCGCTGGGGTTGAAGGTGATGAAATTTTTGTCGCCCAACGAACCCGGTTTACTTGAGGCGTCGTCCGAGTTATCGATCTTGCTCATTCCAAATGCCCACTTGTCGAGCGCAGGGCTGGAGCCGAATGAGGAGGAAGGGGAGGGTAGAGGTCGTGATCCGGTTATGAAGACGGACTCGGAACGTGGAGTCTGGTTTCCGCCACGGCCCTTTGATGGCGGGACGCCGATAAGCTTTGTGGGCGGTGAGGAAGCGTTTGCGGAGCTGGCGAGTTCGCTCTCAATAATGGATTCGACATCATCGATGGCAATGAGGATATTTTCAGGCTTGAGGTCTAGTAGTGGTATGGTTCATAAGAGGTGGTATGAGAAAAAGCGGAAGTACCAGTATGGATGACACCGCAACAACGGTGCATGTAGTCCAAACCAAGGAGCACCTGCTTGGCTATTTGCTTGACGAGATGCATGGGCACGCCTTTGTTTTGGTGGCGCTTGATAAGGCCCAGAAGGTTTTCGCCTAGGACTTCAAAGACCATGCAGACATGGACACCATTGGGACCCTTATGGCGGAAGTGGTCGAGGAAGGAAATGACATGTGAGCGGCCAGGATGTGTTTGGGAGGGCGACGGCGGAGGATTGGGGTTGTCAGATGTAGGTTGCACTGGAGGTGTTGACGAGATAATGAGACGCTGGAGAAGTTTGATTTCATCCAGAGCGGTTTCGGTGTAGCGTGGGGCAGATTTAACAACCTTTAGGGCAACATGGCGACTCATCCTAAAGGGGTCATTTGAGAAATGGGGTACCAAATGATGCAAGAAGACGTACTTGTTATCTTTTGCCAACCACACTGTTGAGAAATGGCCCCAGCCCAGTTTGCGTACGACAACATATCGGCTGTCGGAAAAGGTGTCGCCAATCTTTACGGGGTGGTAACCACCCTTGACGTAGTCCTCCCAGTCCTCCTCATCCTCTGTCATGATGGAAGCAGAGTGCGAGGAATAAGAACCGTGGGACATAGAGACTACAGGTTGGGTTAATACGGTGAGCGAACAAAAGATAAGCAGGAGATGTGGGGTCCAGAGATAAGGCCTGTCTGCCTGAAATGGCAACGGTCCGGAGTCGGCACAGAGTCCAAGTCGCGCGGGCGCTGTTGAAGGCAACGTCGATGGTGTTGTTGCCGCTGTCGTATGCAGTGGACAAACGCAGTTGGTCGCTGTTGCTGGCGGTGAGGAGAGTGTCGGCCTTTCGGGCTCGGATCATCCAATTTTGCACACAACGCGTGGGAGCTTATTTCCATCGATAAGCAGCAGCCCCACAAACTAAGCCACGTGCCTTCTGTCCCCAGTGTTGCGGTCCGTTCGGAGCAGAACCCTCATGACATTTGGTATGGACTCGAAGTCCTCACAATCCTCGAAGCCCTCTGCATTCCACTTGGTTTCCACTCGTCTTGCAGCAGAATCTGCTCGGGCGGATGCTGCAGAACAGCAGATAGCAGATCTTCTCTCCCAGATCCGCGTCCTGCACCAGGATAAGCTGAATCTCAGAGCAGACCTCTCCAAAACCCAGCAAGAACTTCAGCTGTGGAAAATCCAACTTGGGCTTGCGCAGAAAGGTGCACAACTAGCAGCTCAGAACGTCTCCCCGATGTTGACGCAATGCAGAGATCATCCGTGCCCAACAGGTTGTTGACCAGGTTGATCAGGCACGCGTAGATGCCGAAGAGCGTGCACATCACAATCGCCAAAAGGTTCGCCGGCTACTCGAAGAACGGGCCATCCAGGTTGCCATGGATGAGGGCAGATACCTTGGCTTTAAAGAAGGCCTCGAGCTTGGCAGACGCGGACACCCGCAACTTCCCCAATCTAACCCCCGACCTTCTGCCAGAAAGGCCTCTTCTGCTGCCCAACGCCGGCCCGCTCCATCTGTGTTGGCCCCCAACCCCCCTCCCGTAGCTGGTTCTCAACCGTCGCGCCCAGCTCCAGTCCCAGCTCCCGACCTCCCTCGTCCTCTAGAAGAAATTCGTCCCCAAAATGAAAATGACACTGGCCCCACATTAATGCCCATCCGAAGCGACCCCGAAACCATTCCTAATACCTTTGACATTCCTCCCGACAATTACATCCCTACCGTCTATGGTGATGGTTCTCGCATTGTTCTTCCTCCTCCTCATGAATGGGAACCTCGACCGAGTGATAACCAAGGTGCTCACCGGAGGAGCGACAGCCAAGGTACCCGCCCACGAACTGATAGTCAAGGTACTCGACCCAAGAGTGAAAGTAGAGCCTCAGCCAAATCAGCTAGATTAAGAAGTGACAGTCATGCCTCGGCTCAGTCGCCACCTCCTATTCCTACTGTATACGAACATTCCCATCCACGAGCGAAATCCCCTCGATCAAGCGGGTCAACGGCATCTGGCGTTGCTTCTCCACAATCCTCCCACCTTTCCCAGTTCGATCTCATTAGCGAACCCGGAATGAAACTCCTCGATCCCCGTCCCAGAATGACGCAGCCGGAGCGGATAGCAGATGAATGGAGGTCCCAGAACCCAGGCATCTTGGCATACCCAAATGAATCATCCCCAGCTAGTACCATTCGAGTATGTTAAGTCTTTACCTCTGGGTGTCTGTTATTTTCACCCTCCTTTCTAGCGCCCTACGTCATCAGGTCCCCTTTCTCCCGTACCTCCGATCCCGCCTGAACGGCCGACAACAACTGATCCTTTTCGCCCGCGCACCCAGAAGTCCACACACCTCCCGCGTAAAACCCGCGAAGTTGTTCTTCCCGTCCCGACTTATAATATTTTCTACGATCCCGATGCGAATTCTAATCCATCCGGTGAGTGGCTAAGGTCTAGATTCCAAAAAGAACGAACGACCTCCAATGTCACTATCCCAAATATCGACGTTGAACCGCCGGTACGTCCTAGCCCCGATTGACCTCATATCATCTGCTAATGCCTTGTATTTTAGTCCCACTCCCCAGCGAATTCGGAAAAAACCGCTGTTGATCCCATGCTACTTACCCCTGAAGATGCCAACCGACCCGCACCACTTCCGGACGTCTTCCCGATGTTGACGCAATGCAGAGATCATCCGTGCCCAACAGGTTGTTGACCAGGTCGATCAGGCACGCGTAGATGCCGAAGAGCGTGCACATCACAATCGCCAAAAGGTTCGCCGGCTACTCGAAGAACGGGCCATCCAGGTTGCCATGGATGAGGGCAGATACCTTGGCTTTAAAGAAGGCCTCGAGCTTGGCAGACGCGGACACCCGCAACTTCCCCAATCTAACCCCCGACCTTCTGCCAGAAAGGCCTCTTCTGCTGCCCAACGCCGGCCCGCTCCATCTGTGTTGGCCCCCAACCCCCCTCCCGTAGCTGGTTCTCAACCGTCGCGCCCAGCTCCAGTCCCAGCTCCCGACCTCCCTCGTCCTCTAGAAGAAATTCGTCCCCAAAATGAAAATGACACTGGCCCCACTTTGACATTCCTCCCGACAATTACATCCCTACCGTCTATGGTGATGGTTCTCGCATTGTTCTTCCTCCTCCTCATGAATGGGAACCTCGACCGAGTGATAACCAAGGTGCTCACCGGAGGAGCGACAGCCAAGGTACCGCCCACGAACTGATAGTCAAGGTACTCGACCCAAGAGTGAAAGTAGAGCCTCAGCCAAATCAGCTAGATTAAGAAGTGACAGTCATGCCTCGGCCAGTCGCCACCTCCTATTCCTACTGTATACGAACATTCCCATCCACGAGCGAAATCCCCTCGATCAAGCGGGTCAACGGCATCTGGCGTTGCTTCTCCACAATCCTCCCACCTTTCCCAGTTCGATCTCATTAGCGAACCCGGAATGAAACTCCTCGATCCCCGTCCCAGAATGACGCAGCCGGAGCGGATAGCAGATGAATGGAGGTCCCAGAACCCAGGCATCTTGGCATACCCAAATGAATCATCCCCAGCTAGTACCATTCGAGTATGTTAAGTCTTTACCTCTGGTGTCTGTTATCTTCACCCTCCTTTCTAGCGCCCTACGTCATCAGGTCCCCTTTCTCCCGTACCTCCGATCCCGCCTGAACGGCCGACAACAACTGATCCTTTTCGCCCGCGCACCCAGAAGTCCACACACCTCCCGCGTAAAACCCGCGAAGTTGTTCTTCCCGTCCCGACTTATAATATTTTCTACGATCCCGATGCGAATTCTAATCCATCCAGTGAGTGGCTAAGGTCTAGATTCCAAAAAGAACGAACGACCTCCAATGTCACTATCCCAAATATCGACGTTGAACCGCCGGTACGTCCTAGCCCCGATTGACCTCATATCATCTGCTAATGCCTTGTATTTTAGTCCCACTCCCCAGCGAATTCGGAAAAAACCGCTGTTGATCCCATGCTACTTACCCCTGAAGATGCCAACCGACCCGCACCACTTCCAGGAACTGACGATCCCTCGTCAGCGGCACCCATCTCACCCATATATAACATTTACACCAGAGCGGATAAGCATCAAAGACATCAATCCCACGATATCATTGCAGCAGATGGCGAGTGCATCACTGGCATTCTCCCAAGCGACAAAAACCTCCCTCCAGGATTCGTCCCTCTCAGTCCCATCCCGACACTTTCCAATTTGACCTCGATCCCTGAGTCCGGTTCCCAGTTCGACATAAACAACAATAACAACCCTCGACCGCCTAACTCTACCGCGCCGCCCGTCACTTCTACATCCAGTTTGACAGCGAAGCCATCAAGCCCGAGGCGGATTTATGCCTCGGTGCCTGTCCCTGGTCCGCTTAATGGTGGACTGCCGTATCAGGGTTTCTACCCAGTTCCGACAGATATCATGGTCATGAGGGCTGACACTTCTCCTGCCATACCCACCCGCCCATCGCCCGCACCGCTGAACAGGCCGTTTTCAATCTTCTCCGATGCATGAAATCGTATACCAACATTTGTATGACATATGTACATTATTGAACTTTGTATCTGTAGCTCACGGCTTGTGGATTCCGAATTCCCCCTGTACTTTTTATAACTGAGATGGTGCAACCAAGAGTGCAAACACTACCATCTGTACGGGGATACATTATTAATAACCAAGTTTTCGAGAATCCCACATTAGTGCCAGCCTCAAGGCGGTGTGTAATCCGGGATACAGGGCGATTCCTTTGATGTCGTCCCAGGCTCTAGACTTGCATTTCACCCATAAGTAAGAAGCCTCATGTCGCATGTGGATCGGTCTTCTGGCTCTTGACATGACACATGGGGCCCGAAAAAGAGTACGTGGAGATAAGGAGAGACTCACGGGTCGGCACAGATGTTGTGATCTGGACAGCTCTCGACGTTCCACGTCAGTTCTTGTCCCCAAGCGCTGGCGGTGGGCCCCGGAATATGATAAGCAAGCATCTTTTTGGCCCAGCTGACCTGCCCAGGTGTTCATGTTTTACTTATGATACCCTCTAAAAGCCGGACTCATACACAATGCATCCCTGAACAATCTCAATGTAGTGCAAGTGATGACAATTTTTGATCCTTCAAGAAACGAGATTCTTTTTCACGGAGAGCTAAAAATAAGAGGGGAAGAGCGGGTGCCTGTTCACCCCGCGCTTTAAACACTGCGATACCCCCCCAATGCGGGTACCTCAACAGACGTCTTGAGGGCACCGACGACGCAGCGACAATTCATTAAGCCACGTTTCAGGATAGGTGTGCCTTATGGATGGAGATCACAGGGTCAAATACCAGCCAGGAAGTGGGGAAGATTGAATTGGACTTGAATTGCCCCTCCTCGTTATTATCTCTCATTTTCTCAGGAACAATCTCGGGACCGACTTGAGATCCTTTTGTGTCCCCTGACCGCACGCGGATCTCCCATTCGCTTGAAAGCCCCGTCCTCACTTGTACGTGAAGGCAAGTGGTTTGTATTCATCATGATTAGAGTTGATTGCACTTCCCGCAGTCCTCGGTTGATCTAGCAGACTCATTGGACGAGCGTCTTCGAGACAAGTCGTCAAACAGACGTGGAACGGAAAACATCACCAGTCATCACCTCATTCTCCCCATCTTCACCAATGGGGATGTGCGCTCAGAATGGAAACCAAGTTTCAATCATTCTTAGGCGACGACTACTTATTCTCATTTTCTAGTCCTCTTACAGCCGCAACATCAGAGAGGAATTACCCGAGATATTTTTTTCTCCTTCTACGTACGCAGCGTACGCACGGGTTCCTTTGGCCGACTGAATCACTCTCACAATGGTGTCGCAAACGGGAGCCGTGCGTGCCACACCGGCTTGAAGCGTGAGATATCTTGACAGATCATGACAAGAAGTTGTGTCTCGGGAAATGCCTTCAGATTCAATAGTTGACAAGCGCATCACGAAACAGTCTGATGGGTAATTGATGCCGATTACGGGAGGCATTTCGGGTGTCCGTCCGCATGACGGGTCATATCCAGCTGAGAACAGATGGCGTTAAGACCAAGGAGCCGATAACATCACGAGAAGATGGGTCGGGTTGGTCAGAGGGAGGCTGGAAAATCGTGAGTTGAGGGATGGAAGGTCCTAGCTTCGTGTGGTGCACTGGGCTGCCGCGAGATTCCGGAGACGCCCATTTGGTCAATTTTCAATGAACGATGAACAGATGACATTCGACATGACACTACCTGATAAGGGTAGTAGGTGGATGCAGGACTGGCTCTTATTTGCCGGTGGGTAGGGAAACCATTGTTGGAGGTCGAAATGAGTCTGCAGGCAGTTCCACTGCTCCATCCCCGCTTTATGATACATGAGAGAGAGGGACTAATATCGCAGTTTTCCCTGTCCCACGCGCAGATTTCTGGGACTAATTAGGTATCGCTCTCCGAAAATGTCATACGAATTGTTCTGGAGAATATTTCGAGTTGCAGAAAGAGGATGATCGGGGGAACCAAAATCACGAAGTTATCAGAAACAACGGATCAGCAAACCCTGTCAATCAGGGACTTGAGATTCCTGGTCATGGGATGGAATCCATCAAATATGTCCTTACTCAACTAGATTGAACCTTTTGTTTGCAACATCCTGATTCCTGGCTCATCCGCGCTTTTCTCCGGACGTTTGTTTGCCTCTCCTCTCATTTGTGAACCATAATAAAAATTTTAGCATTCTGAGTATACCGGTTGATGCGGGATAAAGAGCAGCAAAGTTTGACGGGTCAAGGATCGCTGTCTTTTGTTCGCTTCCGAAGAGAGTATAGCGTACTCTGCTACCTGACAGATATTCTTTTGGAGCGTTGGCACGAACTCGGAGTTGCTGACAGCAGACAGGTGAGCGTCATGTTGCTGAAGGAATGAAAGATGAAGAAAAGGTACGGACAAGAGGTTCCAATGTCAAATAGGTTGTTGTGTGCCTCTCGCATCGCCACTGGGTCTAGACAGTCAACTTGCCGGTAGACGAGAGCGGTTGCAGCGACCCTGAGCCAAAAGAGTGGAATTGAGATTCCGACTCTGGTTCCTGAGTTCAGATTTCGCAGAGATTCAAGCGGAGCGTGATCCTGGGATTGGTCAGGCACCTTTATAGCCCACTTCCTTTCTTCACCCCTCATGGAACATCCTCCAGAGCTGCCAGAAGACATGGCCGCCGTCGTAGCCAGCAATCCCCAGCCCCTTCAGCAGCAGCCTCCGCAGTCCGGTCCCAAGCGCTACCGCCCTGCACCAGCAAAAACTTTCCAGTGTAGGGGCTATGGCGAGTGTCGCATGGTCTTTTCCCGTAGCGAGCACCTTGCTCGTCATATCAGGTGTGCCCAACTCCAAAATAATGTTTTTTCCTTGGCCTTATTTTACACCAGGAAACACACGGGTGAACGCCCTTTCAGTTGCCATTGTGGCAAGCAATTTTCGCGCCTTGACAACCTTCGTCAACACGCACAGACTGTTCATGCCGACAAGCAGGAGCAGAACGAGCGCATGATGCGCGATCTCACCTCACTCCATGCTTCTATGGCAGCTGCTAACAAATTGTCATCCTCACGTGGTGGCCGTCGCCCACCTCCTTCCCATGGTATGGGTACCTCAAACGGCGCATCTTCGACAAATATTATCAAGCAGGAAGATCTCTCTATGCCTCTCCACCAGCGCCCTGGTACGAGCACTGGTTATGAGGGTGACGATAGCTTTCTATACCATCAACAACCATCCTGGCATGTTCAACCAACAGACTCCAAGTCCCCCCACCGCCATTCCTTTCGTGACTCCAGCCAGTCCTTTCTTGGCCCGCCACCATCAGCCTCCTCACCTGCAGCTGCCGCAGCAGCCCCCGGCCAATCCTTTCTCCCCTTCACCTCAGTCGGCTTCGGTCTCCCCGATCCAGGCAGAGATGGCCGCCCGCGAACTAATTCCAGCCGTCCACTCACTTCAAGCGGGCATGCAGATCCAAATTCTCGATCCCTCCCACCCCTCCATGCAGTCGTCTCCGCTTCCCTCTCCACTTCCCCCCGCCAGCAACACATCCAGCCATTCCCCGCCCCTCCAGGCTCCTCACACGGACAGTCCGGGAGCGTACTTTTACCAGGCTCACTTACCCTCCGACGACCCACAACCGCAACACGTCCCGGCACAGCTCCCGCATCAGCATCTTTCTTCTCAGCAAAATCTTCTTTCCCCGGAGGACCTGGAATGGGCTTCTCTCGGCCAGAGCTATCAGTACAGTCCTATGGACGCCCAACAAACTCACTCTTGGGATCCTCATTCTCAACCTCCTTTGATGCAGAACCGTCATCCCCCACCGGAAACGATGCATCGCCATTTTTCTTCTCCCCACCTGGCCTCGAACCCCCCGCTGCAGCAACAGTCGTCAGCTCCTCGCCGGCCTCCGTCAACCCTCGTAAACGACCTTTCCCGGGAGCAGACGGTCCATACGATGATGCAGCATCATCGCGTGACGCCGCCTACGACTACGAATACGGCTCAGAGTCACGACCTCAATCTCGACGACTCTCCGTCATGGAACTCTGCAATGACACAAATGACAATACAGGACCCTCTGCATTTTTATTATCCTCCGCAAGAGCAGAGTCGCGTCCAACAACTTCCGGACTCGTCTCTTCGGCGTCGGCGCTCGCACTTGTCGATCGTCCCTCCCCAACCCTCGCAAGTCCCACAATACAACCAAGATCTACGCAATACCCAACAGCAGCAGCAACTTCACGTGGAAATGGCGGCGGCGGCAGCGGCAGCGGCCCGGAGGAGTTCGGAGGAGGCCGACTATCTCCAGCACTACGCCGCACCGTACCATCACCCTCGTCAATACTACAACCTTTCCGATCAGGAGCAACAGGAAGCGGCGGCGGCGGCTCAACCTTCGCCCATTCACCAACATTTTCCGCAGCGTCACCCGCTTCCTTTAGCCCACGCTCTACATCAGGCTCCGCCTCCCCATTCTCCCCCCGGTCCCCGATATCTGGAACAGATGCAGCCTCAGCAGGTTCGATTCCTCGTCGGAACCATGGAGACGACTCCCAGCATGATCAAATTCGATTCGCCCGCGCATCACACGCCACCCCTGCTCTTGGACTGAGGGTGTGATGTCTACGCTCTTTAACTTCTAGCCGGACTACTAACCCTTGTATAATCATATCTGCCGCCCTTTTTTCTGTTTATAATTTCCCTCGCTGATGATTTAATCGGTTGTTTTTCTCGTCTTTGGACCATCACTATCGATATCCTATATTTTGTCTCCTTAACCCGCCCCGTTGTTACGCAATTCGGACTTCGTAAAAGAGCCTTCCTTTCGTTTCCTTGTTCCATTTGTTGTTGACACCTGAAAATTTACAAATACAAATCTATTATTGGGTCCCGGATTTACAAGGGCCCCATGTTGTACACACTAATTTAATATACCCGATCATTTGACCTTTTACTTGCAGCAGGGTCAATAGGAATGAATGTTCGACGGACCGCATTAAGGTATTGACACAATCTGATGGGTTGACCTGCACCGAATCCAGAGAAAGGTCAGAAGACGTTGCATCAGATACCCCTAAACGCACTCAGGTCCCATGAGCATTGATAACCATCGCCCCAAGCTACCTGGACGACGAATCCTCGTTCGTAAATCACGGAAAATGTACTTATACTCCCTTCGTTGCCAACAGGTCCTTCACCGCGCTTTCAACTGCTTTCAAGCACTGAATCCCCTGCTGTCGATGCGATATCGTGATCTGTGTCAGGTAGTTCTGTTTATGCCTCAGTGAGGATACGCATCCACGATAAAATCGAAGTCAGCTGGTGAGGTGGTGAGGATGGCACCCCAAATCACAAAGAATCACGACATGCTTCAGACTAATCTGTGTAGTCTCCGAACCGTGGGTGCGGAGTAGTGCCCGTGCTCAAGAATGCGTAAGATGTGCAGAGTTGGTATTAAGTCTGTCCACAGAACCGGCCATCTCACACATCATGGGGAGAGCTGAGCGCCTTCTGATATCGATGTCATGTGTGGACTATACTGGACTATACCGGCTTCTTTTTTGGGTACGTCAGCGGAATTAAACTGATCCCGGCTCGGTAAGTGTTCTCGCAAATCGTTAATCACACGATGCAATGCCTTCGCTATTAACCATCCGGGAGCTGAAGGCGGCGCACCTGGAGTATGGGTTCGTGAGATCGTTGAGAATTGTGCTCAGGGGTAGTCACAGGCGCGGGCTGAAGAGGACTGCCAGGCTCCCCGTCTTGCTGGCATTTCCTCCTCCTCACGCAAGCCCTTAGCAGCGGCAAGAATCGTGGCAGGCAACCACGGACTGCTGTAACATTCCCCGGGTACATGTCCTAACCCGGTGAAACACAATACAGTAATCTGCATATGGAGAATGGCGCTCCGGAAATGCGACAAGCGCTGTCTCCTGCAGCATTCAAGACCACTTCTACCGGATTTGCAGCCTGCGCAAGGACGGAGAATGACGTCGTCCTCAGGTGACTCCTCCTTGGCCCCAAAGTCATAATCATTGTTACCAGTTGTGGTTAAACGGCACTGGCCCCCACGCTTCCAAGCTTGGTGATCGCCATCAACAACAATACTCCATGGAGGAAATTGAGTAGTGCATCACCCTGAAGAGGAGTGAAGCACTTACTCGTTACCAGTACAGAAAGTGGATGCATCACCCGCAAGCCAGAGTGCCACCCCCTTCCACTCATCCATTGATCTGAGCCTCCCGAGAGGATTCTGCGATGACCATTGCTCCATTAACTTTGGCTTAGCATCCAAGAAGTCCTTAGCTATCCTTCGTTAGCCAACGGCACAACCCAAAGCAGTCTAGCATATCAAGGCGAACTATACTGAGTCAATATGTATCCAGGACTAATAGTATTGACACGAATTTTCTTTGGGCCAAGTTCACAAGCCAACGAACGGGCCATCTGTATCACGGCTGCTTTGAGTGTTGTCTAGAATTAGCAATGCTCCCGCCAATCATTATGTTGAAGGAACTGGATAAGACGTATTGGGAGGTAAAAGAGCGGAGAAACATCCTCGTAGACTACTGTGGTTATATTCCTTAGAACAATGGTGTAAACATGTCTAATCTAGTTGGACCCACAATGAGACAATGGGAGCATACAGACGTTTATCCGATTGTCCATGGGAATCACAGTTATAACACATTATTCCCAAAGGCCTGCTGCTTGAGATAGTCACTCAATGACCTCTCCTTTGCGTTGAACGGCTCAACAATGTACGATCTCAGTCACAACATCTATTAATACATGGTGACTGATTTAACACCTCCTGAGCAGTTCAGAATACCCACCCCCCAGTTTTCGGAAGACTCATGCTACACACCACTGGTGTAGGCAAATCCAATGGTGAAGAATCCCAATGCCAACTTAATCGCCTTTACCATATGATACCCGGAAGTACCGCTAGTGAGTATCACCACTTTACAAACCTCTTCCCTCGCAATGACACCTAGCCTTAGGGGCAACAACATAAGAGCTCTGATGTCCGATCAGTAGTCGGCGGCGTTCCCTACACCCTATAGGTACGATATCGCCGTCTTGTTGGTACACGGCCAGCCGAGGAACACGATGAGACGCGATACTGCCACCATAGTGCCATTACTTCTCACAGCCAGGGCAACTATGCACGAATTGTCGCTGCCTTCATCGCCTTTATACACCGCGTATCATTTAATGAAACTGATTATATGTTCACTGTCACATCTGAAATTTCATGCGCGTGTGACGAACTTGTCCGAGCACTTTCCCCACCCGAAGGGAGACGTTCCAGAGGATGAACCAGAATCCGTCCCCCTCCCAGATTCAACCTCTCACTTTCAAAAAAGCCTTCTCAACTGAATTTCACGCTCCCCACACGCCTCTGAAACCACTCAACACGTCCCCCAACTCGTTATCAAACCGTCCTTCCCTATCTCAACACTTCCAAGAACAACCACGCTCACTTGACACGTCCTCAACCCAGAACTCTCGTCACAACATCCCGCCTGCAATCATACCACGGCCCATTTTTAATTTGCAATTATCGTCCCTTTTTTTTCATTATTCTGCGTTCATGTTAACGTACTCACTTCCTTATCAATCGAAGCTTTCGCTCATAATCACGTTGTACGCTTGCCTCGTCTCATGCTCAGTTCAAGCCCTCCTTTTTTACTTCAATTAATTATTGTCCTTATTGCTCTAGCTCTTCAAGTCCCTTTTTTTCCCCCAACACTTCGCTCATTGGCCAGTCAATATTGTTCCGTAATACTATAACCTTTTTGCGCCTCTCTACTTTTATTGGAATGAAGGAATCCACTTTCTCGTACGTGTTTTTCCCTCACCGATGTCCGAAAACGGATCAGAACTCGGAAACGGCGAGGGTATGTTCAGACATCTTCATTCTTGCATCACCTACTGACCATATTTATCATTACTAGAATCATGCCCGTCCTTGTGTCGGCAGTCTACCCTGCCATGCTTCGTCACAGATGCTGGTAGCAACATTGCCACCGTCATCTCCCATTGAACCATCGTCGCCACCACCACCACCGTCACCGATCGAAGCATTTTCGCCGCCACCACCACCCTCGCCAGTCGGACCGGTTTCGCCATCCACACCACTGATCCTCCTCCCTTCGACGATCCTCCCTTTCATTCCCCCCACCGGCACCCCTTGCATCATTCAACCTACTGCACCGCCCATTCACACCCCCCACGCACCCCCTGGGACGCTCCCGTTGCCATATGCCACACGCGATATCGTTTCGAACTTATTGAGGACTTTGACTAATCTCAACGAAACCTGCCCATTGTGCTGGCTACAACGACAAGACTCCTCCCAGCACACTCTTTCCCACTGCCCCCGGAATTCCAAGAGGCGCGGTACAAGTCGCGATCCAGAGTTTCTGCACTTCAAAGAAGGGTTGCACTGTCCGCAACCGGATAGCCACTGCTGGGGCTGTTAGATACCCACCAGCGTAAGTATTTATCTTGTCGACCTTGAATCTGCTAACAAAATTTTAGTTCTGCTGTATCGAAGGTGGTCGTGCACGCAAATTCCAAGCAAGTAGCTTTGGACGCCGGGGGTGCACTTTTGTAGACGCGGTACTTCCCATGTTGTACTTCGTATTCAGAAACGGCAACCTTTCGAAGGAGACTTAACTGGTACCCCATTCAACATATCGACTTCGCATCGGTATCCGACAGTGATTTCACGGCGTGGATCACTACTTTGTATCCTCTCGGGATCCTCCCACCGCCGTTGCTCGTCGCCCATACAATGATCAGGGAGTTCGGTATACCTCCTCCTCCCAGGACCGATGCCCACAATTGAGTAAGCTGTTCATCGTCTCCTTGTTTATACTCCGGTTGATGTGTATTACCTTCCCGACCTGTTCAGGCGGCTATACCAGGTTCAATCGCACCTCTCGTGGACATTCTCCCTTTCAAACTCACAACAAACTCCTACCCCTCCTCTCGTTTACATCGCACATATTAACCACAGTTGTTTCAATCGTAATGAACTCCCTGTACACAGTGTTGTCTCTTATAAAGTATCACCACTTTACAAACCTCTTCCCTCGCAATGACACCTAGCCTTAGGGGCAACAACATAAGAGCTCTGATGTCCGATCAGTAGTCGGCGGCGTTCCCTACACCCTATAGGTACGATTTATATACCACCGGAATCTACTCGTCGAGACGATTCCAGCCGTAAAAAAATCTCGCCGAACGGACGAGATCCTGATTTTCTACGGCTTATTCTTTTGTTGCCACCAAAAAGCCGTGCCATTGCTAAATACATTCTGTATTTACATATTCTTCGATAAAATATACAATTTATATACCGCTAGAATCTACTCGTCGAGGCGATTCCAACGGTACAAAAATCTCGTCCAACAGACGAGATCCTGGTTTTCTATGACCCATTCTTTCGTCAGGAGCCATTGCCATTCCGGAAATTGCCGGGATCTGATGGCACCTCCCAAAATGGTGAACCACTGCCACTGGGAGGCCGATCGTGTTTCCCAATCCGGCTGGTGATCGAATGGCTGGCTGTGGTGGGAGAAATGGCAAGGCGGCGCGTCTCTCTCCTTGGCCGCGACCATTGCGTGCCGTCTGCCTATCCCCTCCCATCCCCTTCCGTCCCCCTTCCCTCCATGCACGGCGGGAGCGCTGCCGCAGGCTATGGCAGCATATACTCACCCGTAGGTTGAGAGAAAAGACCTTCGGTGAGTGTCAATTCTCGTATGGGTTCTAATTGAGTAATAGAACCCACCGACGTCGTGATCGCGGGCATCGTGCACGGACGCATGGCCTTTTTTCTTCAACCACAACGACGACAGGGAGGCGGGGTGTTTTTTTACCTACCTGTGAGTAACATGCAAGTCCGTGAAAATTTTTACTGATGTATTTTGCAGGTCCAAGCGTGCACATTCTGGTGCATCCTCCGAGGGGCCCGAACGACCACCGTACGTAGTAGGACTGCCACCGCCAAGGCACTGCTAAAATTTTATTTAGGACGAAAAAGTCAAGGGAACCCAGGGAGGATACAATCAGGTACGTCAATACACAATGTTACAGCTATATACTCATTGGTTTGTGTGCAGATGCCCAGTTTGCTTACGCCCTGTCCTTGGACAGCTCAAATTCCACGACGAATGTGCGATCGGCACTGTGGACTGCACGCTTCGAGGGGGAGAACAGGTTCGGGTGGAGAGGGATGCTATGACGGGCAGTTTGCGATGTCCGAACTGCTCGTTCAGATGTTTTATGGGTTTGGAACTTGTGGTGCGTCGCATTATCTTATTGCAAATTTTACTTACTCGTATCCAGAATCATTGCCTCCAATGTACCCCGCCCTCAAGGCTACAACCATTCCTGCCTCCGCTACCGATGATCTCAAACACTCCAGCGCCATCATAACCACACCCACCATCATTAACGCCAACGTGAATGCTGACGCCATTGTCCGTTGTAACCCCTGCCGTTGCAACTTGGCGGCCGGTTCCATTAGCTCATACAGGCACACCAAGGACACCCTCCCCCCTTCCGTCGTTGCCGGCCGACACTGTTCCCAAGCGTACACCGATGTCAGTACCTAGCGATAGGTCCAGGGACTTCACACCGGTGCTCAGAACACGGAACCCGTCGGCAGAAACGGTCGATGCTCGTTTTACGCCCAGCACTCAGGCACCAAATCTTCCTGAAGACACCATCCAGACGCCCTTTCTGGCCAAGTACGGAGTTGTTATTAATACTCGCTTCAATGTCATTATCTGTCTCGACTGCCAAAATATCATTAATCCAATGCGTTTTCGCCAACATTTTTTGGACAACCATAGAGACCTTCAAACACCTACTTCACTTGACCAGGACCTGCAGAATGAGGCCAATCAAAGCCGCCGCTGTCTCACATTTGACCCGTCCTGCCGGTGCATGAAGTGCCACCCGTGTACGGCCTTCGGCCACCAATCCCTGCACATCAATGTCCCGCATGCCACCATTGTTATACCACACCACGGTCTCTTCGTGAATATTTATGTCCTGGACAAACTGCCACTCCGACGCACGCCCAGCGCTTTACTCACAATAACAAGAGCCCATGGTTCCCTGTTCATCCATTGCCTCCACTACCACCTCCAGAGCGCAATTCATGGACCATATACCAGGCCCAATGTGAAGTTGTAAACTCGGCATCTATTCCGAGCGCTATTTCTGACAATTTTCGTGTACTACACCAATTCTTGCAGCGGAACCAATGGATCTCGCGGATTGACGGACGGCCACACGAGGACCTCTTACCACTCGTCTCATATTCCCTTCGCGACCCTGTCTATGGTGCACTCCATGGACATATTCACGCGTTCTTCACCAGCACGCAGCAGCTCACTGAAGATTATTATCTTCGCCGTCTTGTTGGTACACGGCCAGCCGAGGAACACGATGAGACGCGATACTGCCACCATAGTGCCATTACTTCTCACAGCCAGGGCAACTATGCACGAATTGTCGCTGCCTTCATCGCCTTTATACACCGCGTATCATTTAATGAAACTGATTATATGTTCACTGTCACATCTGAAATTTCATGCGCGTGTGACGAACTTGTCCGAGCACTTTCCCCACCCGAAGGGAGACGTTCCAGAGGATGAACCAGAATCCGTCCCCCTCCCAGATTCAACCTCTCACTTTCAAAAAAGCCTTCTCAACTGAATTTCACGCTCCCCACACGCCTCTGAAACCACTCAACACGTCCCCCAACTCGTTATCAAACCGTCCTTCCCTATCTCAACACTTCCAAGAACAACCACGCTCACTTGACACGTCCTCAACCCAGAACTCTCGTCACAACATCCCGCCTGCAATCATACCACGGCCCATTTTTAATTTGCAATTATCGTCCCTTTTTTTTCATTATTCTGCGTTCATGTTAACGTACTCACTTCCTTATCAATCGAAGCTTTCGCTCATAATCACGTTGTACGCTTGCCTCGTCTCATGCTCAGTTCAAGCCCTCCTTTTTTACTTCAATTAATTATTGTCCTTATTGCTCTAGCTCTTCAAGTCCCTTTTTTTCCCCCAACACTTCGCTCATTGGCCAGTCAATATTGTTCCGTAATACTATAACCTTTTTGCGCCTCTCTACTTTTATTGGAATGAAGGAATCCACTTTCTCGTACGTGTTTTTCCCTCACCGATGTCCGAAAACGGATCAGAACTCGGAAACGGCGAGGGTATGTTCAGACATCTTCATTCTTGCATCACCTACTGACCATATTTATCATTACTAGAATCATGCCCGTCCTTGTGTCGGCAGTCTACCCTGCCATGCTTCGTCACAGATGCTGGTAGCAACATTGCCACCGTCATCTCCCATTGAACCATCGTCGCCACCACCACCACCGTCACCGATCGAAGCATTTTCGCCGCCACCACCACCCTCGCCAGTCGGACCGGTTTCGCCATCCACACCACTGATCCTCCTCCCTTCGACGATCCTCCCTTTCATTCCCCCCACCGGCACCCCTTGCATCATTCAACCTACTGCACCGCCCATTCACACCCCCACGCACCCCCTGGGACGCTCCCGTTGCCATATGCCACACGCGGTATCGTTTCGAACTTATTGAGGATTTTGACTAATCTCAACGAAACCTGTCCATTGTGCTGGCTACAACGACAAGACTCCTCCCAGCACACTCTTTCCCACTGCCCCCGGAATTCCAAGAGGCTCGGTACAAGTCGCGATCCAGAGTTTCTGCACTTCAAAGAAGGGTTGCACTGTCCGCAACCGGATAGCCACTGCTGGGGCTGTTAGATACCCACCAGCGTAAGTATTTATCTTGTCGACCTTGAATCTGCTAACAAAATTTTAGTTCTGCTGTATCGAAGGTGGTCGTGCATGCAAATTCCATGCAAGTAGCTTTGGACGCCGGGGGTGCACTTTTGTAGACGTGGTACTTCCCATGTTGTACTTCGTATTCAGAAACGGCAACCTTTCGAAGGAGACTTAACTGGTACCCCATTCAACATATCGACTTCGCATCGGTATCCGACAGTGATTTCACGGCGTGGATCACTACTTTGTATCCTCTCGGGATCCTCCCACCGCCGTTGCTCGTCGCCCATACAATGATCAGGGAGTTCGGTATACCTCCTCCTCCCAGGACCGATGCCCACAATTGAGTAAGCTGTTCATCGTCTCCTTGTTTATACTCCGGTTGATGTGTATTACCTTCCCGACCTGTTCAGGCGGCTATACCAGGTTCAATCGCACCTCTCGTGGACATTCTCCCTTTCAAACTCACAACAAACTCCTACCCCTCCTCTCGTTTACATCGCACATATTAACCACAGTTGTTTCAATCGTAATGAACTCCCTGTACACAGTGTTGTCTCTTATACAGGTACCCGTGTCCTTTATACAAATAAATACTGCTGTAGATTCTGTTAACCTCGTCGTTCTCTCAAGTCCAACGTTCCAGGTGAGCCGTGGGAACCCGGACTATTGATCTGTGACCATAATCATTTGCAGATCTTCTTCCGCCACCATCAACTCCCACTGCTCTACAGTCGCGGACAAGCAAAATCAACAAATTTAATATCTCACGATCGGCTTGATAAAATTGCACGAAATCTTGGCTATAGACTTGGATTCATGGAATACGTTGAAATACACAACTTTCAGATTTTTCCCATGAGTTTTGGGAGGTGTGTGAAATAAAACCATTGAGTATGTATGTTGATGGTACAGTGCAACAGGTTGGGATCTTCTCCAAACCACCGTTTTGTCTTATTACAGACTCATCAGGTGCTCTGACTTACCATCAGATACCTACCGATCCAATGGATAACAATTGCGTTATCAGTTGGAGGCCACGTGTTGATATGCATGTGCACTGCGGAACGGCTGACAAATGTTAGCAGCAAAGCGCCCGTAGGTGCCTGTTTTCGTAGAAAAGAAAACATTAAAACTTTTACCAAAGTTCCAAGCGCGCGCTTAATTTGCGAAGCGCCCATTTGCGGGGCACCCAACAACATGTATACAAAAACACATCAGCTTGACATACTGAAGGCAGGTATGTACATGGCGAGTTTCTACGTTGTGATCCAGCTCGGACACCTAACTACATTAGTTGGGTGCAGCGCTAGCGCTGCACCTGATAGTAATGGAATTGCTTCAAACTTGGTGAGTAGGTAGAGGACATCATTTTAGAAAGTACCCAAGCTGGGTACCACTGGGTACCTTGATTTGCTTGCTCCACACTGCCAGTAGTCTTCAAGGCCAAGAAAGCTAGTTAAGGAGGATAACCAAAAGGTATTCAGATTTCCCTGAAATTTGGCAAGTGTATAGCCCTAATATAAGTAGCCTGTTGAGTAAAGTAGCCAAGAGATTGAAGTAGTGGTTGGTGAGCTAGATGAGAGAGGAACAGAGATAAATCAACAAAAGACCAGCAACTGAGGTAAAGAGTCAGAAACTTGTTGAAATCTGTGACATCACACTAGATTAGTAATTGTACCTTACTAATCACATGCCCTTCTCCCTCCCTTCTATATGACTAGGCCGGATTCCATGCCTTCAGCATGGGCAGTACTTTAGCCCTTCTAGTTATTTTAATCCTAGCAGTTATTCAAGTTACACTTTAAGTTTATTAATTTTTCTCTTAGTATTACATCTATTTTAATGCATAATTATGTTATCAACAATGTTTGGCCAAACTGATAATCTGGCCAGCCTTCAAGCATTAGAGAGTGGAAGAATGGACAGTGGGAAGTTTTTTGCCTAGTCAGTTCTGATAAATACTATATAATAATTGGGCTAGCCCTTAGGCATTAGAAAGTGGAAGAATAGGCAGTGGGAAGTTTTCTGCTTAGTTAGTTCTCACAACTGGCCAGCTCAGCATTATAGAGTGGGAGGAAGGCTTATAAATGCTTAGGGATTGCTGACAAATCTTAGTCAGCTCTGACCAATCCTGTGCTATTCTGATTAACATTGTAGTTTACATTAATTGTACATCACTCATTAACCCCTCTAATGTCATATATATCACCCTTAAATAACTTTCTTCAATAAGACTTGGTATCTAGTATGGAAATTGAATATGGTACAAATATTTATATATATAAGGGCAATTGGCAGAGGTCTGAGGTTGGCTGAGATGTAATACAGCAGATTTCATAGAGTGGCTGTAGTCAGATTAAATAGCTGAGAACTGTAGAGAAATTCTTAGAGAATAGGGTAAAGATTTCCTACAGGCATAGACCACATATATATGAGTCTTGTTACAATTTCATCCAACATCATATATACATCTCCTTGGGTCATTACCCTATTCTACCTCATGCCATTATTATCTACTCTATATTATATCTGTTCCAGCATTCTCCATATCTAACTTGTACATTAATATTCCCTGTCATATAGATATTTCATATATAACTCCATCTGCTCAACCAGATAGTCCTTGTCTATTTAAGTGTAGTACATACTACTATATTCCATATGCTTAACTACTTGTATTTACCCTGCCCTTTCTCAATCTTGCTTAAGCTGCAACCTGAGTTAACAACTTATACAGGTCATAACAAGTCTGTGTCCATTGTCTATGCATACATTGTCTATATTATGTACAAGAGTCCAGTGTCCTCTAAAATTGCCAGTGTATATCAGAGTCCACTGTGAGCTGAAGCAGGCAAGTGGTGGGCAAGCAACTCAGGGTCTGGAAGGTCTAAAGGGCCAGAACAGGAGTTTTCCTTATAATATATATAGAAACTAAGGTAGAACTAACTAAAGAAATAACTATTGAAACATAAGGAATTGTCTGGAACAAAGAACAATAATACTAGATAAGTAGAAAGGAGCTCCACCTGTTAAGAGTTGGAGAAAGTCTATATCTCCAAATAACTCCATGATCTATTTAGAATATTCATTTATCTTTAGCCAATTATTAGAAACTGTTCTTATTGTTACTTTACTTCCACTATACATTCCACATGAAAAGGCCTTCCTTATTTAGAAGTTTATTTACCCATTCTCTATTTTAATGGTATTCATGGTAATAGTTACAGAGCAACTCAATTGGAGGCAGAAACATCAGCTACATAAGGGAGACAATGGGAAGAATAAGAATGTAACAAAATGGTTATAGAGATATAGAGATTAACAGTCAACAAGAAAGACAGATATGAAAGATATATCAAGTACATGGACAATTTACAAAGAGAAATATCACAAACTTCAAGCTCAATCCTTGAAAGTCCAGAAACTTGGTACCTAGTCTAGCCATTATGTATCTAACTAGAGAATCTCACCATCATCTGATTCCCAGCGGTGATTCCTAAAAAACCGTTGAGTTGTCCGATGGAGGAGACAGCGCAACAGGCTGGGGAGCTACCCCAGCCACCTGTTTCGTCTTATGACAGACTCATCAGGCGCTCTGATTATCCATCAGTACCTACCAGACCAATAGAACGCGGTCGTTCGCGTTATTATTGGGGACGAGCGTAAATAGCTCGATCCATGGAACAGCTGATAAATGTCAGCGAGCGCTTAAATAGCGCCCAAAAGTTCAAGCGCTTGTGGGCGCTTAAATTATCGTCAGGAAAGAAAGATAAAGGAAAAAAACTTGTACTTAAGCGCCCGCGTAGCGCCCAAATGCGGGGCGCCCATTAAGCGCCCACGCACTTAAATACGAACATTCTTGAAATAATGAAATGAACGTACCAAGTACCTAACGATGTCATCAGCTTGACAACTGAAGGCGGAGTACATACCGTGGCAGGTTATTTACGCAACAGTCCAGCTCGGACAGTCCCTTAGTCCATCTATCAGCCTGCGCATCACGAGACAAGGCCGGTTCCACTCACCATTGTTAGGGGAGGTTAGGGGTTAGGGGGTTCCTACGTATTAGTAGTAGTCCAAGATTGCGTACACGGATGTACTTACCGCAAAGTGTTCCATATGGCACACCTGCAAGGAAAACGTTGGTGATCCAATGCGATGTTGTTGGTCTTTCGCTATCCCGACCGGGGCCATCACCCCCCCGGCGTATAACTACTGGTAAAAGCGTTCACTCAAGAACACGTTCGTCAAGCCACAGTACGAACTCTCAAACGACACTGACTACTGGCTTCATTCCTTCATCCTGCCTATTACCTGCCACACCAGGTTAAGCATTAGGTCTAGACTCCCTTCATATTGGTTGTGTGAACGTCAATATAGGTTGCCCAACGTATCTATCCCGCTCACGCGCCCATAGAAAGCGCACTTTACCTAAGATGAGTCCAACCTGACATGCTTGGCGTAACGCACACTGCGTAGTGGATCACTACTCGCATCGCATACTCGAAGGCATGCCAGGTATCAAAGGAGTTGGAGCCAGAAGGCCCCGTCGGGTCGGGAGATTTTTGATTAGACCGAAGTCACCCAGAATCGTAACTGGGATTTCGTTTCGACCGAGAATTCAGAAGAAGTTTTCGCCAGGCGTCTAAAAGAACGCCCGCGGACAAGAGGTACTAGTGAAGCTCAAGCTTCAGCTAACCAACCATCCAAGGTAGTCTGACGAAAGTCAGTACGTTGATCTCTATTGAGATCTGGAAAACTACCTAGATCACGTCTTTCTAAGACAGCCCGCCGCCAAGAAGCAGCGAGATCTATAAGTTGTTTCGTTCGTCGCTTACTGACGATCAACCGCCGATCAAGAAGTCCAAGTTTATCCAAGCGTAGATACTCACCTCTGCCCACCAGAGACTTAGCAACTACACTAGAGTGAGCGTCAACCCGCCAAAGCGGATCTTCACCACCCCAATGCAATCGCCCTCCCCGACGAGTTTCAGTAAGTTCCGGCTTGGTTGCGAGTATTTCCGCGGAGAGTTCTGATTTCTCCGGGGTATTACCGAAGGATAATGTGCGTAATGCAACTATCCATCCAGACTTCAGGCTGTCTGCCAACGTTTGAACGTTAAATAAATCCCATGACAAGTTATATTCTGATTTAAGGACAAGGACGTCCGCTGGTTCAGGTCGACTCTCTCTAAGCCGATTATCCCAACGTTCCTTATAGTTTCTCCTTAACCAAGAAGCAATTAACTTAGGAGGGTAGCCTCTCGCAATATAGATATCCGCAATTTCTCTACATGCTTCTACGTAGTAATCATACTTCGAAGAAAGAGTGGCTAGCCTACTCAGTTCACTCGTGAATGTGCCGCGCTTGACATATTCCGGGTGAGAGCTAATCCATGGTAAACGTTCGAAATGGTTAAGCGGTTTCCTGTACGGTTTGTGACGAAACTCACCGTCCTCAAAAAAGAGGGTCA